>CM072886.1:84917087-86251254 GCA_037013685.1 Acridotheres tristis
TTCATCCTCACTGATGCCTCTGCTGGCACTGTTGGGGCAACACTTTTTGGCTTAGGACTAAAAGCTTGGAATCTTCTCCTAAAGACATGTTGCTGATGGAAAAGAACAGGGTATCATTCTTTTCTTAACAAGCAGCAAAAACAAAGAGGGTTGCATCGAGCCTGCTTTTTACCCAGCTGCCATGTGATTGAAAACCTGCCTGAGAGGGTTCGACATTGTTTTCTGCCCAAGACACTAAAACATTTCTCTTCCCTCTTCGCTGCTTTCCCCACCTAGAGCTGGGAAGGTGGTTTCTTTGCTCAGTTAAAGCTGTTCTGTTGCACACTGAATATTTAAAAACCTCTTACAACAAAGTGAGCAGCAGCCTCTAGACTACGTATAAAAATAAATTCACCTACTTCACATGAAATTGTTACCGTAGCAGCAGCAAGGAATTAGCATCCCATTCCACAAAGGCTGCTTTCATGAAGAAGACTAAGCTGATCTTGCATCTCCAATTAGTGTTTAAAACACCAAGCTAACTTTAAAAATCCCATATTTAATGCTTATGTTGGCCCTGCTTTACAATACAGCATCAGTCACTTCTCTGTTGTGCCAAGAGCCCAAATTCAAACATGCAAAATAGGTCAGCTGAGAGTATGTGCAGCTACCAGAAGCAGAGGAACCACACCTAGTTACAGGTTTGAGAGAGCTCAGGTGTGTGTCTGTTTCTGAACTACTCAGCTCTGCCAAGATTCATCTAAAAACAGCTTTTGGGGAACACAATAATAGGAACAGTAATCCTACACACTTTAGTTTCCTTGAGGATTAAAATGAACTCAGTAGTTCATCAAAGCAATTGTCATACTGGGCATACAAATCCCAATCCCCTTTCCCCCACTTTGTGTCTCTGAGTGGATGCAGAGCAACACTCAAATAACAGCTCCCCTTGCTTGTCTATATTTTATACTTGTTGGCACAGAGAAGAAATGGGTTGCCTGGAAAGAAAAAGAAGAATGAAACCCAAAACATAATTAACACTCACAGTGGTCAGAATGAGAGTCCAAGACTTCAGCTGTGACAGAGCCTGAGGAAACCCTGACACAGCCACACTGCCAGAACCATCAGCAGAGCCTTGATTACTTTTTAGCCTTTCAGTGGGGAAAAGGCAGCTGTAAATCCAATCTGCAGTGGGCAAGAAGATTCAATAGTTTACAACTGATGTGAACTTTAAACAAGCCCACGGAAATTATAAGGATGTCCACTGAGTCAAAGGATGTCTTCAGACCAGGTCCAGGAGGGGCGTGCCCAATTCCCACAGGCTGCTCCTGCTTCAAAGAGCAGAATGCCACCAGGAAACAGGCAGCCCGGAGGCAGCCACCTGGCCTCACCCCACAGGCAGCCTCACCCCTCCAGGATTTCCCTCCCTTTGGACCCCACCTGAGGCACTGGCTCTTCTAGTTACACCTAAAGGACTCTTTCCCCCTGACAACCCCTCTCCCCACATCATTCAGCTTCACCTTTACAAAAACCCATGTTGGCTCCTGGGGAGGTAACATCCCAAGGCCTGTTTCAGATAAAGCAGCTTTGGTGGCAGCAGGCACATGAGGTAGTCTGTATACAGGTAGGACACATAGGAAGACAAAATCCTGATCTCTTCTACTGCTGTGCCACTTTCTCCATCTTCAAATTGAAGTCTGCAGAGTGGGATTTTTCAAAATCACTAAGTACATGGATAAGTACATGGGTTTAACTCTGGTGCCTCTGAAGTATCTGATTAAACTCCTGCTGTTTGTAATGAAAGCAGTGACATCAACATTGTTTATCCCACCAAGAATTTCCCACTACCCCATTTTATCTATGAATAATAAACACTTAACTCCCGCTTCTCAGTAGGCTGAGATCTGTTGTTAATAAGTTACCCAAATACCCTAATCTGGAAAGAGGTAAAGAAAAAAGAACTATCTGCCAGTAGGAATATCCATTCTTTTTCCACAAAGGACTCCATGTATCAGCAAAAATGTTCCACTGGTTTTTGCTTTGGGGTTTTTTTGATTATGAGGGGAAAAATGGTTTTAAAGATAAAACTTAGTCATGAGCAAAACAGTACATGAAAAGGGTCTGTCTCTTTACAAAAATTGCACCACTGCCTCAGTATCACTTAACTGTGATAAAGCAGCTGCCGCCAGCAACAGTTTACCCAGTTCATCTTCTGAACTGGATTTCATAAGGATTAAAAAACAAAGCCAATGGAAAAAACAGTCAGTGCAGTGGGACTTTCCTATACTTTTACCAACTCAGCAAATCTACAAGGTCATTCCTGTGTACCTTAGAGCACTATGGATTAGATTGCTCCTTCACTAAGGAGCAATTAATACTTGGAGGATAAGTAGCAACTACAGGCCATTCCAGAGAACATACTGACTGAGGAAAATGAAACAGAGCCTAAACAAACCAAAAAACTTGACAGCATTTTCCAGCACCTCAAGCAGCAAATGTTGCTGTTAAGAGAGATCAAGGCAAGGCATCATTTTTTGAAAACGACAGAAAATACAGAATGTTTTTTTATTCGACATCACAGGTATTTATTTGGAAAACATGAAAGTCAACAAGCTAACATCAAAGTAAAACCATACAGAGCTGAAAAATTTATCTTGCTTCCACATGACTCATGAAACCATTTCCATTCCTAAATTCCCAGCAAAAATGCCCTTGTGCACCCACCATTTTTATGCTATAATAAAAAAGATACATTAAAGGACAGAGTTCAGTAGCATGCAAGGAACTATCTTGAAATTTCAGATGCTGATCTCACAGCTGCCAAGACAGCAGGCCTTGCTTATCTCTTCAGACAACTATGGATGCCTTAAATACAAGAGGGAATTTAACTGAATGAAACATCCCCTATTCTAAACATTCACAGAATTTTTGTGATAAAGCGATTCTTCTAGGCTATATTTTCCAGCTTACAAAACAGAAGCCGTAGGACTTTTTTTATTCAGAAATTCGGTTGTCTAGGCAGTGCAATGAATTATTTTAAATCCCCAAGGATGATTAATACCTTCATCAGTGAGATTTTTCTATTGGTTAACTAGTGTTAAAATATGTGCCTTAACTCAAGTCCAAATTTGTTTGGAATCAACTTCCAGCTACATGATATTGACATTTTTTCCTGCTTGAAAGGAAGCCCCTTTGATTTTTCAATTTGCTTTTCACTAGACTTTGATCAATCCAACGTCAATGACCTCTTTCTTGGCTAAACACCAAAATGAATATTTTTTAATCTCACATTAGAAGAAAAAATTGTCAGGATTGAATCACCTTTTTCTGATTTCAGAACTTTTTTTACAGTCCAACATCCTTTCCAGTGTGTGAGCCTCAGGACTAGACTGAATATTTTCTCAGTTCCATTATTGCCATAGACATACATGGCGCTATCTTCTTTTACACATCCAAGGATGATATTTCACAGAATTACAGAATCAATTAGGTTGGACAAGACCTCTGAGATCACTGAGTCCAGCCTATGGTCTAACATCACCATATCCATTAGACCATGGCACTGAGTGTGACGTCCAGTCTTTCCTCGAACACCTGCAGGGATGATGACTCCACCACCTCCCTGGGCAGTCCATTCCAGTATCTAATCAACTCTTCTGTGAAGCAATTCTTCCTAAATCTCAACTTAAACCTCCCCTGGTGCAGCTTAAGACTGCGTCCTCTTGTCCTGTTCTTTCTTACTGGGAGAAGAGGCTGATTCCCACCTGGGTGCACTGTCAGGTGGTTGTAGAGAGTGACAAGTTCTCCTCTTCTCCAGGCTAAACAACCCCAGCTCCCTCAGCTGCTCTGGCCCGGCCATCCAGCTGGGCAAAGGTCTCACCTGTCCAAGCTGTGGGTCTCCAGCTTCTCCAGGAGTGCTGTGGGACATGGTGGCAAAGGCTTTGCTGAAGTCCAGGCAGACACAGGCAGTCTGTCTCTCACCCACCAGGTGGGTCACCTGGTCATAAAAGGAGGTCAGGTTGGTCAGGCAGGAGCTGCCTTTCCTGACCCTGTGCTGGCTGGATCTCATCCCCTGGCTGTCCTGTACATGCTGTGGGATCACACTCAAGGGGATGTTCCATAACTTTGCTGGGCACCAAGGTCAGGCTGCCAGGCCTGTAGTTCCCTGGATCCTCCTTTGGCCCTTCTTATGGGTGGGTGTCCCATTGGCCACCCTCCAGTCATCTGGAATGTCTCCAGTGAGCCAGGACTGATGGCAAATGACAGAGAGCAGCTTGGAGAGTCCTTCCACCAGCTCCCTCAGCACCCTGGGATGGCTCCCATCTGCTCCCATGGACTTGTGAACATCTAAGTGGCTCAGAAGGTCACTGACTACTCCCATCTGGATTACAGGGGGTCTTTTCCTCTTCCTTTCCCTGTCTACCAGCTCAGGAGGCCAGAGGTCCTGAGGATAACAGGTCTTTCTGCTGAGGACTGAGGTAAAGAAGGTGTTAAGTACCTCAGCCCTCTCCTCATCTTTGGTGATTCTATTCTCTCCTGACACCCAATAGTGAGGGTTTCCTTTGGCTCTCCTTTTGTTATTAATGTATTTATAAAAACACTTTTTATTATCCTTTACAGAAGTGGTCAGGTTAAGTTCTAAATGACCTTTCACCTCCTTGATTTTCTTTCTGCATGACATCCTGAAACACTTCCTGGTTTGCCTGCCTCTTTTCCTAAGGTGATACTCCATCTTTTTTCCCCAAGTTCCTGCAAAAGCTCTCTACTCAGCCAGGCTGGTTTTCTTCCCTGCCAGCTCATCTTCCAGCACATAGGGACAGCCTGCTCCTGCACCTTCAAGATTTCTTTCTTGAAGTACATCCAGCCTTCCTGAGCCCCTTTGTTTTGAAAAGCTGCTTCCCAAGGGCCTTTCCAAATCAATGTCCTCAACAGGCCAAAGTCCTATATATGGAAGTCCATAGGGTTTTGTTTACCCTTGCCCATCAGCCCCCCTCTTACTTCTCCAAGTATTGAAAACTCCATCATTTCATGGTTGCTGTGCCCAAGACAGCCTCTCACCACCACATCTCCCACCAGCACTTCTCACACTGTAAACCACAGTCTAGTGGGGCATTGCCCCTGTAGGCTCATTCTTTACCAGTGTGAGAAAGTTCTCTTCCACACACTCCAGGAACCTTCCAGACTGCCTCCTTGCTGCTGTGTTGAGCTTACAGGAGACATCCAGCAGGCTAAAGTATCCCACAAGAACAAGGGCTGGAGATGGTGAAACATCAGCCAGCCACCTCCAGAATGATTTGTTTTAATGTTGGATAATTTGTTCTAATCATCATCCAACACCACTAGTTTTCACCCTGTTAGTTATCTAAACTGAACCCTGAATGCTTTAAGGAGGATTTGCTTCCAAAATATAATCCTCATAAATGATGTGCAAATCTGAATGAATCACCTTGCATCTGGCTCTATTAGTGACATCAATTTGACAAGTAATCAAGATGTCTCAGAAATCATTTTTACCTGTCATTGCAAATCCTGAGAGTTATTAACTTCAAGTAGTTACAATGTTTCCTCCTACATCACAGTGTTTTCTAGAAGAAGTATTCCTATTTATTATTTCTACAGTCACTTGCTGTTGGAGTTAATTAAGTTTTCACGTGTGTTACCAAATTTTTAATCTTGATCTTATTTTGTCAGATCTCAGGAGTCCATGAGGTCAACAAAACTCTTCACAGTCAATGCAAGTGGAAGCATTCCCTTGAGCAAGACTTACCATGCAAATGACTGCCCAGAAGACAGGAAACCCTTTTATCACTGAAGTTTAGTAAAATAATTATTTTTCTATTTTATTTAATTCATATGAACATTCAGAGTACTTCTACTTTGAAAGATAGGGCTTAGGTGTAGAAAACCAGCTGCTGTGTCTAGGAAGAGGCTGGTGTCTGCTCTATGATCATCGTGAATTTCTTACAGCTGGGAGAACTGGAACTCATAATCATTTTCTTCAAATATTTATTCCTGAGAAATAAAGAGAACAGCAACATTTGAAAATGCACAGGCAAATCAGATGTTCTGGTAAGATACTGTGAAAATTCTGGTTAGCTACTCAGTAGCTACCACTGCAAGGCAGTTCATTCTGGCTAGAAAATTGAACGTATTGGAAGCTTTTGTCACCACAGGACATTCATTTGCTCTCATAAAAGAGCAGAAGTGCATTGAAGGCAAGCTTTTAAATGCTTGTAAACCAGTGGTGATGGTAAGCAGAAAGTTCAAATTAACTGACACTTTCCCAGATAAATATGGCTAGGAAAACATATTGGACTCTATCAGTTCGCAGTAACTGGCAACACTTCAAAGAGAAAATCAAATTTATTTCCTCTTTAAGGCAAAAAAAAAAATCAGTTTAAATCTTCATGAAGAAATTGGCTTTACAGTGTACAGGCAGCTTATGTTGTTAGCATGTATCAAAAAATGAGAGCAGAAAAACCATCACTGCAATAGTGCAGCAATGACAGTCTGGCTACACCCACCTACTAACTGTGTTTCATAAAGCAAAGAAATAACTTATTACATGTCAGGTACAGGCCACCAAGAAGCACAAGAAAAGGTTTGGCATTCCCACTGTAAGTTTCTGAATTGCCTGTCACTGAGTCACTTCTTGAAAGCCTCCAGCAAAAGCAGCATTTGACAAAAGCCAGTAGCCTTTGCTCTACACAGAACTGAATTTGTTTGAAAAACTCTGTAGAAGATTAACTTAAAAAAAAAAAAAAGACAACAACAAAAAAAACTAAGGAAAACCTGACATTGCTGCTTCCTGAAGGGGATATAATCTGGTTTTAGGCTTTCCATCAGACATCTGAACAGGATGTTGTGACTTTTACCAAGTTGAATTGAGATGAGTAGAATTGAACTGTCTTGACCAAGAAAAAGTTCCCACATGTCTCTGGGAAAGTTGACCTTTTTAGGACCTTTCTTTGACAGGCATCTAAGCAACCATTTGCTTTGATAAAAATCAGATCTAGATTCCTTTTCTGAAATGCAGAATGGTTGTTTGAGGTTTTTTCTTGGAAATGCATCACATTTAAGCAAAATCTTACAATGAAAGTCCACACTACAAAGTCCTCTTGGAGCCTCACATTGTTCTCGCTCCAAGACTGATATCCCCATTGTCACAGAAAACCCTGCAGCCACCTTTCAACCAGCAAACATAAAATAATGAAGTTATGCTTTAACTGTCAATCAATATTATTCAATTGTTTTTATTTTTTGGGCTTGTAGCCTGTATGTGGATACTTAGTGTCATCTTGACATTTAACATGTAAAGCCTCCAAATCACCAGTCCAGTGCCAAAATCCCTGGAATTATTCTGGCTGGTAGAACTGCCATTTCCCAAGTTTGCCATCACTAATTTGAGTTCTAAAGCTAATGAGGGTAGGTTTTGAAAATACCTCTAGTTTGATAAACCTATCTGGATATACACCCTTGAATAGTAATTATATATACTATATTTATAAACTAACTATATGTGCTATATATTATATATATAATAGTAATTATATATACTATATTTATAAACTAACTATATGTGCTATATATTATATATATAATAGTAATTATATATATGTTAATTGACTCATATATATATACATATATATTCATTGCAGTCATTGACTGAACTGTCTTAGAAAAGATTAATTATTCAAACTGTGAGAGGGCTGTTACTTCTGTTGGTAAAATTAAGGTAGAAGAGAATTCTATGGAAATGATTCTTTGCTATAGTGCTTATTGTTAATCTGGCGATCATTAACCTGTTTATACCATTGGTCACTGATTAATTTCTAATTCTCCATATCAAATGTTCCCAGCCTTTCAATCCATAACCCCAGAGGTGGGGCAGCAAATTTAACTTACCAAATATAAGGGTGAATGCCCCAAGAAACTGTGGAACTGGTGAAGGGCCCTTGCGGGGAAGCTGAATGAGGAGCAGCTGAGGTCACTTGGTCTGTTCAGCCTGGAGGAGACTGAGGACAGACCTCATTGCAGTTACAAATTCCTCACTAAGAGAAGAGGAGGGGCAGGCACCGATCTCATCTCTGTTGTGATCAGTGACAGGACCCAAGGGAATGGCCTGAAGTTGCATCAGGGGAGGTTTAGGTTGGATGTTATTAAAAAGTTCTTCACCCAGTGGGTGGTTGGGCACTGGAACAGCTCCCCAGGGGAATGGTTACAGCACCAAGGCTGGCAGAGCTCAAAAAGTGTTTGGACAGTGATCTCAGGCACATGGTGTGACTCCTGGGGTATCCTGCACAGGGGAAGGAGTTGGACTCAATGATCCTGATGGATTCTTCTATAGTAATTCTATGGTAAGTTCAAACAAGCCAAAATTTACCAAAGTATACCTTTTCTAAACAAGCCAATTACATTCACAACCCTGAGAATGAAATCTTTTCCTTCGGAAAACTGAGAAGCACGAGGTGCAAAGCTTTCAACCTGGCTTCTCTCCAGTTCTCTGAGCAATCCAAGTGTGCAGTCAGCAGTGCTTTAAAAAGGATGGGCTGTGTTAAGTCATGCAAAGCTTCTAAATTAAACTTTTTCTCTCCCATAAAACAAAAGGAGGGCTTAAGTCAGGCCAGACAAGATTATGTGTGATTTTCCCTGAAACTTGTAAGACAACTTCAGCTGAAAGATACTTATCAACAAATTATGAAAGTACCAAAAGTTCTCAAAGTTTTATCACAATTGTCTTCTCTCTGCTGTTTGTCTTGTAAAGTAAAGAAAAGCAGGTGTTTTCCCAAGATAACATTGGTTTTATTTTTTATTAATAAAAATATCAGATTCTGGTAAGAAGGGCATAATCAAAACGAAGACTCTATTTATCAAAGGCATTAGCATTTGATTCCATCTGTGAATCAAGAAGGCAAGTATGTGCACAGCTGTAAGTCTACAAGGGAGAAAAGGGAAGAAAACCCAAGAAAACCACCCCACGCAGCTGTTGGTGCACACTTTGAGCCCAGCCTTCACCTGCATGTGTACCCTCAGTGTTCAAAACCAAGTTATGCTGAAGGAAGAGGAGGAGATTTTTATAGTTATTATTACAACGCCAAGAATGGTATAGAAACAGTGGAAGAGTCTAGTGTGCCTAACCTGCCTCTTCCTTAAATTATCCTTCATCTACCCAACTTTACCAGAACACTTGCAAGGGTGAATGCTTCAGGGAAACAGATTCTCAAAGTTGCCAGGGTACATCACAGCACAGGTAATGGCAGCATTAATACTCTAATTTCAAAGATTACCTCATATAAAACAAAACCAAAAAAAGGAACTACTTTCAATGATGTGAAACATGACCTACCTTGTAAAAAATTGTTGGCACAGAGTAATTTCTGTTTTGGGAAAGTATAAAGAAGCTATTAATTGTTTGATATAAAGCTATGCCTACTGATAGAAACATCCTTCAGTCAAAAGTATGGAAGTTAAATTCTTCTTGCCTTTGATATGATTACATGCTATAATTCAGTGACAGCACGAAATTTTATACACAGCACAAGATACCATCTCGGTGCCTTTCTGAATGGCTTTCAGTTTTCTTTGTTATCATTCACCATGTGTTTGGATGCCAACTAGATGTATTTGAATGTCTAGGGTGTATTTTTTCTCAAAATGCCGATTGCTATTTTCTAAGTGGCAAAGCCAAAAGACTGCAATCTTTTAAATTGTATCTCTGGTCAAACTCAAAAGCATATTTTTTGCTTGTTATCTGCCTGATAACTCTTTCATATTCTTTACCCTCCCACTCTCAAAATGTTAATTTACTATACTGGACATGTAACTCCTGAACTATTTTGAAGAAACAGTTGAGGCTGAGCAAATAGGCTGATGCTACATCACTAAAAAGCTTATCTGAGATGGGTATTGAACAGAACTCCTTATTTTCTTTAATAAAAACACTACTATGTGCACAATAAAATCACTAAAAAACCCATACAAGAGCTAAGGAGTTCTCACAGAAGTAGATGTGCTTTGACTTGCCTGAATACAGATGCATTTGGTTTGGTTCAAACTTAAAAGGAATAGTAAGCATTTTGGAAAACTTGCTTCAATTTAAAAGAAAATTAAATCATAATTATGTTACTAGCATCAATTGGTAAACTCCCCCCCAATATATACGTGGTGTATATGCACTAAATAAGTTTGACCCCTTCAGACAACTAAGGAGGTACCACCTAAAACTGACTCTCCTGTAGGAAATACTTGAAGGCGACTGCTCCCAGAACAGTGAGAGGGATGGAAACCGGAACATCAGCCATATCTCATTTCAAAAGGTGAGCAGTCATGCAGGGAGGATTTGATCACTTTTGCTTTATAGTCAATAGAATGATCTAAAACTCTGCTTAGGCACTAAACAACCATTTCCAGTTCACAGAGCAGGCCATAATGGAAGTCATTTGAACTACCCACAGGTGCCGAATGGGAGCTTTTGTAGGGTCTGGACTTTGGTTGTGGTACTGCAGGCACTGCAGCAAATTGCCACGTGCCAGCTGAGCCACGGTTACCCCGGAGGCCATGGCCTTCCCCTTCTCACAGAAAATGTAAGGAAAAGTGAAGTATGGCTTCTCCCAGTGACATCAGTTGCACACAGGGACTGCAGATCCAGCTTTGCCTCCAGCACACCAGTTATTTCAGATTAACTGCTGCTTTTGTGGCTGATTCCAAAGAGCCCATCATTCAAATCAAACTCAGTTCTTTTTATGTTAATGGCATTTTATTTCAAAATATATTAACCGTTCTGTGCTTACAAAGGACTGCAGTGTGAATACAATATCAAGTTAAAAGCTTCTTAAACCTGCTACAAAAACCATTTTTATTAGGATAAGGACTGGTGCATACAATCAAAATTATTTAGTTTAAATACCTCTGCAGTCTACACAAGTAGTTCTCAACCTTAACTTAACACATTTTATTGGGCCACAGATGGACATAGGGGTTATATTGTCAGTATTATACATGCAAAACCAGGTAGTGTACCAAACCCAATTATGATAACATCAGTTTTGAACACAGTTCCGTTCTGAAGATGCATCACACGTATAGACAAAATTTGTGTCAGATAATAGAAGTTATTGCTCCAAATCCCCACAGGGCCTGGTAGGAACACAAACTTTAGAACAACCTGTGCTCTGTAATGCAAAACATCTGCTGTTAGGTTTGAGTAGGTGTCGCCAGTCTCAGGATAGGATGTCAAAAGCATCTTTGGATTTGGTTTGTTGAAATTTCCCCGAGGGGAAAAAAACCCCAACCCTCCTATATCTCCATAACCTTTGACCAAAACACCAAATGCTAGCTAGCATATATATATATATATATATATATATATATATATACACATATATATATATATATATATAGACAAGCACCTAACAACTGATACAAAATGCTGGTTTTCAACCATCCAACCATCACTGAAGCACAGGAAATCAGTTTTTAAAGGCAACAATCTGAACAAATTGAATGCTTGCTGTATACATTCGAGATGACAGATAACAAGCTGAAAACACTGATCTACACAGACAGTAAGTTATGAACAACACAAAAGTAGCTTTTATTGATACTTGAGAAAGATTCAGGTTTAGGCTGAGTCTGGCAGGAAGAGTAGTAAATACTGGGATTTTTTTTTTCCAACCTTATGGCCTACATGCCAGTTCTTAAGCCTAATGAACTTTTGTAGCGTGGCTCCTTTTTGGCTTTGTGATGTTACTTACATTCAATCTACACGAATACCATGAAACATTCTCTGACTCTAGGTCATCATTGTATCACTGTACATGACACTCTAGTGGGTAAAGAGTGAGGCTAGGAGAAGAATTAACTTTTTGCTTTAAAAACATCACTCAAAAATTCTTTATATATATACATATAGATGCTAGAGCATTCACTCTGCTTTATTCACCCTGCTGCAAGCAAATCTGCCCTGCTTCTTACTCAAACATGGCATTGGTGTCACCATAGTATTTATATTTAAAAAACAATTCTTCAATTCAATGCAACATGAATTATATTTGTCCACGTCCATACATATGCAGAGCAGATCAAGGATGCACTTACTTCCAATTATCACTTCCTTCCTGAATTTGACAATATTTCAGTATGGACATTCAACATATGCCTTCAGGTCCTGGAATCAATTCCCAAAAGGGGATGGAAGCAATACTCTCATGTACTAAACCATATTCCAAACAAGAGGACGTGTGGATGAGTTTAAGAATCTGGGGAACTGAAGATGTATTTCATGACCTATTAATTTTGGCAGCTTTTTAGAGGATGTGTGCAAATACTTCCAGGAACAGCAATCTTAGCAGTGCATTACTAGCAGCTTTTTCCTACTTTATATGAACTACAATAAAACAGTGGTAGTCACACTACCAGGATTTGCTTAGCTCTTCCTTTATCTGTATCAGGTAAACATGAATTGTAGAAAATGTTGCTTGTTTTCATTATATACAGGCACCGTTTGTTCTCAGGCATCTCAAAAAAAAAAAAAAAAGAGGACAAAATTTCAGGTAAAGTCTGAATAGGACAGAGACTCTCATATATCGATATATAAATTTACAAACCAAATGTAGAATCCCTGAATATGTTTATGACTTCTGGCATTGTTTCTCATTTTAAAACACCAAATTAATTTTCCACATTGTTTTTTCTCGTATTTCCAATTTTATCACTTAAAAGCAATTTTAGAAGATTTTACCATAAAGCATTAAGATACCTTAGTAAAACTGACAGATAGACAGTACCAGGTTAAAGACCAAGTCTCTCTAACATTTGTTTAGAGTTTGATATGATTCTAGTTTTGTACAAATAGGAATAATATGGACATTGCCAAAGTTGGCTTCAGCAAGAAGTGTAGGAAATTATACTAAGAAGAAACCCTTTGAAATACAAGTCAGTACAGAGTTTATAAAGATGATATATGCACGGATTTAAGAGATGTCAGCTGGCACTCAATAAAGATTATCTGTCAAATCAATTTTCTCTTGGAAAATTGCAAACTTCAAGGTAAGCAACTGCATCTCTAGAAGAATGCTGCCTCTGCTATTAAACCTAATGAATGCTACCTCCAATCCCAACATCATTCAGTTTCTTCAAAGGAAATCGTAGCCATTTCCAGAGGTAGCATCCATTAAAATGCCACTATCTACAGTGACAAATTTAAGTCAATATAATATAAACACAATATTTGAATAAAGGCAGCTGTGGAAACACCCACTACCAATGATGCAAAGCTATGGAATCTCAGTAGAATAATGGTATTTTGCATCCTTAGTGTAGCAGGCCCATAGGAAAGGCAACACTCTGAAGTATTCCTAGTACTAGGGATCAGCTGCTGCTTTTACTGGAGAGCAATTTCATCCAGTTTTGTTTTTTCAGCTTTCTGAAAAACGTTTAACATTGCAGCAATACACCTGTTTCAAAAGTTATGCTTATACCCACAATGGATAATACTGGAGACAGCATCCAACTTTCCCTGAACAATGATTTTTTCTTATTTTAATTAAACAGATTATGGATTTCCTATTCCAATAATCACTGACAAAATACACATCCAGTATATCCTCCTTCCCTGTGTCATTAAGAGAAGCCACCCAGACCTTGAAATCAGACAAGCCTAAGTGTACCATACATAACCTGCACACACACAGAGCACTGTTCATGGAAGATCACATAGGTATCAACTTAACTTCTGAAAAGTGTGCACCATATGTATTATTATGATGTTAAACTGGGGTTTTTAAAGCAGCCTTTCAAAATAAGTAATTTCTGCTCCCAACTGGTCACAGTGCACCTGTGCTGAAAGCCACCATATTGTAGTCAGAGTGGCAGAATGAATGAGTGCCAGATTCTTGCCCATTGCAGTTTGTTCCTTTGTGGATCCAATCAAGCCAGTATTTACAGTGACCTGAAGCTAACATGCTGGGCTGTGAACTGGCACACAGTCACCTCTGCCAGCTCTGCTACAGCAGTGTTCAGCCAAGGTACAGGAAGGAAAGGTCTAACTCAGATTTGAGTGCCAGAAACAGCACCAGCCCTTTGGGCAGTACACTTAATTGCAACAAGCCTGATTTCCCCAAGAGGAAAGAAAAAAACCAGCACAGTTGAATTTCACAATACCATAAGATCACATTGTCTTGCATTACTATGAAGCATTCCCTTCTGAACTCTAAATTATTGAACACTAAATGTACTAAATACACTAAGTAAGTACCTGCTCCTGGAAAGCCTGTTTACAGTAAAGCTAAAGGCCATCAACTTCTTGCCTACAAGCATTACAGAAAAGATGGTCTCTCCTAAGAAAACTGCACTGCAGAGAGTGGTGGGGCTTTTTTTCTTGGTTGGTTGATGGTCATTGTTGTAGGATTTTGGAGGGGGGAGTGGGTTGAGTTCATTTTTTTGAAAGCCACAATCCATGTACTAAAAACTTATCCTACCGAACTGCTGGGTTTTTTTTTTTTGCAGATGAGGCAATATAACCATGAGCTGGCATTTTTCAAAAACCAGAAGTCAAAATGACCAGTTTGATTATTTTCACATTAATGTGAGACTGATCTAAACTAAACTGTTTAGTTTCTGAGATCTTATAGAAAGGCTCAGAAAATTATATAGATTGCTAAATACCCAGCAACAAGGTCTTCTATTTCTGCTGGTAACTAGACACTTGCTAAACACAAAATGTAAATAATCAATGCACACCTTTTTATAAGGTGGTATTTCGTGGTTTAGGGGTTTTTTGTGCCTTTTTTCCAAACATGGTGAAAAACAGTGAATATTTCCTGTTCTGTGAAGGTGTTATTGAAAGTTTTGTTCCTTCATTTTCTTTTTTTTTAGCAGTATATGTTACTGCACCATTACTGAACCATACAGTTGGTTCCTCAAGCATGTTTCTTTGAGCTAAGACAACCAGTTGAAGGGGAAGAAGAAAACTTAAAACCAAATCAAATAATGTTTTTTAATGTGTCTTTAAAATTATTAAGTAGAGTACCACAGGACTGTGAAAGATTGTCTCAGAAAATGGGATAGCAAAGGAGTCTTGGTATGTCTTGACCAGTGAGCAAAGAGGTGCTTTAAATGCTGCAACAAGAAGCTACAACAAGAACATGACAATTCAGTGCAAAACTGTGAACCAAAAAAAAAGTAATACAAGAAAGAAGTTGCCTAAATATCATGGTGGTCTCATTCCCACTGGTTATTAAGTTGCAGGAGTCTTTTAGGAAAGCCTCAGATTTTCCCACATCCTCCACCCTAGCCAGCAACAATTATAAAAATGTTATTTCATTTAAACTTTTTCATAAGCCACGAAACCAAGAAGATAAGACAGATACTTGATTCAAGCAACACATTCTTCTTATTCAGTTAGTTAATGTGATGTGTAGATCTTTCAGAATTTAAAATATTAAGTGGGATGTTTCCGTATTTTGATAAACCTGAGTCAACCTACTAAATTAAGCCCAAGTCTGTCTCTCAAGCACATACCTGCAAGTGTGCACAAACAGTCATACTCAACCCCTCTCACTTAAAACAGACAATTTCATCAGTGAAATTGCAACAGCTTATTTCGAGAATCTGTGTCTTGTTAGGCAATCTGTTTATTATGAACCTATAGCAGGACCTTCTTCTTTACTCAGTTATCAGAGTACTTTCCAATCACTTTACATGGCAATGTATTTTTCAAAACAATGTAAAAATACATACAATATCATGGAAAGAATCTTCCAAATCTGTCAGCAATCCGAGAAGTTGAGTAAAATATACATCTCAGTTATTGCAAGCTGTTTGTGCACTCATCTTAGATATCCTTATCCCTGGACAAGATCCCTTTGTTTCAAGCATCGAATTAATGTCAACAAGAAATAGAAGACATGCCTGTATTTTGTACAACTCATTATCAATCAAACTCTGAAATCAATTCAAGTTACCGGAAACTGAATGGTGGTTCTTTGGTTAAGCAAGTTCATCTGCTACTTTGTACCTAGGGCCTCACTGGATTTGTGGAAAAGCTGTGCAAGTATGAAATATTTACCAAAAAACCCACTTCCCATTTACAAAAGGATCCATTTATAAAGATCCATTGTGTCAAAATGTTTTGACAATCAATACAAAAGGCCTTAAATGTCAGTCACCAAAGCTGCATTTTAAGAAAAATTACACATGGAAGAAAAACACCAGAGGATCTGCTGCTGTGACCTAGGCAATACATCATTTCAGAAATTTAGGATCTTTGTTTATTAATAAGACATACTTTAATATATTAAGATATGTCCTATATATCAGTAAGACATTTGGCTGGATGCTTACAAGCTTAAAAAACTCCAACTAAACTAAACCAAAATCCATGCTCTCTCCCCTTTCTTCCAGGTAGTAAAATTTGTTGAAAAAGTGAATTGAACTCAGTCACAGCATCTGGAAACCAACATTAAACAACCCCCATTAAACCTCTTCCAATTACTGGAAGGAGATGCCATCAGCCTACAATTACTACTGTCTGAAAACACTTAAGGCCTTTGATTAAATTTAGTTGACAAGATGACTCCACTGGGAGGGTGGATAAAGAGCAAAATACTATCAGGTTTTGGTGCAAAAGGGAGGCAAGATTTAAACTACTTAAACAAGTCCTCCTATGTCAGTAAGAGGAAAATCCACATTTAAGAGTTTGCATTTCTATTAATATCAGGAAGGTATCAAAAATATCAGTCTCCAACAACATTAAATTTCAGTGCGTGTAAGAGAATAACATTTAAGTGTTATTATGAGTTACAGATGACGCTTGCAGTTTAAAAAGAAACACCTTGAGGAGGAACAAGCTATTACATTATACTTTCATTTCACAATGAGTGGTTTGCCCTTCTTTTGCCACCAAATTGTCTAAAAAATAAATATTTTGGAATTACAGCTTTCTTTAAAGCTACTGCAGTTTAATAAGACAAATAATCCAATAAATAAAAGCCAAGTTAGTAATTTCAGCAGATAAGGTAATTACTCCAGTGGATGTACCTGTCCTCTTAACTATTCTTTTGAGAAGACAGAAGGTCTTCAAAGTCTTCAACAAGGCAGCTGACTGTGTGATGGTATGCAAAGCCATGGGAAGTAGACATTCTCTCTCAAAGAGGCAAAGTGTATTTTGCCTACAAAATAATGTAAGGCCAGCAGATATTCTAGTGCTTTCGCCTAAAACCCAATCTATGCTCCCCTGTGAACTGCCCCAGGCACAGCTGGGAACGGACAGAAGGCCACGGCTGTTGTGAACCCAAGACAGAAGACAGAGATTCCCTCAAGTCGCAGAGGTGCAGCCCAGCATCTCCATCACTCTGCAGACATTTTCATCTCCTCAGGACTCTCTCTAGGTGACCTGGGAGGTGGGGGGAGGAAAAGAAAAGTGAGAAGTAAGACATAAATCTGCACAGTGATTCCAAACAATTGTTTCCTATAAAATAAAGGAGAACCAAACACACATTAAGATTTTTTGTGTACTTGGAAGCTCTGTCTGTGTCATACAGGGTAACTGGAATGTAACTTTTACAAGCCAGAGACTACAGACAGGTCGAATTAGCGGCTTTTTGTCCTAAATTACCCAGATGAAAGAAGACAGCACTATTCATATGAATAAGGCAAAGAATTATTTTTGACAAGCAGAAAATCCTCTTCAAGATATATGTATAATGAGCTAACCTACATAGTTTAACAAGACAGTAGAAACATTAAAATAGCTACTATTGTTAATATTGTCATAATGGGATTTACAATTCTAAGCAGTTATTCAATTATGAGTTTATTCCTAACTGTATTGTAATTATTATCTCATTTCTAACTGCACAGTTTAAAGACACATTTCTGTATTCCATAATTTCATAACTTAAATAATGACATTACTAAGGACCATAATTTAATGGAAAAATGGCATATAATGATATCACATTTTTCAAAGTCTAGGTATGTTTATATTTTGCAGTATTGTAAATTAGGACATAAAAATGAAGTCTTTTGGGGCAAGCCCCTTTTTAAGGGCAATGAACTCTTAGGTATCCATGATTAAATGTTTACAAATCATGTTCAATCATCTCCTAGCACGGCACAACAGCAACATATAAATTATAGGACACAAATTTTTCAGCAAATTTTCTAAAGGAGCCTTCTGTGAGTGGCTGAGAGACATTAAACACTTCCAGTATACATGTACCAGTGAGTGTTTTATTTAGCCATACTTTTTATTTCTAGAATATGGGACAGCTGAATCCTCTTCAAATACTACAGTACTCATGCAGATGTGAGTACACACTGATATAAAACCCAGGCACACATTCCCTACACCTGTGCATACGTACACTGATGTGTGTGAAAACATAATTCATACAAGTAAGATATTTACAGCTCACCGGTAAATCTGTAATGGCCACGTTGGTTGTGATGGAGTGGGCACAGAATTTGTTGGACTCACCAACATGGCACTATATATATTGGAAGCAACCACAAGTATACAAAGTAGAATTGGTCCTATGATAGCCCCTTCCAGTCCCAGGTAATATGCTCCACCAGCTACCGCAAGGCCTGTCAGGTAAGGGTGACCACCTCTGTCACAAGAATAAAATTGAATTAAGAACAACAAACACAGCATTAGCAATTACGAAATGTGAATTAATACTGAAGTTTTATTAAGCTTAGGAAATGACACTGCTAGCTATAGCTGCCCATATTTACACTATAAACTGCTACACAAAGGTTCCAAGCTGTATTCTGTGCTACATTCACACAACGGATCAAACACTATTGTAGCATGGAAGGCTGGCAAGATCCACAGTGGAGTAGTTACTTTACAGACATCTGCTGAAGAATATCTGAAGGACTTAATAGCAAACACACTTCCATTTTGAGAATGGAAAGATGGTTGGTTACACAGACTGTTCATGCTTTATGGTCAAGAACTGTTGAAATTTAACACAATTAGCAACATGTACTATGTGGACCCCTGAGCAAAGCCATTCAGTTACATGATAGCAACTTGCAGTGCATCTTTCAAAGAAGAATTAACATACAGTCTTTAAAGAAATAGCCATGTATTCTCATTTTGTTATAAAAAAGCCTCTCAGGTTGAGTGTTTATTATAATTTTAACATTTTCAAATGAAAAATAAAACTGGATTTTCATGAACATAGTAATATTTACTGCAAGGTTGGGGCCAGAGGAGCTTTTTGATAAGAGCTCTTATGGCAGCGAGTAAACCATGCCATTTTTATTTCCTGTGTCTCAGATACGCATTTTGCACTTGTGTTCAGCTGCAAAATGTGAATCCTACCAACAGCATTTACACAAAACCTGCTCGTCATTCTTTATACCTAAAATAACGATAGCAATATGGAATTGTGGAAGAAAAACTACAGTTGAAACCTGGCACACAATTCTCAGGAAGTTCCTCTAAATTCTGAGTGTAGTACATTGAAAATATCAGCTAGGCAGTTCAGAGCTCCAGCAGTTCCTGAGGTTTCTACCATGGTCCTGATTTCTACTCAACTCCCAAATTTTAAGCCTTTGCCTTCAACACAACTGTGTGCAAAACAAGGCAATGAAACATGCTCTGTTAAATCATACACACCTCAATCACATCTCACCCAGGTCAAACTTACCCTACCGGCAGAATTGCTTTCCTGAGGGGATAAATGTGGCCTAAAGTTTTATGTTTCTCCAACAATAGACATTATTGATTTCTAAACCTTTAAAAACTTCATTCTTTTCCCAGAATTTGCATCAGTTTAAACATTCTTTTGCCTAGTTTTCTAAATTAAACAACAGATCACCCGATGAAATAGGACTACAGTACAAATGTAATCCATTTAGAAAACCCTGCATAACCTAATAATAGCTACTTCAAATAGGTTTAATCTAATCCACCAGACATCATGATGCTTACTGTTCCATTTATTGGGAAGAATAAAATTTTCCTCCACTGTCAGAAAATCTATTCCTCTCCCATGTATTTTCGGGACAGTAAACTGAGGTTGCATCCTCTACAGTTCAAAATAATGTATTCTAGGAAGCAGAAGAACTATTGGCTATTTAAATAGCTACTGGCCTTAAATTTATCCATGATTTATTGTTGGAAAAAAATGTAATTTGATTATACTTCACTTGTTAGCCTTAATTAATTCAAAATAACTAGAGCCATAGTCTATGAAAATTAGCATTAATATTGGGCATATTATCATTAGGTACTGTCTGTTCAGTATAATTATATTTAGTAAACAAAAATATTAATTTCTAAAAACACAGAACTGAACCACTTTATGTCCTTATTCTACATTAACTCTATTGTTTTGGTCCCTAAATAGCTCACGGTTTTATCTGCTCCACAGCATCATCTGGCTTTAGGAGATAAAAAGGAAATGCTACACACCTTTACTCAATAACTAGATAAATAGAAAACATGAACTAATTCTAACAGTTAGATGAAACAGTTCATTTTGCTGATGTTGAGTTCAAGACCTCTGAAGTGTCAAAGTACACAGAAAAGAAACTGGGAAAATGAAGGCACTCAGGCCAGTAAAACTGCTTACTATGATGTTATTCCTGAGCTTGAAGATACAGTTTTGCATGCTTCAGAAAAATGAGTTTAATTAAAGGCATCAGTGACTGTCAATCATTTTTACAACGCTAATTTAAAAAACTGCTCAATGTACTTACCCTGATATATCTGAATAAATTGCTGTATCTACAAAATAGGTTGGCAAGAGGTGAAAAACCAGGAGCAAAAGGGCTTTGCATCCCTGTCCTTGCACAAGCCACAAATCTAGGACTGCAGGGACTGCTGCCCAGTATGTCCCCAGAAATGGCACTGCTCCAAGGATTGCTGCTAATGCTAGAGCACACAGAAGAAGAAGTGAAAAAAAATCACAGAAACATATTTCACAATATATTACATTCTGACACTTTTGCCACACCAGTACGTCCCACTTCCATCAACTGTTATAAATAAAGCATTGAAGAAGTGCCCTATGAGGCTCTTGGTGTTTTGCAGCTGTGGTTTAGGAAAAAAGAAAATTACAACATTCCCCACAAGGAAGAGTTTCAGCAACCGACAGTCGTAAGGAGTTAAGAGGCACTAGTCTATAAAAACTTGAAGTTATACCAATCCTGTATGTTTCTTACTGTGTAAGAAAGCAAATGAACCCAAGTCTCACACAGGTAAACGCCCTTCTGCTTATAACAAAGATCTGTTGTAATATAAAGCAACACAGTTCTGCTGCCACTATAATTTAATGCACCAGGAATAAACATAATATAAAGCACAATCAACTGGGGCATTTTTCCTTTTTTTTTTTTTTTGGTCTCATTAACCAGAAAGCAAAAACTTTTAAGATTTTGCATGCAGTTGAAAAAATAAGACTGATTACTTTCTAAGTAGGTGTAGTGACAATCAAAGCCCTTAAGCTAGTTGCACTTAACAACACAGCCATTTCCCATTATTTTGGGTTTGTTGCTTTATAGCTTCCCCTTATGTTTCCTTGTACACAAACATTTTTGCCATTGCTATTACTATCATTCTTTTTAGAGGAAAAAGGGCAAAATGGAACAGGGGAGAAGATTTTTCTCTGAGAAACTGTCCAGCCATTTCCAAAACTAAGATTAAATAAAAAAAAACCCAACAAAAACCAGAGGCTATTAATATAGTCAGATGATATGGAGAATAAGAAGCATTCCTTTATCATGCATTTCCATGATACCACATCTTCCTGCATTTAGGCATCTGGAAAAATCAGCACCTGTCAACTATGAAAGAAACAGAAGCCAAGACAGATAGAATAAAGTTAAAACACGAAAACACTTGGACTGAATACAAGGGAAAAGGAATTGGATCCAGTAAATGAAACAGAAAGAGGTAAAATAGCTGTCAGGGAATGTGTTGTGATAACAGAAAAAGGCAAGGCTCAGAAGGAAGCAATCAGGGTCTTCTCTCCACCCTTCTCAGAGTCATATTCTCCAAGACCAGACCTAAGCTTGTCAGCAACAGTCAGTATTTCTGATTTTGTACTAGAAATAATTCTGTAATATTATTTGTAAATATAATTGCTCAAATTCTTACCAGATGGTATGAAGACTATGTTAATCCCAAATATAGTGTGAGTCAGCCAAGTGTAGAGTCCATAGAACCCAGCCATTTTGAGGGAAGCATCAAACACACCTCTAAAACGATCAAAGAAACTCTGTTAATTTTTATTAGCAAGAGGATTCCAAGAACTATGAAGATATACAGACACAGGTTGCTTTGAATAAGTGAAAAGCCATCAGTGCCACAAATAACGCATCTCAAAATGTAACACTGAACCCTTTATACATCTGTTCACTCTGAGAAGAATAAATATTCACCATTATACATTAAATATGTAGTTAAAACCATTTAGACACAAAAAACAATGGGTTCAAGGAATAAATTCCTTAAAAGAAACTGCTCAAATATCAGATTACATTCTCTATCTAAAGTAACCTTTTTTCTATGAGAAATAGTACCATTATACATGCAAACTACTTTTTATTTCCCCTTTTCCACTTCTAGATGTTCATTCATTTTCTTCTTCTGCTTACATTTCTATACCTGCTCTTTTTCACTGGATCTCCCAGCTTTTAGGCTGCTTACTAGGCCACATTACTAAAAACCAAATAATAAATCTGGTCACCTAATTCAATCCTGCTGAATCTACATCCAAATTCTCCTCTCCTAAGTGTGACCATGGCTTCATGAGACAGCAAACAGGCAGCTAAGTGCTGTGACATTTTTACAGCACTAGGGCAGGTACACATGTGGAATACCCTGTAACTGAACTGGAAACCCGTGCCTTAAGTCTACAGTCACAAAAAACATAATCTCAAACTGCTAAATCTCATTGTATTATGTCAGTTTTTCATCCATATTCGAAAAGTGAAGTCTCCTGAAATCACTATTTCAGCTTGAATCCAAATAATCAAGTCCCACAACTCAGAGCAGTTCTAACAGCAACATCATTGCAGAAGTGGTGGCACATACACCCTCTTAGCAAAGATAAATGTCAAGTTTCCTGATGGTAAGTTCCCATTTATAACTCATGGTGGTTGTGTCTTGGCAGTTTTGGGAACCCTGGCAGCAGGGCAAAGAGGACAGGAAGACATACAAGAGGAATCTTTGAAAAGGAAAACAGTCTGCACAGAAAAACAGCCCTTTCTGGATCTAAAGTCTGTAACAGCACAGTTTCCTTCCTTCCTTGAGTTCATAAAAACTTGTAGCAAAGAAACCTTTTGTGATATTAAACTACCACGTACAATCTTTTCTAAGCTACCAAAAAGAATTCCAAGACTCCCAGTTTTTGCTTCTTTGGCCAGTATCCACATTATTATTTCTGTGGGCAGTGTGAAGATTTTTGCCCTCATTTCCTATCTAAGGACTCACCTTAAAATTTCTACATGACTTCAGAATCAAAATTATCTTATTTAAAATTCATTCACTAGAAGCTTTGAGTACATAATAAACCTCCCACATCAACCCTACTGTTCAAGATGTGAGAGTCTCTTAACAAACTAACCAGAAGCAACTGTTGTCAGTCATTTTCCCCTCTATAAGAGGGAAAGGGAAAAATTAAGGAAAAAACAAGCTTTAAAGAATGACCTGAAGTAACAAATCTAATTTTTGACAGGCAAGAATTACATGGTGCAAAAAGAAAGGCAGGGAACATTTACAAATATGTGGTGGCTTCAGTAAAAAAAAGACTCAATAATTCTCAGTTTAGATGAACTTTTATTACATCAAAATGGAAAGTGAGACCAAAATACATAAAATCTATAAATTTGGAAGAGTGACATACTCACTTATATTTGAGTCATAAGAAAAGAAGTATCAGACATTAAAAAAAATTTGGCAAGGAGGCAAGAAAAACCCCAAAACCAAGGCCACAGTAACAATGCTAAATGTGAGTTTGCATTAAAAATTCAAGATACTTTCATACTTAAGCTACTCAAAATTCTTAATTTTCTGCATTTTTTGTGACATTTAACTCATGTCTACTCTGAGGATATCATAGGAGCATAATGTCTTTCTAAGAAGAATCTGTGCAATAATCTTCAAGCAAATCATCCTATCCAAAAGGAACTGTGGCACAAATACATCACAGTTGTCAAAAACATTTTATAACAGTCCTTGAGTATCTCCTTATTTCTTCCAAAAAGATTTTTTCTATCCTGTAGTAAAATTAACAAGGTCTTAACAATTTCTATATATATGCACCAAAATTACATTTCAGGGTACAAGAGGTGAGACAGGCCTAGCTTCAGAAAGGTACCTGAAGTACCAACTTCACTTGAAATTAAAATATCCATCTACAATCAGTCATTTTAGATTTTCCCAGAGATACTACAATAGAAGGGAAGACAGTCCTATTATGGTAACCAAAAGAGAGACAGCAACCCAGGAGAAAAAAACGTTTAAGGTTTGTCCATAAAACAAGTTGCTTTCTTAGTCTCAGCTCAAGGACTCGGCAGTCCTTGAGATGCACTGGTAGAACAGAAAAATTAGTCTAGGACTAACAGATAGTCCTGGTCTGATGTCATTCTGCAAGCTGACACATAATGTATTTCAATGGCCAAACAGTGCATACCTCTGCTAGACTGCAGAACAATACAGCATGCCTCTGGCTCCTTGCTTCTAACATTCACAACTAATACACTGAGAGGAGAAGCCACCACACAGTGCTGGGGAGTTGGGAAGCGCCAGTGGTCATGCAGGAAGCAAGAGGAGGCTGCACCTAGTCTCATCCTCCCCCTCAGGTTGTGTCTGCCTCAACTGAAGTCACAAAATATCACAATAAAGGCACAGGGGATACTACTTGGTGGCAGGTGTGGACCACAAAAACCTTAATGTCGCTGAAAACGCATATCTGTTACTTTCTGTCACAAAAACTAAAAATTGCATCTTAAAAGTCTGGAAATTCGTATCTATTTTGCTTCATGGTCAAGGCAGTAAAAAAAAAAAAATTCTGAAAACATTAACCAGAATTTTATTAGCAGTTTGCTCCACCTACTTTGCAGCTGAGATACCAGACCTTAAAGATGATGTGGGTGTGCTTGTGCCATGCTGCATGTACTACCACCAGTAAAATGCATATCTTCCTGGTAATTATGACAGTAAGAAAGTTTCCTCTCTTACTACATTCTTGGCACAAATAAAGCTTCCTTTTATATACAAGAGCAATAGTATGACTCAGAAATCAGAAAATCCAGTTGCTGTTCACGTCTTGCTTTGGCACTGTATCTGGATGAACCACTTTACCTGCAAGAGCTGTCATCTGCAAATGTGTAATTTATGAGCACTTCATGCCAATTTGGCATAAGGCATACTCAGACATACATATTCCATTTTACTGAGCTTTGAAAAGCAAGTAAAATTAAAAAAAAAAATAAAAACCAGAGGACATGGCTCATGCTTCATATTACTCAGATTAAAAATGAGGAAATGTCTGTGAAATGCTTCTGCACAGCTTTTTTTTTGGTAAAAGTTCCTTCTACTAAGTTCTGTCCCTAAGCTGGGGAATTTGCTTGTAGACTCCACAAGGGAAAGGGCCACCTTTTCAGGGTTTTGTGGATTTTTTTTTCTCTTTTACTAACTGGCCATAAAAAGTCTAGAGCTTCCCTTTTATTACTGCTATAGTTCATATCAAATGTATGTCCACCTGAATTCAGGTTCACTTCACAGAGCCTGCAAGTAAAGTCTGTTCACTGTTATCGACACAATAAGATTTCAAAATTTTCAACCTAATGCTGCAGCAATCCCAGCTGAAAAGAGCCCTTCAGCTCAGATCATGGATTTTTTGACCTTGGAGTTAATTTGCTTTTCTAGATCTCTCTGTTCCCAGAGGACTGGAGGAAAGAAGAGCATATGGACTGAAATAATGAGAATTTGAATTACCAGAAAGATTAGAGTAAGCATATCATAAGTTCATAAGAGAGATTTTTTTGGTTATTATACTAAATTTACATAAACAGGCATATGAAGCCTGGCTTGTGAATGGGTGTAAGAGTAAAAACTAGACAAAAGTGATATTCATCTTTGAAAAGTTTGCAAGAAATAGTATTTCTTTCAATTCCTTACAAAACACCTTGCAATTCATACAATAGTTTACAATCAAATTAAAATGCAAGCTTGGTAATGGAAATACCCTCAGCCAAAAATACTGTTAGAATAAGACAATTTCACTCTTTTGTCATCTTTCTCACACCACTGATGTTTGGTATTTTTCAATATTCTCTAAGCAGACACTAAAAGGATTGTATTACATCTTTGTTGTAAACCTTTCTGTACAGAGAACTAATTCAAAATCTTGCTTTAAGAGACCTCAGCTATTCAGTTCCTTTTGAGAACACAACCATCACATTTTAAAAGAGTTCAAAGTATAAGTCAAATGCATTCAAAACTTCAGAGCACAGTTTCACAATTTATCTTGAGATCAGGTTAGCTCAGAAGTGTCCCAGGGTAAGAGTCCTTCCATTCCCCTGTTCCAAAGATTCACTTCGGTCCCAGATGACCCCTCCTCTGTCTACCTGCCAGCACAGTCTTCATTATGTAGCATGACACTTTCTACAAAGATTTCAGTTTTTTCATTTTTACAATGAATTCATAACAATGGCTATATGATGGGTTTTAACAAAATAGCTCAGGTCTCCACTCCCCAGTCAACTCATAAGCAGTGGCCTAAACAGTCACATTCCCACCAGGAAAGAAGCCAGTACACTCCTGGCTGGAGAGCAAGAACACATCAGTGCTATCTTACCCCAGCTGAAATTAACACTCACTGTCACAATAACTTCAAAACCAAAGAGCTCTCGGTGGTGTGTGAAGAACTTTCTTCACACCACCAAGATCTGTTGCAAAAGACAAGTTGCCAGTGACAGCTATTACCTTTAAAAAAACCAAAGTATTCTCCTTCTATAAATGATCCCCCAAACTTCAAGTGAGCACCAGGTGAACATTGACTGACTCAAAGAAGTCCTTCTGAAAAAACCTCTTAAGCTGGTCTCTGTCTTTAAGGGTTCTGTTCTTTTAGAGATAAAAAATGACCCTCTTTATATTTCAGTTTCAAATTTAACATGAAAGTAAGCTAAGCGCAGCAAGATAGATTCCAGCTATGAATAAAGCAGAAGTGGCAGGAAGTGTTTCTTGACAGATCATCTCAGGAGCAATATAAATATGCAAAGTACTTTCAGAGATGACTCCATGACAAGATTTCAGCAGTTTTGCTGCCGAAATTAATTTCTCCTCATGAATGATACAACTGAACATAAACAGCTCCAACAGATGCAGGCTAGTAATGACACTAATCAGATAAAGTGATACAGTCTTCTATCAAAGCATCATTCCTCCAGATGGTATAACTGATGCAAATATTCCATACACCTCCCAAGGCAGGACAAGGCTCCAACGACTTTATCAAAACATCATTAAAGAATGGCAACCAGTCTGAAGGACACAGTGGCACAGGGACTTTCTTCCCTAACAGATTAATGCGTACATTCTGTGAAAAATAACAATTAACTTGTAAGATATTCTACATCTGATTATTTCTTTAAAATGCCTTTGTATTTGCAACCATTTTTTAATTACTGCTTTGGCCTGTAATTGTAAGCTTACAGCTGTTCTTCTGAGAAGCACATTTGAAAGGACCAGTTATTTCTGAATCACCTATTTCTAATATTTCCAGATTTTTATCATGAGTAGATGATGTTTACTAAGTGCAATACCACAGTGGTATTAAAACTGATCTTGGAACGTAACATCTAAAAAGGTAAACTTGTTCAGACCAAAGATCTGTCTAGCCAGGATCCCATCTCCAGTAGAATCCAGAAGCAGATGCTAAGGGAACAAAAGAAACAAACAAATCTCTTCAACAATCCCTGCTCAGCATTCTTCCAAGCCCTACTTCCACCTCAGGGGATATTATGGACCTCATGCAGACTTTCTGTCAATTAATCTTCAATTAATATCTCTTCTTAGTCTTCCTGTTCAACCCTGCAATCTGGTGCAACTTGAGTGTTCTTTTGCAAGATTTTACCCATGCTCTACTGCTTACTGCTGCATGAACCAACATATTTTTTGGAAGTGCTTGGTTGCTTTCTGGTGACGCTAAGATTTTATCCTAGAAGGGACCATAGGCAGTCCAGCTCAGTAATCCTTTTTCCACTGGTACTGATTTTAAAAACTTCAGTTGTGTAACATCTTTTTTTACAGACTGAAGAGTCCTAACGAGCTCAGTCATTCCTCACAGAGAAACTAATGCATGCCTTCATTTCCCTAACCAGTCTTGTTGCACTCCTAGCTTTTTGAGATGCAGGAGCCAGAATGGCACACAGTAACTCAGGGTCTAGGAAAATCATAGTTTCATATAATGGGAGTAGTATTCTGTGTTTCTGTTGTCTAGGTCTGTGGTAACAAAAAACAGGTATAATATGCCTGGCAGATGTTTTTTAAGTATCACCAAGCACTGAGCTAGCCTGTGTACCAGAAAATATAGCTCCCAAGTGATAACAGTCAGCATAGCAGTAATCAGTTTGTGTGAAGTTAGGACTGGTTCTCCCCCACATGCATCACTTTCATCTACACTCCATTTCATCAGTCATTTTACTTCCCAGATACTGCTGTCTTCTAATCGAGTTTGTCTACAATCCTGCTGCATCCATGACTTCACTGGGAAACCCGTTCCAGCATCTCACCACTCTCACAGTAAAGAATTTATTCCTCATATCTAATTCAAACCTACCCTCTTCCTGTATAAAGACAATACCCCTTATCCTAGAAAGTCTCAGGAAAGTGATACAATATAAAGCCTGTATTAAAATTTGGTAGAACCACAGTAGACAGATATAAGTTAATAAGTTAATACTTATTAAGGGTCTTACTTGCCCACACTTCAAAAAACATGAGGAATGAGGCTTCCTTCTGTGAAAACTCCACTGATTCTTTGCAACGAAATCATATTCACCAGGTGCTGTTATGTCCTTAAGTTCCTACTAAGCTTTACAGCACCAATACCCATCCAGCTTACAAGTTTTTACTTCCTGGGTTTCCTGGAACCTTTTTTTTTTCTTTTGCCCCTGAGATTTCTATAGTGAGTTATCATCAGTCACTCCCAAGAATATGCTATTGCTCATTTAATCTGTTTTTTTCTAGATGATCTTCTAATGTCACTGTAATTTCTGAGAGACTCTGCTTTAGCTCATCCATAAGAAAGGTTTTACAATGTGACTCCCTCCACTTAACTTCACAGCATCAATTTACCTCCCCTCTGCAACAACCTGCAGCAGCCTTGTGGTCACTGAGTACCCCTTGACATCCCTCAGCCCTCTGACTACTTGTTGCTCCTGCCACATGTGAAAAATTATACTTTGGTTACATAACATTTTCTGGAGCTTTGAATAAATGAACCCAACTCAGCACCACCCTCATGCTGTAGACCTATTTCTGTCTCCTGAAGTTTATGATCCTTTCATTTATTGAGTGTAAACTTCAGCTTTCAAGAGGATAGTTTCTCATTTCCATGGCTTTTAATATTCTGCTGTTCAGATATGCCCTCTCTTCCCTTCAGCCTTACTCAGTTGTTAGCATGCACTAGCATTAATATTTATTGCTCTCCACATCACTTGTAAGGATGTAAATTCTTTAAGATTCATATTTTAGCTTGAGAAGTTCATGAAGAGAGCAACAGCTGGTTTGAGTCAATACTGCTTGAGATCCATTGCAGTCTTATATTAAGAAACTCCTCAACAGTTGAGATTATTCCTATTATAAAATTATCAAACACAAGCATAAAGAAGGGAGCATTTTCATTTCCCTTATAACTCGAAAGAGTGAAAAGCTGAAGTCCTGATGTTACATCTTTGAAATATCTGGAAATCCTGAAGTTTTATGTAAGACTTCATGCTGTCTTCTTATACTACAACAGATCTGTATTTTAGATAGCAGAAATCTAACCAAGGTTGTAATAACATATACTGCAACATTAAATAACAAATAAATAATTACCAGATATGTAAGCATAGAACCTTGTAACATCATACTAGAAGTAATTCTAATATTATACTTTTATACTTAGAAATACCTAACAGAACATCTTTTCCCTATTTATTTAATCAAGTCTTTCAGCAATCTTTTTCTTTCCATCCTTTCCAGTTAGCCTGCCTTCGAAGAAAAGAAAAAAAAAAAACTAACTGGTTGATCTAAATTCTGGATGATACTTAAGCATCATTCTCTTTACTGGTACAGTTTATGTCATTACCAATTAACCTTTCATTCAAATAGGTTTTGACATATAAATAACTTTTAAAAAGCTGGTGCTGTGGTAAAGAAAAGAAGTGTATATATATAAAAGCCTAAGTGCAGCACATAATTAAGGGACTAGTATTTAAGATGCAGTGTAGTTACATTATTCTTAAAGACTGCAGGGAAATCTGCTTGTATGTTTAAATGTGCTCCCACTCACACATGCACTAACTCACACGATCCACATGTTTACAGATATTTTCTGACTTAAAAAACACTGGACAGACAGAGAATTATGCACTAGAAATATGCACTACGAGGAACTACTGTTAGAACATACAGAATGCGCCATCTGGAATGTGAAAGAAGTCAATGGCAAAATATCAGCACTGTCTCTCATAAAGCAAGGAGTCCTCAGTAGCCTCTCAATGTGTTGGATACAAGCCTGCAGGGCAGAGAGAACAGAACTGTCTGTTTCAGCATCAAGTTATGCACTTGGATAATCCTGTGAATTAGGGGTAGTAAACTGTAAAATTCAGATTAAATTTACAGATTGTGACATGCTTCACCAAAATTATGTGTATAATAATGAACATTTTTTCATAGTTTCAGGTAAATTTTGGAGTAAAGATTAAGTATGAGCAAACAAATTATTTTCTGAATTTTTCTTTGAAGAGCTGTTTTTCTTTGAATAACTGATTGAAATCGAAATCATGTACATAAAGCAATACACAGACAGTTTTTGTGTTTAAGGACAAGTATTTTCTATATAAAAGGAAGTACGGGTAAAGACAAATCCTAGGGTTTTCTTTTTGCAAATATGAGAATATTTAGGACTAAAAAAGTGGTGTGAGCAAGTCATGTGTTTATTGCTACTGAAATAGGCAGCTTAAAAATACTATCTACCCCACTAAGATAATCAGGTTATGGTTACTGTCAGTTTGGTTCAACATATGTACTGAAACAATGTGGCATCTCTTATAGATTTACAGACCACATTCTACTCTTTTTTCCAGTAACTCATCTGAAGCTTTCTTTTCTTCAATATAATTAAAAACAAAATGTGCCTGGTGTTCCCAGTTTTAGACTAGGCAATTATTTTATTAGAGAATCATACAATCATTTAGGTTGGAAAAGACCTTCAAGATCATCAAGTCCAACCTCTGACCCATCACCACCTTGTAACCACATTATTAAATGGCATGTCTGGTTGTTTCTTAAATAGTTCTAGGAACAGTGATTTTACCATCTCCCTGGACAGTCCACTCCAATATTTGACAAACTCCCTGTGAAGAAATTCTTCCTAATGTCCAACTCGAATCTTCCCTGGTGCCGCTTGAGGCCATTTCCTCTCATGCCTTGGAGAAGAGGCTGACCCCCACCTGGCTACACCCTCCTTTCAGGTGGCTGTAGAGAATGAGAAAGGTCGCTCCTGAGTCTCCTTTTTGCATGGCTGAACGCCCCAGCTCCCTCAGGAGCTCATGGGACTTGTGCTCCAGAGCCTTCCCCAGCTCCACTGCCGTTCTCCGGGCTTGCTGCAGCACCTCCATGTCCTTCCTGAACTGAGCGGCCCGGAACTGGACACAGCACTCGACGTGTGGCCTCTGCAGTGCCGAATACAGGGGACAATCCCTGCCCTGCTCCCACTGCCCACACTATTGCTGATATAGGCCAGGATGCCACTGGCTTCATGATTAAGACAGAATCATTAAGACAATTGTTCAATTCTATTCCCATCTCATAATGTACACCTTAAGTGAAGCTTGAAAAATTTCAGTGAAGTCCTATTAAATACATTCCTGTGACAAAAGATTTCAGCAAGAAGTAACTCCTGCTACTAAAAAACATTCACTGCATGCAAAAATTCTGTCAAAACATAATCAGTTAACAGTTATCTTCGAAAAATTAATCTGGAAGAAGTTATTAATGTTGCAGTAAAATAAACATGATCACACATTTTGCTTTTTCTAAGCATTAGCTTAACATGCTGGAAGATTATTGTTTTCTGCGGGAATTGTATCATTGTCTCATTTTCTCCATAATCACTGCCAGGATACTACAGCAAACCAATTAGATGTTTAAACAGCTGAGATTTTTGTTTGTTTGTCTGCATGCTAGCTCTTTACATATCTCTTAAGATGTTAATAAATAAAAGTTGAAATTTCATTAAGAACTTATTTCATCCATCAAGACACTAGAGATTTTTTTCACATCAAATCTTTCTTTTGACTTTCCAGCCAATTTCAGTTAAGGATAAAAATTTCCTCTTCAGAAATTTTTAGTATTTCAAGTAACTTTTTTATAACCAATGAAACATCTGATCAAATTTGATATGTGCACAGCAAATGAAGAAAATGAAGCATATAATGATAATCCCTTCTCAAATTGAAAACAAACAGTACTCATCTTCCTGGCATTACAGAACAAACTTCCACTAACACATGTTTCAAGGCATCATTCAAAACACTGATCTGGGTTTAAGACCATTTCACAACGTTAATTAGGCCTCACCAAAACTGAAAGCTGCAGTAACTTTAAGCCACAGCCATACCCGTGTGCATGCACTCATGTGAAAGTATCGCACACACTAAATTGCACTGAGGCCGTGAGAACATGCAACTTAGTAATGTGCAATATCTCCACCAGAGCAAGCAGAATGGGAGCTTCAGGGAAGAAGGGTATGGTGCATTCAGGAAGAGAACGACATGCTGCTCAGGGAAAGGAAAATGGTTCAGGCAAAGGTGTGCATGCTACTACTTGGAAACCTGTGATTTGGAGAATTACTGCTTCATCCATCCAGGACATAAACAAGACAAAAAAATACCAGACAAGAACACCTCCTCCCTATTTCAGGGGTAAAGAACATAATTTTCCTACTTAAGCAGTAAAGTGGGTGACTCATGAACCAACTTTATTTTACAGAACCCTTCTGAACAAAGCAAATCTCACACTGTTATGGGCAGATGATTACCCTCAACCTTCAAATTATTACATTATTAATTATGGTTACAATAAAAAATTTCACAATTATTGAGAATTAAAATCATCTAAATACAGTAAACTGGTCCAAGTGGTCCTCATGTTTCTAAAGCAAGTCATCTTCCTAAACCTGAGTGATGCCTAAAGAATTCCTGCAGCTCAACCTACTCTGGCATAATCCTTCTGTCAGTCATCATGCCCCTCCCTGTTTCCCTTTCTTTGTTCCTATGGCTGACATTAAGTGGTTTCAGTGAAAGTAAATCATGTATTTACTATATTCACAGGCAACTAACCACCACTCAGTCAAGGGAGACTCTCACACATGACGAAATATTACCTTTGTAATAGACCACCTTTTTGTCCTGATACCCACTTATGCAATACCGAAAATAGGCCCAAAAAACAAACAAAAGCAAAACAAACAAACAAAAAAAAGACAAATGTGGAGGGATGAAATGCAAAGGACAAATGAAGAATATATCAAGAAGAAAAAAAGAGGAATGAAATGTGGCCCCACTAGGAAAGTCAGAATCAGACTGAGAAGGACCTGAGACTGCAAACCAAAGAAAAAAGGAAAACAGATAAACCAATTGGGCTTGAAGGAACAAAACTGTTAGAGAACAGAAGCTCTTTTACTACTGAGGCACTAGCAGTATTTGGGATTATTATAACTTTCCTAAATTTTTACTTCCCACCTCATTTACAGGCAATGGCACATGAAATTCCAGCATGGAATTTCGAATCAGTTGGTTGATTTGAAAGAGAACCAGTACTTCATATATCAGTCAGAAACCCCTGTGGTCACATATGCCATCGCTAGTCATCTTCCTCCCAGGTTCTTTTACTGTGTTTTAGGGAATCATCACATAACTACTGATTTTTCTTCTTCCCTGTGGACTAAATGCTGCCTTCCACATAATGCAAACAATGAGGAGAAGCAAATGCAATATATGACAACAAAGCACACACAAGTGTTTAGTCTAAAACCATAAGAGCATTCTCATGATGAAAGTTACTCAAAATTGGGAGGACTGGTTTATGAGCAATTTGCAAATCTATGTTTGTTCCATAGTCCAAACACTGCCGGTTCCCATCTGGAGGGCTGCTTGGAGACAGGCAACACTGCTTGTGAGAGCTGGGAAAACTCAGTCAAAAGCAGGAATTTGAGGTAAAGGCAAATGTCCAGCTTACAGTCACATTCACAACATGGGAAAATGCCAAACTAGCAGCAAAGCATCATCACTTAGGTTGCCATTTGCCTTCCAGTCCCAGTAGAGAACTAGGAAAGAGTTCTTTTGCTGACTGTCAAGGGTTGCATGGCCCCTTCTTTCCCACTGCCCCTCATGAACAGATGCCATCTCTTCAGCACTGAGGCCTCAAGGACTGGGGAGAGGAGGACCTTCCTTCCATCAAGCCCTCCCCACGTGGCAAGGGACATTCCCATCAGTTATCCTGCCATCCCCAGATGGGAAGGGACACCCATAACCACCCAGAAGATGACTCTCCCACCATCACCCAAGCCCTCACTCCTGACCATTACCAGCAACAGCCCCATCACTGCCCTGAGTGACATCACCACCAGCAGCATCCCCAGAGATGGAATTTGTCCTGCTAAGCCACAGCAGTGCTCCTCCAGCCATCCCCTTCTGCTGCCCATTCTCACCACAGATAGTTACTGTGGGAGGCTGTCATCAGCCTTGCTGAAGTCAGAGCAAGTGACAGTCACTGCTGTCCCCTGGTCCCACTGGGACAGTCACCTCCTCAAAGCAACACTCATGCTTTTCCCAGCACAACTTGTTCTTGGTGGATCTGTGCTGGCTGGTGCCTCCAAGTGATCTTCTGTCTTGCATGGCTCTGCCTTTGTACCACTTGGTTTGCCAAACAAGCTCTTGGCTCAGGTACAGCATGATGCTCTTGTGAAATCCCTGCTCGATCCCACCACCTGATACATCTGCTGGCATTTTGCTTCTCTGGCATCCTGGATGAATAAATTTCCTATCAAAGGCCAGAAGGGCAATTCATCCCATGGTCTACAGCAGGAAGTTCTTGGATTACACTCAGCTTCTTCAAAACTCCTATAGTATCACCACAGCTACATCTATTTATTCCCACTACTCAGGTTAAAATTTATAATCTGTGGTATTTTGACAGAAACAGTGAGACTCAACACTGGGCTCAAAGCAGCCTGGAAAGCTGCTCTTACCCCTATACAGCTCATAAATCTATTTGTGTGAACAGAGAACTGTCACTGCATTTGCAAACTCATCATCAAAGGAGTTAGAAAAGTATTTCTAAAATTTATAGCTATTTATAGTCCATAAATTAAAAAAAAAAAAAAAACAGCAGAGTTCTGATGAGAGAAACTGAAATGGGAAAAGGTCTTTGTTTAAGAGCTTGCTGGATAACATCTTCAAACTAAGAGATTTCTTGAGCTACAGAAACGAGTTGCCAATTGCCCTTCTCTTTCCCCCTTGCTCTTTTCCTCTGAAATAAATGGCAAAACACACAAGGGAACAGACTTCCTTAGTTAGATCCAAGTTTCCTAATGCTTTTCACAAACACATTTTAAGTAAAAGAGCACAGAAGCGACTGACAACATGGAGGATGATTATTTTTATGTCATTTGGTTCATGAACAACAGAAACATTTGGTCTATCCCTTGCCAGATGGATCCCTGCCCTCTAGACAGGACTAGTTAGATGCTGTCTTAGCTTTGTGCATGTGGTATGTCCTGCTGAAGAGTGGTGGGAGCTGGAACACAGCTGGTGACTTTTGAGATTTATTAACCTAATCTTTCTGGTCCACTTGAAAGCATGGATATTTTGAGGGTGAATTCATATTGTGTAATGCTGTCATAGTCTAATGATGAAAGCAGCTACAGATGTCTCATTATTTGACAATTCATAACACAAATGGAGCCTCTTCTATCCTACCATCAAGCACTAACATCCATTTTTTGCATGCCATTTACAGATGAGGTGAAGAAGCCATTTTTATGTTCCTACCTCTGCAGCAACAATTCACCTCCAAAAAGAAAGAACAGTTGCTACTTTGGGACAAAAGAAAGGGCTTGAAGTAGCAATTTTTTTTTCACATGGCAACATATTGGGAATGCATAAATTTATGAGAAATTGTTACTACACGCACCATATTTACATATTGAAGATCACAGTAAGTTTTGAGTGGAATGCAAACTAACTGAGCATCATTAGGATAAATCTTAGGTACCTGAAAATTTCAGAAGAATCAGTCCAAAGAATTCAAATCAGGCACCAAGTACAGGCTACTCCAATCAAATATGAGTGACTGAGTCAGGCTACCTTAGTGAATACACAGACCGAGATCCCTGATGTATGACAAATTGCTTCCCATTCCACATTCTCTAGACACTGGTTTTTTCTCATCATATTTACAGTTACTGATACATGCTGGCTCTTTCCTACTCATTTTCCTGTGGCTTCTCTAAAATGATTTTCTTTCTTTCCTCCATTCCAATTCTGAGAAATACCTTGGGTCACCTGTGTCACGCAAACTTGTAACTGCATTTAATACAATCCTCCTCACATAGCATCATGCCCAAACAAACCATATCCTACTTTTTCACACTGTTCCCCTCTACAATGGGCTAAATTTGAGAACAATCTGTGAGACAACTACCAGTTTCTAAATCCACTCACACTATTCAGAAAAGATAGAACTGAGATACTAACCATGTGATCAATGAAAACTCAATACCAGTCACTCAAGAGAAAGGCTATTAACTTTTTGGCAGGATTCCAAATCTGTTGCTTTCTACCTGAATTGCCCCTTCATTTCAAATGACTACAGCAGTTAGCATTCTTGCTCAAAATCCTACACCACATAATTTAACCTTGCCACTGTTAAAATGGCCAACATTTAGCAATGAGTTTGGAAAGCAGCTTTAATACCTCCTCAGTTTACAGCCTACTCATGTATTGTATGTATGCATAACATGACACAGAAAACAGTGGTGTAAGAGGTAATGGCTATACAGAATTCAGCATGAAATCTGTTCACTTTACCCAGAGCATCAACTTTTTTTAAAAAGCACACTTAATGCCTTAAATGCCTTACTTAAAATCTAGTTTATTACATTACCAGCATGTTAGTGTTTCAAGCTGCTAACAGGTGAAAGTTGATGATTTCATTCATCTGTGATGAGCAAACTTTACTGCACCACCCCAAAAATAGCTTTACTGTGAAATCTTTGTGAACCATATTTAAAAACATTTTAAAATTCTCCTTTAATTACTGAAGTAGTTCAGAGCCAACACAGGAAAATGGTGACTAAGAATGAAATACTGTGGATGCACTCTGTAGGTGCAGAACAGTAGAGTTCCAAGTGTGATAAGGAAAGCATTCCCCCTGGTGTTCCCTTTGATGTAACTTGGTTTACAGAGATCATGAACTAGATTTCTTTCAGGTAAAACTGAACTGGAAAATATACTCCAGAAGCATATCTAATACGTTCCAGGTACAAATGGATACTTATTCTCCAATATTAGACAAAATACTTCAAACTAAATAATTCTGAAATGTGTACAGCACTGATGTCAGGTCCTCCATTTCTACTGTTTTGCTGCATGCATCTGCTTGTACTGAGCTGCAGCAGCTGCTGCTGCCAAGACAACTGCAAACACTGCTTCCTGATGAGTTAGGGATGTCATGGGTGTAGCAGTTTTACAAAACACCAGTATTCATGACAGCACAGACCTCTCAAAAATTTTTAGCAAAGTCCAATCAAATTGCTTTATTAACAATCAAAGGGGAAAAAATCATCAATACTAGGTTCTTAAAATCTTTTTTGCAACTCATCTTTGAAATACAAGCTGTTGCAATTGTTATTTGCAGCTGAACATCAAATTTAAAGAAGAATTTTCAACAAAGGGCAAGAAATCAGCGAAATACCTTATTGCTTCCTCCACAGATTGGCCCACTATATTTGAGGACGGACCTGGCTGAGACAAAGGTGTCAGGCTTATCACCCATTTTACTGGCTTGTAATACTCATCACTGGAGCTCAACAGGTAGAACAGCGTGGTCAGAAAAATCACCTGCAAAACAAATTGAAGTTTTAAATTACAAGGTAATAAATACTTCACTGAATTAGAGTATGCAGCTATGCTTCAGATCTTGAATTTTACTGGAAAGGAACAAGATACTCTTCCACAAGCCTGGATTCAGAAAAACAGAGCTGAAAGAATTATTTTCTCCCCTGCTCCAAAAAGGACTTAACATTTACAGCCAGACATTATAAAACTTCTGCCTCTGTTCAGACACTTTCTAAAGTCGCATCTAGACCAAACAACTAGAATGCTGATCAAAATTCTAGTTGTGGGGCTCTTTGGTTCTTTTATAGCATGTTTAACAGATCAAAAAATTGCTGAATAGTTACATCTATTCTCAAAACAAGCAAACAAAACTGCCAAATAAATTTGGGCTGTCTCAAGAGTCATTATGCAGCTGGGTATCAGATATAAATTACATAAAAATTCACAACCATAAATTTTATGTTAAGCTGGCAATCCTAAGTGAATATTCCTCCTGTGATTTTGATGATGAGTCTCAGCAGAAGCGATGGCAGTTCCACTGTTGCAGTTAAAAGACAAAAAAGTTATAATCAGATTGGATTAGCTTCCTCTATGATGCAGTCAACTATGTTTCTTTTTTTTTTCCTGTTAGCAGGCTCAGCAACTTATTGGATTAGAATAAATCACAGAACTGTGTCCATCTTGAAACAGAATACCTCAAAGAAGAAAAATCCATTCTATATGCTCCAAATGTAAGCTATGGCTTATATCTGCTTCATGTACAAGACTCACATTTTTTCTTTCCTCCCAAGATTAGAAAGAATTCTTTCACTTTCCTTGTTTCCAACCTACTTGTATTCTAGAATAAACCACAACTTAATCTTTTTTTATGAGCCAAACAGCCTGACTTCCATAAGTCTCTTACTTTCAAGAATTTTATCCAGTTTGCAGAAATCACATGCTCTTTTCCTTTCGTCCCTCTGAAGATGCTCAGAAAACAAAATGCAGACATCATTACAATATTTCATTACCAATCTCAAAATGACATCTGTCTGGTCCTAACTTTTTTTATACTTAGTAAAATGCTACTACCATTTTCCCCCTATCCTGCCCTCTCAGACTTCAATTTGAGAGTCACATTCAACTACTGACCTATAATGACCCCTGTCCAAACTGTCATACATTAGTTTAGGCTATATTCCATCTCCCCAGGTGTTTAGCTTCTCCCTTGGGAGATAAACCAATCTAGCTAATAAAACAAGTCATTATATTAGCAGATTTTAATAGCATGCTGTTAACATTCATTTTGAGTTTCAAAAAATAATAACAATAATTAAGCCTTGCTTTACTTGGAAATAGTCTAGTGCCAGTAGCAGCATCAGTTATGTTTTGTTACACTTTCAAGTAAGAGAATCTTAAAACTTAAATCACATTTTAACATCCTTTGTAATTCTGCCATTATGATTATTTTACTTCCTTCATGGGCTCTGCCATTTCTAAGGTACTATAACATCTCCTGATTTCACTAGAAAATTCTATACTGAAGCAGGCACTCAGATGATGTTGCATCTTCCTTCCACTGAGCTCAGCCTACAGATCCTTCTGCACGTGCAGTTTTCAACACAGAGAGCAGCATATTGCTCTGAGCACAGTAAGTATAATATCTGCTTATCCTGACTGTTCTTCCCCAGTGTTGACAGAAGAAACTTGCTTTCTTAAGCAGACATAGGATAGACATACCCACCTGAAGGGTAAAAGCCAAAGCGATGGCTGGGAATGAACAGCAGTGGAATAAAATGGTGTTAAGCTGAACTACAAGACAGGAAAACGTACAAACCCTACTCAATTTCTGCTAAAAAAAGATGGATGTAACCACAGCACCATACAAAATTAATAGAATTTTGAAATACTTGCCTTTTAGGAAATCAATGTATTTCTTTTAGTACAATAGGTGTAGAAATGCAAAAAAAAAGCTGTAGTCACAGAATATAATAATGTATTATCCACTGGCTTGCTGACTCCTCCAACAAGTAGAACAACCTCAATACTACATTCAGCAGCAAATGATATGTACAATTTCAGAGCAACTGGAGGCTAAAAGCTTTCAGACCTCTTTTACAGGATATCTGAGATACCTAAATTGTTTCCTAAGCAACAATTCAAGGTCCTGCCAATGACTGAGGAAGAATTTACCAAAGACAAAACAATAAGACCTTCCCATAGTTAAATAACTGGTGGATTACTATTTCATGCTGTAGAATTTGTACTGTAGCTGAAAACATTAAATACTCTAAGTTGAGGAGGGATAGACTGAATTCAAAGAGGAAACTCTGGGTAAACACTCTCTACCAAAATGATAATTCAGCATTTCCACAGGTATCAAGAAACACACAATCTAATTACATGTGTATCAGGTCCACTGATTCAGTAAATATTTTTGTATCTGCTTTTCATACTCAATTTTCTGCTGAAAAGCTTCAGGGTTTTTGTGAGCTGGGAGTTTTTTGCTTGTTTTAGGTTTTGTGGTTGTTTGTTTAGCTGTGTGTTTAACAGCCTCCAAAATCTGCACATTCCCTGCAGGTCTGTAGATGCCCATCAGCCAAATGGAGCTTCATTTCCAATCTTTGTAACAGAATATGAGCAGAGTGAGTGAGTGTGTGCACATGTGAGTATACACATATGCATAACTATACACCCACACAAAGGCATATACATACATCTATGTGCATATGTGCGCAGACAAAAACTTGTATTCAGAAGTGAAATACAAATGACACTTCTGTAACTAAGGATCAGTTTTCAAAAGTCTGTTGAACAGAGTCTTACTGGATCATGGATGGATGTGCTACGCAAACTGACAGTCCTACTTAATATTTTGATAGAAGATGTATTTTTCAAAATGGAGGTTTTGAGCACAGTGTCTATTATTTCCATGCTTTAAAGAACAAATTTTTAAACCTAAAATAAAATTCAGGTATTTTAATTTCAATTCAAGAGGACTAAAACTGGACTGAAATGTAGTCAGCAGAAAAGCTAACCACTTTGAGCATTATCTTGTTGGAAAATTTAAGTTAGTTTGTGCCACCTCAAACTAGTAAAAACTTTTCTGTAGCAAGTAGGAAACCTGAAAAATGAAAAAAAAGAAGTACAGTTCAAGCACCTAATCTTTAAAAGAATTCCAACACAGCAAGATCCCAACTACCTCTGCTAAACCAGCTGACTGCACAGTGCCCCAGCAAGAGTCAGGACCCTGCTGGCAGAGAAAACGTCAGGATCATGCATCACAGCAACAGCATGCAATGAACTTGATATAAGTCATTAGGCATCTAAAGATAAATTTTGTATCTGAGCCTTAGTGCCTTGAAATCATTGGCAATTAGTTTTCAAGCCTGCAATTTTTGTATGCTAGCTTTTTGGACACAGTTTTAAATGTGCCATCCTGGGTAAAGTTGGGGACTAAGGAAGAAATAAAACACTCTCATACAATCATTTTTTTCACGGACAACAACTACAGGACAAAACTGGTGGTTTCCCTGCAAAATTTGATTCCATCTCCTGAAAGCAATGGCTTGTAGAGGGATACGCTTATGCAGACATGCCATAAGATTTCAACAGTTATGTAGGCTATTACAAGCTACAGCTTAGTACCTTCAAGGCCTGAAAAACAAATTTTCCACTAATAGAATGACGGGAAGACTTACTACCTCCTAATTTTTTCCTCCATCTAGAATGCCCCCAAACAGTGAATTTGAAAATCTTAAAGAATTTTGGTATTAGGTAAGTCTAGAAGATGTTTTCAATACTTCAGGCTTGAGTTTTCAGTTTGAGTTGTTCCAATATGTGCAATTAGGTTACTTCAGTAAAATGGACCATGTAAAATCAATGACATACTACTTACCACTGAAAGCACAAAATTGAGAAGAGCTGTCCCACTGTGGAAGAGGATTGTCACTAATGCTGTAACTGTAGTAAACAAGAGGCTCACATTGCGACTCATCACTATCCACAGAGACTCCAGGATCTGAAAAAGGAGGGAGAAGACCTGAGTTAGACATTGGATGCTAATAGCAAGGACAGAGAATTGCTTGCTGTGTGATTCAGCTCCATCACGCTATACAAAGATGACTTTAAAAAAAAAAAATCATCTTCCCTCACTCGTACACTACAGCAGGTTCTATCAAGTGAAAATGTCCACTTTACCGAAGGTAAGTTTCTAGGTAGCTGATTATAAGGTTCTGAAATTTTTCTATCAGTATTCAAAATTATTTCATTATGTAAAATTGCAAAAAAACTGGAGGTGGTGACACTTGTTTATTGTGATTAACATTGCTGTCAAGTAGGTCTTGTATTGGGAGAAAATATTCACCTTTTCAAAAGCAGAAATGTTAAGACACACAGAACAAGGAGTAACATCACTAGGTAAAAATAAATCTGACATTCCAAATCAAATAATAAAATTACTACTTCAATAAATGTGTTGTTAAAAGCTTTCATGGTAATGAAATGCATGCTTTTAAAAGTATTTGCAGTGAAATGCAGAAGTTGTGATTTAGAGTCGAGCTACGTCAGTTAGTCAAGTAATTATTAAAAATAAATGAAACAATATTAGATAATCTATTTAAATTTGTACTGGCTTGGGGAACTGATTGCTTATGGTTACATAAGGAATACAGTAAAAATGTATAAGCCAAAGTGATTCTAACATATAAAAGAAGCGAGATCACAAGCAAATGCTCTTTCAGACTAACTAATGTAAGTGGAAAAAAACGTAAAAGCTCTGACACGAAAGCCCTTCACATTCAAAGCTGTAAGGGAAGACTTCAAAACTAGCAACTATTAGTCTTGGTTCAACAAATAGCAATTAGACTGAATTAAAACACAATCAACCAACCAAAACCACCCTGAAACAAAGAAATCCCCTCCTCAGTAGTCAGCATTTGTAAAGCAGACAAAGGAGTGTAAGCCATGTGATTACCTGTCCTTTAGATGTGAATGAATCATATTAAACAGAGTTTATTAAGCATGATCTTGAGAGGGAATAAGTGCCGGGGGAAATGGCAGGGAATTACAACACAGAAAGACCTACTAACTTCATGCTTTCTACTATTTAATGGGAATTATGAATGTTAAAGCTCACCTTTTGTACAGATTTTAGTAGTGTCTCTTGAGAATTCAAGCGAGGTTAGAAGTGGACACTGCTGAAAAATGTTCTCCCACTGGTCCCTGTCCCTTTGCTTCTTCCACAGACTATGAATTCATTGTGGGGGTGCACCGTTACAAATTCATACAGCCTCAAGTAACATGATCATATGCACATTATGTTATGAGGACTGTAGACACAGAGGACAGTGAATTCTGAGGGAATGGTTTGTAGCTAAAGCAGAGGCCTTCCAGGTGGTATTCAGGAAGGATAGTGCTATTGTTGCTAACCTCAAGCCTTAAGTAGTATGCAAGGTTCCCCTCCCAGATACTTAAGCCTGTTGCTAGAACTTGGTGTATGAATAGGAGCTTCTGTGCTAGAGGACTTCTGTTCTGTGGAGTTTAATCACAGAACAGCAGCAAAGGCCTTGAAAATAGCGACATGGGTTGAAAACAAAGGCCCTGGAAACACTAGCAGCGCTTTGAGCAAGAAGGCATTGAAGATGGACAACTTCCTGAGCTAGGAAGATTGCTTTTCCTTCAAGAAAATGAGGTAGGAACTAAGAATTGGAGGAAAAAAACATCACAGGCTAACAAGAGGACAAGACACCTGTCATGGCCTGGAAAAGTAATACTTTTCCCAACTACCACAGCATATAATCCAGGGCACAGGTCAAGGGGCAGAAGTTTTCCGGGAAAAAAAAACAATTTATAAAAGGACAAGCTCCGTAATTTGAGGGAAGATGATGTCCATCAAGTTCCAGCTCTGCATGCCTAAGAGCTCTTGAGCCAGCTCATTTATACTCCTGTGACTCAGACCATTAAGCACAGCCTCTATTGGTGCCAACTACACAGCATCATCATGATGGTTTTTTAGCCTCACAGCTAATGGAGGACATGATTGTTAAGGAATGACCACTTTCAAAACATAATGAAAATGATTAGGAGACTGTAAAGTAAAGCATTGGCATGAAGCATGTTGTTAATGAAAATTGGTCCAGTAAAGTTTAGCTCTAAAGAGTAAAACTAGCCTGATTTAACAGCCTTCTAACTAGTAATCATAGCAATTGTTAAAACCTTCACTTGCAACACATAAGTTGAGCTGCTAGGAGTGGGAGTTCACAAGGAGAGGAGCTTGTTCCATCTGCCAGAGGAGAGCTCAGAATTGGTAGGACTGTGAAAGTTTTCTTCAAAATAGCATGTTTCTCCAGTATAGGCAGGATTTATTGAACACATTCCCTAGAAGCTTTAGCCTGAGGGCTGAAAACCAAGAGTATACAACTGCGGGTAGTTTGAATGTAGGTATCGGGTTGTTCAATCAACATCAGAAATAGCTCTCCTAGGGTTGAACATCCTTGTTTGGTGGAGTCATTGATTGGAACTGTTGAACTAGTTATCACCAGGATCTGCTTTAGAGTAAGTGCAGATAGTGCCTTTCTACAGCTTTGGTATATCTTATGAAAGCAACTGAATCTTTTAGGACTTGTCTCCAACTACAGAGTAATTCCTCATTAAGCATATGTATCATTAAAATTTCAAGATACAAGCTTTTCATAGCTAAGGTGAGAAGACAGACATAGCAGACATTAATTATTACTCAATACAGCATCAGAATGTGCTCAAGTTCTTCCCTACCACTCACAAAATCAAATTACATGCAGCTGCACCTAAGAGTTCATAATGCTGTTTGATTCCCAGAGCCTACTGCAGCTCAGTTGATGAGCTCACCTATTACAGATAAAGAATTGCTAACACCTTGCCAGCTGAGTTCTCCAAAACACAACGAAGTGTGAATATTTATGCAATAATGTTACATTCCTTTTAGTTACTTTTGTAGTATTAAATAACAGAAAACCACACCTCTTTCCCCAAACCACTGCTCTGTAAGCTGTCATAAGGGATCAGTGTTTAAAAGAGGTACAAAGCTGTAGAGAATTCAGGACTCTCTTATGCATCACACTGTGCTGTGCAACCATCAGCATCAGTTACTGTGCCTTTCCAATCTGTAAGAGGCAAGAAAGCAAAGTTGCACACAATGTTCTCGGGCATCTAGGGTGTCCTCTTGGCCACTTTTAAACTGGTCAACACCTAAAAGTAAGGGTTAAAAGGAACTTGACCAAAACAGTAATTTGCTGATAACTTCAAGTCAGCAAACTTCTGAAAGCCAGATAAAAACCATGTACCTAACTCAATTCTGTATAAAGGGAATAAAACTGAACATGTAGAAAAAAACCCCTAACATGCTAGTTGATACATTACTGAAAAATGGACTGAAATGGCTGTAAACTTAGGAGATTACCCGTAGAAATTATTGGAGCCAGAGAAAATATTAGGATATGTAGTAACCCAGTGAAATATTTGAGAAGATGACTTGATTTAAAATGCACAGATCACTCATGCTAAAAGCATGGAAAGGGAAACCTAACTAAGCTGAAGCTTGCTGTGTAATATCTCTATGGATGGTCTTCTGTCTTCCTGTCTGGGAGATCTCTGAATGAGATACCACCTGCTGGTGGAATGATGAGTATTCTTGTGCAAGGAGCCAAAAGATCAAATTAAGAAGACATTAGCAATGTCTGATGTAACATCAAGTGAGTTCTGAGTCATTCACAGATTTAGCCAGCAGCAATTCACTTTCTCAATGCTACAAACGTACAAGAAATGGAGAAAAAGGGTTATGAGTGGAAAAGCAGATGAGTGAGAAAAGGACGAGTCTTTTTTATTTTTCAGAAATTAAATATTGATAGTCCAGCTACATGCTGCCTATTTCATCTATCCAGTAAACTACCTTTGAGTGGAGTATGGGGTGCAAAACAGAAGGCATAAAGCGAGACTCCCCTCCTGCTCTCTCTGCCAAGAATGAGATTAAATAAACCCCACTTCAGAAACATATCACTGATTATATTATGCTAGTTTTTAACACTACTGCTTCTAATACTGGAAAAAGGCAGCAGTACTGCTAACACCAAAGCTTCTAGAAAAAAAAAGCGAACTGATGACTTGGAAAAGCTTATCTTCATATTAAATCCTTTGGCAATTTACATGTTTATATAGCCAATTACTTTAAAATAATTAAGGTCTGTCTACATCAAACTACAGCTAAGCATATCCGCCTATAATGAACAGCACATTTTGAGGGAGGTACAGAAGTCTTCAAGTTTTACCTGATTCTCAAAGTTGCAAAGCTGAATCCATGCATGTTTTTACCAATTAAATGAACACCAGCAATTCCCCAGCACACCTACATCAGTGATTTAATTATATGCTTTCAACTCTAAAATGAAAATTTCTTCCATTAGGGGAAAAGCCTAAAGTAAAACACAAGCATCTGTCTTCACCTAACAGTTTTCTTACAGCAAACACTCCTCATATTAAGGAGGAAGAACATTTCCTATGACTTCCATCAATGGAGTAGAGCTTATCTGCTTGCGGCTGTAATATGACATTGTCAAACAGCTGTATGTTCAGAGAAAACTGTCATTTGTTCTATTCTGAAATACTTCAGGAAGCCAAGGGGCTAGCAAGATAGTAATTTTTTGGTAAACTCAATCTATGCATAAATATTTATTACATGAATCATACATATTTATTCTTTCCCAAAAGTAGATGAAATCTCATTACAGCTATATATCTGCTTCTTTACACAGTTCTTTACAGCTTTAAATTAAATTGTCTTTAAATTACCTGTATGTTAAAAAAAACTGTCAACACAGCTTTAGGACTGTACTGTGTCTTGCTATATTCTTAAGAACTGCAAGCTAGCATTGATTTCAAGTATTCAACTTCACTCTCCCCATCAACAACACAATCAAAAAATAAAAAGATAGAACAGTTTGGGTTGAAAGGGACGTTAAAGATCATCTGGTTCCAAACTCCCTGCCATAGGCAGGGTCACCCTTCCTTAGACCATCTAATCTGGTCTAAATCCCATCCAAAGTTCCATAAAATATGATAAAAGCAAACAAACAAAAAGCCCAAACTAAAGAATCTAAACAAAAGAAAAATTAAATCCCCCGAACACACACTCCCAAAAGCACTCACATAATTTAAAATATTAACACTTCCCAATTCAGTATGCCATTCTAACAACCCATTGTTCCACTTCAAAATACCAGGAGAAAGCTTTTCATGCTCTGGTAAGAACATAAATCCTGAATACAGTAAGACTGCTTTGTACCTTAGGCTAGGTAGGAAACTTGCTTAAAACACACCAGACTTAAGCAAAAGCTATTCTTATTTTCATAATCTCCACGTTTTAATGACCTAAACAAGAACAGAGACTGTATTTTCATCACTTTTAATTTAAAATATTAGTGTGAGTAGTATTTATGCAATGCACTGTAGATGAGCAAGCCAGGAAAGAAAATGCTTCCCAGTAAGGATGTGAAATCAGGATTTAGAGCTTTATACTAAGCTGACTGGTTTACAGTCTGCTATTAAGGACATGAGTATATGGAGAAAAAAGACAGGTGTTTCCCCACAGCTGATGAGTAATGAGCTCCTGGAAATAAACAGGAAAGCAAGTCAATTGCTGGCACTATTTTCTTGAACTTCTACACCAGGTTTTAGAAGTAAAGCAAGCAAGTTAGCTAGATGAAAATTTTAATATTAATGTTTTTCATTCTTAAATATTTATTCTCTTTACACTTTTCTTCGCCTTTCTCTAGCCTGCTTAGATTACTGAAGCATCATGGTTTCTAACCACTGTGCAGCAATGCTGTTACCTCTTATCAGGTAGTTTTTCCTCCTTCAGTGCCTCTTGCCTAGAAGGAAACTCCACACTGAATTTAAATCACGATGTGCTGTGCATTTTTAAACTCTCTGCCTCAAGCATGCATGGCCAACTTTGAGAAAGTATTAGGCAAATTTCATAATTAACTGAAGAAAGGTTTACTGCAATAAAGTTGCTCTCAACTCTTTCTTGTCTCACACCTTCTTCTATGGTAGAAGCTGCAACAATTTAAGCAGCAATTGCGGGAGGACAGAAAAAGCACACATGCCTATCAGTCTAAACCAAGAACTGCTTGGAAGCAAATAATACCTTCAGCAGCATCTACAGATCTGCTACAGTGCCAGTTAGGTATAAATAATAACTCTTCCAAAATTGACGATACGTCTAATAATGAGAACAGCCCAAGTCAAAGATGAACTATATTGAGGATTGACTCTGTGTATTAAGCATTTTGGATTTAACATGATTTTTTAGTGGAACACTTCAGCTTGGATTGCTTTCAATGCTTCCTCTTTTTTTCCTCATAAGGTGAAATGTTTTTATTCAGGAATTCACAGTGTGTAAATCATTCATTTCATTCTCCACAGAACTTTCATAAAAGAAGAGAAAAATAAGCTACTTTCAACCCAACAAATAATAATACTTTGAGGCAAAATAACGACAACCCCCCCACACTTTTATTGCTTGGTTTTGTTTCCACAACCTCATAGTCAATATCTTCTTCAGTTATAACCTAAACCAACTGGTTCTTCTTTAAAGAGAAAAGACTATATAAAATAATGCACTGAAAATCAGCTTGCAGGTGACACAGATAATTTGCCTCAGGAAGATGTCTGGGAAGCTGGTATCCATGAAGGTGCTGAAAGCACAAAAGCTTCGTTATGATAAACATTTCTGTTTGTTTTACAGTTAGATCCTAAACAGGCTTGCAATACTTGCTTAAGTAATTGTAAATAACACCAACAGCGTTTCCATAATTTTCCATTTGCTTGAATCCATAACCTTAGTGGTACTCCAAGGAGAAATCGCTATCAGTGAAAAATTAGATCAATTTCATCGTAAGTGCAAAGAATACGAACCGAGAGAAATGTTTCGATGTTATCGTGAACAAACGATGCCACATCTTGCCAGTCCAGAATATCTCCAAGCCAGCTGTTTTGACGGTTTATGTGCCATTTGTGCCCCTTGTGTCTTCCAGAATGTGTTACATTCTTAAAAACAAAGAAAACAGAAATTCAAATAAAATTTAGAGATTTGGGAAAGTCTAAAGCTAATGCTTTAGACTGATGTTTTCTTAATGAGGAATAGATCCAACATGCATCTAAATATTTAGAGTTGCTTTAACTGGCATCCCCAAAAATACCTGGAAGTACTCTGTACACCGGAAAAATTACAATCTGACAGAAAACTGTAGTTAATTATCCCATTTAATTACATATGAGTATGTTGCATTGCTTCACCTCTGTTAAAATTTAACTTTACTGCTTGACTGATACAGTGGTATCTATTTTGCTCTTAATGAACACACAAGAAAGAGGCAATGATTTGAGCTATTGCCTGCATCATTTACTGTTTGCAACACACAAGTTTTCCCAGTATAGCCAATAAAGAAAAATGCAAGCAGAAGCCCAAGCAAGTACTTTTCTCACCATTAGTTTCTACCCCTCCATAGGTAATGTTCAATCACACTAAACCTAAAAGCTAAACTGGATGCACAAGGATTTCTTCTGACTACACACCTTTGTAACTGCAACACAAGACAACAGGACACAGCCATAAAAAAACCAGCTAATTCCTTAAGTGGCTCCTCCCTAATTATGAAGTGGCCTATTGCCCAGTGAATAATACCTGATTGCCATCTTGAATGAGGCTATTAGACTCCGTCTGGGACTGTGACAAGTGTTTCAGTGAAGGATGCCAAAATTCTCTGTAAGCAAGCTTAAGCAAACCCATTGACTACAACATCCTAACCTTTAACAGGAGACTTCTTACAGTCCTAACTTTAATTTTTACAATAAGCATTCCACTACTTGTTAAAATTAAAACACACTTAAGTGTAGGACACAGCTCTGGCCATATTAAAACTGTGACTCTAGAACAATGTGTCTAACACACTTGAAATTTTTACCTTCTTTTTACCGACCTTTACTCAACCTTCCAACTTTCTGCTAAACTCCTCCTCAGAAATGCATTCTTAGCATAATTATCTCATAATACTAAGTGATAGTTTATAAGAATACCATTTAAGTGAGTTACCCACCTTCACAAACCAAGAGTGATAAAGCCTGTCCCAGAGCTCCAGCACTTGTTTTTCAATCACAGCAGTATTATTTACTTTTTCTCCTAAAATCTTATGGAGCTAAAACACATAAAAATCTTTTATTATACAGGACAGAACAAAGCAGGCATCCATTGATGAACTTCAAGCTTGATGAGTAACAAGATTGTCTGTAAAGGCACATTTGAAACTCAAGTTACTAGAAAAATTAGCATCAGTAAGAAAAATTAGTATCAGTATGAAATACACACTTCAGACAACATGGTTCATAATACAAGGACTGGTAAAAAATATTCTGCTGCACTAAGGACTTCTTTCTGCACTGAAAAACAAATGCTGTTTCTAAAATGCTTATCTTTAGAGTAAATATTTCAAATAATTTGACATGTGCGCTAGATATCATATATATAAATAAGCATCTTGGCAAATTCTTCTGAAGAAAGTTAGCTTAACTATACAAATTATGATAAAATTGTCCAGTGTAGCACACCCAGCCCACACAGAAATTAGGGGAGAGGGAGGGGTGGTGGTTGCAATAAAAGTCTACATTGTCTACAACAGGACAGCTGAAGTCAGTTCATAAAGAAAAATAACTCAATTTTATTTGATGCATTTCTGTTATTAGAATATTAGAATGATGACAGATTTTTCAGTTCTTAAAAATAAACTATCCTATAAGCAGAAAATACTGAAATCGCTCCCACTCTTCCTTCAAAAGTCCCAAACCAGAGTGGAAGGAATAGATCTGTCAACAAAATGGTTAAACACATGGAAAAGAACTACTGACAAATGTATTTTTATTTCTTGTTACTTTTATGAAATACAAGAAATGAAAAAAAACCCCAAAGAATTGGAGTTTTTTGACAGCTCACTCTTACCTTGTGTGTGATCCATTCTCGGCCATACTGGTATACATTGTTAGCTGCAGAATTGAGTGCTTTCTGAATGACCTGGGCTTCTGGGAGCCAGCTGGGGGGGATTTTAAAAACAGAAAACGAAGTTGACTGCTATACATTATACCCACTTCATTACAGCCAAAACACAACGTAAATTACAATTCTGAAACAACAAATCATTACGGTTAAATACATATAAACTTATTACAACTTGAATGTTTCCTTCTACATAGCAAGGAATAGATTTTCCCATAAGCAAAGCACAATTAAATCTAGGGCCTATCACTGCATTTAAAATCCGCCAAGGTTCCTGAAACCTTAAATTGATATCTCAACTTTCTCAAAAGAGATCTGCATCATGTCTGCTATTCATAGGACACTATTTTTTTTCCCCAGAGTTTCCTGAAAATACTGTATCAAGCATTCTCCTCTAGCTGCAAACACAACCTTTTGAATTACAAGCTGAATGTAAATTGTTAACAGTTTCCATGAAAAAGCAATCAGTTGACAAAAGGTTTGGACATCAGTTATTTCTAAGTCCTCACCAAACCACCTGCTTGTGAATTTCTTCAGGGACTCATGTCACTTTCAAGCCATGTAGCCTACTGAGGTGTCAGCATTTCACTACTTGTGAATATAGGGCACACAATCTCTGCTTTGACTTTCTTTTTACATCTTGATTCAATGGCACTTGTTGGAGCCCTTCCAAAACAAAATGAAAGCATTCAGGAAAATAGAACTGCTGTATTTGTTCACGTGACTGAAGATCAACATGGAAGCTCTTCTATCTGTATGCTTCAGAAATGTTCCAGATTGGAATTCCAAGATATTTCAGTCACTCACCTCTAAACATAATACGAGCATCAAGCTACGAAAGCTGGTAAAGCTTCATGGACTTGGCAGGAGATATTCTTACTCTTAATGAACTAAAATATAGTGTGCTATGGACACTTCAAATTTGGATGCAAACACTGGAAGTAAATACTAGAATTCTGCAAATTATTTAACTAGTACTCCAGTAGTTTCATCATGTACATAAGCTTCTGACAGTCAAATTTCCATCTTCATTATTCCCACTTATTTCCATCTTATGGCAAAACAGAAAGGCCAAACAACACAAGAGATGCCATGCAGGAATAAAACCAAGTGTTTAAGTACTTTCTATTCCCATGATTGTCATTACTTTAGCAGTGCTAAAGCACATATTACTACAGTGTTTATTAACTATATCCTTTAATTCTGTTTTCGAAAAATTGTTTTGCTCTTATAATACAGCATCTGCTTCCTTTCAATCTTCTTAAACCACTCTCACTTTTATTTAGAATGCGCCTTTGAAAGAGTCAACCATTCTTATTCTGAAGAGATCTTTTTTTGCTGGCATTAAATTGGTATCTTACATTTGCCCACTGTCAATTTATCTGAAGCAGAATGAATGCCACCTGGAACACGCCCCCTTAAAATCACACCTTTCAGTCTCACCTATTCCCCCTCTGATGTTCAAGCAATGACTCCTTCGCTCATCCATGGTTTTCTCTAGACACATTTCCCTCAAAATCTTCTCTCTCCCTTACTTGGTGCTTACTTTAGTCATTACACAGACTAAACCTTACATATACTTCCCACTGTACACACTATACACATCTACTCTTAACAGGAATGGCCCTGCCCAGCTGACTCACACTCAACTCCCCCCATCCACCATTCTTTCCACCATTGAACTCTTCTTCCATTCACTCCAGGAACAATGTCGTCAACTCCTATTCCTCCAAATGCACTCTACATCCATCTCTCTACATTTAAAAAACGATTTAGCTTTATCTTGAAACTTTCTAGAGAGAATTCTTTGCCAGCACTTTTCTTTCATAGGAAAAAGGGAAAAAATACAGATCTCTTTATTCTCTGCACTATATAAGTTTCTTCTCCACAACTGTAGCTAGAAAAGTTCATGCAGCTTCCTTCACCACCAAAATCCAACCAGTCCTCTAATGAGATAGTACATTTGACAGTCCTCCAGAGTGATGCATAAATATCCCTGCTGTCTGAGAGTTTAGCTTTTATAACTGCCTGTGAGAGACACCCATATTTCTGTTCACCTAGGGGATTTTTTAAAATTAAAAACTATGCATAAGAGCACCTGGAAGCTTGTTCATCCACCCTATACTATTCACTTAACTTCAGCATTCTTACTTTGCCCATTCTGGGTGACTGGCTACTGTCTCATTGATCAAGCTGCTTGTGACTTGAATCATGTGAACACTCTCTTGATGTACCTAAATTAAACAGAGAGAGAACTGTTATGCAATACAAACTACAACTTTTCCTAGATTCAGAAAGAGATTTTTTTTTTTGAGTGGGGGGGATGGGAGTGGTATTGGGAGGAAGAGGGTGGGGCAGCAGGGAGAAGGTGAACAGGGGGGCAGTAAACAGTTTGTTCATTTAAAATATAATTCTTCCAGTGCAAACAGCCCACTATGAAGAAAGAAGTTCCATTAACCCAAGAAACACATAGTCAATACAATAACAAATTCTGGTCATTAGTAATAGCAAATGGAAATTTAAACCTTTTTACATCAGTGGGAAAAATTCAGCAATAACAGCAGTGCTGTCAAGAGAAGCACTAAAATACAAAGCAAAGTTTCAGATACACCTTTTTAAGCCATGTATCAAAGAAATATAAAAATGAATGAATACTTAGCTCTACCACTACCAGCGCTGCTATAAAATGCCTAACCAAATAAATTCTTCAGCAAGAATAATAAAATACACCTTCCCTAAATATCTTAATAGTCCTTTTGTGAATGTAAGGGAGCTTTAGGCAGGAATGTTTGCACAACTTCTAAAGTCTTCAGTTTTAAGTACTCAACATTACATATGCCGACATTTTGGAAAAAGGATATTGAATATTTGACTTGAATACAGTTATGGAACAAAGATCAATGGGTTCTGATGTCAATCTCCATTGACTGTTTCAAGTATGAACACAGCTCCATTAAGGAAAAAGGAAAAAGGAAAAAAAGTACATGAGTGACCTCTTCTGGTGAGCAAAAATATCTACACCCGAACTCAACCATAAACCAAAAATCACTTTCAGAGAAGCACTGATCATGAATCTCAGTACATTTAACTCAGAAAAGGATACCATGAGGTTATTACAGGCAATTACACAAACAAATTGACAAACACATCTTAATTATTTTGCAAATGTTTCTGATGTGAGGTAATTAAAGAGAAAAAATTCTAAGTGGTTTTTCTGTTGACAAGGAAAGTGTCAACAGGATGCAAAACAAATCTGTTCCTGTCTGTAATATGTAAGGTAATAATTCTTCTAGTACAATAATTTTTTTATTTCTAAATATCTCTACATTAGCCTTGCCATACAGGTAAAAACCACAGAAATATAAAGAAATATAAATATTGAGATTTTCATATATTTTTGTATATTTTATAGTCTTGGAATGGTGACAAGTTCAACTACAGAGCAATTAGTTCCTAAACATTTAGAAAAATCCTTAAAGCTATACAATCTCATATAAGTATCAGTAACTTTCATCAGCAATGAAAATGAGCTCTATGATTATATTCGTTAGCACACTGTACCTTTGCAGTAAGGAGAAGAGCTAGCAGAAGGGTTCCAATCACCAGCAAAAATATTATGAAAATGCTGATTATTTTATCTAGCATTTTCTCCAACCACACGATAATCTGTGCAGAAAAAAAAAAGAAAGACCAAATTATAACACATAAATTTTTAATGGAAGCAATGCTGTATGTTATGCGACACTGTTATTTTTATTTACAATCACAATATCAAATCAGGCTCTAATCAAACAGCATTTATGCTCAAGCTTGGAAATGAACAATTAACAAGCGATGTTAGCATGATTAAGGTCATGGTATGACATGTGATTTTGCAAAAAACATGTACACATTACCACACAACATGGGAAGCTCTCTGCAAAGCAAGCAATAATTCAAAAATTACTTACTAGACCTAGAGAAGTACCTAAAGAAGACATTTATGTCACCTAGAACCCAGAAATTTGTCTTTGTTTCTTGTCCTTCAGCAACTTGGAGACTTACAAATACTGTCTGCACAGGACCTCAAAGCTATCAAGGTATACTTATAAAGCACAACCATAACTTTCAGATTTGAATAGCTAAGAGCCATCTAAATGACAAATGAGGTATTTTTCCAAGTAATAAAAATTTTAAAGCTGCCTCATCACTTTCTGAACTGATATAGGAGAGGTGGGTTCTACATTATTGAATATCAGGCCAATTATTCAGCAGCAACTATTTCTGTCCACTTCCAGTCTCAGGAGAATGCTCAGCATTAAGCATGCATCAGCTAAACTGAGTGATACAGGAAAGCAGGCACGTTTGTTGTTCTGTCAGTTTACAAAAAGGCCCATTCTATACATGTCCAAAAGCAAATGGTGATGCCACGTTTGAGTAGAGAAATTCTGATAATGTCATTCAAAACAATGAAACTGCTCAGTCACATGACTTTGCAGAGTGCTCTGGAACAGTGCAAGCTGAGCTTGATCTCGTACACAAATTGACTGTTTACATAAACAGCTGTGAAAGCACATGCAAGCATGATCAAATACATTTTTCTAGCTCCTATGGTTCAAATACCAGGTCTATTTCTACTCCATTTAGCATTACTACAGGAAAAAGCAAGAGCACAATTGTAAAATTTGTGATTTACAAGATCTGAGGTCAAAGCCAATGTGTAGTAAGCGAAAGTTATATATTCAAGTTATATATTCAACAATTAAGTTGCTAACTTTTTAGTTAGAGAGTTTATAAAACTACAAATATGCATGCTAATGGTTTACATTAGTTCTTTCTTCATTATTTACCCTATCCCTACACATGAAATTGACCCGGGAACAATGAACTTCTCAGACTGCTGTGTGATGATTGAATTGTTCAACACTGAAGTTAGATCTCCTATTTGAAAAAAGTAAAGATTTTTTTTGTGTGTGTGTTCATCCAGTAGCAGCTGAGCAGTTTATGTACATCAAGTAATTATTTTAAACTTCGAGTTTTTACAACCAGCTCCTTGTTTGAGCTAAATTAACACAAGTTCTTGTAACAAAGTCTGTACTACATTAAGAACTGCAGAAAGAAACTCAGAAAACATGAGGGAGTGTGAAAATCTTTTGTCTCTGGGATTTTTAACCTAAGTTTGATTTTCGGCTTGCTAAAGTATCTCAGCCATCAGAAATGCATTGCCAGTGCTGGAAGGAGGTGACCTGCCTGCAACAGTACTGCAGCTCTCTGAAAACCTTGGAGTAGCCCCTACATAGGGCATATTTATGGCATATATATAGGGGTTACCTCTTCGAAAATAAGGGATTTGCTGTGTCCTTCCAAGTTTCATGTACATCTAATGATTATGCAAGAGAAGCAAGAAATGAAAGTCATTGTTTTAAAGGACAAAAATAAAAAATATCACAAAGAAAACACCACTGGATAGGCACGGGAAGAAAATTTTATAGCATGGACTTCAAAATGAAGCAATTAAAAATTAAAACTGCCCTTGTCATTTCAGATGAAGTTCAAACTGCTATTTACTTTCTAAGTCAGAGTTAAAAGAAATCCAGCAGTCTTGCATATAGAACCTTAATCAGATTCACGGAATCATTGTAATTGGAGTACTGTCAGAGATTTTAAAAAATCTCTGTGAGGCTCAGTGATTGTGTGAGGGGTATCCAATAGGTGAATACTCAGTGGAGGTGAGGCTTTACATGTTTTTCTATGTAGCAACTACTGGAAGGTCCAGTTCCAAAAGACCAGGATGAGGATTCTCTCCGAGATGGCAAAAGACAGACAAGGTATTTTTCCCGGACATTCATACTGAGGGTTCAAATATGCCTGGACTGCCATTAAGGTGCAGCTGCAGCATATGCAAATCCCGGATTACCTTTAATCTAGTTAGTAAAGTCATGGCAGCACTGATGATGTACTGGTACCAGCAACAGCCTCAGCCATGCAAGCCCACCTTGTCTCTATTTACCCGGGCAGGTAGCCAAAGGAAGCCTGATGAAAGCCAGCTTTGGCAAGCCTACAGGTATTGCAATTACATCTTTCAACACAGACTCAAGGAGATCCAAATTATATAAGTGGAACAGACATATCACAGAAGAAGACTGAATTGGACTGAGTATTGTACAAGTAAAAGCAGATGGAAAACATTCACTTAAGGCTATATTTACTCTTTTATTCCTTCTATTAAAACATACTTCCTTCTCCTACATTAACCCACAACACTTCCTTAGCAATCCCTCACCCTTTCACACTTGTGTTAAATAATGCATAGGTGCAGGTAAGCTGCTCACTGCAGGGAGACTGCACTGTTAAACGCTTATGTGGTTTACTTATCACCAAATCAGGTGAGACTTCACTCCTACCCCAACCCTGCCAGACCCCCCTTACACCCCTCCTGTAAACCATGGGCATGCACACAGAGACAAACATGTACTGACTAAACACACTCATTAACCAGAGGCCATGAAGTTTTATATTCGGTTCCAAGCTCCAAATCTAAAGGTTAGTCAACAGCAGAAAGCTGAGACTGCCGCAACATCTGAGATTATGCGAAGGTAAATGAAAGCCAGGCTCCTAAGCTACAGAAGGTCACACTTGTAAAACCAAACTGAAATGTTACCGATTTGTGATAGACTGTCCTTAAAAAACGGATCTTTAGCTGTCACAGTTTTGAAAAGAAATGTTATCAAGGTTTTTATTTTAATTTAGTTCACAGTAAAAAGGTTTTTTATGACTGAGTTACATTCTATTAGAAAGCTCCTCAATAATTTGCAAGTACTCCCTCTTTCAACTTTTGGATGCTGGATATTATATTTTAAGCTGTAACAGAACTACAATCCATACTTAAAAATCAGAAATCCTACTATCTAGTCAGGTTCTCCATGTTTTATGCAGTATGATACATCATCTATGAATTAATATTTGTCGGTTTCATACTGTCTAGCCTTCAAAGTAGTAGTTTTTCTACTATGTTTAATTTACTACATTACCCAAACACTGAAGCACACTAAGGCATCTACTTCATTTTTTAATAAATCTCCATAAAATTACCAACATGGGCTTTTTTTTTTTCTGTAAACAGCTCTGCTATTTATGAGAATTTTTTTCCGAGATGTTCCTTAAACTTCTCATTTCCCTTTAGTTAGTTAATATTTGAAGATATAATCCCATTAGTATCATCTGCAGAGAATAAGAAGTCTGTAACCACAACACATCCCAAGGTTTTGCTGAAATGAGTCAGCTGAGTAGTTAAGCTAGAAAAGGTAGAGAACAGTCTGTGTGAGGTCTCAAGTCTACCTACACCAGTACCCCTTCAAAAGCAGCAGAAGAATTAAGCAATTCCTTCTACAGAGTCCTGACATAGACAATGTTATTAAGAACAAATTATGCCAGACTGACTGTATCTATTCTATATTTTGGGCTATATATACCATGAACATGAATCAAAAAGCCAAGGTTTATCACTAGCACTCATAATCAACCATCTATTCAAACTCTGCCATATCCATATGATGCTTAATTTCCTGCTGGATTATCAGAAATTTATCTTTATGGTCTCTAAAGTACTTCCCTTCAAAGATGCACAAAAAGGAGAAGGCAGAAAAGGAAACCCCTTTTAACTGCAACCAGTGTTCTTTAGTACAAATCCCATCCTTTTTTTGCCTCTGGTAGAATGTGACTTTTTTTAATTTTTAAAAAAATCCCCAAAACACCACACACAACAAAATAAACCCACTGGTTGCACTTTTTTCACTTTTTAAAAAAAATCTTGATTATAATATTATTATTGTATGTTCATAAACAGAAGCCAACGTTATGTAATACTATAGGACTTTCAGCATTTCTACTCATGAAACTGAAAAGTAAACTAACAGTTTTCAAAGACAACTCCAAGGAACTAAAAACCCACACTGTTAAGAATCTATATCCACAGGATTTTGCCAAATAATGCAAGTTTCTAAACTAAAAATAAAATCCAGATTTTAGCATTTAAAGCTATTACAATTGAGTTGGTTTTGCAACCTACTAGCATTAAGGAAAAAAAACCTTATCTACTCATGAATTTACAATGAAAATTACAAATACTTAGAAAAAAAACCAGTTGAGACTACCCTTCCTCTTGTGGCTTACCAAACTCAGCTCTTCACCTGAACTCTGCTAACAAGCCAGTATGTAATAAAATAAATTTATGACAGGTTATGGTTGTATATATTTACTAATCACTAGTCACTCATATAAGATAAACATTTCAAAGTTGGGAAATAAAAATGTAATTTTAAAACTGGAGAAATACAGTCAAGGGCAAAAGAACATTAAAAATGCCCCTCTTCATGGACAATTATAACTAAATTATGAAAACATATCACACACTTTTAAAAGCCACATAATAGGAAAAATATTTCAGATATACCAACTACTTAATTTTTAGGGGTTTTTTTAACCAGCTTTTTTCTTCCCTTCAGACTTATTAAGATTCAGCAGTTCTGAGGCCATGCAAAGTCTCGTTTTGTATGTATTCACTCCTAGTACACTACATACCATGCCTATGTCAACAGGCAACTTTGGCACTTCAAAAGTAAAAGATTGACAGCACTCCGTGAAACCAGTCCATGCACTTTTTGCAAGCACTTACAGCTTTATAACTGTGCTTCACATCCTCACCACTCCACTGGTAGTTCAGTTAACTGATGCTTTCTCTGAGCAAAGAACAGCTCTCCACACTGGGAGAGAACTCGTTTTGTTAGGTGCACAAGTGGGGGCCAGGTGGAGATCAACTATTCTTAAATAAAAGCGCCCCTAAATCACTCTACTCCTTGATAAGCTAATGCAATATTCTGCTGTGCTAAACATTTAACTATGTGCATTCACTGGAGTAGAAGAGATCAGACAGAATTATATGACCTTCAGTAGCTTATACCAAGAGCTGGAAAAGAGGCATTTGAGAGAGAAATCTATATGAAGCAAGGCATGTTAAGGAGTGTTCATGCTGCAAAATTAAAAAAAAAATATTAAAAAAAAAAAAATCAAACTCCCCAAAACCACAGAATCCATTACTTGGAATCACAATTTTTCTGTTTATTTACCTTCTTATTAAGCCAGTGCCACAGCTTGTCAGTGGCAGGCGGAGATGGAAGAAAAGGGAAAAAAAACACAACACAGTGGAAAATTATTGAAAAATGCAGTAATAGGGAAAAAAAGCAATGAGAGGCAGGCAAAGTCATCCACAGAATGAAAATGAAATTGTTCTAGACACAAAGGTAAATTGCAATAGGAAGAAAAGATCTTAACAAATTCTAATGCAAGAACCTGCGTTTTACTATTAACATGCATTTTTGAAACAAAGAGGGATAGAACAAAATACGAACAACTTTAATGGCATTAACAGAGCTATCAGAACAATCTGGGAAATTCCAGTTTAATTGTACGGAGAGCTACTATCAGACGGCAGAGCAGGACTCGTACTCCAAGAAGCGCATTTCAGCAAGACACCAAATCTTAACATGAGGTATTCATTGATGTCATTAACACTCCTATTCAGGCATTCAAATACTCCCATTCTATGTGTTTCACAACACTCCTATTGTGCCAATTACTCTTGAACAGATTTCTTTTTTTTTTGGTACCATATTCATATTAAAGCATTCATATTCAACGGCATAATCATTATTAATGATAATTAATCATAATCATAATTAAGTCTGGTATACATACAACAGCAAATTGTAGATCATATAAATGTACAGATTTCATGTAATTCTCCTTGCACTTCTCAACAGTCAATTTCTCCTTTTAAACTACAAATATTTTTGTTTACTGATGCTCACGAAGATGCTAAAATATACCCATTTCAGGACCCAGTTTATGTAGGACTATGTTCTTAATTCTAACCATTACTAATCAATTAGTAGCATAATCACAACAGTGAAGAGCTTTAACATTGTTATTCATCTGCATTAGAGATTCAGATCATGTAAGTGAAGCTTGTTTCTCCCTGAAAACAAGACCACTGAATTCTCAGTAAATCTAGCATGTTCACCACTTGCCAGAAATTACATTAGCTCCCAACAGAAACAAAAGGTAAGAATATTTCAAATTCAAAAAATCTCATAATGTTAAGTTAGAAGCAGATTTACAAAGAAACATGAACATTAGGAAACATGAAAATAAAGCACCCATGTTTACTAGCCTTTGCTACTCGTGGAAAGAGTCAGTCAGAGAAATCAATTAGAAAGCTTCAAAAGCCTCAAACTGACACTATAGAATTTGCTTCTACTTTACCTCTTCACCAATGGAATAATTTGTCTGTAAAAAAGGGAAAGTTGTTTTCTGATTCAATGACATGCTTTTAACTTTATTTCCGCATTTTAAAACCTACTTTGTGTATGTTTTGGAAAAAACATAGATCTCATGGCTGTGTCGCTCCACTTTGCAATTCCATACAAAATAAAACAAAAGAGCCCTAAGATTTAAGGAGAATGTAAAAGGAAGTCTTCGGTATTTTTCTATAATTTCAGCCTCAGGGAACTGGATGATAAATACAGTAATTAGGAAATAAAATTATATGTCCAAAATAACAATATTTTTTATTAATGTTTAAGACAATACCTGGGAGGCTCCACCTGCCTACTAGCTTAACAATACTGATGTTTAAGTAGTTCTACAAAGCTACATTTGAAAACAGGCTACAGCTTAATTCAAATCTTCAAGTCATCCAAAATTAGTAAGTCTATAGCCACTTTTCCAGTATTTTATTGGAAAACTATTCATCTAAGATCTTACACGCCTATGAAAGTATTTTCTATAATGATATAAGTACTGGCAAAGATTCTGCTTCTTTTCTGCTTGGTTCAACTATGTGCCGAACTTGGTACCAGAAGAAACAGAAATTGATTTTATCCAAAATCCAAACAACCTAAACAATCCACATACAAAATTCCAGTACACTATATCTAGGAAAAGCATTTAACAACTACCTGATTCACTCAAGTACATCAGAAAGCATGCATGTAAAATATTAGAACATTGCAACTTGTTAAAGTCTAGTGCATGCAGTTGAGTCACTGCCAATACTGCTAAACTCCCTCACAAATTCTATAATCAAACTGCAGTCATCATATTGTAAGATAACTGTCTCCTTTAAGATAAAAAAATCAATATAGGAAATTATTAATTCTCTGTGTTGATAAGAACACACCTGATACCCTATCTATTAAGTTTAGGATGGTTCAGTGGCTGACAACAGAAACTCCCCTCCTCTCTCCTCCAGAAAGTCTCTCACATCTCAGACATTGCTGCCAACAGCTGTCTGCTGACTCTCCATGAGGCAAATGCACAGCCACGGACTAAAGAATACAGTAACTATTTTCATAGTCCATATTTGTAGGAGACACATTCAGAAATTGACCTACTGTTTATAAAAACAATAAAATTCAATGTCCCTTCTTTTCTCTTGACCAGAGTTTCTCTTCATTTCAAACGTTTCTGCTCTTCCAGGAGAACCAGAGGTAAATTAGAATTATGAAAGAGAAGCAATTGTTTTCCTGATGGTTTTGTTTAAAAACAGATATAATCAGTAAAGCTCAGATTTGCATGCATGAGCAGTACTCACCCATTTCTCGCAATGGGTTATTTTCCATACTATCTAAAGTAGCCTCCTAAAATTTCTTTGGGAAAAAGACATGCCATTCTAAGATATGTTCCTCATTCTCACTACACTTCACTCAAATCTGGAACTATATTACTATATCCTTGCCAGCCCAGGTAGTATCACTAAGTATTTGCATGAAACGGACTTTGTCACTGGCTTGTTGTACTTAGCTAAGAGTCTCAATACAGCCTAATGTTAAGATTCAGTTTCCAATTGACTTAGCATACCAACAAAAAGACAAACCAAACAAAAACCCTAAGTAGATCCAGCTCCCATGAAAATAAGCTAAAAAAAAATTAAAGATTAAATTTCTAATTGCAAAGGAAATTATTCCTCGGTCTTGGTTTCTCACACTCACCCATAAAAGGTAAACTGTAACAATTTATCCCCCACATTTCTATTCTGTGTTTGCATAACAAAATATATTTTCTTTCTCTTCAACAGTGCCTACTGAAGCCAAAACATTTGGTAATCCAACTTCAAAAATCTGGCATGGATGTAATTTTCACTCCCCTTTTTTCCCTGTCCCTACAAAAAATGTAACTGCCAACAGTCTGTGGCATGGCTTCCCAAATTCTGAGATACCATGCATCCATCATCCTACAATACACAGAATAAGTACAGCCAGTAGAACTTAGAAGATATGAAGTATTAGTGTGATAAGCATTGGAAAACTACATATAATCCCAGCCAGTCATGATAAATGCTGACTGAAACAGAATTAGAATAGGCATAAATGAGGACAACAGAATCATGCAGATTATCACGTGCCCTTCTTGTAATGTCTGGGAAAGCTTAGACTGCTTTAATAGACAGAGCACAGACTCGGGGGGAATAAAGCTGTCATCTAAAAAATGCAGGGGAAATGAGTTGGCCAACACTGTTGTTCTGGTTAGACAAAAACAACACGTAAATTAACTGACCTTAAGTACATTTAAGATGAAGAGGGAGAGGTTCTGCTGCACATTAAAGCCCTACCTTCTTAAAGGAGAAAAGACTTGCTGGAATTAGGAAGGATACTGTATCATACCGTTATGCAAAGCAAGGATACCAAACTTGGCAACTCATGAAACAACTACACATTCAACATTGTGTCTGGTGAGTCTTTTTATTTACAGAACAAAAATGTTTTTTTATGAAAAGCTTTGTATAACATAAGCTTTTATCCCATGTTAGTAATTTTCATTAGCTTTGGAAAACCATTTGTTTATAGCTGTATTTTGAAAGGCTTTTCCTTTTTCAAATTCTTCCACAATGAACTCTATGGAATTACTACTTTTCTCCTAGAGCCATTTTAATGTTTTTGTTATCCATTCACCCATTAGATCCAGGCTTAAGCTCCTCCCTCTCATCTAGGAATTCAGAGCTACCAACTGCAAAACCAATCTGCCAAGGTACAGATGCTCTGACAAATGTACTTACAGGGTTCAGCTCTTCAGTTATAGAAGTCCTAAGATGCTTTTTCCAGAACAGAGAATACTTCAACAACACAGTTACAGAAAGCAGATACTTACACAGTGCCACAGCTATTACAAACAAAATAATCTATCTGTTTACATGAAAACTTACAATTTTTAGTGAAAGAAACCCTATGAATTTTCTGGAGCTTTCCAACTCTACAATTTGCAATGCAAATGTAGGCATATTTTGCATGGGGAAGAAGGGAGGGGAACACAGAAGCCTTATTCTATGGCATTTCCTAAATACTTTATCCCACATATTTCTTCACTTACAGAGGGAAGACTCATTTTCTCTACCACCATACTACTGTGTGCAACTACTTTTGCTTCCACATAGTATAGACAAAAATGTCTGAACTATCTTGGGCCCTACTTACCAAATACAATGGTCTGCTTTCTAATTAAATCTTCACATAAGAAGTAGGAACATCTTATCCTTCACACTAAAGCTCATTAAGTTTAAATTCAAAATCTTTTTAACCAGGTGAGGTGATTAAACCATGAGAACTTTGCCTTACTCAGATGAAGAATTTTATATTTTATTATATTTTATATTTTAAAAGTGACTTCTGTCAAGGTTTGCACGCAACCATTTAACAAATTTAAATGTGCACTTAATTGTGAATAGTGATAGAAGAGACATAATTTAAAATACACCATAAAACAGATACAGTTTTACATGAAAGACATATCCATTAGTGACAGACGTTTATTTTAGAACTAAACCATCTCAGAATATGGCGAACAGAGAGTAAAACAAACTTTCAAGTTGCTTAAGGAAGTAAGTAGAAATACCTTACTGTCAAGCTTTAGCATAACACTTCCAAGTCCTCTGATGGGCCGTGGAGCAAGAGCTTCTTGACGTTCTTTCACAAAATTTTCGATGAGTTGCCACCAACTTTTGCAGTGGTTTGCCATGAAGTTCAAAACTCCAAAATGAACCACGAATTTTTTAAGTGCCCAAACTGTAACCACAAGAAAGAAATTAAGTATCAGAGATTTCAGAGGAGCACCACAAGACTACTTATCTATTCTATTCTAGAAAACCGATGAAATAGAAAGGAAAATACCCTTGAGTTTTATTTCCCATTAAAAACCTTTGGAATTGTCCAGTATTTTTAGTACTAATCTCCTCACTGACTTTGCAGCTGAGCTTATCCACATGGAACTTCGATGACAGCACAAGAAAAGTGACTGCAAACTACCCAATAATGCAGCTAACAGATTTAAGCAAGGCCTTTGATAAGAAGGTGCCACTCCATGATTCCAGTACAGTGGATTTCTTACATATTCACAGATGCAAACACCATGCCAAATGACTCCACATTAAGTACCATAATCAGAACTTAACAGCACTTTATACATATAAGAAAATTTTCAGCCTAAATTCTTGAGTTTTAGGCCTTATGAGTTGTTAAAGTGTATTATTTCCTTCAAGAACTGCAAAACATCATGTGGAATTTCACAGTAAAGAAGTATCCATTTAAATCTTCTTTTTAAATATTACTGAGAGATTTTGCTTTTAAACGTTAAAAAACCCATTTGAGATTAGCATTTTTTCTTGGCAACACGGGATATGAACTTCCTACCACTACATGTAACTTTACTTTCAATAAATCTCTTTATTTTTTTTTTTGATTGTGACTATTCTCCAAACCAGATTCATTACTTACTGCCATACACGAACTCCACAACAGCTGAGAGTACACCATTCATAATCAAAAATTCACATCACTTTTCTACTTGGAGACATGTAAAATGGCATACATAGCCAAAAAAGTTAACTTTTACTGCCTACAGGGCATTTATCCAGATTCCACAAGAGCCTATTCTCTGCAAGTCACACGGGTAATAGTTTATGTTCTTGTTCAAGAGAGCCAGTGCAACAATTTGCTAACGTTTAGTTCACTTAGCCTCTGGCACCACCATGTGGTAAATACGGGATTTATGCTCTTGAAGAAACTGACTAATCCAATAATTTCTCTAAGAAAATGAGTGGCAAACATTCAAAAAAGGAGCAAATATAGTGCGAGTTCCAGCACTGAACTTCAGCCTTTAAGTTTTGTATGATGAAATGAAGCTCACGGTAACAACACAAACTGCTGCTCGGCAAAGTCAGGCAGGTTTGCATTTTATAAGGTGAAAAACATACCTCAAATGGCATTCTAATATTCCACTATTATTTAAGAATAAGTGTTTACACAGTATCTTCTAAAATAAATGACTGTACACTCAGTGGAAAGGAGGTGCTACAGTCAAACAGCTGTAATTATATTAAGTTAAAAAGAGACAAGAGAGGAAAAGCTAAAGAACTGTTATTAGAAATCATTGAGCAAAACCAGAAAAAGCCTGCATAATAACAAGTTCCAAACATCTGCAGGAAGCAGAAAATTACCTGAAGACAATTCAAAAAGAAGAAAAGGATACAAGAGAACAGCAAGGAAGCACATTAAAGATCTTAAAAAGAGACACTACCAGGATTTCCAAGCTCAAATCACAGAATAAAATGCTGCAAGTGTTCCACAACATAGTTCATTGCTTAGCTTTTCAAATCACAGCAGTTCATTCACCTTTTCATTTTATGGTATAATTATGGTATAATTTTCCCACCCTCTACACTAAGCAATCTTAGAAGACCATTTCATTCCAACTGAAGTACAAATGCATTCAAGGAAAAACGTTAATGGCACCAAGATGTTTCTAATAATCTAAATGCTGCTTTTTACGAGTCCTCTTTACCAATATCAGGAGCTTTAGTGAAATTAACATCTTTCTATTTAAGGTTTTGTGGAGTTTGTTTTGGTTATGGGTTCTTTTGTTTGTTTTTTTACATACTAGAAGCATCCTCTTTAAGGTCTCAGAAGTGCCTTAAGTTATTATTAATCTCTTTAAACTTGAACCATTGCAAGGAAACTTGCCTTATTAGCCTTCCTATTTTCCTAATATTTTTATTGTTACCTCTTTTAGCCATGTCACATTCTGACATTTAATGTAATCCACTGTTCTAAATTTGGCTCTGTTCATCATTATACTGCCCATGTGTAATATTTTTCTGATGATTCAGTTATATGCCATGACAAAGCACTTCATGGTCCAGTGTCACTGCTAAGGCAACAGGTCAAAAATATTCCCAAAAGTAATTTCTCTTTTGACATGAGTTTATTGTTTGGCTAGTTATTTTAGACCTAATGACTGTCAGGAGCAGTATTCATCTGTTTCATTTATAGATGTGCACTTTAATCTAGACTTGTGTGGCTTAAGCTCAAAACTGTGCTCTGCTGTCTGCTGAACTGCAGAACTGCTGCTTCCTTTTTTCCTTACACATAGGTGTTTCTGAACAGTGGTTAAGTTACTCCTTGACTTTTCAGTAAACTAGTCACAAGATCTGCTTCTAATAAGTCCAACATTTATTTTCTAATTCCTTTTTCACTTGTGACTGCCATCTCCCATGACACCCGGGCACCAGAACTGGGAAGTTCCTTCTGTAGTAAGTATACTGGAACGAAACAAAGGTCAAACCCCTCTCTGCTCTTACCCTGCATTCAGCTATTTATATGTCTTGCCATCACACTACCCTTTAGCTGCTGCTACAGTCCCACAGCCAAAGGTGCACCTGTTCCTTTCTCCATGCCTCGGAGTTCACAGCCCTTCAAATCTCAAAGTGTGACCCAAAGTCACAATTTCCAGATGGTTTACAGTAGCTTTGTGTACCGTGCACAGATCTCAAGGCTTCGGTAGCAGGGTGGCCACTGGGGTGGCCTCCACGGGAAGAGACCAGGGGTCGCCTTGTGCCAGACACAGCTCAGGTGGTTCCACAACAGCTCCATCACTGGGCAAAGCTGAGCCCATCAGGCACGGGTGTGGTGGTCCTTTAAGGGAAATGTATCTGAGGAACCGCAGAAACCCCTGAGCAGGGAGAAGAGGGAGGAACCCAGAAAAAGTGAGGAGGGGAAAAAGGAACAGAGGGATGAAGAGAGGTAATGGAAAGGCCAGGGAAGCAGAAGTGCTCCACAGTGGAGCAGACACCACCGAGAGGGACCACGGCCTACAGAGGGTCCATGCTGGAGCAGGTACACCTCTGGAAGGGACTGAGACCCAGTGATAAGGAAAATCCTGCCTGTACCTCCCTAAAGGGAATGCAGCTCATGGATAAACCCACATTCAAACACTGCAAGAATGATGGGTTTTGAGGGTATTTGGCCACTAGCTGAGGTCAACCCACCACACTCTGTAAAAAAGAAAATAGCTACATTCAAGAGTTAAATGCATTTTAAAATGCTAAAAATTAGCATTTTAACTGAAGTTTTGAGAAAATCCAAGCAAACTAGAAAACTTGCTTTGTTTACAGTAGGGAGATGGAAAGAAATGCCTTCCAATTCATAGTAGGTCACACATACTCCTACAGTTCCTATCTTCCCTTTTCACTCCCCCAGAAGAATAGAGGAAAAAGTGGCATCCAGTTTCAAAATAATATTTTTGATGGCCATCATAACTACTCCAATTCTTGCCTGATATATAGGAGAACAGATGCATGTAGATGTGACGCAACAAAACTAATTAACCCCAGAGGCTAAAATTGGAACCAAATTTAACTTGTGACTTCTCCACAGTGCCTAGCAACCCATTTTTTACAGAAATTAAAAGTTAATGTGAGCTCTACTTCACTACTGAATAACAGCTAAAATATTCTTCATTTATAGGTGCAAAAATATGAAAGAACTGACATCTGGAGGAAGAAAAACTAGCTGGTCTAAACCAGAAATATTCTTACTATATAAGGTATGGCACTACATTATTTCAGGTAACTACAATAGTCAATGGACAAAATAATTTAACAGAGTTGTCCACTCCTCCTTTATGAAGCACAATTCATCTTGTCTTAGCAAGTCTTGAAAAAGTTTTTAAATAAAACTCATACAAGCCTACAATCCTTTTCTCGTATTTTATTTAACATGATGCCAAACATTTCTAGTAATTGGATTATTACCTGCAAAAGGCACTGGCAATAGCTGCACAATCCAAAAATTTAGCCAGATCTGAACAATGACAATGGCCCACACAAGAGTAACAAAGTAAATGTCACTAGTTTTCTTTTTTCTAAGAAAAGATCCAATCTCAGGTCTTTGTCTGTTCCCAGATGATGAAGAGGAGGTGCTGAAAGATGCTGAAGCTCGAGGAGGTGGAGGCTGATCACTTTCTGCTGTTGCTCCTAAAACAAACACATGCGAACAAAGAAGTGGAAATTATCACATTAATATTCACCACAAAATAGAGTATGTTCCCTATTCCCAAATGACCTCATTTTTTTGGAAGGCGGAGGTGAAGGAAGGGACAGCAGCAGAAGGCTGTGGTTTTGTTGTTTGTTTTGGGGTTGTTGTTATGCTTTTAATTTCTCTAAAAGACTGAGACAGCCTTGGAACTGATCTGTATTTTGAAAAGCTAGAACAAGGCTGTGTAAACTCTCCCACATCCTGTATCACCATGCCAAGCAGTGCTGAGAGGAGGAGAGATGAAAAGTTGCTATAGCCTCTAAGAGGGCTCCTGTCACTGCAGGTAAACTACAAGCCAAATATGTTTCATCAAAGAACCATAAAACCATGAAAAACACAAAATATAATTAACTGCTAGAGGAAACGTGAAGTCTTAAAATAAATCTTCCACCTCAATTTACTTCAAGTACTCAAAAAGGAATCTTAGATTTGCTCCAAACTCATTTAAACAGAGCAAAAGATACAGAGTATACACTGAAGAGAAAGCTTTTATCTTACCACTGTCTCACTACTACTTTTCCAGATCACTCACAACACAAACATAGCAGCACTCACACTGTCATCCTAAATTCCTTGCTCTGTGTTAATATTAGTAACATCAAACATAAGTTAGTGGATATCAAATTTTGTCAGTCTCTCACTCCTAAGTTAGCAAACAAGAAATTCAATTCAAAAATGTAAAGACCCTATACATAAACAATAGTCTTTTCATGCAAAAATATTATGTTCAAATTAAAATTCTTGGATGCAGAACATGGCAATTTATTTATTTATTTCATCTTTCAGTTGCTGGATGACAGCAAATCCACCTTCAGCCACTCTATGTAAAATTTCTCCCTGAGAACACCGGTATTAACTTTAACTGAGACTCTTGTCATGTGCTGCTGTCGAAATGCACATATTTCCCACACATCACCACTTGAGAAAAGTCTGCAGCCATAGTGGAGGAAAGTACACACAGGAAAACCTGAAAAGTTACTCTGTGCTGAAGCATAAAAGGCAATTTAATATGCTGGTACATACCACACAGCTGGTAAATGATGAACACAACTCCTTCACTGGACTTGTGCCACAGACACATCTTCTCCCATGAAGAAAAGCTGCATAAAAACTGTACTACAACATACTACATTGCACAGCAGACAACTTGTGTTTAACACACACATTTTTAGCTGCACTGTGTCACTGAAGCCATTTCTAACCTAAGGCATGGAGCTAAAACGTTCAAAAAGGCAAGACTCATTTGTCAAACAGTAGCAGTAAGTGACAAACTGCATCCTCACACAGCAGATGAACACTTCTCCTTTGCTGCAGAAATCTGCACCAGTGTTCTACAGGTAAGTGGAACTACTTGTACACCTTATGAAAACTTATCAACATCCCCCACCACACCAAGACAACAGTGTAAATCAGCTGATTCACTCAGCTGGGATTGACACTGGGATGATGACAGAAGCATCAGCTGGGTGCTGGTCATGTATTTGGTGGAACGTCAGAATATTCATGAAGGAATTACAGCATACAACCTGAAATAAGGAATTCTGCAAGCAGCTAAGCACAGCAGAAGCTTCAGGTGGGGAGGTTCTTCACAATTCAGTGTGTATCTCAATGAGATGATGGACAGCCCTACTATACAAACTACAAACAATTTTTTGTAAGGGGAGAGAAAAAGTTACCTGTAAATAGATATTTTCCTAAAAAGAAAAAGTATTTCTGTCATATAGAAGAGGGTCTATGATTCCCCTGTACTTCTCGTCCATACGTAATAAAGCAGAAGAGTACTAACAGAAACAAATGGATGCACTAAAGGAATACAAATTTGAAAGCAGTATATCCATAATAATTTTCCCCTTAAATTTATTCAACCCTTCTTACTGTTTTGCTCCAAAATTAATATAATCAACATAAGAAGTAACAATAGAACAAGCAGAAACTCAAATATTTATCAAACAAAAGGAAGCGCTCAAAGCCAAAACAGAGTAATTAGATTAAGTCTATGCCTAAGACTAAAGTTATACAACATTTTTTGCCCAAAAACTCCTTAGTAGAGTCACCTTTAGGAAACAAAAAAGAGCATTCCTTCTTTTAGTAATGAAAAATTTGATTGACATATTTTTGCAATGAAGAAAGATTTCATTAAATAACAGCAACAGTAATGTTAAAAGCAGTAGGAATTAAACAGCCTTATGTCTTACAGTATCTCTGTAGCAGACTGTACACAGAACACAAAACAGATGGCAAAAGAGATGGGCGGGTAAAAAAGGAGGAAAAACAAGGAAAAAAAGAGGAAAAAAGGAGGAAAAAAGGGAAAAAAGGACAAGAAAAAGGGGGAAAAAGGGAAAAAAAGGATAAAAAAAAGGAAAAACTTCTAGGGGATCTTAACACAATAAAGCTTTTTCAGAATGCAGCTCTCCAGCACTTTTAGCAAAACTAAATTATCACTACCAAGTATTTTCCTCATGACAAACACAGGCCGGCATCAGAATGGCCATTTAGATGACTCTCATAAACCAGTTCACAAAGCTGATCCACCCAGAAAAGAATCCAGAAAATTGCCAGCGAAAAAAGTCACCTTCTGCCGGCAAGATATGCTCTGAAAACCAAGGAATGAGTGCCTTGTCAACACAAACAGAAAAAAAAGAACTGTCAGTAGAGTGACTTTAAGTACCTTCAGTTTTTGAAAATCCCATTTAGTGTGCTTCATGGTATTTTGAGAAATGAAACCTGAAAAACACCTTTCTTTCTTCCAACTAATAGAAGTATGACAGTCTAAACTGCTACCACAATACTCAGGAAAAAATTCCAGCAAAATCAGACTGAATGGTACTTCTTTGAACAACAAAAAATTAGAGCAAATTTTCCAGGCTGTCTTATTAAGATCTGTTCTTTTCATTACACAATATGTTGTCTGTCACATCAATTTATCAATTTCGTGCTGTCACAGAATTTTGAATTATTCTCCTCCCCAGGGAGAAGACAAAGAAACAGTAACAAACAAAAAGGCAGGTGTCTGTATCTCTATGCAGGGTTTGCAAGTTTGGAAAACAGTAATTTTTTTTTAATTGCTATTAATGAATAAGTCCTCAGAAAATCAGGATGAAGGTACTCCTTCATGAAGAACCGCATCTTTCTGTAATTTCATGTGAAAAACATTTCTTATGCTTTTTTCTAAGAAAACAAAGAAGTGAGAGCAAAAGGGAACATGACTTCATTTAAGGATTTTAGTGTCTATCATATTTAAAGCCAACAAGACAACAGAATCTTGTCTACCAAGTACTGCAGTGGTATCTGCTTCAGAAATTGCAGATTTATTTGCTGTATACACTGGAAACTCTTGGAAGACCAGGAAGGACCACTTAGACCACATGAACTGGCAACATTAAACTTCTTGCCACCAGTGCTAAATACCCGTATTCAATAATAAAATAAGGAAAAACATAAATGTTCAGAAAAAAATATAGAGTCAACAAAGTTCATACCCCCTTCATGGTCTTTTAACAAACAATTTTAAGCCTGGTTGTTCTGCAATGGATTCAATACAGTGTCAGGAAAACCAAAACAGACGCAAGTTCCTGTAGGTAAAACTTTCTGCTGTCAAGAATAGTGTTTCATCACCATTCACAAAAGATCCAAACCAAAATAAAGATGGCCAAAATTATGCTTAATATATCGCAGAACAGAATACTAATTTTTACCAGACTGTTGGAAAATTATTTTAACTGCTGTTAGGAGTGAAAAGAAAACTCTTTTTTTTTTTTTCCTGCTGTGAAGGAAAACAACAGAATTCACAAGACAAACCCTCATCTGGTTAGCTGTTTCAAGAAAAGTCAAAAAAATAGAAAAGATATAAAATACACCTTTGAAAAATTGCTGTAGTTATCTCGTCTTGAAAACAGAAAGAAAATTGTCGTAAAAGTAAAAAAATAAGGACTGGTAAGTTAAAAAATAGCAACAAAAGAACACAACCACTTACATAGCCCATTTGTGGGCATCTGTTACTTTTTCAGATTTCAAAATTCAGCTAAAAAAATATTCCCATTTCCAAAATTAAAGATCAGACACAGAAATACAGGAGAACTGTCACCACAATGCTCTGATCTCAAATTTCAGGACGTAGTTCCACAGACTTCTATGTTCATATTGATGATAGTCATGTAAAATGCAGAAAAAAAGCTAAGAGTAACTTGTCTAAAGCTGTAATTTTTAGATTTGAAAATTAGGTTTTGGAAGCTTACATTCTGTTAAGTTGAATAATCTGTTTGGTTAGATTTTCAGAGAATGGATGAAACTTTTCAATTTCCAGGTATCTCAGTAATTGCTTAACTTTTTAGTATCACATTTCATCAAAGACCTACTCAAAAAAAAAAGATGGTAAAATTTAAAATCAGTGATGGATATCTAAACACTTTGTCTGAACAATTGTATTATTTCAAGGGAAAGCATTATGTGAATCAAGCTACAAAGTGAAGTAAATTCATTACAGGAAGGACTTTGTGCATGCCATATTTAAAGTGGGGGGGATTTTTCTCACTGGAACGTACACAAAAATTCCTCCAGTCTGTACCTGGTCCAGAAATCCAGCCACATGACATGTAACTGCCAGCAAATCAAAAGGCCAGGAAAATTGAAATAATTAACAATGAAGAACAGGAAAAAAATAAAAAATTTAAAATAAATAAATAAATAAATCACACCTTCATTCTAAAAAACCCCACAAAACAATAAGAAATCCTTCTAGTCAGGGCTTCAACAACAACATAAACTATTCTTTGCTAGACAGCTTTTATACTACCATCTTCTTGACATTTTTTTGAACAGATAAACCCAATTCACAATTTGGACACTATTTTGCACAAAATGAATAGGTTATGGACTATTCTGAAATTTTTTCTGAATTCCCTCCAGTTTCATGCCTTTAGAGCAAATTCAAATGTTTCTTACAGAGTATTCAGTCACCTGAGGGTTGGGAGGAATGTTCATTATTGGACTCATCTTCTGTCATTGAAATTGCCATGGCAATTGTTGAAGCAGCAATGGAAATCATCTGACCAGGAAGCTCTGCCCCTGTAAAATATATACATGTAAGTAACAAAAAGTTTAAGTCTTAAAACGTTTTATTTGGTGTTAGATATCCACTGGAGCTATCAGGCAGCAGAAATTATATGGATAGATACTGTTCGTGTTTAGTATATATTACAGGTAGTCAATATGATCAGACAGGAATGAGTACTATTAATTTTTAGTATTACAATACACCTTCAGCCAAATTTCAAAACCAGTTATTTGCTTAGTGCTTTTCTTGATAATGAACTGCTACCAACCAAGACATTCACAGTTGCTGGCAGTCTGATTATTAAAAAAATTTTTATACCAGTTAATCAACTTTACTAACCAACTTAAACAGCCAGATAGGAACATTTCCTTCATCAGGAATATACGACATCTTTGCTTTTTTCAAAACTGACTTGCAACAGGAAAAAACTATTTTTCTCAAAATCTAAACACAGAACATATTTATAAGAAACTATTTTAAAAACAAATGACTGGATATTGGAAACTTGCTGGATGGATTTGTCTTGGTTTCTCTCTTACTCAGTATTATAGGAGCTACTAAACCCATACTGCTCATTTCTTTCAAAATTAGCCTCTGATTTCAAACGTCCTGGGCTACCTCTTTATGCCTGAAACGACATATTGAAATCCATGAACTCACGGAATTTGGCTTAATAAAGAGTTGCTACTTTACTATGGAAAAGAAACATCAGTCCATGGCAATCATTTTCTGTAAAGAATCCAAGATTCACTTCAGCATGAGTAAACCACTTTGAAACACACTAAACATCCTATAGTAAATTCTTGCAATCCATATGCTATTGAATTTATGGGGATACAGTCCAGATTATTTCATGTACTTAAGTGAATTTTTGCCTCCAACAATAAAAGAAAAAGTGAGTTTTCCTTACCAGAAGACTCCTGTCCATTCTGCTGTTCATGCAACATGCCTACTGTCATCAGAACAACTATAACCAGAAATACAGGAATTCTCCAGGAACCTGCCACAGAAGCTGAAAGATACAGTGTTGGGATTTTTTTAACAAGAAAGATTACACCATTAATAAACCTTACATTTACCAAGACCAAGAAAGGCAGCACATCAACCAAAAAACAAAGAAGTCATAAAACAAACATTCTGCATTGAAGAAAAGGAAGAAGAGAAAGCAAAGATGAACAAGTTTCTCAATGAACAAACCAAGTTATTACTGTTCCTAACTTCAGTGACATTATGTTGATATAGAGAACTATTTGGAAAACAACATTCAAAATCACATGAAAATACACACAAAATTAAAACGTTTTCCGTATCAGAGAAATGTCACGTTCCTTCCAAAAATGTGTATTTACGTTAGATCTCCACAGAATGGGACTTTTCTTGGATTTTGCCTATTCAGCCTTTACTTTCAGTAAACACAAGAGTGTCAAAATTTAAGCAAATGCAAAGCCACTACATACAGCTTAAACCTCAGGGAAGCATCCCCACATGGTCAGAACAACCCCTGAAACCTGCTGCTAAAGTAAAGTAAATTATGAGGTACACTGTGAAACCTTCTGTCATGGTAGTCTTCTATTAACTGCATGATCCTTCCACCATAAACTCTGATATGAAAACATAAGGTGATACTCTATTATATTAAATGTGTAACATAAGTCTTGTATTTGTATATATTATGTAGATTACTGGCAAATGTATTTTATACTGCTGATATCATCCTGATATGCTTGTTGACTACTGATAGACTTTTTTTTGCTTTTATTACTACTATTAAATGCATTTTACAGCTTCAGCCTTAAAACAAAATATCATCACAAATAGACGTCTAAAGCCAGCCTCATGTAACCCTAGCCTTTCTTCATTGTCAAGAAGTTCACCTTGTCTGTGAACCAAAAAAGGGGAAACCATGGGAAGTACAAAGGCATGAGGAGTGGAAGATGTTGCTGAGCATCTTTATGCCTTCCCATTCCCTATTCCAGTGCTCCCTCTGGACACACGCAGCCAGAATTACAGAACAGACAAAACAGTTTGCATTTCAGCTAAGACTCTACTTCACAGATTTAGAAGAAGAGCAAGTGAGGAGCTTTGTTTACAGAACCCTCAGTTATCAGAATAATAACTTCTTGTTACTCACCTAAGTGAAAGAGCAGCATAATCCAGACAGGAACAGAGACTGCTTTTAAGTAACGTTCAGTGCTTACATTCCACTTGAATGAAACCATCAGCAGGTAACCAACTACCAATGTCCATATCTTTAAGAAAAAGATACACATAGGTATGTATACATGTATGTGTGTACACTCATGCACACATCCTTAACTGCCATAGACAGCTTGTAAGTCTTTAAGAAGCCCACAGTTCAATCAATTATATAAGTTCATTCAGCAGCACCTACGTGGCCACAGGGAGACAGAGCTGGCCAGCACAGCAGTGCTCATTCCAGCACGGAGCAATTTGCCAGCTCCTGTGTTTCAGTCCAAAGAGACAAAAGGGAGCTTAAGCCAAAGAAGCCATTAGGAACCACAACAAAAACTGCTGTTCCTCAGTGGTACTGGCTCACAAAACAGATGCCTTTACAGGACGTGTGACACATATTTTTTTCATTTTTTTAACTTAAAAAACCAAGGACAGGAAGATGTCAGTGACAACTTGGGTTTGCTGCTTCTAACTGCCTTCTGCTACTTTACTCAGAGAAATCGCAATAGAGGTTTGGAGTTAAGAACCTTGAGATAAATTTGAGCTTGAAAATGCGGAAAAGAAAGAAGTAGGAAGCAGAAACCGGAAGAGGTAACAGGAGCTGAAAAGTTGTTAGTCAGGAGAGGATGTGAAATAAAAGAAGTATGAAAACCTGTAAAAATTAAAACCGATTGTATCATTCATAAAATAAACAACTAAAGACACTTCTGGCTCAAATTCAGTGAATATTCCCTATCCATTACCAGTTAAGTACACCTTCAAATTTGCACTTATAAATCCATCAATCCCAATGAAGTTTGAACGGAATTTCTATTAAGAGCATTTGCTGAATTAGACATCACTGTAAGAAGAAAGAATGCACAAGCAGAGACATAGAACAAATAATTAGGCAGAACACACCAGAAGAGTTTTCACCTTCACTCTGCACTATACAACTCATGCTGAAAATGCAAGAGTCCTTGTGCAAAGCAGATTTGTGTGACTACTGCCATGTATCTAATTGGTGGGGAGGAAATCTTAGCTGTACTGAATTGAGCAGACAAGCAGTGAGTGATGGTCCCTGGTAACTCCAGAGGGAATGATCGCATATGCAAGGTAATTTAAAATCACTTAAGACATGTGAACAAAGGTATACCTATCCTTTAATGCTTCTCATCTAAGCAAATCACTCCAACTTTTCACTTATCTCTAGTTTTGCATCAACAGATGCAAATGATGCTTATGGCCAAGTGTGGACTCAAAGTAAATGTCTAAAACTAACACAATCCAAGGACATCAAGACTAAAGTCACAAACAAAATTTTTACCAGAAATGCACAGTAGCACTCCTTTAACAGCATAGGCTTGAAACATAAATTCACTCATAAGGCACTTTACAGCACAGCTCTAATCACAGAGATGCTATCCAACTCCCTAACATCAGCCACACAGCATCTTTGTATGACAAATGTTCCAGTTCCAAGCCAATTTTCTCTTTAGCTTTTAAATTTAGTGATAAATTACAAACAGGAGACTCATACTGAGGAGACTCAGTCTGTTTAGTGATTTAAACTGTATAAAAGCAAGCGAAAAAGTAGGAGGCTAACATAGGCATATAAGCCTATGTTTAACAGCCAACAAAGCAAAACACACTGCACTGCTTTTAGTCATGCATGTAGCAGAACATTATAAGGTTTAGGTATTTAATAATTTTTTTGCGTTTGAAGTTAAAATAATTAATCAGTTCTCATTTGTAAAATCTTAGCAAATGACTCAAGTAGAAGTATTTATTTCTACTGAATAGAGAGAAATAGGTTACTTTTAAATAAATCAGTCACCCTGTTTCAGAGATCAAACAATAACCTTCCTGAAGCCCTGTACAAAGAACTGTGTAGTCAACTGACTGGGGCAAAAGTTTAATTTCAGTGACACCATGGAATAATCTGCTCTTTATTGGTTCATGTTATGGCCAAGCACATCCCTACACTGCAAGAACCACTGCACAGGAACTAGGGTAGCTTACTTCCAACAGTTCATAGCTGAAAGCAACTGACAAATCAAATTAACTTGAATTGACATGGACTAAGTTTTCATCCCATACTAACTTGGCAACAGCATACTTGCTTTTTCCTTAACCCTTTAAAAGTATGTTACATAATCCTTCCCACTGTTCTTCTGGATGGTCTCCAAAGGCTTTGGCTTGAAAAGCACAAAGAATATTAATAGCTGCTCTACTATTATATGTCATTCTCAAGAAATGATGCAATTGAAACAAAGAGTGAAAGATTGCCTACTTTCATTAAAATTAAGCTACTGAAATTACTGCACTGAAACTGTAATTGATAAGATTCCATGCTAAGCCAAAATGCCTATAATTTGATTTATACGAGCGTACAGCTAACTAACTACAGGTAACTAATACATACATTTGAGATTCTGCACAACGCATTATCAACTATTTACCAAGCTGAAATCAGTTGCAGATGCCTAACTTTCACCATGTACTCTGAGATCTTAAATCCCTACTCAATCACAATTATTATTTACAGACACGCACAACTTCCATGTATCGCAATCTTGGGATAGCTAAATCCTTCAAGCTGCCCTTCTTCCTTCCCTTGCCTATCTTCGTTGTCTTAACAGACAGCAAAGACCTCATTTTTCACATCTCTTCTGCATTTTGTACCATCTCTCACAAACTGAAGCAAGTGCTGCTTTGCTTTTAGACACGTAAAACTGCCTGCTTTTTTGAATAAACAGTGCTAAGGCTGCAGAGTAACTCCTCGGATTTTAGCATCCATTTCTGTGTTAAAGTGGTAAATTTAAGAGGCAGATTTGGAGATGTATGAGGCAACTATGAAGGGCTTTAGTTCTGTTTAAACTGTCAACTGGAGACAAAATTACACCATAGAAAGATGCAGCTTATATGTTAAACTCAAGCATCTGCTTCAGTGATTTTTCTTCGACACTTTAGTGCTGGAAAGTCACGGATTTATCAGCATGAACTATCAGCAACATAAATGAAAGTTTGTTTCCCTTTCCTGTTGAAGTTGAAGGATTTGAAAATCTGAGCCACTCTTTTGGCTTTGGCCTCATTTTTCAAGGACAAATTCATACTACTCAACTTTTGACAACATTTATATTGATTTATGTTGAAAAGTAAAATTCTTTACTTACACAGTTCACTCCCTTTTTTCTGATCAACAAGTTAACCTCTACAGGGAAAGTTTTGCAGATAAGGGCATTCAATAACTCACTGATACTGAAAATGGCAATTCATTGTCTCCTTCTGCCAGCTGGGTGGTCCCACCTCTTCTGCACAACAGCTTTAACATTGATCCAGCCAGCTCAAGCTCCCTAAGCTCATAAAAAACTACCTGTAATCCAGTTATAGGCTCATGGAAATATGGCAGGCACCAACAACAGGGCAACAGAAGCATGTATCAGAAGTCGAAAAGGCAAGAAGAATCTGTCTTCCCACTGTACAAGACAGCAAAGCTGTTGAAATGATTTTGTCTTCCTTGGAATTTTGCCCCAACACCCCAGCACCCAGGTTCTGTGCAGAGCCAGGAATGGGACTTCAGTGATCCTTCTGGGTCCCTTCCAACTCAGGATATTCCATGATTCTATGAACCACTCCACAAGTAAACACAACAGTGAAGACTGAGAAGATGAACCAAGAGTTACCTCCTTTAATAGATACCCTGCCAACCTGACAATATTTTTCAGTTTAACAAGTCAGCACCTACAAAACTAAGTGTCTGAACTCCTTCCTTTTCTAATTGTAGCTCTACCCTCTTCTCTGGCCATTTTGAAATGATGGTTTTTTTCCCTGGCTGCTCTTTCCCACTTGGAAATAATACAGCAAGGTTTTTCAGAGTTTAGTTTATGTTTTGGTTTGTTTGGGGGATTTTAACTGAGCTTTAAATTTAAAACTGTTTGATGGATCCAATTCAATTGCTTTTCATTTTCCAGTCTCAGTGTTTTGAACAAAAAAAAAGGCCAAACTACCTCATCAGTCCCCTTTAATATTTTAAAACAAAATCTTCATTTGGAAATAGAGATTTTCATTAGTTTTTTTCAAAATAAAAAATAATTTAAAACACTGACCAAGCACTAACAGCACTCTTGCAAACTTTTAAAACACCACTGCAGAGCAAAAATGGTTTAAAGGGGTGATCTTATGACACCAGTTCTCTATTTCTACATCTCCCTCCTCAGTAGTAATGCAGGCTGACAAAGGAAAATGAACCTACCACAAAAGCTGAGCAGAAGAGTGTTGGACTTGAAAAATGAAGTGACACAAGGCATCAAATGCACTGCTAAAAGCCAAACTGTGTTTGCCTTTGAAAAAAAAAATAAAAATCAGTGTTTTCTTTATCTGCCTGTTCATTTGAAAATGTTTTTCTAAACAATATAAAAGATAGCAAGGAGGTAGTTGACAGACTATGAAAATGTCATTTTGACTCCAGTTTCCAGAACCAAAATTAACTGAATGTAGCATTAGTGCATTTTCATTGGTTCACAAGAAGAAACATCCTATGATGTGCAGAGTCTGGCAGAATATGAGTGTGTAATTGCCTGTCCTTTAGCATGGAGACAGCCTTTATCGAACACGTAAGAAAATACCCAAACTCCAACTAATCACATATGTAAGATTATTTTCCACCTCAGAGCAAAGACAACCACCTCCTCCCTTCACTTAGGAAGCCTTCATTTACTTAAAGCAGATTCAAAGTGAACACAAGTAAATTATTCCTTATCCCAAGTCTGAAGGACGAGAACTGTGTGCCCATTCTGTTTCTTCCAGAACCACCAAGTGTGACATATATCCATGTTTGTATTTATGGCATTAAAAACACACAGACTATTAAACCACATGAAACAGAAACATGGTGTTTAGTGAGGTCATCCCTTTTTGAGGGGATGTAAGTATGAACCTCTAACTAGAACCCTGAGGCAGGAGAGAACTGACCATCAAAATCAACACTGCCACACATGGGCTAAAAATTACTTTCAATGTGTCCTGCAACATTTATTACACTGAATTTAATAAAAAAAACATTAAATCTAAGATATCCAGAGGACTGCAGCAATGGATGTTGAGAATACTTCTCCTTTAGTTCACTTTTCCTGTCTTAATACAAAAGCTACTTATGAGAAACTTGTAATGAAAACGCTATTCAGAAATCAAATTTATCAAGATTCTCTTGCAAAAAGAGGCTTCCCAGAGCACATCAAATTCTTTCCCTCCAGACAGAGCACCACTCCTCTGACATACTTCATGGTAACACTTTTCAAGAGATGGCTCTCAAAACACACAATTTCTACACCTTCTTCTTTTATTATATAAAGTACAGTTAAAATTTTGCTGGACAGTTCCATAATGATCACTCCTTTTAGAGGTGCTGGAAAAAGAAACATCACTGTGTTCAACCAATACATATAAATACCAATAAACAGCTAACATTATGTAACATATATCATTAGGCTTTAGGCTACTGCCAGCTTTGAGGCTGTAGTTCCTGCATATAAATCAGAACAAGCTCCTCAGCCTCCTCAAGAAAGGTATCTCACTGCAGGCTCTTCCAAAACTGAGGGTGGGTGTGGAAGGGAAAAACAACAGTACAAAACACTATCAACATCCCTGCCTCTCCCCATCTTGTTTTTAAACAGGCCACCTGTGGGGTCTACACAGTTCATCTCTACCAAGCAAAGTTGTGAAAACAAACCAAAATCCGTGGTTTTGGTAAGATGTGTTTACACTCAGTACTTGGCTTTATGATTTATAAGCCAGGATACCATAATAAGGAGCAGAAAGAATACTTAAGAGCTTGTTCAGGTGTTTGTTTTGGGTTTGGGGTTTTTTTATGGTTTGCAAGTTTCAGAAACCTGCAAGCCTGCTCTAAGAAGAAAGGGAAGAAAAAAAAAGCCCACCTATGCTAAACCCTCAGAGAAATAGAAATTGTACACATTTAAAATCAGAACTCTGCCCCTTCCTTTATTAGAAGAGAAATTGCCCCATCAGGTGAACTTGACAAAACATAGATACTTTTTTGCCTCCAGGCGTGATTCTCAATGGGACTGTGGAAGCCAAACATCTCAGAGCATGGGACCCAAAGCATTTGCCAGGAAGGACACTTAGAGAACTTCATTCTGCAAGGGCTGCTGTGGGAGTGACATTTAGTGCCAACACAAATGGAGGTTTCCCTGGTGGATGTCTTTCACAGAATCCCCGCTGGGGAAAAGACTGTACACCAGCCAAAATAGGTTACATATACTCTGACAATATTCCAATACAGCAGTCACGGCAATGGTGGGCAATGGCATTTTCAGATCTGTCCAGCATCATGGTGAGATTGATTTAAATGCTGTAACTGCATGCAGATCCCCAGAACAACAGGAGTTGTACCCAGTACAGTCAGAGATATAAAAATACACTGACACACATGTAACTAAACATTTGTGAGCCTGATCAACAAATTGTGACAAACCAAGGAAGAAAGACTGGCCAGAGAGAAAGGTTTTGACAGCTCTGTAATCAAGTTCACTACAGAGAATTCTGCTCATTATGATTACATCAAATTTAATTTACCAAGATGAACCTCAGAGCCAACAGAGAGCAGCTGTATAATTTTTACACCTGCTAGGATCTACAAACTAACTGTTTTCCAAATAAATACGAGCATGCAAATTCTTCTTCTAAAAAAAAAAAGAAAATATAACGAATACCTGGCATTGGGTATATATTAACTTAAGTGTAAAACATCAGCCTCAACTAGTTTGAACTCTTGGCACATAGCAAAAGAATTTGGTTTTTAGATACAGTGCTGGACACAGGCATAATTGCTGCAAAACTAGTTAAATTACCGCAGCCCAAAAGCGTGTAGAACTATATTCAGTCCACTATGGGACCAACTTCCATCCTTTTCAAGAATAAAAACTAGAGTGAAAAACATTCCCCTTCCCTATTATACAAAACTGCTGTTCTCTGCATAAGAATTCTGCAAATAACCAAGAGAAGGCTGGAGTCAGAACAATCATTCAATCAAACAATCCAATCATGGAGGTACATAAATTCCTGAACTGCAGATGTGATTTCAGAGCCATGGATGGCAACACAGGCACTTCTGAATCTTGACTCACCAATGCCATGAATGGCTTTGCCAGATTTGAGCACAGTGGGACAGAAAAGCTCTTTAACATACTGGTGTCAAAATGCACCTTACCATGTCATTGTCACACACACTTACTGCATTTAAAGAACCTTCTTTTTTTCAAGAACTTAAAAGGAGAATTTCTGTCTCAGTACCATGGCCTAGTAGACACTATAAAAGTACCTTTACTTTGAGAATAACAAACCAGCATTCCAAATTCCCATACTTCTAATGATAGGCATCCACTCAGTTCTCTAATACAGGACAAGGGATCAGAAAAGGAGAAGACAATTGTTCGCACAGAAGGAACTGCGGAGGATTCAGAGCCCAGAGAAGAACAGTACAATGGAGAAACCAACTTGTAATATCCCTAATTCCTGTGCAGCTAACAAGCAGAATATATGTATGCAAATAGAGTCCTGCAATATAACATGGCAATTAAAGGGCTTTAAAGTGCTTAATTTTAGTTAAAACTGACACTATTAACTGATCCAGCTCAGGGCTCCTCAATGGCATGGAGAAAATTAAATTATCCTGCTACAGGTGTGAGATAATACACATCAAGCAACTCCAAAATTCAAAAAACTGGACTAAGAAAACACTGTAAGTGTACAGATTATGCCAGACCAAGTTGCAGTTATTTACAAAGCAAAGCCCGAGATTTTTTCTCCTATAAGGCCCCAGAAAGAGACACATACAGCTTGCTTAGAGAGCAACTGGTTTGTTTAAGGAACTCTGTGATCAGTTACCTTGAGACAAACCCAAAATCTTCCCAAGAAACTCAAGTCTGAAGAGTTCTGGGAGCTTACTATGTTTTGTGCAGTTAAAATCCTACCACAGTTCAGTGAACACAAGTGTTGAATCAGAAACACCAGTGCCAACCAGAAGGATCAGAGACTGCTAAACAAGGTTGCACTGAGCAGGCACAGACATCAAGCAGTGCATTACAGTCACAGTTACAAGCCTAAATAAGTACAGTTTCCTTAGCCTTGCATTTACACAGTGTTAAGTATGGCTTAATTAACAAACTTTCAATAAAAGCCTGGACTTAGCCAGATCAGTTAGTGTAGCAATGTTATAGATTTGTTAAAAACAAAACAAAGAGGTCAGTGCAAAATTCTTTTTAAAAAATCCTTAGCTTACCAAGTAAATTATGTGGTAACAAGTCAAAGCTTCCCACTAGTACAAGGCCATGCTTTAGTTCTGCTACTACTCAGCTGAAAGTAAACATGGTAGTATCTTGCCTCTTTATGAAGAGAGAATGTATCTCTGTCTACTCCATCCTAATTACACTTCCCAGATAAAACAGATCAGAAACACATGTCCTCTGACATCTTCCAGCACCAAATAAAGTCAAGAAAATCTTTTCCTCCAGTGTTTACTTTCAAGAGGCTAAACACATTCTCCTGTCCATTCTATTCACACTGGAGGTAGTCTGTCAAAATATTCTCTGTCAGTCCATTCAGGAACGCTGTTACCTAGGGAAAGGGCATACTTTGTTTGTTTAAAAAATAGAGCAGCTTTTGAAAAGCCTTTGACACTAAGAAATCTGAGTATGCCAGTTGTACATCAGTATTTAACAAGAGTACAACTTACTGATCTTCTCATCTTTCACATATCCATTTGCTTCTGATATGTTGTACTTCTTGTATTTTCAGTTATAACTAACAAAGTGTAAAAGAGTTCTGCCAGAAGTTCTAACTATCCTACCTACTGAACAGAACACAGGGAAAAGTAGTCTCCCAGGATTTGTAACCATCAGTAACATTAGTAAATGACACAGCTTTACTTTTTAACGTTCAAATTACGTTTGCACTGCTTGATACTCTAAGAAGAAAAAGAAAACCCTACACAGTACACTGAAAAAGCCTTAAAGGTGCCTTCCCCCACATCCCAGGTCACTTGTGGAGCTGCGCTGCTATTTCACAACACTTTAATACACACCTTAAACCTCAACGAGCTTCGATGTTTGCCCAAGAACTCGCCTGAATCACCTCGGACTTAAGAGCATCTCCAGAAGCGGGGCATGCCTAAAGCGCGGCCGGGAACACCGACACTCCCTCCCTCCCTCCCTCCCCGGCTCACTCACCCACTGGCTGCTGAAGTAGTCGAGCCCCTGGCAGATGATGCAGGCGGCCTGTGCCAGCAGCACCTGCACGCCCAGGGAGCTGCCCAGGCAGTAGAGCCCGTAGAGCAGCGGCCCCCCGGCGCCCAGCAGCAGCAGGAGCCGCCGCCGCCGCAGCACCTGCTCGCCCAGCGCCTCCACGCCGTAGTTGGCGAAGCAGATGGGCAGGAGGAGGGCGGCCAGCAGCACCGGGGTGCGGGAGCGGTGCAGGCGGCCGAGCCAGCGCCGCCCCAGCGCCGTCAGCGAGGTCTTGAAGGGGTGCAGGAAGGTGCCGCAGAGCACGGCCCAGAGCAGCGGCCGCAAGAACGCCTCCAGGATGAAGTACACGAGCACGGCGGCGCCGCAGCACAGCCCCGCGAACAGCAGCGCCCCGGTGTTGTAGAAGGCCTGCTTGATCGGCTTCTCCAGCCGCGGCAGCGACATCCCCGCCGCCCCGCCCGGGCCGCCCAGCGGCAGCCGCGGCATGGCCGCGCCCGCGCCGGGGGAGCCGCCCGTCCGCCGCTCCTGCGCCGGCGAGCCCGGAGGGGCTGCGGCGGGACCCGCATCCGGAGCCGCGGCGGGAGCGGCGGCGGGAGCCGCGGGCTCTGCGCTGTCAGCCATGGAGGGCACGGGCACGGCCGCCGCTGGCGGGCGCGGAGCGCGGCTGCCGGGGCGGTCGTGCCCGAGGGCGCGCAGGGGCCCTGGGCTGTAGTGCCGCCGCCGCGCGGCTCCGGGCGTGCGCCCAGCCCGGCGGGAAAGGGGCGGTGCCGGCCGGGAAGCGAGCTGGGAAATGTAGGAGCTCTGCTGCGGGAGGGCGGCGGCCGCGCTCCCTCCGCCCGGCCGGCGCTGCGGGGCTGGGCGGGGGCCCCGAGCCCGCCCGGTCCCCGCCGAGCGTGGCCCGAGGCTGCCCGGCGCCTTCGCGGCGCTTCCGAAGAAGGAGGCCAAAGGCTGGAGCATGGAGGAGCCCAGCAGCTTGCGGCGCAACCTCATCCCCTTTCCACAAGTGCAATCCCGTCCTGATTCGCTGAACACTCTCCCTACTGCTCCTGTAGTCTCGGGGAGCGGAATAAATTCTGAGATTTGGAGTGCCACCACTGCATGGTGGAGAGCAAGACTGGTTAGACCAGCTGGCGGATTTTGTCTTGTCTGAACATGTTCTGGCAACAAATTATTTAGTAAGGAAGAATCTGCTCTTTTACTGGCAATCAGGCCCACCGAAGAAGTGCTGTCCGATTTTTTAGACCTGACATTTAGGACACTGTGTAGCATCAAATGGTATTTGCAAATAACCTAGAGAGGAGCTCATTTCCTGCAGCTGGTACACACCAAACGCCTCAGTCCAGGCATAAAGGCAACTGCTAACATTTTACAAGTGGTCTCTGTGCATCTGTAATAAACTCACTTGGTCCAAGCAAGTTTTGCAAGGGCTGAAATCCATAACTCTTGAACTACTCAAAATTTTCCTCCCATGGCTGAAGACAACCGTTCAGCAGGTACTAAAGCTACTGGTAATGCCAAAACCCTCAAAGGGCTCTTCCTCTTTCTTTTCAAGGAGATAGAGCATATCGTGTACATCATAATAAAGAGATCACATACCACTCAACATATAAAAAGTGCATAGAATATTAAAAAAGAGGAAAACAAATGCTTATATTTTTCAGAATTCACATGCTAGTTTAACCTTACGTTAGACTGGAGTCCACAAGGATTTTAATGGAGCATTTCTTGCATGATGGAGGTGTTAAAAAGCTGAAATTATCCTGAGCACAACTGTCTTTAACTTGTAAAGCAGGAATACACCTATTCGTACCTAGCTTTTAAATGCAGAGCAATACCAAAACTAGATGATACCACGGCTTGATGAGACCTATCCCTACCATAATAGCAAGGATGAGAGGTAGAGGTTTTTCAACATACTTCCTGTGACTATGCTGCATCCTGAAGCTGTAGGTGGGGCTGGGCCCAAGCCAGCTTTTTTGAGGTTTGGCACTGCAGTTCTGACTTGTCCCTACAAAGCCTTTCCTGCCAGTTACACAGAAGTTCACACTTGTAAAGGTTCCTCTGAGCTCCTGCAGCTCTTTGTTTTCCCTTTGCTAAATAGATCACATGTATGTTGAACAAAGTACTTTAATTTTATGCCATGAAAGCACTTGCAAACCTACAGGCACTTTGTTTGATCCTGGTGGTGATGAGGCATTACAAGCAGTTGTCCATACGAGAAGCTTTTATTGAACCTTAAACTGATACTGTCACTCACAGCTCTTTGATCAGATAGATCTGCCTCCTGGCAGGGTGCTGAAATAGGTAACAAGAATGCATCGTTACCTGAACTTTTCTCTTTAGTTCAGAAGCCAAACTCTAATTGCTCATTACAATACCTTTATTGCATTAAAGTTCAGTTAGCAAGTGTCAATTAAAATTTACACAGGGGGAGAGCAGAGAGTTCTAATCCTTCTGTTAGCTAAATAGAGATACCGATAAATCAGATCTTCATAGGCACATCCTTATTACTTTAATTTTTCTAAACAGACTCAGTCAGCCATGTTCTGCAGGAACAGAAATTAATGCCACCTCCTTGACTTGCGTGAAGCTATAAATATGGATTTACATAAGCCAAGGATCTGGTCCCTACTGTTTAAGACCTTTTATTTCCAATTATGTTTTTCAGTATTCATTATGAACAACTAAACATATTAGAAAAGGGAAAAAAAACCAACAATGCAATAAAATAAAGATATCTAATTCATGTATGACCACAACAGGATCACTTAAGAACAGGGACATGACCCACAAACGTCAGAAAACAATTTCTGAATCTCTTTGACAGCTGAGGGAGGATGTGTGATCTTCACAAGACACACCCCAGCCTCTAAAGCTTAATTCCACAACAGATTTCAAATAGCAACTTAACAGCTGGTTTTGTCTATCTTTGCCATTTGAAATGGCAAGAGATTTTAGATTAGATGCCCTTTCAGGTATAACTTGCACTGATACATTTGATTTAGGCATTTTTATGGTCAAAGGTAAGTAGCACACCTCAGGCTCCTATACTGCCAGAAATTCTACAACAGTCTCTTTGGTTGTATTTTTTCTATTAGGAATTCTTCAAGGGTGAAGAGGGCAGCAAAAGAATGCTTTTAAACATCAGTGGAGAAAATATGTATGCACCTAAAAGTATATGTGGTAAGTACTGACAGTCTCTGCTGCTCTCCTCTGTAGAGGGAAGTATAAAATCAGGTATTAATTAGTAAAAGGGAAGCTTGTAACTTCTGTCTGCTTCTGCACTAGCACCCAGGATTTTGTGCTCTGAACTGACACCTTTCAAGTCCTGTTCAAGAGGTCAGACACTCCTAGCTCTTTATTCACTCAATGTGCAGTCAACACAGACCAAAGTTCCAAGCTCTCTTACACATGATACAAAATACTGGGCACTGAGGCAGCCACAAAGCAGAGGAGAGAAACAATGCTAGCTACTGCAGGTTAATAATTATTTACAACCAAAATAACCACAGGGAGCTATGAAATAAGTCAGGAACAAAGCCACAAGGTGTCAGTACTGGCCTGTGTATTTAGAAAATAACTGTCCCTGCATAAGAGACTTTGTTTTAACCTGTGTTACTGAACATTCAGTTGAGGTTAATCTCACTCCTTAAATTCACCTCCATTTAATGACAAATACCATCTTCACATCAATTAAAAATACTCAATGTAAACTATTATAGTTTCACTAGTACCAGAAGCAAAGAAAAAAAAAGTTAATGATTTAAGATATAAACTTTGCATCTTTAGGTCATCTGCATATGGGCTTTGCATTTTGGGCTAATGAAAAAATTATTCTTTTATGCAGCTCAACTGCTAAGATGAGAGGGCTTCAAATTAAATGTCAATTACAAAATATTGGTGAAAATAACATGAAAACTAATCCTTGGGAACACCATGTCTAATTGCACCCAGTGATTATAGCCTGACTTTATTGCAGAAACAACTTTGTTCAACATTTCAGTTAAAGTGTACAAAATTATCAGCAGAGTGATGCTTAAATGATTCACACAGAAGACTGTGAATCTTGTTCAGGTAACAAAGGGAATGAAATGCATGGTTGTAAGGCAGAGGAGTCAATAGCACCAACACAGAAAGTTCAATCACTGGAAAAAGTATGCAAAACAGTACCAGTAGGACCTGTGGATAGACAACATTCAGAGCTCTGTCTTGCAGGGTTATCCCACACGATAGCTGTGTGCACAGAACAAGAGCTGGATATACAGAGATCTGAGTAACAGCAGAATGTTTGGGATTCATCAGGTTTGTGACAAATTCCTCACCAATCTGTCAGCAGTCATGTACTGCAAGACAAACAGAATATAATTTAAATCTATTTGGTATATGCAATGCCTCTACTGATCATGATGGCTTGGACAGTGCACAAGTAGCTGACACACACAAGTTCCATCCTTCCTTGCAGCCTGCAGCTACAGGCTTGGAATGATACTACAAACACAACAAACAGACCACACAGTGTACAAGCAATACATTTCTTGTTGCCCTGAGCCAACTCTTCTTCCTAATCCACCGTAAGGAGCTAAAATACCTGCTCAAACCTGAGCAATCTCAGAAACTGAAGCATGCCTGTTTGAGAGACTTCTACAGCTGCTTTTGCTTGCTGAGTATCATGGCACTTCTTCCTCTCTGTTGCCAATTTCTAATATAGTTTATTTTCTTCTTTTCTGCAAAAGCCTGTTCCGGCTTCAGAAGTCATTCTGGCCAAGGAAGAGGGCAGTGACGACAATAGATAAAGAACCCCCAAATTTGTAATAATCCAACTTGAACATATTTGTATCAAATAGGTTATGAAAACACATCACAGAGGTCATGACAGGAACCTGTAAATTCTACGTATGTATAGCAATTGACAACATGGTAATATTTAGCTAAAATAGAGATGATCACATTTACTTACAGCTTCATTGTGATTCATATAGTGGAAAAAAAAAAATGTGATCTTCTCACATCTGTTAATTTGCTAACGTGACCAACCTCACTGACTTAAATGGAATTAGTCAGGCTAACAAATTCAAGCCCATGGCACGAGAATGAATTATTAACATAGGCAGCAGCAGAGACCTCTTCAACCTCACGGAGATGTTTTTCCCCCTTTATAAATGCCATACCACACGTTTTCTTAGACTAAAAAGGCATTTATTGCAACAGTTTTATAAATATCATTGTCTGTCACTGTCAAATAGCTGTCACTGTCAAAGGCTCACTTGAACATCAACATTTAGTATAAAACATGTTACAAAGCAATACTTTAGGGCATGCACTGATTGTAAAGTAGTCCTGTAGGTCACTGTAATTTCATTATCTATTCATTCAGTGTTATTTTTGCTGAAAAAACTAGAGCACAAATACAAAGAAGTTTGGCAAATTCTTCTGGACTACAAAACCTCCATTCTGCACTTCTATCCAATCAAAAGCTCATTGACTTCACATGACTGCTGGGTATTGGCACACAGAATGAAGCCTGGCATAGAGAATGCAGAACATCACTTAACACTATAGTTACAAGTTTCTTATTTGTATGTTTTATCTGTATAATACTCTTGACAACGCTGAATAAAGTCAAAAGGTAGAGATGACATTTCAGGTTTAACCATTACACTTCATGTAATAAGAAACAAGTGGCAAGAGTTCACATAGTTATGACAGCCTGCTTATTTGCAAAGAAATTAAAGCAAACCAGACCTCAGGATATATAAATCAGAAATACCAAGACATACTAGGCATCTTTTATAACCTAAACAGAATTCAATATGCTAATAAAATACACCTGCATAAATAAAGGCTGGGGACATCAAACACAAATGTAAAGGTCCCACTACTTCATTTTTCTAATGAGTTAATAGGTTTGGAATTTCATCTTTGAATCTCTGTGTCAAGACTTAAAGTGATAATTCCAGCTTTAAAAATTCTATTGTGGCAGATTTTTGTATTTCAATATTTATCATCAATTCATAACACCAAAGATAAAGAACTGAAAAATAACCCATTGCTTTCTATGTGACCAGTCATATATTCCAGAAGCAGACACCATATTCTGCAGTTAAATAAGATTCTTTTTTCCTCCTAGGTTTAATTGTAGCATCTGTGCTTCCTTTTCTATTACCCTAATACTCTATTTGATAACATTCTTTTGACTTATTGAACTTAAGCTTGTTTCAGCTTGTTTGGCAGAAAAAAAAGTGAAAATAACACTCTAATAAGTCTAAGACTGTGAAGCTAATTTTTGTACTGAAGAAAGTGAGAGAACGTGTTTATATAAGAACTGCAAGCATAATCCCTACATATGTAATATCTCAGGTTTATATACTTTTTTCCTCAATCATTCTGTCTCCTCAAAATCAGCTAGGGGTCAGGGAACATGTAAGGTTTTGTCTTGTCTCCAGAGCAGAATTTAGCCTTTTGTTTTTAGACTCACGTGTATAATCATCAGACTTTACATGCACACACAAATACCTTCAGCAAAACCACACTGCCTAAACATCAATTCTGTGAAGAATACTTTTCATTATGTAAACCTTGCAGATCACTGTTTTGAAAAATTAGCAGGAATATTTTTATTCCTTGGCACAAAACCTAAGTGAATTTTTCATTTATTTAGTCTTCTACCAATATCACCATATGAAATTGACCTCAATTACATCAAAAGAGAGATATGAAGCTAAATCATGAGTTACCATAAAATATTTGCTTCCCTGAGTAAGCATTGGAGCCATAACAGATTTGCAGCTGTTCAGCACTTCTGAAAAATCCAATTACTTCTTCAAAAATGCAAATATTAATTTAAGAATCATTTAGAAACAGCTCAGAAAAGTACTGGTAATTCTGTAATGCTCTAGTCTATAAAGAGTACAACACCTTTACAAAAAACGTCTTAAGAATGCCACATAAAAGTTCATCTTGTAAGGACATTCCTAATTAACCTCTAATTGCAGATCAGAACGAGCCTATGTGGAGCAGCAGCTGCTCTAAGATACAGAATGTGAAGTCCTGCACTAATTCCAACCTCACACTGGTTTGGAAGAGCATTCCTACTTAGCTAAGAAACACAGAAATAGGGTGAAAGCAACAGTCATAAATGACTATGGAATCGTGTCAGGGGAAGTTCAGATGAGATCTTAGGAAAAGGTTCTTCTCTAAGAGGGTGCCCAGTCACTGGAACAGGCTCTACAGGGAAGTTCAAGGAGCATCTGGATGATACTGAGTCACATGGATTAGTTTTAAGCAGTCCTGTGAGGAGCACAGTTTGTTGGGCTCTAAGATCCTTATGGATTCCTTCCAACCTGAGATAGTTTATCAGTTCTATTCAAAATACTTAGTAATCCAAAGGTAAAAAAAATCTATCCCTTTCTTTACAGCAGATTCGTTGCTATTGCCAAGTCATAACATAGAGTTTCTAAGCAAATAATGTCTTTAAGTCTACATTTTCACACCTATCAACTTCATAAGCTACACACATCCTCTCTGACATTTCAAAATTCCACTGCTTTTGCCTCACTGAGCCCAAATTAGGCAAGTTAAATAACCATGTTTAAGCATATATAATTTTATCAAACCTACTGTGGAAATAGAAAAAAAAAGTTACCAAAGTGATTATTTCATATTAATAAAAAATGTTTAGAAAAGGAAGGCTTACTTAGATATTACTATGTAATTGCAAAAAATCAGATACCTCAACATATAAACTGCATATAAATAACTAGATAAGAAAAAAAAAAGGCAAAAAGCTGGCATATGGTTAAAAAATTTATTTTCATTTTTATTAATTTTTGTATTAGGGACTAGACATTTTCTTTAAAATCTTCGTGTTGGATCCATCTCTATCCTGGGCAGGTTCAGGGAAAGCTGCCCAAACAAATTGCTACTGATAATGAAATTTTAATTAGAGGGGCTAATGCACAAAGCTGTTAAAGATTTAGAGCCCCCATCTTTTGATACTCAGACTGCAGCCAGCAGGGAGTACCTGCTCACTGGCCATTCTACAAACTGAGCAGATACTCCCTGCTGCAGCCGACTGCTGCTATTGCCTCTGGGGTCTTGCTGGGTTTTTGTACCTCTGAAGGCCAGATCAAGCCTCCAGCTCTTACCTTGGGGCTTGACAGCAGAGCACATCTTGTGGCATGGTCTGACTTGATGCCCACATCAGCCCTTAAAAGAGATTTTGGCTTTTAGGCAGGTCCCAGCTGTTTAAGTCAGACTATTTCTTCCTAACCCTACATCAAGCAATATTTGCTTCGATAGAGTGCCAGACGGGCACTGCCACATGTAAATTTATACAAAAATAGAAAGTATGCTAAAACCATTAGCCCTTCCTTGTCATTTGTCCTTACTACCAGTCTCTCCATTCTTCTGTTCCAAACTCTTTGGAGTCACCAATGCCTCACTGTGCAGCATTCAAGCAAACTGCTTTGCCAGTTTCATTACAGGGGGGTGAAAAGGATCATACCAATTCATGTAAGCTATGCACATCCACAGCTCCATGAAGCACTGAAACACTATAATATTTAAAAGTATTTCTGATTCCATCATAAATCTAAGGCTCCATGCAAAGTCATATTTCATATAAAACACTAACACTTAGAATAGTTACTTCTGAAAATAACTGGTATTAGACCTTTTGTAATTCTCTAAAATACATATTTCCTTCTTATGGCTACTACCAAATACTTTACTTTGGGGAAATTATTTGGAGATGTTAAAACAAGAAGAAGGTAGGGGGAATACACCTGCTACACAACAGTGTGCCAAACCAATGAAACCATAGAGTCACACAATGCCATTTAAATGCGATTAAAGTTACATAATTTGCATAGAAACTTCAATTCTGCCTCTGGAATATTGGAGGTGCAAACTTCCAATGGACCCAGAAAAGACCTGAAAGACCAGAGGACCCACTCTCTAAGACATGAATAATTTTCCTTTTTATACATGTCTGATGCATTGGAGGGATGAAAAAGTAAGGAGAAGACAAATTAAAAAAAAAAAAAAAAAAAAAAAAAGCCCAAAAAACGGAAAACCTGCATCTTCCCTTATCTTATATCAGTAACTAAGAAATAACTGCATAGCACTTTAGTACACAGAGGCAGTTGCACGGGATTTTTTTGGTTCAGACCAGGATATGGAGACCCAAGCAAGCTTCAAGACCACTGCCTGGGTGCCATGCTGATGTACACCACAGTCCATTCATTCTCTAATCCCTGTGCTGAAGATTGGGAAAGTCAGAGCCAAACACAGCTCTAACATAATTTAATCCAAAATGAGGGGTTCTTCAGATTAGAGAGGCTACAAGTGTTTATTTTCTTACTATCCAAGTATTGCAAAACCCATCAAGACAAACAAGATGGCCACAGAGGGAGTACAAACTTTACTCATCAATATGTTCTCTTCCAAAACCAGAATATTTCCCTAATAATAACAGAAGACAGCAGCATCCATTATCCAATGACATTACCAAATCAACTAGGTGCCTTTTTTTTTTGAGGGGGGAAATCAATTAGCATTTTACCTATACCTAAAAAAACCCCAGTTATTTAATACTAATAATGAAGAAAAAAATATGCAAAAAAAAAAACCCAACACCTTTCTGATTAGTAACAATAGTCAAATTTCCAAACACCATATTCTAAATATGTCCTCTCTAAACTCAATGCCTCTGTATTAAATCACTCTGCAACAAAAAATTCTTTAAACTAAAGCACTTAAGAAATGTGTTCGTTAACAGTTGTTTGGTAGTAATCACACTAAAGAAAGAAAAAATTATTTGGAGAGGGAAATATCTGCCTCCTTCTCCAAAGCAGGCCTTTTCTTCTAGTTCGTGTTGGTACCAGTCAATTAGAAAAAGTAATAAAAAATCTTTGAAATGCCATAATCAATTAAAAATTACTTTGAAGTAACTTTGTGTATCAGGGATAAATCCTGCTTTTCAGTATTAAAAAGAAAAACAAGAAGACAAAATGCAAAAACCAAAATACTCTCCATGACAAGTTACTATGTTCACTCAAATGTTAAGACTTATCAAGTATCATACAAACTTACATACCATGTTTCCATTATAACATTTTCTCCTCAGATTTCGTCCCAACTACCAGTTTCTAGATACTCATACCTTCTTTGTTTGTCAACTTGAATTCCACAGTCCTGATTTTCCCACTGTGAAGAGGAACTCTTAGATAAACTCAGTGCTAAACTCAACCATCCATTTAAATGCCAGATAATAGATTGTTTTGCTGCTTCCTGTGGCCTTTTATTTCCTCCCTTTTGATTAGAAATGCCTTATTAGGCTAATTAAGTACTGTGAAGCTTAAGTGAAAAATTTCTTAGAAGTGCACGTTCCTGCTAGAAAGAGAAAAATACGATGACAAAAACACAGCACACTGACAAGTAATCTGAAAAAAGGAATAAAAAAATAATATAAAATACTTTACTCTTGCTTCAAATCCTGAACTTTAACCACATCTGACTCCATATATGTAAAAAACAGACTGACAGCTGTCACACAATTTTACCTTGGTATTATTATTGTAATCTATAACCTACCTGTGTGCTCAGGTCCAACCAGGCCATCCTAAATCCAGAGCTCTATTAAAGAAGAAAAGAGGAGCCAAACTGGATTTCTATCCGAGTTCAGTACCTTTAAATTATTAAATTAGCCCTTTAGTGGGTAATCAAGTAAATGGCTGAAACAGTAAAAACCAAGCCATAAACTAAAGCAGCCCTCAGGCTCTGAGAAAGAACTGCAATATCTCAGCTGCGTACAAACCAGCACAAAGAAGAAAGAATTTACCCTAATGATTCTTCACTTCACCTGTTTGCTGAATGTAAAGCTCATTATCCAGGCTTCTGCTTATCTGCTCCAGCCAATCTTAAGGCTAAATTACACAGCTGTTGTGGGCCAAAGCAGACCTTATTAGGTGGCCTCTACTTGATCAGAGGATGAGTAAGTTAACCAACCTGAGAGAAGTAATTTATACTAAATAAAGCTACTGTATGCACTTTAGAAGTTCACTTCTGAATTTCTCTTCCCTCTCCTGAACTCTAGTCCAGTAATTTTAAGTAAACAAATCCTTAAAGACAGCAATGAAAATATAAAATATTAATCGATCTTTTGAAATAGGGATAAAGTGTTTGTTATGAAGATAAGTTCATCTTCAATCTAATTCATATACCTTAAGCATAGGTTTGAAGAATTCTGAGCCTATAAATACTTAGTCTACAAACATCAATCTGTGAATAATGGTGCAATCCCAGCCAAGCTACTTTATCATTTTATACTCCATGCAGTAATGAGAATAAAAAGGAGTTGCATTACATATACTTTACCAGTTTCTATGTTAGAGAGTCCTCAAGTGTACCACATGAGATAAAACTTTGGCACTATTTAGATTTTAATTCTACCTAAGTAGAATTTTAGTTTAAGTTGGAAAGTGAATGAGTAACCTTACCTAAGCACGTTTGACTGCTTCATGTATACGTATCATACACTTCCTATTATGTGAAGAAGAGAAATTCTCCACTCAAAGTTTTTATAATATTCTGTAGCTCATAAATGCATTTTGACACTTTTCATCTCCATAATATTTAGCATTCCTCTTCTACTATTTATTGGTGATAGAAACAGGGTTTTTTTTCCTTTTGAGCTCACCTTTTTCCACACTACCTATATCTTAGCAGTGGTTTGATGAATGAAAGATACTGCTGTTCTTATTAATCCCTGTCTTTCCTTACAAGTAATCTCATTTATATTTCTTTGTAAGATAACACCAGCTGCCCACAGTCACCCTTTACTTGAACAGGATTTAGTGGCATACAACACAGAAAAAGAGATTACTTCATACTACTACACAATTACTTAAAAATATATTTACATGTCAGCAAAATTGCTGGGTCTTTTTCATAAAAAGAGAAAATTTGATTGAATCTATTAGAAGGATATCCTATGGCTTGTTGGGGAATTTTATATTCTGCATGTTTTACACCTAGTTTTCCTATGTATGGAGAATTTATATTGCTGTATTCTCCCTTCCCCTTGTTTAAATTACTTCATATCTCACTCTTAAAAGAAGTAGCCATTTCTTTCAAAAAGGTTATTGAAACACAATAAAGACATTCATCACCTCTTTCTGTTGGAAAAAAAAATCATGCTAATGCTTGAATATGCAAGTTTAGTTTTGGAAAGTACCACAACAAGTACACTTTGATAAATATAAATTAAAAAAAAATAAAATGGGAGAACTGTCAGCTACTGAAGGGCAGGTTTTATACTGCTGTGTTGGTTTACAGATCTTAAGATCAGAAATTGCACTTGGAGTTGTGCTCTCTGCTCTAGAAGTACCAAACAGCATTGCAGAATTTTCCCAAATTTGCTTTTTTGTAGCAATTTGGAAGGCAATTTTGTTATTTGATAAGATGTCCATCACTAAATTAACCTAAACACACATACAGGCACCCCTCCCAAACACACACACACAGAGACACACACACACACACACAGAGATTTTACAAAAGTCTCATTTTCCTTAAGCAAGTAGTCACAACACAGAAAATATTCTCCTATTTGTTCACTGATTATTCTTAAATGATTTGTCACCACTCTGCCACTCAAGGGAGATGGTTATTTCACTCTTCTGAGAAGCTATGTTCAAAAGCAGCTAGATGAGGATGGTGATGTGATATAAATTCCAATAGAAAAATGCATTGTCCATTCATATAGCCGTCCATCCTGAGAAACTTCCAATGCCAAATTCTTGCTATTTTCCATTGGTCATGGGGTTCCCATCAATAAATAGAAGGTCAGTGCAACAATGAGGAGCAAGCAGAATGGAGAAGAGAAGGTCTGATAGGCAGCCGAAGGCATGAAAATATCTTCGTACTTGTAAATACTGACAACACGCTCCGACACGGGTGGAGAGTCTATATCGTGACGAGTTATAGAACCTTTAGCAGGTAAGGGCAGAAAGAAATAACATCAGATGCAATTTCTTCTGTAACTCTTCCAAAGAAACTGGTAGGCAGACAGGTAATTTTCAAACCTACAGAAGCATGCCATATTACACTGTCAGGGAGTAAGCTCATTTCACTGCTTTCTGAAATGAAATTTCTGAATAAAATAAATTAAATTTAAGTAAAAACAACAAGCATATTTCAAGGGAATGAAGAACTTTGGGTTAAGAAGTTCTTCTAAATTTAGCTTTAGGAAGTGGGGATAGTAGATATATAGCCAAGAAAACAAGACATGTTTAACTCTTTCTTTTAAGCCTCATGCTTCCAGAATTTTAGTTCATTTAAAAAAGGAGGGGGGGGGAGAGGGCATATCTAGTAAGAATCATGTAATTGAAAGAAATTTATCAATTTTGGCACATCAACTCAGTTGGTAACACAGAGATCAACTTACCCTGGATTGCTGGACCCCAAGCAAACAGGTAGTACCAACTCAAGTGCAAATCTACAATGGTTTCTTCTCGGGGAACATACACAGGACGCTTGAATCGACACGTCACACGATTGTTTTCAAAAACGCCCTCCTCATCTCTAGCAGGATTTCTCTGGATTTCTTTAGCCCATTGACCAACATTATAGAAGTGATGTATTCGGACTCTTCCATTATCATCATGAACACAAGCCATAACATCATCTCCTCCCTACAAGGTTAAAAAAATTGGAAGATGGAAAACAAAAGGGTCATAAAACACTTCTTCATTTATGTGTGTAATTTTAATTATTCAAAACTAATCAAGACCTGGGATGCTCTTTCCTTCTTTCTACGTTATATATACACAAATATTTGTTCCCCAACCAGGTATCTTCAGTAAGATAGAAAAGCACGTTAAGTGGGTAGCAACAGTTACATCTATGTATCCCTTACTATCTCTGAATTCTCTTTTGGATCTTTCTAAAAGTTATTTTGCTTAACATATATTTGTAGGATACAATATCACATAATTAACTGATCTGTGGAAAGCTGTTTTCTTTTGTTATTTGTGAAGTTCTAGCATACTGCTTCATAAAATGTGGCAGTCTTGAATCCCTGATGTGTACAAAATCCACTGCATCAAATCATGGACAGAAAACCAATATACTTTAGTGCGACAAAGGAAATAAACTTACTTCATATGAGAAAATAATAGCATCATTTACAGTAATTCTTTTCTAATCTCTTCTCATGTTCACTTAGGGAACATCATTTCTCATATCTTTTATTTCTTATAAGAAATGTTCAGCATGTAATAACAGAATACAATATACCACAGGATACAAAGATACAAGATACAAAGAAAAAAAAGTAATCAATACGTGCTTCTTCACTTAGCATAAACAGCCACCAAAGAACCAACAGACAGAAGGAAGAAGGAGCCACCTATTTGTAGAGGTCATTCATGGAAATACTAAAGCAGTTAGTTACTCAAGGTGACTGACAGAGTGGTAGAGCACAGGGATGAGCACTAACTTCAGGAGTGCTATCTCGTAGAAGCCTTAGCACCAAGAGCCATTAGAACACTATCCAAGATGGATGAGTGCCACAGCTCTAAGTGTTGTATTAAACACAGGCTCTACTCCCATACTCGTCCTTCTGGTATGTCACATACTGATGAAAGAAAGACATTATACTTGCTAGTGTTATCATCCCTCAGTACTTTATTACAGGGAAAATAGAGGAAAAGGGTGTATTTCAGCACTATGGGAATATTGCAATGTGCCTTTGTAAAAGATGTGCCAGAAGAGAGGGGAAAAAGGGGACAACTAGGTAAAACATATGCTTGAACAATTTCTGCACCTTGGTGCTGATGCAGACAACCTTTCCAGCCTCTGTCTTCACACTATCATCGCTCTCCATAACTTATTTCGCAAGTTTTTTATACATCTAAGCACAAATCCCTCATTCTTAAGAACAAAGAGGCAAAAATAAAGGTGTTTTTACACTGAAGGAAAAAGAAAACTAAAAAGGAAAGAAAAAAGCATTTTGAATCTCAGTTAACAGGAATGACATTTCAAAATCCTGCCAAGGCACAAAAGTCTGGAAGTGAAAAAACATAATGTTATTTGAGACAAAGAAATAGGTCATAGGACTAAAAAATCTATTGAGGACACAAAGTAGGTTTTTTTTTTCCCTTAACTTCTGAAGCTATCCAGGCCACATCATTTTGATTAGGGCCTCCAAAGCACAGCCCATTTCTCACAGCTAAGCTGTTTTGACCCAAAGCCATTTTATCATCAAAGCCTGTGCATCCCAGGACACCAAAACATTCTGGAAGTTATGAAAAAGATGAAGTCACCAGGGGAGCCAGAGAGAAAGACAGATGCTAGCTGGTTTAACCCAGCTGAATTATGGGTATTACACGATATACAGAGCAAATTTGGAAACAAAACCTTTTACTTTAGACTTCCCTTATTCTTTTTACCGGAAGCTCAGACTTAACCTGATGCTTGCTGTGCCTGCTTTCCAAGTGGCTGAAGAGAGGAGGGCAGTGGGACCCTGGGGTCCACTACAGGTACCTCAGAGTTACCAACTGGTAACACAGTCTGATAGCTTGGGGACAAACACTTAAAGGTGCTGAGCTGCTTTGAAAACCCTGCTAAGTACCTGCATTGGCAAGCTTCTAAACTCTTCCCAAAATTTGGCTGTAAAGCTGTTCTTAGTATAAAAACCACAAACTTTCTTGCGACATGAACTGTTCTTTATGACACAAAAACCTTCTATCATCATTGTGTTTATTTAGAGTCTCATAATTATTACACATGTAGTAATAATGACTGAGAAGCACTTGTCACACTCATATTTTCTTTTTATTTCTCATTTTGAGTCTATTTAAAACGCTGTTAAGTCAGTGCAAGTCTTCCAAATAATCTTTTGTAGGTCCTAGCCCAGGATTTAATTCCTGTATTTTTTCAGACTGCTACGTTCAACACTACAAGAAACAGTCCTTTCTTTGACTTGTGATTTAGGACATAGGTCCAGTATTGTTCTATATGCTCAGGAGAGTTTCTGTACATGAACATCTATATTACAAACCGCATTTTAATCTTAAACATTTTACCAAGGATCACAGACAAAAACATCTTTGCATAAGCCACCTTAAAAAACCTTGCCCAGGTTTTTTACAGTCCACACATTACAGGCTTCTGTTTCACTCATTGAAACTCAATGAAAAGTGGAGCTTTTGAATGAAAAAGTAAGCACAGGAATAAGCACAAAACAGAACCCAATAAATATCAGAAGGAAGGGAACAAATTTTAACAAGACTGCCTTTTTGAGTATATATGTTTAAATTAGCAGGAGTCATTTTCTCACACATTTGTGGCTTCCCTGGAACAAAACATAGGTATGAAAGAAACAAAAAAATTTCCCAAGTTAAACAGTGAAATAAAAATTTTTATTGCTGAAAGTCAGCTGATTTTCTGAAGAATAAAATTATTTGCTATTCAGTTTATGGTGTGTCTTTTGCCCAAATTACACTGACATAAAGCACAACAGGACATTTCCATGTGAATTGGCTTATCCCTGATGACTTTTCTAATAAAAAGGCAAAAAGCTAGTGACATTCAAACATTCAGAGCTGATCTGAAACACTGTTGTAGTTCTCAGAGAAGAAGGGAAAGGAGATGTTAGGAAGGATGAAGCAGTTTTCTGTGAGGCAGTGCTCCCAAGGGGTCTACTGAATGGTGCTTTGTTTTCAGCAAGCCAGTTTTACCTTATATACTCTATTTCTCACTGACCAAATATATAAATGTATATAAACCATTTATATCCTAGCATGTGACAGTTTGTATATTGCCAACATGAAAAACTGTACTGTATCTTACCATTTTCTTGTCTGAGGAAAATCCCACTGCCACCCAGCCATCTGTGTCGGCACTCAACTCAAACTCAACATCCGCTCCTATTCTACGGTAACTTAGAAAGTAGTCACAAGTCTCCGCATTGCACCCAGGTTTACCATACCTAAATGGAATTAGAAATATACATAACTTTTTCCTTGAAATTTCCTGCTATGGAACTTAATTAAGGTTTTGCAAGGAAAAACTAAAAGAGTGTATTTTGGTAAATGGCAGTAAAGCATATATTCTGCTGGACATAAAGTAGCATTGTTTGCAATTATTACTCTTTTAGTGTAAGAATGTGCAGTATTCAAACAGTACAGCAAATAATAACACAAAATATTACTCTGTTGACCTTCCTTGCTCTGTTTTTTTAAGTGCTTCATGAAAATGCAAGAAAGAACTATAGGTCCAAAACTATGACACGTATTCTTAAATAAACTAGTGTCCTCAAATAACATAGCTTGTACTATGAAGTATGTTCTTAAATAACAAACGTTTATTAAAATGACTATGAAACACTAACCGAAGTCTCCAATATCATCAGTCAGCATCTATAAACATAAAGGTAACTGTACTCTTATCTCAGACTGACCTGAAGCATCCCTTGGTTTTTCCACAGTCATCAACTCTGATTTTTGCAAATGGGTCCACAGGAGGAGCAGTAGGGAAAGGGTAACCTGTATAATCAGAATAAATCATTACTAAATAAAGTGCAAGGACTAAAAATCAATAATACTAAAGAGAAGGTGTTCCAGTAGCATCTACTTTGCTGATAACTGTTCACGAGTGACTACTTTGCCACGTCACAATCCACTGCTCAGATGGTCCTGGATCCAGGTACCAAGGTAACACGAATAACTGAAAACAAAACTTTTCTAAGGTTTCCTACATTCATCAAGGAGGGAGAAGAATGCTGGAGGGAAAAGTTAAATGTAGGACAGCAGGACCATGGACTATTGCAGTCAACTAACAATTAGGAATCTCTGCTCAGCTCTCTCTTTGTGCAATCGTAGTCCCCTCAGGAAATCCGTAAGGGAACTGACTCCTTAAAAAAGAAAGGACAAATGACAGCATTAGGTATAAATGCAGGCAGGGCACCAGATGCAGAGCTGTAGGAGTTTATACTGAAAGGGCCTTATAATACATCCTCCTTTATGAAGTAAAATAAAACACACATTGCAGTAGAAGGTAAGAGGGTATCAGGACAGGGAATTGCCTGCAGTTATGGCCTGCAATCACTTGTGAAGGCAGACCTAGAAGAGCCAGACAATGAGAGTTACAATACCAAGCAATCCTATCTGCTGGACTCTAATACCAAAGGGAAAGTGAGAACGTTTACTAGCAGACCTATTCAGTCTTGGCTTGTGGGAAATGGTGTCTGTTGCATAAGCACATATATTTTAATAGGATGTTCTTTTACTTGGCCAGATGAAAACCAAAGTGCTAGCTGTGGAACTGGAAAGTCCTCTGAAAACGTGAGTAGGAAAAGTGCTTCATTGGGTAGGGAATGAACACTGCAGATAGCTACAGCATCAGCACACAAACTTTTGACCTACATAACTTTGGGCGTTCGGGAGCCCTGATTCACTTCCCTAGATTTCTGACAATGGCAACGGAGAAAGTATGCTGTAAGCTGCAAATCACAGTTGCACAAACTGTATCAAGGGCCAGGTAAACTATGCTGCATAAATAAGTTTGAAGAATTTCACAACAGCATGTAGTATCGCTTTACTGAAACACAGGTCACAGAACATGTAATTTTCTCACTCCTTACTTATTTTCAAATCCATTGAACAAATGGTTTTCAATGCAGCCTAGCCGCAAAAGCGGAATTTTAACATTCCACCATTTGTAAATTAAAAAAAAAAACCAAAACACACCAAAACCCACAACCATGCTGTTTCTTGACACTTCAGGGCATCACACGTCCTTTCGAAGCCCACACACCACAGCACTCCTTTTTACGCTACCAGCCCGTTAAGCTTTGCAAGAGGGGAAGGCGAGGCCCCGCTCTGCGGGAAAGCGACGGCGCCCGGCCTGAGCTCCCTCCCGGGGGGATGTTCGCGCCCGGGGATGTCCGTATCCGGGGATGCCCGTGGAGCGAGGCGGCGGCTCCGCGGAGAGCAGGGCAGAGCACCCGGTTCCCGCTGCGGCCCCGGCGCCGAGCGGCAGCGCTGCCTGAGGCCGCCCGGCCGGCGGAAGATGGCGGCGGGCGCTGGCCTTCGTGCTGAAAAGCGCTGCCACAGCCTCCCGCCCGCCGCCCCCGCGCCCGCCCGGCCCGGCGCTCCCTCCCGGCCCCGGCCTGGCCGTGCCCTTCGCCCGCCGCGCCCCGCCCGGCCCCGCCGCCCGGCCCGGCCGCCGCCGCACCCTCCTCGGAGCGGTAGCGCAGGTCGTAGAACTCGCTGGCGAAGGTGCCGTACGAGGAGTCGTGGTGCCGCTCCGCCTCCTCGCCGTGCTCTCCGCCGCCCGCCTCCCGCCGCCCGCCGCCCTCCTCCGCCGGGCTGGCGGCGGAGCCGGCCAGCAGCAGCAGCAGCAGCAGCCGCCGCCGAGCGCCGCGGCTCCGCTCCGCCATGGCGGCGGCGGGGCGGGGAGGCGGCGTCGCCCGAGCGCGGCTCCGCGGGGGAGCGGGGGCGGCGGCCGGGGGGATCCAGCCCCGGGGACGGGCGGTGCCGGAGGGACCGCGGGGCTGGGCGAGGGAACGGCGTGGGAGGGTGTTGGGGGCAAAAGGCGTCGGGGCGGCGTGTGCGCGGGGGAGCGCCGGGAGCGGGATGCGCCGGGAGCGGGATGAGGCGGGAGAGGGATGCGCTAGGAGCGGGATGCGCTGAGCGGTCACAGACACAGCCCTGGCAGCACCGAGTCCTCCTGCGGGGACCGCTCCGAAGGGTTGCGCGGTGGCCTTCCCTGGATCACTGATTTCCCGCATCCCACAGCGCGCCCCACCCAGCAGAAACCGCGCCGCGGGGACGTCTCCCACCGGCCGGGCACAGCTGTCGAGGGGCAGTACCCAGCCATCCCTGGCTGCCCCCGTGGCCTCGATTCACTAAAGCCTCTTGGCATGTGCTTCAAGAGGACGTGATAAATCCTGCTCAGTAATTGCCGGGCAAACTTAGCTGTTTTCCTACTTTCTTTATTTTATTATTATTTTTTTCTTTTATTTTCCCTCTTTTTTTTAATGACTTCTGGGATGGGACAGGAGACGCAGTGCGACTTAACATTCTTTTCAGGTAAAACCCCATGGCAGTGAGCATTCACTATCTGATTGCATGTTCTTGCTTTGTATTTTATACAACTTAACTGCAGAAATACCAATATACTCCAAACCTGGCAGGACTGAAGAAAATCCCAGGTTGCCCCCAAAGTTGTCTTGGGCTCTGGTATCTGATGCTGCACTTGAAATTAGGCATTAAGCATGCACCTGCATTCTTGCTGTGCTCTGGTATCCATGAGTTGATGGAGGAACCATGGCCTTTCATCTTTTGCATTAGTAAAAGCAGCTTTTATTCTTGGATTTGGATTACTGTCTTTTGGTTATAACTATAATTTCAATTCTATATTATAATACATGGTCACTTCCTCCTCTGAGAGTCTGGAATAAAATTCAGCAAAACATCGGGGGAAGGAGGGAGGGAGAAAGAAGAAGGCACAGCAGTCAGTAATATTCTGGAATTTTAAAATCTCCAATTAAATTTTTGGGGGGGGGTATTTGTTTGTTTGGGGGTTTTGTTTGTTTGTTTGTTTGTTTGTGTCAATGACTGTACTGAGTTACTTTTTGGTGGGGCACTGAGACTGCCCAAGACCTAGGCTGCATTAGGGAAAAGTTCATTCCCTTGGGCTGAGCGATTCCTTGTCATACCGGAGTGTGCTCAGCTGCATTAAGTCGAGGATATTCATTCACATCTCCATGATTTAGTCTGGTAAAGTAGCATGCTATTTCTCACTGCAAATAGAGGAATAGCCACACAGAGGAAAAAAATAAGTTGCAAAAATAATACCAGTTGCATGCAAATTCAACGTGTTCCACAGTAGCATATGGAAAAAGCTATAGGACAGCAGCAGCAAGCTCAGCTGCAAAATATTGAGTCCCTTCTTCCTACCTCACTGAGCTTGGCAAACTTTAGCAGGCTAGTGGAAAACAAGCAAACAAATGGCAATAGAAAAGCCCTTATAAATCAGGCTAACAGGAAAGTAAGGCTGCAGCTTATTCTTTCTGGCAATAATTAACTCTGATGAAGGCCCCCCATCTCCCTTTTTGAAATAGCTAGCCGGGGGTTGTGGTGCCTGTAAAGAAGCATTTGCTCAGCAAGGGAGCAGCTGTCAGCTGCATGCTGGTTTTTCCTCCCTGGGAACAGGCTGTAGCACACTGTGATACGGGCAATGCTTCACAGTTATCATAAACACTTAGGATATTTGTCATGTATTGTTTGTGCCTACATGACACCTATCATTTTAAATCTGGCAGCTGAGATAACTGTCTGTGATTACAGTGAAGCTGCACTGATTTTCTAAAGTGAAGATATGGCTAAGAGACTGACCTTCCTCCTAGTAAATCCTTAAAAATTAAAACCAAAATACTCCTGAATTTTTTTTTTTGTTGCTTAGTAGAACCTCTTGTGCTTGCCTGAAAGTTGCCCCCATCTCAAAAATGTGTTTTTCATGGGAATCAACATCACATTGAGACAGGTTGGAGCTCTAATGAATACCTTCAGTTTTCACCAGACAGAAAGATCTACACTGCAACTAACAGCACTGCCAGCAGTACTGCAGGAAAGATCCTTATCTGATTAAGTAATGAAGGTTGTCATCAGAAAAAGCATTAGCAGAAGGACCCAAACTGCAATTACATGAGCAGCCTTAACCCTCAAGTGCCTGAACTTTCTGAATGCCACGTTTCTCAGTTTGCACAAGTTTGTAACGCGCTTCTTAGAGGCAGCACACACAAGCGGTGTGAGAACCACAGGCTGGAAGGCATTGCCATCCTCTGGCGGCAAGAGTCCTCTTGCTTTTGCTGAATTAGAGATGTGAGCATTTCCACCACTTCTTGCACCATCACCTCCTGCCTCAGGGGAATCTAGCAGTCAAATTCTTCGGATGATTAATTGCTCTGGCTCAGGCAGTTCTGTGGTGCTAGCACTCAGTCTGTGGGTGTCTTCCCAGGAGTGGAGACCAGTTTTATCCCCCACCTATCCTTGAGAACCACCATGCCTTCTTTCTTGGTTGTTTTTGTCATTCAAAGTATACCTTTCCCCTGGAGGCTCATGGTTTTTGGGGCCTTTGGACTAGAAATTAAATTTTCAGAGATAAGTCATAGTTTATATAACAGACATTCAGAAAAAAAATCTTGTTTAGCTCTCCTGGTCATTTCCATCCAATCAACATATATTGAAAAACTAGTATGTATCCATCAGTGCTGAGAAAACAACTCCTGAGACAGCAGTTTTCTTACAGTAAATCTGTAGTAACCTGAACTAGAGTTTGTAATTCATATACAGATTTCTCAAACTCTCACAATGCTCTAGTTCAATGTGGGGAATGTATCTACTCTACATGTAATTTATCTTGAGCTTTCCTTATTAAACAATAATAAATTGAAAAATTGTTGAATCCTAAGTTTTCATTAGTAGTCATTTATCCTGTGCTCTAATTAACCACCTGGAACTCTACAGAAACATGCTTGAGGTGTTAGTTACTGAGACTAACACATGGGAGAAAAAATGGTAGGAATTTCTTGCAAGCGGATCTATTTCACAGTGTGCAAAGCAGAATGATGATGGAAAATATGTCAAATGCCAATAGATGAAATACATCTATGAGAAAAGTGAAAACTAAGTGACTGCCTTAGAGAAACCAAAGCATTACAAAGGAAGAAGATGTGTGCTATTTTCTGAAAGCAGCTCACAAAACAGATGAGTGAGCTTTTTGGAGGCATGGTATTGCTTCAGATCTTCTGGAGAAAGGCAAGGAAATATACTCTAAATATGCTATCATCGAAATTAAAAACTGCATTAGATCCTTAGATCATCTTTTGCACAGCAAAAGATGGTGGATTTTTCGTTTTCTGCTGTCACTGTGTTATGTATCTGGTCTTGCTTCAAGAATGATCATGCCTTTGCAGTCATTACTGCCCGCAACAGCACACTTTCTGTAAAATTAATCTAATGTAGGAAAAAAACAAAGTCTCCAAGCTCTTTTCCACAAGCGTAACATACACCAATTTAAAACTTGAGTCCAGAACTTAATCAGCATGAGTTTTGCTTCATTAAGCACTATGGACTCTTCCCAAGGTATATTAAAACGGCAGCTTTTTGTTTGTTTGTTTGTGTGTGTTTGTGTGCTGGTTTACATCAGGTAGTTTACAGCTTTTCTCCCAAGACTGCGTTTTTTTACCTTCTGGCACTCTTTGCTACCCCAACTGGAATGCAGTTCTGGAAGGTATATTTACCCTGAAAGGCAGATCTACCAGATGGTGGCACAATCTGCACCAGGAGGTTCTGGAGTAAAATGTTTCATTTTTTTTAAAAAAGTCCTCATTACAAAGAGGTTATTTATAGTGTTATTCTAATTAGGAGCCAAAACAGAGCAGCCTTTTATTAGAACTCGCAAAAAAGGGCATTACACTGAGGCCTCCCTGGGCACAAATACCACTTACTGTGCAAAAGTTGTCCTGGAGAGCAGAAAAATTCAGCTTGTATTAGCAAAGAGTTCATTTAGGTAGGAATGTTTTAAAGGCTTTAAGCAGCATTAATTCAATTAATTCCACATGTGATAATGTCATTTTATCCTAATTATTTAAGAATTCAGAAATGAGGGGCGGGGGGGGTGGGGGGAAGAGAAACTGTTCCCTCATGAGACTTCGTCTGAAGTGTTACAATAAAAGTCCCGTAAGTTTTCCTGTTGAAAAATAACCATTTTAAACAGCCTTTCCCCAGTCCAAATACAGATATCTGCGAGTCAAAATAGCAGTAGTAGTAGTAGTAGTAATAATAATAATAATAATAATAATAATAATAATAATAATAATAATAATAATGTCCTTATCTTCTACGTGAATATAAGTGGGTAAGAGAAAGCAGCAGAGGAGCTCATTTTGACTCACTCCTCTCCAGTGAAAGTGCTTTCCATATGTCCCGACCGAGGCATCTTCAGCCAGGGGATCTGAGGTCTTGGCCCCTCCTGGATAAAGGCTATTGCAGGGTATGCTTTGTTTCAAACAGCCGTGATAAATCCGGGATTAGGGCAGTTTTCTCTTTCTCTCGGAGTCGTTTGGAGCGCAGGTGAAGAGCAGCTCCCAGGCTCCAGGAACACGCTCCAACTCTGGTTTAGGGATGGAGCATCCCGGTCAACTCCTGCTGCTCCTGGTGCTGCTGGCCCCCTGCCCAAATACACCCAGCGCTCTCTACGCTAATTTTTGGGCTTGGGTTGCGGGACAGGCGCTTTCTCTCTCTCCCCCGAAAATGCAATAACGCGTTGCGTTACAGCCGCAAGTGCAGCTTCGGGGAGTTTTTGAGGAAAGGGGGAAGGGGAGGCAGACGAGAGGGAAGAAATCGAGGAGACAGACGTGCGTGTCCCCAGGAGACAGGCGGCTTACGCTGGGGACGATGCGGCCGGCAGCGGTGGAGCCGGGCGCTTCCCGGGCCGGAGCATCTCTGCCGGAGCCGCGCTCCCCAGCTCCGCCGCCGGCCGGGTCCCGGGAGAACCGGGCTGGCAGTGACACCCGCCCGCCGCCGAGCGGCACCAAGGCACCGAGGGACGGCCAGGGCCCCGGAAAACACACCCATCCAGGCGGCGAGACGGGAAACGGGGCTTCGCCCTGTCTGCCAGCAGGAGGGGGGTGGGAGGGTACGCTGCCCGGGGAGCCCCTTAGAGCCGGTCCGGGGAGCCGGGATCATCCCTGCTGGGCATCCTGAGCAAGGCACGCGCGTACGACTGGAAAACTAGTGGGACTGCAAGTCAGACTTCTCAGTTCTTAAGCAATAGCAAGGAAAAGGTTTCTGGAGCGGTAGGGCGAGTTATGCAGCGAGGAAGGGAAACTCCAGCCCAAATTCCAGCTTTTGTTTCAAGCTTCCCTCCTTGCATGTCGCATGTCCGTAGATGGCGGTGCCAGTCCAGTGCACAAGTGGCTTCACTGGCTTTAAAAAAAAAAAAAATCTGTTTTTTTGTTCGTCCACACTAATGGGCAAGAGTTACACTTCTCAAAAACCTCACTGCAGGCTTTGGTAATATCCACAAGGTGCATAGGAGTTTTTGAACCACAGATGCAGGGGCAAACTAAACATAGAACAAGTTACTTTGATGTTGAAAAGATCCCATACATCTGCTAGTGGTATGACAACAAACAACCTTGGAGAGTCTGGATATATTGTTTTGATTCCCTTGTAAACTGTTTAAAAGAGAGACATTTTAAACATTATCATGTTCCTAAGTTGCTACTAATATTTAAATTAGCAAAGTCAGGTTTACTGCTCAGAAAATCAGTGAACTGAGGTTCAGCGTGGTTTACTTATCCAGACATTCTAAAATATAGGAAGGTTAATGAGACTGTTATTGACTAGAGCAAAATATTTTGTAAAAGATAAGATTAAGAAACACACCATTTAATGTGGGGAAAAAAACATCGTATTTGATGATTGTTTGAGGCAACGTTGGGGATCTCTAACCGCTGTTGCACCTCTTTTTTCTACTAACAAAAAAAATTTAGCAATGATAGATGATTGGGATTTTCTACTTAAGTTCTTCATGTGACCCAAGTAAAGAATACTGAACTTGTTTTCTTGTTTCTACTGTGCAGATATGCAATATATCCTAGGGTTAATGCAGTGTTTTTCATACAGATGTTTACAAGGGTGAAACAGATTAAAGTAAGTATTTAACTGGCTTATCTTCATTTGGCATTCAATACGTGCCTGGAGGAAAGGTTTCCAACAGCTGATGCTGTGCAGTAGCCCCTTCCCCATCCTGTGCAATAGTCCCCTCCCTTACATGTCAAAAAACATGAGAGCATGTTATGAATTCTGAAGCCAGTTCAGTATGTCATTAAGTTGATGTTTTTGAGTTTTGTTCTGATGCTGTTGCTATGCCAATTTGAGACAGGAAAACAGTCTCTAAGCATTTACTGAAAACATTGCTCATCAGCTGGAGAAAAAGAAAACGGGGAAAAAATCCAGACATCAATCTGGTACTTGAAGAGAAACACAAGCTCCCCTGTTCTGGCAGCCTGTTCTCCCACATGTACATAGAGCCCTCTCCCTGCCATTGTGAAATATTCACATATGTCAACCACCCAAAAATGTAGCAGTGGAGAGCAAAGGAGCACTAAACAGAGGCTTTCTTGCCACTCCTCACAGGCAGTCACAGTGTTGCTGAGTTGACACCCAGCAGCTTTACCAAGCTCAGGCCACACTGGGACAACAACATTTTTCTCCGTAAGAGTTGATGAGCACAAACTCTGAACCCAGACATAGAAAGAGCAGTCAAACAGTATTTACTGTGTGATATTGACAGTTTAAATCTGCCTCTGAGCATTCTTTTGGACCACGAGAAATTAGTTTTTCCACTCCCTTAGGCCTTTTGTGCCCTGGCCACATGCTGAAGGAAGACATTGCAGGTGGATAGAGTGTACAATTGGGTGAGAAGGTGATGTGATTTAATTGTACAGGCTCCAGGCAAAGTGGTAACATCAGGCAGGACCGGATGCTGCTATAGTCCCAGCTCCGGGCATCCCTCAAGGACAGAGTTAATGGCGTGTGGCACTAGGGATTGCAAAACAGCATGGCTTTTTTCGTCCACAGTAAACAATGCTTCTTCTCATGATATGTATCAGCATTTAATTGAAGTATATTTAGAAGCATTCACGTTTGCTAAAACAACACGAAAAAAACCCTCAAACTCATCAGAACTCCCATTTATATTGAAGTATTAATATCGATAGTATTTTCAAAGTGAAAGTCAAGAACAAGGCTTTGGTTTTCTAATCTTTTTTGGGAATCAGAGTTCTTTTTTCCTACCATTTTGTTCAAACTCATGACTTCATGCTGTTGCTTATTGTATTCGTTTTTATTTTGTGTGCCAAAAAGAGTTCAACAGCATTAGAAAAGGGAATTTGGATACTTTGCTTAGTGTTTATCCATGGGAAAGTCTTACTTGTGGTTCTCAGTTTGAAGAAATTTCTCAAAACACAAGAAAGTCCTGCTTCTGACCAGCTGTTCTCTAAAGATCAGTCCACGTTAAGTTAAGGTTGCTGCAGTCACCCCAGGCCCTCCACCCCTCTCCCTGCCCTCGCATGATGACTCAGCTTCTAATGACATAGTCACACTTGGGTTTTTCCACTGCACCTGTCCCATTTGACAGCCTGTAATGAATGAAAGGGTTGAGCAATGTTTATTTTTATCTTCTCTTTTCAATTTGAGCTCTGCTTTGGGGACAACTGTCAAAAGCATATTTAACCACTTACTTTTAAAAACTTACATGCATCCTTCCAGTTGTGTCCCTGTGCTTATGAAATTGACCTTCAGAACTACAGCTAAGTAAAGTCACAATTTCCTAGTAGAAGGAAATTTTACTTTTCTGATTAAAGAAGAGACCCAGTAGCATTCTGAGTTTCTCATAAGGGAATTTCATCTTTGAGGGGAAAATGGAGCTTTTCCAGCTCTTCCACAGCACTGTAGTTTTAAGAGAGAGAGTAATCCTGCCCCATTCCACACAGGAATGCTATTACAGGTATTGCACGTAAAACATTTAGCCAGGCAGCTGGCCATGGGCCTGAGGGATGCTCACACGGACAATGCAAGCTGTGTCAACAAGCACTGCTTAACAAGCATGAAGGCACAACTGCAAAAATAAACATTTCTTGTGCTTCCTTGATCCTTATTTAAACAATTGATGCTCACATCACTTTCCCTTTTCTTCACTGTTGTCCTCTATCATCAGGAGTCTCATTTCCTTGTGCTGTTTTCCTTCTATCTGTTCCCATACTGGGAGGGTTTGACAGGTACCTGACCTAAGAAGGGACTGGCAGAGAGCCTGTACAGATGTAAACCCTCAGCACCTTCTCTTGCCCCAAACTTTCCTCTTCAGACCTGGCTGCTCTTCCCCTGGAAACCCGCCCACTTCCACTGGACGTTTGCAGACAGAATTTCCTCTGTGTGTCCACAACCATGAAAGGCAGCAGCACATCTGTCTGCCAGCTCCAGCTCATCAGGTGTGCTTGACCAGCAGAAATAGCAACGTGCATACCATTCCAGTATAATAAACCTACAGTGAAACCTTTCCTAGGTATGATGCTTGCACAGACAAGAGCATGAGTGTTTCCACCCATTCGTCAATTGCTTTCACTTCTCCACTTACCAGGAGGAGCAAATAGGATGGCCATTCAGGGGCTGTGCAGGGGACCAAACCTTCGGCTTTGTGTGCTCTGGAAAAATGGTTCTCATCTGCTTACATCAGGCCCTTTTTACACATTACTTCCTCAAACCTCCATGACCATGCAGTGGAAGAGCAATTTGCCACAGGGGACTGTATCATTCCTTATCCATGACCAGAGTCATTGCCTTCCCTGGCATGAGGGGTGAGCAGGATGGATCATTTCCTAACACACACAAGCACCTGCAGTCCCTATTTGTACGGCTGTGTATCCTTCAGGGAAGCTGCTCACCTAACCTGATGTTGTCAGATGCCTGAACTGTGTTGCAGGTGAGTAAAAAGGAAAGCATTTCTGGTTGCAGCCGTGTACAGTGACTTCAGCTGTACTGCACACTGCTCTGCTTTCAGCATGTGGCAAAGAAAATAGAAAGTGAACACAACATTTACAGTAGTTAACGGTGGGAAAAGAGTGGGAGCCTTTATAGAAAATCTCTTCTCCAGGTATTATTCACATTCACATCTAAGCATGGTTTTTCAGAGACTTGCCCGTCTTTCCTCCCTTTCCCCTCCCATGGATTTCTGCTCAGCAGGTACCACAGGGGTAAAGCAGACTTTAACTGAGACCTCTATTCATTGGCTATCAGTGGGTATCGACATAGGAGGCCCACAGGTGAGATCAAGGCTTCATTTTTCCCGGTGATGGATCCATAAAGATGTCACGGGTCCCTGCTGTAGGGCTGGCCCTGAAATGAGGCAGCAGGTCACAGCAAGCTTTGAAATACCAGTCCCAGATGTTACCTCAAGGTTCAAATTAACCAGTGCAGTCCCCCAGAGAGTGACATTACCAAGATCTCTTGGTGAGCTGACTCCACAGGCTGGAAGGGAAGAATAATATTTGAAATGAGTGGACTGGCAGAGTTCAAAGGGATAATAAGCATTTAAATTCAACATGAAAGACATCTTCCTCTGCAGAGCTTTAGGATGGAATGTAGCCAGGCAGATAAGCTATTTAAAAGCCCCTTTAATCAAGACTATTAGCATGGAGATTTTTGTTGTAATTAAAAACATCCCCCTATTCAATCACTTTAAAGGGAAAGTGATACAAAATGTAATTTATTTTTCTATTTGAATCCTTTATAAAAGAACAGCAAAAACACTTTTTTCCTTGCAGGGAATCACATTGTCATTAAAATTATCTTTAAGAGAAGATCCATTTAATCTATTCTGTTGCTCTATTTTAGCTTGCAGTGAACTGTTGCACTCATATTTCAACAAAAAAGGTAGAAAGCCTATATTTTTACTTCCCAAGGGTTTCATTTTCTGACCATAAGCAATAGTGAGACAACTTAAAAGGAAAAATTTTCTTCTCACATATTTCCTGATATCTCAGAAGATGCTGTAGAAAACAATACCAGCTCATGCAGAAAACACACTTTGTCTTTTTTTGGTATTTTTTGGTGGGGGGCTTTTTGTGCATTTGGAAGTAAACCACATTAAAAGAAGCCTACCTGCTTTGGCAGAAGTCAAAGCAGACAAAATAGTACCATGCACTTGTATTCAGCAAAGCTTGTAAGTGAGCACCAAAAAGGGAAGATGACACTTCAGGAGCTACAAAGTGCTACCAATGCAGCTCTCTCCTTTCCAAATTTAGGAGCTCTAAGTCCTGTCTGCTTTGGGAATCCCCTCTTCCCTCTAAGAGCTTTTGGCTATTTTACTCACAGTGATGAAGAATAGATGAAAAATTAATAGGACCAGAGAAACTTTCACAAAGTAGCCGCAGCAGGGATGCTTCACACAGAAGCATGGCATCTGAATGGAAATAGGCAGTCCTTAGCAGGACAAGGGCTGCTGTTCACTTTGTTTTCAGGCAGATTTGCAGACCTGAGTGGTTACAGAGGAAGAGCAGCATATGGGACATGCGTGAAACCTCACTGAGCCTCCCACGCAGTGCTAAACCAGCTAGATAAGAACCTTATCCTGGGCAGGGAAAATATCACCATCTGACAGAGCTTTGCCAGTGTGAAGCAGCATTTCTCACAAGCTGAGAAGCTGTTCAGTGGTACAGCTGTGGTGAATCTGAGGATGTATCCTGTTGATCTTACTAGACCCAAAGTTGTTGAGGGGTCCTTTGCTTGCCATGTTTCTATTGCTTTGCACTCCTCAGATTTTTTTAAAATGCCTTTAATGTGAATCCTTCTTCATCTGAAACTGATACTGACTAAACTGGAAGATCCAGAAGGAACATATATCACAATATATCATCAGTTCAGTGCTACCTCTGGTTTATAGCACAGCCCTGTGCTAACCCAGCTCCATTGTTTTGTCCCTGGTTTGTTTTGGCTGGCCAGCTTCCGCAAAAAGCCTTTTGTTGGACTGCAAAACCTGAAAATAAATTTGAGAATGCCCCATGTTTTTCATGATGTCTTGAGCAGTGCAATTTCAAAGTGCATCTTACCCTCTCATGGTGTTGAAAGTGACCAAATATCTCCTTACCTGAATTGAAAACGCTGAAGCAGCTTCATAACCAAGCATCTGCTTGATAAGGTGGAACATCCCCATGCAAGCACCCATCTGTACAGCCCTGGTGTAGGTGCTCTGTCTGAGTCAGAGAACATATGCTGAGTGGCAACTACCATATGAGATTGCTGCCTGACAGGGCTCTTCAAAGATCAAGATCCCCCTCCACTAAAAATATTAGATATGTTTATTTTGTCCTATATTTTGTCTATATGAGTTCAGAGCAGTATCTACCTTTTTACAAGCAAGGAGCATCTGCAAGACTATAGCTATTTATAACATAAACTTCATATCAGCTTTTCCAAGCAGGTCTAAATCATAGACAGCATCTTGCTTTCCTTGGCAGCTTAGTCCTCTACCTTCACCCTTCAGAAACTTGATGGAATATGCTAATTTCCACCAGGCTCTATTTGTTCCTGTTCCTTAGAAGGTGTCTGTGCAGGCCACAGGTTGAATAGAGCTGTGCCAGCTTATGGCAGCAGGCATCAGCTGTGGTAAGGCTTGCTTACCAAGCCTTGAGCACTGCCATGTTCTGCCTTGTGCATTACAGGCAGCCTTTCCTTGAGTGTATGTTCCTGGAGGAACAGAAAAGGAAGGATCCACCTGAAGTGCTTGGATGGTTTCTAGGCATGAAATCTATTTAGTCACTGCTTGAAACTAAATCTATTTGAGGGATGTTTGATGAGTTTAGTTAATTAAAAGACTCTTATTTAATGCTGGTTACTTTTACATTTAGTGAAAAAAAGAGATTATTTCCAATATTGTCTCTTTGGATAAGAAAAATTAGCTACTTTTGCTGATATAATCTCTTCTTAGTAAGTAACCAAGAAAGATTCATTATTGTCTCTTGAGCCTAAAGAAATGTCAAAGGTATTAAAACATTGACATTTTGTTGCAGTGAGATCTGTGAGATAAACCAGTAAGCTGCCTGAAGGCAAGATCTGAAATTACTCATCCGATTCTGTTGCTGTAATATGGCATTGTGGCATAAAATTGCTGTGAGTCACCCCCTCCCCTGTCAAGGTTCATACAAATGGCTGTGCACCATTTATCATGGCTATAATGGACTCAAAAGGAACAGAGCTAGAAACTGAGAGCTGTTTGTGGTGCTGATTTTCAGAACAAAATATGAGCTTGTTAGAATCTGTGTTTCTTTCACCAGTGCCAAATGAAATGCTGCACATGACCTGATCAGATGATGCTGAGGAAAAACAATATTAAATTATTTGGGTTCATCCAGTTGCTACTCAGAATCATCTAAATGCCATAGAAATAGATTACTTCTCCTAAATTAATCTCTTTTCTTCCACCTATCTTTCCTGGTCCTGTTTTTATTTTATTATAGTCCTTTCCAAGTTCATTAAGAAGACAAGATGAAAAAATCCTTGCCTGGTGAGAAGACCTGTCCTGTCAGTGTGTCCAAGATGCCCATTCTTCTTGTTCACCTCCTGAGGACTGTGTCTACTGTCCAGCTGTAGCTCAGTCCTTCAGCCTTTTGCTGGTGCCTTTAAGCTTACCATGGCCCATATTTCTGAACTTGCTTGAGTTAAACCATACAGAGGCAGGCCGTTGTCATTCAGCATGTATCAGCAGCCTTGGTTTCTCTCTTTGCTGGCCAGGACAGCCTGCAGGATGCTCTAGGCATATTTCACCCTTCCTCCAGGATACCTGAAACTGTCACAGATCACAGTGGGACAGCCATTCCACCAGCACATTTCTTCCCTTTCTCTGAGTATATGTTTTAGAGACAATAAATACTTCTGGGCTTTCACAAAAAAGCCCAAAGCCAAACAAAACAGGAAAAATGGCTTTTCTGACAGTTTGAAAAAAAAAACAGATTAAGGGGGTTTTTTTTTGTGTTTCTTTGTTGTAGAAGGTGGTAAAAAATGAGCACTACAGTAATGAGCATCAGCCGACATTCTTTCTCTACTAACCTATGACCTGGCTGGCACCAGTGCTAAAGCAGAGAGGCCTTGTTGTTATTAAAAAACACATTTCCTCAAACACCACTTTTGAATTAGAATGGATTTTCACATCAAAAATCCCATCACCACCATCACTTCAGCACAGAGTAAGGAAACTACTCAGGCTATAGCAAGGTCTTACTGCCTTCTCACTAACTCTGTTCTAGGTCTTGTTGTTTAGCCTGGAGAAAAGATTACTGACAGGGAACCTTATTAATGTCTGTGAGTATCTAAAGGGAGGGTGCCAAGAGGATGGATCCAGGCTCTTCCTGGTGGTGCAAAGCAATGGGACAAGAGGCAAGGGGCAGAAGCTGATGCACAGGAAGTTCCACCTGAATATGAGGAAGAACTTCTTTACTGTGCAGGTGACCATGCACTGGAACAGGCTGTCCAGAGAGGCTGTGGAGTCTTCCTCGTTATTCAAGATTTACCAGCCCTCAGGTGTTTTTTCTATGGAGAAGTGAAAACTCTTTCAGTTTTGAGTGGTGGGATTTCTTCAGAATGGAGGCAATGCTTTATTCCTCTCAGACCCTGAACAAGCTTGACATATCTTGTGCCCACAGCAGAGGGATTTACATTGGTCTCCATGCCCTGGAACCTTTCAGCTGAGATAGCTCAGGCCCCCAGAGATGGTAGGTTCCTATGCAGTTACCCATGCTACCAACAGTTTCTGTTCATTTCAGAATGTTTTCAGTGGTGAACCCTCTCCCTGCCTCTCAAGAGCCCGAAGGCAAGGAAAGCCCATTCAGTAGGGCTGCCCTGACTGTGGGGCTTTTCTCAGCCATTGCTGAGGGTTTCATTTGGCTCTCTTATTGCCACTCAGAAATGCTCCATTTTAGGGGCTCAAGTCTCCTCGAGACATTTCAAGACAGCTCTCAAACACTCCCTACTTAACCACTCCCAGCTGTTCCCTTGCTGGAAAGCAGGCATAGCTGCTATGCTATAGCTCCTGCTCCAGGGAGGGAAGAGAATGAAAACAGTTGGATCACCCCAGTCTCTGCAGGCCAGCAGCCACAGATATATTTTCATGTGGCTCACGTTTGCATAGGAATAACCTATTCAGTTTGTGAAATACATCCTGTACTCAGACTTCTCTCCATGTCTCCTCTTCCTCACCTGAGGAAGATCCAACTTTGATCTTGATTATCTATTTAATGCTCAAAAAAGATATCCCAGACTATCCTTAAAGGCCTCTTGCCATGTATCCAGGCCCAGATGCAACCTGCAGACAGCCTCAAACTTAGAAGAGCCAGAACTCACAGTGGACCCAGGCTGGTAGTAGCACACGAGACACAGATGTAACCAGGAGAGGGACACCACCAAATAAAAACAGCAGCTCCATCACAGCTTCCAGTCCTTCTCTGCCTTTCTGCAGCTTTGTCTGCCTTCAGACTGCAGAGAACGGGGCACACACCTCATAGCACACCCTAGCAAAAGATCAAAGTGAAAAATATCTCTTTTGGGCTTTAGCTGCTTTTGGCTCTTCCTTCTCCTGAAGCCGGTCCCTGAAGACACCTAACTCACCCAGCCATCCCTCCATCCCTAGGCCTGTCCACAGCACTGAACTCCTCTTCTTCTGTCTTCTAGCTGAGCTGTCCTTCCCCATGCTGCTGGACAAACTTCTTCCCCAGGACTTCTGCCCCACATCTTGTCTCCGCCCTGGCACAGCGGATGAGGTCTGTGCACTTCCTGAGTCACTGCAAGCCAAACAGGCAAAGCTCAGCCCTGAGGATGTGTCAAACCCTGACCATGCCAGGCACAGAGAAGAAAATAACTCTGCTATCTTTTTCAGAGCAGGCTGCAGCTTCATGCCTTCATTATATATTACTCTTGTCATCAGCCAAAAAGCACGCAGGAAAACAGCCAAGCCTAGCTTATCAAATGTGCCTGGTAAGAATATCTTGTGGTTAAAGCCTTGGCACAGCACACAGCACAGGCAAGTGCTTCCGCTGCAACTGTTTGAATTTTCCTGGCTATTTTGGAGGGAGGCCAGGGGGACCAGTCTCACCCTGAAGCTGCTCATGTGTGAGCGTCTTGCTGAATCTAGGCCAAAATTTCCCTAGAAGAAAAAAGACAGAGCTTGTATGATCATGAAAATCAACAACAACAGCAAAAAATCTTTACTCTCATTTCCATTAGGCATAGAAACAAGGAAAAAAATCTACAGTAAATTAGCTAGAGATGAACATTTGGATTCAGATGTCATTATCTTGCACATCTGGTCAAAATGAGGCATGATTTATTGCAAGCTCTAAGGAAATGTATGGGCCTCTATTAAGTCATTAGGGAGAGCTGTCTCTCTCCTCCCCCAATCACTTTGTTTCCTGTTTTAATTTCATAATAGCCAGTATGAAATTTCCACAAACACTAATAGGATTTGTTTTCCCTCATGAGAGTTCACTCCATCTCCTTTGATAATCAAAGATATGACAAGGTAGCAGCCTTTAGCAGAAGATTATTGGCACAGCCCTGGGCACAGTCTGCCACGATGGACTCGCCAGTGCTGCAAAGGGCAAGTCTGCCGTGATGGGGAAGATTTTCTGTGTCCAGAAATACAACACAGCATTTATAAAAAGTCACTCTTCCATATTAATGAAATGGCTTGCACTAAGTGGGCGTACAGCTAAGCTGAGCACCAGGCACCTGATGGTGACATTAAGCACCTGAGGGTGGGGGTGGCAGTGCCAGCCATGAGATGCTCTGGGAGCTGCAGGTGCTGCAATTTTTCCACCACCAAGCCCTGTTCTCCTGTCCCATCCTTGCCAGACTGCTGGAGTTCTCAGCCAGCCCCACATTTCATGCCCCAAGACTGCAGGATGCTACTGCCTGCATAGCCCCATGGTATGGGTAGTCCAATCTGTTGTTTTCCTTCACGGTGATTCTGCATCCCTAAATAATGTGATTTTTAAACCTGATATTGTAAAATGTGCCTAAAAGGCAGTCTCCATCCTCTTGGGGGGAAACAGGTGGGGTAAGACTTATGTCCCTTCTCAGGTGCCCAAGAATACAAAAAGGTAAAGGTGACTCCAAATAACCCCCATGTATGTCATTGTTTACTCCTAGCAAAAGTTCAGCTGGCAGTGTTAGGTGTGTGAGGGAGAAATTAAGCAGCCGTGGGTTCCATGTGGCAGCTAGAGCTGAATGTACTCAGTTACTGCTCAAGCCCACACAGTAAGGCTGTGGAAGAGATACATGCATAATTAATCCACTTTTAATTAAATGGTAACATCTTTCAATATATTGAATTTACTGCAATTGCATTTGTTGCAATTACATTTATCTCTTCACACCCTTTGACCTACTGAAGCATCACATTTTTTTTTTCTTTCAATTACAATATAAGCATAAACAACACTAATTGGACTTTGGGACTAGACATGACAAAGGAGATCTGAAGCTGTTCCAGTCTGTCCCCACTGGAGAGAGCAGTGCCAGAACAGAGATGTCCAAGGCCACTGAGGGAGGTAGAAGCTGTCCTGAGCTGACCCACAGCTGCAGGGAACAAGTCCTGCATGTCCTAAAGCTCCTCTCTGAGGCTTGGATACAGTGTTCTTGGAAGGGTTTCCAAGCAAGCAGAGCTGTCCTGCAGGAGCTTTGTTCAAGCCTAGACCACAGTGCAGCCAGGGCTGTGCTAGCAGGGCTGAACAGGCTGCTGGGAACACTGGTTTGGGATTGCCAGAGGTGGCCCTTGGACACCAACCGAGACACCTCAGTGCTGCACAAAGGTTTCCTTCAGGAGATGGGTGTCCCTAGGAAGTGGAGCCTGGTCCTTTTGCGTTTGAGTTTGTAGGGAATGCACACAGCTAGGAGACATGTCAGCTCTGAGGAGCAGGCTGCTGAGACCCACCATGGCACATTCTTCTCTGCTGAACTTATTGCTCAGCTCCCCACAGTCTGTGATGGGATCCATTGGGTGCAGTGCAGGGTCAGTGACTGGGTCTGCTGGGCTGGGCAGCCCACAGCACAGCTGTACTGGGGACCACTCCTGTGTGGGAAGATGTTTCAAGGCACCAAGGATGAACCACAGGACTGGCAGTGCAGGGATTCACTAATAAACGAGTCCAGTTTTTCCAGAGAGGGAACCTAAATCATCTTGCTGGGAAAGGATGGGAGATAGAAATCCCACAAGGGTGCAATGAGGGTGGAGAAATGAGACCTCTCCCTCTTCACAACCCCCATTTCTTTCAAGTGCTTCAAAGTTTAGCACAGTAATATGGAGCAGCATAGCCGAAGACCTCAGTGGGAGGAAGGGATAAAAGGGTGGTCATTGCTACCATGTAGGATTATGGTGAGGACAGGGAGGCTGCAAAAATACCCTATCTGAAGCACGAAAAAACAAAAGAGAAAAGTAGGAAGGAAGTGTGGGAGGAAGGGAAGGAGAAAGAGAAGGAGGGAAGGAGAAAGAGAGGGAGGGAGCTAGGGAAGGAAGGTGACTTCTGTCACAATTCTTTGGGGTACCTTCATTCACTAAGGCCTCACTGGTAAAATGGAGATCAACCATCCAAAATACGAGAGCAAAATCACTCACTTCAAGGGTAGGGAAAATGATAATATCCTCTCTTTAACACTACTCCTCTGTGTCCTTCTCTGGTACCATGGAATAGGCAGGAGAGTCACTGAGGCTGAGCAGTGTACCCACAGATATTTACTGAACCTGATGGGAGCTCCTGCAGCCCTGGCTGATGGCAGACTCTTGCTAGGCAGGTGGTCTCTAATGAGAGATCATGTCGTGGAGGTTTCCTGGTTGGTAAGAAAACTTTTTGTGCTGTAATGCCTGTTAGACACTAGACCCAGGACAGCGGAAGGGGAGGTGGGAGATGAGTGAGACACAGAGGAAAGGTAGAAAAGTGCCAATGGAAGAGCACCTTCTGTGGGTCAGAGAAAGCAAGAGCTGGCAAGGGCCTTCAAAAAGGCAAAAGATTTTCAACTGTAAAGTCAACGGAGTCAGAGCTGCTTGTGTGGGAGGGGTGCTCACAAGGGTAAAGGAAGCAGGCACCCATGAACCAGGCTGTGAGTGAGTGCCAAGCAGAGGAGGGAGGAGGATTGGCAGGGTGGCACAGAAAGGCACTGAGGGGCTGTGAGGCAGGTCATTAGAGGAGGTACCTCCTGTTCCCAGTGGCTCACAATAACCAGGGCAAGTTGTCAGGAACCCACGCTGAGCCTTGGCATGTTGAGCTGGAAATGGAAAAATGGGAGTGCTCCTGGGCTGCAGAGCTCAGTCAGCTCCAGAACTTGCTGTCCCTGTCTTCCTACGCCGGCAGCCTTGGCAGAGGGGCTGTCATCCTCACTTTGCCACCCAGGAGCTGTGAGCCAGTGTGACAAGGGCACTGCCGTTCTCATTCGGAGCAAGCACGTGCCCTGCCGAAGGCACCCGCTGCAGCTCTGCTGCACACCTTGCTCTGCTCCTGGAGCAAAGACTGGTCCTGCGGGGTTTAGTCAGCTTTGGAGGGCACACGTTTGAAATGTCTTTGCAGGAGGGAGGAGTAATCAGTCTCACAGTGATGCTTCTATCACTAAATCCCTAATTTTGCACACTCAGGCAGAGGGCAGCTCACACTCACCTTTTTCCCCAGAGCCTCACACATCTACTCATGGCCTCACAACATGGGCACAAGGCAGCCTCCAAAATCTCAGAGCCTCAGCTCTTCTGGGTACCTCTTACATACCCAAGTACCACAGCTCTCAGCCTCAACAGCCCCAAACCCTCACTAGGTGGCCATGGGGCTGCAAATATCTCAGGCCTCAGCAAGGCAGTGCACATCCCACCTTGGAGAATGAAAAGATTGAGTCAGCTGCAGCAAGAAATGTACCCTAAGAAGGACAGAAGTGTTGGGTGCTATTAGCGCTCCTCCCTCCAAAAAAACCCCCACCCAAACTTTGTTGTCTCATGCCAAACCATCTTGTGCCCTTGCCAAGCCTGGCATTGCTGGAAGGGGGCCAGCAGCCAGAGCAGAGTATGGGACAATTAGAACAGAAATCATGGGGTTTTTGTTGTTGTTTTTGAGAGCAGCAAAACAAATAAAAAATTAAGATCTTTGAGTTCTTCACATCATGGAGATGCTGTTAACTTACCAAATATCTTCTAAGAACATAATTTTTGCTGCGGTTTTCTTGGGTTTCCAGAAGAGTTTGCTAACAAAAGGCAGAGGAAGAACAATGCAGGAGGGTTAACTTTCTCCCTGCTTGAAGAACTGAATAATCACTTCATGAAACAATAAAGATCCATGTGGCTTTTATGCCACTCTGATGACACAACTGAGCACTCACTGGCATTATGTAGCAAACACACACACTGTAGAAATACTCATTAAAAAATAGCATAATTAGTATCAATTGCATATTGGTTAGGTAATGAGGCAATTTTATATTTGCAATTTTAAAATAAAAAGGCAAATAATGTTTCAGGCAGTACTTTGCCATCAGGCTTGCCAGCAGGTGACAGTGTGGGTTGTTTGCTGCTCTCTTTTTTGCTGTTGTTTCCCTATTCTCCTGATCATCATAGACCCCAAAGACTGCTGACAGACAAGAGACACCTCACAGAACATATGTGCTACTGGCAGCACATAAATTGTAGTTGTAATGGTCAGAGCTGTCAAACACATCTGATGCCACAACTAAACTGCTCCTCTTTCCAGCTTCTCACAAAAAGGGCAAGTCTGCTCTCCTCATCTGACACCAGAAGCTGGGATGCTGCCATGAACCTGTCCTGGACTGGCTGGGAAAGGGCAATAGTTGATCTTTTATTTCCCTCATTCCCTGGTGTATCTTCCCGCACATCTGGTCACAACCAGACCTGACTCTGGGCTTGCTGCAGGGTTGCCCTTCAGATCAAGTTGACTTGGGCACAGGGATCCCAGTGCTGACCAGCCCCGAAGGCTTCACTGTGCTTGGCAAAGGCATGACCATTGTCTTTCATGAGGCTTGGGGCTCCCTCCACTTGCCTGTGTCTGCACCCTGATGGGTGCCTTCCTACCCCCTTGCTGCCACAGGATTTTTGCACCACAGCCAGGCTGAGACCATTGCCTTATTGTCCCAGCTTAACAGGGCCTGTATGCAAAATCTGTTTTCTGCTTGAGAAAGCATGTCCCCAGAGATACCGAATTAATCTCAATGACTTCACGATCAGTCTCATAGATCAGTCATCTGATAACGAACCAAAAGATGGTTCAGATTTACATCTCTGAAGTCCCCACGCTTTTCCACCGCAGCCAAATTCCAGGAGTATTTGCCGACCTTTTAGTGCACAGCTTCTCATTACACTGCACCTCAGAACACTGTCCTTTAGCAAAGGTCTTTATTAAGGAGAATTAATTAACTAGGTTTGCTGGATAATCAAATTATTTTCTTGGTATAAATTGAGTAGAGTTAGAAGAATGCTGATCTGTTACTCCTCTGATTTCCCCGCATAGAGAATAAAAATAGAAGAAGATCCAGATGGAGAAATTGGGTTGGGATCAGATTCCTTCTGAATACAGAGTTTTGGCAGCCTCAGAAAACGGGGTGAACATTGCTGGGATTTAATTTCCTAAGCGCACTGGGAAAGTTAATGTTAAAACATCCTGATTTAGAGAACTTTGAAAGAAAGGGAAATGTTTCCTTCTGAAGCAACTTTTCATTTAAACTTTGAGAGAAAGGCAAAATCAAGGGCAAAAATCTGAGTGAAATGTTTTAATTGTGTTTGAAAAAAAAATTACAGTGAATAGGCTTTGTTTGTTTTGGGGTTTTGGGTGGGTATGTTTTTAAATTTTCCTCGATGGAGCAGTTTAACAACCTGGTGTCTCTCAGCCCTGTGTGGAATATTCCTCCCCACCCCTTTCACTCTAGTAATACTTTTTGCTGCCTTATGAGCCCTAGATGAAAGCCCAAAAACCTGTCAAGTTTTGTATTCGTCTACCTTGATCCTGCCCGTGTTCTTCTGGCTCTGGTATTCAGCAAAGTGTGCCCCAGCTAATGACCCCACGGACGACTGGCACCCTACAACACTAGACTATAACTTTAAGCTGGAAGGAAACCCTCTAAACTTTATGAAGAAAATATCTCTCAATTTTTAATTTGTGTTGTAATTTTTTTTATGATGGTGGATCCACTTTGCTAGCAAGCAAATGTTTCCTTTAATTGGCATGTTGTCCCTTGCCTCCTAAATGACTGGTTTGACTACAAATTGCTCAGACTCTGTGATTTATTTTTCATCTCTTTTATTGCAGGCATGAATACAGGAACAGGTAAACAGCTGAGCCGTAAAAGTTTCTCTTTAGGCATGTTTTCAACAAAATGCCATCGTACACTGTCTGATGATACACGCTGCTACTCAGGTGAAACTAAATGGTGTGAGCAGTCTTGCTTTAAAGCTGCTGCCCACCACTCAACGATGCAGCTGCCAAAGAAGGCTTCTCCTCCACTTACTCTCTAGCTTCCCTCCTCTCCACATCATCTACAGCTTCTTTTACGGCACGTAACTTTACAAAACACAGTTGTGAGGCTAATCTTACATGCAATTACAGATCAGTCTCAGTATATTTATTGCAAACTCCTTGAACATCAGGACATTAAAAAAAAAAAAGAAGGAAAGAAAAAAAAAGAGAAAAAAATATTCCATTGCATAATTACAAGTAGGTTTTTTGTAGCAAATGAACCAGAAATGTATTCAGAAAAAAATAAATAAATAAAAGCAAAGGCTATTTGTAAACAGTTCAAACAAAACATGATACTGCCTCCAATGAAACATTTCACTGCATTGCCAGCTCTGTTTCAAATGGGCACATAGGCATCCTGTTGCAAGAGAGTGAAGCCATGAACTGAAACTTTGGAGGAGTTAATTTTCAAATTTTGCACTTCCAGGGTCTATGAAACATGAAAAGTCTGCACACATGGTGGGATCTGAGAGAGGCTGGAATCTCAACCAACGCTTCTAAAGAAAACTCAGTTATTCCTCTTAAAATAGTGGAAACACCTGAGCCACACAAAAACAAAGCACAATTGGTTGGCTTCCATAAGAGGCTGCAAAATGAGAAAATATTTAACTCCTTGCATAGCTATTTAAATGGCCAATAAATTTTGCTGGAATCACCCAAACATGACAACATTGCATTCCGCTGCTCAGAGACTTCACGCTGAAAAGCTGGGATCTGCTGACGGGCTCAGAGCATCACTGGGGGCACTGCAAAGCCGGGGCCACCCCTGGTTAGCTTTGCCAGCGTGGCTGCAGCAGGAGGTTTCATCGACCAGCTACTCCCAGATGGAGCACAATCACAGCAAAGCTGCTGTGCTTATGTCAACTCTAAGTTGTTATCCCAGCTCTCTGTTCTTCCACACAAAGGGACAAAAGGTTGTTTCTGGCAGTTTATGTCCACCTAATGTGCAGAGCTTCCGCTGGCAGAGCTATGCCGATCACAAATCGTACCTCGACGCTGAACCCTGGATGATGCAGCTGAGTCAGCAAGGGTTTGCAATGTAGACCTAGCCAGAGGGACGGAAAGCAGGATTCATCTCACTTAACTTTAATCAGTATAAAGGTAGACACTTAAGTCAGAGGCACCTCCGGAAGACAGTTCCTTTGATCTCTCATCAGGTGAGAGCTGAGCATTTTAATGTTAGATGAGATGAACCCTTTCCCAGGAGAGCTGAAGAGACAAAATCCTTTCAGCCATCCTTTCCTGTCACCAGTTCTGGACACCATGCTTCAGAAGGCTGCTGTTCAAATGCGTTATCTTTACACATGTCAATGTACATGATAATGATAGCCTGTGCTGGGCTTCATGCTGCCACAACTACATATGCAAGCTTAAAGCTAGCTCAGATACTTCTGCACTATTATATAGACATACCTTCAGGCAGAGTATCCTTTAACACCTGTAAAGTTAAATTGTAGGGGCAAATCTGCAATATCTGCCCCTCTGCAATATGTTCATGTTGACACTGTCTTGTTCACAGTAGTTTTGGGTAACAGGTGTCCTAACACTGTAATTCCCAACCAGAAGTGAGGCAGAAGTGTTTCTTCAGAGGATGTGAAAACTGAGATGCTGAAGCATGGCTGAAGAAGGTACGTAGTAAGAAAGAACAAGATGATGACATTCCACAGTTAAAAGTTTAGTTTGATATCAGTAAAACAGTTTTAATAAAGCTCCATTAGACTGCAGAATAGGAAACGGTGGCAGCCAGTGGATAAGACACTGAAACACAACAAGGCAACGTACTTGGAGTTGTTCTGTAGAAAATGTCCCACAGAAACTAAGCAGCCATATGAGCCTTTCCCTCTTCTCCTGGTGGGAACCAAAGAAGGAGGAATCTCTGCCCTTCTTCAGCTATCCCAGAGCATGCCTCAGCTATAAAGACTTGGCCATATAGAATAATCTTGGTTCACATTACATGCTTTCTGGTTCTGACTATTTCAGCTGAAAAAAATTTATACAGTGGGAGCAAAAATGATGTATTAAAAACAATAAAATAATAGACTGTTTATGAGCCAGAACATCTTATGGGCTAGTCTGACTCAGGCATTCAGTTTTGCTAAAGGCTTTTGCTTAAGTGACCAAACTGTCCTAACATGGATCTATTTTGCCCCCAAATGTAAAGGCATATTGTGGAGTTCCTAAAGTCCACTCCATGGCAATCAGTATGACTGAAGGATGTGCTCAGATATTTTTCTGTTTGTTTTTTTCTTTTTTGTTCTGGGTTTTTCTTGATTGTGACTTTGTGAAACTGTTGCCAGTTCAAACACAATTGAGAGTTACCTAACAGGCAGAAAACCAGATTCAGCTAGTCAGCTCTGTGCCATTCTCAACTTTACTTTGTTTTCCTCTCCCAAACCAGCATTTATAGTTACAATTTTATTTGTTCTTCAGAATGCTCACTCTTACTTGGACACAGGCAAAATGTGCTGCTGCTTCTCCCTCACCAATACCTCCTGGGAAGTGGTGAGAAAAGAGTAATAGGAAATTGCATTCTTTTGTGCCTGTGCATTTCCCCCTCCTTTCCAATTTCCTCACAGGGATTTAATGATCCTAATCAATTTTTAAGGACCCTGGATTGATGGAGCGGGGCATTAAAACATAAGGAACAGAAGTGTCCTGGCTCTGCAACTAGAGGGTGGATAGCATACAAGCCATATGTGATTACTCAGAAAAGTCCCTGGAATGCTCTTAAATCTACAGTCCAGGTGTGATTTTGTGGATCTTGGTGCCCACTGCTCATGCCGAGCCACTTTATTAAATTTTGTAATATGATTTTCTACCTAATAGTTGTGCTGTGTATTCTGACCCAATTTATGGCAACCAGAAAGTTTTGAGTTGGGTAGATTTAAATGGGAAGCCTAATGCTAATTTTTTGTCCCAGCAAATATAAAATAGACAAGTCATTTTATACCTTCACACTGCAATCCACAGTCTTACGAAGCTCTCCAGAACTCTCATTTTAGAAAAACAGCAGAAGCTAACTCTGAAGGAAAGCCAGTCTCACAGCAATCACTTCCCAGCCTCCACACAAACAAACTGCTTAAGCTGAGATAAAGCCATCATAATCAGTGCCAGATGAAGGACAATCTTTTATCTTAATACAAATAAGAGAACATAGTGTACAGAGTAACAGAAAAATATGCATCTTCAGCCATACAAAACACACAAAAGCTTTCCTGTGGAAAAGAGTACCCTGTAGCTGACAGTCAGATGTTGTTAGTTTTCTTGATGACCCTGCACTACTGAACAAGTGGAAACAGAGACCTTTTTTTTTCCCTAGGAGATAGTTGGTAGCATTACCTGTATGCCATTAATTCCCTCCCTGCAGCTGTGGCTCTGCTAGTGCTGGACCACCCACCCCACCTCATGCCTGAGATAGCTCCACTAGGTGTAGAGGCTGCTTGGGTGTTGGAGGTGAATGGGCTATACAGCCATGTGCACCCTCCACAGGTTTGCTGGGACATACATGCTGATTAGTAGAGTTAAAAGTATAGGTACAGGCACAGCTATGCCATAAGCTATCATTGGTTTTTGTTCTTGAAAGGGACCAGTCAATTCAGGCCAGTCAGGAAGGTAGTTTATTTACCCAGGAAGGAAAAAAATTCTCCTTATGTGAGCTACATCCACACCGCTGAGGCTCTGCAACCTTCAGTCCTGGGGCAGAAGATGTCTAAGCATGGGCTAGCCTTAAAGCCTAGGCAAACTGGAGAAGGTAAAACTCCTCACTTACTTTAAAAAAGTCAGTATCAAGCTAGAAAGTCAGTAGCAAATTGCTTTAAACAACGGATTTTTTCATCCGTTAATGGAAATACGATAAGATTTAGTCGAAAGTTTAGGTCAAGGTGACAAGCTATAAGGGAGTATTGGGTGTTTATATCTGTATGGTGGGGTGTCTCTCCCCCCTGCAGCTATTTATATCTCTGAGTGAAGGTTAAGGTTAGGAATTTAATAAGACAGCCATTTATTCTGTGGAGACTAACAGTCCTGGGGTTAGGATGTAATAATCATTCTTCTGCTTTAAAAATGGTTCTCTTAACAAATAGCAGTAGCTCATTGCAATTTTCAGTTGTACAAAATGACATATTTTTCTATGTTACTATCAAAATATTCTGCATAACATTAATTTCTGTGCACTTATTAACATATGTACAGAACAGTGTTTCCCAATAGAAATCAGTATGCTCCTTGCTGATCCTCTTTGCCCTAGATTTACCAAAACCAAACCAGAAATTAATTGTGTTAATAGTATAAAATCTCAGGAGAGACAAAGGATTGAAGGTTTATTTCCCAGCAGCAAATGAATAAAGGAACTCCTTCAAGTTAAAGTCTATCCGAGACGTAATTTTAGCCAACTGTGGTGAATCCAGGCGAGCCAGGAATATCACACATTTTCCCGATGCATTATGTTGAGTACACAGAAGCAGAGGAATGTAAACAGACAGAAGGCACATGAAAGGCCCCAATCCATTCTCCATCTGACGGAAGTGCGAATTTCATAATTCTGTCATCAAGAGTCTTTTCATCATTTTCTCTCTCTCAAGTTCACGCCTCAGAGTCTCAGCACTGTGTAATTAATGCACAAACAGCCAATTATGGGAACAACAATAAGTCTCAGATTTCAATTTAAAATAATTAACATTTTCAAAATACCAAAAGAGGGGAAAAAAAGGTCAGGCTCAATTCAGTGAAAAAGCTGATAACTGATGGCTGATTCAAAAACAAGTATTGCTTAATATTTCTGAAGAGCAAACAGAGGCAAGAAGAAGGATATAAAAAGATCCACATGGCAATATAGTTTATAATTTCATATAACCCCCATTAAAGGCTACTGATTTCAAAGGAAGCTGGACAAAGATTCTAAAAATGGAGCAGCTGCAGTAAATGCCATTATGAAAGACTACTGTTACAGCCTTCTGCTCCTTGGTATGATCTGATATTGAGAGATATCTATATAAATAGATATATAGATATGCTGAATTTACCATAGTCCTGCACATATCAGGATGCCATAATCAGAGCCTGAAGTCGTTGTTCCCACTGATTCACTCCAGAGCCCAGAAGTTTTGTTACCCTGGGAATGCCCTGGGTTAGTGATTCCGTTTCTGAAACTGTTTACCATGCTCTTCTGAAAGTCATATATCTCACACTTGTAATACAGTTTGGAGATTTAAACTGCAGTGCAGAAACCTTGCCGCTCATTCATGGAGAAGCAGGGGTAGAAGCACCCACTTGTGCACAAGACATGTTACAGAAGCTGAGTTCAGCACCACAGCTTCAGAATTACTTTTTCATGGGAATGATCAATTTTTAGATGAGTAAGCAATGCTGAACAAGTGTGCAGGTGCAATTAACCAACATCTGCAAAAAATAATTAACAACCAAAAATGGGAATTGAATGTGAATCCAAAAGCATAAAAGACTCATTCATTATGATGTCAAAGAAATACTTTTTTCTTCATAAGCCTTGGACTATTTGTGCTCCAGAAGTACTGACTATATCTACTGCTACATTTATATTTAGTAAATTATCAGCTTGGGAAGTTCATCTTTGATTAAATTATAGAATAAGAAACCAGCATGCAAAACCAGTAGGATAAAGGAATAGAAAACTGAAAAGAGTCTGTCTGTGGAAAGGTGGTTTAGCTTGTTGCCTCTCTGAGAAATTACAAGACCACTGTAGCTTGACATTACTAAAATAGAAAAAAGAAAAAAGAGAAAGAGGAACAAGAAAGAAAACCAATGCCTGTTTTTCATTTAGAAGAACAGACATTTCTCAAACTAAGCTTTCCCTCATAGACATCTAATTTCAAGAAACAAATTGTAACAGCAATTATTAAAGCAAAACTTGTGTGGTTCAGACAAAATGACTTGCCTGAGGAAAACCTGCACAACCCTTTGTCTCCAGGCCACTGGCCACAGAAATGGTACACTGCTGGCTGCAGCAGTTAATTAAGGTAAGCTTTTCTTAATCTCAGAACATGTGAGTATGAGTTACAGATATTTCTTTACATAACCCACCTATTCTGAAGTAGTCAAGCAACAATCTTTCAGTATAAGAGAAAATTACACTTTATGGCAATTATGACAGAAAAAGGGAAATCAAGCTAATTCCTTTAATGCAGAAGACATCATAGTATTTCTGTGAAAGAACTGCACAGTACCTGTCTGCCAGCGAAATGGGCTTATGCGACGTATATACTGTCTGGACTGTTGGAGTCGGTATAGTCTCTGCCAGAGACCTCAGGACAGGTGATGGAGACACCAGTGTAATCTTAGGAGATGACTGCACCCCACAGCATTGTAATTTGCTGTCTGCAAATTCTGCCTACAAAAAAAAAAATGTATACACACACAGAAAGAAAAAATTGTAGATTAGCTTCTACTGGTTTCGCCATCTTTCACTATCCAATTCCTTGCCAAGCACGCAGTAACAGCAACTAAGAATGAGAACAAATGGGAGGCTGTGGCTATAACCTCTCAGTGCAGCCTCTGCAGAGGCTGGACAGTCACCTCTTTTGATGCCTGAGGGACCAGCCTGATTGCGACATGCGCTGAGTGAGATGGCACAGCACGTATGGGACTGGCAGCATTCAGGTAAAAAACATGATCAGTTTGGAGAATGACACATCATTATTGCATTTTCCCTAAAAATTATGCAGAATCTTGATAACATGAGATTTCTCGAATATTCTTCAGGAATCCTATACAATTAGCTGGTGGGTCCTCTAAGTACTCTGTGTTTTGTGAACAGCTGGGAGTCTGGGCTTTTAGGAGTGCAGGTTTCAAAATCTCCATCCCTTTTTCACTTTTGCTAACTGGAACATGCCTCAAGAGAGATATTCTTGCAGTATCCAGTGAAGGGCAATGTTAAAGCAATATTCGAAGTGCAGATTTAAGACAAACAGCAAGCAACTATCTCCTGTCTTTTCGGTGAGATATTTCAGCGCAACAATATTTTAGCAAAGATTGGGCTATTTTTACAACCAGAGGGGGAGGATTTCTAAAAATCAAACAGCCCTGTCTTGCTTTTTGGCATGGGCTATTTCTCATGCCAAACCACAACACCTAGTGCCTGTGGTGTATGTCTGACCCCGACCTGGGAAGAATACAGAGCAACTGCAGTTGTCAGTGTGTCAGGATCATTAAAATACACTCCTACTGGCATCAGCTACCTTTCTTCCTTGATGACTATTTCTTCTGAACCTGGTTCATAGTCTAAGTCAGGGAGGAAGAAAAATCACCATCATAAGAAAGCAGCTATTTGAAGAGAAACCTTTTTTCCCCCCTAATTATTTCTCAAATTCTGCAAGCCTCGGCAAGTGATTCATGAACTTAGTTTAAACAGGGGGAAAACTATTTGAGCCCAGGAAAGACTTGTTAGGTTTGCTTGCTTATTGTCACTTTTTAACGTCTAAACACTTCTCTAATGATCCAAAATAACCTCTGAAGCAAAAGGAATTCCATTAATTCCACAAAATTAGTGAAATGGAAAAATGTAAAATCAGCTAATGAAACTCTGCTGTGTGTGAATAAAGAAACTCTCCTGTGTGTGAATAATGGCTAATAGAATCTGTTCAAAATTCCCTGTCATTCAGCTTTTAAAACTCAGCCTTACAAACTGCTGGGGTATGAAATTCGGTGTTCCTCATATGAGATCCCTGTGCTCCGAGGACTACCAGATCTTACTCTATGGCATGAGAAGAAGACATCACTCTGAAGCTCATATAAATTCTCCCAGCCTCACTGAAATCAGCTGAGTGATGACAAACTACACTTGCTGAAAATTTGCTCTGGATGATTATTTTACAGTAGATATCCAAAGCATCTTTTTGTATATATTTCTGATTGCACAGCACATTTAAGCCAAATATTTAACTGGTCTAAACAGAAATAATTTCATTAATTTAAATCTACATGACTTACACCTGCCTGAGAATATGGCTATCATGCCTGACATTTTTCTGTGGCAATCTCTGAAATTCAGATGGTTCCTGGCTTGAAGCTTGTATTTAAACATTCCAGGTAACCAAATCATCTAATTTTTCATCCAATCAAATCAACACAACTGCATATAGACCACCAAATTTGAAGCGTACATGAAAAGTAAAGTCTTCTAGATGTCACTATTCATAATCCTTTTCCTGCTTAATAACATTGCAATGTTTTCTTCCAAGCAAAAAATTTTAAAAATGGAAAAAAAAAAAGTGAAGGGGAAGGGCAAATAAAGGAAACAACTACAAAGAAAGAAACTATTAACAAACATTACCATTAATCTAGGTCTGTGTGTGACTGGAGACCATTCAAAGTTAGATCTGCCTGCAAGTCCTTGCTGCCCTTCCCTTACAGCTCCTGCCTGTAGTGCAGCTCTCTTCAAGCCCTCAGCAGTGCATCTGGATGATCTGAAATGCTGCTGTGGAGAGACACCTTCCCTTGGGCTGGGACACAGGGCCATGAAACACAGGACCAAAGCCACCCAATGCTACTGATTGTTTTCCCATCTCTGTGCAGTCCTGCAGGTTACTGCTTGTTCACCACAGATATTTGTACATAATGCACTAAAAGGAATGTACAGGATCATGTGATGGATCATACATCATTGGGTTTTTATTGCAATGGTATTTTAAATATTTGTGATCTCAATTTTGCTCTCCACTCTGCCCAGGGAAGGGAAATCTATGGGGAGAAGATGGGATTTCAGAAAGATTAGTTCGAATTTTGCTTTGCTTCTTTTCTCCTGAGAGAACATAACAAAAATTCCACATTTGAATTTGCCACGAAATAGCCATTTTCTGCAATATGGATATTTCTGTGGGTAAGTATACATCAGTATACCTTCTGTTTGTATATTGGAGTTCTGAATCCCCAATTATGAAAATATGTTATTATAGCCCTCTTAAATTTTGCTTTAATCCTAACTGTCAGAGGCAGGAAAATAACATCTGACAATCAATACTACTCAGTGTAAAAGCTATTTTGGGGGGCACATCATTTGGCTTAGAAAAAGGAGAACTGTGAAAGACACATGCACCATAACTTTGGGTTAGCTTTTATCACAATTGTACGGTCTGGACTTGGCTGACATAATGAAACATGGCTGTGACATTCCTGTGTACTTTCAAATGCATTTAATTAGAGCTCAACTGTGGCACTTACACAGCTTAGGGAGGCTAACTCTGGCTTTAAAGTACCTGTTTGGAAAAAAAACTAATTTACGTAAAAGCCCATGATCAGGTTTATGGTGAAAGAAAAGCCTCTTTCTTTAAATCATTAAATACAGGCAGAACCTTCACATGACCAATCAGTGAATGAAGTTACTTGTCCTGGATTATATGCCAGATATAGATTGCTGCAACCAGTAAAATTCAAGGTCAAAGTCTGAAATGTAACTTTAAAATTGTAAGTCATTTTACATGGCATTTATAAGCAGAGTGTTTCTTAAAGAGTAGTTAATTTTGTCATGCTTTTTTTGTCATACGTATTACATAATGCCTCTGCCACCAAAGCAAGATTTCAATCATACTTACTTTTTAAATTGTCAGATAATTGTTTTCTGTTTTTATGTAGTTTACCTCACCAAAATCCCTAAGTCACGTCTTCTGGGAAAATTTAATAAGAATGAAGTTCAATATTGGATTCAAGTTCTCGGGTAAACATGTGAGTTTGTAGAAGGATACCATTGTAGTCATTCACACTCCAACTATAATTCTTTAAAATTCATCTGTAAATTCAATGAAAATCAGGGCCCTCTTTGTGATGGCACAGCAGGTGGTTTCAGGCAGGAGGCCATGCAATTGCTAGACAGAGGACTAAGTCTTCCCATTCCCCTACTGCTCCCTGTAAAGATGTCATCGAGCTTCACAAGTGTTCTCTACAGTCCTAAAATGAACAACATTTTGGGACCAACTTCATTAGTGGTGAATCTTGACCTTTAATTTTTAGTCCTCTGTCTAGTAAGCAGCAATGTCTGAATTCAGGCAAGTTTTTGTATAATGGGAATATTTAACTGCTTCATACTCTTAATTTCTACTTGGAATTTATCTCTTTTTTTTTTTTTTTTTTGAAGACTGCTTAGTGCATAGATTTCTGACACCAAAAAAAAATCAGTTGGAATTGTGTTAAAACACAGTTTTTTAGTTGCATGTTCTACTTACAGAAAACTGTGGTACTGTTGTAAAGGGATCGAAAAAAGGATTAGATGTATCAGCAGGGAATGTCTTTATCTTTAAAAAAGATAAAGAAAAAGATGTTACTTTCAGAGCATAAAAATGCAAAAGAAAAAGAAAAGCAGCAAAGCATTGCAACTATAGTGACATATCCAACAAATCAGAGCAGTTCAGCAGTGCTTGGACCCAAAAAAGACCCTTCCAAAAATGCATACAGAAACCTGATGATGAAAAGTCAAAGCATAAATATGAAAACTTGATAAATTAATTTTACCATGTAATTAAATATGTTGAGCAAATACAGAGCTGGTTGCATACAATATATCTTCCAATTCTGTCACCAGAATTATTATGTGATTCAGCCAGCCAGCACTACATTTTAAGATATGCAATATGAAGTGCAGGAGCAAATATTGCTGTAGAGGAACTTTGGCTAAAGAACTTGTGCTTTAAATATTTTAGACGTCCAAATTTTCACTTGCACAGTTGCTGCCAAAGACAAACAATCACACAAGGTGGAATCAAAAGAAAATAATATATTAAAAAACCACGGGGACAACTGTTTGTGTCAGGCATCTAGGAGGCCCTGTGCTGAGCGGAGGGCTGTGGTTAAAGGATGACCCTTGGAGTTTTTTTGAAAAGTGCATGGAGACAAAGAGGAGAGAAACCAACATATCCATCTGCTGAGAGGGCTGGTCCATGAGGATATAGTCACTGGGGTGACCAGACCCTGCTGGAAGTCACTTCTGCCCTTAAAGTAGTTTCAAACATTAGCTGAAATTAGAAATATATTAAAAGCAGCAACAATCTCTGTTCCACTTCACTGTGATTGCTCTTTCTCATTACTTTCGTTTTTAGAATGCAGACACTATTATTCATTCATTCAGAGAGGACAAAATAGCAAATAAACATTTGAGTTTTGAACAGCACTTCATGCTTTCCCTTTGGAAAATTACATTTTTCACTGTGAAGGTGTGTTTTTCACTGTATTATAGAAACTGCTGTGCATTGGTTTGTTATGCATGTCTTCAATCATAATTTACTAACTACAGCTATACAACTGTTATTTAATAATGAGGAAAGCTGCCTTGAGGGCCCTGAGCCCCTGTAGGCCAAAGAAAAACCTGGAATTATGACATCAAATATAATTAAGTAAATGTACAGTGTTTATTTTACAAATAAGCCAGCAGAAACATATTGGTTTATAAGGGTACCAAGGGAAATTAACAGCTATCTGTGAGTTTGCTTCTGTAAACATGTGGAATTACGCTTAGCATTAATTGTCAGGCTTCTTATACATGAGTAGTACGGATAGCAAAGATACCATCAAGCATGTAAATAACTTTTTAATGGAGTAAAGGTGTTTGTAAATCAATTACACAGGCATAAATGAGCTAAAGAGGAGAAATGACTTCAAATCACAATTTTCTATGCAAACTTTTTAAAGGAAGTTTCACAGTCCTTTTACAGTCATATACGCATATCTGTTAGCAAAGTGTCTGCTCTGTTGCTGATTGAACCTAACTCATTAGACTAACACAATAGCTCCTCACAAGTTTGTTATGCTACATTATACCCAGAGCCAAATCTGGACAGGTGTAGCATGTCTCACTCTTTTGAGAGACAGCAAATACCCATGAGCCCAGGCTGACATTCTCAGGTTATGAAGGGTTTACAATATGATGTTACAGTACAAAGTACAAGTGTACTCAGTTACAAATAAAATCTTTGAGCCAAAGACAAACGGATGGGAAGCTGGTTGGTCATGTGCAGTATGAGTTTGATATCCCATAGCTAAAATCTCTTCAATTTTGCTGGCTAGTCTCATTAAGGAAATGAAACACAGTTACTAAATGCAAGAAATAAAAATTATGCAGACTACTGGAGAGTCCACTGAGATCTGGGAGCAGAGGCACATAAGAGGAGTCAGCCTGGTCACAGCCATGCAGAATACCCTCTTGCAAAACCAGCACTTGAATCTGTGGAGATGTGTGAGGCCAGTCTATGTATCAAAACAGGGCAAGAAATGGTTAATCTGGTTTGGTTATCAGTGTGAGTCCCTCTCTTGGGGAGCTGTGCTTCTTTAATCTTGAGAATAGGACAATGTCAACAAAAGAAAGACTCTCTGGATTATAAACCCTTTAATTTCTGTCTTTTAAACAAAGTGGAAAGAGAAATTAGGAAACAGAGGGGAAGAAACCCATACCTGTGTTCAATTTAAGAGTGACAAATAAACCATCCTGCTTAGCCTTTAGTATTTACTCTTTCTTTCCCCCATATTTTTTTGCCTCTGAGAACAGGCCACCGTTATTCAAAAAGCACAACAGAGTTTATTGGTTTGGCTCAGGCCTTGATTAAATTATTGCCATCAGCTTCCATAGGCAAGGCAGAGAGACAACACTGTTGTTACCTCTTCAGCATTGGCAAGAAGTTCTTAACTATGAATGGCTTGGCTCTTCTGAGTAGGAAGTTGGTATAACATCCTAACCCATACAATAGCAGAAAAAGAAATATATTCAAGAATATTGTTCAGGCAGAGATATTCAAGTTGGGGAGACAGCAGAGTGGAAAGCATCACTTTAAAAACTGGCTTATGTGAAACTTGATTTGGAAATTTGAAAGGTCTCTTCAGCTTTTTTACTTCACCTACTTTGACCTAACTGTCCTGATGTTCACCATGGCCAGCAGTAGCAGTTGCCAGGACCTGGAAGAGGGAAGAAAAGCCTGTGATTCCCTCCTCACCACACAAAGGAAAGCAGCATCATGGGTGAGTCTCTTCCTTACCCTTGCACTGGAGTTGAGTTTATTGCATGAAGTAAAAAATCTCAGAGTAGCTCAGAAAGCAAAACAACTCCCTGACCAGAACCTAAATGTTATGCCTTCCCCACACAGCCTCTCTCCCTGCCCTAGAAGGAATACATACCATACTTTAAATATCTCCTAATTTACATGGAAGAAGTAGACTCTTAAATATTCCAGGGTGCTTTCTTCTCCCTGTCATGGCAGCATTAGTTGAAAGATGCCACCTGGGAACTGAGAACAAAAGAAGGGCAGAGACAACTCTACCATTTGCTTCAAAGCTGCAGTTCCTCCAGCATCTGGAGACCCTCATCAGCTTCCAGACTTTACCTGGGATGGCACACATGAAGGGAAAAGGAAGAGGGAAGAGGAAGTGGGCAGTTCCATGGGCAGGTTGATCTCATGAAGCTGAACTCTAGCTGCTCAGGGAAGTAAAACACAGTAATTGTCAGTGCGTGGATTGCTTATAAACCAGAGTGAGGTTTGCTATCTGCTTTGGTATGAAACAAAATAAGTAACATCTTTAAAGTCTGCAGCTTTAAAGGGCACAGTTCCTGTCTTGGCAGATGGAGCAGCAATCTCATCCACATTGCTCAGGTGGGCATTTTCTGGTACAGTCAGGCTCTTCCATGGGAGCAAAAGGGACTGACTGGTGTGACACAGGGGCTACAGAAATATACAGAAATGAGCAACAAGATGTTAGAGCTTTGCTCTCCTTAACAGTACAGACAGGCTTTTAAGTACAAAACTTGATTTCAAGCACACTTGCTCTCTCTGCAGGAGTGCCAACAGCCTTGAAGCCAAAGTGACAGCCAGAATACAACCTTTAAGGCAGGCCCCATGAGTCAGGTTGCAGGGGCATGGCATGAAAGGGGGGTGAAGAAGGCTGGCATTCCAGCAGCATCTCACATGCTGAGGGCTTGTTTCATAACCTGAAATGACCCTTGCTTGAAAGGTCAGGGTGCATTACCATAGCAGAACAACTTTGGACAAGTAGCTCTTTGTCTGGAATATTTAGCTTGGCAAGCTGAGAATTTACTAAGCTTAAAATAACAGTTGACTCACATAAAAATTAAAAAAAAAAAAGAGAGAGAAAGAATAGAAAAAAGAAAATAATAATAATAAAGAAAGGATCAGCATAGTGTCCAGAGAAGTCCGATAGCTGAGTAATCTTTAAGGTGAAAAATCTGGAAACCAGAGAGATATAACAGTCACACTGATTTTTGTGGGAAAAAACAAAAAATTTATTCCTCTGTGGATAATTTTCTGCTAGTATTCAAAGATTCTTTTTGCATTATTGCTGCCCATTGGAGTAACATATTTTGGAGGAATCTTTTCCACAACCAGAAAGAATTAACAGCACTGATTTTCCTTGATATTTATATAGCAAGGGAGAATGAAGAAGACTGAAGGAAGAAAAAGGACAAAAGGACAAGAATCTTCCCCTTTTGTTTGCATTTGTGCAACGAGTTCTTCTGGATGAAATTTCAAATATCAGTAAAAACAATTGCACATTCCTGAAACACTTTTTAGATGAGTTAGGAGAAAAAAAAGAAAGTAACTTTCTCATAAAAACAAATGGAAGTGGAAGGACATAAAGAAAGAGTACTTTTGTCGAGTTAATTGATATAAAATCAGCTGTTTTGGTATTTTTATCAGAAGGGAATATTACAAATGTCCTTGCTCTGGCAAAAAAAATACTACTTTTGGGAAAGTGGGTGTAATTTGGATATGTTCCCTTGCCTTAGGAATAGTATATTCACTGCCCTGGCACAACTATCCTTCCACAAAGGTCCAGTAATATTTTCTGGTGTTGACACTTCACTGCCATCCCCTGCACCTTGACTAGAGGCACTTGTAATATTGTGGTGAAGAGGTGTTATGTCAGTGGGTTTGCACTGTCACTTTATATACTGGCCAGATGGAAGACAGACTTTAGGCCAAACACTTCACTGGATTCCCATGTGTTGCAGCAAGAAGAGGCAGAGCTGCTAACACCTGAAGCAGTGTCATAAATAAGGCCCTCAGGATACACATAGAGCCAGAGGAGTATTCTGTCATGCTTTATTTCAAAATACATAATGTAAGTTGAATACCATCATATCTATACAGCACAAAGATTTGTTTCTACTCATCAAATTAAAAAAGGACATCGGCTGAAAAGTCTAGAGGATATTGCACTAGCATTTCCCAGTCCTGACATATGACATGACTTTAAAAATACCAGTTAACCATTAGGCCTGGTTTCCAAAAGCAGTGTGAAGATTCTAGACTGCACAATTTTTCAGAGAAACTCCTTGCCTGCTGTCATACCATTTCAGTGGCTGAAACGAATACTGAGGCAGAAAATGTGAACCCAAAGAGTTCCTGGTATTCTTCACCATGCAATATCCACATGGACAAATAAATTCTTTTGAGTGGCAGCAGATCCAGGCTCAAATGATCGAACACTTGGATTGTATGAACCCCAGTTCATGGTCTTCTTGCGTGGCAACATAACCAGCACAACAGGTAGGCATAATCACTGCCAGGATGCATAGGGCAAAAATCAGACCAACACAGTGCAGCAAACTTGCAACAGGAGAGAAACACAAATCAACAATACTGTTAATTAATTAGTCTGGGAAAAAGCTATGTGAACTAAATGCCCTGATAAACCATATTTGGTGCAAATCCCACAGACATTGCATCACAGGCCACCTTCTTTTCATGGGATGCAGGATTCTTTATAGTTTTTGAATTGATATCCAGGTGTTGGTGTCAGCAGACAGATTTTGTTCACACTCATTGAAGAGGACACTTCTAGAGAAATGTGCTATTGAAAACACCCTGAGGCACCAAATGAGAAGTTTCTTAAGAGGATAAGTTTCTGCACAAGACACTAATCCAGGGAGGAAGAAGCTACATGCTCAGAACCTCCGTGACCTGTCACTCTCTCTGAGGAGACAACACTGGGAAATCTCCTTCATGGTTCCATCTGGTATTTGGGTCTCCCTTACTCATCTTGCAAAATACTAGGGGAGTCTGGAGTTCAAGGAAATACTTCCAAGAATATTCATTGATTCCCAAGAACCAATATAAGTGAATCCAAGCCATTGACTCATCTGATTTGGTGTGCATTTCCACAGGACCCCTGAACTGCAGTACAGAGTCACCCTCCCTTCAGGTACTGCTCAATTCCTTCTGGTAAACTGAAAAAGCTCCACTTTGAAAGCTCCATGTTCATCCCACAGTATCTTTGATGAGACAAGTTCTCTTGGGGCCCTCTCAAATGGTGAACTTGCCATTCCTCTGCTCACTGATGTACACCAGCCCTTCTTTGGACCTTGCTGCAGGCTGAGTCCACCTGTCCTGGAACATGACCTGGCAGCATACACTGCTTTCTTGATATCTCACCAGCTGCTTGTACTTTCCTCTCCATCAGGTATTTTCCTCCCTCTTAGAGGGACTTTGTGCAACCCTTCCTAACACAGAGGAATTGTCAGGAGGTGGCTACGTGGCTCCTTGACTGTGCTCCAGTGATGTCTGCCTCCTGAATGGATGCCAAGGGAGTTCATGGGAGTAGAAGATGTAGAAGGTTCAGTCTCTGCTAAAGCTTGGATTTGCTGCAGTTATAGCATTTCACAGATGCTTTATGCACAGTAGTTTGTGGTTGCAGTATAAACTATACACTATTTGAGAGCAGGTCTACCTAAACCACAGTAGTTAAGATGCCCTGGACATAATCCTGAATCTTCATGTTCTTCTGTAACAATTTGCAAGGACAGGCCTACAAATTTTGTTGGTGCCAGTACCTTTTTTATGCTACCTTTAGGGATCAAGTACTCTAGATTTTCACTCTAAGGATTGTAATTATGGGTTGCTAGCAAAGGGATTTCAGAGGTACTGGGAGAGCATGAGGGATGACGGTAATAGTGTTATTAAATCAGTCCAGCATCTCTACAGCACATTGAAAGAAAATGCATGTCCTGGATCATTTTTACAACATAGCTGGCCTTGTGAATATTTTTAAGAAGACATTCTTCAAAAGAATACAGAATAAGAATAATTCTGCTGTGACCAAACAAGACAGTGTCCATGTTCTCAGTCTTCAGGATTTTCAGTGCTCTTTCACTGGTTCTTTGAAGGCGAGCAAACTTAGACAGAACATATCTATACAATGGGCTGTCAGCCAGTCACCATCCCCTGAGGAAAACGTGGCAAGGCAAAATGATGTCACAGTCTTGGTGTGTTGGCTAAAATGCAGACTAAAGTTTGCAGCATTTGTTTAAAAAGATTGCAGGTCTTTGTTTAAAACACAGAAATGAAGCAAACAGAAAGCAGTAGGTACACACTGTATATGGTTGGTCTCCAACAGTTGCTGCATTAGTTGCATTTCTAGGACAGTTAATGCAAAGTTACCTTTTCTGTCCCTTGGCTTTTACCAATGAAATCAACGGTGATCCAGTGGCAGGTGCCTACACCATGTGCACAGCCAACAAAATCAAATGACATCTCTGCAGATGGAGGCTGTTTTCACAGGAGAAAGTCACTAAAGATGGATAACATGAAGAGGAGGAAATGAGTGTTGTGATTCCTGCCAGTTGAGAGTGCCCCAGGTAAGCCATATACTTCCCCATTTCACTGCCAGCAAGCAGACTGTATTTTGTACCAGATGGAAAAACTCACCCCCTCATCACACCTGGTTATTTGTAAGTGTAGACATTGATGACTCATCACCCAATAACTGTTAGTTCACCCAGACTTATTAACATGGAGACTTTGAACCCAGGAACATTCCCACAAAGTCTGCTTAATAACCACGTAACACACCTGCCCTTTTTGAGAACCTTCTGGATCACATGCCTCTCTTGAAAAGTTGTGATAGATTGGCACAAACAGTGTACTGCTTGACCATAGTCCAACACAAACAGTTTGTCTCTTTACTGTAATCAATCTCTACTTGTGTAAGAGCAAAAGCTAGCTGAAAGTCCTTAAGTGACCAGAAACTCAACCCATCACAGTCTCCTTGAATGTCAGGATAGTAAGAAATACTTTGCACTAATTTTCTGTCCTATTTTTCTGGGCTATTGAGCTCTGATAAAAACCCCAGGAGTTTATACAGTTCATTATTACAAAGGAAAAGAATAGCACAGGTAGATTAAAGTCAGTGGAGCTGCAGAAAGAGTGTTAAAATTACAAACTGGTGCACTATTTATAGATCTATACAGAAGGACACTTGAGTGTATTTTCAACTTCAGCATGTGACCAGTCCCAGGGACTACTGCAGCTCTAATCTATGCACATGCCTACAAATTTTGGCGACCTCTCACAAATTATGATCTCAAGTACACATAAGAGTGCTGACTGCTGTGCTGTGCTGCAGCTGTCTCACTAATCTAAAAGTCTGCTCTGAATTAAGTTTCTATAAGATAATAATAACTTCCCATCATAATATGTCACCTTTTCCAACATGGAAAGCAGAGCATTGCTTCTTTAAATGTAGTAGATACAAAACATTTGATCCTTTCAATAAGACCAGCTGGAGTAGAAATTGAAAATCTACAAGGAGCAATGTGTTGCTTGGTTTAAGATTTGTACATGAACAAATCCAATCCCATATTTAGTAAATCTTTTGTGATAAATGTTATAAATAAAAACCTATTTATTCATAATGTCACACCCTTGACTATGAATCATTCATATTGCCAGCCATCAAACATTAAATAAGCACAAAGACTCTGTCTTGACTGCAAGTAAAATCTAGTGTTCAAACACAAGAGCTCATTAGGCATATACAGATTTAAACACCTGCATAGTAATACTTTGCCAGTTCAGTGCCATGAAACATATCAGATGCCTCTGGGTCTGTGGGATGTTACCCTAAAAGCCAGTCTCCCAGTCTGACACACTGCACTCAGTTATGTTCCATGGCTAAAGAGATTAGTCCCAGCCAAGAGATAATCCAAATCAATTGGGGCTCTTAGCATATAACTCACTCTTGCCCATTCTTAATTACAAAAACAAAAATCTCCTTTGGATCAAGAGCACAAGTACAGAACTTTTCTGAATGACAGCAGTTTCAATGCCAGAAGGCTCCTCTATCATTTGAGCAGAGCTCTGCTTTCCCATATTTTGTTTATTGAGCAAAAGATTCAGAGGATTCACTATTAAAGACATCACTGTGAAGGTAACTGAAGAACATTATAATGTTGCAGGGAGCAGGAAAAGTAAAACAGAAATAAGAGAGAAGCCAAAAAATGACAGTCCTCTCCCCAGAGGTCTGCTTGTGGCATCTCTTCAAGGGAAGAAACACACTATGAATAAAATGTCACAGGCAGATCCTGGTCTCTAGTCACCGACTTCCTGCCCATCCTAACAGGAGCTCACAGGCAAGCCAAACTGGGGCTGGAGATTTCTTGTGAGGCATGTTTCCAACACCACTGCCTCAAAGACCCCTTCCCAGCACCATGTTGTGATGGAGGAAGCCAAAACACTATTGTCTGGCAACTTCTGCTGATGTTATGGTCCCTGGGAAGATTATAATTAAATCCTTCAATTCAGAAAGAATTGAAAGTCTTCTAAAATGTAAGAGGAGCAAAACCTGGTCCAATCAACTTCATAACTGGGGGACAATTAGGGTGCTTACAGTGCTTATTTTAAATTTCTTCTCAAGAGCCCTGGGATAGCTGCAGGCTAAGACCCAGGATACACTCTTGTAGAAGGGTGGGAGCAGGGTGTTGTTCTAATTTGTTGTTGGATTTTGGTTTTTGGTTTGGTTTTGGGGTTTCTTTTGCAATCCTATGCCTGGTACTTTTTGAGTGTGCTCTCTATGAGCTTGGGAACTAACTGTTCCTGGTGCAGGAATACGCCCAACTTGAGCCACACTACAGATGTAAAGACAAGTCTTTATCCACACTGCCTCACCAGCCCTGCTCTTGGTGAGGAAGAAAAGAGAAAGCACAGTTTCTTCAGCCCTTTTTCCAAACCAGTACCAACAAGACAGGAGAAATCTGAAGGCCAAAATTGCTTTAGAGGCATACACAAACATGGGCTCTCTTGATCACAGATACTTTTGAAGAGAACAAGCTTTGTCTGAAGTCTGGGCAGCTCAGCCACTGATGCAAACACGTGGATTCTCTCTGTATGTTAGCACTTGAGCTTTATGGTTATAAATTTTGACAGTTTGCTCAACTTGGATGCAGCATGAAACGAGTGCCAAATCGTGCACAGATTCAGGTGGTCGGAAGCCCACTGTGCTTGGCACACGACTTCCCATCTCCAGCACTGCCAACAGGGCTCTCAGCAGAGCATGTGCACATGGCTGGGTGTCTGTGCCAGATGGCAGGGACAGCTCCTTCATCACAATCCATCCTGGCAATATCTGGTACTTCGCCAGCAGAGACCAGGTGACATTCCACAGCACCAGAGCACTTGCAAGATTCTAGTCAATATTTTGACAAAGGACCAGTAAATTACATTAACTTGATAAATGAGTTTTATAGAGGTTCACTTTCCTGACCTCACCACCTCTCTGTATGTCCTAGAGAATAGGGGCATTTGGTCTTGGTTTGCTGAAAATGAGAAGAATGCCATACCATAAAGCAAGCCATAAATCCATAGCTCTTCCATAGGGATGGTTTTGTGGACAGGTTCCAAGGAATAAATCTGAGAATTATGCAAGAACTGCTTTCTGTTAATCAGGCTTAAAATGGTTATATAGAATATCTTCCTCTGTAGAACTTTTTTCTTCCTCAGCTCAAAACAATTTAGCTTTTTTTTTTTTTTTCAAAGGGTCATATAAGGGATAATGAACAGAAGGGAACCTTTCCTACTGAGTTCATTGGTTTTCAATCCAGTTACCATGATAGCTAATAAGCTAGAATTAGGGAACTCCTGTTTTCTTTCTCCCGTAATTATATTTCATTTTTCTTCTATGATATACAATGTCTGGGACAAGGCACAGAACTATGGAACTATCATAGATGTTCTGAGGTTTATGCAAACTTCAATTTTATTAGTTTGACTTACTGGTTATTCTACTATTGCCATTCCTCTGAGTTATGAGACTTGCACTAAGCTCTGTATAAAGTCATAGCAAAAGATCTGTCTGGATGTAAAATCTCACAAGTCAATGACTGTGTTTCTGTTTCAGTTTTGCTTGCTAGTAGACAGACTACAGAAAATTAAATATATCTTATGCTTCAGTAGAGAATTTACCCACTGTTGTAATGGCAAAAAGCAGAAAAGGCCAGAAGAGAAAATCTCTGGTCACTTAGGCAACACTCGTGGTTCATCAAAAAGGACTGCTACTGCTTAGGAATTCTCATCAGAAAATACCTATTTATTCAAACTGAATGTGTTACAAAAGAAATGGTGCTAATTCACTTTTCTTTATACTTGAAAAAGAAATTTTAAAAGGTTTCAATTGCACATTGTCAGTGCAGTTTTTAGTGCATAATTCAGAAATGACATTTTGGTTGGAAACATGAGTTCATTGAAATTAATAACCCAGCATTACTTAAAAATGAACCACTATTTAATTTCAAATTGGCTTGATCTTTCTATCTATCCTTATTACTACTCTCTGACATTCATTTCAGGATATTTTCCAAAGTACAGACTTTTGAAAGGAAAATGTAGGCAACCTGATTTTATTTTAATCGAAGAAGAAAAAAAAATATTTCCTATCATTTCTGATTATTCAATTGTGTTGCAAATAAAAAGAAAGTTTACTTGATCTTTTTGCTGGTTTTACAAGTTGAGTCACCCAGCCAGTCAAAAAACAGTTCAGAAGGCAGATGTTCCCATTTTCTGCTGAATTAAATTGAAATTCCACAGAACAGTCAAGCTGTTAGTATCATACTTGTTATCACACTAGAAAAATGTGAATTAGAATTACACATATATCAATTCATTAGATGACTGGAAAGAAAACAAACACACAATAGTTACTCTCTAAAGTCTAAATGCAATTGTCACTAGTCACAGTGAGGAAGAGAAATTAGGAACTTTGCAGCTGCTGAGACAAAAGGAATAATGTACTTCTCAGGCGAAAATAAAGGTGATCAATATACCTTTATCAAAAGTATTTGTGGCATAATAGCTTCATTGATGTACTTGTCTCATTGAGAGCAAATGTAAAAAGATATGCCAAGTTTCAGTCTTTGCACAGAAGCTGAATATTTTTGTATCACATTGATTATCGTAGAGTGAAAGAGGAGAGTCAGCCAATACCAAAAGATGATGCTTTATGTTCTGGGTCTGAAAAGCCCTGTCTATGTATTGTTCACTTTTATTCTTCTTCTTTGCTTACTTCTACTCAGAACATGGAACATATTCACTTAAAACGTAAAGCAATAATCTTAAGTAAAAAACACGCTGAGCAGAAGTGATTGAACATATCAGACCTGATTTCCAACAATACACAGGTTATAAAAGCTTTGCTAAAGATTTGCCTTCCCTGCTTGCTGTAGGAGGTAGATGCCAGCTGGTTTAAAATCTGTTTGCTTGCATTTACTTGATTCCTTTCACTTACTCTGATGTTGATTTCAAGCAAAAGAGAAAGCTGCTACTGCCGTGGAATGATTTCTTTTTTTTTTTCCCCTGAGGAGACAGGGATTTCAGGTAGTTTTCTTTTACTTTTTCTTTTTTTCTTTTTCTGAGCTTCAATAATGTTCATTACCTTCACGTTTTCTGACCTTCCTACACACTGCTGAAATGGTGGCAATCTATATCACTTCAGAGGTACTGAGAAAAGCTCTGGACTAAAAATGATTAGTGTGCTAACTGCACAAAGGGAGCAGCACACAGACACAGACAGTCTTGCACTGCCCTGTCTGTGGTGTTTGGCAGATGCTCTCCATCACCAGGGAGCAGATTCCCTGCGACCTTGCCTGTCAGCTGGCCTCAAGTCACCATTACTGCAGTCAAGCACATCCTGTACCCCCTCCCATAAACTCATCAAACTTTAAAGTAATTTCAACAACCACTGTACTTCCTTTTGGAATGCTACTCCAGAAAGTACACTGCTTGCAAATGCACTTTATCACTCCCAGAGTCCTCAGGACAGCCATCTGTGAAACCACAGGGTTTCATAGATGATTTGACCTAAGCTAAATAATTTTGTTTGTAGGGTTAGTGTTCAGCCCCACTAAGGAAGCTGGGACAGATTAAACCATCCAGCACCCATCTACAGAAGGAGCTCTGACACCACAACCTCAGTCCTCCAGCTTCATAGGAAAGTGTGGAACTGGCCACTGAGCCACCCATCATACAGGCACAGCAAACCTCCCACCACTGTGCAACAATCTCACAGTCATTAGCCACAGAGCGTTTTTCTGATTCTATCTCTGTGCAGGCACACAGGTTGTACAGGATCCTCCAGTCGTCCGGTGTAAATATCTTCTCAAATGAGATCCCATCTGCTCAGGCCTGCTGTGGAGCTCAGACGAAGTCTTAAGTACCAGGACCAGCTCTGCTTGCATGATCTGGCAGAAACCAGATTTACTGATAGGCATTTGCACATTTTATGACTTCTACGACCATGAAGCAGGGGCGTGGAATGCCAGAGCATGGCTAGGACAGCATCTTAAAAAGGTGACAAAAATAATTGTATGTGGTAGAATTTATCACCTCTCCAGGGAAAGGCTTCTGCCCTCTTGATCCAAACCATCTTCTGACATTGCAGCTTACCTTCATCTCAAGTTTTATAAAATGTTAGCCAGTGGACCATTGCTTATTTAAAAGCACTGAATTAGATGATACATGCTTGAACTTTTTTCTGTTTAACACCTTTCCCTATTTTTGGAAGTTTTTCTTGCTCGTATACACATCATATCCAATTTATCATAGGGTCCACAGGTGCAAAGTCAGCAGTGGATTTCACGTTGTAGATCTTTTTATTTTTTGGAGAATTTACTTTCAATTAGTTAAGGAAATAGAGAAGTGTTGAATCATCTGTCATATATCTACAGAGAGCACCAAGTTATTCTGCTCAGCATACAGATAACAGGGAAAAATATACTGAGTCAATGAATTTAAATCACTTAAAACAGAGGAAAAATTAAAAAGCAAATGTAGAAGTGTACAGTTCATCTTTTAGAATTCTCTCTTGTTTCTTCATTGACTACTTCTATAATAGATGAATAGGAGCAAATCCCTAACTAGCTAAGTAGCAGTCAAAGAGTTTAGGCATTTTAGTGAATTTTAAACTAAGATTCAAGGGCTGTCTCTCAGCCTGACACTCAGCTATCCTGCCTGTTATTAATTCAGCAGACTGCTTATGAAACTGGCATCCACCAATAAATCCCTGTACTTTGCAGAGCTACACATTAGTCACAATTCCCATTTATAACACTTCACCCATTTATCTGGTTGCACAAAGACTGTGATTCTTCTGAAATGTTCTAAGTCCCATCCCTGGTTACTGACGTGCCTTATATAACCTAAATGATGCTCAGGTAACCTGCACTTGCTTCATGCAAGCTGTGGGCTCCCAGGAGCTTTAAACTGCATGGGACGCTGAGCACTTCCAGCAAAGCCCCAGTCTAATCTGTCGTGCTCAGTTAGGCTGAGCCTTACCGTGCATCCCTTTGCAATGTGTTCTCATCCCTTTTCTTGCAGCAGAAAAGAACGGTCTCTGCAGTATGAGTAAATTTAGAGTATTCCTTGAGTTCACACAGAACTAGATTTATTGCCTATTGCTGTAAGTTTTTTGTATTGAAGTTATTTGCTTTAGCAATTGCTGTTCTGTGGAGGGAGCAGAAAACACAGAAGAAAGTTTTCCTGCATCCTCGGAACAAGCTCCTTGAAAAATCATAGCTTAGAGATAAGAAATGGCTTGTGAAATGACGAATACAAAAGGAATTTAGCTTCCCCCTCTTGGAAGACCCTCTTATCTATCTACAATATTAGTGGCTCATTTTCTTTTAGTATCCATAAGCCAGCTTTGAATGCAAAATCCCTCAGGGATTGGTCAGAAAGTAGAATTCCCTTGGTAATTGGTGCAAATTGTAAAACCCTCAAAAGATATAAAAACCCCTGTAAAACAACAGCTGTTGGTATATGCTAGATAGGATGCCTTCATAGAATAAACCATGGATTTGTGCCTCTCTGCATATGCTGGTCTCTTTACCCCGCTGGTCTGAGAGCTCACCACGAGCCACAATTCTATCTGGGCAAGGCTCGGGAATTTGCTCTGTCGCTGAGGGCTGTGAAAGCAGTCTCAGGGATCCCAAAGGGAACCCGAAAACTCCACCAGTGACACTGTTCCTTGCTTTTTTTTTAGTTTAATATGGACCTAAAGGGCATGAACTTGAAACAGGGAATAAATATGCATTTGACATCCTGCTCTCTGCTTTTACTTCTTATTTCTATGTGTAACAGACAGACAAACTGTTATTTTTTGCAAATTCTTGTGCTCATAATTGGCCATGGCATGTAAGTTTGAGTGTGCAAATACTGCCAATTGAGAAGCTGGCTTGGGAAATAGAATTTTTAATACTCCCCTTTGAATCATTGCATAGTTATTGCATTCAAGTCATCTTAGTATAAGAAATTTTGTTGTTGTTTTTGTGATGAAGATGTAAAAGTAGAAAGCTTCTAATTCTGAAGTATATCACCCAGTCTTGGAGTGTCTTATTTTTCTTCAGTATTTAGTTCACCATAAGTGAAGCATTTATAAATTTGTCTCTCACTGAGCTGTTTTAAAGATCTTGGGGGCATGCAGAGATACTTGATCTATACTTTCATCCAGTTAGATAGTAGATACATGCTAATGTTCTTATCAAATATCTGGCTTGAATTACATTACAGTCACTCTTGTTTAGAACTCAAAAGGACTGGCTATGGAGGTATTAGAGTTTGATATGCTTGCCTGTCTTCCACTGAAAAATTGCTTTGCACAGAAAGTGAAAAGTTATTCAAAATGAAGGCAAGAAGTACTGAACTCACTTCCCACTCTGTTATTTGGCTTATTGCAACCTTGCAACATTGTCATAAAAACTTAGTAACTAAAAATTAAATTAACTCTTCTTTATTAAATAATGAACATTAAAGGGGAGTAGAATGAAAAGATACATTACTTATTTTGCTCTATTCACTACCTCTTGCTCACTATCCCCTATCTACTGAGAGTTTGCAGGAATGTTTTATCATCTCCGTCAAGATTCAAAAACCTCTCCCAGTTTCCCCCTGAGCTGACTTACTTTTGACCTGGTTACCTTCATTTTATTTCCAAAATAGTAATGCATCAAATTCTCTACACTTTCAGACTAACTGAGGTCACTTTGAATGAACAGGATTGCATATCCTAGTAATGCTAAAATGGACATACTTGTTTCCAACTCATCCTAAATAAAAATATATTGTATTACACTGAAAGCATTTATTTTTCATTTTTAAACTATTGCACTGGTAATTTATACCTTTAAAATGTTATATCTCAAGCTTTAAATAGGCAAATAATTTTCTACTTTCTGTTTTCCACCAATAGATGGCAGGTGAAGCTCTAGAAAATTATTCACTTGATACAGCATGAGATAACCTATAATTTGAAAGTACACAGCCAGCTGTAAATTACTGCTCTCTGATACCTCTTTAGATATGATCAAGACTTAGTCCTAGCCCATCCACCTTCCATTACAAACCTTAGTCTAAGTTTAGGAATAGCTCCATAGTTGTAGGTAAAACTAATTTGTTTTGTCCTACTCCCTTCAGGTCAAACTGAAGTTTGTGCACACCAGCTTCCTCTCTTGGTGGGGAAGGTATTGTCATCGTGGTGCAGCAGCTGTTACATTCATTCAGGGTCTTAAGACTGAGCTTTCTGTAACTAAACAAGAAAAGCTCTGCATTCATGCACATGTCAGAAATCACACCAATTATAAACCACAAGAGAATAGCTTAAAGCTGAGGCTTTGATTTCCAGTACCAGAAAAGCTAAAAACACAAGGAGGGAGTGCAGGGGGAGAAAGAGCCTTCTACACTGACAAAACTTATTCTAATATACCTCATTAAGGATGCTCTTAATGTGATAATATAATTCTTCATATATTATGCTGCATTTTTAAAAATCCATTTGCAAACACAAATGCAGGAGAGATTGAATCTTGTTTACATACAAGCTAAAAGGATATGGTGCTAAAAGTCACAATAGAGTGGTAAAAAAAGATAAATATTTTCTTCTCCTCAAGTTACAATTATTTTAAGGACAACAAGTAATATGTTGCAGTCAATTAATTGTAGGATCTAATTGAAAAATTAATAGAAATGTGCATAAACCACAGGGTTTTAGGACTGCAGAGCACAAAAGGATACCTTTCCCTCTAGGCAATCTGCATTAGTAAATGTACATTATTTTTCCTGCAAAATGATTTCCTGAAATCAGTCTGCCTCATAATTGCCCTGCTGTTACTGGCAGTCTAAGTATTGATGACTAAGTGACCATTAGAGCTCAGCTGGTTCTTGTATATATCACACTACCTCCTCCAGGCTGACCGAGTAGTCAAATTTGATTGCTCTCATCCCTGCATGAGATGTCTTGATGATTTCTATTAATTCACTCAATTCAGTAATCCTTACATTTTTATAAGTTAATTTGGTTTCCTGACCTCCACTTCCAAGTGTAATTCTCACTATGTATTTCACTGTATTTGGTATCTTCCACTGTTTTGCTGGCAACAGCAGCAAAGCATGGATAAAACCCAAGGTCATCACAAAGCACCAATGGTTAGACACTGAACAACGAAGACCATGCAGCTCAGTCAGTGACTATTAATCAGTCTCTACCAGTTATGCTGGAGAAAAGAAGGGAAAAATTCAAATTTCAAATTATTAACAGCTCTCCAGTGAACTGGGGAAGTTTCTTGGCATATATCATGACCAAAACAAATTACAAAACCTAATTTTGGATGACCAATTTAGGTGCCTTTATCCTTCTAGTCCAGACAACAAAGACAAGACAGCTGTTTGAATGGCCCTCTGCAGGAAAACCTTGACTACCTGAACTTCCACCTCTATCACCTCAGGCAAATACCCCAAATAAGACAACATGAATGACACCTTCAGATACTGAATGTGGAACAAATGGGTGCAATTGAAAAACAAATTCCCAAGGGCCAGATCACAGCATGCAAAACCAGCACATGACCACAGACTTGACAGTAACACGAGGCTAAGCTGTACATTATATTGACCCTCAAATAACAGACAGCACATTCTATCACAAGAGAACTATTAAATGATCAGACTGCCTCAAAGCTACACATTTGCCCTTAGCTTGTCTTTGCTTGGAGCCTCTCTCCCTGAAGAGTAAACTTTTCATTCAAACCTCAAGTGAGAGCAGCCTGAAGTCAGTGAAACTGCAGAGAAAGGTCTGTAAACAATACCTGCTCTGTAGAGAACAAGCTGACCTTTATAGATGTTAAACAAAACAAAAAGGGTTGATTGATGCTGGGCAGTACCTTCTCTCCAAAATATTAAAACCAAGAGAGTCAATGGAAGGTTAGTTCATGAACACACAATGTGATAAATTATGTCAGTGGTGGGGTGGGGAAGGGGAAAGCATGATTTGGTAAAATATTTAGGGCAAAAAGCCTGTATCCTCAGCTGGAAAAGGAAAAAGTGTGTCGTGCTGACTTCTGTTAAATAGAAAAAAATAAAACCAAACTTATGTTATGTAGAGCAGGTCAGTTGCTGAAGTCTCCATGACTCATTTTTTTAAAATTCTGATTAACACAGTAAGATATTGTATGTTTTTTTAGAATAAGAAATCTATTTGTAAACTCCAACAGATAACCACAAATGTGCTACTAATATAAAAAAGGACAATCTAACCTAGACAGAATCATGGAATCACTTGTGTTGGAACAGGCCCTTCAGATCATCAAGTCCAACCACAACCCAGCACTGCCAAGCCCCCCCTCAAACCATTGTTCCTCAGCGCAACATCCACAAGTCTTTTAAATACCTCCAGGGCTGTCTACTCAACCACTTCCCTGGGCAGCCTGTGCCAATGCTTTATAAACCTTTCAGTGAACAAACTGTTACTAATATCCAAAATTTAAGGAGTAATTTGAGGCTGTTTCTTCTTGTCCTGTCACTTCTGACTTGGGAAGCGACCGATACCTACCTCGCTACCACCTCCCTTCTGGTGGTTTCAATTTCAGTCTGCCTGGTCTTGTCCAGCCCCACAGCTCTCATCCAGTGGCAACAGGACACAAGCAGTTATTTACAGACAACTACAATACTGTCTCAAATACTGAAGCAAAAGGCACAACCCCACAGCACCTTTCCAATACTGTAAACTAGGACCTAACCAAGTAGTGAAAGCAATGCCCAGGATATGATTACCTTAATACAAAAACATTTATGCCCAAAATGTAGTGATGTCCTTGTCATGCTTTTTATATGCTTTAACTGTGCTTTCTAGAAGACAGCAAAAATGCCTTTGGACAGCAGAGGAGCTATCTGGCATTAGAGCTAATTGCAATGCAGGATGACTTGGAGGAAGGTAAGGATCATATAATGATTATGCAAGAAATCTGCTGGGAATCTGAGATGAAAGAGTTGAGATCACTGAAGTCAAGAGGCATTTTGATTTCAGTGGGACTGGCATCTCTCCCTGGCTTTTAAGCAAAAATATATACATCACTTAGCTCCAAAAAAATAAGTTAATAATCAACACATTTTAGGCAATTTGGTCTAAAGTGAGGAACAGAACACTGCTAATGAAACATGAAAGTACACGTCTTGGGGATTGGCTATTAGGTAAGCTCTGAACAAAATTGTGGTAAAAAGAAGTGACTTTTCAGACAACTCCCAAAAACAAAGTTATGATCACATTAGGAATCTGTGTTAAAGGGACAAAGAAGCTTGTGAAACCAGTGCAGCAATGTGTAAAGATAGGAGAGAGAAATAAGTAGTTATACAACAATACATGCATTCAGAAGATCAGCCATAACACTTGTTGATGTGGACTGATTTTCAGAAATTCTGAGCTGAGTTCGATAGAGGCTCAAGATCACTGAATATCAAGGAGACTTACTTTATTCCCATGAACTCTCTAACACACTGCATAGTATCCCATTCATTTTAGCTGCAAATGATTGAAAACTTCTACATTTTCCTGGTTACAAACTAAAGCTATTTACCATTGGTGTGGCCTCTGTGAAATCCATCAGGAGGTCACCTGGCTCCAAAGCAAATGTACTCCCAGCATCTGTGGAACTCTAAAGGCAAAAAAGAAACCCGGCATTGGAATAAAGAACCATTTAATTTCTGTAATTTTGTTGGTTATTTTTGTTGTGGTTTTTTTTAATTTCTTAAAGCACAGATTGCGAAATGGATTTAAAATTTCACACCATGTTTTTCAGATATGACTACTCAGGAAAGACAGAGAAAAGAATTATGCACCTTTAAGATCCAAGTGAGTAATCCAGATCCACTGCCCACTAAAGGTGATGAAAAACTGTTATGGATTTTAGCTGGATCTTGGAGCAGGCTCTAAATACTTCCTTGCGCCACAAGTTAAACATATCACTACAACTCTGCATTAAAAACTACTCTTAAATGTGGAATTACTCCATCTAGGGAAAACATTTTAGTCACAGCTCCCTCCTACCCTTTCTGAACCCTCTCCCAAGTGACCTGAGCTCATTTCTTTGTGTGTTACCTTGCCACCGGGCGAAACCTGTGTTTGTCCTTCCGATGTTTGTGGCGTACACGTTTTCTGTGACCCGGGAGATGCTGAAGACACAGGTGTTGATGCTGCTGCTGCTGCTGCTGCCAGTGCTGGAGGAAGGTCATCTTCATCACTACCATTGATAAAAACAGACAGATTTTCTCTTTAAAAAATGCCACTGGACTTCTGACTGCACTTGTGTCAGAGGAGGCCCTGGGAACCTGTATGTCTGCTGTAGTGCTTTGAAGTGAAGCTCCATTCACTCTTCCCCCTGAAATGCAGCTACCTTTTCAAGTAAATTTTTTTTTTTTGAAGCTTTAAATATTCCGTAAAAATAGGTTGGCTAGGTACTTCTCATCTGCAAATGGAAATCTTATGATTATTAGGTGCAAGTAGCATTGCTATGGATTATGTATATATGCATAAATGAACTGACTAGATATTACTCCACTTTAATGTTTATTCTTTTCTATGGAGGCTGGCAACAAAGATAAGAACAGATATGGTGACATCTATCCATGGATCTGACTGCTTCATTGGTTTCAGACAACACTGGATTTGACACCCATTATGGAGCTAGTCTATGCTGCTATTTTCAAAATGTTTTTAAAGGAGTTTGATTGACTCCAAAAAGAATCTCTTTAAAAACATTCTTGTGAGAGTATCTTTTTCCTGTCCCATTTATTCCATTTACAGAGAAAACACTTTATTTAAGATGAGGTTGCACGCTTCCCCTGGGCTTTGGGCCATCAAGCTGAGCTCTTTCCATCTCACCTACTGTCACTACTAAATAAAAGCCAGTAAAGAATGTTATACCTTCATTTACTTTTGCAGAACTCCATTGACTACAGTTCACTGGGATCAGTCAGCCCTGAGTCAGGATGTTTCCAATTGTTAATTGCAATTGGATGGAGGTAAACAGAGTCATAATTTGGCCTACCGAAGCCTTATTACTGGGAATGATGTGTGAAAAAGGAAAGACTACAGATTGACAGTTAAATGCACAGAGAAAAATAATGAGAAAAATTACTTCTGCTCATAAAACAGCACTAATTTTAACTACCAATTAGGTACTCACAGTGCACAGAAGCCTGCCATGCCAGCTTGACAGATACTTCCAGAACAGAGCTACACTTGATTTAGTGCCACTTGAAGGCAGCATGCCTGGGCAGCACAAAAAACTTCAAAACTACATGCCATAAAGGTTACACAACCTTATGCTGGGTTGCCTAGCAATGTTTTTTAATTATGATATAAAATTCTGGTTATTAATATTATCTTTTTCAAACTTCATTTTTTATTTCTTCTGGGTAAGGATAAAATTCAGCATCACAGCATGCACAGTGTGCAGGTTTTATGTTGGAAAGAAAATGTGAAATCTTTTGGACCTGTTGAATAGATATTTTATAAATGTAACAAGCCCAGAGCTGGGCTGTTGACCTAGTTAATCTCTCTTTAAGGAGCATGTAGCTGACATTTTCACAGTCCTTGCTTCCCCCTCTCAGCATGAATTCACTGGCACCCTCCCCATCCTTGCTGGGTGAAGCTACACTGATGTATACAAGGAAGTGGAAAAATAAGAGTTAGGATGGATTTATCAGCCATCAAGCTATCAGCACACTATCTGTAAGACTGAAAATTGGCCTTCACTGTATTACTTTCATGATAATCCTTTGCTGTTTTTTCACATTTCCAATATTTGCATTCCAGAGACAAGATAATTTAAACTGAACAGAATTTGAGGTTACAAAAAGAAAAAAAATTACAGTCCATATTTCTAACTAGGGAGTCCTTGGCCCTGCACATGGCCACAGCATAGGTGACACCTGTGGTTAAATGTGTTCATCTGCTATTCCTCACACCTAATACTGGACAACTGAAAATCCACATGGGAGCAAGAGATGCTCAAAACTGTTCCTCCAAACCTCATAAATCAAAAAGTGATTGTGTGTTTCCACATGCCAGTCTTGGCCTCTTGGGCAAATCCCAATTTGGCTAATAGCTCATTTTCCTCCTAGCTTCAATTTGACTAGTTCTTCTGTTTCTCGTCCCAAATAATTATTCACTTTTGGTAATGCAGATTGTTAAAAAGACAATGTTCTTAACAGTGAAAAAAAAAAATAACGAGGTATTGATATTTATTAGAATCCTTTTGAAGAGATAGAAAAGTTTTCCTAATGTTGATATTTGAAATCCTGGATGGACTAACAGTTGCCATTCCACACAGAAAGCATACATATCTTTTATTTATTATGGCATTGGTATTCTTGTACTAATAAGTTTATGCTGACATTAAACCTTTTCCCCCTTAATTTCTGGTGGCCTTGTTTGTGTTTTCATGGGAGGATAAATCAACACTGACTTTCACCTCTGCTCAGTACCTCACATCTCTAGAGACTTCCAAGTGGAATGAATTACATGTAAAAGGGAAGCCAAAGCCCTGTAGGCACAGATCCCTCTTTCTAGGACTAAGAGAATTAGTTTTGCTGGCTGGAGCTGTAGCAGGCTCAGCAATTTCTTCATGTGACAAACCACAGAGAGGGAGGGTGTGCTCTCTGAGAGGGAATGGCTCGCAGCACAGCTTGATGCCCCAACAACTAAAGACTGTTTTCCTCATTTTGCAAATGGGGTTGTAATGAAGCCAACAGAGCAGTGTGTTCCAGCTCACACCAGGTCTTTGACATTTCATGTGGTAAAGAGGTTTTTAATTCCTAGCCCATAAGCCTGGGAAAAGGTGGATGGCCTGCAATTCAAAGGGTTAGCCACTGCGTAGGAAAGGCAAATTCATTTTGTATTAAAAGCATGAAGATTCTCGGTGATGAAAGGAATGGTATCGGTATAAGATCATTATCATGTAATTGCACTCATGCCTTTCAGAAGGCATAGCTAGAGCAATAATTAGCAACCCCTTTCATTTTCAGCTGTAGTAGGCAAAACCACAAGGATAGTGCTGTAAGTTACTCACAAACTGTACTGCCTCGTTAACTTCCTCACACGAGGAGCTTTAACCTCCTGCTTTTCTGTAGGGACAGTTGTTGGCGTAGTTTCAGGTCTCACTGGAGCTGGACTTCTAAAAATAGATAGAAAAACATATGTCATGCAGGCTCTACTTAAACTACTTCAGGCATATCAACGAAGTTCTAACTCATCAACACTTATTTATCTTGCAAAGTGGCAAGTGCCCATTGAAGTTCATCCTTTTGTTCCATTTATAGTTCACAGGCCAGTGTGTGTGTACAGAAAAGGATGCGTGAGCTCACCCTCCTGTCCTGGGCATACCATTTATAGAAGCAGCCTCTGGTTACAAACACAGGGTCTGTGTGAAAGACCACGTGGAAATGTCACTGTTTCCAAAATACCACATTTTAACAACAGATCAGCAGTTCAGTCACGTCAGAAATATTTTTACAAAACATATGTTTAACAAAAACCATTTTATGAATTGTGAAACCTGTTCTGTTTAAAATAGTTTTTATTTGAAATTAAACATTATCTTTCCACAGTTGAAAGAGCAGCTCAAGGGAAATGAACTAATGGATTTGATCCAAGAAAAATGATAAAATTTTTTCCAACTTGCTAGAAAAAAGCAAAACTCAGACATGTTTCAGATGCTCATTAATGTGAAATACATCTCCAGAGCTCTAGCAAAGGACAGATATGGCAATGAGGAGGTCCACATGAAAGAATATTCTCCTTAACCATTTATCAGTAGAATTAAATCAGGCTTCAATAAAAAAATCATAAATACTAAATAAAAGATCCTCATGACCTTGGGAGGAAACCATTTCAACCATGAGCTTGAGGGGCATGAAGACAGATGAAATATCTTAAATACTGCTTTTATTTGAAGCAGCAGGTTATGATTAAATACACTGTATGTGTACCATAGCCATAATAAATGTGCCAAACATTAAAAAAATTATTTGTAAGTCCTTATTAACAATTTGTGAAATGGTATTCTGCCATCTAATCTGAAGTCAGATTCTAAATTAGTAACTTGAGCAGCCCTACTGATTGCTGATGGGACTGCTCATGCACTGAGGTACATTCCACAAATGGCAAAAGTTTTTCTAGCCCACTTGCATTGTATTAGCCTTCTTAAGCCTTAATAAGATACACATATTTAATCTTCACAGCTGCAGATCCCTCTGATGCCCCTGTGTGTTTTAAGCTTCGTTAACTCTGATAACTTCTGGACCTGATGTCGAGCTACAACAGTATCTACTGAGATGGCACAGTCTTCAGGTTATATATTCAGTTTTCCTAAATGTTTTTTAGTCTTTGGAGAGGTCACAGAACATAAGATGGAACAATGGAAAGTATTAAAGTACAAAGGGCATGAATAAATCACAAACCTGACTACTATTTCCACTTCTTATAAAAAATTTTTGTCAATTATTTACCTGCTATTTGTTCCCATTAATTTCAAGAAGTTAATATCGATAGCAGCAAGGTAACAATGATTAACAAGATTAAACAATGGACAGTCAAATTCTGATGGGGTGTAAATGAATGTAATTATTATGTCATTATTTTCAGCTCAAATATATTAGCTGACATTCTTGCTCTGTATGAGTGGTCCTCACAACTTTCCAATAATTTTGTAAGAGAGTACCTTACAATTTTTAAACCTTTTCATCAAATCGGTGAGAGTGGAAACAAAAAAATAGTAGTATGAACTTGTCTTTGTTTGAAAAGACAGGTATGGTTTAATTTTTACTTTCCCGGCCAATGCACCAAATTAATGTCCAGGGTTTGAGTTGCCAATTTAAATAAACTTATTTCTTTTTGTTGTGAGACAGAACCAGGAGTTAAAGAGCAAGGCAGGCTTAAAACTTTGAAAGGGTATAGAAGAAAATTTATTAACTACACAAATAAAAACGGGAAAAAAAAAAAATTTCAGAATAAGATTTTCCACATCACTCCGTCCCTCCCTCTCCCAGTCTTCACAACAACAAAACAAATATACAACAAATACTTCAGTCAGTGCCTAATTTAGTCTTTTTCTGTTTACTTTTGGAGAAAAGAAGTTTCCTCTTGTCGAAGTTGTAGGAGATGTGTTCCACAAGAAGAAAAAAAGTCTTCTTGTAGTTTTACCTCTCACGATTGCATCCGCCCGGGAATCTGCAACTGTGACACTTCTCCCAATTCTACAGCCGTCCCAAAGTTGTAGATATGGGTCATGTTTTGTTCCATGGGGTATTACTTTTAAGAATTGAAAATGTCCAACAGCAACGATTTTTTTATTTGTCTCCCTTTTCTCTGATCAGGCTTTATCTTCAGAAAAAACTGCAATCCCCTTCTTTTCTCAGGGCAGAAATTCAAATTCTCAACACAGGTGTTCTTTAATCAAATTATCTCCTAAGAAGGAACATTTCCATCCCCCCATGTCTCTTTCCATGGTTTAAAGGAATATTCAGTACATTAGTTCATTCCTACAATTTCCCAAAAAGATTTTCAGCCATTTCAGCATCTTCTCACTCTCCTTCCATCTTAAAAATACTCAGCTCTTGCATCACTGACTTCAGAACTTTCCTTATTCCCTTTCATATTTAAAGGGAAGGCTGGAGGCTTTGCAAATCTTATCTGAACACTAAAGAGTTAAAGTTTAACTCAACTACAAAAGTTGAGCCAGGCTCGGCCGTGCTGGGGGGGGGCGGCGGTAGCGCCACTCAGCCCCTGCGGGGCTGGGCTGCGGCCCGCGTGGCTCATGGCCACCTGGGCAGGCCTGGTCCCGGCCCGGGACCGGCAGCATAAAAATCCAGCACCCCCCCACGCCAGAGCCACAGGCCAGTAGAAAAGGAATCCGTGAAAGTTTTATCGCACAACTTTTCCTCCCCTCAGCCATCGGGTCCCCCCCTCGTTGGCAAACGGGGCCCAAGCGGCCTCCGAGTCTCCCCCTCCCCCGCATGGGGAAGAGGGAGACTCGGGTCGTTGTTACCTGCCCAGCCGCCGGAAAGACAAAAAGACTCGTCTTCCGGGATTACCCTTTTTATAATGTGTGTGCACGGAGCGAACCAACTTTCTCTGATTGGCTGTTACAAGTATCCCAAAACCCCCCCACAAAGGAAACTCTCCCAGGAAGAACTCCTGAGTTTCTTCCTCCCAAGTCAACCTATCACTGAGGTACATTCCACAAATGGCAAAAGTTTTTCTAGCCCACTTGCATTGTATTAGCCTTCTTAAGCCTTAATAAGATACACATATTTAATCTTCACAGCTGCAGATCCCTCTGATGCCCCTGTGTGTTTTAAGCTTCGTTAACTCTGATAACTTCTGGACCTGATGTCGAGCTACAACAGTATCTACTGAGATGGCACAGTCTTCAGGTTATATATTCAGTTTTCCTAAATGTTTTTTAGTCTTTGGAGAGGTCACAGAACATAAGATGGAACAATGGAAAGTATTAAAGTACAAAGGGCATGAATAAATCACAAACCTGACTACTATTTCCACTTCTTATAAAAAATTTTTGTCAATTATTTACCTGCTATTTGTTCCCATTAATTTCAAGAAGTTAATATCGATAGCAGCAAGGTAACAATGATTAACAAGATTAAACAATGGACAGTCAAATTCTGATGGGGTGTAAATGAATGTAATTATTATGTCATTATTTTCAGCTCAAATATATTAGCTGACATTCTTGCTCTGTATGAGTGGTCCTCACAACTTTCCAATAATTTTGTAAGAGAGTACCTTACAATTTTTAAACCTTTTCATCAAATCGGTGAGAGTGGAAACAAAAAATAGTAGTATGAACTACATGAGTTGAATAACATTTCCTCAAAATGATAGCAAGAAATGCACTAATGGTACGAAGGGGTTCAAGAAACAGCAAAGTATAGAACAGGAAAACTGGTAACAAATTGATTTCCAGTTCATTGGTGCTTCCAATTTCTCAGGACAGCATTATAACCTGTAAGTAAGTCAGATACTTTCACACAAAGGAAGATTTTGAGTGATAATTTCAGTTCTTTTATTGTGCTTCATTTTACAAAACCTGTGTATCTCTTTTGCAATATGGCTTGTAACTCAAAGAAAAAGAAAGAGGAAGAGGAAGAGGTGAGGCCTTTGAAGCAGTTATTTCAGTTGTCACAATAAAATATTTGTTTGAAAAGATGTTGTGCAATTTTGTAACTAAAGCAGTTTATAATGATTTCAAAGCAAGTTATAAAACTCACTAATCCATATGAAAAATTTTAAAATTCTAAGTCTGAATTAATGCTGAAAAAGAATGTTTAACATGAAAAATTTCACTCAACTGTAAATAAAATGTTTGAGATACAAACAGCACCTACTTTCTAATCCAATAAAAATATGAAAAATTTATTATTTTCCTTTGAGTGCTGCAGATTTTCAAGTAGGGAAAAAAAGTCAAATAAACATAAGACACACCTACCCCTTTTTCAGTCACTGTAATTGCTCAGATAAACTTTACTTATGTTTCATATCATACCAATAAAGTATTCCACTTACTTATATTGCAAAATCAATACCATTTTAAAAGCAAAATCTTCTTTCCCATTATGAAAAAATTTTGCCACAATTTTTGTTGGAGGCTGGTGGCAGCAACTACTTTCCTCTGATACTTATCAGACCTCTAGGGAGACACATGCAGCATCTATTGTACATTTTGAGAAGCTCCAGGTTAGCTAGGATGTAAATTGAAGTTCCCCCTGAATGAAAAGGAGCTGTGGCAATACCTCTACCCAAAGAGGCCATTAGCACAAGATGAAATGTTAGACTAATCCTACAAAGCTGGATTTTTGCCCTCATTAAAACCTTGCTAGGTTACCTCTTTCCACACCAAACTAAAAATTCCTCAACAGCTCCTATTCCATCTCCAAACACTCTTCCTCAGTCTGAACCTACTCTTGCTACTCTCTCAATAGAAACTAGATGCAGGAAGTGCTCAGCTTGATCAACCCAGCGCCCAATGTGTGTTTTAAAAATGGCAGGCCTCTAATATCACAGAAATTCTTCAGAAAAATCTCATTGATATTCCAGTGAAAGTAGCAGAATAACTTCTGTTATTATCCTTTGATTTCTATAGCCAGAACTCTTATATGGAAAGATATTGTTTTTGAAGAGAAGCCCTGTAATTATTTCAATTATTTAAATAGAGTGATTATGTGCTGATATCACCATTTCGAATCTGTAGTCCTATATAAATTACACAGCTATATAAACTACTGTAGTTCTGTACAAAGTACATTGCTTGAGGAATACCGAAAGTATTAAAGGATCAGTGGGACTCAGAATTAAAATGAAAATGTACAGTGTATTACAGTTCCTTTAGAAGGCCCTTTTTCAATGTCATTAATTCATAAGAAACCTTTTCCTGTAACAGTACCCAACCACTACTGCATATAAATGAAGGTACTGAACCAAGACAGAGCTACTTAATGACCTGGCACCTCACATAAAAATCTGTCACTTCCTGGTGAGAATGACAATAACAACCACGAATGTCAGCAGGCAGTGGCAGGTCATCAGAAACTGCCTGTGCACTGCGAGCCCCAGCACTCTCCTGATCCACAGCCAGAACACTCTCCTGAACCAGCTTCAGCCTGTTTCACAAGCCTGCACAGCAGCACAAACACGACCCAGAGAGAGATCACCTCCCCAAACACAAGGAATCTGTTTTGTTCTCAGAGTAGCAGCCAAGGAGGTGACTGAAACCAAAACTGCTCACAAAAACAAAACAAAATAAAACAAATTAAAAATTACCCTGTGGAGCATTTCAAGTGACCACAGATGTGTGCTGGTTTAGGCTGAACTTTCCTTGGGGGTGGAATGCATGTGCTCATGCTGAAGGATTCGGGGTGTCCCACCCCACCTCGGCTCAGTTTGTAAGGCAGAGGCTGCACTGCTCCTGCACCATCCCTCTGTGTGCCCTGGCTTCCTTGTCCCCTGCTTAGGTGGCTCTGGGCAGACCTCCAGACTTGCCTGAAATGCAGTAATTGGGCAGCGTGGGATCAAATGACTGTCCACCTAATAAACTCAGCAGCATTAATTAACTTCTCTTACCTTGGAGGATCCAGTTCAGGATTTTAAAACCACCAAGGTGTGCTGGGGGAACACTTCCTGCATTTGTCTTTAACAGATTTTATCCTCTTTGCTTCTGTTTGTGCCTGTTTTGTCATCTGGAACAATCCCTCTCCCTGTGTCTTCCCAAACTAATGCCAAGAGATAGAGGATAAAAGCCCCATGATTTACAAGGATACAGCCAGCTGCATAAAAGTTGACCTGCTTTCAGGTGCTGACGTGCTGACTCACGGAAAAGGGGAAAAAAAAGCCCCAGAGGCTCATTTTGGCTTCAGAATTCCCTTTGAGTGGGAACATGATAGTGAAAACTTGGGAAGGATAAGCAAGAAAGAAAGGAAGGAAAAGGAAAAATATTTGATAGATGCATTCTCTTGTATATGAAAGAGAATGTATATAGCCTAACAAGCTAAGCAAACACAGACAAACACTTAAATCTTTCCTAAGCCTGTGCTCTAAGGGTTTCACACATTTCTTTTCCAAAGGTCATTGGAAGTTAAGAAACAGTATGTTCTTTTGCACTTTGATAAGGTAGCTTTTCTCAGAAGACAGGTTAGCTCTTCAAAACATTGCTTGGACATTTTAAACCTACTGCCCGTATAAAATTTTCTGCATAAAGTTTTTCTTTCTTTTTACCTCCCATATTCCCTTCCCTATAGATTGAAGGTGCATAATAAAGATCCTTGCTACAGCTTATGTGCTTTTCTTACTCACAAATTGAGCTCTGTTTCTAGTAAAGGAAAAAATTCCCCCCTCCCCTCCATTGCCCTTACAATGAAAAGGTATGTTCACTCTAGACAAAAGTATGGTGTTCCTGTGGTCCAAGAGATAGGTTATGATGATACAGGAACTGCTCTTCTCTCACAGCTAAGGGTAATGTAGGAGGTCCACACCTGGTATCTAAGGTCAAACTGAGCTACAAATCCAACCCCTCCTCACAGCAACCAGGAGAGTCATGATGAATTCTATGCTTTCCAAGGAGCCTAGGCACAGTCTGGGGGACACAGGACAGAGCCAAAGAAATGCACCTCGAGTAGGGTATTTCATCAGCTTAACCTCATCTGAAAGGGCTGAGTACTGCTCCTTTCTCTGTAGTTTGGAAGTTAAGAATACAATTACAAACGATTCATCAGCATTTGGCTTCAGGCAGCAGGTCAAAGAGGTCTTTTAAGACTCAGAATGAAGTCAAAGAACATATCTAGGTGTGCTATCTGTAATCTTTAATGCAGACTGGCATGCAAAGGCTGTTCAAGAGTTCAGCTTGAAGTTATGACTTTGATGCAGAAATTACTTGTGATGTTCCTGCAAAAACCTAGAGCAGTAGATTCATTAACCTATCCATGGACTGAGGCCAGGGTATTGTGTATTTATATATTTGCTTTATTTTTGGAAATGTTGGTTGAAATTTTTCAGTTGGAGAATGATTCTTTATAATGCTTTTTAAGTTAAAAACTGGATGAAAAAAATGAGCTTTTCAAAAGCAGTTCAAATTTGTTCAGAAGAAGCCAACACAGAAAACTATTTTAGTTTACCTAGAATATTTCAGAGTATATTTGGAAGGAGATATTTAAATGTAATATTTCAGACTCTGCCTCACAGGGTAATGCCATTCTGACTTTAAGAAAAAGCAGCCTGCTTGAATTCACTGAAGTTCATGCTGCTTAAGACTATGCAATAATTCTTGATCAGCTTCAGTTCTGAATTTCCTGAAAGTTCTTTTAGATACATCTAGTTTTCTAGGGAACTGAAGTCTTCAACTTGAGGAAACAAGCTCATAATCATCCAGGTACATATCAGGTAGCATGAAAGCTACCCTGACATTCAGTGGAAGTATATGTATAAAAGCAGATACTGAGGTGCTAGTTTCAGATCGAGATGTGTACAGATTAGGCAAACATCACTACACTTTGCACCTCGCTTATACAGTTATATTTTGAGACATCTGCAGAGAGCCAGAATTCTCTGAAAAACATGGTTCAGGTCCAGACTGCAGCAGGTAGGTCAGCAGCACGTTATTTCAGAGAGCAAAAAAATGACAATTTAAATGTTAATAGAGTTTGTGCAGGTGAGAACGGAGAGGGAAAAGCACAAGAGTGCAGACATTTCTTTGAGAGACACTCCTTCCTTGATGATACATGGAAGTTATATTTTAGAAGCATCACTTCTGTCACAAAAGGTGTCAGACATTTTCCCATAGATTGAAAGGCAGCCAGACTCAAAGCCCAGTGCACCTCAGAGGCACAAGCCACGGCAGGTTAATCACAGTCTGTGTGAGCAAAGCTTACTCTGCAGTGAGCATTCAGAAGAGTGCCTGAGATTACTTCTCCTGATTCATCTGCACCCCGTAAAACTTGATATAATTTCATGTTTTCCACCCTTCTTTTCTGGTGTGCAGCATCATCAAGCTCTATGAGATAACATTTAATTTTATGTTACGTGTTGAGCAGCTCCTAATGTAATTAGTCTCAATGTAATGGTGTAATTTGGTTTTGGATGGGAAGATTTACAAAGAAAATTAGAATAAATGAATGCACAAAGCACCAGCTGGTGCTTATACCTACTCCCACATAAGAAGAATATTGCTATTTGCAATCCTATGAAAGATGAGATAATTTGGATAACAAGGATCAACAAAGGGTGATGCAGCAGTTGGTCTAAACAGAAAGAAATCCACAGACAAATCCTGAACCATGTGGGATATAAAGCCTGCCAAAGCTGGCAGTAACCCAAAAGCATATTTTAAGGGAAACAAATATTGCAGTGCATAAATGTACCACATGGTGCATGACAGCAAGTGGCAACAGCAACAAGAACAGTAATAACTGACCAGCCAACTTGAGGGCTTCAGCTGAACAGGGCTCCTGACTGACAACTGAACTTATGTTTACATTTTTTATCTCTATTTTGAGGAAGAGGCTGTCTAACCTCCATCCTGTATTTGGAGTTTTCAAAATTCAGACAGACAAAGCCATGGCTGACTTGATCTAGTGTTGGTGACAGTCCTGCCTTGAGCCCTCATAAAGTGAAGACTAACATACAGCAGTGTGAGTGTTTACATGTACCAAACATATCATAGCTAAGCTTTCCTGAGCAGCACATGAACATATCAGCAAATCCCATTGCTAGGTAATTCCTGTCTTACAAATTTTACTTCAGTTGCTTACCCAACTTGTTTAACTTTGGGCGTTTTTACCAACATTTCTATTGTTGGACTTATCCTAAGATTAAAACTCAGTTTGGCAAACAGGCCTATGCCCAAGGACAGCCAGTATTTTGCTTTGTCCTAAGTAGTAGCAATTCCTAACATCTGGATTACTTTGGTGTAATTCTTAGTTCTGGAATTCCTTAAGCCAGTACAGCAGAATTATACCTGGGCTTGCATTCAGACATGCTTGAAGAAGCAAACAATACTTTTAAAAGCGCAGACCTTTATCTTCAATACAGTCCAAATCTGTATGTGTGACCCTGCATGCACATGCACACAGGTATCCATGCTATAGGCTTCTCCAGGTGGTCATAGCCAGAAAGAAAACATACTTCAAAGAGTTTTCAGGAGATATTAATGTACAGGCACTGGGGAAATTGTACAAATGGTGCTTCTGTCTGGCAAAGCTTTGAATAAGAAAACAAATTTTCTTGGTGGCTTTCTGTGATTAGCCATATATTCCTTATATTTAATAAATTAAGCAGGCTGGCAATTAGGCAATAAATTTCTGGGAAGAAAGTTCAAGAGTTTATTTTTCTAGCATCCATTCCTTTACTGAGAAATGGGTGAGGTTTATAAAAAGGTGAAAAGGTGATTTTGTGATTCACATTCCCTTGATATGCTGCAGGAGAGAAACCTCCATGTCCCAAATCAGAAGGCAGGACACGCCCTTGATCAAGAGGAAAGGGACCAGAGGTGATAGGAAAGCTGCTGGCTACATTTTTCATTTTTCTGTTTTCCATAACTCTTTATTTCCCCCATTGTTTCTGGCAGACAGCTGGAACCCTGATCTCTCAAAGCTAAAAGAATCAAATACAAAAAAACTACTTGGTGGAGGCAGGGACTGAGAGCCTTATGAAAACTATACTTAAAAACATTCAGTAATCTCAAACCTGAATTAAATTAGCTATCTAATCAGCAAATTCTCCCACAACACTTCTCCCTCAACACTTCCATCTGGAAACAGAGACAGATACCTGAGTGTAAGGAATTCTCTAACAGATGGGAAAATACCTCTGCTGCTTCCTCATAATCCTTTCTGGATAATTTTCCATCATGAAAGATTCTTTTACAATATTAAAGAAGAAACTGATCCGTTAGAAAGGCTTTTCTAACACCATTTTAAGATAAATTCCACTTGTTGGTCTTTAAAAGAACTGACGGGATCACTTCTTCCCTTGTTCAACTGGGGTTTACATCCCCAAAGAAGTACCATTAAAACTCCTTGCAAATTGACTGCCATTACAAATTCCAAACTAACCCAGTGTTGACACAAACACATTTTTACTATATGCCTTAACAAAGCATGCCTCACCGTGGGAAGTGGTAACTGCAAACTAGCTGTATCTCTTCTTGATTCAAGATGCAACACAGACAGTATAAAAAGAAAAAAAGGCAAATACATAAATAACACTTTTTTCCCCAGGTATTTCTTCTCCAAAAACCAATGTTCTTGTCTGCCTTGTCCAAAATGCATATAGTCCAGCTGTACAATTCCTAGTATATAGTTATAGAGTATATATTACTTTGGTGTTGAAGAAAATGTGTGTGCTTTCAGATCTGTTACAATAGAGCTGTAATAAAGAAAGGTCTAAGTTTTCTTTGGAGGATTCCTGTGTCCTGTCAAGGTAACTCACAGTTCTTCTATTTAACCTGCTAGAGAAATTTCCCTCCTTTTAGCTGCTCTCATTTGACTTTGTTCAGGTGAGAGCTCTGTCCCATGCAGCCCAGATGGATCCAGCTGAGACAACCATCCAGCTTCCCTCTAGCCACTGTCCAGACCTGCAGCTCTGGTACACGTTATCAGCAAAGCAGCAGGGTCAGCAGGGGGAATGTATGACTGTGTCCCAGTACATAGTGCATTCTATCAGTCTAAATTGAGGATTAAAGAGGATGCAAGCTAGACCACTGCAGCACGCATTGGGTTACTGAACCACCAGCTTTTTCCTCATTTAATGTTGGAACCAGCACTTGAAACAGTCTAGGAGGAAAGAAAACCTCCTATCCAGAGGAGGCAAACCTATAGAAACATGCAGGACTGCTCACCAAAAGCAGGGAGAGAGAGAGGACTGTAGTCTGCTGTGACCTTACATCCTCCTGCAGCTTGATCTGGTGTGTACAGGTTAGCTATGAACAGCAAGATCAGGAGGCAACCTTGCACTTCCAGTCTGTGCACCAAATGACAGAGCAAATATAACAAGGTTTCCTCTTCTGAAAAATTAGTGCTATTTCAGCTTCAGCTCTCATTCCCCCTTCCTCATATTTAAAATTACTTACATAAAGAAGTGTTTGGAGTTTGTCAGAAGACACGGAAAACAGGCGGATAAACTGCCTCATACATGACAACTTTGCCTAGTACAACATTATCCTGAGGCCATGCCCAAGAAAATGATTGGAGACCTACTAGTAGGAAAAGTGGCTATACCACACATGCATATGAGTAATTACTAGTTGAACCAGAACTAATTCTACAAAGAGCTATAGCAATTGTTTGCCAAATTGAGTCTGTCGTGGCAGATGCTAAAATAATTGCTCAGGGAGATTACAGGCCATATCCAAGCAGTTAATTCACTAGAAGTGTAATATTCAGAATGGCACTGGAAGAGCAGACAAAATGGTAGCAAAGACAGCACAGTTTTTTAATCAATCAAGCACTACTGCCCTCCTCTGTCACCCCTATTTGGATGAACAATTCATGCTTCAGTTACTGCTCAAAACTGCATATGTTTGCTTACTACCTGGCCTGAACAAATTTCCCTATGTCTTGGGTTTGGAAAAAACGAAGCATTTTATAGTGTTTTGTACAGTCATCAGTGTGAAAAATACAAAGTCGTTGTCCCTGCTATAAATCCCTCACATGAAAAGAGTGGAGTATTGTTAAAAAGCTTTTGCTTGCTGGTTTCAAACAGCAAGATATTTCAGCAAAAAAAGAGTCCTCAAAGATTCACAGAGGTGTTGTTTACAGAAATGTCTGCATGGGTACTTGCAGGGAAAAAATATATATATTCCATGTGGAAGGGTTTTTTACCAAGGGCTCTTTTGCTTGTCTCTGCTAAAGAGAAGAGAAAAAAATCCCAGAAAATTTGTCTCCCAGTATGAACTAACCCTTAGCTCTACTCAGATGCAATTCCTAGCAGAGCAAAGGCTCATTTATGTCCATCAAATTCCACAAGATAGAAGTCATAGAGGATGTTATTGGCAAATAGGTCACATGCTGGCTGGCTACAAAGGTGCATATATCCTTGCAGAAAGGGTAGCTGCATGAAGGAGAAAGAGGATGGTTAGACACTGGATTTATTTTTCATTTTTCTCTGAGTTTTGAATACATGCTGTTAAAATTGGTCTATCCCTTAAAACTGGTCTATCCCTGAGCATTGATTACTTGTATATGTGCACCTTCAGGACACAGCAATAAAAGAATACCATTTCATTTGGCACAACTCACTGTAAAGGAAATGATGCTTGACATAACACAGATAAAAATAAATATTACACAAATATACACCAGAACCCTGCATACCAAGAACTCCAAAGTGACTTTTACGATTTTATAAGCTTGGATGTGTGTGAAAGAAAACAGTGAAATTTGTTCTGTAGCCAGGTTACCAACCTTACCTCATGATGAATAGTACTTTACATCACAAAGCACATTGCTCATTTACAGTTCAACATGATACAGCAGGAGAGAGCCTATTCCAAAATATGGAGTAGAAAGGCTTTTCTACAGCTGTTTTGCAGAAGTTCAGCAGAAGTGATTACAGAAAAAAATTAAGTGTGCAGCCACATTCCCAGTCACACAGGGATATACAAATTAGGTCCTCCTGAACAGCTTCTGGAAGTGACAGCAAACCAGCAAAGGATGGTGTGGCAGAGAAAACATATGAAACCCATTTCAATTAAACAAAGAAATAGATCACTGTGCAATGTATGTGATGAATTTTATGAAACCCATTTCAATTAAACAAAGAAATAGATCACTCTGCAATGTATGTGATGAATTTTCTTAAGACAAGAATTTTCTCAAGTAAGTTTTGTGGAGGTCTAAGAAAAGCAACAGCACAGAAGAAAAATGGGTGATTCTAAATATCAAACAGACTTTACAGCCTCTTGGACAAACAAATGAGAAGATCATGGCCTATCAGGTGAGATATTTCAGCTCCAAAGGGTATCCCGAGATAAGAGACTGGGAAACTGGGATCACAGCAGCACTCCAAGCAAGCCAGGCTCTGCCATGGGAGGCAATAGCATCACCCCTCGTGTCTCCTCCTGCCTCAGCACCACCAACCATCCCCACCACTGTTCTCTAGGTAGCTGCTTCCATTAAGCAAACACAGTAATTCTGCTAGCCCAATGTGGTCAGAAAGGAATTTCTGAGTGAAGTGGTTTTTGAAGGCTAGCACATTGTAGGAAAGATATAAATTTGAAATAAAGGTTGACAAATTTTCCCAACTGTGGTTTTTTTTGAGTTCAGAATGACTTAATTTTTCAAACATAATTCATTACCCCCCTCAACTACACTTTTCTATAAGGTGATTAAATGTCTGCTTCCTGTTGCAAGAATCACTACCCAAAAGTTATAAAATAAAATCATGAGATGACAAGTGCTCCAGTACATAGATATATTACATATACATGAACATATATAAAAAGCAGATACATTGGAGTAATTTTGCCCTCAAACTCTCCCCTCAGATTTCAACACTGAAGACGTCCAAAGTGATGATGGCACCACCACACACATAGAGGCAGGTGATTTCCAAATGCTCCTGCTGTAACCTCCTCTCTAATCACCTGCTGGAAGACAGCATGCTGTGCCACTTCAATAATGTTTACAATTAATATGCCTCTTCAAAACGGCCACTCCAATAAAGAAAGACTATTATCCGCTATCAACAGTAGAAAAGTACAATCAAAAATAGTCACTACCTGCAAATAGTCTGCAAATTTTTCTGAAGGCTGTATACCAAATGCCTCTTCTTCAGCAAGAAAAGACCTTCCACAAATCAGGAAAATGCAGACACAGGGATATTCCAGTTTGGACACCTAGCATGTTTCTGATAGAAAAGTTATGAAAACTGACTTATTTTTACATAAGCTTTTCCACAATTGTCACTAGACCTGATTTTCTACCCAGAGCTTTTGTCATTTATTCAATTAGATGCACTCAGTCTGATCTTTAAAGCTGAGCTTTTATCCATTCTTAAACTGTATCTGATATACATATATAAAATAAGCACTGTTCTGACAGTCCTTCTTCTCATGTCATTGCATGGTGAACTTTACACAGCAACCTGGAGATGAGCAAACTGAGATGTAACAGGTTGAGATAATGTTTGGGAAATGCCTCATTACATCATACATTAATTTTTTTGCTTCCCCTACAGACAAGAAGCAACAGACCTTACATTAGGGTCCTGCAGACTGGAGGTCTTACTGGGATTTACAAAAGTGGTCTCTTCTTTCACAGCCTGTTAAAAGAACGAGCCGAAGTTTAGTACAACATCCATACACTTAGGATAATACAACTACTTATTAAAAAATATTCCTGTAAGCATCTCAGAAAACTGCAGTACCCAAAATGACTACTCTGTCCAGATTTAAAAGACACAATCTTTTTGAATTTTCAGCTCCTACAGCTGAGATTCACTGTGATGAGCAACAATGTACAATGTGCAGGGCAATAGTGTAAGGAAGAGATTAATACTGGAGGAGAAACAAAGGAACTCTGACATTTGTGGTTCCTCCAGAAAGCACTTGAGCAGAAATCATACAAAATCTACACAGATAAACATACTGTAGTTGAGATGTCCTTTCAGTTGGAGTAGAATAAATATTTATGTAGCCTAACTGAAGTAATAATGCCAACTTTTCATTCAGTCTTTGAAAACCTAACTGAAAAATGTGATCCTCTACATATATTCATACTGTATGCACAATTCACAGAAAATCTCACCCATTACTGCTCTCTGCTAAATTACAGAGTCCTGTCTCTCATATGCCATTTGTCTGTTGAGTTGAAAATACTAGTATTGCAAAACAACTTACATGGAAATTGCTTTATCACCTAGGAAATGCCCAATCCGGGCAGGCCTTGATACATTTTTCATCTGAGATGCAGTGTTCCACAATCCATGTGTAAATGCCAGTGTGAGGACAAGACTGCCCCCCACTACAGAAAATACTGACTACAAAGACAAGAGTATCTCCAAATCGGTCAGGGACTTCTCAGACTGTGACATTTGCACCCCCCTACATGAACAGAAGGGGACTGAAATAGTCCCACAACAGAGTGATTTTTCAGTGTTCAGTATCTGAACCACAGTAATTTGAGGCCATAGGTCCAGATCAAATTAAATTAAATGTGTCAGTCTAATCCTCTTAAAAAAGGATGAAACAGATTTCTTCAAATCCATCAAATCCAAATCAAAGGATTTTCAGACATGTAAAAATATTGTAATGTTACATAAGACCTTCCATTCAATAAAAATTGACATATTCCATTTGAGGGTACTCATAGAATAGGAAACAAAGTCAAAGCTGAGTTTCTTCTATATCTTAGCAATGAACTAAAATAAAAATATCAGTAGGCATACTCTATGCTTGAGGAAATCATCCAAGCTGTGATAGTTTTGGGTTTGTTTTCCCCTTGTGCTAGAGGGAACAGAACCCTCATCACCACTTCCCAGATCATTATTTACCAGATCATCAGCCATGGTGGGAAGGCACTGTTCCAGCTTGCACACACAATTAACTATATGGGTAAATAAACTGTAACCACTGGGAGCCTGACACACAGTGAACTCTGTTCTGGGTCTTCTCCAGCCCAGGCAAGTACCTGAGGTGATGAGTTAGAGAGCATTTTGAGACAAGTTCTTTAGTGGGAAGTTCATCCCTTCCTATTAGAATTGCTGAACATTGTATATTGATACCAAACCCATCATCTGCAGAGAGGGCACCCTCTGACCCTCATCAGCAGGTTTATCCCTCTCCTAGGGGGCTAGTTTACACAGAGAAAACTGGTTTACAGTTAGGTTGCTTGGAGGAGAACAGGATCAGCAGTAGCTACTGGAGAAGCTCCACTCCAATGTAGTGCCCTTACATATTTGGATTTAATCTCCCTCAGGCAGAGGTTTCCTCAGTCCTGCACAAACACTCCAGAAATTAAGGAATCAGATGTGGGACATAATCACAACATCACCATCATTGTAACTCAGCCACCAAATGTTTTGTTGCTAAGGTTTTCCGTGAATTAGTGTCACATCATAAACCATTTAGGGATCAGGAGTGCAATTTTAAAATTTTAATAAATTTGTAGCTTTAAGAAATTCAGCTCAGCTTTAGAAAACTTATTTTGCTGGTCTTCTAGTATCTCTGTCTAGCATAATGTTTATTCAAAATCTATTGCTTTCTTGAAAGGAAAGAAAAAATCTTTTTAAGGACTTGAGAGAAAGCATTGAAAATCATTCTTTGTTGGCATAGATGAGCAGTGGAAGCAATATTTCTTTGTTCTACAGAAATTATAATGCTTTTTATAAAGCTGTTTAGTTTCTGAAATCTGTAAACATGAATGCAGCTGTCAGAAACCTAATACAAAGTCTCTTCTTCTACAATGATGTCTTAACAGCATTTTATTGTTAAGCCTGTCAAGCTAGCTGCTTATTATGTGTCAAATTGGTTACTTTTTAAAACTATAAATTTTAGTTCATTCAAATTTTCACCAAATTAATTGATCTGCATTTTAAGGTGCACTTGAACACAACAACAGAAAAGAGATTACAGAGATCAAGAATGCAATGCAGGGGGTGTGACCAGTAATGAAATTATTAAAATTCCACCTACTTAAATGCTATAAGCCATGGATCTCATTAGCCAGCTGAGAAGACTTCGCTATGCTAGATCCTTGTGTTGCTTCTCAGCTTTGTGACTGCATAATTTCTCTCTTTTGTCTTCTCCGAATTGGAGGGTTAAGCCTGCATCTCAAGAAGTCATACATTCCTAAGCAGCATGACCAGCATTCTCCATCAATGAGGAATTTCTCTTGGTACTAATTTTTCTCTACAAGTAAGCACTGCAGACCAGTGAGCAAGTAATCCCACTCTAAATTGTAAGGAGAGAGGGAGCATGCAAAGAAATGGGGGAACCTGAACAGCCTCAGGTGACGAGGCCTGCCCTCAGGGTGCCATGGGGGTGCATTGGCAGGTACAGATTAACAAGGATGGGCTCGTTCTTCTCAGCTTATGCCTCTCCTCCCTATCTGTGGATGAACTGACGTGGGAAAATGTTATACTTGCAAACACTTCTGCAAAGGGCTTCAGCTGTCAGACAGTGTACCACCCTTGCCTCACCTGGCGGCTTATTGGCTTTCGGGTTGTTTGTTTCAGAGCGAGGTCAGTAAGTCAGCAGCTGACAGCCTGTTGCTTTTATTTTTCTTCTTAACACTGCAAATCACATTCACTAATCACAGAAGGACTTTGTCAGCCTTACTGAAAAGACATGACTGTGGAACAAGGGTTATGCTTTTAGACAGCCCTTACAGTACAATTCCCAGGTGGTTTGCCTTCATTTGAAAACAAGTGCAACTCCTGGGGCCAGGATTTGGGTTTCCATTGCAGGATGCCTTCCAGCAATGGGGCATGGGGGTTTAGCCAAGGGTAGCAGGAGGTGCCTGGTAGGGAATTCAGACGGAGAGCTGGGCAGAGGCGCTCACCCACTGAAATCCCAGCACTAAGCTGTGCAAGAAAGACAGAGGCAGAGGCAAAGCATGGAACTGCTTAGATTGTAACTAAGGCAGATTCTCTCCTCCCACAGAGGCTGCTGCTCTGAGGGAGAGATTTCAGGGCATAGCAGACCTGGAAGCCCAATTTATACAGAAGCAGATTCATTTAATAATTACCCAAAGAGAAACAAGCTACTCTTCTGGCTACCAGGCTGCAAACCAAATTAAAAGTTGATCCATATAATCCATCCACACAACGCCATTCTCTTTTTTTTATCTGCATCAGGCCCAGAGGAAAAGAAAAATCATTAATGCTCTGATTTCATATGCCATTAACTTTTTGGATGATATTACAAACAAAGAATTACTTTATCATTTTAAGCATTATTTATACTGTTTAGGGACAAGAAACATGACTGGGCAGCAATGCCATTGTACAGGCTCTCTTCATAGATGATTCCTAAGAAATAGTTTCACCAAAGGATGAAAAGAGGAGAAAAGTATCTAAGTAATATCAAATTTTGCCCACAGCTCTCTAAGCCATCTACCTATGGGCAGCCTGTGAGTTCTCAAACTGCTTTTCAGTCAACTCCTAAGAACTGCTAATCTCTGCTGCTGTCTCAGCAGCCAGGTCCTTTGGAGCCTTAGAGAGGGGGTGGATACTCCAGGGATGCTATGCCAGACTCTGCTGAGCTTTCTAGAGGGGGTGGGAACACTTTCTGGCCCATGAGAGTAATCCCATGCATGAATTCATAAGTCCCTGTAGCTGGATTTGCCTAGTGAACAGCAGCTGCTTCAATTTTCTTCTCAAGAAAGAGTTAGCCCCAGGATAATGGAGTACAGAACCTTAAAATGGGAATTGGTTGCACCAAGCATGTACCAAGAGGGGAAAGACAGTAAAGACAGAACTCTGGGTGCAGCCTTCTGTGGTTTTTGCCAGTGGGGCACTGTGCAAGGCAGTCTGTGTTCTTCATGCCTCAAGCAAGCACCGTTGGGAGCTAGTGCCATCTGTGTCTCTCCTCCATCACAAGGGGCATTGCTGCAGCTCTCAGCTCTACTGATCCAAAATAGGAGTACCTTGGATAAGCAAAACAACTGCATGAAGAATCAGATCACTGCAGCTGAGGGAGAGTGTCAGGTTCTCATCTGAGAAAGACAAGGGTCTAGAAGGCTCATAGAAAATACATGATGGCTCTTACTTAGCAATTTCACAAAGTTCTCAGTTGCAGAAAGGAAGGGACAGCAACACAGGTTTCTCCAGCATGTTTGGAGATCTTCAAATGTAAGGAAGGAATGACTCTTGCTGCAGTGGCATGGAAATACTTCTCTAGCTTGGCTCTTTCTGAATCTGTAATAATGGTAAGGAGGCCTGAATCAGATTTGATTTTTCGGCTCTTTATCAACATTTTTATCTTTTGTTAGCCATGCCAAATGCTGGCTGATCTCATTAGATAATACAGGCTAAGGAATATGTCATCAGGAAGAATGTTCTGCCAAAATAAACCTACCTTGGTGATTTAATATGTCAAATGTAACTTTTCAGGCAGAAAAGCATGATGTTTATGTCTCCTGGGAGCAGACTACTCTGTTTTTTCCCCTGTGAATGAGGCCTGGCACCATGGGCTATGGCGGGGCTCTTACACATCAAGGCAATTAACAGTACTTGTCTCATCATGTCCTGGCACTTAGAGACACACCGGAGAGGAGACAGAGCTGACATACCCACAGCTCTCTGAGTCTTGTGACACCACTGCCACATTTGCCTCCACTATCCCAGGGAATAAATTGAAGATCTCATCAGTTCCCATATCCTGTTTATGCAAATCTTCACTCCTCGTCTGTACCTCCAGAAAGGTTGCCACATAATTTCCTCAGTTCCTTCCCTAATTTTGAGGCATCATCGCTGACACACTTCTAATGAGCTGCCATGTATCATATATTCCTCACACACAATCAAAATCTTGTATTTTTATACCTGTGGAACCATCAAATTCCTGTAGTCTCACTTTTTAAGTTGAGCAAACCTGTTTCCACCTAGCAACTGAACACAGAGAATTTGAAGCTGAGCCATTTTTAAATTCCATTGTTATGAACAATTATAACTGATGTGATGTTGTACTTGCTGCTGTTCCAGTTGAGAGTCCCAGTGCAGTTGCTTCTTTTTACCAAGCCTGAAACTTGACAGTGAGGTTATTGCTCATCCAAGTGGGTGACTAACAGCAACAGCTTTAGCAAGGAAGGCACAGTGTACATAAGGAGCTGTGGAAGCTTCCCCCACAGTCTGAACACCTCAGCTGTGACCTGTTATGCTCACATAATTTCAGTTCTGATCTCTGTGCAAAGACTATCAAATTGTGCAGTAGCTCAGTGCTGTGAATAGGGACAGATGGAGGGAGGGAGGAAAGGAGGAGAGGGAAGCAAACAGCAACTAATTCATGATGGAAGGAGCCTGAAATGTTGGAAAAGCTGATCCTTTCAAGGTACTTAAGTCAACATCTAGTGAAAGCTGAGAATTCCTCTGGGTATCCAGAAGGATTTGCTTAAGTCCTATTATAAGAAAGATTGCATATGATTATAAATCCTCAAGTGTCTTCCCTTCACCTACTCTATTTTCATTCATGACCTGATTAGGGTTTGAATCCAGATCTCCTTAAGTGAATAAAGCTCCAAAGACCCAGCTTACATAAAGACAGTGATTTTTTTCTAGAAATACATGGCAAAAGCATCTGGACTTTGAAGATGACAAGTCCTTACACTTGAATCTTTCCTTAAAGGCGCCAGAACACTAAAAGAGACAAAGAATCGTCCAAAATGTAGCCATGACAGACTAGCACTGTAGATCACCTCACTTATGCACCTTTTCGACCATAAATAATGCATAGATGGCAGTCTCATTTACATTGCAGCCATGGCTTGCATCTATGTAGAGAGCACAGGATGACACCGGTAACCTGCATGACCTGAGGTATTTTCTGTACCAGGGAAGAGTCCTTTCCTCAAGATAGCTCTAAACAACACAAGCAACCTGTACTTAATCACACATTTGCAATACTTAAGGCAAAACTACACGATGATCTGCCTGTACTTGTTTCCAGGAAAGGGAGAAAAAGGAGAGAGATGGCTATCGACCTGGCCTAAAAATTTACATGTGTATAGGCTTGTCAAGAAAGTTAGTGTGTGAAAGGAGTTAGGACAGAACGTCCCTTTGTTCAGCCTAAATGTCCCTTTGTTTGCTGAGAACCAAGGCAGGGGAATCAATGGCTTGAGAACCCAAATCTGTCTGATTGAAGATACTTCTCCCTGGCCAAAAGTTTCCATTAGGGTTGAAAAGGGAGAAACAAATGGGATTTTGTATGCTCTTTTATAAGGATCCTTACACAGCTCCAAAACACCTTTTCTCACCACTTTTTTTCTCAGCAAGCAACCCATAATCTAGCTCAAAAGTAATGTCACCTCTATTTGTCTTCCATAAACTGCACTGCAAAAACGTACCTGCAGAATGAGCTTGGCCTTCCCTTGTCTGCAGACAAGGGGAAGATGTGAGTGATGCAAAAATCAGCTGCAGTAGAAACCTGTGAGAAAGGAGACCCTTCCCTGTGCTAACCTGCTGGACACACCAACCCAAGGGTTTAGGAAAGCCTGGGTAACAGGTGCAGAATACAGACACCACTTGTGGATGACAAGCTGCTAGAACACAGCATACACTGCCTGCCAAAATGAAAAACCCTGCTGAGATAGCTGTACATTTGCTCAGGACCCTGTGTTTAATTTTCAGGATGATTAGGATTTGTCCAAAGCCAAAATGGATATAAATAGCAACTGAAACCTGCAGGTATCTTTCCTTCATTACTTGGGCCATGAACTTTTTGTCAAAAGAGACTCTTTGTGATACTAACAAGCCATGTCTGCTCAATCACAGCATATCAGCGCTGACTCATTTGCTTTGCCAGCTGCAAAGGGGTTTTAAATGCTAGGGAGAGCTGGTCTTTTGTATTCTGACAGCTCCTTACTGCTGCTCTATACGAATACCTCTCAAATGAAGAGCCTGGAATATATGCAAAAAAAAAGAAAAAAAAAAAAAGAAAAAAAAAAAAAAAAAAGCGAGTTGCTTCACAGTGTTTAGGGCTCCCCTGGAGCTTAATTATGTGGGAGCTGTGACATGTAGTCTGTCAGCTAAAAGGTGGCAGATCCCTGTGGCACGGTTTGAGAGGTGTGTTGTGAAACATTACTCATTTGCTCTTGCCCTACAGGTAACTGTATGGCATGCCCTGTGCAAAGCACAAGTTCCCACAGCTGTGTGTGGGTTCTTCACGTTTCTCACCTGTGGTGTCCATGGCAGTGAGCTCCTAGATCCAGCTTCCAGCATCCCCGGGCACACTGCAGTTTGATCCTACATTTAGATGAGTAGCACATAAATATACACGTCTTCACCAAATAAAAAAACCAATCCTCACTCATGTAAATTTTCTGCTGCTCTATAACTCTAAACCACAAGCAGGGCTTGCACTATATAACCTTATAAATTTTTGGTCTCTAAGTCAAGGCTATAACTGTGGGAAATTAATTGTCCCCTAGGAATGTGATAAACAGCTCTTTGGCATAATTCTGAAATGAAGAAGCACAGAGATCACATCCCAGGATATATTTTCAAATGTCTAGCAACATTTCCCTTGGTTTCATTTTTTAAATCATAAGTACTGGAATCATTAATTTCTAAGGCTCTCTCTTATATTGGTGCCTAGCTGCCATAAAAACAAAAAAAAAAGTAAACTACAAAAAATTTCCATCCCAGCTTATATTTTCCATTTGCAAACATTTACTCCATTCTACAAATTAACAAGGAACAGCTTCTTCTACTACTTGCAGGAGGTGCTTTCATAAACTTGTCACATCCTGATGTTAGTAGCATATGGTATTGAAAATATTCCTACTACTTGAAGGGAGAGCTGTTACAAATACTTCAAGCAACAGTTTGTTAATTTTGGATGCAATCCTACAGTGCACCAATATTTTTCTCATCCTTTTAAACCTAACCATATAATGAAGATAGCCCTCCAGATTTCAAAAGAAACAAGTTAGACCATAGATTTTTTTTGGGCCCTTAGGAGAACATTTCCTTTCAAACACCAATGTGTATGAGACAGAGTGTTTCTTTCTTCCTCCTTTTACAAACTAGAGGTGCAAATTATCTTTTTTCCCCTTCTTCTTTTTTTTTTTTATTTTTTTGTGCTACCATGAAATATGGGAATAACTGTGCTCTACATGAGGAAAAGCAAGGCTGCCTTGCTTTACAGCTCGAGGAATATAGGCTGTGCCTTACAGACCCTAGATATACCTCTTGCTCTGGCTGCTTAGTAAATTGAAATATGACAGTACAAAAAAGAAGAGATGATAAACTGGAGTGTTACGAATAAGGCCAGAAGGCAAGACTTCTCAGGGATATAATATGGAAGTGGCATCAAAAGATAGAACTGGGCAAAGGATAACATCATTAGTCCTCCAGATATACTGAGCAGCAATATATGTCAGATGGGGTCAAAGAGGGGCAGGATCACAGCCCTGGGGGAATACATGGACTTAAATAATTGTCTTCCATGAACAAAATTATTCCTTATCTGCTGTCTTGAAACAATGCTGTGTCTCTCAGCAGTGTAATTCCACCCCAGCTCCCTTTTCCCAGAATATGACTGAACTGCCACTGGGAAATGGCTCAGCTATTGGCATTCAGCTAGTTCTCTAGGGGGCTGGGGGTAGGTAGAGAAGATAACTGGGTGGGTTTATGGTATCTAATACAGCAGTTTATCAGGTCCTCCTGTAGCTGCCTTCCCTTCTCCCACCTTCTAGATGATGAATGTGTTTCCACTGATTCCTTCACCATGACCATTTTTCCCACCCTTTTCAGTGCTCGTGTAGCCACAGCTTCTTACTGTAACAGCTGATCACTGCCTGGTCTCTGCCTGCTTATTTTTGCCATGTATCTCAGAAAGGTGATCTTTCATAATTGACAGGAGGGGAGCTCAAGTGCAGAAGAACTCATCTCTAGTTACACAGGCAATTTGTGGCTAAGAAGGTAGTTGATGAGAATTTCCAAGATTAAGGTGACTTCCTAATCTACTGGCTATAAATCTTAAGCCATTCTTTGTTAGCAGTGAAAGTTTCAGGAATTTCAAATTGACCCTTATGCCATTATTTTTCCACAATATATGCTATACTGCAATAGTCTTCTTTACCTTCCTTCCCCTGAAATAAGAAGATTTTTCTCACTGGGGCCAAGTCCACAGACATCTACTTAATCCAATTTGACTTTTAAATCCTCGTGAATAACAACACAGACAAGAAGGAAAAGAGGAATGCTCAGTTTGCTCTAAAAGTTATTTACAACACAGCAGCAGCTAAAAAATATGGTAATGGCAGAAAAAACAAACCAGGATGTGTTCTCTTGGAAAGCCTCAGACTGAAAAATTAAGGCAGAGCGGGTCAATTGAGAGATGCATACGTTAAGCACATTTCCTATCTTGCCTTAATAATGTTGTATTCTGAATGCAGCAGCACACATTGCTTCCAGCCTTTAACTATCCAGTCAAACATGACCATTAAGCATATTCAGGAGAAAATACAAACATGAGAAGTATACCATGACATCATGTAGAAAAAACACACAGGAAAAACAGAGGGTAACAAAGGCAGAAATATGCTGCATAAAACACAGTTGATACAACACAGATTTCAGAGAGGTGAGAGAACTGCTTTAATAACTAAAAGAAAAAAAAATCACCAAAACAACTCCTTCCTCCTTATGCTGCCAGATTTATGGTTTCTGCTATTGAAATCTAAGGCAGTCAGAATAACCAAATTTTGATGCTTCCTTAGATCTAGCTAGACCAGATGTAATGTTGGTCTCAAACGAAAGATCTACCAGGGAACAACAAATACACAAAGCTGATTGTTAACAAAGTCCTTTGCAGGGCAAGTTGACCTGGTACATTATTGTGAAAAGAAACAAAGCAGTGGAAACACTAACATAACTTGTATTCAAAGAGAATAGTGTGCTCAAGGATACCACATGAATTTGGGATAGAATTATAACAATCTTTCTACCTCCATTTTTGTTCCTAAAACTTTGTATTTGGCGTTATCTTTTGTCCACAAATTTCACTTAAGAAGAATCACACATTTTAGATTTTAGCCCCTGACTGAGAAAATAACTTTTTATAGTCATGCTATTTAGCATCAGTTTTAGTTGTATGGCATCATTAAAAGAGTATTTTTGAAACAGGCTGTATCTAATGTAAACATTAACCAAGCAGTGAAAATAGAAGCTTAAAATTTAATTGAAAAGACGCAAACAAGTAGGAAAACAAAAGACTAGTTAATACTTCACACTCAGACATCTAAAAATAATCCCCTGAAATAAAGGTTTCATTTGGATATATAGACATTATCATTAGAACAATCTTAACCCCAGTTTCCATGAGTAGTGGGTAGCCTCAGAAAACTCCAGAGGATGCTCTTTCTAAGCTACAAGGTAAGTAAAAGCTACAGTGACAAAACAGAGATTTCCCGAGGCCATCTTTCCTATTTTCTCAGCCTCTCTTGGCTGTATTAACCATGTCAGTTAGGATAAATTTCCTACTTCCACCATATCAATCATTTTGAGTTACCTGAACAAAGTGCAGAGCAGCTAGAGAACGCTATGTCAATGTGCATACTTGACTAAAAATAAAGTGCTTCCTCAGGAGGAATGATAGGATTTCGGAAAACTGGTGAAAGCTATGCCAAAACTAAAAAAGCAGAGTATTAAACACAGATTACCTGGGCACCCACTCTAAAAGCAGCTTCCACTTGAGCTTTGAGGATGTTGCACTTCAAATGGTCAGGTACAGATGAAGGTGACACAGGGGCATGAAGAGTCTTTTCTGGTACCTTCTTGTCTTCAGCCTGTATTTATTAAAAAAGCAGTGACATACATTACACAGATAAGTTCATAAAATTATCAAAGGTTAAATTTTTTACTTGTAATAACTTGATTCAGTAATACTGGCTAAAACTTCCATATTCATACCCTGATATATACATCTTAGAAATTTTCAAAATATTTAATGACTTGATACTATGTTCAAGACAAGAATAGCCCCAGGGAAGCCTGAGTAATAGAAGCAAAAAAATTATGAGGAATGAAGATACATTAAAAAAGCCCAACCAGGCCCTGGAGTGGTTGCTCAAACCTATGAGCACACTGAGGAAACAAAACATTTTCTCAAAATATCCCATAGAAGGCAGAAGAGCAAACAGTACAACTATAGTGAACACTGGCTTTTCATACCACTCTTAAAATGCAAAGCTTTGCAAGTTTAACCACAGAAATATGAAGGAATTTCCACTTAATTGCAAGCCAAGCAAAATCTCCTTCATCAGAAGGAGAAGAAAAATCAAGGAATTTTAAACATTGCTGATGCTCTTTCCATTTGATATCAATCCTTTACCTAGGCAGTGATCTGAATCAGAAATTTTGGCCTCAGGACAGCTATTGTAGTGCCTTGGCTAAACATGACCTAAAGGTTTTGTGTCTTAAACAAACTATATCCAGCAGAAATGCCACATTAATAAACTTCCCATGAAGAAAAAGAAAATAAAAAGAAAGACAATATATTACTAATGTATCAACAAATGAGACCAGGATTGCAAACATGAACTCTTTAACAATCAAATTGTAATATGTCACATATTTTTAGAGAATAATTGGGCAATGGCATAACAGCCATTGCAAACTTCCCTATTCTTCCTGGAAGTTGACACCTGAATTAGAGATGAGTAACAGCCTAGACTGTGCCTTCATATTCTGCTCTCATGGTTGAGAAGGGTGAGTGGTTGCATATACCCAGACAAAACATGTAATGCTGTCATTCAGATTTCAGCCATTCAGGTACAATGCATCAGTAGACCAGGTCCAGTGATCCCTGAGATTCACCTCTGCCAAGTATTTCAAGACAGAACCAATCAGGGTTTTTCTGTGTTGAAATTACAATATGATTAGCCCTTTAACTACAAAATCTGCCTCCTTTATCCTTCCTTCTGCCCTCCCCCATGGCATCCCACTGGCTGATGGCAACTACAGTCTTACTGACTCTCAGGTCCTTGAGCAAGCACAGACAAATGGGAATATCAGGATTCAGGGGACATTTTCTGCAAGTGGAGCAAGTCACTAAAGTAATTGTGTTGCCCGAGGAAACTGTTCAGCAAACACTGGGGAAGGAAAGAGCTGGACCTTAGCAGAACTCTGTTGAGACTTCAATCTATGGTAAGCAAAGTTGGTCTTTGCATCCAGTCTTCTGCATCCAAAATGCCATAGCTGCCAGGTATGATTTTGAACAACTATCTGTTAAAGGACTGCTTGTCATGAGATTTTTTTCTCTGCCAAATTTCTAATAATTCTTACATGTTTATTTGTCAAGCTACATTTACTATTTTAGAGGAAGATATATTTGGACTTCCCATTCTCCCCAGTCTCCTCCTAAGGGAAAAATAAAATACATAAAATGAAAAGTGACAGTGTCTAGCTGGAGCAAGTTATGGAACTGTAGTAATCTATTCGGTCTTGAATATAACAGTAGTTTGGCAAGTATATTAAAAAAAACAACAAACCACAAACCTAAACATGAAATATCTGATTGCCATAGCTGTCTTTCCTAGGATACTCATGAAGCTGAGAAGTGGAGATAATCAAGAGGACAAAATTATTGGTAAAGAAAGCGCAGCTTTTACTTCACCGATATTCTTAGTAGACAAAGTGAACACATTTTTAAAAGGCTGTTATTACTGCCAACTTTCATGTGTATTGATTTCTAACACCAGAAAAAACAACACATTAAGAAGTGGCATTTCTAAAGGCCTTGCAAGATCCCACCTTTAACACTGTACACTAATTAAATAATATTTCAGTCAAGCAAGATTAAACAACTGTATTTTACTTGCTATAGCAAGACAATCAAGGCTTGTTTAGAAGACAAGCTTGATTCATAACAAGAAATGTTTCCAAGTCCCATCCAACTGATGTGCAAGTCTCACATTGAGATTCCTGAGATCTTGTCCCAATACTGATGGTGGCTGACCTGGCTGAAAGAAAAAACTGCTGCTAGAAGGTGCACACTTCTCAGAAGCCAGTCCTGGGTATTCAGTTCTGCTTTAGTCCTTGTCTGGGTCACACTTTAAGGGTTTCACCTTCAAGCAAGCAAAACTTGCTTTGCTTGCAGTGCACCAGGAGCAGCAGCACCTTTAGTGACTGGTCACACATGAAGGGCAGACACTGCTGCAATTGCTGCTCAGCCTCGTCCTGCCCAGCAGCTGCCTGCACACAAACCACACACTGGGCTTGGGAGTGCTCAGCCTGACCCAGAACCTCCTTCAGCTTCTGAGTATGTGTCAGAGCCCTCTCTGCCAGCCTGCCTTGGCAGTGACAGCCTTCTCTGCCACAGAGCACCACATCCTGAATCATTGCTGAATTCTGCTCTCCCACAGCTGATAGCTGAGACTATTACACACAGAGTCAGTGGCACTGAGGATCCAGATGAAATGTAAACTTTAATCACAGCACAAAAGCAGTGCCTTTTTGCTGCAGACTATTAGCTCTTCTAAGCAAGTTCCTATTTTTCCTTAATGTCACTAATCTTTACATACAGCTCGTTCATCCCTCAATTTCACTCCAGAGTATAACTGTCATCAAGAATGCAAAAGAAAATAAAATATTTCACGGCTGCAAAAGCACATGCAGAATCTTCTGTGGTTCATTTCACTAGTTTATAAGAAAATCAAAGATCTAAAACCTGTCTGCATTAGGAATCTCTACATACTATTGCTACAAGAATTAAAGCTGTATTCCACTTTATTTTGCTGCATAATAAAGAAATTTTATACTCCCAGAATCCTCACTGCTCACAGCATAAAGACAGCAGCTAGGTATTCATCTGTTGAGCCAGGCTGGCAGTTATTAACATTTTTTAAAAATTTATAAAGTCAGAGTATTCTATTTGGAAGTGATTAGAATGCTAAAAATGGCAGGATGTTTATGAAACTTCCTATTTTATCATTTTTTATGATGCAATTCAAAAGAATCCTTGATACCCCTTTCAAGTGAAAGTCCTAGAGTCAAACTTGCATTTGGAAAGAGATAATATTTTTGCTTAGAATTGCAATTTAAACTCATCCTAAAAGGTTTAGAAATTAAGAAAAAACCCATTAGGATATCTCATAACACTCCAGTTTTCCATGTCCAATTCTGCTGATCTCAATAATAGCAATGTGTTTGCATTTTTTTTCACCATTAATGCAGAATTTTGTTTTTCCATAGGAGAAGAATACTGGAGAATTGCATTTAAATGGAAAAAGTCAAACAAGGTCAGATCTATACAGATATAAAATTAGAGGCATTTTTTCTATTTGTAATTAAGGTCTTACATTTGCTTTTTCTCCTCTCAAACATTTACTTTAAATTCAATTGCATTTGCTGATACTAGAACTGAAGGCAGATTTGTAGAGTGTAAGATAATGATGCCACTGACTTTGGTTTGCAAAGCTAAGTGAATATGAAGTACATATACAGAATATAAAAATAGTTGCATGAAACACAGCAATACCACTCCTGTACTTAACATTTCCAAGCTCTGCTTTACAAGGTTCATGCTTTGTTCCACATCAAACTTTGTACCAAGAGCAAGATTCATGATTGTGCCTCTGTGGATTTATTGATAGCCTTTTCTTAGCCAAACAGCATGTTTAAAACATGTATTTGACTGGAGATAACTGAAGAATAGAATGAATATTTTCTTTAGGGATGCAGGCCTATTTTTGTTGCTAGTCATCACTACTAGTGGGAGGTAAAATTTTAATAAAGGCAACACAAATATATAGGTTCTGAAAGCACATTAGATAAGTGAGGTTTCCTGGGACTCAACTACATCTACAAATGTGCATGGAAATCTACAGACTCTTTTGCCCCTTTTTCACCAGGACATTTATTGCTTCTAACCATGTGACAGCTAACACCAATTACAAACAGATACCACAATGACCTGTACAATTATGTGTTATTCTTATTTGAGGCAACGTTTACCAGCAGAAACTACATCTTCTTTATTAGAAAAAAAAGTACAATTCAACAAACAAACAAACAAACCCCTCATTAAGCTGTCAGAATATTTTCCTCAGGTTAGCTATTAGTTGGTTTAATGAATGATATAACTCCCAGTAAATCTTGTTATGTTCATATCCTCAGAGTAAATCTCTTTAATTCTTGGTATCAAATTTATTTTATGAAATGCTATTGCTCAATATTATTAAATCCTATCTCTGTCACTGTAAGCTTCACGACAGTCTTAGTAGACCATGATAGCCATGTTTCCTGGGATAAACCCCCTGATCTGTGTATCATAGAAGAGTCTCAGGTACATCAACAGGTGGGCTTGTTTTGTGGGTTTTCTTAAACTGCAAATGATTTTTGGAACCCCAGGTGGCTCTGGGCATTGCTGTTATTCAGGGAGCATGTAGTTCCACAGATTTTTGCAGGTGGTATCGTTTGGAAGCAGATAATCTGTGCAACAGGACAGTCCTATAATAGAGTTTTACCCTGCTAGCAAAAGGCCATGACTTCTGAGTAGAGTTTGCAAAGGCTCATCAGGCTGGCTTATCTGAACCTTTCTCAATCTGCCTGCAGCTTTGTTCCACTAAGTTTATCTGTAGCAGAAATAATTTTATATAGAAAGCAATAACACCAGTATTCTTTGTAGAATAAGGTATTTATGACTCTAACACAAACATGTTGTTTAAAGCAATGTAGGGCTGATATGAAAACAGAGGCCTTGGCAAGGGAAGACAGGACATGGTGTAGAAGTGCACTGATATGGAGTGATAGCTCAAAGGGCACTGGGGACCCATGGCTATAAACAACTCACCAATGGCCAGTTAAAGTGCAAACCTGAACCTGGGCAAAACTGGGTTTAGGGGCAATAAAGACAGTGAAGACATCATATATAGCATATATATGTAAAAGCCACCACATACAGCAAATTTGGGTGTCATGCAAAGATGCAGATCAGTGAAGAAAGAGCAAGATGTAAAGGCTTATATGAAAACATACAAAAGAACCCAAAGTGTACTGTAGAGTGAGGAGAAAGAAGAAAACATGAACGTGGCTGGATAGAACATTGGCACAGGCTGCCCAGGGAAGTGGTTGAGTCACCATCCTATTTAAAAGACGTGTAGATGTGGCACTGAAGGACATGGTTTAGTGTTGGACTTGGCATTGCTGGCTTAACATTTGGACATGATAGTCTGAAAGGCCTTTCCAACCTAAATGATTCCATGATTCTATGACGGTCATAATTCCCCCTCTGACCCCACCAGAATGAAATCACCAACCTTAGGACCTACAAGTGTAGGGAAAGGGTGAGCCTAACACCAGGAAAAGAGGTAGAAACAATTTGAAATGTATTATTATTCTTTCTTTTTATGCAATAATTACAGCTGGGCTAATAATTACTAGACTCCCAAGATTTCAGAAATGCTAACAATACATTCTTGGCTTTATATTACACACACACACACATACACACAGACAGACCAATGGGGGATGGGAGAACATATTTTTCTAATGAAAGGCTTCCAAGAAGAAAATCAGAAAAACATTCACAGCTACAACACTTAGGACTGTCTATCTTGGAGATTAAGCAGTCTGCTAGCACCAAAGGGCATGAAACACAAGTTGAAACAGACTTTCATCATTTAGTAGGTGGACAAACACATACACCATACCAAACAGCCCTGGAAAAGAGGTTGGACACATCCATTCATCATTTCCATGAGACGAAGTTTGCTGTAGCAGACAATCAAATTAATTAACTGCAGAATCTAATTTACCCAATTTCTTGCTAATTCTCCTATGGGTCGATTATTAAGCCTGACAAATTCCAGCCTGAAAGCACTTTGCTTGAAAAAAATAAAAATTAGCAACAGGAAGGGAGGGAGTGAAAACTGAGACTCCACAACAGATGTGAAAATGGTTGATTTTTTTTTGAAATCAGAAATAGAGTAAATGAAACAGCTTTGTAACAGCTTCACTGGTCTTATTTAAGCATAATATTTTGAAGGATGCAAGAGTAGTCCATAAAAAGCACTTAGTAGACCAGAAATCAATGAGTGGTGCAGAAAAGGAGTTAACGCTTCATTTTTTTGCTAGAAACCAGACACATTGAACACTCATTAAAATCTGTTTGCTGCTGGACTGAGTAGCTAGTCAACTACCATAGCCAAAGGAACTTTAAAGGCCCCACTCTCAGTTAAAAATTCTTGTCACAGTTTGGGATTGTTCAACCTGGTCTAACCTGCCTTGATGCCTTTCTGCTGGGCAGTGCTCTATGGCATTTCGGCTCAGGGTTAGCCCAGTGTTTGCAATATCTCCCTCTCTTTCACTGCTGAGGCAACTCCAGGCTCTGCTCAGGGCTCAGAGACCTGTGATTTGTTTGTTTTAGCTTTGTGAGCTCTGTAAACACATTTCACCAGGATCTAGGTCAGACAATGGTGCTTGAAGAAGAAACCACAAGCGAAAGGCCAAAGGAACTTCAGAATGATTTGCTGATCACAACCCATAGCCTGTCATGTAAGGGCTGAATCACTGAAATGCTTTCCAGTAGTGACTGTGCGCCAGTTTCAAGAGCATGTACAATTTTCAGATTGTAAAAACAGTAATTTTAATAAATTTTGAAGGGTTGGCCTCTTTTCCATTCACATGGTAGCTGCTGTTCATGGGAATGCTGCCCAGTTCTTAAATCCAAACCCTCTATGACTGCCAGGGGAGGGTTTTCATTAGACAGCCCATGTCTCTAGCCTTGCCTTTTGCTGAGCTTCTGCCAGAAACAGAAGCATTTAGCAGCTCTTGATGCTCATTACAAGACTTTTTCATCAGCTAAACTTTGACTGATGGCAGACTCATCACAGCAGACACAGGCTGCATTTACTGTGCAGCTGCATTTATTGTGAAGCTCTGACTTGTTATGATACTGGGTTCTGCTAATTAGTCCTTAAATAAATAATCCATCTGACTGTGGACAAGATTCTAAAGCTGTCAGGACAAACCAAAGAAAACCTTTAATTACAGAAGAGCTTAGTCCTCCCTCCACAGACTTGCAGTGAATAGGAACGAGCAAGAGGATCAGAGATCAGGCAGAAATTGCAGGTACAATATTTGGATTACTTGCACAGTATGATGAGATACACAACCAAAGTGTTTTCAGGTTTCAGTTTATGAAAGAAGACAGATTATAAATCTATTCATTTTGAAATCACAGGGGTACCATTAAGATCACATCTCTGAATCTTCAGGGGTCAGATTGGTTTACCCAATTGTGCACTGTGGTCAATGTGGAGGGAGTCCTCTCATTTCTTCACTTTGGACCTTTAAATATGCCAAACTCAGCTCTCAGTGAACTTAAGAGTGTAGGACAGTCCTTTAAAGCATGCCTTGGACATTGCATTTGAGCAAATGTTCTCTGCTGGGGTTCAGATATAGTATCAGTAATCACATCTGAGCTACACAAGCCCTCTCACAAGACCTGGGTATTCATTGGATGAGTCTGAGATGGAGACCTTTCCTTTGGCAAACTATGTCACTGCTTAACAAGCTTTGCCTATAAAAAGCTGTGCTTATTACCAGGTGAGAATATTTCTAGAAGATGAACTTGAGAAACGTACATAGGAATAAAAGGTGATTTCTTTCCCATTTCACCCCTGTTTGTTGACTTCATGATTTATCTTTTTAATTCCCACTTGAGCTAGGCAAAATTAGAACTCCTCACCAAAACCAAAATAGAAAAACCAAATAGATTTGGGAGAAACTCTAAAATATTCCATCTTCCGCTGTTCATTGAGAAATTTCCAAAAATCATGACACAAGTCATTATCTCATGACTATATTAATAAGGCATTAGGACTGCAGTCCATATCTGAACTACACCACAATCCTATGACAAACACTGACCATGGTTCAAGGAAATCTCAATGATAGCAAATCCACTGCATTATGGCATAAACTCAGTTAACTCTAATGTTGAAAACAAAAAAACCAATATTTAATTTTCTCATTAGAAACACCTGGCTCACTGATTTTCAGCCTTGACTTCCATCTCCTGGAATCTCTTATCCAGAGACGAGAAAGATTCTGCTATATAGAAATACAGTCCCTTCAGGTTTGTATTTTAGGTACACTTAGTCATGTCCCCTCGGATTTTCATTTCCCTAATGCTTTTTGAAATAATATCAATAAAAAAAGGCTATTTGTAAAACCAAGTTGAGTTCTTCCTTGAGTTGACAAAAAACTCTTAAAACACCACATTTCTTTTAACAGGTCTGTACAGAGTCCCTGGGGGTCCGGACCCACCCCTTTTGAAGACAGTGGTAATGCTCTCATTGACTTCACAGGGTCCAGCTCAGGATCTGTGTGGTTGCAACCCACAGACCCTAGTCCAGATGCAGATCAAGGAATCACACAGCTCAGGCATAGTGAGTTCAGCCTCATATGAATACAAGGAGCCACTGTCTTGCTGATCTCTGGCAGAAACAGCGGGACATGGCTGTTTGGCCACCCCTGCAAAAACTGTCTCATAAAACACCCACTAACATCAGATGCCAGGGGGAGTTTATGGCATAACACGGACTCCTCATGTAGAAAAACAAGATTTTTTTTTTTTTATCACTTAAAGTGTTGTTATTTTTTTACAGCTCTGGGCTGCCTAGATGACTAACTCTTCACAACTAAACTAAAGCTATATCATAACATTGTTCCGGCAGCTTCTGAAATTTTAAAAGGCAAAGCTGATTGAAATGCTAAATCTGAAAACCAAATCCCAGTCCCATAAGAAGATGGTGAGAGGTGATTAAAAAGCAAGCCAGTTGAAGATGAATGTTGATTTGAATTGGAGGTGAAAAAGCAGCAACTTTTGGATATGAAGTGACAAAGGTGCTCTGGCATATATATGTAAAAGTATATATGTATATGCTATACCTTGTTCATGCTGACGTGCAGGGCTGGCCATGGTCCAACTACCTTCACACTCTCCGTTTCTATTTTCTTCAGATGAGAAGTTTCATCATAAAGAAGGGGAAGTCCTGAGCTCAGTTCTAAAAGGATGCCCAAAAGAAAGAAAGAAAAAAATACAGTCTGAAGGGAGGCTACAGAAGAACTGCAGAGCAAGACACTCAACTGCATTTGAAGAGACAGCACTTGGCAAAGCATCTTCTCTGTAAGACCCTCTAAAATGTTTCATAATTATGCCTGTTGGGTCACTTTCCCTTTTTCTATTTAGCAAACAATGCCTCCCCCTCCTCCTTCTCACCCATCCTTTCATTTCAGCAGAGCTTTTGCCAGATTTTTGTAGATATTTCTCTCCTTACCTCCCCACCGCCTCTACCCCCTCTACATTCTAAAACTTAGATGACACCAGAGAGATTATTTAGGCAGCCAAGGTGCCACTCTCAAAACATGTGATGTGTAAAGAGATCAGAGTATAGATTTTGGCTTCTCTCAGACATCTTTATTTATATACCAGTCTCTTTAAGACTGTTGTCAGGAATTTGCTGTGCTTTGTCAACAGAGATTTTGAGCAAGCCATTGACACAGAAAGACAAGGAAAAATACTTTTTCAGACAGTCCTGAAAGGTCTCTGCCATCATCTTGGGGATGGTGTGGCATCTATATACATATTTTCAACTACTCTGAGAAAAATAAACTTCATCATGTGATGATTTAATCAATCTCTGTGTCCTCCTGCATTTCTTTTTGCTGTGGATTCTAGATAATAACAGTTGGGAACTATCCAGTTCTGTGGAGTCTGATTCAAAGCCTACTGAAATCAATAAAAACCTTGCACTGGCTGCAGTTTGGTTTGGATCACGTTCTTAAGCTGTCCTAAGAATATTAAATATTACTCACTCAAGATCTAATTCTACAGCTGTTTAAATATACATTAAAGGCTTTGCTGACTAGAGAAAAATTGCTAAAACCAGCTTATAAGGATATAAGCAAAAAGCTGGTTTTGGCATTAGTGAAACATTATCAGACCCTGAGGTAATAATGTCCTAGAAAGGGTTACAATATCAGCATTGACCTCCTCTTGGTGGTCTTTCATCACAAGTTAGTGCTGCCAGAGTTCAGAATTTCTCAGATCACAGCTGCTTCTGTGTGTGTAAGACTGTGAAACTGCCTGATACCCTGGGAATAAATTACCACAGCCATAAAATCAGACATGAAGATGGGGAATTTTTTGGAAGAAACAGAATCATTCTATTTTCCTCCTAAGAAAGCAAATAAAGGGGGGAGGGGAGGGGAAGTGCCTTATTTAAATTATTCAAGTTTGCTATTATTTTGATCTGATTTTTAAGCTGAGGGATTTTTTTTGGTTGTTTAAAGGGAGAGTTCTGGAAGGCAAGCAGGCCAGTTTAGCCTTTTAACTCAACCTCAAAAACAAACAAAAGAAAAGGCAAAAATCTGAATTCCTACAGAAGGCATAAATTTCCTGAGTCAGCATTAAGTCTTGGCAAACCCAGACTTTCATTCCAAGAAAGGCTCTGGCAGCACCGTGGTTTTTCAAAGTGCTGCTTTCAGCCTGAAACTCGGTCTATGTTAGACCATTCTCTGCTCAGGGTTAGGCAAGGTCTTTTGTAGCGAGCTGCTCAGGAATAAAGGATGCCTTTTTTGAAGTGATAAGCTGCAAGCTCAGCCCAGAGTTAAAGAGACACCCTGGGTCCCCTCTTCCCGTTCCTCATTTGCTGTCACAAAAATTCTGTGAGCTGCACTGCCTACGTGTTGGCATCTGCTCCCAGGGATAGCCCCAGCTGCTGCCGGTGAATCTGCTCATGTGCACCTGGTAATCCCTGCACGACCTTGCCGTGCCAATTAGGCTCAGCAAGCAGCTCACCCTCTCTTCCCTGTAGGGCCAACTGCTGCTGCACAGAGTGGGACTGGGGCTCTGGGATACGCTGGGGGAAGATGTGCTGCACCACAAGATGTGATCTGTGTACATTAGCTTTGAGGTGAAGAGTAGCACGGCGAGTACAAGAATCAGGCTGGATGCAGGAAAACAACACCTTCTGCTGAGCTGCCTTCATAAACACACACGTCAGATTTGTTTCACTGGATTTCACTTCCTCCAGTAATTGAAGTAGACAAATTACTTGGAATGTGAAAAATCAGGCAGGTCTGGCCCGGGTTTGTTTTCTGTTTGTTTCTGTAACAAAGTCCTGTGCTGTGTGTGTGCTGGGAAACATGCTCTAGTGTTTAAAGGACCCCTGGCTGGGCACATTGTTGTTTCCCTCTCTCCTACCTATGTCCCACTAATTGCACTGTAATTTTGGCATTTCTCAGAATAGATGGAAGTGGAAGAAAGGCAGATGCTTTCTCCCTCTCTCAGCCTGATGGTGGGTGCATATCAGCCGGTCAGTCCATGCTCCATTTCAGCCGGATTCAAAAGCATCCCAGAGCTCAGTGATTAGTCCAATCCCTAGCAACTGGAACAAGTCACAAAACACCTGTGGTCCCATGGAAGAGCACAAGGTAGGTTAAGTGCTGGTGTCACCTCTGTCAGCCTTATGGGGAAGTTTCTGCTAGGATGGCATATTTGCCCCATGAGACCTTTTTGCTCTTCTGGCATTTCCACTTGAGATATTTTGGTCACAAGCACCTTCTTTCCTGAGAGTGTCCCCAGTTTAGTGACCACTTACTTCCTAGAAACACTTTCCTAGCACTGGTCTTTCCACCCAGCCCAGAGCCAGACATCAGTCCCCCATGTCCTCATGTTCCTGAGGCAGACTGCTGATAGTGTTTCCTCTCTGCCTGATTTTTTCTTATCCCACACACTGTGCCATGTCCCTGATAAACAGCCAATGGCCAGCATGCTCCTAACCATTTCAGTACATGGACTGTGAACCTTTCCCACAGGCTCTCTACAAGAGTTTTCTCAGCTGAAATAGCCTGAGCAGCATTTTAATGAAACCATTAAAAACAAACCAACCCTAGTCCCTTGTGCACCAACCTTGAAAAGGCACTTAGACCCGTCACCTCAAGCTGCAAATGAGTAATTCTGATTCTGTTTTAAGGGAAGTGCTCCTACTCAGACTGCCACTGCTCTCACAGCATAAACATGCCAGATATAACCATGGACTGGCTTCTCAAGGGAAATCATCTTTGCACCTCCAGCCGGATGCACAGGTGCAACAGAGGATCAGCAATGGGTTGCAGTGGGGCAGCATGGCAGCATTAAGACACCCAGCACACGGCATGCACAGCTTCCTCAATAGCTCAGCTGGGAGCAGTCAGCATGGCTGCACCACAGCCTCCCCTTGGAGGTGTCCCATCCCTTTCCACTCCCTTAGAGAAACTGGGAATTGGCATTCGGTGCTACTGGCATTGGGCAGGAACCAGCAGTGATTATCTTCTTCTGCATCAAATAGTTAGTGTGGACCAGTCTTCAGCAGACAAGGTGAAGAGAAAGGTAAAACTGTCTTCAGCAACAGGTGCCATACATGCCTTGGCTTCTGAAGTCCCCTTCAGAGCATGGCAGCTGCCAGACAGGCCATGGAGGCTGCTCCCCACCACCAGGGCCAGGTTTGGGACAGAGGGCTCACTCTCCCCATGTCTGGGGGAGCACATGGAGCCTCCTGGGCCCCAGTTTCATCTCACAGGTAACACTCACTGGGCACAAAGAGAACTGCTCCTGATGTTGCCCTTGTGCTCTTCCAGGCTTTTTCTAAGGTTATTTCTGCAATAAGGAAAAGCAGGAAAGCTGTGTGACCTGAGAGGAGACAGAGTGCTGGAATAAACACCCTGTGCTGTGTGTTTTCTGCTGTTTCTTTAATTACCTGCTGTCGTGCCGGTGGGCCCATGGCAGGGCTGTGGGGAGCTGGAGAGCAGCAGCACTGCAGGGGCTGAAGGTGGGGCACTGGGAGTCGGACATGGAATTGTGGGCTGGATGGGGGGAGCTCCGAGGAGGGGGTCGGGGGAAGCAGGGCCAGCAGTGCCCTCTGGGTCAGGACACTCAGCAGCAGCATAGCTGGCTCTGAATGAATTTCCTGGCATGCTTCAGCTCTAATTTGGGAAAGGAAAATATGGGCTGGCACACCCCCCAGAAAGGTCACTGCCTCCCACAGTGCCAGGCTGCCAGCCGGGAGAGGTTTTCCAACACAGCCTTGCCAGCATCCCCCCACCACCTGCACCCAGCCTGGCATCCAGGGCGGCCCCGCCACCGACCCAGCAGGTGCAGGGCCAGGGCAGTCCCATTCCAGGACAGCCTGCACCTCCCTCCTGCATGGTGCAGAGCAGGGCCGAGGTGCACACACCTGCCAGTGGCACAGGAGCATCCAGCAGCCTGCTCTGGGCCTGTATGGCTGTGCCCCCAGGCAGGGGGTGGCCATGCTCCATGTCAGCCCCATGTGCTTCCCAGCATGAAGGCACGCTGGAGTGCAGTGTACAGTCACTGGAAAACAACACATCTTCTGGAGGTTGCTCCTAAGGGAGTAGCTTCATTGAAAGCCCCAGGAAGCAAGTCATATTGCTGCTTAAGATTCCTTCCTTAAACGTCTACAATGCCGTCCATTTTCTCTCTTGAGCTTCTCTCCTAAAAACTATCGCACTCTCTTGGGGAAAGAAAAGGAAAGAAAATGTTTCTGATCTTCTGAAACAAAGTCTGATTAAAGTCCTTGTCCAGATAGATACCTGAGCAATACTGCTGAGGTTGCAGTCAGGATCACCCAGTACAGTCCAAGACCCTGGTTTCAGGAATTTGAAAATTGTCAGATTAACTGACCAAGGTGAAAGGTTCCATAATGGATAGCTATCTCAGGGTCATTTACAGAAGGCAAAAACTGGGCAAGGGAAGAAATAATTTTTTCCTAGAGACAAGAAATATAATAGATCATATCTTGTTTTGCCCAGTATCTGGCATTCTTACACAGCTTCAGCATCTACACACTGCAGAGTGCAGAGATTGTAAATGTGGAGAGCAGGAAGAAGGACTGCTCAATGACAGGGATTCTTCTCTTCCAGTTCCTGTGTAAACCTACAAATATTTGGCCAAGCTCTGTACCCTTAAAAATGCCTGCACACGTTCAACAGCGGTGACTTCCACCCAAACTTCCCAAGACTGCATCAGGAATGGATAGGCTTCTCTTCTCAATGCTTTCTACAAGCAAAGAATCTCTCCACTAAGGAAGCAAGAATATTCCAGTCTTGTTAGCTAAAGCTTGCAATTGTTCCCATTACCCAAACTAAGAGCAAGATGCTGTATGTCCAATGTTCCAAAATTTCTGCTGCCTGTGCCCAGACATGAAAACAAGAACCAAACAATGTGGGCTGAGGGCCAGCTGGACAGATCAGCAAGAGACAATAGCAGATGAGGGTAGGTTTGTGAAACTATACAAACAAATAGTAATAACCAAAAAGTAGCCTGTGCCAAGTGATTAGAGTCAGTATCTGTGACTAATGGGGTATTTGTTCAGCTATGGAACACCCACCTAACACCAAATCCCACAACCCTGTAGCAAACCAAGGAAATTGAAAATCTTGTCTCATTTGCACATGCTACAAAGCTAGTGAATATAAACAGGAAGCACATTCTTCAAGGAGGAAAACCAAAATGCACACAGTTTTGTTTTCTTCCCTTTGCCTCCTTGCCCGAGACAAACCTGAAAGCAGCACAGTCACTGCAGTGGACTTACTGGTTGGGTTTGGAACTGCAGAAACAATGTCCTTGCTTTCGGGGGCAAGGGCACCATAATTGGCGTGGTGGTGGTGATGCCGATGGTGGTGGTGGTGCCTCGCAGCCATTTTTGTGGTGTATGGAGTTCCACCATTCTCCTCAATGTTGAACGGGTGCAGGTCGCTGTTGTTCAGTGGATAGCTACAAAATAAATTCAGTTCAAATTAGAGCAGTAAACAGTAGTACCAATTGTACTTTTGGAGAGACAGAATGAAAACTTTCTTGGGAAAAATGCACAGCTTTTTTGTAAATAAAAATTTTAATGAGGTATATCCCAGATCTTTACAGTTTTCTATCTCTGTGAGATTTATCTGATGAGGAAAAAGGATGCCTCTGCTTTTTGGTATGACTTTAAGATCAGAAATATTTTTGATTTTACAAACTACACAATCTCTGCTAGAATCTTTCCTGGGAAATGAAAATCATCAAGCAGAAAACAATAACTCCTTTAAAGTGAAATTGTCTGAAAAGCAGACCAAGGAGCAGTCTCAGAGTAACACTACATTCCTGAGAATGATCAGGTCTCTAAATTTATGGTGCAAAATAGCTATATAAAAAAAATCTGACTTAGGGAAAAAATTGAGAAATAAAACATTCTATAGATAACAACATACAAAATAGCACTTAATCAAAAAGGAATTGTACCTGTGCTAGTATAACTAGTTTGGGTTTTGGTGGGGGCTTTTTGCATGTGTTTAGTTAGGAGATAAACCATCGTCAGTCTACAATAGTTGGCAAATGGGGACACATTGACATTTTAATTCATCATCTCTAACTGAGAGGTGACAAATGACACTGCTGCTTTTCTTCATTAGCTTTAACTGATGCTGTTTCAGTTTATTGTTTGAAATTACAATGAATTTCTAGAAGTGGTATTTTCTCTCCATTCCAGCAACCAAAAAAGATTGAGATAATTCAACACAGATATTGCAAAATGACTTGAACGTGCTTTCCTCAGAGGAGTGCTTAAAATTTTTATAAAGTTTTAACTTATTCTATAGTAGTGCATTAGACAGTGGTGGCAGTAAATCAATCCATTTCAACAAAAGATTAATCCCCTGCCTGTTTGAAATATGCTAAAGAAATTATATCTTCAGCTGCATGGATTTTCACTTTTGCTTTTATTAAAAAAACCTGACAACATGCAATGAAGGCAAATGGAATAATTAAAGAAACAATGAATAAATTATACCTAAGATACCTGCTACATATGTTCTCTGCAGATTACTCTGTGATTCAAAGCAAAATTAACCAGTCTGCAAATAAACACATCTGTATAATTTCCAAAGTTATACTGAAACACGCAGCTTGGTACGTCATTAAAAACCACTGTCTTCTTAGTAACAGCTTCAAACAACGTGAGGTTTCTGACTGGGTACTAATTGAATAATACTTTTATGCTGGTTACTTTTTGAAAGCAGGAGGCGGGAAGGGGAATGTTGTGTATATTAATCTTGGCAGGTTCCCGGCATGAAGCAACCACTGCCAATAAAGGCACTTCTGATGCCTGTTTTGCCTTAAGGAAACAATACAAATAGGTGTCTGATCCACAGGGGACAGCTTTTGTGAGCTCAGATAATCCAGGACTGGTCTGTCTTTTCAAACTGCACTATATCTTTACTGCTATAATCAAATCAAGCAAGTGCCTACAGGGGAGAAAATGGTACAGGCTAATGAGATTGCACACTAATTGTAGCAGCTCTCCTGCACTTTCCCTTCAAGGGCCTTGGATTGGAGTGACATTTTTTGATTGAGAGAATAGGTGATTTTATTTGCATGGTTAAAACCCAGCTGTGAAATAAGATAAGTTTGGGGCTGGAGCCTCAGCACATCTTTTTTTTTGGTTTTTTTTTCCCATCTGATTCAATTTTTTTCAAGACACAAAATCCTATGTGTTGGGAGTTTCATTTCACCCACTGGCAGGCCAGTTCAGCAGATTTTCAATTGGTCTTTTTAAAATGAATCACACCAAATTCCTACACTGACTCCTCATACTGCAATGGGCCCAAGGTATCTTCCATGCTCAAATGAGGAGCTGAGCACCTGAACGAGCCAACTGAATTGACCTCTGGCATGAGGGCAAATGTGCACCAAATTCTCTAGATGTATTTCTTGACTCTCCAGAGAGGAGAGTAACATGCAAAATGTAAAATACAGGGAGACCATTACATCAAAGAAGTAAAGAGCTAGCCCAGCAAAGCTGATGTTCAGCTATGCACTGAAATCCTTGAGGACAGCAGGTCCTAAAGCTCCACACTGAGTGTCACTACCCAGGCAGGGTACCCTGATGTGAAATCCCATGCTCAAATTGTCAGCCCACATAAAAGCGTGTGGCCATCTGCACTCTGCCAGGGCTGACAGCAACTCATAGATGTCGAGGAAAACTCATCTCAGGGTCAGCCAACTCTTGCACTTCTGATGTATATGAGGCTGGGCATTTGCATAGATACCCTCACTGCCAAGGAGTTACTGAACAATCAGAAACAACAGGTCTTGCAACAGCCCCAGACCCTGCCAACTAGAAAAGCTGACAGTTGCCAAACAAAAATATAGGTAGTTCAAATCCCTTTTCTGTGTACTCTCTCATATATATTTTTGGGGCATTTTAGGTATCTTACTGTAGTTTCTACAAGGTGACATCATTATTATCATTTCATATCATGTTTTTCACTTTTCTGTTCTTCCACTGTCTTAAATATAGCAACTTGATACTTTACCACTCAATGCATCCTTTTGTTGCTTTGTTTCCTATTGCTTACTTCTGTCTAGCTTACCTGAAAACATGCTCATATGCCCTTCCCAATCTATTGATGGAAATAAATCACTACTTTCAGTGAACCAACTTTTTGAACATATTTTAAAGTATTCATACTCCTGACCTCCAGGAAGTCATACTTGTTCCCCAGACATCAAATAATGCTCTCAGACCACGTGCATTATGTGGACAGGTAGTAGTTTTCATCCTTTCTCTTGCACCTGCCTTCCGGCCATCCTAGAATGCCAATATCACACCTTTGGTTTACTTTTTAAACATCAGTTGGCTGTCCTGCAGGTTTCCTCTTTCTCTGCTGTTATTTACCTGTGTGGCTTTCTCAATAAGCTCCAGCTGTTTCCTATACAGACAAATCCTGTCCTTCAAGGAAAATGAGGCAAGGCCCTACAGGCAAGCGTGCAAAGGAAGCAAACATTTCTTTCTTCTTTGTCCCTTGCCCAGGAGAAAGCACTCCTAAGGATTCAGTTTCTGGAGGCTGAACATTCAAGAAAACCACTCGGTATTCACAAGAAGGTTAGTACTACCTTTAGCCTCAAATTCACATTAATTACTTGCTTCTGACCAAAAAGGCAGAACATTGAGAACAAGGTAAATAGCACATATCTACTAATTTCCCTTTCTATTTTACAATTTTCATTTACATTTCTAGTCCTCTGTCTCAGTTTTACGCTCCTCACACTTTACCCGAAAATCTATTTTCAGCTGACATTTCATGTGTTCCAGTCACGCACTGCTTTACCAAATTACGTCTCTAGAGTACAATTCACATACAAGTGTTAAGAGGACATAGGAAAATGGGGTACAAAAAGTTTTAGAAAGCCTTCAAAATCAAAGTATGTGGGCCTGTGTTACCTGAGCTGAACCTCCAACACCATCACTAGCAGAGTTATCATGACCCTCCTGTGCAATCGATTTCAGTGTCTCAGCATGTCTACACTTACTTGTTTATTCTGTCTCTTTTACTGCAATTTAAGACACTCTTTTATCTCCCATTCACCACAGACACAGTGAGAAGGTTATTTCTTGCTATAGAAACCTGCGTTTTTGAAAATATCCCTTTACATCTCCCCTCGGGATCTGAAGAGCTCTGAATTCCTGTTGCCCCTCACAGGTCACACATTCCCTACAGCTCTGAGACATCTCACCATCTCTGTCCTCCCAGCTGCCCCCTGCTCTGCTTCCAACATGTGCTGCTCAGAACTGGACACCCCATTCCAGCTGAGGCCTTGCAAAGTCGTTTCAGAGAGGAAGGGTTGCTTCCCATGTCCAGGATTTACTCCTGTTTATACATTGGAACCTGGCATTTTCCTATACAGCCTGGGATTGTTGACTCATGTTTAACGTGTGATCCTCAAGAACATCAGATCCTTTCCTAACCCGGCCAAGTTTCCAGCCCCACAACCTCAGCTGTGACACATTACTCCTACCTAACAGCACAAACATTCCTCCCTGATGTGCCAGGATCAATACCTGATCAGGACTTTTCTCTCATCCATGACAGGCCCAGTATGCAAGGACTCCCATTTTGGTGTAACCCATGAGTGACAAGGGTTTTTTTAAAAAAACATAATTGCCTTTCCATGCCATCCTCCCAGCTGCCATCCTCAGTCTCCTGTAGAACATAACTCTGCAGCCCTGCAGAAACATCTTTCACCTGTGTCCCAGAGCAGGCTCACTCCTGCACCCTGCCCATGCCCCTTTCCCTACTCTTCCTCTAGGCATCTTCCACCTGTCTGAAGTTACACTTGGAGAGCAAATGGTGGGGCTTTCTTCTCTCCTCTTTACGGGGAGGTTGGAGGGGCAATAGCAGAAAGCAGGTTCAAAGTGTTGTGCCTTGTGGATGACTGACAGTTTAAGAGTTTAAACCTTCCCTACTATAGCTGAACAGGAGTTTAAAAAAATCCCAGGCTTCTAGGTCAGGTTGTGATAAGTAACCTTCAACAATTACCACACCCACCTCTATTTGCTGTGAACATTCCTCCTGCACCAAACCACTGCAATTTTCCAGTATTTAAAAATCCTCAAACTTTCCACAAACATCTTTAGAATTGCTCTCAATCCTCCCCCGTCTGTAGCTCGGAGCAAGCCTGGTAGTGATTTGCACAGGTTTTGGCAGCAAAAATTCACACTGCTGGTGTTGTACTGAATGTGCTCAGAGATGTATCACCCATTGCTGTATTACAATAACTTCTCCAACATCAAAATGGGCTTTAGATGTGCTCCCAAATGGCAGCCAGGGGAAGTGTTGCAGAGCTTGTTAACATATATATGTATTAATGTGTATGTAATGAAAGCAGCCATTGCATGTGAAACTTCAGCGTGGCAGCCAGGAGAGGAGACTTAACAGCTATACTAAACCAAACATTCATTTTTGGGTTTAGTATCTCCCTTTTCTGGGAGGAAGGAGGTTAGATTCTGGGTTAATTCCCAGCCCATGCCTCAGAAGCAGTTAAAAAACAAACAACCAAACAAACAAAAAAAGCACAATGAAATTTCAGCTAAACTTCCTTTAATCATATTTAGAATCTCACATACCACTTGTTTTGCCAAAGCATGGCAAGTGGCACAGAGAGAGAAGGAATTTTGCATTCTCTGAAAATGTCCCTGTGGAAAGAAGAGGAAATGGGGGGATAGGAAGAAGGCAGTACATGTGAGTATCACTTAATGGCCAGGGCTGTTGGACAGAAGCAAAAGACCCAGCATTACATGAGAAGGGAACACAGACCACAGCACAGCTGCAATGAGAGGGTGAACTTCCGTTTTGCATCCAAGGACCAGGACATATAAAAGCAATGAGTATTCCTAAGTAAAGGAAAACTAAAACCAAACCTATGTTGTTTTTTCTTACTGCACCAGGTAACCAAGATCTCTTTGCTGGCCAGAACTGGCTTTGTGAGCAGTGTGAAGTGTAACTAAAGCTAAAAGTGTGGTTAACTTCCGTGCTCTGCTCTGACAACAGGATATCACAGCTGGCCCATTTGCTTCCTTCAGGGAAGGCATGGAAAATTGTGTTGCAGATTTCTTTCCCCACTGCCAGGGATGATCCAGAGTCTCCATCCAATACTAGGGATACCTCAGAAAGCAGAGCAGGCAGTCAGCAGCCTTCTCCCAGACAATCTTGAAATTAAAGAGAAAATTATAATAGGGAAACAATATATTAATAAATGGTGATGGAAGTCTGCTGTAGGATACAAGATGCTGAACCAAGTTTTGAAGCAATACTAATCTGGAATTCTCCACAAGAAGAATAAAGCCTGCAGCAAAGCATGTTCTAATAAAATACCAAGGAACAAATCTTGACTCGATAAAGACACTGTCCTCATAGACTTCACCTTATCTGCATAAAGATCATTAAGAAAATACTATCTTGCAAAACTGTCATGCAAAATATGGCCACTGGGGAACTAAGCGTGCTTTTCTCCATTTACAAATGCTTTTAATTAACACTAACAAAAGCTAATGATATTTAATCACCTGTCAAAAAAAATTCATTGTCCCAGATGTCCTTGTCGATGAGAAAACTGTGCAAAGCAGACATAAAATTTTCTAAGACCAATGAGATCCTCCCTCAAGTCTGCTGTCCTCCCCTTTCAGACAGAGGCAATGCATTGTTGTCCTTAGGAAATAAAACAATTTAGGGTGGCTAATCCAAGTAAAGTTAAAACAGGGGCAAAGCCAAGCATGGAACTCTGGCCTCTGAGGTAACAGCTGATCTCAGATTGCTAGCCATGGTACATCTCTTCCCACCACTTAACCCATTAAATAACTCACATCCTGTGAGCGAAGCACATCCCTGTCTCATCTCTACTGTGCTCACTATCACACTGCTGCCAAAGGATGCAGAGAGAAGCAGGCACAGGCCTGAGGCTTAGCTAAGAGAGGAGAACACCGGAAATCATAAGATGCAGCAGAAGTTGCTGGACATAAAAGATGAAGGCAAAAGCAGCTAAAAAATGCTATAGAGCATGCCCAGAAGGATTGCTGGAATTCACAGGTAGGGATACAATGGATGAGCAATGGTAGGATGAGCAATGGCCAAACATCACAGAGCTCTGAAGGGGAAATATCAGGGTCTTTTGGTGCAACGCCAGCACTGTCTAGGAAACTGTATCAATAACTGTGTAAGGACCAAACTACCGTGGTAGCCTTGGGACATTTGTGTATGGACTTAGCAAAACCAGGAGCAATGCAAGGAAAAAACAGGGGTAACTGCGAGGAGACAAGAGGAAGGAAAGAGGTGAATACATGTGCAGGATGACTAATTCAGAGTGCACGTGAGAAAGGTGAGAAAAGTGACCAGCCCCATGTAAGCAAGCTGCTGGTCAGTCAGCCTGGCTGGCCAAGCTCCCATCACCTCAGTCCAGGGCATCTTCTCAGCTGTAGTCCTATTTTCTGTGGAGGTGTATGCATCGAGGATGGAGCTCTCTGTGCTGCCCCACCTTTGTGAGCTGCTGTTTGCATATGCAGGTGCTGCTCAAGGTGCTGCCCTTCACCTCCTCTGCTCCTTGCCAAGGCTGGCTGAGTGGGTGCTCCGTGAGCATTTGCATCTCTGGAATGAAAGGTCAGCATCTCATCCTGGGCTGTGAAGCCAAGAACTACAGCAGCCTTGTATCTAGCAGATTAGAAAAGTGTAATCCCTTTAGCCTTGAAGACAATCCACTGGATGCGGCTTCCCTTAACAACATGCTCCCACCTTACAAAATCTTCTTTCTGTCTCCATTCTTACTAAGCTGAAATTCCTTGGGGAAAAAATTTGTTTTAAAAGAAATTAACCAAACTGTGTCATTTCCATGCTTCTAAATTATGCTGATTCTGAATTCTGCTAATGCTTTACAAAAATTATGCTGTCTTGCGAACTTTCAGTAATTTGCCATAACTTTAAAGTCCAGTGTGAACACGACCGACTCCATTGCCACACAAATCACTTCCTTTTAGGTTACAGATTTTTGTCCTTTTTAAAAGACAGTATTAGCAGGTAAAAGTAGTACAAAATCACTCAGCACAGTAAGGCCTCTCTTAATTACATACTTACAACTTCTGCCCTATCTCTGGTCAAGTTCTCACTTCAATACTTGAGCAACTCATCTGACTTTACAGCAGGAAACTGTTCATCTTACCTTTAAAGCCATTTTCACAGTTGTTTTTTAAGTCAGAAATTGAGAATGAGACACACATATTAAATGCAACCATTGAAACTGAAAATGAATAATAACAAACAAAAGCCTCCTGGGCTCAAAATTATGATACAGAAGTAGCATCCAATTTTACATTCAAGTTCCTTGAAGTTTGCATCAAATCAGCCTTGCTACAGATTCAGAGAGCCCCAGGTACTGAAGACACAGATGCTGAAATCACAAAGCTCCCTTGCTGCTTTCATTCCTCTCCATTCTCAGAGTTTCTAGCAGAAACCCTTGCTTCTCATTCTCAAGTTCCTTTCTTTTGCACATAACACTGTAAAACTCCGCTTCTCCTAAACTCTTTACTAGAGCTTTTTGTTTGCCTGACCCATTTTTTCCTGAGCTCTCCCTTCCTGTTTGACTCCTATTTTCCTACTGATGAGAAAGACTCGGCTCAGAGGCACAGTGATGCTGGCTCTGCTGCTCGCCAGCAAGGTCTGAATATTCAGGGCCTTGGCCCCTGGAGATGAAAAGGAACAGCCCCTCTGTCATCTGTTTAGGTACTGACTTCATTACTATGCAATTACACAATTAAGAGAGCACTGGAGATTCATTAATGATTTGTATTTCTACTTCTCTAAGGAAGACAAAATTGCAGGAATTGGTTATGGCAGGTAAGCTACTGTGATTATAACTCCAGCACAGAGTGTTATGGGTTTAGTGAGGAAAAAGTAACTTATAAATAATTAGCTGCTTATCCGGAGTTTAATTGCATTAGATCAGTACACTTCCTACTTCTAATTAGGTGTGGCTAATTCTTTCATTCTCATTGCGACTTGGAAAGTAGATGTTTTTCATTGCCTCAGTTAAAAAAAAAATAGTGGTTTTTATAATCCATCAACATAAGACATTGATAAGCCAGGAGGTTTTCCAAACTGTTCCTGTATGAAACATCTGTTCTTGTGTAATCCAAACATCCTCTTTCCTGTGATGAGCTACAGATTTTGCTGTTTGATAGTTTTTAAAGAAAAAGGTCATAGTACTAGTGCTATGAAAAGAAAGATTAAAATGAAAAAAAAAATCAAGCACATTACAAAGATAGTACATTCATAATGGAAATATAATTGTGGTGGAAATTTGAAAACAGAACCCTAGGGGCACTTCCATTGGTTCCCATAGCCACAGCTCAACATTGACCTTAATTTTAAATTGGCAGATTGCTCAGTTCTGAGAGGGCATGATGATTACGGCAGTCCTCATAAATGCTTCTTCTGATAGTGACAAACTAGATTTCTTCTGAGGAGATACAGGCAACAGATCACAGAAAATAAAGTGCCACCAAACCCAAAGGAGTATCCCACAGCCATCAGAAAGCTGTTATGCAAAAAAACACAAAACAAAGATGTAACATTGGTGGAACTTCTTATCTCCACCAATCTGTGTGCCAAGTCTGCCAAGAATCTAACTGAAGGAGGAGAAAAATAATCTTTAGAAAAGCTGAATGGAAGAAAAGTTTTTGATTTTTTAAAAATCTCTTCTTCGTGTTTGAAACTGACAGTATATTACATGCCTAAATTAAAAGCAATATGCAAGTTATTACAGACATGCTTGTACTTTTCTGTAGCAAGACACTCATATCCCAGGGGACAGTGCAAGGGAGGCCTGACATGTGAACTTTACAATTAAATTCAGATGAACATTTTTGAAATCAGCTCTGTGAGAGTAAGTAGTTTTGCTTTAAAGCACAGTCATGAAACAGTCATTAGCAAGTGCTTGAGAACAGCCTTTACTCTGTAGCTTTATTACTGGAAATGATTCATACCAATGGAAGAACTCCAACTGAATTATCTGTTGGGGGTTTTTTTGGGTTTTTTTTGTTTGTTGTGATTTCTTCTAGTGATGCAGTGGCAACAAGGACAACAGCACATACACTGAGGAAGGGAAACTCTTTAGCCAGTCACTTCAAGGTACAACAGTAGGTAGAAAACAAGGAAAGCTGAAAAACTTCATTATCACCACACACTGCTTTGACATGTTACTGCAAAAGGTAGACAGAAAAGAGTGGTCCGTCTCTTCTCATGTTTCCTCTGATCTGATTTGACTAGGATTGTTTTTTACCAAAAGCTGCATCTTTCTATGTGTCTGCTGGGAAGGAGGACTGATTTTCCTGCAAGCTCTTTGACACAAAAGTTTGGGAGCAGCATAAGAGCACAGTGATTTTCTAAGCACGTGCAGTTTGACCATAACATAGGAAAAAAGATCCTGAAGCAGTTCAAAATCTCCATCCTCACAACGTAGCAAAAGTTTGTTTAGGGTGCAGAGTGTTAGTTCAAGCTGGCTCTCAAGGTTTCATGGCTAGCACATGAAACTTCTGTCTTAGCAAAAGAAGCCAGTCCTGGTGGACCAGTGCCCTTTCAAAGCACAACACACAGAGTCTGAGGTCAACTAAAAAAAAACCACATGTCCTAATTTGTGTCCATTAATGCCAGTCTGTAGCAGCTCTGGCACCAGCAGTGTCTTTAGCTGCCATTAGCAATGCTGCAATGACAGCATTTCCCTGCAAGTCTGTTTTCCTTGGCCCTCTGTTGCAGACTAATAGGAAAACCTCTCATTGCCAACACTCATTCCAGAGATCTGGAGTGTCAGGTGAGATGGACGTACATCAAAACTTCTCTCCTTTGAGGTAGGTAGAAATCTGCCTGCTTGACAAACAAACTGAAAAGATTTTTCCTCTGAAAAGAGATGACCGCAGTGCAGAACTGTCTCCTCTCTCTGAGAGCCCCATCTCACCAACTTTGATGCCTGAGAAGCAGGTGATATACTCCGTTTCATTTTCATTCTCATTCATTTTTCCCCTGCTGCCTTTGATGTTCCCCAACTCATTCCTCGCCAGCACCTGAAGTTCCATTTTCAAAATTACTTGCAATCTCTAACACTTTCTCTGGCAGGCTCATGAGATCTTCTGCAGTGCTCATCAAGAGGAATAGAATATCACATTTTACATCACCAGGCCACAATATATGCTTTGTTGCCATCCACAATGTGAGAAAACAATCCTCCTCTTGGTCAGTTTGCACGAATTCAGTGATAACACGGTCCAGAAGGACTTAATTCTTTCCTGTACATATGCAAACCCCTGACTGCCAGCTTTAGAAATGCTTTATAAATCCTGATCCCTTTGTTCACTTTGCCTGTGACTCACATCAACTAGAGAAAAATAGCTGAAAGTTTGAAGAAAAAGCCCACACTAAAACAATATATTCAAAATGACAACAGTTTCAGTATTGTATTTCAGGTATCATATTTCAGTATTCAGTATTAGTCATTAGCTTGCATGCCAGGGCCTGACTGGGGCTGAAAAGTGATATATTTCAGCTTGTGTTACAGATGTGGTGCCATCAGCTCTTCAATTCCCCCAGCAGCTCCAGGGGGAGAGGACATGGGATTATGGTTATTACAAGGCAAAGGTAATCCCTCTGCAAATCCAAATACACAGAGCATAAAGCCAGGCCTGAGCCCTGTTAAGGAAGACCTGGTTTCCAGCTTTATTAAGCACAGGACGAAGGTGTGCAGAGAGGTGATCAAAAGGTACCCTCAGCCAGGTTGTATCAATTCTCCAGCACATGGAAGAAGTGATTCCATGTTAGACTTCAGATCAGTGTGATTTCTCCAATGCCTATCACAATATTCAGACTTCCCCTCCATGCCCCCGACAAGTTGATGCAAGGATAGTGTTTATCACCTGTAATCAAATTACAGAAGTTTCTATGTGTATGCTGGGTTTATAAAAAGAAGGTTTCAGACAGCAAACACACTTCAGAACAGGGTGGAGAAAGTTTGCATATACAGTTCAATGGGTACCCCTGAGAACATGTTTCATTTGGTTTAAAAAGGTGTTACCTCCTTTAAGAAATTTTCAAGGCTTTCTTAAGAAAACAAACTTCCCTGTGTATATTTAGAACACAATTAAAATGCGTTGACTAAGAATGACTGTGTAACATGCTCTTTGGTAAAAACTGTGCAGCATTTCCTCATGAGGAACTCCTAGGTAAAGTAATTCAGTCATTCAGTGTATAAGCACTCATATACTAGAGCCATCATATTCTTATATTGAGTTTGTGCCTATGAACTACAGAAGATTCCTGCAGCAGCACAAAATTAAGATGTAGTATTGATTTTCTTTGACAGAGCTTTCCCAATATTTTAAATAAAAATTGCTAATGCGTTTAACAACAGACTTAACAAAACATTTTCCAGTTTTCTTCTCTCTCCCCTCTCTACATGTAATCTTGATTTCAGCTGCACTGTTTTGTGTTGCTTTAAACAAAAATTTGTAATCTTAGCATCACAAGACTTTTATTACTTGTTACAAACTTGTGAGTTAGAACTGTACTAATTTTAGGGAAAAAAACCTGCTAACGTGCTTTTTCATATTTAAAGCAACTCTTTTATACTATCCTGTCCAGACAGATATGACCCATACGCACCTCTGCTCAGGCTGTAAGTTGCACAGGTGAGCAGGGGTCAGAAAGGAAATAGGCAGATCTGCTCCCTCTTCCCAACTGCATCCTAGCCCATTTGCTATAGGAAGCCAACTATGTCTAGAGGAAGGAAGGACAGAGATACTGATCTCATCTTACCTAGCTGAAGGCTCCATGACTTGGCTGGTTCAGATTTCTGCAGACAGCAGGGAAGATGAGGGATGAACAAGTGGAAAGGAGTGCAGAATGTGTGGGCTCCTTCTCCAGAGAAGCAGAATGACAAGTGCTTCCCTCGAGGAGACACACACAAGCTGCAGAACACACAAGGCTGTTCTTCCCCAATGTGCCTGAGGCTTTTTAACACTTACAGGACCAGCTGGGCCTTGGGCTGTCTTTTCTTGCAGTCTGTCAGGGAATGGATCCCTCGTTCAGTGCACCTTCAGCAACAAACCACACCACACATAACAACACAGGATGAGGTAGAACACTGGCAAACAAACCACGTGAAAGCTGACAAGGTTATATGACAAGAATGATACTGTATTATGAATGTAGGTGTATAAATAATAAAGCACCATTGCCCCACACTTTAATGTGAGCATTCAAAAGACCCTCATCCAGAATGCTTTCAGAGGAGCAGCTAGACTTTTGTTCCAGTGGCTCCAACAAAGTTTCTCTTTCTGTTGCTGAAATAGAGGAAGACTAGTCTGGGGAATTTTTAGCCTCACCTTAGGCTTACTCTGGCATTTCCACATCTCAGTGCACAATTGCTTTATTGTCTTCCCCTCTCTACAGATTGTACTGGAAACATTGATCCACCACAGCATTAGTAACTACAGGGGAAATCTGGTACAAGCATATCTACCCATTCTTCCCCAAAATCTTTCAAAAATAAATAATGCATCATAACCAGATCAATAAGATTGACATTTTTTATTTGTACTTAGCACATACAGGAAAGATCAAAACAAATAATAAAAGATAGCATTTGTAAACAAATGTATTTCACAAAAAGTAATAAACTATCAAATTTGCTCTGAAAAAATTCGTTACCACCATTTATAAATGTGTATTTATCAAAATCAAGTTAAAAACTACTTCATTTTGAAAACATCCCAAATGAAGATTCATTCATTCCAACAACTTCAGAGAGACCAAAAATATAAGGCCTAACTAAAACAAATGCACGAGTGAAGATGGCACTGAGATTTTTGGTTTGAAGATAACAAAAAAGTCTGGAAGTGATCAAAATACCAGCCAGTCCAATTCAAAGTCCTAGGACTGTAAAATATACATTCAACTTCACAAATGTCTAACTTTAAAAAAATAGAGCTATTCCACTGGAATGTGCTCATTTTTTAATGCACTGATTATACGTTGCGTTTTTGAACCCACTCAGAGAAAAGTTATTAGTAGGTAGTTTCATGTAATTATAAAGTTCAATTCCATAATCACATTAAAAGTAAGATGACAGCAGCACCCTTTTAGCAAGGAATAATTTTTAACATTCTTGCCTTTATAGCAGCAGGTATGGTATTGGGGAATGCTATCAATATAATCAGTAAGTAAAAAAAAAAAAAAAGATATATATACTCTGTGAAATTTATTACAGTGTTCTTTCCCTATACTTGTTTTCAAAGCTAGGTAAGCACCTCTGTTTTTTTCTGCAGAACACAAAAATTAGAAACAAATGACATCCAAACCTATGACTGCCTCAGTAGGCTCCCTTTGTTGGTGGCCCACAAGCCAATTTGATTGCTAGTATGAATTCTGTTTTTTCCTCCTTCCAAACTCCTATTTGCATGCCAACTAAAAAATAAGGCTCTCAAACTTCATCTATTAATTTGACTCAAAGGAAAAAAGGCAATAAAAATAACTAAGGCACAAATGTCTGATCTTCAACAGCAGGCAGAGGGTCACAGATTTGAAACCAGGGTAAAATGAAAACCCCCAGTCTTGGGACACTGAAAATTCTTACCAGAATTCAAAAAATATTTTTCACGATTTTTTTTTTTTTAACAAAGATATGGAAAACACTTTTCCCAAGAATGTCCACGAACACTAAACAAGGATGGATGCACATACAAAGACACACACTTTATGCACAATACACTTTGAACATACTGCAGACAGACAAGGACCATGGAATGCAATGATGTCTAAGATGGCAGGTGAAATGAAGATGGCTCTTTTTCAGAGAGTCGTCATGAGTTTATCTTGGTACACCATGCTTTGGACTCCTCCTAAATTCTTCTGGTTCTGTTCCTGGATATACCGTAAATTGCTGTCCTCTCCACTTGTGGGGGGGTTCCAATAGGGCCTGTCATCATGATAGGGTGGCCTGTACCATTTGCACAGTTATTGGTTAGTGAGGAATGGAAGTCAACTTAGGAGTGCTACACAGTAACATGAGCTCATCCTGCAAGTGCTAAGCATGCACACCGAGCTACAGCACGGGAAGGAAATGGGGACAGACCTACAGGTCTGATGCTGAAGCTGCTGAAGCAACTGGGAACCTTTTAGCTGATTTCAAAAGGCTTTCAGTCAGAGCTCAATCATTAACAACCCTGTCTGTCTGCAATGTTATAGACAAGCATAGTGCATCAACGCTCCAGAATTCCAAAGGGGTGGTGGGGAAAGAGGAGGAGGCTACAGGAAAACTAAATTTGTACAACAAACAAATTAAAAAAAAAACCATATCATGCAAAATGATGAGCTCATGAAAATACATCCTTAAAGTGCAAAGGGTTAAGAAAGGCAATCCTATTATGAATGAAATTTGCTCTTCTGTATTTGTTGCCATTCCTTTGGCACCAGTGCAGTTAATTAACACTAAAGCAGCCTGTAATTTACAGAGTTGCATTTTCTTAAGAACACCCCTAGTCTACAGTTAGTACAGGTAATTTTCTGAGACTTGCAAAAGTACTACAAGGAAAATATGTTTTTCCTTACTTGTTCATTACTTATTGCTGCTTAGAGATACTAAATTCAACATGGCTACAGTGTCCCCTGAATCACTGCAGTGGAGTGGGGAATAAATAAAACAACAACTTTTAACACTATGTAGGAAACCACAACATTTAACATTACCTTATTACCAAATTGAAGCTGCAATTATTATATATACGGAAGAAATTCTTTTCTGTGGGAGTGGTGAGGCACTGAAACAGGTTGCACAGAGAAGCTGTGGATGCTCCATCCCTGGAAGTGTTCAAAGCCAGGTTGGATGGGGCTTTGGGCCACCTGGTCTAGTGGAAGGTGTCCCTGCCCATGGCAGGGGGTTGGAACCAGATGGTCTTTAACGTCTCTTCCAACCCAAGACATTCTATGATTCTGATAAGTTTTTTTATAGTAGCAGAAACGCAGGCAAGGTTTTTAGATTCTACCTTTTATTTTTAATATATTCTAAAGTTATATAATGACAGCTGCTAATTGAAATTGTTTTTTCAGAAGGTTAAATATTAAGCTAACTGCAAACAATTTCACTGAAAGAATCTGCAAACAATTTCAGTGAAAGAATTTTACTATGAAAACTGAGACACAATTCCACATACTATTTCATAAATTATTCAACAAAAGCTCCATATATAACACATATTACACAGGTCATTTCATTTTAGCCCATGCCCATTCCAGACTTTCATGCCCAGCAGAAAGAATTCTATCCATCTGTAGTTGTGATCTCTAGTTCACAGTCAAACAGAATAAGCTTTTTCAAATTAAGCTATCCAAGTTCTTAAATGTCCAATTCTTTCACTTTGACTCCAAGTTAGAATAACTTGAAACTTCTACTTTAACCACACATTTAAATGCTTCTACCTGAATGGGACAAAAAATCTGAGCATCTTTTCTTCTATGACTGAGCTTTTAAGTATGGGTTGGTTCTTTTTCAGCCTTACTAGCCTTGCTATAAAAAAAGCCACTGTTCATATTTCACTGACCTTAGTCTTTGCCCAGGCAGTGTAGGGGCTGAAGCGGGAGATTGTCTACACACACTACAATACATTATTGTGCTTATTTCAATATCACTCTGCTCCAGGGTGAACTATTTGCCTTTAAAATGTCACGGACTGGTATTGTAAGTGATGAAATCTTTAGAAAAATTTCAGCAAAACCTCAAATGATTTATAAAATCATTAGGCTCTCTTGGCAACCACTATTTAATAATGTGAAATTGAACATTTTAAAGTGCTCATAATAAACTGGATAAAGAAACCCTAAAATCGGGAAGACTCCTGAGCCTGAAATACAGGCAAAGTTCATTACACAACTTCAAGTCTCCTGTCTCTAACACAAATTTAATATCTGCTTTACTGTTCTTCACTAGGAATTTTGAGATGACAGTGCCTGTCTGCTTCTCTGCCTAGTGTTTCTAAAAACATACTTGCCTTTTTCCTGCATTCTCAGACTCAAACTCACACCAAATTCTTTTCATTAATTTTAAGCTCAGCCTCATCCCTAGAGCCTGCCCACACTAAAACCAAAGTCTACCTATTATATTTATAAGAATATAAATGTTAGATAAGGAGAAACAAAGATTAGGGTATTGGAATTTTTCAGTGAAGACAGTAATTATTCGTCTAAAAAACTGAGTAATCGAAAAAGGCTACTTTTTATAAGGATAAAAAAAGTGGCTGTTTTTTATCATGTGTACACATATAGACACATATCCAGCAGCAGGTGCATGCCTTCACCGTGCATTCCACCAAGCAGGTTTTAATTGGACTAAACTTCTTCCAAAATTTCTTTTCACTCAATGTCTCTCATCACTAGCTACAAACAAAAAAGTATGCGAGAAGATAGCACACCAGCACATGCAGGAATATTTTTGTGAAAGTTCTCAAAAACTCAGTGCTGTAATTTTACTCATTATCTGTAAAGTTCTTGATAAATTGTTCCATGTACTTGTCATTTTTCCATATACATTTCTGCAAAAGATTAAAACGGTGCTACATTGCAAGAATATAATTATTAATAACTGAACTTTACACCAAAATTAGTTTCTTCTCTTTTTTAGGGAATTAAATGCAAACAAATGCTGACCAATTAGCAATCAAGCTACAGAGCAGCTCTCTAGCCAACATACTCCCTTACCGGAAATCGCTAACATTCTATTTTGGATTTTCAATTAGAAATCAACTAGAAAAAAACCAAACATATTCCAAAGCCAAACTTAGAAGTTATTCAATACTGTCTCTATATCCCATACTTCTAACTTGTTTGCTTTTCATGTGCAGAGAACTGCCTGATACAGCCACCAAATCTTCATACCTAGCAACATAAAGAAAGAAGTAATCATCTTTTTTTCACAAAGGGAAGATTGCTTACCTTACGTTCACAGGTGTGTGTGGATGCCAGAGTGGCTGAGCAGGATGTATATTAGGATGATACTGTGGCTGCAAATTGAAACATTGAACCTGGTTAATGAAATTATATAAAAGCTCCCTATTAACCTTTATTTACCTAGGGTCATGAGGAATACATTCCTCATGAACCCTAGAAACCTTAATGCTTCAGATCTTCTCCCATGTCACTGAAAATATAAACAAAGCCTCTTGTTGATGAGCCTGCTCATTAGGACACACTCATGTGACAATGCAAAGAAAATTGCCCTCCTGTTTGGCAGACAACCTGGCACATCTAGTGCTTCTCGTTAGAAAGCACATCAAAAAAATGTCAACTTTGATCAAAGGTGGAGAGTAAGAAAGGTTGTAAGAGCAGGCTTCAGAAGGTCTCCTATCTTTGGTGACAGCACTTCCCTCTCATATCCACAAGATCTTGAAGAGAAACAGTAAAACAAAATCACTGGTGAGAGTTTTAATAGAAAGTGTTCTCATGCACATACAGGGTTTGGAAGCTTGCTTTTTCTCAGTACCCACTAACTGTCAGTAGCACAGATGAAAACCAGGTAATGTTTTCCCTGGAGTGTATTAAAAAAAGCCCAACAAGCATTTGACCAGCAATGAACTCTGTAAGTGTTGTGATGAGGGAGGTAATTGCAACTTTGAAATTGTCATGATCACCCACTGTGAGAGGCTGCTCTAGACAAAAGCTTGCTCACAGAGCAGTCTCCTGGGGCCCATCACATTCACAGTCCCAAAGGCTTTAACTTTCATAGAAAGGAAAGGAAGGGAAAGAAGATGGCAAATGGAGTGTACTCAGCTTGCAGAGCATCCAAGAACACAGGGGAAAAAAGAGAAAAGAGTCCCTTCTCCTTAACCTCAATGGGGTGCTGTTTATTTCTGGCACATCAGAAAATCTCACCCCAGACTAAGGAAAAGGGAGCAAAACAGCTGTACAAATTATAAAGAGCAAAAATATTTACCAAAAATATTTAAATGACCACATTTTCCTCTGTAACTAGTGTGCTCTTACCTGATAGTTATGGACTTCAGGAGTATTTTTAGCACTAAGAGAGAAAAAAATTTGCTTTTATGTAATCAACACATCTACATCACAATGTTTTTTAGTTCAGGGAAGTACTACAGAGAAGTAAAATTCATATTCTTAAGGACATCATTATTTTATTCAAGATATACATCATAGCAGTTAACATGTGAAAGAGGGGTGTAAAATTTTTTTCTTTGCTTTAGATTTAAAAAACATGAACAAATTATACTTGATAAGCTAGCATAAGATCAGTGAGTAAAAAGGAAGTATGTTTTACTTTAGTCTGATTTAATATATAAAAATAATTTCTAAAAATAGATTAAACAAAGGAAGCAGGCAGGCCCCAAGAAGAATCTGATGATGCATAATGAGACATGCCAAAGCAATTCATCCACACCAGAGAATCTGTTTCTACAAATCCTAAAGCAGATACTGTCTTCAGAATCCTTTTAGCCTGAGAACAGCAACAGAGAGGTAGAGAGAACTTGGGCAGTCACTTACCACAGTTGTGCTGCTTTCACAGGATTGTTTGCTTAAAAAGAAACAAACACAAAATCTTAAGACAAGTGAAATATCAGCCACTTTGTAGCTCTTGTTGTTGGGCTGTTACACTATGGCTAAAGTAATCCTCATACAGACATATTTGCATAGAAGTGTCTGAATTTCAGGTTCAGCCCTGTGCTTTCTAGCAATCCTGTGCGACACCATAAAGTATGAATGAGGAAGACACAAATCCCCCTCTGGCTCTGCAAGAGTGAAAGCCCTTTAGAGGTGACAGCAGACAAACATGTTCTTCCCAAATGCCACAACAGGACTTTCGGCAGAGTATGCTCTGCACAACCAAAACACTTTTTTTTTCTCACCTTACTGTTGTACCATGCCAATACTATCAACACCATTGGAAATCAGAAACTACCCCTTGCAGAAATTTTCACTATCTTATAGAAACCAGAGTATTCACAAAGCTGGTAATGGCCTGTGTCTTATTGAAGGGAACGATGGTAGCCAAAATAGCCCAGCAGTTGGGAATCCTGGGAGGCACTGAGTAATCCTGAGGAAAAAAGTCTTGGCCTGTGCTCTGGACAGGCTGGAAAGAATGGTGAAGGTGGCAGCTGAGTAATTGGAATGTATCATCTCTTTTTCATGACTGTGCGTGTTTCAAGAGACCTGAAAAACTTCTCAGTGATAAAGTAAAAATCCAACTGACTGCTGAATGCAGGAAGTTAATGACACACTGCAGGAGTCTCAAAAGCAACTGAGCTAGGAGAGAATCCAACCTTGTGGGCTGCATTTAGGTACAGGGCTTAATGGCCACAAGATGCATGAAAGATAACAACCTATAGGGAGTTTTTGCATTAACTTAACAAACATGCTGTTGAGCTCTCTAGAAGGAGATCACTTGGGCATGAAAGAAGTCCTGACTGGCTGCAATGGACAAGAACATAATTAAGCATAAGTCACACTTTCTCTCTTCTCCCTCTATCTCACAGACAGAAGCACTAAAACTCAAGGCAAAACCTGCAGGTCTGTCAGATCCCGTTAAGGCAAGAAGAAAATTTAAAAAATTAATTCTTCCACTTATAAAATAACCCACACTATATAGCTGACTCTCACGTCTCACAAAACAGCAACTCACAGATTTATTAAATTTGCATTTCAGTTAAACAAACTCCTTCCATGTACTAAGGAAGGAAGCAGGGGAAAGAAAGCATGCATGCTCTCTCTCCCCACTGTAAATGAGACATAAAAATGTCCCCACAATAGCACAAGGGCTGTTCTTGGAACTGTGGTTTATATTCTGGGAATGCGAATGAGTGCAAAGACATTCTAAGAGAATGTCATCTCACCCTGCTCTGTACAGCAGCCTTGCTCCATACAGCAACTATACCTGCAGGCTCAAGTAATACAGAATTTGGAGAGGGTTATCTTGCAGTGCTCCTTCCTACGTTTTTCTACATGGAACAAAAAATTCAAGTTTTTAAGGACAAATTACAAAACCACAAGGGAAATAAATTCCTTGTCATTCCACTTAAATTCAGCTCATCTCAATTCTCAGTGCAAGCTAGTTAAGGCCAGAATCTGGATCGATGAACAGCATGTCATTACAGTCAGGAAAGTCACAACAACTGCATAATGAGACTGCTCAATAACCTTAAAATTGTCTGGCTAGATAAGCAAGTCAGTGAGGCTTTTGGACAATGCTCTACCCCACACGACACAAGCCATTCTTCAAAAACACATTACATGCTTTCCCTTAGTGGGTTTTCTGCAATTTTTCTTTCTTCCTCAATAGAGCAACAAAAGAAACCATAGGTACTTCCTCCATAGATGGGGGTGGAAGAATTAATTATAGATAGAGATTAAAAACAGAAGATGGAAACAGTGAACTCTGGCAAAAAACCTCTATGCACATTCTGATTTTTTAGGTGATCTGACATATTCTTTTTATAATGGGTACAGATGCCATGATTGTAATGCAACATTTATAGGATTTAATGGGGCACCTGCATGACTGATTCAGTGCCCAGGTGTATAAAACCACTCACCCTTATAAGTGGAATGCCTCCGAGAAGGGTATCTCTTGCTGGGCCTTCTTTCAAATGTACTAGTTCTGCGTAACCTTGTCCCGTGTGTTGCTTGATATTCCGTCCTCCCACTTAAAACACAGAAATAAACAAAGTAAACTACAGCCTTCTGCGGGAAGCTGTACCTGTTCTTTTGTATAAAGATAAATATATTGCTGTTGCTCCACTAAATACCTGAATCTGAAGCGTGATCCCAGCCTGATGAAGTCGGATCTACTAGATTTACTATTTGCTGGGGCTCGCAATCTGAAGAAAGCATGGTGCTCCACCGCACACTTCCACAAATGTTTGCACGTTTTGGCACTGTCTAACCGGAAAACAAATGTGTGCTCTTGCTCTCTGCCCTAAATGCAGAAACAAAAGCTTTGGAAGTTGGCATGCATGGTATTAGTTATTGTCCTTGGTAGGAGAAACACAGCCTGGGCCAACAGTGTGCTGAGCCTCCCTTGTGTTCTTACCAGCCTGAGCACACACCACACTTTGTTGGATCAGGCCCAAGTAAGGGAAAGAAGTTACCTGTTCATCATCTTCTACAACCACGAGCGTTAGTTTGCTCTTTTTAAAGTCCATTTTTGTGATTTTAGGCCTATATACAAGAATGAAAAAGAACAGAATTAAACAATATGAATAGAATTTTAACAACTATTTCACATTTGAGAGTAGTGCTTCTAAACCAGGCCAATCTACCTTCAGATTTAACCTTCAGACTTTAAACTTTGTAGATCCAATTAAATATTACAAATTGCCATCAAGATCCCATTATGCAAAGGAGAAAGATTTCAGCATTTTAACAAATTGGAATATAACACAAAAGCAGATTACCAAAAGAATAAGCCTATTTTGTTGGCTCCTTCAAAGATCAATATGCCTGTTGGTGTCAGTCCAAGAGCATATTCACAACCATCTCTTCCCTGCAAGCAAGTAAAGAATAAATAATCAATCTGCCATGAGCAGTGTAAATCTTAAAACAGTAGTATGGCAAAATCCATAGGTCTTTAAATAATAACGTTGCCATATTTTCTTAACACTACAGAGCAGAAGAATATGCATTTGTATTGGGTGCAAAGTGGTATATTTTGGCAACAGGAGGCTGCAGGGTGCCCTCTGTGGGAGAAGGCCACGTGCTACTCAAAGTGGCTCTGAGATCCATGGAGATGGACCCACACCAACACTGCATCCACGGGAGCCCACACCTCATCTCACCCACACCTGACAGCCCACACCTCATCTCAGCTCCTGCCAGGGGAAGGAGACACAACAGGAAGCAACTGAGGGACACAGGAAAAGGCATGTGGAAAGGGATGCACAGAGAAGCATCCTTGGGAGGAGTGCTGCAGGTGGGAATGGCTTCTGAAGGACCATGACCCATGGGACAACCCAAACTGGAACAAGCACACTCCTCAGGGACTGACCCACACCAGGGCAGGGATCTCACACTGATAAAATAAAACATCACATGGATCTTACCTTAACTACATGCATATCTACACCATACATTTCTAGCCATTTAGCTTTGTTCAAGTAGCATAATTCAGCCTGCGCCGGGCTCTTTCCCCTATGAACAAAAAATTCATACTTCATGGTAAAAAGTTTTCATCCACTTCAAATCCTTTCAGATTCATTCCCCTAACCCTTTTCTTTGAGTCCTCAATCTGAATGACACTAAATGCTATTTCAAACTTAGCTTATGTTTTTACTCTCTTCCCTCCAAATGAAAATAAAACAGAGGACTGAAAATGCAAAGAGGTCTAAAATTGCCAATAAGGATGAAAGTTCAGGTAACAAAGCATCACTGATATGTGGCATATTTATTAATAAAAGACAACATTAGAGAACATGTTATTCATGATAAAATAAAATGAATATCAGTTTGCTATCACCCTGAACATAAAATTTATGTTTGAATGAAAGAAGGAGAAAGATTTATTTCCAACATAAATAGGAAAAAGACCCAGCTCCTTAAATTATAACAAAATAATCTAAAGAAAAACCAATAAAAAATTAGAACTCACCCCACCAAACTTCCCTAAATTACTGCCTGCCACTTCTAGGGAAGGTGAGGGTTCAAAGCCTTTTTACAATACTTCTCCACCGACAAACATAATCACCATTTCATGCCTGTTGAAAGGATTTGACTTTGGAAGAGAAGAAAACCTGTTGCTAGAGACCCCACTCCCACACAGGTACTCTACCTGCACTCTTTCCATTTCTGAAAAATGTCAAATTCCATTGCTTCAGTCTGGTTTGGTGCAAACCTGAATTCAGACACGAGCTCTGGTGTGTGCTCAGGGTGCTCACACTCTCCCAACTCAGCTGAAATCAATCAATTGAGAAATTAAAACTATAAAGATCTTGGGATGACCAGAAATATTTAATTCCATTATCCTACAAAGACAAGGATAGTTTGCAAGTTCCTAAGCATGCCGCAGAGTGCACTTGTGTCAATGCTTTAGGTTGACACCTCACCCCCCACTCCTGGTCCCAGTAAATTCAAACTAGATTTTACAGCAGAAGTCAGAGAAATGCATTTGCAGGAGCAGAGTAAGGTTGTGGTACAGAATTCTGACATTCAGGAATGTTATGACTGAACCAGCTCAACTAAAGCTGTTTCTCTGGATTTTAAAGCACTTCTACAAAATAAAGTTTATGTTAAAAACAATCATCAATGCATCTTCTGTTTTAGAAGAGGTTACTTTGAAACTTCCTCTCATTGCATACTTTTCATTCCCTAACACTTCCCATTCCACTGCATGCTTTGTTATGTCCTGGTTTAGGCCAAATTTAGGAGTTATGCTTCTGTTCATGTCAAAGCATGAAGGGAATACCTAGTCTCATGCAACCAGTGATAAAGCCGTGTGGTTTTTTAAATCACAGTGCTGACATAATTTTCAGATTAAGTCATTTTTAAGGAAAAAAATGCTGAAACATTAACATAATAAAGGTGTCACTTTCTACTTATATGCTTAGGCTGTGGTGTCTTCTTTTCTAGGAGCAGAACGCTTTCCAACTCTACTGAGCTCAGCAGGAGATGCAAGTGTTGAGTATTTCAGTGACTGACACCCTTAGCTGCCTTGTGTCTGTGACAGCTTTGCTCCTGGAGCCTCTCAGCTGTACTAAGAGGCTGCAGTATCACTGCCTCAGGACTGTGTGGCAAACATCAGTGGAAAAAGCACTCTTCAGCAATACCATGTGTCACCCGACATATGATGTGATTCCCAACCAGGCCTTTGTCAGTCAGCATTTCTTAACTGTTTACTACTCTTACTACAACTACCAAAATAAAAATGAAAATTAAAAAGAGAAAAAGCATAGAGGGAAACTAAATCCCTTGAAGAAAACAGTTTTATTCCTTCAGGGCACTTTTACACTTAATAGCTGCAAAAATTTTATTCACAGCCAGACTTCAAAAACACCTAGCAGGATCCATCAGTAGATAGGAAGTTACATTTAAAATCCAATCTGTTGGCTGATAACACCTACTAGATGGTTTTGAGAACTTGAGCTTTGCTGAAACATTTAGCGGTCCTGAGGATATTAAAACAGATTGAGTTCATTGGTCTTAATTTTTAATTACTGTCTTTTACATTTTTTTTTTCTCTCAACAGTAATCTTCCATAGTGCATTACAGTATTCTTATCTCTGTTAAAGAAAATAACATACAGATATCTCAGCTCTGTGGCTGTTTCATCAAAGCTAGAAGCCTATTTAATGCAGATATTATTAAGAATTACTGGCAGTCCAGTCTTCAGTATACAAGAGGGAGCCACAACAAACACATTAGCAAGGAGGACTTCAAGGGGAGAGAAAAATGTTAGAATCTGAAGTCTGATGTGTTGCCAACTATCGAGGAAAAACATGGGAGATTTCTCTACTACTTAACTGAGAGAGAAGGCAGGGAAGGAAGGCTGACTGTGCTGTAAAGAAGATGTGTTAGGGATGAGAAGAATCACGAGCTGTTAGGACACAAGACACACAGAGAAGCTAAGGCAGTAGTATTAGGTAGGAGAAAAATACCACCCTTGTTTCTTCACAGCTGCACTCACTGTTTATTCACTTTCAGGTGAACAAACTGTGTTATCTTTTCGATGTCTGAGAAACAGGTCTTCAACATAAGAGTCAGTAAGAGACCTGCCAGCTCCCTGCACAGGGTTGGAGGGCAGAGGAAGAAGGGGCTGTCACAGACTGTGAGGATGCTGTCGCTGCTGGGGTGAAATTGCACTCTCTGAATGGCTCAGCAGCACTAATATTTACAATACAAGGGCACAGCAGAGGACCCATCTCTTCATTTGTGTCTTCATGACATGCTTTAGCATGCCCCTTCTTTGCCCTTTTTTTGGAGGGGTGGAAGGTGGGGAAGGCATTACATAACACATGTATATACATTATCTGTGTTCTTCAAAATATAACCGGGGGACATTTTCAAAAGGATGTTTTCTATAACGTTTTTGAAAACTCTAAAAATATTTTTAAAATTATTTTTAAATATATGGCTGATTCTTTTATACGGAGGGGAAAAAAGTTTGCAGCATCCCATGCATAAGATGTCTTATGATTAGAACTGAAAATTGGAGATGTGAGAAAATGTCTTCCTTTTCAATTTGATTAGCAGCTTCAAAAGTATATTTGGTTTAACACTAAGACCATATAACACTAAGACCATATAACACTAATGAGGCAGTTAAAAATTAACTGTAACAGTGAGAAATCAAGTTTGATGACGTTTCTGCAGATAATCCCTAAGTGAAGGATAATATTATACATCTGCTTCATATGTTACCCCATACTACAAACCAATGTTACTCTCTACAGAATTTCCTCCATGGGACTGGCATCATACTTGTGTTTGAAGATGATTCACAAAAAAAAAAAGAATGGGCTTGGAAACTGCTATTGGAAACCAAAAATTACTGTAACAGAAAACTCCCTTGATAATAAAAAGGACAAGTATGAAATTTAAAGCTTATCTGTGAAAAGATTTTCTTTCAGCAGGCTCAGACTACTATTGCCTAAATAGCAATTCATAGCTTTTCCCTCAGTCTTAGGAAAGGCACACTAAGGAGCAGGACTGCATCATACAGAGAAAATGTAACCCACTGGGGAGGGAATATTTCACATTTCTTTATACTTTTCTGCCTAATTATGTTTCCAATGTCAATAAAATATAGCAAAATTTACACCAAAAATGCTTATTATTATGTATGTCAGCAAAGAGAATGCATTAGTTGTAATAAGGAAATAATTTTGGACAAGCTTATTGTAACGATGTCAAAACAGTGGAAAACTGAAACTGAAAAAAAAGATAGCAAGAAAGTATAAAAGTGTGTCCCACAGACAGCATCAAAGAGTATTAGTTTCGGTAGATAGCTGGACACATCATAAACATGATGGACAACTATTGTATTGCATATACACAGTAATCACAGGTGTCAGTGAACTACCCAAAATGTTGAGGCATCAACCTATTATTCTTTGCTTGGTCCTCCTTGCTTGGACCAGATGTGAGGTTACTGGAGTTTTTATCTGTGGAAACGTAAGCAACAAATCAAATTCGGGCTCTGCATTTCCTCCACCTCAGAAAGACAAATGTAGTGTGCCTGCAGCAGTTCTTGGCACACCTGACAATCACAGTTGTGCCAACTGGTGCAATAAAACAATCCACTGCCTTAAGATTCACACCTGTTGCTGCTTGGAACTGAATTCCCAGTTTTGCCTGTCAAGTCCATCTAGAATCACTGACTTACTTCCACTGCTGTATTAAACTAAATGACTCTGCCTAAGCTCTCTGTGTGCCATGGCCCAACTGACAGTGAAACAGGAACAGAATTTTTCATTTAAATTCATTTTTCTGCTGATGTACTTAGAATTGTCCAGCTCATTGCACTTTCTTTTAGAAAAAGATTTAACTTGATTTGAGCTTTATTACAAAAATTTCCTTCCCATCTGCAAAACAAATTGCTCAAAATTGAATAAATATTTGTATTAATATGCTTGCAGCAACAAAAAAACCCCCACATTATCCTACAATAACATAATGAAACCCAGATTAATGGAATTGCTTTTACATAGTGAAATCCTTGCTCCTGCCACAGAAGTGATCTTAGTTCTCACCCTCCCAGGTAATTCTCTCCTCTCCAGTATCTGCCACTCCCTTCCTCCTGTCCTGTATCCACCTCCTGAGTCACCCACTGTGGAGGCTTCCTCTCCCAGGCACTGTTCAGGCATCAGGAAGCCCAAATTCAGAGGCACCCACCTCCCACAAACTGTGTGAAGGGCCAGCTGGCTCTTCAGCATCAAGTGGTAACATTTGTGCAGGCACCACAGCTTCTCCCTCAGTAGGGAGCTATTTTGGGTCCTTCTTCCCTGATCAGCCCTGGTTTTCCATGAAACTTTTGTCTAGCCATGCTTCCCTCCCCATATCAAGTGTGATAATTCAGTTCAGAAGTTATGAACGGAGGCGAGTCAAGAACGTGATCTCCCTAAAATTCTTCACCTTGGGTAAAAGAATGGCAGTTATATATGATCAGTGAGAATGCATTAGTAACAAAGGAAATCAGTAGGTGAGTTTTTTAATAAATTAGGACAAACCACTTTTAAAAGACTGCATACCTTGAAGACACAGAGCTGCTAGTTCAACAGCAGTTTCGTACGGGCATTTCAGTCTTTAAAACAAAACAAAAAATGAAACTGTAAAGATCAGGTCTCTTGGTCAGTGAATTCCTCTTGCAATAAAGCTAAAAAGAAGCTTGATATAAAACCTGGAAACATTAACTTCCACAAACTACTAATTCTATGAAACATTTACAATTAATTTTTACTTGTATATGGTTATTTCCTAAGTTGGTACATTCTGATTAGCATGAACACTTCAGCACAAAACAAGGTTGAACTAACAGAGAAAACACTAAATCAACTAAGGGACCATTTTTACTTTAACACTGTATTTTATAATTTACAGGTTTGAGGCTTTTTGTTTCTGTAATTTAAAAAAAAAATAGTGCAGGTGTGAATGAATATTGGTCAGGGCAAGACTATAAAAACACAAAATATTTTTGAAGAGTTGACTTGAACAAAAAGTTGCACTTCAACTTTTTCATCCTCTATTTCACCCACCATAATGAAAAAATGTGGCAAGCCCGTGTTACATTTTCAAATCATAAAACCTGGGACAGTTTTCACTCTCTTTAAACATTTCTATCACTTGATCAATCCATCAAAATCTTTACCCATTCTATTTGTAAGTAATATAGACACAAAGTCCTGCACATCTGTATTCTAATGAAAAACAAAATGCACTAGGAGATTAAATTACTGCAAGTGTAAAAAGGTACTTACTTCCCTGAAAGAATGTCTTGCCGGAGCTGTAATACAAACAGGTACCTGACAAATAAAAATTCAGAAAGTCAAAAGTAATTACAGTGGCATGCTTCTAGTCCCACTGGCTGGAAGAATACCCCAATTCATTGAGTAGTAACAGCCATTTGAATAACTTGCTCCTTAAAAAAAAAAACAAACAAACCAGCTTTGGGATCACACAGATACACCCTGAAAGCTTCAAAGCTTCCACAGCTTTCACTAAAATCAAAGAGAATATTTTTTGTTCACTGGTTGTGTTCAGGACATTGTCCAAAGTCTTGCTGTTTAGGATGCGCTCTATCTGAGCATACCCCACAGAAACCTAAATGTTACTAACACTCCAGTGTTCTCCTAAACTTGGGTCTTACCTAATTCAGGCACGAATTGAACCACACTATCTAGAAAAAAAATGCATCTAAAGGCACATAGGCTTCAGGGCTGCCTTCTCAAACACAAATATAGAACATGGAAAAAGTCCAAATTGGGCAAAAGGAAAGGTTCAGACCAAAACGTCACTTAAAAATAGCAGAGAAGTTCTGAATAAAAGAATTCCACAGAGCTCACACATTTATTTAATAAGCCAAGTAAGAATTCACAGCCTTCAAACTGTTGTAGTATTTTAAGCTGCTGCTTTGCTAATCTTCAGTTCTAGGCATGCTCCACTGAAACCACTCAGAGTTGGGCTCTGAGGCATGCACAAGTGCCCTGGGTCATGCAAGGGATGTGTAGAGCACAGGAAGGCACAGGCAGGCTCTGCACTGCTCAGGACACTGTGGGTGAGGCTTGCAAAGATGAGTGACTCAAGAGAAGAAAGCATGAAGCACTCCTGGAGAGCCCAGTAAAGGCCAACATAAATCTCTCCTGTCTTTACAAAGGATGCTAGAAAGACAAAGTGGGGTTTTTTTTATCACAGAGGAGGTACAGTGAATGTGGTGATGGACAAAGAGCTGGAATCAGACAGGGAAACAGAAATGAAAAGGAAGATTAAGATTTCTCATGATAACACTAGAGCTATCCAGATTTATCCATGTTAGCTGTTGGTTACATCTCTGATTCACATACTTGGCTAATATCTGACTTGCCAATCAAATCTGGGTATTTGCATGTGTAGATTGAGGGTAGATAAGTATACTTCCTCTTCTTATTGATAGCCCAGATGATTCACAATCCCACGAATCTTCTAAATTGGCAAGAAGTCCGGGCAGTGTCAGGTGGCTTGTGCAGCCCTGCCCTGGTGAGCATGGCTTACTCCTGCTCCTGTTCTGTGTGCAGGCTGACAAACACTGGCATCTCAATTGCTGCTACCCCAAATCAGCAAAATCCCTCAGAAAACTCTCCACAACACACAAGCACAGACACTTTCCTCTGCTCTTCTTCTAACTAAACTAACTAATCAGGTTGCATACAAGTGATAGATGTCCTCCAAAATGCACCGTGTTTCAACTGTGTTTTCAAACTGAGAAAAAGAGCAGGTGAAGGATTTTAATGCTTCCCTATAATGTGTTAATGATGAGAATGTGATGTTTGTAGCTTCACTAGAAATTGAAACCTACTAGAAAGCAGATCGCCAGAAGGAATTTTGAACATCCTCCTACCTGTAAAGTTCATAGTTCCTGTTAATGATGATTTTTCTTCTACTTGGAAAGATTCTGAATATATAGTTATTAATCTTCACTTTTCACTCTACATGCAAAATATGATCCAACTAGCATAAAGACTCTTAAAAAAACCTCCATAAATCAGAAGAATTAAAAATAAGAACTGTAAAATTCTTAAATTCAAAATTACTTTACTTATAAAAAAAAAGGCCCAATTTTTCTTACACAGTTTCACAGTGGTCTTCTGTCAAGCTTATAATTAAAAGAAATTGTTCACAACACTGAATATTTAGCTGACTAAAGTGTTTTTCTAATTAAAATAGTCTTCTGAAATGTCCCCTTTCAGCAACAATTAGATCACAAGGCATCAGAGGTTAATATTTTCAGACAAAATGTCTTACTCGATCACAGCAATGATCACATAGCTCAGAAACCCAATCTCCCAGTGACTAGGATCATATGCTTCAGAGCATTAAGCAAGAAATCTTGTGGTAGACAGTAATGCAATAATTTGACCACAGGGAAAATGTAATACTTGTCAGACATGCACCCTGATGTATGAAGACTTACATCAATGTCCAGAAAACACATATTATTTCTACTAATTTAACTGCATTTTCTCATTAGAGATGTCCATAAATCATTCAGATTTTTGGATTATCTAAAGATCTTATAGTCAGCTACAGAAGTGGCAGCGATTTCTAGAAGTTAATTATACATTCTATAGGAATATGACCTTTTATTGAATTAGCACTGCTGGACTAAATTGACAACGGATATTAAAGACCCTATGTCTATATCATGAGGTGGTGACAATTAGCCCTTTAATCTTGTCTTAGGCAGTGAAAAAAAAGCCAGCAGACAGCAAAGGAGACAGTAATCATTTGCCTGCAGGCATCAGTTTAATGTAAACATCACATGCACATGAACTACAACAATCAACCATCTTTAAACACCTTAGGCTGATTAGGAGTACACTGATTATTGCCAAGCAAATTAGAAGACACAGAAAGCACCCTACGGTGAGAGGGAGAACAAAAGAAAAGATAAAATAACATTAAGATAGATGACTACTATGCAAAGAAGACACAAAGCAAGCAGATACAAAAGATAAACTCTTTCCTACAGCTGCTCCTTTCCCAGCTTTCAGAATACCCTCTGAACCAAGCTGCCACAGACCCAGCAAGGTACAGGTCCACAGAAAACAGCCCAGCAGATTCAAAGAAAAGACTTCCAGATATTTGTAGTGACTTTATACAATGCAGGCTTTTGCTTCACAGACAACCACAGGGAAGCAGAAGCAATTCAATCAAGTGTTAACCCAGAGCTCAAGCTGGCTATTCCCACAATTCTCTACCCTTGGTACCACTATTAAATCACCCCCAAGTCTCAGAGCAGGAGGAACAAAGCAGGGCACTGGCATTTTAGTAGGACATAATGGAAAACCCTCCCAGAGGATGGCAGATATCAAGAGCAGGTGTCTTTCAGCTGCAGCTCTCCCCACCCAACACTGCCTTTCTCTGCCAACTTCAGAGCACCAAAACACAGCATCTCCTACACACCAACATGCCCATGAATGCCGTGGCAGCGAATAAAATCAAGATGTTTCTCTGGCATCTTAGGAAAACACCTAAGGCAGCAGACAAAACGACCACTCTTAATAAGAAAGCTCAAATACCTGCTTGCAGTACCCCCAGGTGACTTAGATGTCTTAATGCCCGTCAGCCACGCCCAGTTCCTACCTTGTGAACTCTTCGTGCAGGTTGTTCGGTTCTGACGAATAGTACTTGATTCGAAAATGCAACGTGTACGGAGGTCCAACTGCACATGCAGAGATTTTAAACAGGAAAATGGTTTATATTCATTGCAGTCCTGATAAGGCAGAACAGTCATCACACCTCCCCACAACCCAAGAAACCCGAAATTACATTTTTCAAATTACTCAAAGAAAATACTTCATTTTTTCTTTAAATTTAAAAATGCATGCAATAAACAAATAAATAGATGATTACCATACTTTTTTTTCAAATTTATCAAGGCAATAGTCAATTTGGCAAGCACAGCTTTGTCCAAAGAGGGGTGCCTCACAGCACACTGAACAACAATAATGCCAGGTACTGTTGCTAGGCCCAGGGGAAATGGAAGGAAGAGGGAAGGAGAGGGTGATGCTCCTTCTTACCAGGCACAAACACTACTCCAAAAAAACCCCCTACCCAATAGGTCAGCTTTCAGTTGAAACACGAGTGAGAAAAGGTAAGATAAATAGACTGAAAAGTGCTGGAGAAGACTCTGGAAGCCACCCACGAACACAGAAAGCTAAAAAAATTCCATGGGGTTGCAAGAATCGTGTTTTCTAATGTCAGAAGCTGAATACTACATTGTACTTTCCATGTAACACAGACAATAGGAAGTTATCCAGCTACCATGAAACTGTGACCAATGCATCCTTATCTGCCTAACCCTTATCTTCCAACCAACTGCCTGCTGATGGATTAATTGATGGAAAAATTACTTGCCCTCACTTCAACAAGTAAACATGTGTCTATTAACGATCCTTCTACTGAATGATACGCAGCTAAAAGTCAAATAATTAGAGCTTTGATTCTGTCTCCATTCTGTCTCTGGTAAGTCAGGTTATAGCACCCTGAGCTCACAGCTGGGCACCACAGGTGAGGTCTGCATAGATGAGATAATGACTTGGAAAAGACAGCAGTGAGCAACATCCATCAGGAAAGAGGAACTCTTCACAAAGCATCTGCTGAATGCAAGGTAAGAGAAAGGAACCTGTTGTGAGACAGATCTCTGCAACACCCAACAAATTTCTTCCCTCTTCAGCATTCCTCACAGCCAGGACTGGCCAAATTCTTTTTTAAAAAAAGCCCTTCACACATTAAAAAACAGACAAAAACATGCAATTAAACTGGCTGAAGGTTTTATAGAATTACTGATTTTCCAGGACAAGGCTGTTAGAGAAAGTGCAGCTGCAAATCAACTAAGGTAAAGCAGTCTCTGATGTGACGAAAAGGGGAGAGAAAACCAAACAGCAAAAACCTTACCCATAGCAGCTATCTTCACCATAATTCTAGCAGGCTGACACCCACACACCATGGGGTGACAGCAAACTATCCTAAAGGCCTTTTTAGGACTCCACCGTTTACAAAAATCATCTAGATACTCATCAAAAAGAAAGGCAAAGCTCCACTGAAGCAATCAGGGCCTGTCTCTGTGAGGTCCTGCAAGGGGGTCAACAATTTTCTTGAAAAACACATTTTAATCTCACAGAAGTCATCTCCTCATGGCCCACGACTGTTGCCAACTGCAGTATTGTAGCAAAACACGTTAATTCCAATGCTGCACTCTACCCAAGCCTGCAACCAGATTATCAAAAAATCCAGGAGTTACCTCCCTGCCTTAGACAGTTTTCACAGAAAACTCAGTTCCCCAACACAACCCCTCCATCCAAAACTACACTTGACAAAACAGCAGGTATTTCTGCTAGTTTTACTTCTAAAATAATAATCCGGAAAAAAAAAATAAAATTAATCATTAGACGATGAAGTATTTTCCATTCACTCGCTGAAAGAAATCGCAGGATCTGTCCTGGATCAGAAGCAGTGACAGGAACTACTATCTGTGTCCAGGCAACCTAAATTCACAGATCACACTGAAATTACCTGGCAACCCACTCTGCTTCAGACAAACAGCACAGGTTTAACAAGGGCTTCTAAAGGCTGGGCTACTGCTTAATCAGTGCTCTTGCACTTAGACATAATACAATCAGCCAATTACCCATTAAATTAAAACTATCTTCTAAGAAATATTTATTCCATTAAAAGCCATATTCAAACATTCTCTATCATGTTCTAATACACTAAATTTAAATTCATTAGGAAGTAACAAAATAAACAGGCAGAGACATAGTACTTACTTTTTATTTGCTTCTTAATGAATTTTGAATGGTCCAACCAGTGCTAAAAAAAGAAAATACACACTTAAAAAGCAGTTCCATTTCAAGATTTTGTTGACTCCATAAACTGAATACAACAAAATTTAACAGATAAAAATCTCTTATAAGGAAATATTGCCATATTTATTTTCTGAACTTCTACACATTGGTGAAAGTGATTATTGGCACATTTAACAACTTTCCTTCTTCCACATGGGAAAGCTTTATTTTTAAATTCATCAGTACTGCCAGGGAAGACACTCTTCCAGAGAAGAATCTCCCAAATCCAAGGCCACGAAGCAGCAGTGTGTAAGGAAGGCACCCTTTTGCCCCAAACTCCTGAGTTTCAGCCTCTTTTAAATCTGTTTGATGGAAAGTCTCCAGATCCTGTACTGTCCTGCCTTCCACTGCCCCATAGCCACATTTTTTCAAGGTAAAGATGGAGACTTAACCTCACTTAAAGCATTTGGGAAACACTGGTGTATACCCCACCCTCTTCCTTTTTAAACTAAGGCAGAAGATCTGGAATAGTGCAACAATGATGACAAAAACATATGATTCCCAGCAAAGTTTGCACACTCTCTTGTCAGTGGAAGTTGCATCCACAGAAAGGCAGCAATAAACACAATCTGCTATAAATTTAGCTTAAATCTTTGACAGTCTCTGCTCAGTGTCCTACAGAAGGCTGCAATCTTATTTGAAGCAACTCCATGTAAATGCTTCTGTCATACGAAGTGATAATAGTGTTTTGGATTCCTTTGAAATAAATGTTTTTCTATATTTATATATTTTTTTAAATTACAAACTAGATATTATGAAACAAATTTTTAAGAAAAAACCCTCTTCTTTCTTTCCTATTAAAACATTAATATTTTCAGAAAAAGGTTAATCTCTCAATGACTAACTATCATTACACCAACACCATACTACTATGGCTAAATAAATGTGCAAAATTGTTTGTTGTCTAGTAATATTGGTATTTATTTACTAATTATCCTTTAAACCAATGCAAAAATTTAGGTATAAATGTGTACAGATCAAAAATCTGACAGCTTAGGACCCTTAATGTAAATAAATCTCACAAGAGGTAGAAAGAGAAATGGAACAATGATTCTGAAGGTGATTTTATTTGCAGGCAACTTGCAAGACTTCCTCAGGTGAGGCTGCCAAGAAATCCATTCTTATAATCCCCAATGTGGTAGAAATTACCAGAATGGAAATAAAACATTACAGCAGCTCATATAAATACATTCCTTAGAGTTGCAAGCAATGTACTTTTGTCTCTACTTTGCTCTCTTATGAAAAATTACAGCTTTGTGAAATCTCAAATTTTTAATAAGGAAAAAAATATCAACACTGAAACTTTGCCTTTTTTTTTTTCTGAAATTATATAAGTCTGTTACTTTCACAGCTCCAGGGCAGATTAATTTTTTATTCTTCAAATACCTAGCTATGAAAATGTCTTTCTATTCAATATTTATTCTAGCTAAAGAAAAGCCTCTCAAAGAAAAATATAACAAATGCATTAAAAGAAAAGTTTAGCTTAACGTAAAAAACATCTATAATTCATGCCAAAAACTCGTGTTAGTCCCATGTTCTGGAACAAGCACTACACAACCTGAACTACAATAATTTCCAATGAGAAAACAGCTGATAGTCCCCTTCTTGGCATGTGGTCTCTAAGGTACATTAAAGCTCAAACAAGAGTAAGTTTCAAACTGATTATTTGCAAGTGCAAATACTTCAAATAATGGCTAAAAAATAAAATACCTAACAAGACTCCAGGAACTACTTGTGCAGACCATTAACTGAGACTATAGCTTAGACAGGAAACTCATCACTCTGTACCTAAGCAGCCAGAGGCAGACAGCTCCAGGACATAAAGCACAGCAAGAATTAAATTCACCTCTCTTCAGAAGGAACAATGAGCTGCTGTTTTACCCCTGTCCTACACTGCACATCAAGTGTGTGATGTGCCACCACAGGGATCATAAATACAAATACAGATGTAGGGCATGGACTGACAATATTATTGGCCCAGAGCTCCCAGGCCTGGAAGTTTTCATGCAGATTTATGAACCAACTCCTATTTCAAAGTCAGATATTTTGTGCAATTTCTGTGAACATCAGGCTGAATTTTAACACTTGTTTGCCTCAGATAATGTCAGAAGGCTTCTTCACACTGTGTACCACACCAGATTTCCAAATGTCCCTTTGAACAGAAAAAAAAATCAAAGCATTCTAGCTAAAGCCTAAAATAGGTTTGGGCTTGGCTACATACTGCTTGCAGGCTCAATTAGAGGGAAGTGAAAGCAATGAATTCTGAAGTCTCACTAGGAAGCTGAATAAAACCAGAAGAGCCTTGCTCTCTCAGCACCTAAGACTGTAGCTTTGCCTGTCTTGTGCTCTGGCTAAACAACCATACATCACTTCAGGATCTGGACTCACCAAAGAAATTTGATTATGGATCTCACAGTGTAGGACCAAGACTGACCAGACTCATTTCAACCATACACCACCATAATCCCTGTATCCTGGACTCAGAAATATCAGTGCAGAACAAAGAGGAGGAAAAGGATTAATTGCTTTAGGATTGGACTATGATAGGAAGACAGTGTCTAAGCTACTTTACCCATAGTAAGGGAAGAAAAACCCCAAACCTGATCAAACTGCAGGTAATCAGAATTCTATGATTATTCCAGAACAGAACAAATAGTTCAGCTGGAAGGGACCTACAATGATCATCTGGTCCCACTGCCTGACTACTTCATGTTATTAAGGGCATTGTATAAACATCTCTTAAGACTGGCAGGCTTGGGACATCAATTACCTCTCTAGGAAGTCTGTTCCAGTGTTTGACAACATTCTTGGTAAAGAAATGCTTCCCAATATCCAGTCTAAACATCCTCTGATGCAGCTCTGAACCATTCCCATGCATCCTTTCACTGGATACCAGGGAGGAGAGCTTAGCACCTCCCTCTCCACCTCCCATCATCAGCTGCAGAGACCACTGTGATCCCTCCTTTAATTTTGTCAGGTAAACTGGAAGCTCAAATGCTAGATTAACTTCCATTTATTCTTCTTTAATCTCAGCAAAATTTCTTTGTTCTATCAAATGAATAGTGTTTCCTGTGGTATTAATTGACATATCACAGTAGCCATTGACTGGGATTCATGTGTTGAAAATAAAAACCAATGAATTCCACATGAAAGAAACACCATTTAAAAAAATTCTTAAAATAATGGAAGCATGCATTTATCTCAGCATGGTCTCCTGTTGATCACTCACTTTATTGAAGTGAAGAGGAAAAACTAAGAACCTCAATATTTCCTAATGGTAGCAGCCAATATTTTCTCAAAATAGATATACAGCATGGGAAAGATATATCTTTATCTGTGTTGAGATACAGCAGATAAACTATAGCTGCTAAAGCAGCCAACTTGTAAGGACCACGTGAGTGCCAAATGAAGACTGAAAGGAGGATTTCCACAGGCTGACACAATCCCATCACACACCTGAGCTTTGCAAATTCCACTGCCTCTCTACTCCCTTCCTAAAAGAACGAAAATTCCTTGTCTTGATTAATACATCCCTCAAAGGTGACCTGAAAAGGAAAAAAACCTGCATTTGACTCTTTTTGGTTGGCTTTCTTTACTAGTTTAAAATGCATTAAGAACATCTTCAGGCCACTTGGCCCTGGCACAGTGGTACAGTACCACATCAACAGTGCTGCAGGTGTGAGGACCAACCTGATCCAGGTGAAAAGTTTTATCAGTTTTCTAAGCTGTCTCTGGCCTGAACGAGCCAGACCAGTTGTCCCCTTCAGCTGACACCATTCTGCAGTTCCCATGCCAGGCTCTCTCCTGCCCTGTGAAGAAGGGCTGTCACCTTCCACAGGTGAGACACAGTGAGACAGTGCAGGCAATGCAGGGTGCCAGCAATGCTGTCCAGCAGCAGAAGGGCAGATGGAGCTGTGATAGAGCTCTACATTGTGATCTTGGGAAGTACAAGGCCACAGATGCTAACTCCAGAGCCCAGAGGGCACTGGCAAGCCTTCGTGGGTTTTTACCAGCCCTGAGACCCCCACATATTGTGTGGCATTCATGGAAGTCTGACCTGTCCCAGTCTGAATCAGCACAGAGCCATCTCAGAAGCATTCTGATAAACGGTGTGGTTTAACTGCAGACCAGATAAACTAACCAAGAATAATACAGAGATATAGGGACACCCTTCAAGTCCATTAGCCTATCCTAATTCATATCCATGTGAAAACCAAAGAATATTTTACTTGGCAGACTTGATGTGACAGAAGTAAAACACAGAATTATATAAAAATTATATAAAAAACTTGACTGATCTAGTGTATTTCTCATTCAATTTACTTTAGACAATGAAAACTAATACCACTCCAGATCAATTCTAGCAATTTACTTTTAATTTTGATGCCTATGTCCAAACATTCAAAAATAAACTGAAGGGATTTGAAACAAGTAGGCAACAAATCTGACTAAATCTGTGGAGGAAAACTGAGAAAACCACTTCAGCTTAGGCTCCAACCACACACAAAGACAAAAGAAACCAGCACAAACTGTTTGCTGTCCTGGAGAGGATTATTTACACTCGAGAGAGAGGTGCAGAAGCATCACTGACAGACAGCATCACAGCCACCTGCCCTGCACGCCTGCTTCTCAAGTCTGTGTCAGAAAAATGTCCTCCCAAAACAGCAGGTGCTACTGGAAGACTAAAGACTGGAATTTGTTAGTGTTTTGGGGTCTTCCACCAAGTGCTCACAAACCAGAATACACCCTTGGATAGCCACAGCTGGAAGTGTTCCACATTCATCAGGTGCTCTGCATGGCTGTGGAGTCAGCCACACTGCCTTTGTCCAGTTACTGAACTGGCATTCCTATCACTGCCACTATTAGAAACTGAAGCATCGAGTGCTACAGGATGTTCTACAGCTTTTGGGACCCCCCACCTGTGACTGGTATTTTTTCCTCTGACAATCCACAGACACACGTCCTGCAACAACCACAGTCCCAAAGTGCTCATCATCCAGAGGAACAAGAGAGATTCAGGGAGAGGAAACTGAGTCACAGAGGAATGTCACAGCTTATACATGGGGAAAATAGGATGCTTCTAACAGTAGCAGAAAAGGAAACACTTAGCATTATCAACATATTTACCAGTCTCCCTTCTTTCCCACATCCAGTGTATTAAAAATAAGGCTAGTCCCTATTTTCTTCTTCTTCATGAACACTTGTTAAAGTGCTAAGAAGTACAAAAGGAAAAAGACTCCCAGATATCACACTATGAGGCTAATTGACTGGTTTGAACTGCTCATTTTTCCTCATCCCTCACATCTTAAGAAGGCACGACAGCAATATCAAAAGCAGCAGCTGAAATAATCTGATCAATGAGCCCTTAAAAGAAAATTCAGATAGATACAGCAGAGGCAGTCAAAATGAACCAAGGTATTACAAGTCCCTGCCTGACCCAATACCTGATGGAACACCCAGGAATCTAGTTCTTGAAGTGTAGAGGAAACAAAGGTACTTATGCTATTTGTTGTCCAGCTTGCTTCCTACCTGCCCCCCAGCACTGCTGAAACCCTTTGTCATGAGTCATACATGATCCTGACTCTCCCAGAAAAACCTGGCCAGAAGGCTGCCCTTCATAGAGGTGAGGATCTCAGTGTCAGAATCACTGCATCCTGACACACTGCTGCTGATCAGGCCCACTCTGGGCAACACAGCTCTGGCCACGTATTTTCCCTCTTGTTTTTGTACTTGGAGCAATTGCTTTCATGAAAGCCCATTTCACTTCTACACAATCTTATCTGTGTTCTCCCTCCATTGTCTTCTCACCTCTTGCATCGAAACACAATTCAGAAATTGGTCAATACTGAAAAGTTCAGATGCCAACCAACATGGTTTACCAGGACAATTCACTGCAGGTTGGTCCTGGCATTCATCTTCCCAGGGAACACTGGTCCCCACCATAGCCATGGGCACCTGCAGGAGGCACAGGGTGTCCTCACACATCAGTCTTGCTGTACACACACTCTAAATCCAGTCCTTCCCAACGTGCCAGATACACTGGGTGCAACCACAGATCCGCAGGATGGTTCAACTGGCTGCAGAGCACAGCTGGGAAAGGCTGCCCCACACGGACCTTTTTAAGCTAAGGGGTCTTTGTGACATTAGAGATCAGACAAAAAGGACTTAAATAACTTGGAGGATCACTGAGACAGACACATGTGAGAAAAAGGGCATTTTACTTATTTTGCTTCCATCCATTCCCAGGGATGACAGCAACTCATTTGCACAAACTACAAAAAAAGAATTCAAAGATTTATCTTTAAAATTCTTCCCTCTCAATTACTCTGCAATTGTTCTGAAACAATTTTTTTTGAAACAAAATCATGATGGAAGCAAGCAAATTCCAAGCTAATAAACATGGGCAATCCTTCAGTTATGAATTCTTGTAAAACACAAGAGGGGCTTGGACGGAATCCATGTTTTGGCATCACAGGACAGAAAACTGGAACAAAGAATGCAATGGTAGAGATGGAAATACCTAAATCTTGAGAGACCCTATAAAAGGCAGAGCTCACAAGGAGCTGTTAACCACAGAGAGACTTCTATTTATTAAGATGATTTAGAATAAAAGACAAAGAAAGGACACTCCTGGATAGAAAATGAATAAACATTAGCTACCAATGGCCAAAAATAAGTGTTAAATACCCAACCAACCACAGAATACATTGCATGCAACCAGTTTCTACAAAGATCAATGAAATACTTCCTCATGGCAAGTGAACTTCAATAGCATGGTCTCCCAAAATTTTATTATTGCTATTCCCAACCTCAGCTAAAACTTTCAAGCCTCCTGCTTTGCTAGAAAACACAGACTGCAGTAAAAGTAACTAAAAACCTAATAAGCTTCATATTTTCTATAAACCACTGCAGAGACCTCCTACATCAGAGTGACACCCTTCAATTATCCCAAGCACTACATCTCTGTTGAAGTTCTGTAACAGCTAGAATAAGAAATTATTTTCTTGTATTAGCATATTTCTGCTTTTAGATTTAACAGCAAGTAACTCAAAGTAAAAGAGTACACTATGATTCGTTTTAGAATAAACTATTAGATGATTATCTACATTTTTCTATCCTTCTGCATCCTTCTACATTCTTCTGATGGATATCTTCAAAGACCACAAGACATTAACTAATGCAGAGTTCACTGAATAGGCATTACAGTATTTTCTGCATTACTGCTGACACCTTGCTTTCTACGTCTTTATCGGGGGGGTTGGATTAAAAATAAACTGTTCAAACAATTGACGTTTTTTCTCTTTCAAAGCAGATAAACTCTAATCATGATTTTGTTTTCTAAATCACAGCTATCAACACGGCTTGTCCCAAACTCTTTGACAAAGTTACAGGACTGCAGGAAACACAGTGTACTCAAAAGCTGCTGGCCTTGGAGCACACAGAAGCAATCTCCACTATTCAAAGACTATTTTGTGCTCTCTTACTTGTAATGGTGGCTTAAAGATGTTTAGTCCTTAACAATACATACTAAAGACAAAGGCTTAGAGCCTCAAAGGGGTTTACACAACTTTAATCTCCAAGTCCCCCACTTGCCATTGTGTGTGTGAGCTGGCACTAAGCAGAAGCCCACGGAGGCTACGCATTAATTGCTGTGCAAACTAAAAGAGCAGGTCACAAGTTCAAAACAGACTAAGGAAGGCTGTTAAAGCATGGAACCTTTTGGCACAGGGTACCGGGCAAGATAAAAGCTTGTGCCTTGAAGTTCTCTAAGCTCTAGCTCTGCCCAGCTTGAGCCAGATCAAAAAAAACCGAGAGCCAAGTAAGAGCTTTTGGCCTTGCACTTCAGTGGAGAACTTTGCCCTCAACAGTCCTCTTAATTCAGGAAACTACAACCCTACCACCTAGTAGTAGCCCTGCAACCGGGGTTGGCTTTTTTCAGACCCCCCTAGCAGCTGCTCACAGCCCTCATCCCTCTTAAAAGAACAAGCACACAAACAAAGCTAAAACACTTGCATGTATAGGCACATTTTGCCCTCAACACCAGCGAGAGAACTGCATACAGAAGACATAGCTACTCACATCTGCATCTTTCTTACTAGCCAAAAGAGCCCCTCAGTTTTGCAAACGTAGAAGAAAATGAGTCTTTCCAGCTTCCTCAGCCTGGCTGCCCTCATTCTTGCTGAGAAATGATATTTCACTCTCCTCTTATGCTTCCTTTCTTTCAAAATACTATGAAACTCCTTGCTAGGTCATTATTCCTAGCTATCAAATTCCTAGTTGGATGATTTGACAATCAGTGACAATATAATGTGTTTTTCCCATTAATAAGCAGGCTCTGTGCTATTAGCTGCATCCTTATAATCAGATCCATCACAAAAGTACACACAATTTATGTATTAGAAATTTTATCCGGAGAACACACACACTAATTACCTAAAAAGCCCAAACCCATTATGGACATACTTCATTTAAAACATCAGTTTTCAGTGATATTCACTTAAATTAATTTAGACATCAGGATAATGTTTCAATAGATTAATACTGCTTCTCCCCAAACCCACAGATTCCCTTCTTCCAGTATCAAGGCATTACAGTACCTAGACAGGATTCCTGTTTGTTGTTTTCAGTGACTGGTAAAACACAAATGATAATGCAGCTGTTTAAACACTGATCCATCCTTTGACCCAAGCTTGTTAGAGAATAAAGCTGAGAATTCTGGGATGATAAACTTAGAACCTACATTTCTAAGGATGTCAATATTGCAGCTACATTTTCCCATTATTTTATTATATTATCCCAGAGAAGACATTGTCTGCTGCTTCATGGAAAAAACAAACTGAGCAGAGAGCACTAAAAGAAACACTTATTTTCCAAATATGCATATTTTCTATCCACAGTGCAGGTTTTCATCAAACTTCCTGTTCACACAGAGTGAACACACAAAGGAAAATATTAAATACATGCCAGTACAGTGTAACCACTATGCTGTAGTCTTTTAACCCTATCCTATTAATATATCTATCTAGATTTGTAAATATATTCTGTTTTTATTTATTGTTTTTTACCTGTAGATACTGGAGGTCCTTATATAAGGAAGAGAAGGAACACTTAGCTAAAACCTTTTGCTCTTGCAAATGAACCTAAACCTACAAAGCAACACAATGTGTACATGGAACAGCACAGAGAACATTTACAAGAAATCTTTGCTTGCAAAGCATTTTGAATACCATGAGTCTAGTAACTCTAAAGCACATTTTTCTTTACCCACATTCACTGTTTCTTTAACTTGTGAGCAATCAAGTCACATGCATGTCATGTAAAATAACACAGGACTCATTCAGAGGATGCAGCTTTATATGCAAGAACCAAACATGGCATCACTTGTTTCAGCAGTACATCCCCCAGTGCCAACATCTCTCCATGGAGTTGCACCAGCAATACATTTATGAAAGGAAACACAAACTACCACGAAACATAAAAATCAACTGAAGTTATACTCACTGTAATTTGGGAAGCATCCATGAATTGCAGGCCAAAGTAATCCGTTTCTACAAGGTCCAAATGATACACAATCTGGTCAAACAATTCCTGTCCCTTTGCATTTTTCTGTAACAGAAAAGAAAATGCTTTTTTTAAAACTGGTCAGTGTGGGTTTGAGCGTATTTCTTTACAAGTTCAAATGTGTGAGAAGCTATACACAAAGAAAAATAATATCAAAATGGCAATTCTATTTATTTTGAAGAATTGCATTGACATTTCTTTTTATTTTCCTCAGGAAATAGAGAGTGACATGCTTTTCTTGTCTGCAGCTATTCCAACAGCATCAGATTTTACTCTCAAAGAAAACTTTCAAAGTTCATCATAACTAAAAATGTACAAGAGAAAGGGAAGGCTTATACCCTATAAGTGTCCTAAGTCACTGAGCCATCATTTTGTACCCCAGGAAGTCAAATTCCAGGAAGAGCTTTCTTTACACACTGCCTGAAATCTGCTGGCTATCAACAACAACTGCAGTCATGCAGTGCCACTCCACCACTGAAGCTGCAAAATAAATTCTGAACAGCCTGAATACCCAAAGAGCAATGTGAAGAAAATTAATTAATAAGTATCTTTCATTTATGTTGCCAATTGCCATCATATTTACAGCCTTTAAATGAATAAACAAACAAGGACCAAAAAAGCTGTAAATCTTACTTGAAACATGCAGGCATGGAAATAAAACTTAACAACTAAAACCCCAAGGATGGACTACAGGTAAGGGTAGAAAACATAGCAGATCTTAAAGGTAGACTGCATTGGCCTGGGAACTTGTTTTGAGATTAAGGCATGAATTTAGATATTCAGTCTTCAACACTAGAAAACCAAAGTTTGAAGATTACAGGTGGGTAGAAGGAAAAGGCAATAACAAACCAATTTTTCATGCAAATCCTGCTGAGTTACTCGGGGAAGAAAGTTTTCAAGTTCTTGAGTAAAAACACCCCTGGCCAAAAATCCATGAGATGATCATAAATCTGAGTAAGAGACTGAAGCTACAGATGTACTTTATACAGGGAAGTACTCATCAGGATCCACTTTTGTGACTGCTGTCCCTCTTACAACTTTAAGGATTTCTCTTTTTTTTTTTAACTAACATATTAGGTATTTCCACTTTACCCCAAAATGTAGCAAGATTCACAGAATTAGGCATTCAGTTCCTTTAGTTTAGTATTCTGCACAAAGGCAGCATCAATCATAGCAGGCAGAACTCCTGTTCAGGGTTGTAAGCTGTCTAAAATCAGTTTTCTTTGGCAACAGACAAGATAATGAGTTACACCTCTATTTTTCCAAGAAGGTCAAGCAAGCTCAGGTATAGGTAGCAAATTTTATTTAAGTTGTATTTTTTGGATTTTTTTAACTAACAAAACAGAAGAACAGTAATTGTATCAAATGTCAAGAGCGGAATTAGGAATTCCATTAAAACAAGCTGCATAAAAGCTTAATATCAACATTAAATTGTCATTGTAAGATACTGTTTCATTATTTTGAGGGGAGCAAGAGATGGATAATAGACATTCTTAACCGAAGTTCAACATTCTATTAAAGGCAGATGAGAATACAATGGCTTCTTAGAATAGTACATTGCTAAGAAATCATCTTTACTTGTACAATAATTGTTATAAATTGAACAAAAAGTATCCAGAGCATATTTTCCCATATGGAGTAAAATCAGCACTTGTTACAAGAAGCCAAACCAAAGCACAACAAAATTTAAACAGATTTTGCTTATGTGAGGAAGGAGAAAACCTTCAAAAGCAACCAAAATAGAAACAGCAGAACATGAGCAATTCAAAATGTAGGAAAAAATGCACTTGATGCCCTACTCTGTGATGGCTGCCTGCTTTATGGCATTATCTACCAGTATATGTTTATCTTCCACTGCCACACACCTAATAGAAACCAGAGAGAGGACACTCCACCTTTTGTACCCAAACAGTAGTTAATGTTTAACATGTGTTACATGCAGAATAGCTCTGCACTGCACAGCCAGACCATAAAACGCAGTATTACATACATAGCTTACAGGAGATTGTAACATTTAACTTGTCACTAAATGAGCTTTCCCAGAAACTTGTACTAATTAAATGATAAAGCTGGTGCAGCCAACAAATTGCAGACAAAAAACTTTCTTTGAGATGCTGCACTACAGGTGGAGATAAAAGCTACTAATTCCTTTCCTCTACTAACAGTAAAGGATGACCTGTTCTTCTTTATTCTGCCTCATCACTGACTGACAATCCAGCAGGTCAGACTGTGGACTGATAAATTAATGTGCACTGAACGAAATGGGTGGAATAGGCAAAATAGGAGGTTTTTTCCTTAGGCATTAGATGTGCATGGTAATGGTCTCTAAAGCAAAAAAATGTCTGTATTACAATAAACTTCCAATTTTCAGAGCCTTTTCTTCTCCCCGCCTTATAAACAAAATGGTAGCTAAAAAGGTTTCCCCTTTCAAAATCTGGTACCACATAAAGACAAGAAAATGATTTTGTACAGTAAAATTTTCATAATAGATCTAATAATCTGAAATTTAATAAATCAAACTCTCTCTACAGACCTTTAGCTTGTACCTGAAGATACAGCTAAAAAACCCCAACCATAAACTAAAAATATTTTACAGTCATACCTTTCTAGACAGATGGTTCAGAAGTATCAGATGTAAATGGCCTGCATAACTTGTATCTCACAAAATGAAGTACATGGCAACAAACAGTATGCATATACTATTATACAGAGTTACTATTTTGTTGGTATGGATGGAAGTTACTATAATTTGGAACAGTGATGTAAGAGAAGTTGCAAAACCTTGTGTTGGCTTGGTTTTTCGTTTGTTTCTGTTGGGTTTTTTTTGTCTTTGCTTTCTGTTTTGCTAGGGTTTTCTGTCTGGTTTTTGAGTTTTTGTTTTGGTGTTTTTGTTTTGTTTTGAAACATCAATTAAAGCACTGCCAGTTTCTGGTGGAGTGTTCCCTGAAACTCAGGAGAACTTGTGTGAGCACCATGAAACCTCACAGGCAAGCTGAGAGGCTGGACATGAAATGTTCAGCTTACAAACAAAACATAACTGCAACCTAAGGCAAAATGAAATTAGCATGAGGCAGGCATTTGATGAAACACAAAGACTGAATTACACTTGCAGACTGGGAGTCTTCCGGATAACGAGCAATCACTGAGAGAAAGGAAAAAAAAAAACAACCTTTCTCATGTCAGTCATCCCTGTTCCACCTAACAGTTATGTGAGTTTTGTCCACTCTGTTTCATTAAAGCCATTCTCAATTAATCCCCATATCATCTTCTTCGGGATCATGAATCACGTTTTGAAAGAATTCTTATGGTAAATGAGGACTCACTGCAAATCCTACAAGGACTCCAATTGGGATGGGTATAAAGCACCTTGCACAGTAATAGTGACAGCTGCATGGCCCACATTTCAGGTAGGCTACATTTTTGGCTGCCAGAGAGTTCCCAGTCTCAGGGAATCTATGGAAATTCTGTTATCAGCTAAAACATGACAAAACAAAGATTAACTTCTCTAATTAGAAAATCTTCCAGACTTGACATGAAAACAGGCAAGGGGTTTTAATGTGCTTCTGGTATACATGAAGGAAAGAGAAAATTGATCAGCCAGGGACGTTTTACACCAACTGGCCCTGTCTAAACAAGTTGATTAGTGTTGATTTTAGCTGTTAAAGAGCTCTTTAAAAGGTTTCTGCCAAAGGGCATGAAAAGGGGACATACAAGCCAGAAAAGCCTCATTTTAGCACAGGTACAGTGCAAGGATGCCATTGATCACTCTCAGAGCACATACAAGCAAAGCTGGAGAGCTTCTGCCTACACCTTCCCCAAACTCAAGTGCAGCTACTTGAACCCAAGTGGAGAGGCTAAAATCACTGAGTCATATTGGGGAGCTCAGACTACAGGGCTACAACAAAACTATTAACAGATTTCAGAAATAGTTGAAGCACTGCTTGGGAAAACAACTTGTCAAACAGGCCAAGGGGTACATGAAATAGTCTGCCAGCTGACAAAGTGACAACCAAAATTAAGGAAAATAAGCTATTACCAAGAGAAAAGTCAAAGCCAATTAACTTTGCAATCAAAGCCAGTGCGTCTCAAACTGAATAGTGAGTAGCAACAGCAATGGGCAGGTAGGGCAGACTTAGTTTCTTATTATGTAGTCTGCAATACATTAAATATTTTTGCAGAGTGGGCTGCTATGGTCTCATGGTCACTGATTAAAAGTCTGAACTTCTAGTAAATTCTTAAAGGCACCTTTGTAGCTAGCAAGTCTCACCTCCTCAGGCCTGATACTGCCCTGCTCTGATGGCACCAGCACTTCCTCTCCTTGGCATCTCCTGAAACAGAGTAGCTCAGTATCTTCTGCTCAGTCCTCTTACACCTGAACTGTTATTAACTCAATTTTCAAACCTAAGTCTTTCTCTGTTGGCCATACTGCTTAGCAGTGAGAATTTGCTTTGCCTTTTAGCAGTCATTGGCAGTGCTGTCTCCAAGTGTTTCAGACAGGCTAAACACGTATAAAAGCCATCTGTGCTTCTAATTAGCCTTAACTCTGGTGCTCAGTTATCATCTGTCCTTTAACTTGCTTTCTTCTGGATAGTCAAGCGCCCTCAGTTGCTCAAATACACTCAGCTGTACTGAAAGCAAGCAGTAGTTCCATAATTTGATGCAGAAAAATACAATACATTCTTATAAATCAAGGGTATCTAACAGTTTCAGCCAAGTACATGTTGGAGGCCAAGGCAAAAGCTGCACTGAAAACCACGTTATCCATCCCAGCACTGCTGCAAGTGGCAGTATTGTTAAAGTCGGTTGCTTGTTTTCAAATTCCAGTTTGCATGCTGCCATGGAGAGAGGACACCCTGCAAGCCAGCCATGACCTTGGTGCCTGCCCCACCCTCCTCCGGGGGCACAATGAGCAGATTCCTAGCAGTGGGGATCCCTAAGAGTGCATTTTATGCTCTTGAAATCGTGCAAATACTGCTTTATTTTCATAAAATCAATGCTAATTGAAGAAAAGCAAGTTATTTACTAACACATCATACTTCCATGAGGCTGGATAACTTGCTCAAGCTGCAATGAAGTTGTCAGGTTATTTTCTTACCAGCCAACCATTGACTTAAATTTTCAGTTCTGGTTACAAGCTCACTTGAAAATGTTCAAGTAACCATTAAGCCTCTCACCCTGTCATGGCAATAACAGCAGTACTGCTTCAGAGCCTGCTACTGCATGCAAATTATGTTTAAATGTAGTGCAGACCATAGAAGCAAGCAGCTTTGCTGAATGTGCCCAGAAGAAAATGCAAGTGATGACGCATGTGAACTTTTATCTGAAGGAGAATAAAATTCATTTGAGTTCCTTTGAGAAATTAGCTGAAAATCAGAGTCCAAAATCCCCTTAACTTTCCCCTGCATAAAAAAACTCAAGTCAACAAAAAATGCCAAATGCATACACACACCACCAAGCCCTCAGCCCTTCATCAGCAGACAAAAACATCCCATGAATGGTATTTACTTATTATAACCTTGAAAGAACATTTTGCTCCCAGTCATTTCTGTCAAGGCCCCAAACTAAAATTGCTATTTCCTGAGCAGAAGTGGCTTAGAAGCAAAGTTAAAGAACCCCTTGAAAAATGACAAAACACCAAAAAAGAACCTAAAACTCCCACAAATAATAAACCAAACCATCAAACCAGGCCTTCCTTCAAATTACTCTCTAAGCCTATTTAAAAGTCTCAAAAACTAGGACTCTCACAAGTCACATCCCATCAAGGGGATAGAGGGAACCTCAGATAAGCACACAGCCACTTAATATTCTCTCTGTGGGCAGACTGGCCAACAGTGCAAGCAAGCTGGGCTCCTGCAACCATGATGTCAACAAGAATTTGTAGAGAGGCATTAGGAGAAAAAAAAAATTCCCTAACTGTGGGTATAGTAAATCTCACTATTGCTGCACAGCAGCATTTCTTAACAGCATCCAGAGTTTCATCTCTCCAGTAGCTACTGGCAGGAAGAATCAGCGTTCACTGGAGGAGAAGCCTGAACAAGGACAAATAAATAGATCACCGTGTTTTACATGTGCCAAGTCTCTACATAAACCCAAATGGCACCAGGCTTCCAGTCAGATCACAGTACATTTACCATGCTAGTGTGAGACTGGAAAAGTCTCCAGCACTGGCTTGTGCTTTCTACCTGTCATATAAGCGCAGTCACTTGTCAATAAAAATAAAACAAATTAGGAAATGGCTCCACAACAAAAAAGTAACAATGAGAACAATTAAACAAAGCAAACAAAACCAAGGAACTTAAACTACTAAGAACTAAGGTGGGGAAGGATAATATGCTATTTTCAAGCTCTGCAATAGCAGGAAAGAAAAGACTTTCCATTATTCATAAAGTACAAACTCATTAAGATGAATCAAAGATTGAACTGGCAGCACAGCATCATAGAGAATATACAGACAATAGAGCAGAGAGGGAACTACCTTAGATGCAAAAAATCTCTAGAGTCCAAAGCCATGCCAAGTAAAATCCACTGGAGAGATTCCCATGCACAATAACACAAATATAAAGCAGATCCAGGAAATGGGCACTTTCACTAGCTGAGCTGTTTACAGTACAGCCCTTCAAAAACTGATTATAGTAGCATATCCAGAGGGACAGAAGCCTTTTTTGTTGCTGAAAAAAGAGCGAGAAACTACCATGTCTCAAGACCTATATTATCTGGAGTGGTATCTACATTACAACTTGCTTAGTTTTTTTTCAGAGAAGATGGGGCTGTCCCAGCTAGTCACAGCTGGTTTCAGTCATCTCCACTGACCACTGGTGGTGGGGGGTAGAAAGTGGGTACAGAAGTCAGGAGTAAATTTGAGTTAGGGAAAGAGTCAGATTTATCTTCACCCACAAGCTTTTTAATTCTCATTTTTTCTCTGTATTTTCAACCCCCATCCTGCAGACTGAATGAGGGGGCAGGGTAGGAGCCTGGCTGATGTCTAAGGGTAACTCACTGCAGTGGGGAAACCCTTCTGCAGGGCAATTTCACATTTCTATCAGTCATCTAAAGGGCATGCTGTCTTTGAAAAGCCTTTAATCTCTCCAAAAGTCACATGAAGGGCAGGCAGGTACTACCATGGTGGGTGCCCTATACGTGCAATTACTATTGTCAACGTTATTACCAGCAGTGACATTTTTGTTTTATTGGACTCAGATGAGGGTGAGGTTCTGCTCATTGTCCCTATCACCTACGTGTACTACTGGCAACACAGACCTCTTCCCAGGAGAAAAGCACTGTCAGCACCTCTAAATGGGATCCTCAGGCAACAGATAAAAGCAACTATCGGCCTCAGAACAAAGCAGTAAAAAAAAAAAAATCCTTACTTGCAACTTTATGTTCTGGAAGTCAGTCTGGACTCCTGTTATTTCAGGAACAGATAGGTTAGCCCATCAAAATTATACACTCAGAGGCACAATTTTAAAAAAGGGTTACATTTATGTAAAGAAGATTCTTTTTCACCCCTAGAATGCCAGCTCCCTCTCCTGACCCACTTGAAATATTACATGCCCCTCAAACACAAAGCGGAGGAAACACGAAGTAGCTGGGATGAGGAGAACAAAAACCTATGCTGAGACTCCTTAACCTACATGATTTCAATAAAAATATAATTTACAGTTCTGCATTCCCAGCGATTTATTTGATAAAGCTAAGCTACAGGCATTGAAGTGGAAGCTACCTCTTTGAGATGATACCATCAAACACAACACAATGTTCTTCTTTAGGCTTCCCTTGCCCATTGCCCTCCTGCCCAGATGACGATGGGATAGAGGTGCCATTTTACTGGAGAGCTAGAGAAGATTCTAGGTCGTGAATTTAAACTGCGAAATAACATGGAACACCAGCATAAGATGACATTAAAGAGAACAAGGAGAAATAGCCAAGTGCTATCAGAAGAGAATCCCAGGAGAGTTTAGCAAAGACTCTGCACTTTCTTATGCTAATACAGTACCAAAGTTTCAAATTACATCTTTGCTTTCTTACACACCTGCATTTCAATGCTCCAGGAGTAGAAATAGTTTCAAACAAATGCAATTGTAAAAACAGAATTTTCCATATAAACACATCCTTCACATACAATTCACATGTATGGGTGCTTGACTCAACTACTTCCAATTTTTCAACTTGTTTTTTAAATAGGGCACATTTTTTACTGTCTACAGTAAAGCAGCTTACCAATAAGGCTCTACTGGCAACCTTGCTTCAGCATTAATGTAGCTCAGACCAGCAGTAATGGCCAGTCAGGCACACAAGCAACACAAGTAGTTGCAGTTGACATAAATTAAGGCTGCAGGGCTCCTGCTTCCCAGCCAGACAAGTCCCAGGTTCCCTTCCTGACTCCTACGCAAGAGGTTTGTCAGGGCAGCTGAATGCCTTGTAAAGAACTGGCTACAGGGGGAAGTCAAACATCACTACTAATTCAAGCTAACAGTGCTTTCAAACCCCCTCCCCACACACACTGACCCCACAGCACATCCTTGTGTGGGCCTGCTATGCCAAAAGCTGCTTCCTAACACTGGGATCCAGGCAAGGAGGAGGCCATGAAGCTGTGCTGTGGCTGGAAGGCAAAACCTAGGACAGCTACTCCAGGGACTGGTATCTTACACAGAGCTTTATAAATCATAACTTTTGGGTGCATAGAACACAATCCCCACCACCACCTGCTGACCCATAAGAGCAAAAAGATGCAGATTCCTTTAGCAGCATCACATCATGTACGCTGCATGAATTGACTTTTATTTATGTCTGGATACAATAAAAAGTTCCTTAGAGCCACTCCTCTAGCATAAAATTGCACCTTGTTAATGCCCACATAATTCACAGTCAATTATTTCTATGTCTTTTTTAAAACCTAAATAACATATACTCTTTGTGGCACTTTTCATAGCACAAAATTAATTCCACATGCATGCTAGCATTAGCATTAATTACCTATACTAATTACTTTTTAATGTGCTAAACCTTCCATATAAATCAAATTTATTATTAATCACCCTGACAGTTATAGCCAGTAAAAAGTTCAAAGATGTGAAACAGAAGCAGTGACCAAAAAGGGAGTTTGGAACTTGAGGACAAAGCTTTAATGTGGTCTTTTCCTCAGAAGCTCTATGGATTTAAAAATGTAGAGAAACTTTTTGAAGTTATTTATTCAGACAGCCAACTGACTTCAGAACTCTTCACTCTTTGTTCTTTCATACACTAAGTCATAGGATAGGACCTCTCCAAAGAATCAGCCGCAATTATTTGCTTCTCTCTGAAGAGAACCAGAAATCCAGAGATTCAGAATAATCAGTAAACCCTTTTAAACTGCAGGTTTATAATCAGCAGATTTAAAAACAGAGGAAGACCAGGGAAGTTTGCCAGTAAAAGTATTTCATTTAGTGGACAGCCAGGAAGACGTAATTATTTTTAAACACAACCGTAATTAGGCAAGTATATGCAATTAAAGACAATCACTACAAATTACATTTCTTTCAAGAAAGAATATGCAAGAGGAAAAGCCATGTGGTTTTTATTAAAAAAAACTTCATTAGAAGAATTATAAAAAACAATAAACAGCAGTTCAAGCTAATTGAAAACATCTCTCTCAGATGATGCTACTGCTCAGTTAAAACCAATGGCAGACCTAGGTTTATTATAAAGAAGTTTAGCACTCTAATCTTCTTGCTGCTGCAAAGGAATTACATGAGAAGATAAATTCTCATCATGCTACAGTATTTAACTTCTTGTTCTTTTATAAATATTCAGATCTGAAGGACAAGTGAACACCTTATTGTACTGAAACAGCATAGCAGCACAATGTTCTATTTATCTTCATTCTAAAAATGAACAAGGACTCATGTCTGGGGTTTTTTACTGAATACACTTAGAAATGCTGAGTGCTAATATGAGGAGCAGAAACACTGGGTTTTAGCCAAAAATGATTTGTTAATATTTCATGTCAAACAACAGATCACCCAATCCTGCTAGGTAAGAGGCTGAGAAGATAAAAAGTCTCATTATCAACAAAACCTCTGACCCCAGAGTCAGTATTCATCAGAATCTGGAAGACTGATGTTTTCAAAGAAGAGAGAAAAGAAGAACCACTAATCTAAGTGTCAGGCTTCTTCCCTGTCAGGCTCCCCGCATGCTGTAGTTTTTGCTGCCTACTTGAGGGAGTGTTGTGTGCCAGTATTTCCTCTGGATGTACTTTAAAAGACAGGCTTCAGAAATTTTAAGGCAAAAATGCAGATGAAAGCACATGATCAAAGGTACATCTACATACATTCCACAGAGCATAGAGAGACTTGCAATAGCTAGAAATCTGCCTCACAGATGGTTTGATTTGAAAATCCATTTGCAGCAAGCTGCAGCTTTTAGTAGCTTGCAGGAAGGTTTGAGTTTTGTCCTTCACTTTGAGGGTTGGCTACTCTGCCTGCTCCATGCCATGAAATGGATTCCGGACATTTGCACGTCAAGGGGAAATAAAATGAAAAAGAATCAAGAAAACTCTAATGGAAATTAAGCCCAAGCATCATAAAGTAGTAAAAAAATATAGTATCAGCTTTTCAGTGGCCTATTATACATGTGTATTAACAACATCTCAATAGGAGCTTGCATGTTTAATTCAGACCACCATACAAACATAGGGAAACTTTGCTATTGCCATAGGGACTGCCAGAGATTCAGCAGAATTCATTAAACTGGTAACACTCCTAGTTTACTGTGAGAGGCTAAAGGGGCATTACTTGTAGCTGGTTCTTTTCACCTGGGCATTTTACCTCAACAGAAGTTTTGCTATGCTTGACAACTTTTGCAAAATTTTTTTTTCTTGAGAGTCTGAATCTCAAGACAGATCAGACCTAACACTCCAAACTGGTAAGTCACACATGGCTGAACTGCTACCACCTCAGTTGTTTAAAATAACAACTTGATTTTTAAGTGAATTTTTTTTTATTTCAGAGAAAAAAATGCCACTAAGTCCTTACTCATAGTATGAATACATCGAAGTCCATATCCAAAGGTAACTGCAACACAAAGCCACTTCACAGAATAGGTTTTAGTTGGAGGGATAACGAACTACTTAAAAATTAAACCACTCTTTGATGGCTCCAGCAAAGATAGTACTACCAATTATTTGCAGACATTAACAAAAGCCTTCATTTATAAAGCAAATAAAACTGGTAACAATTTTATTTCACAATGAAAGCAAACGCAAGAGCAGAGAACTCCCACAAATTTGCAATACTTCAATTAAATATCCAACAGAACTTAAACTACCAGCATTAATACCAAGCACTCTGATGGTCTGAAAAGTCAGTAAGTCACTAGTGGGTTATATTTTGCTGTCCTAATTCTGTTTTCTACCACTAATCATAGAATCGTATCATACGAGGTTGGAAGGGACCTCAAGGGTCATCTGGTCCAACCTTCCTTGGCAAAAGCACAGTCTAGACAAGCACCCTGTCCAGGTCAATCTTAAAACTGTCCCGTGTTGGGGAAAGCATCGCTGTCCTGGAGACATTATTAATATGAGCAATGTTTCTCATTACCAGACTTACAGACTTGGACAGAGTCAAGAGCAAACTCGGGTTCTTCTGCTGGAACAGAGTTCTGCAAGTCAAACTTTGGCTGTAGGGACAGCTTCACTGCCTGGCAGCTTTTAGATGCTACCAGCAACTCGGATGACTTCAAAGTCATATGTATGTAGCCAGCAGAGCCTTTAATTGCAACAAAATACAACACTACAGTGATGATGCAGGAAGAACAAGTGTCAACTCACTTGTTCAGCTGTGCTGATTCTGAAAGAGACAGCACGTCGTGAAGTTTATTCAGGCTGAGCAACAAAGCACATATGACTGTTGATACAGCAAGAGAGTCTGTAGACTAAGAGAGACTTGTCTTTCATCTCCCTGTATAGAAAATACCATATGTTGGGGGAAAACAAGCAATTTAGATGGAGAGAGTGATAAGCTGAATGCTCACTCACCAATCACACACTGAAGGTCTTTAATTATGCCTTTTTATCATCTTGGATGAGAGACCAACAAAAGTTGTTTATCTCAATTGTTGGTTTTTCAGCATGGTCTCCCACAACATCCCCACATCCACACTGGGGCACTGTAGTCTAGATAGGTCGATTATTGATGTCTAGATCACTGGTCTCAAAGGGAAGTGGGTAGTGGTTTGAACACTACCTGGAGACATGCTGTGATGGGAATTCCCTCAGTCATCTATCCTGGAACCCACCTTGTTCAACACCTGCATATGGAGGAAGAGATGGAACACATCACTTTTCAGAAGACACCAAGCTGGGGTATGCAGGTGACCCGTGTGAAGGTAGTACACAAGGACACTGACAAGCCAGAGACCAGGAGAGAGCTACAACAGTGTTACAAGGCTGGATCATTATCCTGTCAGGTTGACAGAAGTATAGAAAGGTCACTACTGTGATAGGCAAAACAAATTCAACTTGGAAAAGATTAATTTAGCTTACTGACAATTAATAACAGCAGGATAATGAGACATAAAAATCAGAATTAAACACAATTTCCCCCCCTCTTTCTTCCCAGGCTCAACTTCACCCCACTCCTCCCTCACTGAGTGGCACTGGGGAAAATGGGTAGTATCTCTTCACTGCTCCTTCCTTCCCCTGTTCCAGGATAGGGTCCAACCCCACGGGATACAGTCCTTCACTGACTTCTCCAGAGTGCAATCTTCTCATGGTCTACAGTTCTTCAGGACGGGCTCCAGCATGGGATCATTCCATAGAGCAGAGTTTTTCAGGAACAGCCTGCTCCAGCATGGGCTCCTCTCTCCATAGGGACACAGTCTCCTTTGGACACCCATCTGCTTCTGCTCTGGGTCCTCCACGGACTGAAGGTGGATCTCTGCTCCCCCGTGGCCCTCCGTGGGCTGCAAGACAGCCATGGGTCTGCCTCCACCTGCTCCTCACCACAGGCTGCAGGGGAATTCGTGCTCCAGCGCCTGAAACACCTCCCATCCCTCCTCCTCCAGTGACCTTGGTGGCTGCAGGGCTGTTTCTTTCACAGTTTTCTCACTCCTCTCACGGCTGCTGTGCAGAGCTTTTCTCACCTTCTTAAATATAACAGAGGAGCTCCAACATTGCTGATGGATTCAGACTTAGCCAGTGGCAACTTCATCTTGAAACCTGCTGGAACTGGCTCCATGTGACACGAGGCCAGCTTCAGCATCTTCTCACAGAAGCCATCCCTGCAGCTTCCCCGCTACCAAACCCTGCCATAACAAATCCAATACGTATGTTTAGCCCCTTTTGCAGACTCTACTCTCTTGACTTTAGTATGTAGGCTTCTCATACATCACATACAGATTACTGGGCCATCAGTATGAAATTCCAAATAGCCAGGGTTCAGGGGGAGGGTAGAGAGTCTTGCTGTACTAGCTCAAGACAAGGTTATCTTAAATCTGCCATACTCATCGTTACTGAAAGGCAATACTCTCTCTACTGACAATGTCACTGAACTCACCTCCTCAACAAGGGATAAAAACCTCTTTCAGGCGCTGAGAACTAGGCTGTCTCTTTTCTCTCTCTCATATTCCCTCCCCACTCCCGACTTTCAGAGGAGGAAATGATTCCGCACTTGTTATTCAATAACTCTGGGCAGAGAATTAAAAGCCAATATTTTAATAGAATATAATATATTTACTGATACAAATACAATCAACCAACAAAGTACAGCTTATTTCGATGTGAGAGCACTCTCTCCTTTCTGCTCAGACACTCAATGCAAAGGGAAGTGCCAAGACTCCACGGGCCACAGGGAGTCAGCGGGGCGTGCACACCTGCCTGCAAGCAATGCCAAATGCTTTCCAGCTTCATTTTCACAACATCCAGGGGCTGTGAAATCTCATGTGTTGGAAACCGTCCTTCTTCAGCCTGCACTATTCTCTCACTCCCAGTGAATTAATTTTGCCCAGTGAATCATGAAGACACAAAACTTACAAACTACAACATGACAAATATTTAACAGTTTGAAACATTTTTAAAGCTTTATGTTATTTTAAATGTAAACATAGGTTTAGATTTATTATCTCCCAATCCATGTGAGTCATAAATGTTCCCACTTTCCCCCACCCCCTAATTTAGGCTCCCTGCAAATGAACAGACATAAAATTGGCAGTTTGTTGGTAACAAGCCTTTCCTGATGTTGTGTGTAGCTCATATTGAATTAATGCCATTTTGTTTACATGCAGCATTTAGAAGCAAAGCATTTTCTCAAGTTATGTTCCAGTCGTCTTCTAGTTTTCATCACTGTTAAAGCTGCTGGTTGTTTTGCATCTTCAGGATAAACCATGAACGAGGGTGAGTATTAAACTGTAAGATTTGCTGAAGCACAAGGATAAGGGTAGACATCAAACTCAAACAATTATCTTTGTTCTTCTCCTCTGAAGCACCCATTTAGTCAAGCATAACTCCATGAAAAATGGAAGCCAAACTACTCAAAATAAGCATATTAAAAATTAAAAAAAATCCATTGGCATAATACATCTGGCTCCCAGGACACAAGCTGAAACAACAATTTTCATAAATATACATGTCTAACTAATTTCCAGTGAACCAACACAGTCAATACTTAAAACATCATCTTCCAGAGAGTCACCAGTTGTCTTGAAGACCCTGGAAGGGATACACAGATGAAGGAATGAGTTACAGCTTGTTTACCCATCTGGATACAGGTGGATGCTTTTGTGGTCAGTAAGGTAACTTGACACACTACTCCCCTCACAGAGAGATTGTGCCACCAGCAATTTGTTCTGGAGTAACTTCTGCACTTCAGTAAGCTCAGCACCCATTTCAGAATAGGAAGTCTGCAAGGTAACCACAGCAGAACTCTGCTAGAGCTCCTATGGCTAAGTTGCTTATGGTGTTAAGTCTTAATACTAAAAACTAGGTTAAACACTGCATAGTGAGACTGACTCAGCAAAGACTAAGAGGGGCTTAAAAGGCAAACCAAAGACATTGCTTGAAACTAAAAAAAAAAAAAAAAAAAAAAAAAAACCAAAACCCTAAAAAATCTCCCAAACAACTACATGTAGTTCTGAACATAACCCACAAGATGAATAAGAACTCAGTGTAGTATGTACTTAGCGGTGTTTTTCACTCATAGTATTTGCATTATACTTAGACATGAGGATTTACAAAAATTGCAAACATCTTCCTCCCTTTGGAAGGTATCAGCAGGTATGCTGAACTATTTACAGAGCTTCACAAGGAAGCCAGAACTGCCTTATTTACGTGCCAGAACAAGCTGGTGTACATGTAACGCTATGTAATGGAACAGACATCACATCCCATACTTTTATCATGCACTAAAATCACATCTTAATTTTTCACAACAGCTTTAGATGGCATCTGTACTTCATAGCAGCCCAGCTATAGATCCTGAATTCTTTTTGCAGCACCTCTATAAACAGATGAAATCTTATTTGGTGTTTTCAGACAGGGTAGGGGTTAGTGGAGTCAAGTAATATTTTGTTCATATGATATCACAATATTAATACAAAAGGAGTGTTTTTTCCAGTATTAAACATGGTAGGCAGATCAGCTAGTAGACAAAGAAAGCCTGCAATACCAGGAGTGCACATCTAACATCTCGTACACTACTGATCCAGACACCAAAGGATCAAAGTCACTGCAGTGAAGCAGAGGAGAAAGACTTGGACTAAAAAAGTGAAGGCTGAAACTATGTGCAGCATTGAGGAGTCAAGAGAAGGCAGCAATAAAATGAGAAAGACAGGAACAAGAGTCACAGAACCAGAAGTAAATTTTGAAATATAGGAGATACAATTGAAAAATTCAACCTCAAGAAGAGAGAATGTAGAAGAAGACAGGAGACAAGCTGGTGGTCATCTACTAGCCTAGAACCCATAGAGATTACCAGCATTAATACAACAAAAAACACCATTCTCTTTTAGATGGTATACATACTGAGCCTTACAAGACCAGTTTAAGGTCTAAATTTATCTTGCGTGATCCTGCAATGCCCAGCACAACGCTGCCTTAATTATGCCTGGTTGGGCACCATTAACAAGATCTAGATGCTCATCTTTAGAACTTGCACAGCTACAAGACTTGTAAGGAGACATTCTGTTTACTTTTTGCCCAACACAGCTATTTTAAGTTCAAGCTACTTAAGAACTTCTTCAATTACAAAAACAAATGTAAAAACTGAAACTGGAGGTCCCAGAGGGGGAGGTGGATGGCATTAGAAAAGTTAAGCAGAAAAGATATACAAACAATTTTTACAAAGCCAACAAAATTACTGTATATGTAAATAACTGTACTGGAGAACTGACTACAATGCAAGAATCAAGGTACAGGAGGGAAAAGAATTGGGCAATCAGTTGGCAGAAAGCCCTGCATCAACAGCCTAGGATTGCCCAAGCAACACATTGCCCAGACAAACAGCTCCAGAAAATTGTGCAACAAACTCTGAAGTGCCAATGCCTCAAACTAGGAGAAAGGAAGCACAGCTCTCAGACGACTCACTACCATGCTACAGCTTTCAAACACAAACTCATGAGCAACTCACTCAGATATTATGCTTCCAGTTCACCACATCTGCCCACAACAGAAGAGTAAGCCTTAAAGATTATTATACAATTACTGTCAGTTCCAGACAGCAGTATCAAGTGGAGAGGTAAGGCACCCTATTTCTGAAAGGTAACAATTAAGCAGCAAGTATGATGAAGGTAGGGGGATAATCAATGTTGTCCTAGTGAGAATAGAGGATTATTTCACATGAAACATATTAAGCCCAGACTTAAGACTATGTTGCTGCAGCAAGACAATGTTTATTCTCACAGAGTAAACTCAGTCTTTTGGTGTGAATACACCTAGTCTTTACTAACTCTTGAAGCCACAGACAGGGATTACTAAACATATCTAAGAACTCTCAAGCTCTCTACTGCTTTCCAGTTTCTTGCTTCCTGCTATGCTGAACTTGAATTGCCATCCATCAGTGACAGAGAAAGCCCTTGTGGAAGAGATGTTGATTTAGTGAAGTACAAGGAGCTCAAGAACAAACTGCTTCTGAGAAACTCCCAGCTCCCCAAAGCAGTCAAATGTGAGCATGGTGCACATGTGAAGATACCCAGGCACACTTAAGATCCCACTTTCTCAGCCCCATTTCAGTCAAGAGACTGATTGGAAGCAACGAAGCCTACAAGGATACTAAGAGTTCCCCAAAAGCTCTATTAGAATTCCATTAGTAGGAGGGAATGTCTCATCATTATGGCAAAGACAAAAATAAAAACCAACAAAACTTGTCTAGTAGAACTCTGACTAGACTTCCACTCCATCGATAGGAGGAAAAGCCAGACTGCAGTCTTGAAGTCTGAAATATTACCACGTTTCCCTAGGACAAAGCCCAAGAAACTACTGGTGCCAATGCTGAACAAAGCATTCTTGTTTAAAGGGACACAACTGTGGCTCTTTCCTTTCCCATCTCTTTCCCTACACACTGGAGATACATTCATTAACTGCAAAACTTGTTTGTAGGGCATGTAAAAGCATCTCCACTGAATTCAGAGAGATTTCACATCTATACCTACACACTCCCAAGAAAAAAAACAAAACAAAACAAAATGAGAACATAAAACTGTCAACGGGCAGTAGGCTTCAACATATCCCTTGCCTTGCATATTTAAACACAATAAGGATAGGCAGATGGATATCCATCCATCCAGCTCCTGAAAACTTTTATGGGGAGAGATCTCATGGCTTCTCTAGATAACCTTCCCTAGTGCTACACTACCTTCCCAGTGGAGTAATTTTTCATAATGTTCACTGTAAACCTCTCAAGCTGAAAACAGGTCTTTGGTCTTGTTACATCATCTGTCACTACCAAGACAAGCTTGGCTCCATCATTTTGTAACTGCCCTTCAAACAGCTGCAGGCTGTTATTAGCTTACCCTACACCAGAAAAGGCTCACTCCCCTCAGTCTCCCCTTGCAGGTCATGCAGACCACCCTGACAACCATCCACTGAACAACCATTCCTATCTGCAGTTTCCTGACATTTACTTTTCTCGTGGGCCTGCAAGGAACGTTCTTAGCGGAGGATCCTCAGTGCCAAGGACCAAGGAACAATTATTTCCCATAATCTGCTGGCTGTACTCCTAATGTAGCACAGCATCAGATTTATTGAAAACGATGGCACACTACTGGTTCATATTTAACTTGCTTTCAACCATAATCCCCAGTTCTTTTGAGCAGAGTTGCCACTTGGCCCATCGCTTCCCAGCTGTACCGATTCATGGTATTGTTATGCATCAGGCGCACAACTTTGCACTTTGTGTTCTACTTCACGAAGCTTTTGATGGTCCAAGCCTTAAGTCTCTCAGGATCCCTTGGGATTTATGTTTTGCCATATGTCATGTCAGCCACTTCCACTAATTTAGTGTAATTTGCAAATATATGTCATCATCCAAATCACTGCATATTGAAAAATATGGACCCCAGAACCAAATGTTGGCATATTGCACTCAGTCAGCTGCCAGCTGGATGCTGAGCTACTGATAATAGTGCAGCTGATTTTCAATCCATTAAGCAGTTTGTTCAACCAGCCCATACTTCCTTAGACTTTGAAATGTGAATGCAGTTGGTGTCATTATTCAAAACCTTAGTAACTTCAGAAAGTGACACTTCTGTCATTCATACAGAGAGTCATTTTGCCACAGAAGGCAATGAGATTGAGTAAGCATACCCTGTTAAATGCACGCTATTAAGTAGTAAATTCTTGACCATGTATTTACAAAATTAACTGATGTGGAAACAAGCCATGGTCCTTCCAGGGATGGAAATAAGGCTGACTAGTCTATTACTTTCAGAGTTTTGCTGTAGTTTTTTTGCAGATGAGCATACTTTTAACCTTTTCCCATATTTTTTCCCTTATGTACTAGTATACATGTAGAAACCATTCCTGTTAATCTCTATTAGTCCTAACTCTGCTGGGCTTTGGCCTTTCATTTTTCATCCTTAAATACCTGAGTAATGCTTCCATACTCTTGTTGCTGCTCCATGTTTCCACTTTTTATATGTCCTTTTTCTGTGGTTTTGTTCATAAAGAAGTCTCTTGTTCAGTCAAGTGGACTTTTCTGTTCAAAGTCCTGATATTCCTGGAAAATGAGATGGTGTTTTCTTGAGCTGTGCAACAGCTCAGATTTTTAAATTTCCTTTGCTAAGTCCTTTATTAAACACCTCCTCCAGGGATTCTGATTTAACAAATTCTCAGATAAACAACAGTCCAGTCCACAGGCCTAATTTTACTGTCCAGCTTTCCACCTTTCTCCAATCCTGAACTCAGTCATCTCATGATCACTCAAGATCCACCAGACTCTTTCATCTTTGTTGTATAATAGGGCAAACAGAGCATTTGCCCTATCTGCTAGACGTTTGTCAGCTACATCTTCTAGGAATCTCCAACATCATCTGCCCAAAATTTTGAGGCCTTCTTAGTGGATGTCTGGATGGCTGAAAGCCTCTGCGATGACAATGGGCAGGAGACCTCTAGTTGTTTTCAGAAAGCATTAACCACAATATTATATGGCACACAAAGCAGATGATGGAGACAAATACCAGCACATATTTACCAAGGATAAACCTGCATGATCAACACAACTGACCACTGTGATGAAGGGATTAAATCTGTGATCGAGAAGGGAGCAATCAAAGCTGCTCACTTTGACTGAGGAACTTTCAACATCATATCTGACAGCACCCTTGAATCCAGGTCGGTGTACTGATAGTTAACACATCCAGACTCCAGGTGGATGAAACACTGGCTGGATCATTTGGATCAAAAGGCAGTAGTCATCAGCCCATACTATACCTAGAGGGCAGTTACAAGTAGAGTTCCTCAACCAGAATGCATCCTCACTGAGATTTTGGAACACAGCGAGCTGAGGGGTCTAGTCACACTCAAGTGCAGGGTGGCCACTCAAAGTAACCTAGACAGGCTGGCAGAATGGGCCAAGAGGAACATTTCTCATGAAATTCAAACATGGTCAAATACAAAGTTCTGAGCTTGGGACAGAGTAACCCCCTGCAGTGGTACAGGCTGGGATCTGATTAGCTGGGAGCAGCTCAGCTGGAAAGGACCTGACACTGCCAGGCAAACCAGGAGCTTGCCATGGTAACAAGGAAAGCAACAAACACACTGGACTGTAGCAACAGAAGCATTACAAGTAGACTGAGTGAACTCACTACTGCTCTTTACTCCATGCTTCTTAGATCACATCTGAGAGAAGGCAGCCAGTTTTAGGACAAGAATGACATTGATAACTGGAGCGGGTTCTGCAAAGGGCAGCACCTTCCTCATGAAGAACAGCTGAAGGAGCTGGGATTGTTTAGCCCAGAGGAATGAAGGTTTGGAAAATGGAAGAGCAATCTGATAGCTAAGTAACTGCAAAGACAGAGCCAGGGTCTACACTGAGATGCATGGTAAGAGAACAAGACACAATTGAAATAGAAAAGGTTCCAATTAGATGTCTTAAAAACCTTTTCCCTTAGGGTTGCCCAGAGAAGTTGTAGCATGTTCAAGACACCCTCAATCTGAATTCAAAAGAAAGTCTAAATTCAGTTTTGACTGCTTTGAGTAAGAGCTTGGAACAACCCACATGACTATGAACTAAAAGCATCTAGAAAGGTCTCTAACAACAAGAATATCCTCTACTTCTAAGCATTTTTCTGTTCAAGCTCCCATGAAGACACAAGCTTTGGACAGCAACTTTCCCTCTCTATATATCATATAATTTTGTCTTTCACTGGAGAATTACAACTGGTTTTATAACTTCAGGCTTTTACTGATCAGTAGCCTACATAGTATCACCTTATGACAACTCATTATGGCCTCTAAATGTAACATGACATGAAAGAAAAGAAACTGAATTCAAAAAGGGAAGGAAAACACGTCTCACTATTAAGATACTTTAAGTTTTTTCTGTGAAAAAAATCAGAATTAATATCTATATTCACTGATAGAAGAAGGCATCTGAAGGTATTTCCAACATTTTAAAAGTACTTTTATATTAAAAAGTACCGGAACAACAGTCAGTATGTTGCAATACAATTCGCATGAGAACACAGACGACAGTATCTCTCCACCCTTAGGAGAGGAAGGAACACTCTTTCGATTCCTGATCCTTTCTGACAAGAGTAGAAAGGCTAATAAAAATACTGCACTGAGCAGCAGTCAATAGAACAAATGCTCAGAGATCTCTGAGGTAGATGGCATTTTCTGGTGGAAATAAAGAACAGCCTTTTCTGCATAAGTCTGGAATAACTGATTTCAAAATAGCAATGAACAACTCATGAGGTATCTCAATTTGCAGACAGGCCATGAAGCATCTGTTTAACTGTATGTATACTTCTGTCCTGAAGGGGCAAGGTAGGAATCTTTCTGCTCTATTACAAATGGAGGGATCTACATGCTGAGGTATAACTATGCCTCAGCAACACAAGCCTCAAAAATGCCTGCTGGTTTTCTCCTCTCAGAGTTGCAGGCTGGTCTGGGACCCTGAACCTGCACAGCCCCACTGTCAAGCAGGCTGCAGTCAGAAAAAAGCTTTTGCACTGATGCAAACCAACTTTCCACGTGCCTTCCCCTCCCCCCCCAAACTTCTACTTTTAAAATGGAAAAGTTATCTATTTATTTTCTTTTGTCAACATATACCAGAAAAGCAAAGCTGCTTTTATAACCAATCATTATATGAAAGAAGTTACCACTGAAGTGGAAAATAAATCTTCATAACACAGTGGCACCTCAGTGAGATAAATACAAAAGGAAAAACTCCCAAAATATAAAACAGTCCACTCCAAGAAAGCAGTTTAAGTAAGCTCTTCCACACTATGGGATTCTATAAAGAAAATCCACATTAAAAAGAAAAAAATCCTTCTGATACACAATTCAAGTACCACACTCACTTAGAACAAAGGTCCTGGAGAAATATTTTAAAAATTTATGTATTTTTTCTCAGTATTCCTTAGAGGGTGGTTGATTTCTCTAGAAAATGGTATAGCAAATAGTAGGAAGTCAAATGCATTTACAAGCAAGGACTCAATTTATATACTATTTCTTCAATTCTACTTAAGTCAAATACTCTTGTGCTACTTTCTCCAGCTTGTGGCCTCTATCAGAACTGGTGAGGACTGCCCTTTTTCTACAGTTAGAACGTGCTGTTTTTGCAAATTCTCAGTGTTTCAGGTTTCAATGTAAAATACTTGGATTCTCTTCACAGGAGGAGATGTTCTGCTACTTTGTTGTTTGTTTCCTTTCCCTCAGACAAGGGCATTTTAAGCATTTTCACAGGACATATTACTTTCAAATTTTCCACAGGGATCCAGGTCTCCCACTTAAAGTACAGAAGATGTATCTGAGAGGAGGACTAAGACAGATGTTATGTAATGGTAAACCCTCCCCATTCTATTCCAGCAGAGCAATTAACCCAAAGATTGAAAGGAAAACTACAAGTGAAGTATCAGCCTATTTTAATGTGTTCTCAAAACATGAATTTTCCTAAATACACTCCTTCCTCAATAAATTAGAGAAATGTAATCTAAAGTACAATGGTGTGGGGACTCGCATCCTTGATCAGCTGTACTCCCAAGACAGCAGCTAAATAACCAGGAAATGGACATTTTAAGTTATTTCCTGGATGTAGCTCTTTCCAACAGTTTTAACTGTTCGCTTGGATGACAGAACAGGTATGCTTTTAAAACTTACAGATGTTATCAAGACTTAGGTCAAATAACTTAGGTGAAAGTGTCCAAAATAAACAATCCTGTACCAAGATATTTTTTAAAGATTAAACCAAGAAAATCAAAGCAGCACTAGTAAAAAAAGCATCAACCAAATGAAGTTCCAACATTAAAAAAAAAAATTTCCATTAGACATAAGATACCATACAAAGAATATAAACTCAAGAAAGCAGTGGAGCAGAGAGAATGGGGTGCTCACAGTAGATTAAAAACTGTATGCAGTCAATACTAGACTGTGCCCAAAAAAGCAGGTCTGATTTCTAGCAGGAGTGTTATCCTCCAAGGAGTGTTATCAGTGAGGTCTCTGGAAAGCCATTACAGTTCCTCTGTGCTAATAACAAATCACAACTGGAATCCCATACTCGGTTTGGAACACCATGTTTAAAACTGCTGACAGAAAAAGAGAAAGCACACAAGAGAAAACTGCAAAGACAGTAGTTTTAGCAAATGTGGCTTATATAGAACAAAACAAGGCTGCTTGGATGTTTGTCTCAAAAACACTACCTTCTGAGAACACAGCCCAATCACAAGAGTCTCCATATTCACCCCTTCAATACACTCAAGTGTTTTATGAAGAGGACAGCAATCAGTGATGTTCTATCTGGAAGAGAAAGTTTGAACTTGCAGCTTTTTGGGACTAGAAAAAAAGTTTTAATAGTTAGAACACTAAAACAAAAAAGCAAGATAACCAGGGGTGTGAGATGTCTTGCCTCTGACAATTTTCAAGAACCAGACTGACAAATACTCCAAAGAGACTTGATTCTGCCCCAGTATCCTGGGCAAATGAGCAATATTACTCGCATTTCTGTGGTACAAAGTGACTTTGCAGTACTAGGTCCACAGTACCTTCACAGTAGATCTGTTCTTTAATTTAACAGCTGCCCATGTTAGAAATGGAAGTCAGAACAGTTGAGGTAGGAAGTGACCTCTGAAGGCCTTGTCCAGCTACCCTGCTCAAACAGGGCCAACTACAGAACTCTGTCCAGGACTGTGTCCAAACTGCTTCTCCATCCATGGATGGAGACTCCATGACTTTTATTAACAACCTATTCCAATGCTTGGTCATCCTCACAGTAAAAAAAAACCCTTTTCCTGATGTTCAGATGGAACCTCCTGTGTTTCGGTTTGTGCCCATTACATCAGGTCACTGGGTGCCACTGAACAGAGCCTGTCTCTGTCTTTGCACCCACCCTTCAGGTATTTAAACACACTGGTAAGCTGTGTGTGTCATCCGTGTGTCTCCCCACTCTTGTACAGGCTAAACAGCCCCTGCTATGAAATGCTCCAGTCCCTTGCTGCAGCACTTAGCACTTGCCTTCACTAAGGAACAGGAATGGAAAAGTAAGACTTGATATCCTTCCTTTCAAGACTGGTTCAAGCAACCTGTTTCCCAACTGTCTTATTTTATACTCTCCCTATATTCTTCCATATTTTTCCATCTTCTACCAAATCTTTCTTATGTTCCCAGCAACATTTCAACAGCTATTCAGAGCTATAAACTCCTTACAGATCTCATTTGCCTCGCTACTACTTACACTTCAAGATCTTGTCAAGCCTGTTCTTCAAGGCGCACACACCTTCAAGCTAAACGAAATATATTTAAATGAAGTCTGAAATTGCTGCTTGATAAACAGCAGTGCACATGTACCATGTCTCAGATGTGACTCATCTCCACCAGGGGCTAATATATATGCATGCCAAGATCAAACAGAACAAAACAAATGCCATCAAGATTAAGAAGAAACACACATACACAGAGGTTTGTATTTACAAAGCAGCCCAAAGGAGTGTGCACCCAACTAAAATGAAATTAAATTCAGGCCCACAGCACCATCCTCCAAGGCACATAACCTTCAGCTATACTTCAGGTTCAAATAAAGAACAAATAAGTAAAAAAAAAAACCCAAAAACACAAAACCAAAAAATAATCGAGGCAATAACTAACAGAAATAACTCGGCACTGGGAGACAGACTTCTCTAGATTTTGTTATTGCTCCTGTCCCTTGTTAAACAGCTGTCTTTGAAATTTTGAGACATAAGCAATGCACGGAGGATAATATTGCTTTAAATTAAGCCTGTACAAAGTCTAAGTAATTTAATTGGAAACACAGTTTATAAAAAGCTGAATTTGTTCCCAATGATATTGCTAAAAAAAGTGTTCTTTACTCAGGGTCATTGTGCACTTGTCTGCTTCCAAGTACAGAAGCAAACTCTCAGTTACCAGTCAGCTATTTCAACACCCAAAACTCAGATGGAGAGATGGTTTGTAATGATTCTTTCTACATAAGTTTCTCCTCTGTACTGCAGTCTGCAACAAGCAAGCTATGACTGGCAGAAGCTTGCTTTATTCCAGGCTATTTAATAGCACTGAGTTCATATTTCCTCCAACATGTGAGGAACTCTTCTCGATAATACACATCAGATAATCCAGGAACGCAGGTTCAGCTTTCACCTCAAGCACTGCTGCTTTATTGCAAGCAATTAGGCTGGTTTCTACATACTCAAAATGCTTTAACTTACTGAAACTTCGAAATTCTCTGCTATCTGGGATTTTCATCTTTTTACTGGCAGAAAAGTGTTCCACGCCCTCACAGTTTGTTTTTGGGAAGAACATATTTAATGTCATTGTTCCTATGGCCCTAATTGTCTCATTAATCCATTTTCATATATGAAAGAAAACAAACCAAAAAATCCAACCAAAAGAACCTGGGTTTTATTTTATTTTTTGAATGTTATCAGTTTTCAGGAAAATATTTACTGTATTCAGAAAATCAACTGACATGTAAAGGTTTCTGGGGAATAGGATTAAGGGTCCTATTATTCTAAGGGTGTAACTGCTTAATATCTTGGAGGAGAAGTACAACAAGAAATTAATCAAATTTAAGTTTTCTTCGAAGTTAAGTAAAAAAACTAAGCAATCATGTACGTCATTTAAGACTAGAAAAAGAGCACAATCCAAACAGATATCACTATTAAAAGCTGTAGCATAAATGTCTTTTTCAAATTGCACACACACACACAAGAACAAACAACATTCCAGCCTCATTCACGTTTAAATTAAGATTCTGAATACCTAAAGGCTACTTTGAAAACATCTGTTAATTCAGCCTTTTTTGAGGGGAAGAAGGGGTAAGACACAATCACTCATTTATTCAAGCAGCTTTTCCAAGAAAACTGATTATCTCTCCAAGGGAATGTTAATTCTTCTACCTTTTCATTCAGCAGCTGAACAACAAGATATACATACCTGTAATACAGAACAAGATTGAGGCATGCACTCACAAAAGGAAACAAAAACATTTGTGGATGCTTTCAGCAAAATGTTCTTCATATGGCAATAGATTAAAAAGGGACAGAAGTGTTTGTATTATTCTCCTTTAAGTAGATCACAGTACAAGTGCACAGCAAACATACAGGGACTTTGTCAGAGTACAACAGAAGTAGAATACCACTAGAAATCTGTGCCTTAGCTTGAAAAGGAGCAAAATCTTCCCTGAAGTGCACATGCAGGTTCTGAAACTCTATCTCACTATCACGGGCAAGCATGGTAAAACTGGGCAAATTACAAAAGTTCTTGCCAAAGGTCTTTTGTGATGACCAGGCAGGGTTGTAAAGACTGCAATCAAAATATCAATTTGTATGGATAGTGCTGCTGATTTTCTTCTTTTCCTCTTCCTAAGAGGTATTATTCATGGTATGCTACATAGGTACTGTAACTATACATTTAACTAGAAAATAAAGTCTACAGGAGAATTAGCATAAAAACCATTATGTGCTTCTGTTATCTTCTGGATAGCTAATTATAATATAATAGTAGATTACAATACAACAAGAAAAGGTATATAGCAGAGGTTAGAATTGCAAAATTTAGTTGCAATTTCTGTGTTTATCATAAGGCAGGCAGGAGACAAGGGAATGTTACCCTCATTTTCATTCAGTGCCCAGAAACATTCCTCTGTTCTGAGCTTCTGCTCTGCCCTCTCTTGCTCTTGGGAAGACCAGAATATGGTCCCAGTTTGCACAGAGGTAAAACCTCTCCAGCATTACTTCTCTTTAAAGCTCTTTTCAAACCTAAATGGTTCTGTGATTTAGAAACTGGGTCTCTACAAAGAAAACATATCCCCGTGGATTCCAGATCTCACAGACCTCAAACTTTCCGGAGTGCATCCAACTGGCACAGGGCATGGAGTGCTCACCTGTGCACAGACTCTAGAACTTCCCAATAATCCCAGACGTGTGCAGTTTATATAGAAAGTCAGCTTAGGCTCTGCTGTCCCACTTTCCTGGCTAATGTCTCATCTCCTCATCAACGATGGGGGCTGAGAAGGAATGCAAGTCAAATAAGGCTTGCACAGAGTCCAAACAACCACAGGTTGTGTAAGATCTGCTTCCTCATTTCCTCACATTCTGCCTGCTCTCATCCCACTTGTGGCAACAAAAAAGTCAATCCTCAAAGTCTGCAAGATAAGAATCTGAGTCTTAGCTACCTTTAGCCACCTAAATAAGAACAAAAGAACTGGGCTCCTGCTAAATTATTTCGGGGAAAGGAATACCCAGGATGAAGCAGCAGCCCTACAGACATCCAATACACAAATACTTTTTCACACAGACAGAAGCTGCCAGGACTTCTTTTTGAAGTGGAAAAGAGCATCTCTGTTAGCTAGAGGTCTCCTTGGGCAAACCAGGAACAAAGTCCTCATTTTTTCCCCATCAGCAAAATGAATGGACCTAAAGATCTTCCAGGTATAGAAGTGACTTTGGGAAAAGTGAGTAGAACTAACATTCCAGTTTATCTGAAAAAACCCAACACACTAAGCAATGGGAGTAGGAAAAGTAGCTAGGAGGGCCACAGCAGCACCTTAGCTCAAGTTAACTAGAGCAGACAGAGCAGGGCTGACCTAGGTATTCAGACTGAATTGTTCCAGGGGGTAAGCTTCAAGAATCAGCATCTGAAGACAGTACATCAGCAGGGCTCAAAAACGGCTTATGATATAGGCTGTAACACTGGAAAGGAAAAATTGCTGAAGACGCAGGAACTAGGGCTAACATAAAATACACCACTAGAATTTTTTTAATAATGAAATGTAAGAGATAAGATCAGGTGAAAAACACCTACTTTTACCAATAATGCAGTCTCGCAAAAGGTTTCTGGTGCATGATGGACCAGTCCTATTTTCTTAAGAAAACCAGTTTCTTAAATGGAAGACAGCAAATCTGAGGGGTATCTAAATGCTTCTTGACTGCTAGATTTGCATTGACCCTCTGCTTTCTCAAATCCCCACCCTGCAAACCATACTTAGAAAGAAGCAAGCATGGAGAATACAGAGAAAAAAAAGGGAGGTCTGAAGCTTGACACCTACTCCAAAGTATAGTATTTTCTGTATAGAAAAACAGATCTACACCAAATCTGAACTATGAAAGACGAATTCATCATAGCTGGCTATATATCATCTGCCAAGAGTGTCTACCAGATCATTGTTTGCTCTGGGCAGGTGAAAGGCCTATTGAGGTATCACTGTTTGCACTGCCTAATTGTCTTGACAAGGGTGGAGCACTGGAATAAGCAGGTCTCAGCTTGCTGGCACTACAATAAACTGAGAAATGCTCATCTTACTCTGGTTCTTTCCAAAAAAACTGCAGTTGCACCTTCATGAGTTTCGAGCACAGTGTTGTGGAGTCAAATGGCTCTCAGGGACAAAGATCTAGAATGAAACAGGACCTGAAACACGGCTTCAAGGAGGAAAATGCAAGAACATATAGGCTATATTTGTGATGTTACAGGACAAAAAAAATACAATCTCAGTATGCCCGAAGTGTACATCATAAAAAAATTGATCCATACAGGTAAAAATACCCAGTTACGAATTACTAGAATTCACTGACATTAGCAGTGACATACTTTCAGCACAAGCCCCTATTTAAATAAGTACTAAGATAGTTCACATTTAGTACCACGACTGATAGTATGTCACCATATCACCTTGCTTAGAGCCCTTAATTAAGGGGACACACTACAACCTTTCCTTCAGTGCTTTTCTCCCCACCCCCACACCTCCCACCTCCTTACATCACATCCATAGTGAAAATAAAATCATCCTGCAATAGTTAAATATCCTTCCAGTGTCACAGGCAGCTATATTTCATTTTTCAGTATGAATGAACACTGGCCTTATACTCATTTCTAAGGCTCATTTACAATACAGTTGGATCAGGTCTTTCCTAGTTCATTTGGTTTCAATAGGGGCTTCATTCTCAAGTCAAATGACAAATCACTCCAGCAACCACACATACACATGGCTTCCTCAAGCCTGGCATTTTTTTAGGTTTAATGAAGCCTTTTAAATGGCTGTTGTTTAAATTACTATGTAGCAATATATACATGTTAATTACTCTGGAAGACCTGTGCAAAGTAGACAAGCATTCAACTTTAATACATAAATATTGTGGCCATGGATGTTTTAGCTACTGAATAGAGTTCATACTGTTGATTCATTTCATCTTTCATGCATTTTTCTGGCAAAAAGCTTCTAATAACATGAACTAAAGGAACATAATACCTTAAACATCAGGAATAGTACCAACTCCGTTGACCTGAATCTGTTCCCATCAACTTCCTTTATCTGAAAATTTGCTCTCATGCTAAATGGACAACATAAATAACATCATTTAATGATTGGTGTTTACTGGATAAGCTCCTCTACTTTTCCAAATTACTCTAGAAGAACTCTTGTTTTTAAGTAAGGATCTTTTTTAGATATTGCACCCTACTGAATACTTCTTGCTCATTTCAGGCTGCCAGAATTCTTAATTTCAGAAGAAAGATGGCACAGTCATCTCAATTTCTCAACAATATAACATCATAATCTGTACTTTATCTTTCCGAGACCTTTAAATTGCACAAAGGGATGATAAAACATTTATTTCTCATAAATAACATTGAGCACATGAGGGAGGAAGCAAGAATTGGGATTGGAGTATGCTACAGAGGTGTCCCTGGCCTGCATTTGTTATTAGTGAAGTGCCTGCACATTCAGTGTGTTTAGCCAGGAAGCAAGAGTCCTGGTCCATTCTGTGACACTGGCAGACACGTACAGGTGATGACTATCAACAAAGGGAGCTTGTGATCTGGAGCAGCTCAAGGTGTGCACATGACATAGCCAGCAACAAAGTCACATTCCTACTGCCTTTGCCCTTCCTCTCTATTCTACTTTTATTTATGTGACATTTTAAATTAACACAAGGTTCTCAACCTTTACACCACACCTTCCACAGCAGAGGCTTTAGTCTCATTAGTTTCTGGAAACCTTATGTTAACCCTGATTTTTAAAACTATGTCAGCATAAAAATTTTAAGGAAAAGAAATCCAACACTAGAAAACGCAAGCCTGACAGTTTTTTATACAAAGAAAAGATCCTTTGGCTACGACAAACTCTGTAATAACCAGAAATCATTTGACTACTACTTGACTATAGAAGATGATTATCCTAATGACAACAGACAAGTTTTCCCCTATTCTACCAAAGAATCATTTTTCTTGAGGAATACAAGTCTGACTTTACCCACAAACCTCTTCTTTATTCCTCTTCTTCTCTCCTCAAACTAAATAAGTACATCCTCAATGCTGGAAGAACAAAGGTAACAAGTGGTTTAGTTATTTTTTTTACTTTCTTGATAAACTCATTATTTATCTTCCCAAGTTCAGTTTGCTTTTATATCAAGATGGCAGTTTTCCCAACACTGTGCCAAGTACTGTTGCCAGTTAAATTATCTACTGATTTGTAACTTTTTATCACTCATTAGATCTTTGGGTCCTAGAGCTGTACTTTGAGTTTCCTTTGCCCAAAGCAAGTGCAGAGTGAACCAACATACAATTAAGATGGGAAGTCAGGCAACAATCATCAAAAATTCATGTGAAGAACACAACAGCTTCAGGAAGCAAAACCCAAAAATTGTTAAGTGTCATGAATTTGGTTTGTCACCACAGCCCATCCCCAGATGAGTCACAGTTACTCAAAACAAAGATCATTAGAATCCCAAAGCATACATAATGAAGTTTTCTTGAACAACCAGGTGCACTTTAGTATTATTAGAGCAAAACCACCAAACTACTGCGTTCTATGTGTATAAGAATACTGAGAAATCTAGTAGATTTAATTCAAATATACCAAGTGTTTATGTATTTAAAATCCCCCAGCCCTTTCTCAACTCACATAATTTCATATTTGCACCTATTTCTATGCAAGTTAGCAAATGCTTTCAAATTATTAAAGGTGGTACACCCGTACTTGACAATCTCAGGTTGATTTTTTTTCCTTAAAAATGTGCAGCAAACTGAAGACACATTATTTCTGTCAAAACTGTTACGTGAGCATGCAAATTCAGCATGTCAAAAAGAAGAATGATTATGTTGAGTTGCATGGTTTGTTACATTCTTTCTTCCTGTTATCAACAAATTATGATAAATTACACAGGCTTGCAGTAGTTAATGCAATTTCTCCTTTAACACAAAAATATAAGAGTTTATCATTGTTTAGAAAAATGCACGTTGAATGGATTGCTATAAGCTCTTCAGTTTCTAACTTCAGTATTTTGCTAATAATCTTTTCATGTGTTAATGCTTAACATTCCATTTAACTAAATCCAAATATCACTAAGGTTATAAAAACCAGTTTAACCCATCTTTTGACTGTTATTTTTTGACTGAGCTAGAAGACATGGTCTTAATTCACTAGAAGGCCTAAGCAGAACAACTTGTCAAATCTTTTCCCAGAGGTTACAGAAACTCTGCCCACTGAAGCAGTAAACTCCAGAGCATCATAAAGGTCTCTACTACTTGACTGTCAGAGGAATACTTCCTTTGCAAAGTCTCCATAAAAGCCACTTTACAACATTACTTCTCATCTGATCAAAACACAGTAGTCCTACTTCACTTACTGTCTAAAATGACAACAGCAGTCTGAGGTTGGCAGCATCATTCTCCCGCCTTATTCTTGAGACACTTTTACAGATGATGAGGTCAGTAGGTATGCCTTCCAAAGAAATGAGATTTCCACTACTGGTTTACTTTTTGAAGGAAACAGACTCCTCAAAATCTATATAAAGTTAAGACACAAGCAGTAAAGACTTCAACACACTGTCATCAACTACCAAAACCACATTTCATATCATAATGAACAAGTTCTAGTCTTGAAACATTTCTAGCAAAAGATGAAGTTCAAGACAAAACATCAAGAGAAAAGAGTAGGCTCCTGCAGATGTGAGAAGATAATTACCTCTTAACTCATGACCCACAGCACTTACAGAAGTATATATACAGTCCACCAGGCTGGAAAACAATATGCTATGAGCCTGGCACACCAGAACAGAGTATTTCACATTCAGAGAATGAAACAAAGTGCACAGAAATGGCCTGAGAAGGACAACCTGAGGGAGACAGGTTATTTCAGTTAAAGGCATAGTAATAGAAAAAAATCAGCTAAAACACCAGACAGATTCATGCACAATTTTTGATACATTGGCCAAGGCAATTGAATCAGATGGGAAAGGATTATCATGGTAAAATAGATGTCCTCGGTATCAGCAGCATGAAATTGAGAGAAACTGCAGTGGTCACCAGGCAGATTCTTAGGTATTTACACATCAAAAGAGTAGAACATCCACATCTTTTAAGTACTGATCAGGAACATGTGAAAAAAACCCCAAAAAACAACACAAAGAAAACCATGAATCTAGCATTTAAGACTGAAAACAATTTAAAAGAAGTCTGCCAGTTTACAAGCACACACTTATTTTATTGTGTCTGGCAAAATTGTAAAGAAAGTGTATTAGAACATTTTAGATAATGCACAAGAGAAGAGTATCAAATTTAAACTTAGCCGGTTTTGATTTGTTCTACACTGACAGTGAACTAGCAATTTGTGTGTTTAGACAAGTCATAAACTTATGTAAGAAAAGTCTAAGAGGCAACATGTTCAAAGTCTCAAATTCTATTTTGATACATTTTTAACAGGCAAATTTGTTCTCTCTCCCTCTCAGAATCAGCAGACACCTTTAACAAAAGTCTCAATGAAATTAGAGGTCTTAACTTCGTAAATTTGAAACTGCCTCCCCAACCTCCCACTTCCACCCTGTTAATCTAAAGTACTTGGGCTATGGGGAACTTCAAAACAAATTTTATCCAGTAATTTGAAAAGCTCATGACAACTATATGTTTTTCTGTGATTTCAAGTATGTACCAAGTCACTAATAAATAATTATAATACCTATAATCTATCTAGATTAGCTATCTAGTAGCACAGACAGAGATTTGTATTTCAGCAAATTATCAGCTTTATGCTTTAGCAAATTATCCGCTTTATGCTTTATCAGGGTTCTTAACCAAATTCTACACTGCCAGGTTCATGCAAAAAGAGATGCTTTTAATTTAGGCTTATTGGGTGTTCCACAAGTAATGTTCATATCTTCTACCCTACAAGGTTATCACAAGACAGTCACCTCAATTCAGTAGACTGTCAAAGCAAAAAGAACTTTGTACTGTAACACTGCAATACCTTTAGTCAGCTCCCAGTATTTGTGTAAGGTGAAATTTTGCTTCTAGAACAAAGTCCAAATAAAGCAGCACTACAGCTAAACTTGTTTCCTCAGTCTCACATAGTCAAGGGGCTTTGCATATACAGAATATGTCTTAAGTACTCAGAATTTAACAATCTGTTTTCTCTCTCCAGCAGTGATTCAGATCCTCTTTTGGCCAGTGCAGAATGCAAACATTTACCCCCAAAATACAATGGCAATAGTTTGCAGGGGCTATCCAGACAAAAATCTGTACAGAAGAATACTGTGGGTGCAGAAAGAGCAATCCAGAACCATACCACGAAGCCTGACAGGGCAGCCTTACCAAAGCTGTTGAATACATTGGTACTCTACTAAACCCACATACCCAAACCCATGACTCTGCTAGAGATCACCATTTCCTGCACAATACCACATATACACCTTTATCTCAGTCACTGCAGCTCAGTTTAAACTCATGGTTTAAACTCATATCTGGTTATTCAGCAGACCCTTCTGTCAGTTTAGTCACAAAGCAAGACAGCTGAAGGCAATAACATCGTAGGCAATCTCTGGTAATCTTTTCTGCAGCTTCCAGTCTCCTGTCCAGATGGGGATAACAGACATTGTTACCTTACTACCCAGACAGTGTAACACCTCCAAAGATGCTTTGGAAGTATCACAAGAGGACTAGCAAATGCCTGCACCTTAAAATAAATAATAATTTTTAAAAATCTGATATTAAACTGGAAACCTTCACCCATGAACACTAAAACCAACACTTCCCAGCTCTGGTTGGCATCATCCTTTAAATTTCTCAGATCCTCCCTCACCCCGAAGCTCCAGCACAACAGCCCTGACTGTAAATGGATGCAGGCATGCATGTACACAAAGAAGCACCAGATGGCCTGGGAACTCTGTTTTTTCTTTAGTATTTTGAAAACAGGATTTATCCCACAAGCCATCAAAAGAACAAAACTACTTAGTCATAAGAAAGAAAATCCTGAAGCAAAACTTTTTTTTCTGTGGTTTTCCCCTAAAAAAAAAAAAGTATGTTTATTCAAATGTTTAAAATAGTTGTCATTCTAGTAGAAACTTGTAATTCTAATGTAACTTGTGTACTTGGAAGTAAAAGCACATTTTCTATTGGAACATTTTCAGTATGATTCAGAGCCATCCATGTGCTCTTTCAAGACTAATCTTCCACCTGCTTCTTAAAACTGATTTAGATCATGCTCTTAAACAAAGCTTCCTTCCATAAATGCGGTAATTTAATAGTAAACCTTAAAAGGTTAATTTGGAAAATGTAACATGAAGTCAAATTCACCCATAGTCTGCTTTCCAAGTGAGAGACTAAACTAAAAATAATTGAGGTATTAGAAACGGAAAGATAAAATTTAATTGACATTTACTCACAATCAAGAATTACTGAATTTGTAGTAGCAAGACCCATTTCTATAATATCTACAAAGAGAGATCTAAAATTAAACTCAGACCACTTGAATTTTATGGATTCTTGACAGATTAGGAATACAGGCTCTGCTCAATGCAGCAGTCGTTTTCCCTGAACAGAATTTCCTTTCACCTCACCTGCAGCCAGTCTTAAAGGGACAAGGGATGCACTCCATCACAGGATATCCAGATCAAGTAACAATCCTAAGACCACTTTTTCAGTCCTGGTTCCATTTGAAACTCCACTGGTGAAGCCTAGACAAAGGTGACTTTCTCAAAAATTTCTAGTGTCTTTCTAATTCAGTATCAGCTTTGTTATTCTTATCAACTCTAGCTCCCTGTTAGATTCTGAAAATAAAAACTAGAGACAGTTGGGTCCAGTCAGTAATAGATTAGATAACAGCAGCATAAATTATATCACTCATCATAATCTCAAGAAAATCGTCTCATAAAACAAATCTAAATTCTTCCTCCATAAAACTAGACTATTTGATTACAGCAATAAGAAACCTTAGATAAATTTCTGCAAGATCTCTGACTCTGGAGCAGATGAGTTCTTGCAGATCTAGCTTGAGCTATTTGCCACCATTTCTGTTACTGAACAGCAAGACTGCAGCAACCAAGCACTTATTTCTTCTCCACTTCACACTAACCTGTCTTACTTTGGTGGAGCACACCAGAAGCACTCACATGACCAAGTTATGAGAGCACCAAGTACGTGAATCAATCCATTTCTAAAGTGATTACTTAGAGCCTCATGCTCAACTCAACAACACAAGCTGTTGCAGAAACTTTCATTTTAAAGAGCTCCTGTGCCGTTTGTCTACTGCTTGGCCCTTTACTTATGCCATATTTTAACAAATTTCTGACATTCAGTGATGCAAATGCCTTTTTTTGGGGGGGGGGAGGGGTGGTGTTGTTTTGTTTCTTGTTCTGTTGTTTTGGGGGTTTTTTTCCCCACAATGAAGCATCTCTGGTTTTGATCCCTGACCTGGCTTTCAGCATCAACAGCTGAAAGCACAGGTGTCTGTCTACAGCACCACAATGAGATGAGAAGCCAAGAAGTGTTTCAAATTAAACTGACCACAAAACACCCATACTCTCAAAACACAGCTGATGAGTCTGACAGAAGCAAGCATAAGCATTCCTAAAATAGATGTGTGTAGTTCACAAGAAGCAGATTTAAAAAAAAAAAATAATCACGAAGGGAAAGAAGGAAAGCAGCCAGCAAGAAGCACTGTCAGTGCAACCCCAAAGTGTTCTTCTCACAGTCACTCACCAGTTTTCCCTAGAAGGGAACTAATAAAATTACTCCTGCTGAATAAAACTGGCATAGTAGCAGATGATGGGTCTTGTTGGTTGCACATACTGATTTGCAAATCCTGGGGATGCAGAACTGCATCAACACACTATAGCCAAATTCAGTGAAATCACAGGTCACACAGAGAGGAACGTGAGTTTCACTCACACTCACTAGATCAAAGACAGTGCCCTGACTTTCAGCAGCACTGCAAGAACCTTGGTATAACAAGAGAAAAACAATGGACTGTGACCTCTCAGTGTAATGTTACAGCCAAGAAAATAAACAAGGGAACATTAGGAAAGAAACAATGCCATTTCATGTAACATTCAGCGGACCATTATAACACAGCATTGCTGTGCCCAGCTCAAATGTCTGAACATTATTCACAAAGTCAGAAAAAAGCTAAAAATTATTTACAGATGCTTTTTAGGCTCAGAAAAATTGTTTATATCTACTTAGACATAGACAAGATTAAGAGGTGGCATGTGTACAAATTTCACTACCTGCATGTGGAGAATATTTTTCCCCATAGTTCCATGACGTTTTGTTGCCTGCCTGCTCAAGTACTAAGACAGGAGGCAACAGGGACCATAAAAATATCAGATTCAATAAAAGACTAATTATTATACTGCCAAGGCCACGTGCAACACGAATAAGTAAGTGCTTCTCATTAAAGACTCTTAAAGATAGATAAACTAATGAGACCCAAGGAGAGCACTGATGGCAAAAAAGTGACAGGCTTAAAACATATTCTTGGAAGAAGTTCTAGAGACTGATCAGGAAAGTGGAACAGATTATGTGTTCACAATGACCCTTTCTGACCTGAAATAAATCTACAGTTCAGATCCTATTTATCCAAGCCATCCATATGACTCTCTCCAATATAAAGAATGATAGAAGAAATGATGTTTAGGAGAATTGTCAGTTGACTTCCATTTAACATCATCCTAAGAACCTTAAAATATGTTAAAAGGAGGAAAAAATGGGAACAGAGACAGCTGGAATATCTGCTAACCATTAATGCAAAGTAAACTTTGTTAGCAAATGCAGTTGCTTGGTCAGAAGTGACAGTGAAGTAGACAGATTTTTTTGGGTGAGTGGGGTGGAAATAAAAGCAGGTATCAATAATCAGTGATTTTTCGCACCTATTTCATTCTAATAATTCCCTTTGAAAAATAATTATTTATAAAAACAAGAGGTTTTGTTAGTATGTGTAAGTTTGTATTCATTTAGTCAGGCCTTAAGAACACTGTCTCTCTCCCTATTCCAGCACAAAAGGAAAATGTGCATCATAAATCCTAGCTACCTCAAACACAAATTCCATTTCTTACTGCCACCAGTAACCAGCAGCCTCGCAACAGCTTTTGAGATACAAAAGGCACTTTAAGTAACACACAAATTAATTTAGATCTGAAACCAATGCTGCAGACTTGTCTATGGTGTCCATTTCTGCATTTATAACCCATCCTTTAGCAGTAAAGCCACCCCAAGTTTATTAGTACTGTGAGTTATGTCCATGTACAAGACAGAAACAGAAATATACTCCGAAGCATATATTTTCATTGTAGAACCACAGAGCCATTAAGGTTGGAAAAAACCTCTGAGATCAAGTCCAAACACTAACCTAACACTGCCAGGCCCACCAGTAAAACACTTACCTAAACATCACATCTACACATTTTCTGAACACTTCCTGGGATGGTGATTCCACCACTTCCCTGGGCAGCCCATTACAATGCTTGACAACCCTTTCAGCGAAGATATTTTTCCTAACACGAAATCTAAACATCTCCTGGCACAACTTGAGGCCTTTTCCTCTTGTCCTGTCGCTCGTTACCTGGAAGAAGAGACTGGCCCCACCTGTGTACACGCTCCTTTCAGGCAGCTGTGGAGCAGCAGGGTCCCCCTGAATGTCCCGGAACATCAGCCCTGCACCCAGCCTCCCACGCCCTGGTCCGCCTCCCAGGGAGCTTCCACTGCCATCTGTGCAGAGGCAGAGATTACCCAAGTGTGGCATTTCACAGAGGATACTTTCCAAGCTAAGCAGACAACAGCCTCGGAAGCTGAGGAAGCGGTGACATTTCGTCCCTCCAGAACTGCACTGAATTAATGTTTTGCTTTCAGAGACTTTTCCAGCACCACAAGCTGGAGTTGGATTGCACAGGGTCAGTCAGCTATCTGCTGTTTCCAGTGTGCACTTTCACATCATGCACAAGACGACAGAAACAAAAGAACTTCGCCCTCCACCTCACTTGTATCAGCTCTGCAATGTAGACAGATAACTGCACCATTTAAGAAACCAGGACAAAAAAAAAAAAAAGTCGTTTTCTAAGACTCAAAAGGAAAATTGGGAAAAAAACTTCCTTCCCATATACAGGGTCTTGGAGTCAATCCAACACTTGTGCAAGGGAAGCAGGCAGTGCTGCTCAGAGAGCTGCTGTCTTTAGGGAGAGCTCCTCAGGCCTGAGGCTTTTCAGGGGATCTATATTTGCTGGCTCCCACAAGTCATTTAATGCTGCCCCAGCCTTGACAGCCTTGTTAATGAGGTTAGTGCATATGCAATAAAGAAGAATTCATATTCTTTAAATGTTTCCCTTTCTCTCTCACAACCTAACCAGCTGCCTGCCCTGTATCTTGCAAGAAACAACTTTTCCAAACACCTTACTGAAGATTTTGGTATCATGTAAAAGCCCTATCTGCCTTAAATTAAGAAGTAACTTTTGATTTCAGTAAACAGTAAAGGTGCCTTACAGAATGCAAACGAAACAAAGTTCATTTTGAGGGCTATCCTTCAAGCCAGCACTTGCACTGCAGCTTTCCCACTCTCAACAGCTGCTGAAAGTCACAGCAAGCTCACACAGAGGTGTCATACAGAGGTTCTTCAGACTATTTCCTCTTCCTAGAAAGCTTCCAGCACACAGCTTACTGAAACAGCTGGGAAAGTTCTCCCCTCCTGGCATTACACAAATGCTGAGAAACTGGCAGCTTTTACAGGGAAAAATCTGCTTTCTGAAATAGAATTTGGATGAACAGTATTTTCTAGCTACGAAAGAGCATAACTTTCTGCTTCGTTCGACAATTTTTTCAAGATTCTGATCATACTGGAAATGCTATCAGATGATCTGTTTTGCTCTGTCAAAGTGAGATGAAATTCTTCAAAAAGAAACCATTCTATCTGTAGCTAATACAATAACATGTGGGGAGATGAAATCATGATCTTCTTTCCTGACCATATCAACGTTGTTAAAGCAAAACGTTTGCTGAAATAGATAAAGATTTTTTTTACAAAATATGCTTTATGATCAAATCACAGACCAAAATATGTTGGGTGTTTAATGTGAAAATACATCAAAATCCAAGCTTATGAACTGTAAAATGAGAATATCTGCTGGCAAATTTCAATAGCAGCAAACAAAACCCACTCGTTTTTGTTTCACAGCACTGAATTTTTCTATTCCCACTCCCTTCTGAGAAATGCAGTCATCAACTTAGGCCTATTTTTTTGCTAATATACAGACAAATGCTCCAACTCCTTCCTCATTTTTTCCATCTTTAAAGTAAACATCTTTATGTTCTAAAGCCAGAAATGACACATGAGAAAAGTTTTACTATAGGTTAAATTTTAATGCATATAATGCATCAACATGCTACACAGGAAAAAAAACAAAACACCTCAATTGTATGTAATATCAACAAAAGAGGGGATGGCTCAGAGAATTTTACGGAAAACATGAAGGCAGTGGGTAAATAACCTCATCCTGTGTTCCATTCTAAGTTTAAGAATACTTCATAAAACATTTGTTGTTGAGATTATTTCCCCATAGATTGACCTCCCAAAATATATACCTTTAATTAACTAAATCTCTTTAATTAAAAGAACAAATCCTCTCCAAGTGCCTACTGTTTGTAGCAGTTTAAGTTTTGATGCCCCAAAGGCCCCCCAGTTTTCACAAGGGGTTTGATTTTATAAGTTTTAAAACAGTTCATAGAACAGAGAAAAGCCAAATGTGAAGTATCGTTGTATGAGAAGAGAATGAAGAGAGACAGAGCACACATACAGGCTGGTAACATCTTAAGCAATCACCTTAAAGGAGAAAGGCAGAAGTGTTACAGCCAACATTTAATGGCTTCACTGGCCTCTGTTAAAGGAATCAGGGGTCTCTGCTGTCCTAGTAATCACGTTCCCCCGTTAAAAGAAAACCCATCAGAATTAACATCTTAATTAACTGGAATTCAAGAACGAAGCTCCAGCATGCTGCTGAGAGCTGCATGCAGAATTATCAGTGCCAGAGAGATGCTGGGCACACGGGCACCCACCCTGCAGCTGGGTGTTCCCATTCCCAGCTCCCAGCGTGGCCTTGGCACACGAGACCGCTGCCCGACTTGGAACAGTCGGAGCAGGGCTGGAAATGCTCCTCCTCAGGGAAAGGGGATGCCAGCCACAAAAAAGAACATTTCCTGCCACCCTCTCTTCATTGCTGAACAGCAGGGAAAGAAACTAAACCCAGCCCAGTAACATGAAACAGCGGGAAAAGGGAGGAAAAGAAATCAAGTCTTTTGCACAATGAAGTTATATTGTTACACTATTAAACCAGCTCCTTCCTCCACAGAGATACAGCAGGATGTCTGAAATCACAGCAATTTACATCGGCATCCAAAGACCAAAAAATGAGAGAAAAGTGGATACTGCCCACTGGACTTCACACTTGCAGGGTGCTGCCCTTCCTAGCGATACGACCTACTTTGAAGAATAACACCACTCTTCACTTATTTGCTTAATTCAAAGAGATAACAGACTCATCATTCATCATCTCTCAAAGCAAAGCACTCATGGAAGGTTCATTATTCGGGAAGAATTTCTACTCAGTAAGTAGCTTGAATATAAAACCTCCACACTGAGGATCAGCATCTCTACTGAATAGTGATCTTTATTGCAACACAATGATTGCACTGAACACTGGTGTGTTCAGATCTGCTGACGAAAATAGAAGTCCTTGAGTTTTGTCTTTTTACATAAATGTAAGCTCTTAATTTAAAATCATGCCAATATCATAGATCCAGGAACTACTAACGAGGTATGAAAGAGATTTGGTTAAATGACAGAAAGCAGCCTTGACCAATTCTGGATGGAAACAAGGGAGAAGGAAAAAATTTCATAGGAATGCTTATTTTCTCAGAAAATTTGGAAAATATTCACTTGTACAGTTAAAGCAGGTAACATTTGGACCTCATACCAACAAGAGAGATGTGATGCAGTTAGCCTTTTAATATTATTTATCAAAATTAAAGTGAGAACTTGTTCAGAACCTGGCATAATTTTAAAGCTTAACAAAGAAAACTGAAATTGTTTATCATCCAATATATAACCTATAACACCCAACACAACAGTGAATTTTAAACTTAAAAATGGGAATCACTATCCTTGTTTAGTCTCAGTTGAGGACAAAAAACAAACAGGTGTTTTCCCAGTCAAGACTGCTAAATTACAAAAATCCTCTCAAGTTCTACATTTATTTTAAATATATGTATATATATATATATATATATCTATATATATACATACATGCCAATGAAAACAATACAATCAATTACTAGTGCTACAAAGAACTACTGAGGAAATCATTCTTTTCAAACAACCACAAAAGAATTAATCCTCATACAAGTTATCCTTTGATATAATGTTGCAGGCTAGAATAATTTAATTACAGGTCACAATCCATAAATGGTAATACTGCTTTTCTAACTGTATATTTGATAGCACTATGTTCATACAAAAAGAAAGTACCAACATTCTCCACATATATGTGTAGAGTTATTTGTAATATTTCACAAACATTAAACTGACTCTTCTATTAGGATTTCCAGTCTCTTATCATAGGATCTGTACCACATGTATTAAGATAATGAAATATAGAATAAATTCAAGGTGTTTGTTAGCATACTTAAAGAAAAAAAGAAAGAGGAAAAGAAAAAAAAGACAACATTTGGTATTTGTTTGGATAAACTATCTGTGGTTCCATAACAACAAGGAAGGGAAACAATCTGCATCTGTACAGATCAAAACCAAACAGCCAACATAAATTAACTCTTAATATTTTTCATGCTTCATAGCCAGAGTCTGAGTCCGTAACTTCAATAAATATTTCAATATAATCTCATCACAATATAGTTAATGATCCAGGACACACTTAAATTGATGCATAGAAATAAATGGAAATAGTAAGTCAAATGAAGAGCAGATGGTCACTCGAAACACTTCATTACCCTCCAACCCTTTTATTTCTAATGTAGAAAAGAAAAGAACATTTACCATAGTCTACATTGGAAAACAAGTACTAAAAGTATTTAAAATACTAACCCAGAAACACTGTGCATACTGTTAACAGCTGTTGAGCTCATCCTAGCAAAAAAAGAAATTATTTGTACTTATCCTTATCCTTCTATTGACTTTGCAAAGAGCCTGCAAACTCAATGATGTGTACGTTCTCCCTTCTTCTCTCCACCTTCTGTCCACATCATTTGAGTTTCCAGGTCTATTTCTGTTGTCCCATGTGAAACCATACATTTTTAAAGCACGGAGGTTTAACCTTTGAATTAATTCACTGATAGCTACCAATGTTTCCCTAGTGTCAGCTCTGCAAGGGTTCACAAGGAGCTGTCCTCAGCCCACACCATTTGTGTCCTGGCAGGCAGGGCACTTGGGCGAGTCAAGCTGGCTGGATGAGCTGCTGAGCCAGCCAGAGACTCATGGCCACAGCCAGGAAATTGAATTTTCCTGGGGAAGCAATAGGACTGAGGAGCGCTTCAAACTTCTGACAACTGCAGAAAACCACAGGAATTTTCTAAACTAGTAAGAGGGAATAGGACAGAGAACAATGCTTAAGCTCCAAACCAGAAGGAAGCAGACCTCTAATGCTCCTTAAAGTGCCTCCCAGAAGAGATCCTTCACAGCTTGTGTAGCTAGCTGCTCCTGGGAGGAAAATAAAACTTTTACAGACCGGGAAAACAGAATCAAGTAAAGGAAAAGCCATAAAACTAAAAGAAATCTGCTCTTATTAAAAAGAAAATTCATTAGGTATCATGCTAGTAATACAGATGATACCCACACAGAGAAAGTATAGAAAATTGCTCAAGGAGGAAACTGCAAATGAAAAGGGAGACTTGAAATGGTTGGGTATTTAACAACAAAAGCCTTGAATTGCAAAATGGACTTATGCTTGAAGAAGGTGAGACACTAAACAAACCTCGTGGAGAAAGTTAGATAAAAAGGGTATTTACAGAGGCACTACAAATAGGAGCACAAAGAAGTGCATGAAGACAAAGCAGGTGCAGAGAAGCAGGAGATAGGTGTTCCCCTTCAGTTTCAGAAAAGAAACAGATGAACAATACATCCCTTACTTTATATATAGTTACACAGTTATATAGGTAGTCTCTTCAGCTTTTTTCTTCCTGGACCATCTTCTGCAATCCAAACAAAACTAGCCCTCTGCTTCCTCTTACACATGTACTGCACTTCCAAAGTCTCTTTGCTACTATTTCTTGCCTCATAGGAACTTTTTACATCCCCAGATATCCTTTTCCTCTTCAGGTCTCCTACTAAGAGCCTGAAGCTACAGGCTTGCCACCCAGAACTCTAGGCTAGAATAGAGCCACTAGAACAAAACCCCAAAACATATTAGACGAACATTGTTGACAAAAAAGTTCCTGTACTGTCAAACTGTTCTGCAAGTTTCCTTCTTATAGACCCTCTCCCTTCAAATCCATGGAGGTCTTCAAAGCTTTTCAAGGTTTGCTATCAGACAGATAAGCCCAGTGCAAACATCTGCTATGAAATGCATTTTTGTGCTAATAAACAAGAGCCACACTGACATTTCACATGGTTACTCTCCTAAGCATAGCTATCTTCTAGTCCACTGCAAAAAGGCTTCTGACTGAGTGCACACAACAGCCTTACCGTTTCCCCATCTCTCCAAACACATAAGCTCTCCATCAGAGAATTAGTACCAGGTGCTCTTGCTTTTGCATTACACTGCTGTCATTACTGGCGGTGATTTCTCCCCCTCCCTGGTTGTCAACTCCTTACAGCACCACTCCTGTCATCCTGTCTATCTGTATTACACTGAAACATTGTATTAGTTTTCATTAATAACTAATGGAACTCAAAAGCAGAATTTCTCTTACATACGACAAAACAAAATGCTGCTTTTTGTCTCCTTTCTCTACTATGCACTTCCTTTTCTACTGTGTTTCTTTTATCTGCTGTAGATTTATTGGGCATGTTTGGCAAGCACATCAAGGGCCAAAAATTCCCTCTTCTCTCTCAAGAGCCTAACATCATGCATTTCTGAAGATGGCTGCAGTCATGTGTGCACACCCCATCTCATTTCTCTCTCTCTGGGGCTGTGTATGTTCCTGATCCTGTATGTGATTGCACTGTGAATGACTTTCACACACCTTCAGTACATGCTGCAGCAATGCATCAAGGCATATGGAACAGGGATAACATAATTAAAGGTTATTACCAGCAGACAACACATTGAGTTCTAGCTACAGCTGCTTAATCAGAGCTGTAAGGTACTCAAAAGGCATTTCAACGTGAACTGAAGAAGAAAAAATATCCAATCTCTTCTACCAAGAGAGCCTGATCAGTTTATGAAGGAAATTACTTGTGCTGGTGCTCACAGGAGCTCATGAACGTGAGAGGCCTTTCCCTTTCCAGTTTTGCAAATATGCTTTTAACATTTTCCAGCAAGTACTCTAATTTTATGTTGTTGAAAGGAAACTTCTGCATAAAGAAGGCACATTACCAATTTTATAAGTGATAAAAGCTTTAAAGAATTTATTAAAAATCCCATCATCCATGTGATGTAATATATCTGTTGGAGGGGAGTGTATGTGTAACTCCTTAGTTATTCCTAACTCCAGAGTATGAACTGAATCCAACTGTCTACATGCATATTAGTGCATTTCTCTAGAGTTAATATTCATGAAACGTTATTTGGAAGTCATGAGTGATATGAAAGAAAGAAAAAATGAGTTGCACTTCTCTTTTGATATCTAGAACTTTATCAAGGCAAACACACTAATCAATAAAACTGAGATGACTGCTCAAGAGTTAATTTAACATTTACATTTGATGTAAGCATAGAGGCCAGACAGTAAGTTTTGCTATGTTCATGTCACCCCAATAAGAAAAGAATACAACACATAGCAGATCAGAGATTAGAAAACAGTATTGAAGAACATTTACTATTCCTATCCTGAAGTGTTTCCATAGCAGCCAAAACAATTATTAAAACAGATACACCAAAAGGAAGCCAAAGAAATAAAATAAAAGCCATTCATCTGAAAATAATTCACAGATTTGAAGAGTTATATTTGAGTCGTTGATTAATTTAATCCTTAAACGTTACATACTTTCTAATACATCACACAAGTCTTTGCAATAGTGCTCACAGCAGCAGAGGAATTTATCAGAGCAAGAAGATTTTTAGAAAGAAGTATTTATAACAGACAACATGTTGACTGCTGTGGATTCGCATCACAGAAAATGTAAGGTATCTTAGATCTGCTTTGCAGGATGAGGATTTTCATAGTGGAGGAAGCTTACCATTTGCTGCTTCTTTTATCCCACTTAAGACTACCAAAAGCCAAGAACAATCTACACATGCTCATTCTCCTCCTGCCCTCCCACAGTTTATCAGAAAATACCATTTTCAGCACCATTAAGCAACATTAATTCCTGCTACTCTGGACAGTCCCACTGAATAGCCATCTTTCATATCTGCCCTTTAAGCTTTCATAAGATGCACCTAATTAAAAATCAAAGGCTCAGTTTTTAGAAATGTCAGCCATCATGCCTTAGAGTTAAGAAAAATTTGGCTTTTTGACTTTGTCTGAGAGCCATCTATGTATTAACTAGTAAGCACTATCACTGCTGCCTAAATGTCAATGCTCTCTCCTTGCATTCTTTCTGTAAGAACACAGCATCACCTACAACGAGTTTTTCTTTCATTAAAAAGTCACGAGTCCTCCAGAAAAACAGAGGCAGGACTGTTTTGGCAACAGTGAGCAAATGGGCCTTCCATCTACCTACAGCCAAGTTGCAAACTCTGACCAGCTAATAGCCTCCAGTGTAAGTGAGAGTGCAACACTGAACAGGCTCCCAATGGTAAAAACACAGACTATGTGTGAGAAGGAGGGATGGTTTCTAATGGAAGTGTTCTTCTCCTTGCGTCAGTTTTCATCACTGGATTTCAGCTGCCCAGACACGTGGTGTCACGTCAAGAAGAAGTAATGACACTATTTATGTTCCCCTTCCCATGGGAAATCACCCCACAGCAACAGAACCGGTCAACTGCCACTCACTCCTGTATAACAGATCCAACCTTAATAGCATCTCACATTCAATACAGGGCCCTGAGGAGCTTATGGGTTTAAAAAGCTATCCAGTGCATTACTCTATTTAGAAAGAATACTTTTAAAGTACATGATTCTTGCCTTAAGAGTGAATAAAAAAGCCAGCATCATTAAGCAATCCTTGAAATTTCATGCAAGAAGCTGAGTATAGAGAGCATTATCCAGGGGTATCTGCAGTGCTTAGAATAATCTCATGTTGACGTTTGTATGGGGGCAGCTGGGTAGGAAACAAGTTTGTGAAAGCCAGAGAACACCTACAAATCAAAGAGTACACAACACATAGAAAGGCAGGTTAGTAGATGGGGTAGTCCAAGGGCAGAGCACATGCAGTAAAAAGAATAAAGTGCAAACGCCCCAGTAGAAAGAGGGTGTGGAAGTACAGATAAAGAATAAAGATTACTCTAGTCACTATTGCTATAGAGAAGAACGAGCTAAGGAAGAACTTGGAGATCAGGGTAGATCTCTGCTTCTGTTACCACCATAAACTGACAACGGTTTACAAGACATGTACTTTCTGATACAGACACTATCACACAAATTATAACGTTAACCACAAAAACAGTTATGAATTTACTGATGTAGGATTTCTTTTTCTAACAGCCCCCATGTATAAGAAAACACTGGGGCAGAACACGATACATTTAACTTGGACAAAAGTTTCGGTTTTACTGGAATATTTTTTAAAAATGAAAAAATTAACTAGAAAAAAAAACAACCCTGAACCTTTTTTCCGTGTAACATCTAGCTAGTTTTCCTCCAGTCATGTCTTTTCTGTCATTCCTCCACACTAGCAAATAAACCCGGTAGTCTTTGAAATCTAATAAACCTTTCAATTACTTCTAAACAAAGTCTTAGAGGTAGCCTAAAAAGGTGTAGTTGCAAGAGTATTGTGTTCTAATATCAACAAGTTCCTTTTTCAACTAGAAAGGCAAGAAGGGTGCAATGCCACCATAAACAGCACATTTTATATACACTGGTATCTCCTGAAATAAGTGCTTGCAAACACAATCAGCATCACAGTGAAATCCTCTACAATCATCTCTGTACTTGACTTCATGAGTAAGCTGCTGATTGGTGACGAAGCCCACACTCCCTCCTTTTGATAAAATTTGAGCTGAAATCAAAGAAACCACCATACACTGTTTTTAAGAGATACTACTCTATTCATTCAGCTTAACCAGTCCCATATCTCAGCTCCTGAGTATTAAAGTACTTTCTGTTTCACGCCCTATTCCCATAAAAATCTAGACCTGCAAAGCTCAGAGAAACTTTACTGATCAACTTCTATAAATGGTACAATGCCTCTTTCAGTTTTTCTAACTCTCAGTGTGGGTGTTACTTTCTGTGAAAGAAAGGAAAAAAACATGAGGAATAGATATGTAATTCAACAGAACAGTTTTTAATCCTCAAAACACTGACAGCTATTACATGCTCCAAAGTCCTCCATCAGTCTAGGGATTTGGGTGAAAAAAAATAAAGCCAACTTCTTACTCTGTCTTTGGACAGCTGAGCTACAACCACCACATACGCAGCTCACATTCTGAGAGCACTGGTAAGTCTAAGCTTCATTGGGAGATCAGTTGAAGCAAGAGTGTTCCACAGCTTCTTTACTGGGCCAAGCAGATATGTTTTCAGCACTCAAGGACTAAGAGCGTCATTACCTCACTTTCTGATCCTACAAATCCTCAGACCATCTTAAATGGCCTCTACAGCAATATCCGACCTCTGATAAATCAGAGTATAACCTTAAACAAAATATTTACCAAGCTTATTGACATAGACCTCTAAAAGTAAACCCTTAGCACACTGATAACAATCATCAAGTCTACTTTATAAAAGATTTTTGCTGAGATGCTAGGAGGAGTGCAGCAAGTTGTGAAGGAGATGTGAGGAGAGGAAATATATTAGCATTTCAAATATCTGGAAATGTGCGATGTAGTCCGTAGGCAAGGGAGGCCTGATAATGCTGCAGCAAGTATCTCTAGGTGGCTCCGTTCACATACTTCTGTATACACTTATAAGAGTCTTACTCAATCTCTTCTGTTTCTTTTAAGCAGAAGCAATAGCGTTGCCAAATTCCATGTTTCAGTGAAATGATGCCAATATATACAGATGACAGCTAATATGAAAGGCACCTAACAAGAGTCTAAGGGTACTCTGAAAAAAACTTCTCTTTTATACTGCTGGAGATGAAAGCAGTGCACAATTTCTCAGGCTGTTGCACTTACTAAGTTCTCCCACTTGTTTCGGAGACTGAGCTTAATGGCTGGCGACTATTTGGGTTGAAATGGGAAGAAGATTATATGTTTTTCATACATGATAAACTACCATACTAGTTCATGGGAAACTTGGGTTTCAAGAGGGACAGAAAAGGTCAACAAAAAAGGATGGGTGGTATTTAGGAGCTGTAAGGAATGAAAAAAACAAAACTGCAAATGACTGATACACACCGTGCAGCTGCCTTTAAGAGAACCAGAAGGACACACAACGGGCTTTGGGGATGCTGAAACACCTACAAAGGCGGCCCAACCCCAGCGAGCAGGCACAAACAACACACGCACAGCCCCGCAGGCCAGCACCATCCCTTCCTCATTCCTCCTGCACAGCGGCGAAGGGGAGAAAGTTCAGCGCCGGCACCGTCCCCGTCACCGCACCCGCGGGTCGGGCCGGGCTGCACCCCCAGAGCCGCCCGGGCGCACCCCTGGCCCCGGCCCCGCACCCGGGCGCCACGGCACGGGGAGAGCGCCTCGGGCATCCCGGAGAGCCCTTCAGCCGGTCAATACAGCGGGGGCGGTGGGAAAGACGAACTAAGGAGAAGAAGGAGGCGGCGACCCCCGGAGACCGCGCCGCGGCGGGGGCAGCGCGGCCGCGCCACAGGTGCTGCGGGGCTGGGGGCTGCAAACCGCAGGGCAGCGAGGCCAAAGGCACCGCTGCCCCGCAGAGGCTCCATTCCCCCCGCCTGGCACACCGGAATGCCCCACACAGCCGGCGGTGCCGTCGGGCGGGCTCAGCCCCCCGCAGCAGCCGGAAAGGCACAGGTAGCACCCGCACCGCGGGGACGGCCCTTCCCGGCGGGAGAGGCGCCGCGAAAGGCAGCGCTGCAAGGGGCTGTTTTCGGCTGCGCAGGGAGGAGGAGAGCGGGTGCCCACCTCCCCGCTGGCTCCGAGGAGAGGGGAGATGGGCGCAGACGGCTCCGGCAGGCAGGACGGGGGCGGGCGGCGGTCATGGCGGGGAGGCGCGCCGCTCACCTGGCAGCAGGTGCATGCAGGCGGGGACGGCGGCGAGGGCGCCCGCGGAGGAAAGGACGAAACTAACGAGGCTTTCCAGGCGAACGGCGCCTGTTGTGCGGCCGGGGGGGGGCACTCGCAGGTGCCCGTCGCTAGGGAGGGGGGGACGATGCGGAGGAGGGGAGAGGGTAGCTGCAGGCGCCGTTTTGCAGGCGGCGGAGGTAAGCGCACGCTACTCACCGGCAGCTCCACGTTGACTTCGGTCCCGTCCAGGAGAAGGACGCGGCACTGCAGCACCGGCTTGCTGCCGCCGGCCGCCGGGATGTGGACGGGCGCTCCGGCGCTGTGCACGACCCCTCCGGGGAGCGGCGAGGAGGGGAAGCCTCCCGAGCCGACGGCGGCGGCGGCCGCTCCTCGCAGCCCCCCGTCCCGCTCGTCCCCCTCGCCGCCGAGCCCACCGCGCCCGGCTCCGCGCCCGGCTCCTCGCCCGTAGCGCTGCATCGACCGCCGGCCAAAGGTCCTGCGCAGGAACCGCAGCATCCTGGGGGCGCCCTGCCCGGCCGCTCACACCCCCGAGCCCGCAGCTCCGCGCCCGGCCCCGCGGCGCCTCCCAGAGCAACGCAGCAGCGCCGCCCGCCGGGAGCCAGCCCGCGCCGGGCGCCGGCCGCACCGCCCCGCCGCCCGCTCCGCCCTCTGCAGCGCCGCCCGGCAGCGGCACGCCGGGGCGGGGCGGGGCGGGGCGGGACGCGGCCCCTCCCGCCGCCGCGCACCGGCGGGCAGGGGGAGCTGCTGAGGCGGGCGGCCACCTGCGGGGGAGGCCGGGGGAGCGCTCCTCAGAGCGGCTGGAGAAGAGTGGAGCCGGGCCGCGCTGCTCCTCGCCTCCAAAAACTACCCCGCAGCCCCTCGCCAGCGACGCCGGTCCGGGGAGGGAGAGAGGCGGCGGGGGCGCGGAGCCTCCTTCCCCGGGCGGCCCCTGCTTCGCGCCCAGCTCTCCGCCCCGCGCCCGTCTGCCGCTTCCGCCCCTTCGGACGGGCGGGAGAGGGGAAGGGCGAAGTTAGTGGGAAATAAAAAAAGGCTTGTTTTTTGGTTTTTTTGGGGTTTTTTTTGTTGGTTTTTTTTTTTGGTTTTTTTTTTTTTTTTTTTAATGGAGAACTGGGCGCAGGCAGAAGGACGGGTCTCGGCTGTGCTGGAGGTGGCCGAAGCGGCCCGGAGGAGGAGGAGGAGGGCGGCACCGCGCCGCCTCTCCCGCCGCCGCCTACATCCCCTGTGCACAGACACGTCTGCCCGGTGCGTGGGAATGGCCCCGCATTTGCCTTTGCGACCGGTCTGGTGGTTGAAGGAAACCGCTGTGAGAACTTGGCCCCGTGGAAAAACCAGACCCTCCCGACGTCCCAGGGTTTTGCTCCCTTTCGCTTCTGTAGCTGTGAGGAAGGAGCACGGGCTTGTTTATCTGTCACAGCAAATTCATAGGGGCAAATACTCTCACGGTCGCGCTGCCGAAAAGTTAAATATTTATGTATTCTGGCTCAGGTGGGAGCGTTTTTGCTCAAGTGCTATGTATAAAATACTGGACGTGAATCATGGCTTGCAGAAACAATCAGTGAGGCTAATTCTGTCACCCTATGGTCAGATGTGATCTGAAGAGCTTTGAACTGAAATAATGTGCTGCTTCTGAAGTGTGGCTTTGGGGTTTTTTTCTGCTGTGAATTTATTTCTCTTAACCTCACTTCCAGGCCCGTTTGCACAAGCATTGTCCTATTTGGTATTCAAAAAGCCTGCCAAAATGTCTCAGCTTGTCATTTTTTATTGAGACTTGATAGTATTAGGTAACTGCCTGCTGCTTCTGCATCCTTTTCCATGTTCCTTCAATGCCCTGGATCAGGTCTTGAAGCGTCTCATCAGCCAAGACCGTCACTAAACTGCATGATCTTTGGCAGAGATCTACCCTCAGCCCTTCTGCACTTCATGGCTGCATAAAAGAGCTTTTATAGAAACAGAGAGGAAAGGTGCTAATCTCTACCTGATAATGTTCATAATCAAAAGTAGGCACTTATTACAGATTATGGGTGGTTTTTTTCCATTTTTTTTTCCTTGAATTAGGTGCAGATTTTCAATTTTCTTTCAGCTCCTGAACGGTGCAGCATACCTTGGGGTTCTTTCACTGCTTTGAACACTGTGACGATATCCCAGTCCCATAAAGCTCGTTTGCATACCACATGAAGCATAAATTATTTTAAGGGTTGGAAATTCAGCAGAAATACTCTTGTCTCTTGAGGGAGCTACAGCAATTCTGGTGCAAAGGAGAGTGGGGTGGAGGAGAGGTCTTGCATCACTTGGGACTGGACTGGCAGAAAACCGAGCAAATCTTTTTCCGTGCTAAAAATCTTTTTTACTCTGAAGCTGTGAGACTTCAGGCCTTTGTCTCTTTCAATTTCTGTCATGGAAACAGAAGTCTGGTATTTTAAAATGCGTAAACGTAGGTTTGTTTGACTTATATTAGCAGCACACCTGATACAGGCCAATGGCCATACCCCAGAGGCAGTCAGTCCTGCACTTAGAGCTGCTATAGAGTTGCTGAGGTCCTATTAAGGCTCATGTTAAGAAATACAAGGTAATGCTCACAGTAAAGGATCTTTTAGAAGGAGCTGGTGGTGGGAGGAAATAAAGCTGGTTCCTTAGTACCCAGCCTCTCTTGGAGTAAAACAATTCCACCGTTATTTTGTCTCATGTTACCAGCAGAACTATCTTTAGCCATGAAACAAAACCCTTGAGCAGCAGTGGTACTGAGGATGCCTTGAGAAGTATTTAAACTAGCATTTATATTCAGATTTGTACATGTATGTTTCATCCATCTACATCCTCTCTCCATTTTCAGATGGACAGTCCCTGAAGGGGTTTGGTCTGCTGGCACCTATCCTGCAGTCCCTCCTCAGAGTGCCTGCTACTTGCTTGCTGTCCAATGAGAGACACAAGCCAAAACTGTCATGGTCCTCACCTGTACTGTAGTTAAGGGCATTTGCTTTAAATCTTTATCAAAATAGCCTTCCACTGCAACATCGACCTCCCAAGGAGTACTCCAGTCTCTGCTGGAAGCCATGATTTGATTACTGCCACGGGAAAGGTGGTGATGTAGGCAAACCATTTTTCCTAATCCATACTGAAGTTCTGGTAGCAATCCCTACAAGTGACCTGCAGTCTTACCCATGGCTTTGCCATGGTGCTGAGCAGTGTGTAAATGGGAGAGCATTTACCAAAATTCTTCCTGACATTGGTGTAGCAGAAGCAAGATGGAGAATCTCTAGCCATTGGAGCCCCTGTTGCTGCTTGTAGCTAAATAACTGCATGAAAGTTTGTTGGGTACTTTATTCTTGCTCCTTCGTTCAGCGTTTTGGTTTGTTCGAACCTTGTCTGGAACCTTTTGGAAAGCTTGGAAATGGAGGCAACCGTGTTGTGGTTATGGGGGAGCAAAGCCATCAACAGTTCTGTGAAGAGACTTCTGCACGGGGCATGCATGTGCTGCCTGGACATCAGGGACCTCTTTCTTGTTTTACCTTCTGTCACTGCAATCACATTTATGGATTTTTCCTGGCCTGCCAGACTTTCACTCTATGCAAAGGAGTGTTCTAAATTTAATTAACATGCAGCTAGAGTTTCTTTTTCTGCATTTTTGAAGAAATGTTATCTTTACTGAGTAACTTAAACAGGCTTATATTTTGCAAGGTTCTGCCAAAGTATGTTTTGTTGCAGTCATTACTTGAAGGAAACTTACATAAACAAAGAGTATTGGTGCAAACCCAAATGTCTATGTCAATAAAACTGGGGGGAAAAAGAAACTTGAGGAGTTATGACATAAATTCACTCAAGCTTTTGAATATTAATTTTCTAGGGTTATTTTTTTCTAAACACATAAATTAATTAAATTTTTTTATTAAAATTTTCATTAAAGGAGATGCTTTTCAGCATTAGCACTCATTCCATTACAACGTTTATGCAGTGGCTGGCAGTTCTATATGTTTATTTTCCCCAAAAGCATGTCAGTTATATGACCAAGTTTAATGTCACCTGTTTTCAGGATTTTTATATATCCAGATACAGATTTAGAATAAAATACAAAGGTAGTTCTGAGTTATGTGGCTAAGGATAATTTGCATTTCTAGTCCATCTTTCAGCTGGAGAAATCCCAAAGCACTTTCATTTGAAAAAAGGAAAATTATGTATAGAACTATTTTACCAACACTGAAAGACAGCAGCTGTTTAACAGCAGAGAAAAATACTAAGAATTTCTGTCATACAATTGTGATGGAAATATGTATTTGAATAGGCAGAAAGTTACACATATCATAGGGCCACAATGCTGGAGCTGGTGGATAAATTCCTGCAAGATGTACCACATGATCGTAGGTAGTCAGGACTTTTCCTTTATCATGTTCTACTCAAAGTATTTCAAAATTCCTCCATTAAGAAAAAAAAATAATACTTCTCCATTTAGAATATCAGTGTTGCGGTAGGCATGAATTTTGGCAGCTATTGATGTTCATGTTAATCCACATATACAGACTTTTTTTTTTTTTTGGTCAGAATAAATAAAATAGTAGCTCACTGAAGAATAAATATGTCCACTCAAAGAGCTGTTCTTGTATATCCAGAGAGGTTTGTTCATAAACATGTAAGAACAAAAACTTTTCCATTAGAAAATCTACAGAAAGAAAATGTTTCTTAATGAGTGAGCACTTTGCAATGCCTCCCGTCCATCTAATAAGCAGGTTCAATATGACTTAATCATATGTTCTTTCCTTTAGTGAGAACTTTATCAGGTTTGTACTGACTTCAATGTATATAAGTAGTATTGAATATTATATTCAATCTTATGATTAGATTTAAAAGCATTAATGAAAAAAGTTTTCAATGCTTTGTTAAATTGAAAATATAACAGATGCTCAGCTGAAAAATTGAGGCATCTTTCCACTGGTGAACTGTTCTGATATTAATCTTTGGTGAGCCTAGAAGACTGCTCAGAATGGTACCTATAAGGAAACATCACATGCTGAAAGAGTAAAGTTTTCTAGGAATATTTTCTAACTGTAATTATGCATCTTTTAATTATATCTCCAGTGAAAATAGATATCTATGGCTTCTTGTGCTGTGCATGAATTAATAAGGTCTAAAATTTGCAACAAAAATACCTTTGACTGACACTGCAACTCTGAATGATACCTTGTGTAGGTCTGATGGGGCAACAAACCACGTATGAGAGCTGCTGGAAACCTTCAATTTGTATTAAAAATCAACTGAGCAATAAAACAAAGGTGAAGGTTGTAATGAACGAGCATCACGTTAGATTTGGTTAATTACAAGAAGCATAAGTTCTCTGGGTACTCCAATCCACTGGATGTTAGGTTGGTGGCAAAAGGGAGATCCCCTCCTCATTTGGAGACTTTAGCTCTTCACCTGTTGAGCTATTTGAAAGAAAAAGGGACAGGAGGCAGCCAAGGCACTGTATTTCAAGAGGGGGAACTTGTTGGAGGCAAACTAGTCAACAAATGAAGAGATGAGTCAATAAAAGTAAGTATTTCTGAGGGAACAAAAATGGGAAAGCAACAAAAAAGAAAAAGATGAAGCCGCTGACAAGGCTGCTGAGTCAGTTTAATTGTCCTATGCCTACCAGTAACAAGAAAACAGGAAGGAAAAATCCAAACTGAAATACTGAACCATCAGTGCCAATAGTTTATATATATATATTTTAATTCAAATTTTATTTCAAATCCCACATTATCTAGAACAAGTTTTACTGAGGGATGTGGAACCAAACTGTTGACATACTACGAAGTTGTTTCATAAATATAAATTTTCTGTAACTTTTTTTTTTTAGAAACTACATTTTCCTAAACAGCAAACAACTAATTCTAGGACGTGAAATATATCTTAATTAAAATGTTATCTATATCTGACTGATAACCTGAGTATAGAACTAAACAACACCATCTACTTCCAAATGAAGAGGAATCTGCTGCCCTAGTAAAACTGCATTGGTGTTTTGAAAGAGGAAAATTGTAGGAGGACTGAATCACTTACTCACCCTACAGCATGGCTTTTCATTTCTGTTGTATGGAATAACTAGGGGGAAGCATACAGTCCTCTCTTGTATGTATATGAACTTCCTAGATTGATTGTCAGACACAAATGCAAATTTATCCCAGTAAGAAAAGGTAAAATCTATTATAGGATTGGAAATGTCTCTTCATAATATGTGAGCTGGAGGGGAAAATCTTTTAGAGATTTTTGTGACTTAACATCTACTTGATCATTAAAATCTCCTGACATGCTACTTCCCTACTGCGTTTGTGGAGTTTTCATTTTATAAGAACTGCAGCACCAGCTGAAGGAAATCTATTCTGAATCCTTCTCCTCTCCTTCTCTTCCTCCATCAAATGTTAATAATGTACATGTACTATCAACAGAGGCTCCTTCTTGCCCAGCATTTTCCTCTTTTATTGCCAGGCACCGAGCTGTGCACACACTGTCCTATGCCACCTTGCAGCAACGGCATTAGAACACTCGAATGTTCTTCTGAGTCTGTTTTCTCTCTCTTGTCACATACAGACGTTTTTATTTAACAGTATTTTTAGTCTCTCTGGATCCTCTGTCGGATGATGGCAGTGTAAGGTGGAGAGACACTTAAACCACAGGAAGGGTTGTGGTACTGCCAAAGAGTAGAAAAGGGGATTCATATCATTTTATCTTGAGATATTCTCATGCCTGTGGCAATTTACCAGTTGGAATCACTGGGAAAAACTTCTCGCAGATTTTCAGAAGCCCTTCCCCAATAACAAAAGTAAAGTCATGTAGACAGGCTGGAGTATACAGAAAGATCAGAAAGATCCTCCTTATATGATTGGGACGAAATTTGTATCCTTCAAATTTATCAGGAGGAAACACAGTGAATCCCAAGCATGCCGAGAAATAAATTTATTTTTCTCATTTTTCTAAAGTCAATGATACAGAAAGATATGTTTCCTCTAAAATACAAACATGAAGGGCTGCTTCTGCTCAGAAGATAGGGCTGCATAATAACACACAGTAAAGTGCTGGCTACTACCTCTTGAGCCAGAAAAATTTAAAAAAATATCAACAATTAATAAGTTTCCTTTTATGTATCCTATGACTTAATTATAAAGAAATGTTTTTATATTTTCAGAAGAAAGTTAGATAACTTTGGCAGTACTACAACACATTCCTGAAGAGATGGAAACAACTATTTCTTTGTTTAGCTCTGTTTCCCTTAAGTGTAGTCCAAGTTACAGCGCAGAAGAAATCTGTCTAAAAATCAAGTAATTAAAAAAAAGACTTATACAGAGAGTTCTGTGTGAAATGAACAAATAAATTTACATAGCATCATTTTTATGTGAACAATAATTCCCGTAGTTATTTTTTCCAAAATACTTGGTGTGCTTTCAGCCACACCTTAACGCAGTTGACTGGATGCAGATTTCTTTCAAAAGCAATGGCATGATTCTGACTCCTTTACAAGTTTCAATGTATGAACTGTTCTAGCATTTTCAGCACAGAAAATAGCTGTCTTACACCTTGACAATAGGACCACTTCCAGACCTGAAAGTCACTGGGCAACCTTTAGGAGAAGACTCCTAAAGAAGATTCGTGAAGTGTTCCTTCACTGCTGTGAAGCCATGCAGAGAAAATTTTGCTGCGCTAGACAGGATTTTTTTACCCTGGCAGCTCATAAAAGAGTAAGGCATGTGTCATTCAAATTATTAAGATGTAGTGAAAATAATTGTAAGCCTGTTTAAATGTAAGTTCTTTTGTATTGTGTATAAGATCATTGTGTTAAAACTCTTAGCAATTAAAAAAAAAAATCTGAGCCAGAAATAGTGTTAGTAGTTGTACCTCACTGTAATCTCTTTTCCTGCTGAAAGCACAACAGATGTTTGATTCTCATGTTTACAGTTTTAGAGGCAGGCGTAAAAAAAATTGTGCTAACAGGCAGGCAACCATAAGTATTCTCTGTTTGGATATTTAAGTATTCTCACCATCATAGATGAGCAAAATTAAATGGGAGAATAGACTGGGCTGTAAACATTTGCTCACTGAGGTTGCCTTGCTTGGTGCAAGAGGATCAGTAATAGGGTGAGGGGTACTGGCTGCTCTTCTGTGCTCCAGAGAGGTGAGGGGGCCTTTTGAAGAGAGGTGGGAAGAAAAGAGATTTCAACTCTTCTGAACCTGGTTCTCCACAGGGGCATGCCAACATGTTACCATCTCAGCCAGGGCCTGAAACTTATCCCAGAACCATTGACCGAAACAGCAGTTATCAGCTTGGAACCCTGTAACGTTAGAGTTCCATTGTGTCCAGGCTAGGATCTACTTAGTGGAGAAATGGAGTCAATATGGTTTGTTTGCCCTGAGTAAAAAAGAGTTTCAGTGCACTACTGGAATAGCTTCTGAGTGTGGAGAAACAGACTACTTACTTTTTGTCAGGAGGTGTAATGTTTTCTCAGGCTTCTTGGGAGATTGAATTTAAAAATAAAATAAAAAACCCCAGGGTTTTGTGGTTTTTCAATGTCTTTTGAAATTGCTGAGCAGGTTTATACAGTTATCCGGAAAAGGTAAACAGAAAGTTACTGGATTAGGTTTACATGTAGGCATTGAGATAAAGCATTATGATTGAAATCTTGCTTTTACCATCTTTCTAAATGTTAGCAGCTGAAGTTGTGTATTCTCAGCAATTAATGCTTTATTGCATTTGAAAACTAGAGCAGAGGGAAACTCTTAAGCACAGAGCTGTAACAAGTACATCCAGTGACAGAAGCTGGCAAAACCCAAGTCAGAACTGAGGTGTAGACAAATGCTGCAGTCTTCAATGGTGGCAGAGCCCAAGCTGTAGGCAGCTGTTGGATGCTGTGGGAAGCTGGGATTGGGTCCCTCCCCAGACTGTGGGAACACCAGGGCTGCATTTGCATAATGGTGCAAGCTAATATTAGGAGTGGCTGGGCTCCCAAGCTGGAGTTTAACAGGGTTCTTTCACTGTGGGAGAAGGACTCACTTCTCAGGTTAAAAAAAAATAGGATGGGGATGCACACATTCTTTCTAAGACCAACTTCTCAGAAAACTATGTTTTGGATTAATGTGGCCTGCCCTCTCAGCCAGTCAGACGGTTTCTGTGAAACACCCACTTAGGCATGGGGAAAAAGGTGATCCCATTCTATTTTCCAAGAGCAACAGAAGAAATTAAGCTCTACCTAGCCATGCCTAGTGCTTAGTGTCCCCATGTGCTCTCTCAGACTGTCATGCTTACCACCCTTCCCCCAAACTCAGAAACTATGCATGCATTTTATTCTCTCTCTGACCTAATCATGAAAATTTTGGTCTTTTGTAAGGGTGAAAGCTGTGAATCTTTAAAGCACATTGGATGGAAAAGAAATTACTTTAGAAGCTTCAGACAGCCCAGAAAGGAACACTGCGATGTATAAGTTAGAACAGAAGTATATCTCTGAAAAGTTATCTTTTATCTACCTATGTTACAAGGGCCATCTTCGTCCTCCATGGTGAAATAACTCCCTGCTTGCCAAGATCAAATGTGTAGCTGAGGTATTTATTCAGATCCAAAAATGTATCTATACCTGCCTGGAGGCACAGGCACATATACACAGACTAAAGAGTTGTTTACCTAAAAGGAATGAAACTAGGAGCACTATAGCCTCCTCTGCTAAAAAGTCAGACAAAAAAATCCCCCTCACTTGTGAGGACTGAAAACCCTTCAGGCCTGGTTTCAGGCAAAAACCTCTGCAGATAAGATAAGCCTGGCTGCAGTCCCAAACTGAATCCCAAACTGGAGTTCTGCCCAGCCAACTGGGAGAGTTGGGAGCTGTGCAGGGGTAGTGCCTCCAGTTCTGACACACAGAGGATGCATCAGAAAGGGTGAGAAGAGCTCCCTGGCTGCTTCTGCTGGAGGTGGGAGGAAAGGATGAGCAGGGAGATAGCCACACTCCACATCTTAAGTAACCTTTAGTATGAAGCGAAGCCGCTGACTAAGAAGACACTGCAAGCTGTGCTACACCAACACCAAGCTTTCCACAGCAGGAATACATCGTGACAGATGGCTATCTGGGCTGCTGGTGGCAGTGGGTGGCCTTGAAGTCCCAGGTGAAGCACATCCTAAAGGCTGATGCAGGACAGAGCTAATGATCATGCTAACAAGAGTGGTGACCTGCTGGCTGGAGTCTTCCTGCTGTCTCCTTTGGCAGTCATAGTTAAAAGCACGATTACAGATCTCGGCTATCAGCCTATGTATAATTTTACAAATCTCAATCGGCAGCTGATGAGAAGCCCATTGCCATTATGGAGCCTGGCTCTTCACCATCAAGCAGCAGGGTTGTCTAACATCCCACATCACAGCAGGAAAATGGCCATTTCTAGTCTTCCTGAAACAGATTTGGAGGAGACTTTTGGAGGTATAAGATCATTCAAAATGGAAAAAAAAAAAAAAACTCAAAAATAAAATAACTCATGTTTAAAAGAATTAAAATAAAATAAATTACTCTGACAATATGAACTTGACAAAGAAAAAAGCTCCGTATAATAAAAATGAAAGAAATACAGAGCTGCTTTTCTATTATTTTTCTTGTCCAAGTGGTGTTGTTGTAGAAGGATGGAGCAGAGTTAAAGCTCTGCTAGTCTTCCTCCTGAGAAGGAAAGATGGGTGCCTGTCCTACTCCTATGCTTGTGTGAGTTGTACTGCTTTTGTTTCCATCCCTCCAGTGGAGGCAAGATCTGATATCCCATCTACAAGCAGAGGAGGAGTAACCATGGTCATACTGCTTGCCAAAGAGGATAATCAGTCACTTTTTGTTGGCTCAGAATCAGCACTATTTGTGCATAGGGAAAAGGAAAGATTGCACTCTCAGAGCAGAGTCGGTTGCTAGCTCAAAGCTTGTGCTGACCCTGAAAGCAGCACACTGGGATGTAACAGGTCATCAGACCCCTCCACTTGGGAAGGTTAGTTTTCTGCATCCCTCCAGCTTTTCTTTGGAAAAAGAGAGTATTGTGTGGGTCACTCTTTCTCAAATTAAGGGAAAGGGTTCCTATATCTGGCCACAGAGGAGTTATCACTCTCCTCTTCCTTCTGAAGAGTGAGAATAGATGTAACAAGACATGTTGTGAAGAGTGTGCTTAAAGAGTAGGGCTCTTTTGTCAAGTACAAAGCAACCCCAGCTCAGGTATACTTCAGTTTGCCTTTTTTAGGTGGAATTAACAGAGTTCATGTGCATTCTTTCAGTCTCTTTCTGGGCTTTTCTAGTTTATGTAACAAATCTTTCACATCAGTTTGGGCCCAGATCCCCTAAGAGTATTTTGAACTGATTTGAAACCTAGGTGATGGTCACAAGGAAACAGAAGTAAATATACAGCCAAGAGTGAGCCAGTGGCAGAAGAATGGACTGGATGACTTTGCTAATGATAGGATCTGCAGTTTTATCTGACTCCACTGTTCAGGAAAGAGTGACAGGAGTGTTTGAGAGCTACCCACTCAGTATGCCAATATGCAGATACCTCACCTTTGTTTTTCTGAGCTAGAGCTCTGTCATCTGATAACACCTAAAAATTATAAAATAAAATGAACCAAGACGCAGATGTAAAACCTCACAGCAGCACTGAACTTTGCACAGTTTAATTAAAATGCCTAATTGGATTAGCAAATAATAATTTGGATTATTAGACTCGCCATACAACAGTTTTCAAATGCATGATGAATCTCAACAATGCAAATTCTCTCTGTTAAGTGGGGCAGCAGTTGAAGTGCACTAATTGTTCCAAAATATAGCTTGGAAACAGCTTTGTGAAACCTTTATTAAAAACTAACGAACAAAAAAAGGGGAGCAGGGTGTCCCATCTCTGAAAGTGTTCAAGGCCAGCTTGGATGGGGCTTTGAGCCACTACCTGTTGTAGTAACAGGTGTAGTGTAAGGTGTCCCTGCCATGGCAGGGGGATTGATCTAGATGATCTTTAAGGTCCCTTTCAACCCAAGCCGTCCTATGGTTCTATGATGTTTCTACGATTCTCAGGAGCGCTTGAAAAAACAAACAAATTGAAGCAACAACAACAAAAATAAACCTTGACAGGAACTTTTTTGGCAAAGTTCTAGGATTGTCAATGGTGTCTACTAATGGCATAAGCCTGATCTATAGCTCACATCCACAGCTTGATTTTTCAGGGTTGACTAAGTAACTCTGCTTTGAAAATACCTGTCCATATATGTCATGTCAGGTATCTAAACTGAGCAGCAGCATCAAACATTTAGTTTTGGTCTGTGGTCATTGTTCTGACTCTGTATTTGCTACTCTAAACAATCTTGCAATAAAAAAGATAGTGTGCTAATGCTCAAGTTTGAGAAGCTTGCCTCAACTTGGGAGCCAAGATGTCTATAGTAGAACTAGCAAAAAAACAGCATGGATTCAGCCAGGTTAGTGGCTGCTGATCATTACAGACAATAACATCTTCCATATCTGACAAAAGAGAAACTGATTTAGATGTTTGACATTTTGCAAACGTGGTTAAAGTGTAAAGAATGGAAACACAGGGAGGAAGTCTGGCACTCATAAGAATACAAAACCCCAAAGCCAATCAGATGTCTGATTCTTAAAGAAATGCCTAGGAATTGGAAGTGCTGCAAATGAATTTTCACTGTAGAAACTTGCTGGAAATGTTGCCAAAATATGATTCTCAGTAATTATTTGTAGCCCCGGAAAAGTGTCATTGTTCGTGACCAGCAGTGTGAAAGTAACATAAAGTGAATATGTGGAATTCTGTCTAAAACAAACAGCTCAACATTATTTGCTCAGCTAGTGAGGAGCATTGTTTCTGTGAATACCAGCCATAATAGGAGTCTGAGCACAATATTTCAATAATAGCTTAAATAATCTTTGATCAAACAGCAACAGGGTAGTAGTAAGAGCCAGACAGATTAAATATTTCTCACAGAAGAATATGGGGTACCAGTCCTCACCACTGCTCCAGATGTATTGGGCTGCAGGGACTGGTCTTTTCTCATGCAAGGGATGCAACCAGGCAGCATGTGAGCAGGGAGGGAGCAGAGTAGGGCCATGTTCCTAGGGCAAGGCTGTGGTGACACCTACCTCTATAGGTGTAGAAGAAGGACTGTGAAAGATCCCCACAGAGAGGCACGATGTCCCCACATTGTCCTTTTGACTGCCTGATTCCTGCTCTCTGAGCAACCAGCGACACAGCTTGGGTCCCAGTCCTCCCTGTCTTGGTGCTGCCTTTCTCCAATCACTTGCTCAATTGTTCAGTGTAGCTCACAGCAGTAAATTCTTTCCTGGCCCAGGAAGTAGCAAAGGAGCTGGAAGAAAGATGCAAGGATGACAGTCATCACCTGCTGGGCGCCATAAGGTGCAAAATGGAAGAGAGTGTCCAGATGGACACATACCTGTGAGACACTGTGTTTGCATGGGTTTATGTGATAGTCACCCCTCTGCTGAGTGCTGCCAGATGCCCAAGGCCTTGCTGTCTGGCTATCCAGTGTAGAGAAAATAGTAACATGAAGTCTGAGTGTATTTGAAGAGTTGGATACAGCAGGCAGGGCAATCCCTTCTATCCCCCCACTGTGGACACACCACTTGCCTCCCTGCAAGAAACTCTGCCTCAGCCACCTCATGCAAGTTATGGCCCATGGCAGAGGAGGGTCTGTGGCTGCAAGGATGGCAGCAAAACAGAGCAACTCCATCACAAAACTCCTGTTCACACACTAAGGAAAAGGCATTTGGATGCAATGCTGTCACCTTGTAATACCTGCCACTGCAGTACAGAAATTCTTTGGTTTCCTACCTTTAATCTGTATATGCCTGTGGCTTTCCCTATACACAGAAAGAGTGGATTAGAAAAAGCATTATGCATTCGGTCCTTAGTATCACAGACTATCCTACCATCTGGATTTGTACTCCATTTTAAGGTGGATCTTGGTAAATCAAAGTTGTTTGCTGTCTGCAGAATAAAGAAAAAGAAGGTGGCAAGTAAATGTAAGAGGGAATTTCATCAATGTCTCTGATTATCTGAAGGGAGGGTGTAATGGGGATGGATCCAAGCGCTTCTCAATGATGCTGAGCAATAGGAGAAGAGGTAAGAGGCAGAAACTGGAACAGAGGAAGTCCCACCTGAACATGAGGAACCTGTTTTGTATGTGGGTGACTAAGCACTGGAACAGATTCTCCAGAGAGGCTGTGAAGTCTCTCACTGAAGATACTGAAAAAAACATCTGAACAGTCCTGTGCCATGTGCTCTAGGATGACCCTGCTTGAGGAGGGAAGTTGGACCAGATGACCACTATGGTCCCTTCAACCTGACCCATTCTGTCACTCTCTGCAAGTGCTGCACACCAATCTTCTTAGGGAGACACACTCCCAAAATGAATCCTGCCTGCCCAAGACTCAAGCCCTGCAATACTTATCTTTGAAGGTGTACAGAATAGCAATCTCCAGTGTGGACATACAGATCCTGAGTTATTCAGGCAAGCCTGGCAGCACCACATTGGCCAGCTTAACTAAATAATCTACTTGTTCTTAGTGCTTTCCCTCATTACAGCATTTTACAAAACCTACCTTAATTAAAGTTCACAGCAGTCTGTGAGTTAGCAAAATGTCATTATCCCAATTTTACAGATGAAAAAATTGCAACAGAGAGGTGAAATTCAGTGCTTGAGGGTACAGAAGGAGGCAGTTTTAGGGGCAGGATTAGCCTTTGGGAACTTTTGGCTCTGTGCAGCATAGCCAGCCTCCGAGGGCACTGAATGGGCTCTCAGAGATGCTGAAAACACCACGCTCCCCCACGGGCTCCTTTGCAATCTCTGAAGGTGACAAAGGAGACTGGTCTGGGACCTGGGTGCTGGCATTTGTTGTCCCATACTTACCTCGCAGAACTAGGCTGTGACAGGCGTGCTAAGGAGAAGGAGAAAATCATCAACATGACCTTTCTTGGGCGATTGTGGAGTCTCAGAGAGCTGCTCTGTGAACAAAGAGGGGCCACAAACAACTTAGAGCAGTCTGAGGCTGGGCCAAGCCACAGCAGGCACTGTACCACCTTTGACCACTGCTGGATTCCAGAGGGCTCAGAACTTAATCCCCAAACCATGCTGCCTTGCTGAGCCAAAAATGTAATGGTGACCACAAACATATCAAAGGCATCTGTGAGCAAGCTGAGGCAAACATGGATCCAAATGGTGTGACATTGGCAACCCATCTGGAGTAGTGCAGGGGGCAAAATTCTACTCTGAGTCAGGCAGCAGAGATATGAAACTGGGTGTCCCACTTTTTGAGCCACCACCCTAGCCAGAAGGCTCAGATGTGTGCACTGGCATTCCTACACCTTCAATTTTCATGTAAATATTCAGAAGGCTTTATTTTTCCTAATAAGAAAGGAAAACCCCCATTCTACGTCTTGAAATAATGCTTCATCACAAAGCAGAATCATTACCCACTACTCCACTGAGCTTAAAACATTAGGGTCAAAAGGCACCTCAGGATGTCTCTAGTCCTGCTTCCTGCTCAAAGCAGGGTCAGCTCTGAAATCAGACCAGGGTACTCAGTGTTTTATCCAGTTGTGTCTTGAAAATCTCCAAGGATGGAGATTGCACAGTGACCCTGGGCAACCTGCTCTAATGCCTAATTTTCCTCCTGATGATTTGTTTTTCCTTATATCTAGCTGGAACCAGTTGGACTGGTATCCTAGAAAGTAGTGTGTTGTTTCACCTGTGGCTACTTCCAGAATTTTTTTCCTTTGTTTAAAGTTCTGCTTAAAAAAAAAAAATTATTTTCTTTTTCAAAAAGAGACTATGGAAACTTCTCAGTATGGATTTTAGTGCAGCAACACTCTGTCAAGATCTCAAGCTGAAGGCTCATGATTACATCAGAAATATAATAAGAATATATTTTCTCTTTATGTGAAAAAATGCACCAACTTTTTAAAAACTCAAGTGTTATTTCATTTCCCCCACTTGTTTTTATAAGACAGTGCTTTCATGTCCCTGTAATGGAACACAGATCAGAGGTCTCCAAAGCTCTCAAGTCTGCATCACGTCTTAATACCCTAAGGCATAGGTAACATGATTGAGATTTACTGCTGAAATTCACCTATTATATTCTTGTTACATCAGTAATATTAGTCACCTGTTACTTTCTTGAAATTCTTTTATAGAAACATAATACTCCAGTTTTCTTGTGAAGTTATTTTTATATTTACTTCCCTGACTTGGGGGAAGGGGGGAGCAGAATGCGTAGTGCAGGATCTAAACTTCACCTGAATCATTTCTCAGTAATTATATGAACACCAAAGCCAGGAACCGTGTGTGCCACGCGAATGAGGGAGGTAACATGGATCTCCTTGGGCTTTGTTGTCACAAACTGCAGTACAATCCTGTGTTGGAGTAAGCCTAACATGTATCTGGTTGTGCCTGTAACTGTGTATGGCATAACTGTGAAATATTCTGCTGTGTTTACTTTTTTCAGTGGGCAGGAGTTACTGCACCCACCTCCCAGACAGACTTACTCCATGGATATGGAGTATTCCTTTGTCTGGCAGCCAACAGAAATGGAGTCTCCCAGAGACTTATGGACCAGAGAGTGAGGAGTTGGATGTAACCAGTAAGAGGGTGTGCCAAAAGCCATGCCAGGCTGTTCTGCCACTGGTACCATCTGGCAGGAAGTTAAGGAAAGGACCCTTCCCATGGAATGAAATACAGAGGGAGGCTATGCTAAAGCTGTAGTGGTTCAGCCTTCAGCCACTGCCATTTGCTAATGAATATTGAAGTCCGTGCCTCCTGCACCTCAGACTGCAAATGCAAGCATAGTGATCAGTGGCCACATTTCCTGGTGAGCGCTGAAACCCCACTGTGAGTCACCCAGGACCTTGCTGACCCCTCCCTCCTGAGTTCCTGGTTGCTGTCGCTGTCTTTCTTCTCCCTCTCAGGTTTCAGCTGACCTGCACTGCATCAGCAGGAGGACAGCACAGGGAACAGCAGCTCTGCCATGCTTGAAGGGAGAAATGAAGCAGGGAAGGCTGATCGTACCAATGGACTGAGATCCCTGAGAAACAAGGGGAGTCATACTCCTGAACAGTGGCTCAGTGGTTAATGCAGAGCAGCTGTCATGAATTTTTCTGGAGAATACCGACTTCTGTAACTTTCACTGTTCCTTTCCCTCACCCCCTCTCTTTTTTTTTTTTCTTTTTCCCTGTTTTCACTGTTTTACACTTAGTTGGGAATCAGAGAGATAAAGTTGTGAGCTGGCACAGGCACTGCTCAGACCATAGGTGTCACAAAGATGCTGCCAAAGGAGCTGGCTGATCAGAGAGGTGAATTTGCACTGATGTCCCTGCTGCCAAGGCAGGTCTGGGAGAGAGCTCAACCCTAACTCAGGTTTACTCATGCAACCTGCAGTGGCTGCAGTGTAGACATATGGTCTGTTTTACTCGAGGCCAAAAGCAACAATTATTTATAACTCAGTCTTAGGCATGGGACTCCACTCTTTTATTTCTTACCAAGATGAGTAAGACACAATAACAGGGTCTTATTCTCATGCTCTTTTTTCTCTCCTCCCTCGCCAACAGAAAGATTTTGATTGGTTTCTGCTACCGCTGTTTTGAATGTTCACGTGATTTCATCGTGAAAGTGTGTGATGTGAAAAGTACGTGTCTATACTTGGACAGAAGTTGATAAATAACTCAGTAGGATGAAGTTCCCACGTTTGTAAACACAACATCATTGCTCAGTGTTCAAAGTTCTGCAGTGAACCAGCCATATAACCACTAGTATTCCACTGAAATTCAATACAGAAATTCTTTCCTGGTTTTGAGCACATACCCTCTTTGGACAAAATGGTCCAGGGGAACCTGTGATCTTTTAAAAGCAGGCCTTTGATGTTTAGGAATGACATCCTGGTAAATGGACATGCAATCCTATCATTTTGTTGCACTTCTAGAGTGAAGTGAAATTTTATTAAGTACTGAGAAGAAAAAATCAATAGACTATTGTGGAGTTTCCACTAAATTTAGCTGTGAGGATCTTATTTGTGCTAGAAGGTTCATCCTGGTGTCCCTGGCATCTCATTCCAGAGCCCAAAATGAACTGAAAGCAGAGAAATAACTTCACTAAAGCTCATAAAAGGGCAGGGTGACACGCTGGTAGGAACCCCAAAGTCTGCAAGATGGAAGCAGTAAACATGGCAACTTGTGAGAAATGCTGTGCCAGAGCTCTTGGTGATTCGTGTAGCCTCAGAGGAAGAGTTGATGAATTTTCTCTCTCCTGCACCAGGGATAGCTGGAAAGCAGCACCAAACACACTGATGGCTGTCACCCACTGAGGTGCACAGGGCTTTCCCCAAACAGAGCTCAAAATGAATTTTTGATTAGTTAATATATGTTGTGCCTGTGCCTGAGGCCAGTTTTTGACTTCTGAATGGGTCCTGGCACTGTGAGCAGACTCCTTGAAGTCAGTGGGAGTCCACGCAGAGTAATGTGTAATCCACTACAAGTCAGTGCATCTCAAGATGTTTCAAGTAATATTCAAGGGCCCAAATTCAAAAAGCACATATCCAGCTGCTAGAAACTGCATCAGCAGAGAATTTTCCCTTATTTCAATAGAATCACCTGCAAGGATAAAATTGCCCATGTCCATAAATTGGATGAGGACCTTGAACCATATTTCTCCTGGAACCAGGATTGAGTATCTGCATTTTTGTGAGCATAACTGAATATTCCGCATGTGCTGAAATCAATAATAGACCCAATTTCTTTAATCTGGGAGAAGGCCCACATGCCTGCTTTCATGCCCTGCCCTATTTTCATAGACCAAATACCTGCTGTAGGAAAAATACACAAAAGAAACAGGAAAACCGCTGTACCTTCTGCTTAGGGTAAGGCTAGAAATGTTCCAGTTCCCAGAGGTTTGTTCCATAACCAGTAATGAAGGGAACTCTTAGTCCATAAGATGTATATTGAAAAAAAACAGATTAAGCAGTAGCATATCTTGATTGTCTCTCCATAAAAATGGAGGCATTTTTTACTGTAATAGGAGAACACAGAATGGTTTGAACCTCATTGCTATTTTACTAAAATTATTATTTTGGTTATGCATTATTTTCATATCTGTGGTGAAATATTTTTAGTTAGGAAAGAAGACTTATGTAAGAAAGTGCTTATACCTGTAACTCCAGAGTGCTGGGGCATGTAGGATGTATTAGGCACTTTTGGTCATTGAAGTTATAGATTCTGTTCCTCAGCGTGAGGAAAAAGGGGAGTCTGTTATCAGTAGAGGTTTCTATCACAAAACAACCTCTGTGGCACTATAATAGTGTCCAGTCCACTACAAGGTTCCAAATAATAGGTTCCAAAAATTAAGTCTGAGAAAGGTGATTTCTGTCTTTTCCCTTTCCATGTCCCAAAATTGCCATCTATTTCATCGCTATTTGAAAGTGAGAGGTATCATCTGCCTTTGATCTTTAACAGGAAAATTCAAAAATAAATGACATGGTATAAAGGATATTTTTAATAGATACTTAATATTTCCCCAAATAGGAGTAACATGAAGAAGCAGAGGTCGACAATGAACATGTGGTCTAGAAACTCTGTCTTCTGACAGCAGGGCATAATTTGCATTAATTATGTCTATAGCCATTACGTCTGACACCAGCCTAGGCTTCTCTAAGCAAGTGAGAGATGCCATGTTTGTATCAAGAGTATTGCTATGTCTGCCAGTAAATTGGACTTTCTGTCTTTGAGCAGAGAGTTTTTTGATCGGGTGTCCAATAGCCATGTATTTCACAGCAAAGTTTAAAGCCTTTAGCATTGCATGAGAGCATTCTGCAACCTGGAAGTGATTATATGTTTGATGGTATTCAAATGATGTTTGAAATGCTGAGGTGTATTTTTATATGTAAGATTTGCAAGTTGTGGTTAGTTATACATACCAAAAATAGCTTTTTAAGAATGTTCAGCCAAATGGTTTGCTTTTTTGCAAGAATATATACAGAGACCAAACCAAGAAAATTTTAGATTTAGTCAGGAAGCTGTTGCTTAAATATCAATCAAAATTTTCATATAATTGCAATGTGAACTGAAGAAGAAATCTTGAAGTGATTTTCCTCTGCAGCAGTTTTCTTGGTTAGCAAGTCTTTGAAATGTTTCCTTTTCCCCATGAATAACTGTGAAGTCCTGCAAGAAAGTTGCCTTGTTATTCTGGCAAGTGTACTGCAACACATCTGCAGTAGCCCAAAACACAGAACTGCTTGAGACTTTCTGACCTGAGACAAAACAAATGTAATAATAATTTACCTGCTTCACTGCAAATTTTGTCAGAAAAATACAAACTGTTATATATATGGAAGATGTATTATATAATTAATGTACTGTCTGTAATATTGAGAGTAAATACTAGATTCTATATAAAATAAAACATATACAGACAATCTAATCTACTTTCTGCTGACCTTCTTAAAGGGGAGACTGTTGTGATACACAGAAACTTCAGGAATCCTCTATTTTTTAGGAATCTATTTTCTAAACATTTGAGTGACTATTCCACAGAGGTTCTCAAGCTAAAAGTGACTAAAATGTAACCATTTTTACTACTCCCCGGAATAGCATAATTATTCCCCATCAATTTCATATACTCATGAATATGCATGCACTACTACTTTCTTCGCAAAATGGGAGAAATGTGAGAAAACTAACTTATGGCTTCAGAATATGTTAAATATTTCACTTACAGGAATCCATGAAGACCGATATTTTCCTCCTTGGATTGTACTGACAACAGGAATTGATTTGCTGCACTCTTCTCAGAGAAAAGGTGCTTGGTGCATCTGTAAAGAGGGTCTCCCTAATATTCTTGCCTACACAGATAATGCATGTGTGAGTGTATACACATGCTAAAGTACCATTGCTTGGAAAAGCTACTGGAGGCATATTCTGCATTTAGCTTGGGCCAAGCTGACCTAGTGCTGAGAATAGCTGCTGGAGATGTGAGGAAGTAAAAAAGAGCCCTAGCGAGAATAACAAAACCACCACCAGCACCATTTACCAAGTAGTCTGCCTTGCTTGTGCTTACTGAAGAAGACTTGACAAGCCTACATATCATTGTATCAGTGAGCATCAAAGTTAGTGAAAGCTGGTGCTTTGAGGAGTCATAGAGTCATAGCATCATAGAATTATAGAATAGTTTGGGTTGGAACAGACTTTTAAAAGTCTCCCCACTTCAATGAGCAAGGACACTTGCAAATCAAGTTGCTCAGAGTCTGGTACAACCTGGCTTTAAATGCTTCCAGGGATAGGCTACCTACCACCTCTCTGGGCAACCTGTTCCAGTGTTTCACCACAATCCTTGTAAAAAATGTCGTCCTTATATAAGAATATATTCTTGCTTCTTTCCATCCACCAGGTTTCTACTCAGCTCCCCACCCCCAGGAGACGTCTGCTAGTGAGAGAGAAACTTGTGCCACCTCAGAGGGAACTGAGAAACAGGCTATTGCCGGTCCTGGCAGGACTAGCCTACTAATCAGCAGGGATGTGCAGCCCATTTTCAGTGCTGCTGCTGACACTGGGACAGGCAGAAGGGTTTTTGTGAAGCACTGTCAGTGCTGACTGCCTCACTTGTTTAAAAATGAGCCTGCAAAATTTATTAGATGGAGCCATCTGCTTCTCAGTCATTCTCCTACACTACCTCTGACAGTGACTGACAGGAGAGAAACAATGAATTTACAGCAGTGGGTGAGAATCAATTGCATTTCTGATCCCTCTTTCAGAGATGCTTGGAGCCCTTACAGTTCAACCTGGAGTACCTGGTAACACTTCTCTTGAACTTTCAGAATGCAGAGTTAGTATTCTTGGTCACTTTTGCTTTGATCCTTGCAAAAGCCAATGAAGAAGAGTATGCAAAGGAGATGAGTGTTTGCAATCATTATTGTTAATCAAGCTAGGAAAGGGGGAACTTCGCTGTAACAGCCCCGGGTTTTCTTTTGTTTTTAAAAGGGAGCCATTCAAAGGTCATTTGGATCTTATTGATGTATCACTTCTGATTTCAATAGTCCAATGGATTTTAATAGTTCTATAGGTCTTAATATAGTTATGAGTGTATGAGTGCATGTTCTTTGAACAAGGAGTTTTCGTTGACTGATTTCAGTCTGGAACATGAACTTTTTCTGTCACGAGTACATAATCTTCATTGCAAAATGAGTTGTAGTTGAGTATGTTTCTTTTGACTATGTTTATTCCATTTCTAATGAAAACTGAGAGCATTGTGGGTTGTTTTTTTTTCCTGATATTTATTTGATGTGAAAATCAGGTGCAAAAAAATAACGAAGTTTTGTCAAAACAAGAGAAGAAACTGTTTTGATTCACTTGTATTGCAAAGAAATGTATTAGTTCTGCTCCTTCCACTCCAGACCTAAAAAAGAAACCATATGTCCCAAACTTTGGCTACTTTTCAAATTGTACCAGTTGATCTAACTAGCAATACTACTTTTGCCTGCAAATCTCAGATGACAAAAATATGGATTCTCTTGAAGTTAATCAGTGACTTAAGGCAGCACGCATAGCTAATTTCTTTCAGCTACTCAAGCAGATAAAAGAAACAAGTGAAAGATGTTGCTGCCATTTCTAAAAGCTGATTCACATGTCCTCAGGAATAAGTTGATTACCTGCTGCATAAGCTGTGTATGTTCTTGGTAGGGTTTGTGAAGGAGGCCATGCACGAGTATAGAGGAGCAGAGCCCAGCAGAGAGAGGAGCCCTGGGGCCAGCTGCAGCATAAGGCAGAACACAGATGCCTGATCTTGCAGTGCACACTCGGTGGCAGACACCAGACCTGCTAAATTAGATCTGCTTCTCGTTGGCCTGCACACCTTCGCCAAGGGCAGGTCTTCTCCCCAGACTGGCTGCAATCTTGGGCTCCCCCTTCTCCCAGAAAGCAGCAGCACTCTCCTGGCTTCCTGCTGGCCAAGCAGCCACCACTGACTGGCTGGCTAAGGTGAAGAGTCCTGAGACAGTGATATCTCCTCCTTCAGCAGAATACATCCTATTGCATGGCTCATGGGCTCTTTCTGTGTTATGCCTTGCTTGTGCTGCTGGCAGGGCCCTCCACTCACAGATGTGCTCACCACAGGCTGGAAAACAGGCAGCACAAGTGCCCAAAGCCAGGCAGCATTCTGTCTGTGTTGGCTGCCACCCTCATGGACTCAGGATCCATGACCAGTGCTTGTCATTCTGTGGTCAGCTGCTCTTCTCTACTTTAGGATCCTCTCTGAGTGGCAGCTGTGGTCATTCATATTCAAAAAGATCCAAGCTCCAGGCAGGGTACTGCCCATGGTGACTTGGTGACCTGTGCTGGAGCTGGAGGACATCAGAGGAAGCCAACACAGGAGCTTGCAAGCAGTCCAAAGAACACATTGAGGGTAGGTTGTCTCTTAAACATGTCCATCTCAGGGCAGAGTACCAGGAGCCACTTCTCTCTTAAAAATGTGCAAGTCCTTGCTGTCACCTGGAAACTGATGCTTAAAATTCTTGTGTTTTCCTCCCTTTGGTATTTTTGAAGTATTTTGGTGTTATATGTCAGTAGCCAGCTCATCATACAGGTGACAAAAGGCTGCTCCCTGCTTAGACAACTTAGGCCAATGTCTCTCACCTCAGCCGGCAATAACACAGGGAGAGATGGAACTTGGGGCACTCTTGCTTCTCCTGGAAGAGCTGTCCATCCTTCCATGGCATTGCTAAGCAGCAGCTGGAAGACAGAAGAGATCACAGGTAGCCCAAGACCAGTTTGGTTTCAGCATTGCCCTGGGGAGAGGAGAAGGTCTGTGCTCCATGCCCTTCTTCTTGAGCACATCTCAGATCCCATCTCCCCCTGCACAAACTCACCACTCATAACCGTGACTGTACAGAGGCAAATTCAATCTTGTGCTCTTTCTTGCCTTCAGTGAACATTTATTGATCCCATTCAAAGGGGAACAGCATAAATAGGGCCCTGTGCCTTCCTGGAGAGCAGCAGTTGCAGACATCCAGCTCTTGTGGCACATTCTTGGGCAGGAGTTTGACATTGCCCTTTTATCAGGCTTTGCTGGTGGTTCAGGCAGAGGAGCACCTGGTCTGTGACTCCCCAGAGGAGAGAGATGTGGGATAAGGGACTGGCTCTTGTGCTGCTCAGCATCATCAAGACAGGAACGTGTCAGGGCATGCTGAGAAGCAGAATGTGACAACCCTGAAAAATGCAAGTTTGGGAAATACTGATGCATTCAAAATTAAGTTGCTGTGTCAGTTTTGGGGGAAAGGAAAGCTACAGAAACAATTCATCTATTGTTTGTGAGCAGTTATGGTATCACTAAATACAAAGTAGATGCAGTGATACCAAGAAGTATTAGATTAGATGTAGGAAACAGAATGTTGTACTGAGCCATGTGACTGAGTGATGATTATATTCCTCAATCTACAAGGCACAAATGAGTGCTTTATAAAAGAAAGGGGAGAAAGGTGTCATGCAAAAGGGGAGAAAAATGTCATGTTATCTGTTGGAATTGCTGCAACGTGATGAAAGTGATTTGCAGAAATACACACAACTCACCAAGAAATACTGCCTGTGTCTCATCCCATCCGTAGGAGAAGAAAGCTGGCATGTGTAGAGCTTCTTGATGAAAGTACTGAGCCATCCTCCTCCTTCTCCTGCCTTGCCTGGTGGCATAGCAAAGCACGTTTAGCTTTCACTGAAATCAAGAGCTGGGGTCATTTAACATCTACATAAAACATTTTGCTTCTTGCAAAATAAAGTGCTGTGAGGCTTTGGGCTTTGGTTTTGGATTTTGTTTGTTTGGGTTTTTTGGGGTTTTTTTTGCCCCCTTGCTGTGCAGCATACCTGCTAAGAGCAAGTGCTAGAAAGCAGAGGAAGAGGTATTTTCTGGTATTCTCTGGAGAGACTGAGCTTTAGCTCCAGCAATCTGTTTTCATTTTATAACAGCACCTCTCACTGTGATATCTTAGCACTTGCTAAAAGGTAATCTCAGAGAGTAAATACATGTCCACTCCTCTGAGTTGCCTAGATTGGAATTTGTCCTTTAATTCCATGTTCTGGTGGGATTGCTTATGTAACAGATTTTTTTTTCTTCCTTAAACTAAGGTTATAATTCCATGGTACGTAGAATTAGGCAAACATTTCATATCATAAAACTACAGCCTGTGGGTGTGATGGGCTTTGGGCCAGCATCTATGAACAGACAAATGTTTTTTATCATTTGAAGGAGTTAGGAAATCAGACAGATCACACAGAGATGAGAAATAGTAAATGTGTTTAATTAAATATTATTTTCTCAAGATGGTTTCAACAAAAATATTGAACATTGGAAATGTCGTAACACCTTCTTCGGCATTGCAAATGTAGGGCATCAGACCTGTTTTAAAGGAGTGATGGGGAGGAATAGAAACAAAAGTGAATAAAAAGTTTCCAAAAATCCCAAATGTGTCTCTGTTTCTTAGGGAAGCAATAACGTGCATGTTGATGGAGAGGATGATACACTTTCTGTTCAGAAAAAAGGATTTGGCAGGCGCAGTTTGAATGGCTGCATGGGGGACACGTGCAGAGTGTCATTTTGGTGTCTTGTGCTAGAGTGGCTTTCCAAGGAGCAGTGGAAACCACCCATGAACAAGCTGGTGAGCTTGTTCTGCCCTCTCTGATTCTTCACAGAAATGCTCTTTAGGCCAACTGGAAAGGTTGATAGAGGCAAGGTATGTCCTCTTTCTGTAGATCTGGGCAGCATCTGTGAAGTTTGACTGAAAGCAGCTCACCATTTAAAGAGTGACACCCCACCAAACCCTGGCAGGGTAGTTCCTTCTAGTACCTCTATTCTATCTGTTTTCTTCTACCTTGTGCACAAAGGATGAAATTAGCCTAAACCAGTCGATTCTACTTGCAGAAACACTGCTCTGGCCAGCCTCACCACTTGAAAAGTCAAACCTTTGGCTCAGGGTGGAGGGGCTCTGTGTCTTTCACCTCCTTGATGGCTCCAAGACCAGCTATCCCATTCACCTGGGATGAGCTATGACTAAGGCTGATAGAGCAGTTGGCATAGGGAGCCAGCACCATCTAGTAGAAACAGCCAAGCCCAAGGGACACATGAGCACATATTCTGTGGTGTGAAGGCGGGCCAACACTGCCTTTCAAAGTTGAGAGGGATGATTATTTAGCTGCCCAGGAAGCATTGTTTTCCTCTGTAAAGCAGTCTCTCCTTTGGAGCTGGGAGACACACTGCCCATGCTGTTTAATCAGTCATTTGGGGCACTAAGGTACAGGATCACCACAGCCCTGGGAGGAGTTAGGGCTTGGGAGGGTAATGCCAGACTCCTATACTGTTATCCCAGCTCTGGACAGGTTTTCTGTGGGGCCATAAGCTGGTCATTTCTGCCTTTCTACCTTCAATTGCCCACCTGAAGGAATTAAAAGATGGGCTTTTGTGAATCAGTTGTCTAATAAATTATATTGTGCTTTGCATATGCAGCACATGATTTAAGCATCTCCATGGCAGTTCATTAAAAGCCCTAGAGTACTTGTGTAACAACAGGTGAGCATATATATTTTGGCAGCCCCAGTTTTGCAGATGCATCTTGTTACAAACAGAATTTAATGTGACTTCAAATAAACCTTGTGAAAACAAGCTCTTCCATTTGTCTGGATTAGCATAAGCTCTTCCTCCCCTCATCTCATTTCCCGCATGTTTGAGCTACAAATACAGCTGAATTTGAATGTAATCCTCATGTCTTTACCAACTCATCTTCACTGACAAAAGCACATCATTAAGAAATAGTAGTGTAAGAAGTGGGGGGGTGGGGGGCAGACTAGCCTCCTGTTTTCAAATGTGATAAAAGCAAACCCATCCAAATCTGTGTTAGTGAGTAAAAATTTATCCCCTAAGCACAATAAAATTGGTTTCACAGAGCATACAGGCACACACACACAAAAATCTAGTTTTAGGATTACCAAAGCATTTCTGTAAATTTGGGATGCCTTTCTCAGTTCATAAACACTTATTACATATAAGGAGACCCAGTGCCTGGAGAAAATGTGCAGTTTAACCTATTATTGATTACTTTTACAATCTTCAGGAGCAGCCGGATTGTATTTCAGGGCAGAAATGGAGAAGCTGAACGTGCAGTGCATACACTGGAGAGCTGCCAATTTTACCTGTAAGGCAACAAGGGGTTGATCCAGGCCCAGTGGACCTGGGAGAGGCAAGTGGTGTTAACCTGAGACCCTGATCAGGGTAACAGCATGTAGTCAGTGTATGTTTGCTTTGGGAATGGGGGTTTTTGGGGTTGGTACAAGGTGAGCTGCTGCAAGAGACATTTCTTTAAGATAAGGATGAGTGTCTAGGACCTGAAGCAACTCACCATCTGGAAATTGTAGAGAAATCCCTGAAGACTGATCCAGCTGTAGTTTGCTTTGCCCTGGCAAAGTCTGGGACTTTGGGAAGCCAAATGTGCCACAAACAAGACGTGGAAGTGGTAAAAATGACTTCAGTGTAGAAACTTAAAATCCACTTTTCAGGAAGATTTTGAAAAGCCCTCTTTTCCAGTTTAGATACTCCTCTTTGTCATTGCCTGTCCTGCCTTGGAGAAGATAGTGACCATTGACAGACGTGGTTACTGAAGGCACAGAAATGTATAGCTTGATCATATATCCACTGCCACAATAAATGCAAAGAGAAGTGGGACATCAGAGTTGGCCTGGTGCAACTCTTGTGCTATGGCAAAAGGAAATACACAGAGAAACCTGTGGCACATACACATTGTCAGAGACATCAGAGCGGCCATACTGAGCCAGATTATTTGCCAGTTCGACCCAGTATTGTGTCTCTGCCCACAGTCATAGCGGACATGCAAGCAAGAGTTCCAGAGCATGTTAGGTCTGTTTTCTCAGAATAATCTCCCAGCCTTTTAAAATTTGCAGCTCCTGATCCAGAAGAGTTATTCTGGTATTTAGATGCTGTAGTGGATGTTTGTGAATTGTTTTTGGTCCAATGTGAATATTTTACCCTGTCTCTGTGAAGAACTGTTTGTTTTTGCCAGTTCTGCCCTAGCCACTCTTTGGTGTCACTGAATCCTGATGGGGCATCAAACTCATGTGGGACAGCCAACAGTCACTCCCTACCCATCCTTCCATGATGCTTGGTGGACCTAAAGCACATCAGTCCCTGGACATGCCCTTTCCTGGGTTGGAGAGTTCTGGTCTCAGTGGCTGCTCCTGGTGTAAAAGCCATTGCACACTTCTGAATATCCTGGTTAACCTATCTCTGAATCTTTTCCCATCCTCATATTTTTGGGGTGAGGACAGATGTGCCCTTTGTGGAGCAATATTACATTTATGAAGTTCCAGCACTACCTCTGTTGCTGAGACCAGACTTTTTTCCAATACTAGTCACTCTTCTGAAGATGCTCACCACTTCTGCAGCTGAGAAACAGAGCACAGCTGGGCTACAGGGCACTCACCAGCCCTCAGCGGTGATTTTTGGCAGGGAGGGAGAGTTGTACCACCCCTGCTCTTCATGGTTCAGAGTAGATTGCAGGAGCAGATGCTTACAAAACTGGGCAAGCTGGGGACAGGGAGAGAATTCAGAGAGAGGGGTGCTTGAAGTATAAGCACTTCTGAGATCACCAACTTTTTCCTCACAAGCCTAATGCTTGATGCCATAACAGTAATCTTTTTTTCCCCCCAGCATGCCAGTCCTGTGAAACGAATGTCATCTTTTTCATGTGGCCCAGACTGCCCAGCCTAATTGCTACGCCACGCTGGGAGCTTACAGCCAGTTTCATGGCTTTGCTGCACATCATCCTACCCAGCACTTTCCCAGCATTGCTTCTTTCTAAACACCTCCAGCCCCATCAAACAGCTACATGTGTTTCTTCATTTCTTCTGGGTGTATTAGCTTGTGTTGTTCAGGTTGGATTTTATTACTATATCCTCCAGATAAGGCTGCTGACTCTGTGATAGAGTTTTTGCCACCTACTATGAGATTAGCTGCAAATTTAATTTGAGAGCTATTCATCTCCTCTTGATAGCTACCATTTACAACAATAAAAGTAGAAATCACAACTGAGATTCCCAGAACCCTTCGGGTACCTGGCTTTCTTTTTGTATACAGTTGTTGATTGTTCAGTTTTATCTATTTACAGTCCTTCAAGTAATGTTTGGTATACAGAGCAGCTCTCTGACATGCCATTAATCACCTTCTTTGAAATAACTGTAGAAAAGGTATTGGGCCAGGAGCCAGCAGTTTTGGGATCATGTTAACGGTTTGCTGTCGTATTTCAATCACTTGCACTGTGCAAAATAACCCAAGATGTCCCTCCCTTAGGGTATTAAGTAAAGATTGCAACCCCTGTGATAAGGGAAGATTGTGAAAAGCATTAATCTGAAGGGAGCAATTTGGTGGGAAATAAAGGGCAAAAGCATCACCAAATGGCCTGTTCCTGCACAGGGGTTGCATTTTTTGAGTGCATGCACTTTTTAGGAGGAATCCTGATTCCTCAGCATTCTGTCATTGCTACAAATATTGGGGTGCATTTGGGTGGTTTTCAACATCCAGAGCATTCAGTTTATACAGATTTAGAAAATTCTTAATTAAACAACAGAAGGCATATTATCCTGTCTCCTTTCATCAGCTTGGTACCCATCAACTACAGCTGGCACAAACCAATTATCCCTGTGGCAACCACAGCTTTTGACAGCTCTTGACACAGACCGTTTTCAATTTGTAGGCACCCCATGCTATTTTTATGCTTCTGCAGATTATAGATGGCTGCACTGTGCACCTTCTTCTCTTGGACTTGTAGTGCTGTGGCAGTCAGGAGGGGGCTTTGAGATTGCCCTTCATCAACAGCAGCAGCCAACGCTTCCAGGGAAGTGGTCACAGTACAGTGCAGAATTTGGCCATCCTCATCCTTGGGAAGCAGGAGGTTTCCATCAGGCTGAAGCTGATGCTCCAACTTTCTCACAGTGGCTGTCATTCCCTGCAGCCCAGCACTGCCAAGGTCAGGGATTGTACCCTGAGATAAGCCTGTGTGATGGAACTGTCCTCCTGTGACACCCAACAGATTTTTAGTCCAAATCTCTTCTCATGGAAATCAGTGAGCACTTTAGAAGTGAGATCAAGGAGGATCCAGAGCAGAGTCCCTCAACATTTTTTGTTTACCTCTGTGTAAAGAGCTGGCCTGCAAAGCTGGGCTAGTCACTGGGTTACAGAGACACTGTACAGGCTCTGGGACATTGGCTCAGACTGCCTACAAAGCGCTGCGATCACCTGTCGGCTGTGGAGCAATATACAGGGTGACAGAGACCTGTTGCAATATTTGAGGGAAGGGAGAAAAAAACAAACTGTGAGGTCTTTCAGGTCAGCAACGTCAGTTCACAGCTAATTAGAGGGCAGGAGTCTCTTTCCGGGCTAGTGACCAGACTGGCTCTGCTTCATGGCTGCCAACAAGCAGAAACAAGCCATAGATGACTGGGAGCTCAGGCTTTGGGCTGGATATCACCACCCCACTCAGTAGCAAAGCCAGCCAGCAGCTCAGCAGTCACCTCCCATGCAAAGATTGCCTCCCAGCTCAAAGGGAGATTTAGCAGTTTTCTAAGTTTGATCCATTTATCCTTCTCCAAGAGCCCGAGTAGAAAGCTTTTGACTTAAATGGGCTTTGCATTGGGTTTTCAATTTATTGCAATGAGATATTAAATTGTCCCAAATTTTCTCATTTATAGGAGTCTTACTTATGTTCTGTCTATGCTTAGTTCTGTGATCTAACAGAAATCTGAAGTAAGAGATAGTTACTGCCTTAAGGACAAAAGATTTTTTTTCTTTGCAACATCTCCCCATGGATTTTTAGTCCAAATCACTTCTCGTGGAAATCAATGAGCATTTTAGAAGTGAGATCAAGGAGGATCCAGAGCAGAGTCGTTCAACACTTTTTCTTTACCTCAGCTGGGCTGCAAACCTGGGTTATTTCTCTCTCTCCTTTTAAGAGAACACCATGTTAGCACATTTTCTGGATAAACCTGCAATATACAGACTTTTAAGGAATCAATATAGACATTGTCAAAGAGTCAAGAGTCGTGATTTCCAACACACATAGAGGATGGTTGTCTTGTTTTGTTTTTTTTTTAAATGAAAGCAGAATACCAAGTAAGAGTCTTAGGAGTAGGAGAACAATTGTATTATTGAATGCAGAACATTTTTAAATTCCTGACATTTATCTTTAAAAGGAAATCTCTAAGAGCTCCAAGTTGATATTTTACATGTTACATTTGTGCGTATTTTCTAAAAAAAACATTTAGAGTAATTTTTCCTGAAGTATTTCCACAGGTAATTAACTGGATTGACCTTTCAAAAATTGTGTCTTCAGTAGAAAGATAACACTTTGTAAAGTTCTATATTAAAATTATATGGATTTTTGTGAAGTTGGATGACACCATCAAATGTTTGGATACCTCTTTAATACACTGGTAATTTAGGCTCTATAATTTTAGCCACTGGAGGGCTCCCCAATTTTTTAATTAATTTAGTAGGACATATAGTATGAAAGAATGGAGGAAGAATACAAAGCAGGGTGGTCCTAGTCACTACCATCATCTCCACAAATACTAAATTTAATGAGAATTCCAGGTATTCCTTGGCACAATAACTCAACCAAAATACTGGGAGAAAATAGTTTTAGTATTTTTGCAGAATAAATAGTCTATTACGAGTTGACCAACCAGCAAGACTGGGAGTAATTTTTTAGCTCAATATGCATAAAAAATAAGTTTCAGGACTTCGTAGCATTACAAAATAAGGTAAATTTCAACAGAGTTTAATATATCAATACTTCAATTTATCAGTTTTTCATGTGGATGGTTTAATTGTCATTCAGCTTCCCCATGCTCCCAGCTACCAGCTCACCTTTATACTGCCACTTCACTGATACCCTTTCCAGAGGCAGCTGCTCAGAGAAACTGCCTTGGGTTTTATTTAAATAATTGTCTACACAGATATTTCTATGGCTGCTCATGGCTGGATCAGGTAGCAGCACAGAGCAGAGTCTACTCCTGCATCCTGCTCTACCTATTGCACTCTGAGCACTGAACTAACCATCTTCCAAGATCCTAGGTCTGGTTGTATGGCAATATCCATGCCTGCTCTTGTCAGAGGCCTGGTGGTGTTCTTGCCACAGCTGACTGCAGAAGGAGAGGCCAATAATCCCAACCATGAAACATTTGCTGGGGAGTGACAGGAAGACAGGTCATGGGCAGGCCTGTCCCACTGGCAACCACTTTGTCAGAACTAGGTTCGAGCAGCTTTTATAGATAGTGTTGTAATCCTCTCTGTCCTACTGACCTGCTAGCTGCCATCCTGATCAGACACTGACTCAGGGACCTGGTATGGTTTGGATGATGCAGCCACACATTGGCTGGTACGTACTGCAGAATGCAATGTGAATGGAAAAAAAGCTGAACTGTGAGACTCAGGCTTGAAATCAAGGCACAGAGAGTGCAAACGCTCATCAGTATGGATGCATTTGGTGCACGGTTAGGAAAGAGAAATTAGTGACACCAATTATTGCCTCAACTCTTTGTGCAAGGCAAAGGTACCCATACCTCAGCATGGGTGAGCAGTAACTTTAGACTCCTTAGCAGAAAGGCATATTTGCTGCTAATAAAATATTAACCCAGATGAAGAGCTGGTAAAATATTTAAATATCCAACATTCCTCTACTCTTCAGCTTCCCAGCTGGCACAAATCACTACCATGATTTGGAATCTGATCAAACATGTTTCATCGGTACAAAGAGGCTAATTTATAAAGAAGGATTAAACCCTTTGCAAGACCAGGCTGGTTGGAGTTTCTCTTTTCCCTTTTCATGCTGTAAGACTCTTAAACATTTTTCCACAGAGCGCTTTTCAGTAACTTATCTTACAGCCTTTTGAGGCCACGTATTTTAATTCAGAAAATTAGAGTTGAAAATTCCTATTTATCCACAAGGCAAGTTCTACTTTGCCCTTGGCCCTATGAACACCTTCGCAGTAACCCTTCAGCCTATTTCAAGCTTGACCTGTGGAAGGGCAGACAAGGTTACAGCAAGTCTTGGAACCAAAAGAGATGATGAGCAAAGCTGAGGAATCATGCCAAATGCAGTGAAGACACCTAGAGGTGGTGCAAATGAAGTTTGCCTGGAACATGGCAAGTGAGCAGAAACAAGGGGAGCACATGACAGCCTTGGCCTCAGGTAATGCAGGTGCACATACCATGGTGATGAAGGCCACATTTCAAGTAGAAGTGGTGTGGAATAGCATTGTTTTTGTGTTAAATGTGTGCTGCCTTGTCATCAGCCCCTCAGCACTCTGAGAAATGGGACAGAGAGGGAAGTTCCTGTACTTGTCCTATCCTGGCTTTTCTGGTTGACCTCCTTCTCTTTACTTAAAGCTGACAGAAGCCAATTTAGCTGGTACTGAAACACCAACATCATACAGAAATGCCTTAAACAAAAGCCATTGCTTCTTTGCTGCAGGCAAGTCTGAGTCTTCTGTGGCATTTTGAAAGATACCCTCTAAAGTTTGCCTTGGAAGCAGACCCAGTTGGCAGCAAATAAATGATATCAAAGAAACGCTGTGGTCTGAGAGGTGGATTTTCACCTCATCCAGAATCAGCTTCCTATGCAGATTACCCCAGGGTCCTGGGACAGGATCCATGTCCCACTGCATTTCTTGTTCTACTTATCACCGTAGCAGAGCTGCAAACACACACACAGAGGTAAGCATCTTCCAGACATATGCGTTGATCATTTGCTAGGTAAATTAATTTAAATAACAACTTGGCATTAGACCTATCTTGGAACTTTAAAATCATTAAGTGTTCAATTATTTCCTAGGAAAGCTTTGAAGTGGTGCTGTTAGATTCAGCTCTCCAGCTGATATCAGTGAGCTGCAGAATACAGCATGTTCATACTCCTGGTTTGGATGCTGGCAGCTTTCCTATTATTTTATTGGGTCTAGGTGCAGATTATGGCCATGATGTAAAGGTTTGTCAAAGTGTTTTTTGTTATTTGGTTTTAAATTTGCATTACAAACACCTCTTAAAGAAGATCCAGTTAATCTCAGCTTGGCCTGTTGCCTGGGAAATTTTCTGTGTGGTGTTTAATATTAAATATAGCTCTTCAAGATTTCTTTATTTTCTGAAGTGTTTATAATTATTTCTGTTCTCATCTTGGTTTGAAATTGGCTATTTCATGAGTACACAGGTAAGAATGAGGCTCTTCCTATGCTTCATGCAAAAATCACCATTATATTGTTAATCACTGTAAAGATGTTGCTAATACAATAGCCTGCAGAAGATGAGAAAGGGAGAACTGAAAGGTTTCTGTAAGAATGCCTAAAGAAATGGCAGAAACATGATACAGCTTTCAAACACAGACAAGGCTTCATTCTTTCTGTCTTGTTTGATAAAAAATGAACCACATAGTGAATGCTGTAGCTTCATGTTACTCCTGTCAAATCTTTAGTAAGTGGGTGTCCAGGGAATTAGATCATAAGCAGAGGGAATATTCCTCTCATTTGAAAGGTTTCTCATTGTGTTTATTAATTTAACCATTGATTTTAAGAAGGCAAAAATATGCTATTTTCAAAGGGATTCAATGAAGTGAGATCTGCCTGACCCCTTTACAGGCTATTCTGAGAGACACTTATCCTATGTATCAATGGAAATACCCAGAGAGAATACATGTAATATAATTATTCATAAAAGAGAGCTAAATCACCGAGCAGTTACACATCACTTAGGCTGAAAATATCTTCAATTAAGGTAGGAATGAAGTAATATCACATTTTATGCAAGTTCCCATCAATAAGCCTGACACATGTCAGCTCTCATTTAATAACATATTTTACTTCTAATAATTCTCCTTTTTTTCCAGGTTCAAAAAATATCGAAGAAGGCTCAACTGTTCACAGAAATGAAATGTGGTTGTAGGAGGAATTAAGGTTTCATGTTTCAGGGCACAAAATAATCCCCTTCTGAGGAGGCTAAGATGCGTTTTCCTGTTTGGAAATCACGGGGATGCCTCATCACTGGACTCAGGAAATGGCAGATGTGGGAGCAGAGGTTATAACCAGTTTGACAAGTCCCGTGGTTCATGCACCTCCATTTCTGTCCCCAAAGTGTTTGCGAGGTCCTTCCTGCCTGAGCCAGTGCTAATTTCCTCATGTAAGCAGAAAGGGCCATGTCCTTCTGGCACACAAGTGTTTCCAAAGCATTAGGCTTTCTCAAATTAAATTAACAAAGTGCAGCTTCGCCTGAGTAGCAAATGGGAAGAGAGACAAGTGAAAAAAACAAGGTGCTGGAGATGGGTTAGGGGGATTCATCCTGACTGGTGGGCTCTGGGCAACCAGAACAACATTTCCTGCCCAGGGAACACTGCTGCTGGTGAGCTGGAGAGATGAGGCTCTTTGCCCCCATTAAACATCCTAAATCCTGCTCTGCAGGGGTGCACTGCACATAATTCCACCCCTCAGCACCTGAATCTCAGTGTCTGCAGCATGGAGAGAAACCAGGCTGGGAAAGGAACCAAGAACACGTAGAAGCCATTCCCACGGGGAGCCTCACTTAATCCAACCCCACACTCAGTCAGGAAACAGAAGGGCTGCAGCTCCTGCCAGGCGGCTCTAACAGCAGTGTAATCAGAGGGAAAAAGCAAATCCATTCTGCAGCAGCTCTTTAAAAGAAGCCACCAGGCTGCAAGAGCAGCAAGGTAGGCAGCAGAAGTTAGAAACAGGAATTTCCAAGTCAGCGTCTCAGGCTTCTCTCCCTCCGTTATTTCCCTTAGTGAAAGGGTTTCAAACTGGCATCCAGCTCTTCAGGTGTGCAGTACCATTTTGGGCACCCTCAGGTTGTAGAGAAGTTTGCACAACACAGGCGGGTCCCTGGGGCAGCCGCTGGAGGCCAGGTGGGAGAGCACAGAACATCTCAAACAGCTTCCCAGCCCCATGTTAGGCAAGGTAAACTCAGAGAAATCCCAGCAGATTCATGGATCTAAACTTAAAGGGATGAAGGGCAAAAATGCAGTGAATTATTGTCGAAATTGCTCTAAATTTTATTTCTATAAACACATATATAAAAATATATTTGTATATATTTGTATAAAGAAATAAAAATAAAACACATTTTTATAATGTACTAGTATCCATTGTGAGGCATTTTAAATAAATTGAATGGGAAATACAGTGAATTCTGCATAGCAAACACATTTGCTGAGATGTTTTCTGATGCACCTCACTAGTGGTGCCCTTCCAGCAGAGACCCAGATTTTGTAAGCTGTGTGGCAGGAATGATTTTGTTGGTAGTTTTCGGCCATGTTTTATATATTGGGATATGCCAGCCCGATGTACAGCCTGGCCTCATTCATCTCACAGAAACAAGTTTCAGTTCCAGTGACAGTGCTGTCAAATTTCTTATGACTAAAAGGTATGGGAAGTGTGGGAGTAGAACTTTTCTTGCTGTCTTGCTTAAAACTATTCGTATTGATATACTTTCATCTGTAGCTTACTGGTATTTCATAACAGACCAGTTGTCTCCATGCTCATTAAAGAGAAAATATGGAAGCAAGAGGGACCAAGGAAGCTGCAAATTAATGCTGATGAAAATGAAGAGGAAGGAGGGTATTCCAATAAGTCTTTCCTATCTCTCCCAAGATGTGCTCCAACAGAGAAATAATCTGACCCTCCAAACTGCAATCTAACAAGTGCAGGATTCCTTTTTGACTATAAACTACAAAGAAAGCCCCAAGTGTAACTCCTGCTATACAGCCTTTGGGAATGTGATGATTTCTTAAGTAGACACTGTTTGCAACAAGTCACAATGTCGAGGCAGAAGAGATTCTCATTGAATGATTTATGGGAATTTACATTACATTTCATATGGCATAGCTGTAAATGAAACTAACCACAAATGTAAAGAAAGAGAAGGGTCTTTATCATGTTGAAATAAATTGCTCACATGTGACTCGTGAGAAAATTATTAAGTACCAAGTCAACATTTCCCAGAAATTCTGGGTAATGCAAAATTTGAATTTTTTTATATCCTGGTTCCAGTTTAGAAGGATTTTCCCCCTTGTATAAAATGGCAAGATTGTCCTTGTAAAAGATATTCAGGTTCCAAGCAATTTTGCTTTGTTCACCTCCAGTTCCAGTCTCCCAAGCTAAATGAATATTATTGTGTGTATTAACTGCTCTCATTGGCATGAGCTGGTTTACTTCACCTGCTCAGAAGCCACTTAGAAAGTGTGAGCTGTCTCTGAGCAAAGGCAGTGGCTCTCTTCTGCCATTCATTACACCACATCTTCACCGTGGGCAGAAGCATCGATTCCAGTGTTACCCTTCTTGAACAACATTAGAAAGCTTTATGGTCTGCAATCATGAACTCATCTCTGTGTGGCCTCTGGATACAGCTATAATGAATATACCTGTATTTATTGACCTGTAAACTGGCTTAAGATACACCTGGATAACCCCTCGCAGCTGTTCTCTGTTGCTGTTCTCAGTTTTATCTGCCTGGTTAGGAACAAATGAGCCTGATTTCTCTGGAGCTTTGGGATCTGGTAAATGAAGTGTGAATGTGATTTCGCACTAAATGAGTCTATAAACGTAATGATTTAATGCATGACATTTATTTGTACGTTAAAAACATCATAAAGCTTTGCACAGAAAACACGGCCAAGGCCCACTGAGATCGTGTTGCAATAGGCAAATCTAGGGAGGAAAGGCACAGAAATGGGGCTGCTGTAAGGCCAGCAGGGAATATTTGGAGAGAAGCACGAGGGCACACATTGCATTCCAAACTCCCAAGAGCTGCTGCCAGCATTCCTGTGAGCTGATGGGCACAGGCAGAGGTGCCTGCCCAGCATCTCTGGACCTCTGCAGGCAGGGCAATAGCTACCTGCCCCTTCAGAGGGTTGAGTTCTTGATATTTTGAAAAAATACAGGAATGACAGGGTATCAGGTACAGCCCTGGACAGAGGGAGAAGACATAGACATGAAAATGAGGTTCCCAAGGAAAACTGGTTGGAGATTACTTGCACACCCCTCCTGATTTCCTAACTGCAGCTGGAAGATCTAAGGTTTATTTCTGTGGAAAATACTGATGTCCTTCTTGGGAGCTCCCCATCCACAGTGGATGCCTTGCCTCCAGCAAAAACCTTGGCAGTTCAGTGCCAAGGGAGTCAACTCTCGGGTTTACAGGTGGTGGTTTCTCTGATCTGGGGCTCAACTAGCCAAAAGCTAAAAAAATGGGGAACGTGTGACTCAGAGTTTAAAACTGCTGTGGTTCTGTGGGATAAACATTATTTTTAATGTAGAGGGTATGTTTTCATGGGCAGTGCACATTCGAAGAAGTTCACATATGAGTTCCTTTACCACAAGTCATTACTTTGTTCTGATGAAATATTATACAAACATGGCATATACAAAATCTATAGTGAGAGAGGTCAATCCTGTAACTGGCTGTACAATAAAGGAAAGAAGTAATAGGAACACCAAAGCAACTCTCTAAAAGTCTCATAAAGCAAACCATATTGAAAATCGTTAGTGATAACACCAATGCAATTCCAGTTTAACTCCATTACACTGAGAAATTACCAATAAATGACAAAGAAGCGCTTGCTGCAAGCCAGAAAGCCCAGACAACAACAGATTTTGTCAGCTCTTCTTGCATTATCTATATACAATACTGCTCAGCTTCTTAATGGAAGCAAGGTTTGAAGTTGATTTTGCTTTGTTCCAAACAATAGTGTCTTCCATTGGTGTGGCATGATTGCTAGGTATTTTTTCCTGAATACACACAGTCAATTCCTTCTACCTTTACATTTAAAGGTGTTATTGATAAAGACAATGTCCCATAAAATTGTGCTGTAGAATCTATGACTACATTTGAGTTCACACATTCCCTGAATAACAGTGGAATATATTTGAGGTTTGAGGTTCAGTAGTCACCAACATTTTTCACTCACTACCTGTGGGCAGATTTGTTTGCAGTGTACAATAGACTGTGCATGAATGCATGTTTTACATTTTCTGATAGGCTGTGTATTTATTTTAGCACACCTGTACACACTGTCAAGCACCTAGATTCAGCTGGAAATTTCTTTCACATCAATGGGTTTTTCTGTTTCATTTTTTTATAATACTTCAGTAAAATCCACAAGAGCACAGCAGTATAAAATGGGCATACATAAGCACATGTATCTAGTCAAGATTAGAAAGCAAGCTCCCAAAAGCATTCAGAAGGAAGCAAAGAGGCAAGGCTACTCTTTGAATCAAACTGCAACTCCTTTCAACAGAGTTGGCAAATACTTTTCTGAAATATTAATATTTTACCCTTTTCCAGGACTAGTTAAAAATGTTTCCTTCTGCTGTGAAAATTTCCTGATACTCCATCTAATTTATCCAAGTCTAATCTCCCTACCCCTACAGATGTCACATGTTTGCTTCAGGAAAAATAATAAGTAAGTGCAAGTTGTGCATAGCAGAACTCTGAACTCGGAAAGACTGCTCTTGTGTGCGTGTGTGTGTGTGCAGACCCTCACACTGCTTGAGTGTAGGCAAGGGGACACGGCCAGGAAGGCAATCAGATATTCAAGCAGCTGGGCAAATAGGTCTAACTGTCCTTAGTCAGACCTTTGCCATTTCCCATCACTGCCTCCAGAGCCCCTGAGGACTCGTCAGAGCAGTTCCCCCACATTGCTGGGAGCAAAGCTTATGTACCACAGGCTGCCAGGAAAACTCGCCTCCAGGCTGGGGCAATGACAGGAAGCTCACAGTGAACCTCGCAACTCAGACCAAGGGTTCAAGCCAGGATGTAAACAGAAACTGGTTATGAAATCCAAGTCTGAATCTGGTGGTTAGTGCGAGTGCCATAACCTAATGCTGGTCAAAAACTGGTCCTTGGAAACTGAGTGCTTTTTAGGGATTCTAATAACACCAAGATTGTGGGTTTGATCCCTGTTCTGGCCATTCACTTAAGCATTGGAATCAATGATCCTTGTGGGTACCTTCCAACTCAGATGATTCTGTGATTCCGTGATTCTGTGATTCCGTGACTCTGTGACTCTGTGACTCTGTGACATGCACAGAAGGCTGGCTTTGAAGGATAGGACTCACCTGTCATCACTTGGGATGCATCCCGGTGTAGTGCAGCAGATGGGCACGAAGCTGGGTAGGCTTTTTCTGGAAAGGTTCAGTTCATGAGGGTAGGTGTGCAGTGACCCAGCACCAGATGTCTGTAGCCACAGTCATCCTCAGGGAGCAAGGATTTGTCTGGCCCAATCAGAGGATGACAAGGCAGTGACTCTTCTCAGAATGGGGTTAATCCTCTTTAAGCTTCTGATTTTGGCCCAAAGCTTTCCTGATGACTTCACTGGCACCATGCAAATTTCCATCCACTTGGCTAAACAGGGAAGGAAATGTAGTAAGTATCTCAAACAGCTGCCTCATGTTGGAGCCCATTTCAAATATCCAGATTTTGGTACTGCCCCAGTTGCTTCCCTAGCTGCTGGGGAATGGGGGAGCAGAGAGCAGTGGCTGGTAGCTGCTCAGAGAGTTCATGTGACCTGGTCTAACCTTCAGTGCACATGTCATCCATAGGTGGGCTGTGATAGATCATGTGTAGGGAAGACATTTGAAGCAATCTTCATGTTAAATGAAGATTTTTTTTCCCCCCTGTAATTACCAATTATCATAACAAAGAAACTGAAGGGGCTGATCAGATTTGTATTGAGAACAGTTTTGTTTCCACCTCTTTTCTCTTGTCTTGGGAATAAAACATGCAAAGTACCAGGGAAGATACTTTCTTATAAATCGTTGAATTATAACTAAGCATTTCAGAGCTTACTTAAATATCTATGTATACATATATATATGTAAGAAGGCAAAGAAAAGCATCAAGTTGACAGACATAATTTGTCTTACCTTATGACTAATGTATATTTTTCCCTTACTGTATTTTGCCATCATAATTTCTCTTACACTCAACTGCCTGCCCCTGCATGCCAAGTAAAAATCTTGAGTTCCTCAAAGAATTCTAATAACTGTGCCGAACCACTTGGGGCAGAGAGTGAGACACGTGCACTTTGTGATGCTTTTGGATTTTACCCCAGTTATTATATAAGCAGTAATGTCAGAATGCTGCAAATACAGATGTGGTAATACCTGCTTCCTCGTTTTCTTCTGCTTTACTTGTGATCAAAGCAATCCCAGTTTCCACCCTGACTACTCTTAGGATCTAATACAGCACATGTGCTGTGGAGCTGCTGCTTGCTGGGCTCCAGGTCTGGTTTTCTGGAAGTATTGCATCAGCTGCACTGCTGCACAGTAGCCATGCAAGTCACTGGTGGGTTTATGTGACAAGGTTTTGGTAGCAAGGGTGCAAACATCAGCTTCCCTTGTGTCCCACCAATGGGGCTCTCAGCAGTGTCATGAATCTGAAGAATTCAGGTGGAGTCTAGAAACATTGCACTCTGAAATAGTAACAGCCCTCTCCATCTAGATTTTTTAGAAAGAATAAAAAAACCCAAACATATACCCAAAGAAACATGAGTGAACATGCATTTTTGGAACCTGCAGCCTTTTCTACTACTTCCCTGCTTTATCCCTCAGATATTTGAGCTGCATCAAGGATTTCCTTCCTTTCCCATCACTGATTTTTCCATTTCACTTTGTGGGTAATTTTAGGCCCACAAACTAGTTTCCCTTTCTCTGTCTAACATTCAATATACCTTCAAAGCATCCAATTAACTTTCTGTGCTTGTCTTCTTCTCACCATGTTTGTTCTGGGCTTTTCTGACTTCTCACAGACTTCCTGCTCTTCCCTGCCACTTCTTACATTGGCAGTTAAAATTAACTCCTGCCACGTACCTTACCTTTTTTTCCCTTTTCCTCTCCTGATTCTTGTAAATCCACTTGCCTTAGGGTGTATTCCTTCAACAGAAGCTGTCCCTCTTCTGTGACCCTCAGCATTATATCTCATGGGCTTCCTTTGATCAAAGTGTCTCCAGGGGAAATGGCTTCTCTTCACTGCTCTGTGAACTTTAGTCAGTAAAACTCTGGTCCACACCTGCTTGAAGAAATTTAAGTCATTTGTATAAGGGCAGCAAGAGCACTGTAAACATCATCTTTTCCATAGAAATGTAGACCAGCAAATACAAGCTTAGAAGGTAGTTCTGCACTTGGATTATTGGCAAAGTGTGTATAAAGGGACACGTGATAAGTACTTGCAGCCCTGTAATGAACTCTGGCTACCATAGGATTTGCTTATTTTCCTGCACTAATGTACTCTCTCTGAGGGGCTGAGAATGAAAGCTTGACTTGGCATGGGTGCATTTATACTGAACTTTGTCTTCTTGTTTGTCTGCAGATACTCATTCTCAGACAATTAACTTTTCTAAAATAAGTTATGAAATTTAAGAAAACATCAGTTTATTTGGCACAAAGGATTAAACCCAAAGAAATTAGGGATTTTTTTACAATCTTTGTCAATTAGCTCTGTTTTCTTTTGAAGATTCTTATTAAATAGTAACCACATTTGAAATGTAGTCTAATTAAGAACAATTCATGAAAGAGAAGAGGAGAGAGAATGCTTTGACAAGGTTGGTAATTGTTGTTAGTTTTTCTACAAGTACATTCTAATTCTGCAGCATCTGCCACAGCTACAGAGTTGAAATATCTGAGCATTGACTTCTATGTAAGATGTAATCCCAACTTCTATTCTTGCATAGGTGGTGAACAGTCTATTTTAATTTATTTTGGTGCCTGACCAGCAGTCCCTCCACATGGCTGAGTAGCTGTTCCTTATTTACTGCATTCCCTTCAGCTGCATCCATTTTATATGTGAATAAATGCCTTCCTTCTGCTCCTGAGATTTGAGACCAAGAGCTGCAAAGATATTGTGAAATACCATCTTCAAGCACTTTATCTCCTTTAGACAAAGAGGACTTTAGAGCTTACTCCAAAGCCTACATCTCTGTATTTCTGCAGTTCTTTATTACTTTTACTATGCTTCCAAGGCTTCTTGCACTTTGACTGTTCAAAAAGTTATACTATTTTTCACAGTTATATTCCTCTCTTCCTTCTCGTGTTTCTTATAACCCTCACCCACCATCTATTATCCCCATGATTCCCAAGTCTCTTCTTTCAGATCATAGAGCTGCCTTCTGGGCACCATAATTAAAAACATAAATAGAAGGGAAAACTTTGCATTTATGGGGGTATGTGGAAGTCATCTTTTTGGGCATCCTACATATTATTGATGAATACCACGTCAAGACCACCATCACATTTGTGTTGGTCTTCCTTTTGTTTGTGTGTTAGAAAGCATCCAGTGTTGGTTGATGTGACAAAACCACTCTAAAACAGAGCTCACTATATGGTAGGGTCACTTATGGCAGAGTGATGACTCTATCTGTTCCTGCTTGTCGTTTTCCAATTCCATGCTAAGTCAGGTGCACTCATCAGGAGACTATATGGTTATTTTGAGAGATTTTCTGATATTTCAGGCTAGGTTTTTTTAGTAGATGATCCTTCTGCTGTAGGGACAAAATTTCAGTGTTTTCTAGGCTTTGATGCTCATCTGAATTCAGCAGCAGCTCAGAATTGAAAAGAAAAATCTCTCTAGAGGAGAAATATAGGAAAAGGAATTTCTCAGCCACCTCTTGTATATAGCATAAAAACAAAATCAGAAAAAGCAATTGGAAAAAAAATACTGTTGTCCACCCAAATATCTATACTAAATTAGGCTGCTAAAACAGGCAGCATTTTCATGCACATTATATGAAGTAATACTGATATGGAGCTATTTTGTCTTTCCCAAGAGAAAATGTTGGTAAGGTAAAACAGAACTTTTCCATTAAAAGGTTCAATTAACTTGGTATATTGATCCAGAAGGCTTACTAATCCCCAGATTGATTCTAGGAGGTGAAAGTGACTGAGATTCACACCAACCAGTACTTAATGATTAAAGCATTCTCCTGAGATGCATGAGGCACAAACTGAAATTCTTACCTCTCCTTTTAGGCTGGTAATTATTTGACTAAATATATATGACATGATAGTTTGATTTGGGAGGTAAAGCTATTTCTTCATAAATCTGTTTATCTAAGAAGCTGCTTGAATCATGGTGAATGCAGGCAGACTTACTCCTGTGACCATCACATTCAGCTGATTTCTGTCCACAGAGTAATTTTCAGGTTATTGTTTGGACTCTCTTATCTGTGTTCTCTTTTCTAAGCAAGGTGATTTTCTTATCACTCTGTTCAGAATGGAGATTTCAGACTCCCAATTTTTTAAACAAAAAGCAAAGCTCCTCAGTTTTCTGGCCCAAGCCAAGTTAGATCTGTGTAAACGGCTAAAGCTGCAAGAATACCACATTCTGCTGATATACCCCTGCACAAGCCTGGACCTATCAAACCTGAATAACATAACTATCTTTTATACATGTGCTTAAAATGGGATTTCTGTCTCTTCCATCATACTTCAGTTATCTCACTTTTTGCTGCTCCTCATTACTCACAGAAATGTTGTCTACTGCTTTCCATTTATCGTCTGGCTAGGATGAAAGCTGCTGACAGTGAGAATCAGGGCTCTGTAATCCTTTCCCATGCCTGATGCTCCCAGTATCACATGTGGCCCTGGGACATATGTTCAGAGAGAGCTCTTGTAGAAAGTGCACAGTCACAGGGATGCCCAGGTGTTGGCAGCACATGTGAGAAAAAGCATTTGAAAACAAAATGAGTAAACACATTAATGGAAAGAAGCTGCAGTACTGGGGACAAAAACCTTCCAAGAGCTAATGAGCCCTTGTCTAACGTGGCAGTGATGCATTTAGTTGATGTGCTCCTGTTTGTCTTAGCTAAGTCCTCTGAACTTATGAACTGAACCTTTGTTTTCAGTGTTAGCATTACCAGCCTTAGGTATGGCATGAGTTGCTGACATGTTCAGACACTGATCTATTATTGAAAAATGTGCCTCTCCCTGAGCCTGATTGGTAGTCATTATGCATTTCAGAGGTAAATAACACCTGAGCACTGAATCCAGCCAGCAGAAGCAAAGAGTGTTTATTAAATCAGCATTTGTGTTGAGGTGGTAGCAGCAAAACCAGATAAATGAGTTCTGTTGTCCTGTGCGGTGCCTCTCTCAAGATTCTTTCTTCAATATGCTGAAGTTTTTGTGAGAATAGGACTAGCAGTACTTTACAGGACCCAGATATTGTGCTGTGCAGGAAAAGTTAGAGGAGTTTCCATATCTCCTCATGACTTCGTTTTGAAGCTAAAGAGGATACTGGTAGTGGTAATGGAATGTCAGAGTAGGATGTGCTCAGGGATGAACACTGTGGCTACTCCAGGGTACTCAGAGATCAAATAGCATGGCTGATAGCCTTCACTATCAAGTACAGTCTGACATCTCCAGTGAGACCCCACCTGTGGCCTAAAGATCAGCAGCTGAACAAGTTGTCATTATGGAGAAAAAATGGTGTTTTTTCATAGTGCTGTTGCCCTGCAACCCCCATGTTGCTGCCCCTGGGGCTCTGTGAACCCTTCTGGTCACCTAAAATCATGCAGAAGGGGCTCAGAGTGATGTTGAACATGTAAATATGATGAGTGGGGAAGGTCAACATGGGCACAAACAGCTGGGGACAGGTCACAGTGAAGTAAGTTAGGGAATGGCAGAGAGAAAATAAAAGGGGAACAGGAAAGCTGTGCAAGGAAAGAGCTCAGGTGGTTGTTCCCTTAATTAGGATAGGAGCTCACTGCCACAAGAACTCAGTGAGTCATTCGTAAGATAATTGAGCTGTTGTAGGTGGCAGATTCTGGAAGAGATAAAAAACCTGTTTCAGACCACAAGCCAATTTTGGATTACTGAGGGCCTACACCTAACATGGGTGCTGTTCACTTCAGGTTTATACAGTTTTAGCACAACCAAACCACACTCCCTCATCTATGACAAGACCCTAAACTGGAAAAGTAGCTGGAGCAATCCAGCCAGATCACTATATAGCAAAAGCAATTCAGGCAATGAAGATAAAACTCATGTGAGTAACAGAATCAGCTTTTGTCATTACTTGCAATGAAATCCAGGTGACTCATCTACCCCCAAAAATTAATTTCCATGGTACTCTCAGTGTCATTTTTGACTACGAAAGGTTCAAGTGAATCATTTATGAACATATTCTGGCAACTCAGCCAAGGGATATTCTTCCAAGCCTGGTTACTTGAGGAGACGAAAATGGAAAATGAAAACCTGCATCTGATCAAACTAGAGCTTTTTTCAAAATTTCACCTCAGCCTAGGGAAACTGAGTTCAGAAATCTCCTCTGGTCTAGGGCCAATTCAAACTTTATGTCTCTGCTTGTCAGAAAGGATAACGCATAATTACCTACCTCACCAGGGCATTGAAAAAATTAGTTATTATTTGCATAGAGTGGTTGAGTAATTTTAAAATCTTCATCTCAGCTCTGATGAAAGATTTTCTTTCTAAAATAAAATAAAGTATTAGTAATTTCAAATTGGTAGTAGAGGAGAAGGCAGGTCTCCAGATCACAACATGAGTAATTCAGTGATGCCAAAAAGAAACAGGCAGGTACCAGGGAATAGATGGGATGTGAAGGACCAGATAGCCTGCTTCTGTAGCAGACCTCCTCCTGAAGACAGAAGCAGCAATTAAAGAAGACATCAGGAAGTTGCTTGGGTTTTGTTTCTTTCCAGTTCAACTGCCCTGCACTTTTATCACAGCTTGCCCTCATTTCTTGGTTAACCACACCTAATGGCACCCCTTTGCCCCCTCAGGTCTCAAGGGGTGCCTGCGCCCCAAATGTAGTGAGAAAATGCACATCCTCTGCTCACATCCCAGGATTTTGTGCTGCTTTCACCTCACACAGCAGAGCTGCCGTGACAGGGAAGCTGTAATTTGGTTTTGATTTTTAGATTGCACTTAGGAAAACAGTTTATTTGCATTCACAATCTCACCCTTGATGACACCTGACATTTAAAGTCCATTATATTTGAAAATGTCTTGTCTGTCGCTTGCAACATAGGAGAAACAAGATGTGCTGTGTTTCCAAAAATTGCATGGCAAAAATCTCTTCTGTCCACTTGCTTCTTCAATTCAGCATCAGTTCTTGTTTCCTGTGATGGGAGTGGCACATCAGGGCTGAGCAGAGTTATGCAGAAGGGTGGTTTATGCTCCAAGTGGTTTTTAAGTGCTGTGCTGCAGTGCCAGCAGCTGTGGCCAGGACCCCAAGCTACATGCACCACACTCAGGCAGAGGACACTGGGTCTGCATCGGGGTTTTTAGGGTAGGGACTTTCCAGTCAGAGTGTATCCTGGCTACACAGAGTCAAGAAAGCCTGACTGGATTTCTTTCTTGGATTGTATGATTCAAAGGAAGTACTCAGAATTCAAATTGTTACACACTTCTACTATGTTTTATTTAAAATTCTGGTATCCAGGTTTTCGCCATCCTTAAGACAAGTGGCCCTTCATTCACACAGGGTGTCACCACATTTTTTAACCAGGCGAGAAACATTACACAAGATTGCAGATAAAGTGCCTTGAATAGGTTTGCAATAAGAAAGAACTATAACAATCTCGGTGTAGAAAGCTTTTACAGTTATATTTTATTGCCTGAGTGTTCATAAGCTACCTAAACACCCTTAAATCCCTACATAAAGGGTGGAGGAAGGAAGGAGATCAAGATGGGATTACCATGAAGACAGGGTGTTGAGGAGTCTCCCCGAGGTATGGGAACTTTATTTTGATCTCGTAGGCTTGTGCTGTCTACTCCAGTATAAACTTTTGTGATTTCACCTTCAGAGTCACTTGGGTCTGTAAAAGTGAAAAAACAGTAAACGCAGGCATTTCATTGTTCCTTCCCAGGGAAGACTCACAGATATGGTTGGGTTTGATCGTTCACACATTTATTTGTATCAAAACAACTTTCTGGCTAGGGGTTTCCTGACTGAGATAGGTGTGCATCATTCCATACCATGGCATAATGAAGTATTCCTATAGGAGGATAGGGTTTACCTTGTGCTTTGCTCCTTCATCCAGGATTACTGGAAGAAATGAGAAGACAGATAAAATAGAGAAGCAAAAAGGGACATACAGATAAAAATGAGCTGTATGCTCACCCTGCTAACCACCGAGGAATATTCTTTCCTAATTGCATAAGCATTAGTTTTATTATCTCATTGCTTCTCCCCCTCTCTCTTCCCTTAGCTTTGTTTGGGGTTGGGATTAATTAGCATAAGATGTTAGAGTATATGAGTTGCAGCAAACTTCTGCTTTATTCCACAGCTAGGGTGGCCAAGGCACTTAAAAGCAAATTCTCATTGATGTTTCTGGGAAGAGGTTCAGAAAGGATTTTAACCTACATAATTTTGATGTATAACAGGAACTAAAAGAAAAATAATTATATTAAAAGAAAAAGATATCCTTCTCTACTCACCCAATCTTTCAACAGTTCATTTCAGTTATTTATATAATGAAAAACAATAGTTCCAGCAGAGAGGGCAATGTACTATGAATTTTCCACTTCTGCGTATCTACCCCCTGTGGTAAAGTTCATACCAATGACAAAGAAGCTACTCAAAAAGAACAACTTTTGATTTGTGCATTCACAATACCATTTATTACTAAAATCCCTCTGAACCTTATTAAGAAATTCAAACAAAGATTTTTGCTTCAGTTTCTGACTTATATCAGCCCAAAGGCATAAATTAGAAACTTATGCTTACATGCATACCTTATGCATGTAAATATCCTTGGGCATCTGCATTCACATGAGAGCCCTAGGTCTGCAGGAATATTACCAAAAGATGATACAGTTGTGACAATATCTATTAGAGTGCCTTTTGAAAGGCAACAGTTGCTAAATGTGTTCTCACTAATAAGTATTTGAAACTAGATTTCAAGACTGGAAGTGCTTCTCTGGTGAAACAGGGTTGGTTACACAGAGACCTGTGTGGCTGGTGGAAAAGGACACAGAAGTTCCAAATGTACCATTCCATGAAAGACCCCCTTATTCTCTTCCTATTCTGATAGAGGTTTCTTTTTTTTTAATTTTTCCCAAAGCTATTTCCTTCCTCTTCCTTCTACCTACAAGCGAAAAGTACACTCATTAAGAGCCGTGAGATATATTTTTCTTCATTAAAAGTATATTAAAAAACAAACCGGAATTAGAGCTGCATAATGCGGTCCTCATCACATGATAAAGCACCACCAACAAGAAATATTGTTATCAACATTGTTGTACATTCATTAAGGAAACACTGTTTGAGATGCTGCTCAGATTTTCTTCATTTTTCTATTACATGAGCCATCGGACTTTATTTTCTTGTGATTATGGAAACAACTGAATGTTACACCTATAAGTTCTAGTTGCTTGCTCCATCATTTTCTTTTAATAGTTTTCAACAGCAAAGAGAAAATTAAACCAGGGAAATCTTGTAACAGAAAATGAAGAATACCTGATTATGTGCATTCAGCAATTACTGGGGAGGAGGGGGTGGTGTAGCTCTTTATAAGCTATGCCTACAGGGCACTTCCACTGCTTTGGTTCATAGGCATGCAGTTTGCCACTAATATTTTGTGAAGACATATCACATAAAATTCTGACTGCTTGCAAGACAGTGCTTTGATACATTCTTATCTGAAATGGAACAGGGACTGGGTTTGCAGTTCATTCAATGGGACTGGGTCTGCAGTTTATCCAACAAACAAAGATGGACTTAGGCTTCAGCAAAATTCCAGCACCAAGCAAAAGGATATCTCTCACAGCTTGACTGTCACTGCCTTGAAGGTGTCTAGGTCCACCATGTCTGACTGAAAACCTGCACATGCACTGGGCATTGTCTCATGTGATAAGGTGCTCCTCTCCCAGCTGGGCTAAGTGATTGAGCACTCTGTTTCTGCTAAAACTTAGTACAATTCAGGAGATGAGGATGCTTCTGTCCATGAAAAGGGGTGAGCTGCCTCCAGTAATCGTTGCCTGAGCCTGCTGCACTGCTAGGACAGGGCACAGAACAAAATCCAGCTGTTGACAGACATTCGGAACAGTGACGGCAACTGTTGCACTCTCAGTTTCCATGTCCCTAGATCCTTCCAAGGTGCAGTGTTTTCTTAGCAGTTGGACAACTCCTCTCAGGGATTCAGTTTCCAACAAGAAATCAGCAGGCGGCATCTCCCTGTGGAAGCTGTTCCACCTTGCTGGAAAAGAACAGGAAGGATGCAAATGCCTGCAGTGTCAATGGGGCATTCAGATGAGAATTCATGAGGAATCTCAAGACTGCCACTGCATTTTATGCAAAAGCTGCAAAAATAAACAAACGTACCAAACCAAACAAAACCCTACTGGTGAGAAATTCCTGCTCTGCTCTGGGTTTTGTTTAACAAGACATGGATATAAGGTTCCATCTTCCTCCATGACAATGTTCTAGATGGCAGATGGAGCTTCTGTCCTGTAGCCCTTGATAAGTGCCTAAGGAATCGCCTGACTGCTGCAGCAGGATGCAAATTTGGCTGATTGCAGGTGACTTGAAGCTCCCCAGTCAGGCTAGTAACTAGTGCTAGTAACTCAACAGGATAGGAAGAAAGGGCATGCAAGTCTCTCCTCAGAGGCAGAGAAGTTCTCATAAATTTTTGCTGGAAAGGTCACATTTAGCTTTTGGTCCTGCTGCTACCAATCTCTGGGGCCTCTCTGGAAGCTCAGTACTACCTCAAAAGTGAATCTTAAGTTCTCTGCAAGCAAATTGCAGCAATATAAAGAAACCTGGCTCTAAAGTAGAGTCAGGCATATGTAGAAGATATATGTGCAAAGCTCTTCAGGTTATGAAAGGACTCTGTTTCTACCACAGCAGATGGAGATGAACTATCACCATTCTGTTGCTTCCAGGGCAAAGACAGCCTGGTTAAGCTGAGCTGCCCTCAGTCCTCTTCCCTGATGGAGGTATTGTGCTGCAAGAAATTTATATGTTCTGTGGAGGAGAAGATAATTCAGTTGGAGATTTGCCTGTCTTCATAATAGCAATTGTATGCTGATTTTTGCCTCTAAAATTGTCCTTGTTTAAAGCTCTACCTAGAATCACTAAATGAAAATCATTTGGGCTTGTAGCTGAAAGAAGCACAGTCCCACCTTCTTCATGCATAGGGAGCACTTGGCTGTTTGTTGCTGGAAAATGTCTCGCACAAGAGAAGGATTCAATGTCAAAGTAACACAGCTGAAGGTAATCCTTGGCTCAGAAAAATGTGCCATGAGCTAGCTTCACTCAGCTCTTCTCTTCAGAAGACAGAAAAGAGGAGTTTGTGTTAAAGCATCTTGCTACAATACATATCAGACTGCTAATCTCACTTTGGAGCTGAATGCAGAAGCAGTATTTCAGTGCTGCTGACTAAGAGACAGAACAGCTCCACAGATAAATAACCTCATGCTGAGAATATTTGTGACCAGCCCACTGGTATAAGGGTCTAAAGCTCCATGAGGCTTTACATATCAAGATCAAGGGGGCACAGTGCATGTTTTGTGAGGTTTCCCACCCTGTCCTTAGATACTGCAAGAACTCCCTCTCTCAGGCATATCTCCAGGGGTTGTTCAAGGACCATCCGTGAAGACACTATTCTTATAGAACTGCCATGCTTTGCAAGTTGAGAGAATTTGTTCCTTTGCTTTCCCAAGTAGGGAATTATCAATACATGTTACTGTAAGAAAAATAGTCAGTTCAGAGCATGCATGCAACATTTTCTCCACAGTTTGTATTTATGAATGCACAAACTACTGTTTCTTTTAATCTCACATAACCACAAGTTGTTTCTTAAACTCTGGCCTTGCAATCAGCTTGTGGTTTTGGAGAAATATAGGGCAAGCAGCCCAGCCAGATTTGCTGTGAGTGTTGTGGCTGCCTAGAGCACCTAATGGAGAAGAAACCAAAACTTCAGCACAGTTCCTTCTCTTCTGCCTCCCCAGTCTGTTTGCAGCTGTATCTGTACCCTGCCTACTGCTCTGTTGCCATGCCAGCTTCAGTCAGAGGTTATCTGTATGGTAATACACAACTGCTTACAGGCAGCAGTGCTGCTTTAGTAGCATAATACAGAATGAATGAACAAAATGAGCGTAAATTGCTGGAGGACTGCAGGACACTTTCAGGAGCAGCATAGCACTTGCCACTCATCCAGATAACCTGTGCCATGTCTGCTAGCTTTCCCTGGGAATGGGCTTGCTGTCCAATGTTCATTGGCAAAGCCAGCACATCCATGTAGCATGCAAGGGCAATATATGTGTGTGTGCATGTGCTCCTGCCCTAGGAGGTTTGGTTTCCAATCTAATTACCATATCTTGGGATGTTCTTCTCATACTCTGACCCCCAACTTGGTCACTCCTAATGATCTCTGTGGGTCTTAGGCCAGTGTCTGTGGTGTATAACACATGGGAATTAAGGTTCTGCTTTCTGGTCATTGTGATTTAATGCTGTATTAGTATCTATGCTGGTACCTCCACTGGACATTACTATCCCAGTGACAGAGGCAGTGCCACTTTTCCAGAGCTCCAGCAATTCAAAACTCCAAACCACTGCTGATTTCAGCTTGTTCACATATTTTTAGCAGTAACCTGCAGCAGATGAGGAGAAGAGGTGAGATGAGATGTTCTGCTGCCTTATCTGGCATGCAGTAGCTCCTGGGAGGTGGCTGGGCATCATTCCATCATAAATTCCCTTCCAACATGAATCCTGATGTGGTAGAATAATAGAATTGTTGAGTTTGGAAGAGATCTCTAAGGTCATCAAGTCCAACCATTAACTCAGTTCTGCCAAGTTCATGTCACTGAACCATGTCCCTCGGTGTCACATTTACAGGTCTTTTAAACACCTCCAGGGATGGTGACTCAACCTCTTCCTTGGGCAGCCTGTGCAAATGCTTGACAAAGTCTTCTGTGAAAAAATTTTCCCTAATATGTAATCTAAGCCTCCTCTGTCACAACTTGAGGCCACTTCCTCTCATCCTTTCGCTTGAGATATGGGAGAAGAGTCTGACTCCCACCTGGCCACAACCTTCTTTCAGGTGGTTATAGCACAGTCAGCTCCCCCTGATCTTCCTCTTCTCCAGGCTGAACAACGCCAACTCCCTCCGCCACTCCTCATCAGACTTGTGCTCCAGACCCTTCAGCGCCTTTGTTGCTTTTCCCTGGACACACTCTGGCACCTCAACGTCTTTCTCATAGGGAAGGGCCCAAAACTGAACACATGATTTGAGTGCTGAGTACAGGGGAAGGATCACTTCCCTCTTCCTACTGGCCACGCTGCTTCTGATACAGGTCAGGATGCCACTGGCCATGAAAACAGCAGGTGCCCAGGAAAATCAGGCTAGGTTGGTTTTTTAATTGACAAAAGTAAATCTTAATAGAAAAAACAGAACCGTCTAGTGCCTGATTTTTAACCCCATAGCTTTCAGTGTGACCCAGAGATACGGACTGGCTCAGACCACACGGGTGGCAAGATGTTCTCTCTTACAAAGTCTGTAAGACCAGCAGATTCCTAGAAAATGCTGCTGTATATGCTTTGTTTCTCCATGCCCCATTATTCTTCTTTTGCTTTTGCATGTCTATTGGCATTCCTTTATCCTGAATCTTTTCTGCAGTTTCTTATACATGCTGGTGCCCAGTACAGCATAATACAGCTTGATCGGCTCACAATCAACACTTCATAATAAAAATCGCTTACTATTTTCTGAAATGTTATAAATCAGACATAGTGGAGAATAATTTAATTTTTTTTTATGTCTCTCATACCAAGAAATTTGAGGACACTTTGGTAATTCTGCTATAATGCTGGGTGTCACTTTGGAGACTTTCAGAGGCCACTGTGTTGCAAATAGCTATCATTTTGTGAGACTTGAGGAAATTTTATGTAGCAGATTTTGCAGGTAGCAAAAAACTGCAATAAGCACCAATTTTGCCTATAAACAGGTACTACTTCTCATTCTTTAGGGATTTCTTTGGTAGGAGGAATTATATTAAAAATAGACACTTTTCGTTTTGCAATTATCTCAGAAATCAAGTTTAAAATAAAGTTTTGAGGGTAACCCTTTACTGACAATGGATTTTGCATCATATTTTCTCCTCTGCTCTGTGCAGACTATTTTTAAGCAGTGTGGTATGGTATCACTCTATGAGGTCAGCTGAGATTTTGGAATTAAAGTCCTTCATTCTGTAACTTTCCAAATCTTACTCTCAATTTCCTTGTCCTTCCTACATTACAGGCTGCCTTTTTCATCAGGTTTTTATCTTCAACAATCAGATAATACACTTCAGTGCCATGGAGCCTCAGCACCACAAAATTCAGATATAGTCTGAAGATGTGTCAATCTCTTTTCTTAAAAAAAAAAAAAGTAAAACTTTACACTGAACGACATACTTACATTGGAAACTTGTACTAAAATACGAGAAACAAATTTCTGCCTCCCTCAAGGGGGCTGTTTTACTTAAAAGTTGCCATTACCTAAGCAGGCAGAGGAGTAACTTACCCACATTGCACAAAGACTACAAAAGCATCTCACTGCGAGATGCTCTGTCTACATCACTTTTGAATGGGGTATCAGTATACCTTTACCCACCAGTTCCCTCTTGAGTGGCACTCCTGTGGCTTCTAGGAAAGGTATTAAGCTGACATCAGATTTTAAATAGTTTAGCCCAATCTGGCAACTAAGAACCAGGGAGCTGCTCTCTCACTCCCCACCCCCACCCTTCCTCTGGTAGGATGGGGAAGAGAATTTGAAAATAAGAAGGAGTTGAGATAAGAACCCAGTTTAATAAAAAAACCCTTCATCCTCCTCCTCCTCATCATCATCATGTAATGAAAATGGAGATAACAAAAAGAGAGAGGAATAAAACCCAAGAAACAAAATTGATGCATGATAGAGTTACTCACCACATGCTGACTGATGCCAGACCCTGTTCCTGAGCAGTGATCAGCCTCTCCCAGTGATCGCCCAGTTTATATACTGGGCTTGATGTCCTATGGTACAGAATATCCCTTTGGAAATTTGGGTCAGCTGTCCAGGCTATGCTCCCACCCAGCTTATTACGCTTCTCCTCACTGGCAGACCATGGAATGCTGAAAGTCCTTGACTTGAGGCAAACACTGCTGAGCAACAACCAAACCATCAGTGTGCTACCATTAGTCTCATGCTAAACCCAAAACACAGCTGTGTACCAGCTACTAAAAAAAAAATTAACTCTACCCCAGCTAAAACCAGGACACCAGGGTAAGTATATTTCAGTAAGGTGAAGTAAGAAAGAAACTTTTCTTCTGGACCTTTAGTCAGCAAAAGCAAGACTGTAAGAGGAAAAAGCCAGACACCAGTCATTATGGCTTAGCATTAATCAAAGAGCAAAGCAAAACTGGAGAGTTATCCAAGAGGTGAAGTCATGCTGAACAGCACAAAGTCACCTTCTAGATGAAAGCTTTATGTGATACTATTGCTAATATGTCCCATCCAGGTGGTGTGGTTCTGCACTTCAGCATCCTATAAGATGTGGTTTTGCTCTAGTCCTGTGCAGGTTAGGCATTAAAAAGCTTCTCACACACCATGAACAGGACTAAGCTGCTCCACAAACACTAACGTGATAGATATTTTTAGAGAAAGTTTCCTAAATTTCTGTCTTGCTTTTGGAAATGGCTAACTAGTGCCAGCTAAGATTGGGTCACTCCCTTCTTCAAATATGTAAATACAAGCAAGTCAGTCTGAGGCATCCCTGCAGCATGAAAAACATCTCAAACTCATATTTACTGTCAGATAAAGCTAAAAATATTCTTTGTATGAACAATAGTGAGGACCTGACTGGTAGGCAGAACTTTTGATGAGAAATGATAAATTAAAAGTCTAACAAACAAGAAAGGCCTATAGACTTGTCTCCCCTGCAATTAGGGTGAACATGCAATGGAGAAGTGTCTTGTACCCCATTTTTTTCTCAGTTTCTGCAGTGCTTAGGCCAATTTGTAGTTTGGGTTGGGAGCAGTGTAGTCCCAGTGTTAGAGGCACATTAGCTGAAGCTGTCCCTTTAACTCAGACAACACCATCTGCCTCTGCTGTTCATCTCCCTTAATGGTTTTTGGCTCTGGCTGGTGCCGAGCAGAAAGAGCCTCACTGAATTAACTCATCACCTCTGGTACTCTCTGCAGCACCAGGCAGGATCCTGATAGATCTGACACTCACTAAGAGAGCCCAGTACCACCTTCAACTTCAGAGCTGTGCTGGATCATCACCAAAGACCAAAATCAGGAGAAATAAAAGATTTTATTCCCTATTACAATTACATAGTTACCAAACCATATGACATGTACTTGGAGTTGTGCAAAGCCTTTGACACTGGTGACACTGGAACAGGTTGCCCAGAAAACGTGTGGATAACCCATCCCTGGCAGCATTCAAGGATAGGCAGGATGGGGCTTTGAGCACCCTGCTCTAGTGGGTGGCATACATGTTTATGGCAGAGGGTTGGAACTAGAACATCCTTGAGGTCCTTCCAACCCGAACCATTCTATGATTCTGCAGTCCTTTCTGACAACTTCACAGCATAACAAGCAAGAAATCTTTCAGAAGAAGAAGATCCCTTCAGTAGTTGTCTTGCTCAGTGCTCACCAGTTGTTAGAGGAAAGAAATCTGTATCTCTGTAGCTCCAGGCCACATGGCTTGGCTCAGCAGTCAGTGTTCCAAGCCACATTTAAAAGGATTGCTAACTAACTACTCTTTGTTATTATCTGCCACTAGATATTAATTTTGGGGTAGAGATTGTACTTTGGAGTTTTTAGGAGAATGCTAATGATGTAATAGTAGGGGAGGGGAACCTTTTGATGCCACAGCAATTGAAGAGAGAGAAATGAAAGCCAAAATATTGCAAACCAGTACTGAATTTAACAAACCAATACAATCAAGTGGACAAAAATCACTTTAAGTGGCTTTGTATTTGCATTCACAATCAAGGTCTCATTTATGCCATTATTGTAATATTGATCCTTTTGCAACAGAAAAAAATGTAGTGAGAATTTTTTTTCAAAATGCAAAAACAATTTTTAAAAATGTTCTTGTAAACAGGGACGGGCTGGAAGATTTCAAAAACATTTCATTATCCTGAAGTCTGGACCTCAATTATTTACCAGCACTAGTTCAAATTCTAAATCTCACTCTGCTCATCCAAATCACTTATGAGAAGGACTTGGTTTACAGTAAATTCTTTTTCCTTGGAGATGTGTTCTGCATTGTATAGGCATTTGAAGATATGAGAAGTGGGCAAGATTTCTGGAAGTGCTGGGTTCCTAAAGAAAATTATTGTGCATTTAGGAAGGTTTTCTGAAATATCTAAATAGCTTGTAATTTATTTCTGCAGGTTTCAGCTCACTGTGATACCTCTGCAGACCTCACTAGGTATGTGTTTGAATCCCAAATGTCTTAGAAAATGTACAAAAGATACTGCAACCACATTTCCCAGTTTGTGTTACTGAACATTTCGTAATTTATCTGCATTTTGGAAATCCTTTGCATACATTTTGAGTAAATATATTTCCATAAAACACTCTCCAGGGATGAGATAAGTGCATTTCTGAGAAACTGTAAGAGAACCTGGGTAGATCTATATCAAATAGACTGTTTCCTTTGCATGAGGGAAAATGGGACCCATTTCAGTTTCAGGCTCAGTGCATCTCCTGAGGTACATGGAGTTTGTGTCCAACCAGTATGTAGTGCTTGCCACTGATGCCACAAAGTCAGCACCTATTTTACAGTTTTAACACAGGTAAACTAAGCCTAGATCGACCATTTATGCTATTCCAGCAAGTTGTAATGCAAGTCAGCCTGTCAGTCATACCCCCACATGATCTATTATTCCATTTGATTGCCAGATAAAAGCAATTTGGAAACAAATGCTCTTAAAACTGTTTGATTGCTCTTCTTGTAAGCAATCAATTATTCCTTAACTGATTAACAAATATATGATTTTGTGATGTCTCTTATATCTTCTCCATCTCTGTTTTGCCAATGTGCTTAAAATATATATCTGTCCTATAAAAACCTCTCCTCCTTGCAAGCAGCACAAAAGGATCCTCAGCCAGCAGCTGAGATTGCTTCCAGCACAGAGTAATCTAGTCCAGCTTTGATCAGGGCAGGCCTAGCAATCCCTCTGAGCCTGGGAATTGTTGAGTTTCAGATGGGGCTGGGATGAACGCTGTTCATATCAACCTGCTCAGCAGTACCTGAGAGCAACAGGGACTGCAGTGCTGTGGGGGCAATCAAATACTGGGTACTTTGGTTAGGTATGAGCAGAACATACTTGATGAAAGACAGTTGGAGAATCAGTCATAAACCAGCTTGTTACCACTAATGGAAAGATGAAAAAACTGAATGTTGTTAGGACGTGAACTACCCTGGAAAAAAAGGCCAGACCTCAATGGACCACTTCTGTTAAGTGTCTGGGAATAACTTTATGTAGCTCTGGAGGGTGCTACTTCTATGTCAATTCTATCTGATCTATGACTGCATTGCTGCTAAAAATGATGTCCTATTCCCTCTTCCTACTTGTGGTTTCAGGTCCCTCTGCCTGACTTGTAGTAATGCAAGTAAAAGGGCAGGAAAACATGAGGCAAGGGGAGGGACTCCTCACTGGGGCTTGCTTGGTGCAGAGCAATAGCCAGGTTGCCAGCAGAAAGGACAGCCCTTGCTGTCTGGTCAAATACACAGAGAAGAATCATACTGAAAGCTTTCAAACTGCTAATAGCACAAAGTAGGTGATGCACTGCAGGAGTAGAACAAATCTCCTTTCTGCAGTGAGCATTGTCCAGGGGGAGTCTGCTGCAAAGGCAGAAGTTGTCATGGCAGAGCAAGAGAAGTGCAACAGCAGCCTGTTAGCACTGAATTCAACTTTCAATAAATGGAGTTGGTTAAGTTTGATGTCTCAAAATCAGCCATCTTGTTGTGGTTTTGTCTTTGAAATTTTAGATGTAGGAAAGAACAATAGGTAAAGTCCCAGCTACACTTAGGAAGTGTTATGTTAAATCACTGTATTTGAAGGAAATGAAGCCATCTCCTTCCCAAATACTGATCCACAAGCACATTCAACTTCTGCCCTTCTACTGCACAACTTCAGACCAGAGACGTCTTTCCAATTCCTCAGTGTGCTGCTTTCTGACTTCCTTGTGTTGCATCTCTGCCCAGCATTCACCCACAGGGTGAAGGACTTGTGGGGGGGGGAGTTTAGTCCTGGCAAAGGGTCATTCAGAGCAAGCGCAGGGACCATGACCTACCCCTCACAAGGAACCGAGTTAATGTGTGCAAGCTGCCCCATAAGAATGGCTACAGCACCTTACTCTTCATCTGGAGCACATCTGGGCAAGGTAATTTAGTAGCTGAACTGCCTTTCTGTCAGCTCAGGATGTCACAAATGTCAGTGCAGAGCAGTTTCATGGGATGGAGCAATTCAGCGGGGTAAAGGCTGCCTGAGCCACCTGAGCTTTCCTACAACCACAGGGACAGTTCCTATCTGCCTAAGACTTGCTTGGGAACAACTGAAAACACATGCAAGCCATAGCAGAACGTGGCCTCTTTAGCCCTCTCTTCATGGAAAGACTGGGTGTTTAAGACAATCACGACAGCATTTAGACACTTCCCTCAACAACACAAACAAAAACAAAAACAAACAAACAAAACAAACCAACCCAAAATAAAAACAAAACAACAAATAACAAAAACAAAAGACCAAACCAAACCAAAACAAAGAAAAAGGAATAACCCATATTCCAGAAGGATTCCACCAGGGGAGAAGTCTGAAATCAGCATCTCAAATGCTCTTTGTGCATCAACATGTGGAACTGTTGTAGAAGTTGTTAAGCTTTCTGGTACCTGTCCTGCTCTTCTGCTGTCACTTCAGCTTCAGGAACTTGCTAAGGTTTGCTGTAATACATCTTCTACCAGAAACAGGGAGAAACAGGAAAGCAGCTGCAGTTGAATAAAGAGATTGAAAGCCATAACAGCCTTGCAGAATCTCTGATGCTGGCTCTCAATCCAAGGCATTCATTATCTTGCTCTAACAACAACATTTTTCGTATTTCTACCTGCTACCGCAACCACAGTCTTGTTTACTAGTCATTTAATGCACAGGCTTTAGGAAAGGATGTTTATGAGGTAATTAATCTCTCTTCATATGTATAATAAGGAATAAATTAATAACTACATTAATAAAACAGCTTATTATATATTTATTATAATTATTATAAGTTCTTTTCTTTATTGCTAACATAAATCATGAATGCCCCTCCATTCAAGTTATAGCACAGAGCACAATTCTTACCAATAACCCAGAACTTCGTCTTTTTTTTTAATTTATAGCAACTTACCTTCTCTACTTACTGCTATGTTCCCAACAATTCTACTGCCTGCAGACACTAACTAGGAACAAAGCATGCATTGCAACTTGTAGAAATCACATCGCTACTTCAATATTTAAGTAAAGCACTAACAAAGTTATACATATCAAGGAGTGGGTTAGCACTCCATATTTCTTCTCAAATGATTGTGTAATTAGTCCTCATCAGCCTCCAGACTTCCATACCAACAGCTGGAAATGCTTTCACTATTACTTCCTGGCAAGTATTGTGAATGATAACTACAGAAATCCTGTGACATTCAGAACTTTGACAGGATGAAAATTAATCTTCATTTTAGGAACATGGGAGCAAGCAAATTTGAATGTTAATGTAATTAAAGACTTGCCAGTTGGGGAATGTTGGGCATGAGGTTTGAGCTTATGACTTAACATCACTTTTTCACAGCTGTGATGCATGTGTTTAGAGAGAAGAGCAATGCACTTAATTCTAAACCATTTAACATTTGCAAATAGATGTCATGCTCACTCTGTGTAGTTGGGTGCAATTCCAAATGAAGCCACCAAACCCACTTCCATCTTGTACTTGGGATATTTTAGCTGTCTTTGCTTCTACATGGTGCGGGTCTGCTAGTCCCAGTGCTGGAGCAGAGGGCAAACCATAAAATCTGGAAACATATTCCATATTTTTCCATAGTTTTCCACATTGTTCTCTATTTTGATTCTATAAGCAGAAGGAGATTTTCTCTTCCCAATTTTCCTTGCTTGTGGCCAGCAGGAGAACATAACGCAGCAAAAAAAGACATTTCATACATATTAGCCTAATCTCAAGCACATGGAGTAAATTTCTTCTAAAAGATCCCTTAATGTAAGACTGTAATGACTAATATTATGCAACTGGGCTAAAGAAATCAAAAAACAACATGAACCTTTCTATTTATCTACCAATATTTCTGATTTGGCGCAAGAAGATGGTACATGACTCTGTCATGGGATGTGAGGTATTCAAACACTGAAATACTTGGAAAGAAATAATGTCTGGGAGCAAATTTATTTCCAGGATAAGTGTTTCACAGGCATTTATTCCGTACCCAACGTACTGAACCCAGCCTTCAGGCTGGCATCTGCCCAGAAAAACAGGCCATTACCTCCTTTTAATTTTATTTCAGGCAGACATGTATTCATTAGCAGCTGAAGATACTCAACATTCATTTCCCAGTGAGAAGAGGCCTAGTTCAAAAGCAAAAAAACTGCTGTTGTCTTCCAAGTTCAAAGGCATGCTGTCCCTGGGGTTAAATGTGTAACTATACCAAATATTTATCATCTTTCCCCTCAACCCAACCTTATAAGACTATGAGGAACAGGGTGGATTAAAGCCCAAAGTGGAAATGCCACATCCAGGTACTCAGGAGGACCCTAAATATTCAGTAAGTCATGAATTTAGATATATTTCTCGGGTATACTTGCCTTATAGGCAGCACCTCTCTAGTCTTCCCTCCCAGTCACAGCTCATTCCCTTACGCTTCAGCAGAGAAAGAAAAGTGGATGAATCTTTCTCTTTGAGACTGAAAATGGGATGTGATTTCCCTCAGCCAGGGAAAAACGGAGGTCTGTGGATCTCAGGCCCAGCCTAATTTTTCTCTTCCCTTCTTTTCCTCAGGGAGGATGGCAGCAGTGGGGAAGTGCTTGCTGTCAGGTAGCCCAGGGCAAGAGTAGGGCACTCACTCACACCCTGAAGGGGCTTTTCTTCTTGAGGGGCTTCAGCACTGGCTCTGCCCCTCAAATCCCTTGTCCCATTTCTATAAGGAAAGGGAATGTAAGCATCACTTGTCCAGAGACAAGGTGGAGGGATAGGCCATAAGAAAGAGGCTGCTCCCACCAGTCCTTGAGGCCAGCCTCGAGGACAGGAGAAAGGACCAAGGACAGCTCTGCCATCTGCTCAGCTCACCCCGTAGGCACCAACGTACTGCAGAGGGATGCACTGAAATGAAAACACCCTTCATCTGCTCTTCCAATGAGCTATGTTGTGGGATCCATCATTTCTCCTCCATTCTTCCTTTCCCAGGAAAATGCAGGAATGGACTTCATCTGTTGTGAAAGGCAGTTTACCCTCTGCTTGATGAATTTACTTTACTTATAATGAGTTTCAGCATACTTTCAAGGAAGTTTTACATGCACTTAGCTTGGTCTTTTTTTTTTTCAGTTCATTAAACTGATAATGAAGATAAAGCTCAAGTACTAGTACTGCTAGTGAGCTGATCATGGCTAAAGTGGAACACCCATTAAAGCCCAAACTAACTGCTTCAGGTAGACTTTCTAGTTATTAAACTATCAATTTAAGAATTTCACCATCTTAAAAAGTCCTGTTTCTTTCATGTACGTAATAAAAATGAATCTATTAATCTTCAGTGTGCACATCCCCAGAAAGAAATGAGCAGGAACATTTTAATTTTCAATCAGCATTTCTGGTGGATGAACACAATTAAGTAGTGTCATATAAAATATCTGTGATAGCTTAAGGGTGTAGAGTAAAACAACATGAATAAATAAAAGAGCCAGTGAATGAATCATAAAAACTTACATCTAAACCACTGAATTATTCTTTAAGATAATAAATCAGGATTAACCCAAGCACATGCACATATTTGTGTGTACATTCCTATGTGCTCAACCTGCATTTCAAATCCCTTCAAAAACATTCACCTCTATTTTAATGTGAGCACACGTACAGTTGTGTGATTTTATTCCAAGCAGCAAAAAAATTAAGGTAATCAAAATATTATGGTAGAATATTTATAAAAAATAATTTATAAATATACAAATTCTGCCCTATTTCATGTTACAAAGGCTGTTCCACAAGACCAATTGTAAAATCTTGTTTTCCATTATGTCCCACATGTCTGCTCCAGGCAAGCTCCAAGCCCTCCATGCATCCTGCACAATACTGGTGGAAAAAGAATTGTGATTTATGTAAAGATGGGACAAGTGGTAGACTTGCAGAAGAAGTCAAAACACAACGACTGTGTGGCTGCGTGGTCACAGAGGTGGGAGGAGAAGTGGAAACAGATGGGGCAGGAGCATCAGGAGCCACTGGGTAATTGATTTTGACAAGCAGGAAGGATATAATGAGAAATAATCTGGAGGGATGAAAGCCTAGGACAGAAACAATGACAGATACAAGAGAGGTATTTACTGTTGAACAGGAGCAATAGGAGGCAGACAGGAGATGAGGACCAATGTCCCTGAACCAAAACAAGAGTGGGGTAGAGCATGGAGATCAGAAGAAGATTGGATGGGATTCACTGAGCAAATACGTGGATAAAAAGCAAATAATGAGACTTGAAAAATATTTCTGTAGATAGGTCTGAAGAAAGAAGCTGTGTTGGTGGTAAAGCAAAAAAAGAGAGAAAACATAACTCTACATGCAAATTTATTTAGTTTTCATTTCACAGTTTTAGGAAGGGTGGGAGTAATTTTTCATTTCTATTGAATATTTGTATTGATTAACTTTTTTTCTCTTTTTAAAGTATCTTGGTGCACAGAATTTATCCTCTGCACACTCCCACAACAACATGTACCTATGTCACAAAGAAAAGAACTGCTGAAAGATAAAAAGTACTAGCTAAAAAAGTGTTAATGAATTCCTCAGGGCTTTGAGAAGTGATGAGTAACAACCACCAAAACAAATATACTTGCTGAAGAATATTTTTAAACTGACTTGTTAATGGAAGACTTTTCCCAGACATATTTATTATAAAATACTGTGAAGTGATTTGTCTGGGTTTTGAAGAAGAATAGCCTGAAAGCTAAGTCATAACCAAGTCTGTAATAATAATAAAAAAAATAATTAAAAAAAGATGAAAAATGTGCAAATAGACCATATTAAAACTTGCTTATTACATTTTAGTATTCTCAAAATGTTGTTTACTGCATATTTTATCTTTCCTGATGGTAGATCCACATTTCATTTTTCCTATCTGTCAAAACTATTTCACATACAGTATTTGTAGCTTAACCACTTTCTCGGTGGCAGCAATTGTATTTCTCTGTTGCTTCATCACCTGCTCCCATTCAGGTATAAGTTTTAGCTGTGGCACTATAAAGGTAAATATGCTTGAATAGTGTTTCACAAGATCTATGGAGGCTTTAGATTTCATTAAAAGTTTGTTTGTTCTACTGAATATATGTACTATTTCAGCACTGTGAGAATAAAATTCAAATAACCAAAAATCAGTATAAGGTCTGCAAACCGTGTTTGGCTCATTAAGATTGGATTTGAAATGAGCTACTCGAAGTGACTATTTACCTTATTTTTAACAGTCGAAAAATGCTTAAATTTAAAAGTCTATGGCTTTTATTGAATTAAGTAAAGAGTAGGATGTCTATAAACAAAAAAGATACTTATTCTTGAGTTGAACAACAAATCAAAAGTTCTTGTTCAGGTTCTAGCAGGAAATAGAAAGCAAACATATTTTATGTTTTATGCCAGATACAGCAGAAGAAGGTAATTTTTTCCTATTCAAGTGAATCTGCCTATTCCTGATTGAAACAGGCGCATATACCTAAAATGTGCAAGAGTGGAAAATATTTAATATTTAATACTTCTATGATCAAATTGGTTTTATACATCCTGTAAATTGAATTAATTTATCACTCATTACATTTTTATCTGATATCCAGAGTTGAAGGCTTATTTCAGTACTAGCTGATGATGAGATGATGTCTACCGTTCTACTGCAGATTGGTAGACATAATTTGGGTCAACCTTTAATGGCTGACAGGAATCAGCAGTCTGATTCTGGAGAGGTTTTGATACTGAACAAAGAAGCAAAGTTCCACCAAACTCTCCTCAAGTGAAGAGGAAACTTTACCACTCCTACGTGATCATCAACTGTCAGAACAAATCATTAACATGTGATAGATTAGGATTTGGAACAGAAAAATCAAACATGAGAACAGCTCTTTTTTCCTAGTTGTTAGTGCTGGTTATCCTTTGCAAACTTATCTTCCATTAAAGCTTTGTATGTTGAAGTGTCTTTCCTGGAGTAAGTCTGCTGGAAGTGTTTCCTACTCCAGCAATATGAGGACAATATGAGCAGGAAAAGGAGTGGAATTGGGGCATGCGCTGCCAGCCCACAGCAAGATTACGTGTTCCCTGGATGAAGCATTCTTCTTGAAGACCTGAATTTTTTCTAAGTGTTGCATTTTTTGACAAGAAAATATGAAATCTTACCTTCAGTCAGTCACTTGTGAAATTCTCCAGCTCTGACTTGCCCAACATTGGCTCCTTCAACCTTGCAGCAATATCACCTGAAACAAGAGCTCCACAGAAATCATAAAGGCTTTGGAATATAGTGCTATGCTCCTCCACAAATATCATTAAAGCCAAAGGTGTTTGTCTCATCTCAGTAAATCCTCAAGAGCAGATCTTGTGTCTGAAGTATGGAAAAAAGCTTTTGGTTTGGTCTCTTCTCCACTGCTACTTCTTCCCTGAGGGAGTTTTCTGTTGCACAGTTATCTTTGCTCTTTTTCACTAGTAGGCAAGTGTATTCAAAATCCAGTCCAAGCAAGATGTGATATTTGGACTGACTGAATATTTGCAAATGGACTGCAGAAGAAGCAGAAGAATTGCCCTACAAGATGTGGCAAAATCAGATCTAAAACCACAATTACAGCACAGAAAACCCTGAGGAGTCCCTAATAAAGGGTACTTTGTGTTTCTAGGAAGCTGAGGACAAAACCTTATCTCCTGAGATGATGCACGCTATTGCTGAGCATACACACAGAAAGGAGGCATCAGGCAGAGCAAGGGATTACAAGCTCTGCAACACAGAGCTTGAACTGAACAAAAGTGTCTGAAATAAATTGCTCTGGAGGACCCACATCCATCTCTCTAGAGATAAAATTTGATGGAGAATCAGATTGTGCTCCCACCAAAGAAGGCAGATGAGGCAAAACATGAACGCACTTGTATAATTTTGAGAAGGACCTGACAATTATTAGTAGTTAGTCTTTCGGTAATACTTTACATTTACAAATCTCAGTACAAGCTGTATTTAATTAATGATAAGTCCTTAAATACACTGGAGTTGAACTAATGCAGCTTAGAATGACTGATGCATGAAGACAGAAAAATCGTTAACCTTAATGAATCATGTTTGGGACAGTGAATGGAATAAGTATTAGAAGTAAACATGGACAGTGTGTGACAGGCAGGCAAGATAAAAAATTAGTCACCTAACACAAGCTGTTTTGCAGTATTCCAGCTTCTGACTGTTTCCCTGGTAGATTGATAGCCATGGGGTGAGTTGAGGTTGCAATGTGCAGCGAGAAGAAGATACACAGTGCTTGCTCATGATGCTCAGGCACTGGTTTCCTCTGCCCACTACCAGTACTGCCAGGACACTTACTGATTCCTGAGGGTTCTGGCAGATGCAGAATCAAGTCTATGAGTAACCATTACATCACTGTTACTTTCAGGCTTTTGGAAGGGAGCATAATGGAGTACTATTAATTAATGTGCATAATTTTAACATCAGTAATGTCAATAAGCAGAATCTAAATGAAAGACCTGAATGAAGACCATCACCTGTTTGAGCAGATAACCATGATGATTTTGTGGTATGAAATTACTTGAGTTGAAACTGTTGCCTCCCCAGTCAGGCTGAGAATGATTCTCCTCTGGGTAGAACAGCACTTCAAAAGCTTTGACCATCCATTAGTTACAGGCACTGCATCCTCATAAAAACCCTGCAGTTCACTGGCTCTGTGCCCTGTATTGCTTTTCGGAAATACCAGACACTATCTCAATCTAATATATTTACAATTGCGTTTTGAATATATCTAGAATGACTGGCAGACAGATCAATTTTTTTTATAAAAGTGACTTTTCTATATTAAAAAAAAAAATCTGTCTAAGCAGTCTGCATTTAAATTTCTCTAAAATATACTGCAGTTAAACTTTCTGTCTGCTTCAGTATTTATAAGTAACACCATTATTCCATGACCAGATAAGCACCCTTCATTTTCCATTAAATTTTCTCATCCTTAGCCCCTTGAATGGAGGGAAATGGCAGGCATATCTGATTCAGAGGTTGCTAGCAGAGACTGCAGCTGAGTATCAACTCTCATGGGCATTGGTTACCCACCCTTGCACCCATGGGTGCCTGAAGGGCTCCTCCCAGCCTTGCTGCTTAAGCTTCCTTATCTCTGCTGAGGCAAAGGCTGGGTTTGACTGACATCTATTACCAACTCCAGAATTCTTGCAACATCATGAATCTCCTCAGGTTGCAAAAAAAGAAACTTTTCCCAACTGCACAGTTGTTATTCAACTGTACAAAAAGTCATGGCCTACCTACAGCAATGTCCAGGTATAATCACGCTGAATGTTGTGGTTAGACATTCCTGCGTTTTAAACTTATATGCTATTACTAGTAATAGCATAAAACATCTTGATATTATTCTCTTTTCTTTAAGTGATCTGCCACATTAAACAAATGTTTATTCTTTAAGTCATGCAAGATACTGAGGCTTTGCACCTTTTTGCTCACACAGATTAACTAACCCTGCAGAAGCAAACAAGAAGAGGACACAGCTCTTGCTATAAGTATAGGTAGCCTGGTAGCTATGGTAGCAAGACTTTGCTAGAGTGAGCCCTGTTTTGGAAATAACAATGAATAGGTTACATGAAGTAAAATAAATACAGATTTGTTTACTAGTAAGCTGCTGTGATAAATAGAAATGAAAAGGATTAGGCATTCCTTTGGGAAACATGTCTCTTCTTCATTTTAATTACACTGACAGTGGATTATTAATGCTGTGTCAGCTTTTGTTTACAGTTTTCACAGAAAAACAAGAGAATTGTTACAACAGAATGTGAATATAGACATTTATTTTTTGCTCGGTACATGTTTCAGTGATTATTTAAATCAACAAATGAAGATATCCTCACCATTATAAGATAAAACAGAAGAACTGAACTAAAATTAAAACCGAAAACTGTCAAAGCTTCACATTTGGTGCTTGGGGAATGCATAATACATGTAAGATTTCATTTGTGGAATCAGAAAGTCATCTTACTCAGTTCACCTTCAATCTCATTTTCCCAGGTGAAGTTTCAGCTTAAGTTTTTTGAGGGAACATGAAGAGCTCTAGGTCCTCGAGAAGACACACTTCTTGTTCTTTTGCTCAGCTATGAAAATCATCATAATTTTTTTATATTATAATGATATAGAAAAGTCTGGTTTGGTTCCTTATAAGACATTTGTGTTCCATAGCCCCAGGGAAACACACATGACCCCCTGGCCTAACACAGAAGGAAAGGCGTGTACTAAGGTCGTGCTGTAACATGTACACTCCTGCCAAAGTGAGAGGAAACTGCCTGGATCTTACAAACAAAACAACAGCAATCTGTTTTTGTTTAAGAGACTGAAATACCAAGGGGAGGGTTGTGTTTTAAATAAAAAAGAAACTTAATGCTTGATTAGATCTCTGTTCTAGCATATGTACAAAACCCTGGTCTCGCTTAATTTTGTGCATAGCTGTATCAGCAGTTCCATCAGGACCCTAAGAGAATAGTGGAAATAGTCGATGTGCAAGTGTTTTACACCTTAAAAACCCCCAGCTGTTCTTCTGTTTAGTTGAGTAATTTTTATCAAAGTTCCTCAACTTTTATTTTCTCTTTCAGGAGTTTGTTGCTTAGCTCAGTTGGTTAGAGCATGGTGCTAATAATGCCAGTGTTGTGAATTTGATCCCCATATGGGCCATTCACTCCAGAACTGGATTTGATGATCCTTGTGGTTCTATTCCGACTCAGAATAAATATTCTGTAATTCTGTTATCCTGCCTCAGTCCAGATGGGAATACCAGGGATCTCAGTGGCAGGTACTTCACTCACTAAATTGGGATATTCAAACGGAAAATGAAGTAATTTTATAGCAGCCTGCCCTGCCTCAGATATTAATCATGCATTGTTTGTGGGGGTTAGGACTTGGTGCTTTGTCATGGAACAAACTCTAAAAATATAAGTACCAGTAATAAAACCACTCTGGCTGGCTGGGACGTGCTGCTGAGCTTTACTGTCGGAGGTACAGGGAGAAGCTGCTGGGTCCAAAATCCATCACCCTGAGTTGTCCCTGGCATGTTTCCCCCAATGCTCCCGGCATCACAGTGAGTCAGCCACCACTCCTCCATTGCCAAACCTACGTCAGCAGCCTGGGGTTAGTCAGAGAGGGGCCAGGGGAGACGTCTGTCCCTCCCCACACAGCTATCATTAAAAAAGCTGTGGCCCTGCATACAGAGTGCTGCTGCAGTGGGGAGGTGGCCAGGCCCTCAGGAGGCTCCAGGACATAATGGTCCACAGCTTCACAGGGCCTGATTGTTCTTAATTGCCACCGTCCTGTGTCCTGCCTGTGTCACAGGGTGTTCTGGTGACAGCACGAGGTCAGAGATTTGGGTGTGCCATCGAAGAAGGTGAAGAAGGTGTCATTCTTTGTCCAGGAATGGGCTGGTGTCCCAGGATCTGGGGTCCTGTGAAACCTTTGTGCTGTGCTGTCTGGCATGACAGCACCTCCACCCCAGCAGGACAGAGAACATTGTGCCCACCACCTTAAGTGACTCACAGGCTGGCACCTCTGCTACCCAGGAGATTCAGGACAACGCTTCAGAGACTAGGGGGATGCACACCCAAATCTCTGGAAATCCAATGGCACTAAGTTTTTTAAAGAAGTGGCCGTTCTCTAGAAACCCCCTTATTATACTGGTGAATACTCAGATTTCTTTTAGAAAGGCTGTAAAGAGCAATAGAAGAGGGTGTGTGTTTGCACACATATACTTATAATGCAAAACAGATGTTCAAAACCCATTATTTGATCTCATGCAAACATTCATAATGTTCCCCAAGAAAAAGGAAACCTTCTCTTCTTTGGCAATTAAATGCATGTTTGGCCACATTCCTATACATTGATAGCATCTATTTCTTGTTACATAAACAACCGAGTTAAAGAAATATATGAAATTACATAGGAAATTATTTCTCACTTTTTCGCATATTACTTGTCACATGCAGCAAGGAAACTTCTTAAAATCCTGTGTATGTTGCTGGTGTTGTATAATGTTTAGAGTTTTGAGAGCCTTGTTATTTTAAGCACATACAGACATAAAATAGCAATATAGTGATGTTGAATATTTAACGTTGCTGTAGATGGTTTTATTTATAGAAATCCAACTGCCTAATTTCTATTTTACTCATATTTGGGTGGATGTTCTGTCATAGATTAAAAAAAATTACCAGATCATCCATCAAACAGATGGGTTCAGTTCTTCTAGGTCTGGACTGACATTTATTACTTATGGGAAATACAGCATGGATTGTCAACAAAAGTTTTCTTGCCTTAAGTTGCCACATGTATCCATAGCATATGGAAAAAGGGAAAAGAAAGGGATAATTAAAGACCAATTGCCAGAAAGTGAAAAAATATTTATCTATCTAAAACCTCAGAAAAATCCAATCATTTCAAAGTATAAATCTTGACAAGTCAGATCCCTTCAATGCTTATACAACATCATCAATGGCAATATCCTGAGTGGAGTCATAAAGGGGAGAGCCCATGGAAGAATACTTGTATTTTTTTTTAGACACAGAACAATATGGTCATCAGGCAATAATCAGCCTGACAGTAATCATTCTGGCTACATGAGAGGACTTTTCACAGTGCAATATGAAAAAGGCTGCCTTTTGATACTCAGTATTTAGTCTTGCCGTTGTCAGGGTGACTGGAAAAGAGCTATGCACAGAGAGGGATAAAAGAGAAGAAAAATGATAAAACTTTTTGAAGGAAAAAAAATCAGTTTTACAGAAAGTAAACACCAGTTTCAAATCATACCAATTACACAAAAAAAAATTACTAGAACTAAAATTTAGGGCAAAAGCTGAAGTCTGACATGACAAAATGTTTACAGAACAATTTTCTTTATTCCAGTCAACATTAAATGAGAGAGAAAAGAAAATTACTTGAATGAAGGAAATGAGGGAAAATAACATGTAATGACATATTTGAGTGACTTATCAGTTGGGCCACTCCTCATATCTCATAGCTCCTAGTCTGTAGGATTTCACTCACTTCAGTGACCTGCACGGGCAGGCGCTGTGCAGCAAGTGTCACAGGTATCCAGCTGTGAATCAGGTGCTGCCCTGCTGCTGCCTCACTGCTGGGTGTCCTACCCAGTTGCTGACCTAGTGCAAGATGACCCACTTGAAAAGCTGTAATGGCCCTACACCTTCCCAGAGAGGCATTTCCTTGTCTTCAGTTACTGATTTAGACCAAAGACTTTGTGTTTAAGGCCCAGTGCTGTGGCACATGGATTTGAATGAGTCATGTAAGTGAGTAGGACCTTGTTTTATCCCTCAGCAGTGGTGAGGGGGAAGAGAAACAGCCTCGCATTTTCCCATTCATATTTTAAAAACCTAAGACACGATAGAATAGACCTCCCAGAATTAGGTAATAAATAAAAAGATAGAACTAATCTATTCATTAAAAAAAACAAACAAAAATGCTTTCAAAGTGAAATGCCAAAGCTTATCTGTGCTAACACTGAAATCACCAAAGAAATTTAAAAGTATTCCACTTCCTTGCCTCATTTCTATGTACCAGACTGCTGATTTGTCTCTATCACATCTCATGTGTTTTTCAAAGAACTCTGTTCTGGGACAGACCAGTCTGTGGAGCTGCTGCTTTTAAAATACAGCTTTTAATTTGTGATAAAAAACAGTTTGTGGGAAACTCACAAAGCAAGCCATGCAGCAGTGGAGAAGCCATGGATAACGGTCCCCTCTGTCCCAGTCCATCTCAAGGCCACATCCTGAATAAAGTCTTCAAGGGCTGGTTTCTCTCCCTACCTCTGCTGAAGAAGACAAGCCAAGCTCTTTTTTAATGGCCATGAATTGTGGAGTCACTACTGCCAAAGTTCATCCATCAGGATGGGCCCTCTCTGACTGAAGGAGCATGGCAAATAAAAGTGTTTCTAAAGTGCTGCATAAAGGCCCACAGAACAAAGAACAACTCATTTCACACACAGCACTTGGTAAGTAGCCCATTAAACAATAAAAGAACAAGAAAAAATTATGTTTACCCATAAACTAGGTACTATCTGCTTTGTGTGCCAGCCACAGTTTCCTGGGAATGAAACTGTGGTCAAGCATTGAAAGGTTTTGTTATGTGCACGGGGGGGATGACAGCCCCTCTCTTTCTACAATTGTAGTTCTCTTCTTGGCAAGCATCATGGCCCTTTAGCACTGCCTGCTGTGTACAGTCACCTTATATATTGCTATTTTCTGACTCAGCACAGGACATGCAGACAATGCGGCTCACTGAAGGAATAAATAATGTAAGAAGGTCTTTTTCACCAAACTGGAAGAGAAATAGAAAGAAGCACAGAGAAACAGTGCAAATTCACAGGGAACCTACACGTGACCATGGTCTTGCCAGGTGGCTGTTGGTATTGTCCCCAGATAACCTGTGCTTAGTGGGGGATGAAGCCATGTCCAGTTCCTTAGGAACTGAAATGATGTAAGGATGCTAAGGAGAACAGGAAAAGAGAGTCAAGTTTGGTCAAAACAAACTCAGGTTACTTAAAGCACATGATTGGTTTTCATTTTTTGGCTGAAATAACTCAGTGAAAATGTGTTATGTGATGACAGAAAGAGGGAAATTGCCATCTGCTGGTATCCAATACAGCCAACAATATTTTCCTATCCAAGCACCAAAAGTGCTTTTGTGCCATACAATCTTGAGCAGCTGGCAATCATAGCAGAGCAACAAGCTGCTTCAGTGCTGTGACACATGGTTAAATGAAAACAAAAGGGAAAAAAAATACAGTGAGAAGATATTGGAGAATGGTTAGAAATTGGCAAGTTGTTAAGCACTAATCTGTGTCTAGACCCCAAATCCTTCATAGCTCTGGATCGAGTGGATCTGTGGTTTGGTTCACTCCTTTCAGAAATCAGAAATCCTTTCATTTTCCTTCTTGTGCTGCAGGCACCCAGCTTATACACACTGGAATCACCTGCAACCCAACAGACTTAGCACGTCTTTGTGTTTATGTCTGCTTATGCTCCCAAGTGACTGGTATGAGGAACTGCAGCAATTTGCTGCTTAGCCCTGAAGAACACCTCAGCTGCAGGGCAGGAGAACTGCAGTGTGCTCCTCACAGGCAGCCGTGACATTCATTGGTACCGTGATGTGAGCCACTGAGAATGATCAGGAGGCCACAGATATCTCTGCAGTGTCTCCATTGGTGCTGGTTCTGAATGAAATACAGGAAGAAGGTAGATGGAGATCCTGGAGAAGCAGGCTTTGCAAAGCCAATGGATAAAGAAAAGCCATGTGGTTCTTACTGGCACAGACAATGAACCAGTAGATGACACCTAGTATGTCTTTCCTATTTCAGAAACTTTTTTATTTTTAGGGTAATCTTTATAAGACAAGCCTGACTTGCACTTTTTTGATAAATGTTACAAATAGCAGGTCTGGTTTTATTTTCTTTTTTAAAACAATACCTGTGGTTTTGCTAGCAAGTCTCTGAAGTTTTCTGTTTGCTTCTGCTGCTGACATTCCATCTCATCAGATCAGGAACCTATGTTTGTGTCTGTGTACTGGTATAACCAAAGTACATGTAAGCTTCAGGTGTGAATTTCCAGAGCAGAGTCTTTCTCCAATTTTAGCTGTCTCATAATTTTTATTTTCCTTTTATCCTTCTCTCAATTCCCCATGTCATTTAATCTGAACTTATTTTCTTCTTTGAAATCACAGTATCACAGAATTGGTAGGGTTTGAAGGGACCTCTGGAGATCATCCAGCCCAACCCCCCTGCTACGGCAGGGTCACCTAGAGCTAGTTACACAGGAATGTGTCCAGGTGAGTTTTGAATGTCTTCAAAAAGGGAGACTACATGACCTCCCTGGGCAGCCTGTTCCAGGGCTCTGCCACCTTCAGCGTAAAGCAGATTTTCCTCGTGTTGAGGTTGGGTTTTAGTTTATGGCCACTGCTCCTCATCCTGTCACTGGACAAGACCAAAAATGTCTGGTACTATTCTCTTGAAAGCTACCTTGAATATATTTATATATATTAATGATATCCCTTCTTAGTCTCCTCTTGTCCAGACTAAACATCCTCAGCTCTCAGTCTCTCCTTGTAAGAAAGTTTCTCAAGACTCCAAATCATCACTGCAGCCTCCTCTGGACCCTCTCCATTACCTCCTTGTCTTCCCTGTGCTGAGGAGCCCAGAACTGGACACAGCACTCCAGATGTGGCCTCACCAGGGCCGAGCAGAGGGGCAGGATCAGCTCCCTCCACCTGCTGGCCACACTCTTCCCAATGCACCCCAGGGTCCCACTGGCCCTCCTGGCCACCAGGGCACTGCTGGCTCATTGTCAGCTTGTCACCCACCAAGACTCCCAGGTCCTTCTCTGCAGAGCTGCTCTCCAGTCTGTCCAACCCCAGCCTGTGCTGGGACTTGGGGTTTTTCCTCCCCAGGTGCAGGACCCTGCCCTGGCCCTGGTTGAACCTCACTGGGTTTCTCTTCACCCAACTCTCCAGCCTCTCAAAGTCCTAAATGGCAACTCAGACTTCAGATGTATCAGCCAGTCCCCCCAGTTTTGTACCATCAGCAAACGTGCTCAGGGTATGTTCTATCCCTTTGTCCAGGCTGTTGATAAACAACTTGAATAAGACTGGAGCCAGTATTGATCCCTGGATTCTGCTTTGCTGATCATGACCCTCTGAGGTCTGCCACTCAGGCAAAGCTTGCCTATAAAATAATCCAAGCAAGTTTGGTTTCAGAAAAGACAAGCTACAAAAGGTGTAACCTGGGAAAAGAAACCACCATTTCTTTTTCTTGCATTTGAGAGAGGAAAATAGAGCCTATTTTCAATTTCTTCAAAGGATAATACCACTTATTGCTTCTTTTATGCTTTTGCAGGTTTCAGAATATCTGGGGATTGACTATCACTGATCAAGAAGAAGGACAGGGTGTTAAGAAGGATATGTGGAGGTATGTGATTTCCCATATTTTTTGTTCACTATCACATTTTCAGCATCCTGCTGCAATATGGCTTTTTCTGGCTGATGCACAGACACTGTTAAGTACAGTTCCACTTCACAGCCTAAATTCCTTACAAAACATGAATACAAAGTGCAGCTATATCTGGGATTTCAATTACTATTGTGGAGAAATCTCCTGTTGACACAAAAACTAAAGAGAAGCTCCCTGTGTCTAAAAAAATAAAAAAGCTTTGCATCTTCCTTGAACAGCTGGAATAATAGAAGCTTTCAAAATACTCCATGGCCTGTCATTTATTTGTAAGCCTCATCTGGGTCTGTGTTTCAAACACAGTTGGTGTATCTCCTCCTACTCTACACTGCAGACTCCCAGAACTGCAGCTATTGGAAAAGGGGAAATTTGTTGACAGGATATACAGCAGAGGTATTTCAATTGTTTAAACATGGGCTCCTGTTGCCTTTTTAGATGGTACAGAGCATCTTGGATAGAGATGGGACTATCCATCTATCAGGGCTAGCAGGACATGACTCAAATCTCACAAGAGACCCCCACACGTCTGGGGAAACAGCTGAGGACCAGGTAGTTTGTAATAACTAAAATGATGCACATCTGTGTGGAGAATGGGGCCAAGCCTTGCCTTAGTCTGCACTACACTAATCTACTTGTTTTTTTCTTTCTAGAAGTTACTTTCAATGTAAGAAGCAGGAAATGTTTTCTATGTTACCCAAAGTATGTTTGTTTCCAGTAATTTTGTTTCAGAAGCCTGTCTGTCGTTTTGGGCTTCCCACTTGGACTTACAGGTGTTTGAAATATCAACCCTGAATACCTCACCCTAAGTTACATTCTCTTATCCCTATAGTCCATATATCCTATCTGTGCTCCATAAAGAAAGGCACTGTCAGCTGCTTGAGACCAGAAGGAAGAATTTTTAACTGAAACTACCACCAACTGTGAGAGAGAGAATTTGGTTAGACTAGATGCTCACTTCAGGAAGTTTGAAATTAAATTAGAGGTATCTTCCAGTTTGAGTAAGACAAATATTACAAATAAACCCTTCTGTGCTGTAATTTTATCCTAAACCCTGGTGTTTCAAGTTGCAACAGAAGTCTCACTCTTCAAAGGCAATCAAACTCTCTCCTTATACTTTGGGAAAGTCCAAAATTCTTTGCCTTGCTAACTTCATTATAACCACAATATAATAATAGCAAATTTAAATACAACAATATAAAACCTTCCAGCCCATTAGTTAAGGAAGATGCACTCATGTCTGTACAAACACAAATAACACAATACTGTCTCTGCAAGTGTTGATTAGACTTCGAATGAGGAAAAGAAAATGGATCTTGGATTTCTGGAAAGATATGAAGTGCTTAATTTAAAAAAACTCATCCATAAACTGGAAGTTTACTTTTTATTTCTGGAGACACAAATTACTTTTAGTGATCAACAATGATGGCTGTTTATTTAAAGTGGTCATTCCAGCAAGCTTCTTATGATTTTAAGGTTTTCCAGACTATTAGAAGTTGTTAATTGAATTAATAAGTTTTGCATCTGTTGTTCCAGGGCTGGGAGGCATGTCCAGCTGAGCAAAGTGGCTCAGCTCACACACAGGTGCCATCTGAATGCATATTTAAAATCTCGGCCTCCCTGTAGTGTGAGAAGCTGTTGGAATCAGTCAGATTCTTCATCAGCTCTGAAAGTGGTGACTGGCATTCTAGTGTGGTGAGATATCTTACATTACCCTTGATTGTTTAGGCATTCTACTTTAAAAAGATTTTGGGTTTTATACTTGTGAATAGATCTCGCCTACAGTGAATTCTCGTGCCACAAATTATGATCCTGACACAGAACTTCAATGCCTACAGTAGCCTCAGAATGCTTTTCAGCCCATCTTTAAACTACGAGGAAAGATGATATAGCACCCCTGATAGATGTTTCTATCTGAGAAATACCTGCTAGGTATTTCTCAGAGAAATTCGTAAATCAAAATGTCCCAAGTAAACATTCTAAATAATCACTGCTAAAATAAGAATAACAAGGAATTAAGATGGCATGATTATTCATAATGCACCATTTTTCAAAGAAAAAAGTAAAAGTAATTTTCCAAATATATCCCATTTCATGCAATGGATAAGGTTTACACCTATACAATATAGTATAAGAATTACCCACTGATGGCCACATCGGCCCATCAGTGTGATCAAGGCTTTGTGTCACTCCAATAAGTATATTGTAATTTATATTTTTCTCCACCCCTCTTCTCTTCTTTTTCTCATATTATTCCACTGAACGTTTCAATTTGAGTGATCCAGATGCTTGCATTTGCAGTAGGTGGTAGGATGAAAGCATGTGTAACAAAGAGGCATTCACCTGTCTGAAAAAACTCATCTGTACAAAAAGCCAGCACATAACTTATGCTACACTTCTGTAGACTCCAGCTCCATAGTAGAACCTCTTAGCTATGGACAGGGAGATCTAATGTTAAACAGAGTATTCCTAAAAGAGTGGGAAATATTCTGTGACAGATGAAACACCATTCACTTCAGTAGCTCCATAGGTGTAGGCAGAGAAGTAAACATTCACAACTCAGTCAGAGGCAGAAGCACTTCACAGTGCCAGGTTATTTGTAAGAGAGGGTATTTTTATAGTACCTATCAAGGGAATTTGGCAGGATACAACACTGAACATGGCTCAATCACTTAGTTACCTGCCTAGCCTAACCATCTGGTCAGCTTTGTAATTTGTATGTCACTAACTTTTAATCATGCAACTTCCATGCTAGGATGCAAAGGAAGAGAAGAAAATACCTTGATGCCCACATACTAATGGATGTGCCTCACCCATTTTTGGATTTAGTAGATAGAAACTCAGTATGCTAATCCTTCTCTAGCCCCTCTCACTAATAATAAAAGTAATAATTCCCTGGGGTAAATATTTATCCAAGCTTTGTCCTATTCCTCTGCACGTCCTAGATGAGTACATCCTAATATTACCCTTATTGTATCATAGATTTACCTGATACAGCTGTTTATTTCTGAGGTAAACCTTCTTAAAAACACACCATACGTAAATGCTGATGGTCAGGAGATGATCCTGGCAAGCAATTTCCACTCAAAGAGTGACTACCTACACAACTACAAACTTTTACCAAAAAGTTACCTGAACATACAATCTGGTTCTCACTTTTCTCTGCAGCAGGAATTCTAGGATATATGTCAAAGTAACTAAATGGGAGGAGACACAAAGCAGCTAACAGCTTATACATTAAAACCTTTTTCTAAATTTCCAGCAATAAACTCTTTCCAAAAGGGTTCTCTCAGGGAAATGGGTCTTCCATTTACTTACTATAATTATCTCAGAGTATGTCTTGATTTGCTATCTTGATAAATACTGTATTGGCAAAGGCACTTGAAGAACAAGCATACAGAAACATGATACCTTACAGGAAGCTATTGCTTATAATGCAGATCTTTCAGGGAAAAAAGACTAGGTGTATCATGTGCAAATGCATTGTAATATGGAATCAATGGAATAAATGTACCCAGGAATACCAAACATAAAAAACTGGATGAGTCTGTATGAAAGTAATGTGCTCTGTGTGATTTCTAAAAATAATTTTTGGTGACACCAATTATATTTTATGGCAATACCAAGCAGATAAGCAGCTGTGTCAAAATTATCCTCCTTCCCATGTATTTTTAAAACACATATAGTCTTTCCTTCTATAATAAGTATTTACACACAAGATGTGGCACTGTCCCAATAAGACTTGACTGTACATCAGTTGTGCTACCAAGTAAACAAGGATGTGGAAATGAAGCCACTGATATCAGGCACTTACCTTTGTGCCAGACACACAGAAAACATCTTCCTTAGCTGATGTGTATACTATACCATTTTCTCTCCCCCAATTATGTTTCGTGTGTCAGCTTTCAGCGGGTCCTTCCTAAATCCCAGCCTTGCCACATGCAGACCAGATTATTCCGCCTCCCCATACAGTTCTGAGAAATCCAATTCCTCCTAGCTCAGAGGCAGTGGTGCTGAAAAACTGGCAGTGACACAAGAGCAGAACATGAAGTATGGACTAGGCAGGCAAATGGTGTCAGGTATAAGACTGGAATGAGAAGGTACCCAGTAAATAAACCACTTTGATATTCACTTATGTTAACCTTGGCCAGCAGCCAGGCATCCACCGAGCAACTCTCTTGTTCCTCCTTCTCAATAGGGTCAGGGGAGAAAAGATGATGAAAATGCTGGGAGGTTGAGGTAAAGACAAGAAGATTGCTTGCCAGCTGCTGTCACAGGCAAAGAAACCTGGGTATAATTAGGCTAATTTATTGCCAATTAAAATAGATTTGGGTAATGAGAAACAAAGAAAAAAAAATGCAAACAACCGTTTCTCCCTATCCACACCCTGCTTTTTTCCTAGGCTCAGCTTGACTCCTTCATACCTGATTCCTCATCATCCACCCCAAGCAGTGCAGAGTTGAGCTGTCCATGATGTGCCCATCACTGGCTGATGGGCTCAGCTGGGTGTGGGTCCAATGCAGACATGGCTGTGTCCGGCACAGGGCAGTCACTGGCTGCTTTTTGCTGCGTTTTTAAGAAGGTTTTGAACAGATAATAGGCCCATCTGTGCTGGTAACACCTTGCCACCTACACCCAATACACACTGCCATTGGTTTTAATTAGTGTTGCCAACAGCTGAAATCCAGCTTAACAAGGTGGTGCTGGAAAGAGGAAGGGCATTGTGTTGCATGGCTCTAACACAGTGTTCTCTCTTTATGGAGAATATCAGCTTATTCTCCCTTGCCCACTGCCATTAACACCCATAATGCAAAATGCAGCCACTCAGTGGCCTCATGCAGACAACTCAGCTTAAAAAGAGTTTAGGAACTCGTCATCTTCTTTTTGATTAACCTTAACATGCCTTTGCAATGAGACCTGTCATTACCATTATTCTTCTCTGGCACAGAACCCAAAGTGCCATTTGCAAAGATAGTTGTGTCTCAGTCAAGGCATGGTGAAGCCAGAAAACAACACAAAACAACACTTACAAAGTGCTGAATTTGAGTTTGTTATGTGCAACATATGCAGAATCCCCCCGAGTCCTGGAAGATGGAGTCCTCCTAAATCCCTTCTGATTTGGTGCCTCTGCCTCCAAGAACAAATACAAATAACTATTACTTCTTAAATGAAGCAGATGAGAATTTCTTGGCTTTAGGGATCTTTAAAAAGATACCCTAGCTTTCCCAGTGGAATATCTATACTGGTTTATTTTTCATTACATGAGTACTAAAACAGTGATTTATATTTACAGCATCTGACTATGTAAATTTTTAAAATAAACATGTATTGAGTAGGAAAGCGACACCTATTATTATGAATAGGTTTGCTTTGTTGCAAAGCTTTCCCTCTAAGGATTTCAAGCCTGTTTCATTTGCAGTCCCTATAGATTATCCCTGGGGACCTTCCCCCTTTGTAAACCTGAAGGAGGTTGGTTGAAGGAGGCTGAATTACTGTTGAGGCTCATGGGCAAATGTAGTTAGAACTATGCCTGGATGATTTTGATTTATAAAACTAGGTTGGAAATATTCATCTGTCTCTGGAGGAGTGAACAGCAGCTTGTCACTGCTTTTAACATCCCCCTTTTTGCGTAGGGGGTAAATACATTACATTAGATGTTGCAAGGTGAGCATTTAAAGTGGGGAAATATATTTTGTTTCTTTATAACACGTATATATCCTTCTTATTGGGTAAGCTCCTGGGACAATGTTACTTTATTCTAGTGAAATATGTATTCAGGTTTTCTCCCTTCCAGCTACATCCATCTGCACAGCTCATGTTCACAAGTACTCCTGGTTTGTAGATTTTAGAAGTCTGTGTACCTTGTGTACTGTGAGTTTCCTCTGTCCTTCTGGTGCTATGGCTCCAAGTTGTAATCAAACAGTGCAACATGGGAAAGAGAATCTCATTTCCAGAGACAATGACTCCTGATTCTGGCTAAATCCACCCTGTGAAGGCAATGCAGAGAAAGCATCATCTCCAGGCCTGACTGCAGATACCCAATAGCTTTCAGGCAATGGTCCTTGCAGAAAAGACAAAGAGTACCTTCAGAAAGGTACACTTTCTACCATTCACCCTACACTACCTCTCCTCTTCTTGCAATTCGCTCCAAGGAAGATGGCTGTAAAAAACCCACAGCTGCCCTTCCACTGAAATTTTACTAATTTGATATCCTTCCTTGCTTTATTGCTGGTGATTATAAAGACTCATTTGCCATAGCACAGATATTAGAGATATCTCTTCCTGAAGAGAAAGAACTGCTTATTTGAGAATTTTTAATTTTTCTGGTCTGCCTAAACCACCAAACTTGTTGTTATAAAGCTTTTATGTACATTATTACCAACAACATTAGCATATTAATTATTCCTCTGTGAGTTCCTAAAATGTTAATTCACCACGTACTCCTAATTAAAGAGGGCATAGCTATGAAACTAGGCAGAGACTACAGTATCCAACAGGGTTTTCTGTTACCTGACAAATAAATCAGCTTTTACTACCTTTTTGATACTAAAGTGAAAGGACTGCCTGCCTTGAAATCAACAACACATAGTGGCGTGCCACAGATAGCTAGGCATCCTCAGGCTTGTTCCTAGTTTTGCCTGGATGCTCTTGTTTCACTCTTTCCAATAATTACTTAGTTTGGGAAGCAGGGATTATTATCCAGTTATAATATTTGGACTGTGGAGTTTGGACCATTAGCAATCATGGACAAACAATTTGACTTGGATTTAACTCGTGTGTCATGTTGCATCCCACTGCACTTCCAACTCAAAAGCCAATCTCAGTTTATGATACGTTTGTGCATAAGACTCCAATTTCATTTACAAATGCTTTATCAGTGAACGTGGGAGAAGAACAACTACTGCCATGCTGCAGTGAGCTGGCATCTACAAACCTCCCTTTTACCTTCCTGTTGAGGATGTGTCTCAATGTCCAGCAGAACCAAGCATAATTGCTGGTGGCTTACAGAGCTTCATACTTCAGAAAAGGGGAATTTCCACAACCTGTAACTTGCATGTCCCTAAGTAATGTTTTAAGATCTGTGCTGGTCAGAGGGTAAAAATCACACCTGAGGAGAGGCCCGGGCTCAGGTCTGAGACTCAGAGGTGCCCATATAGCACAGTGTTCAGAGACACCTACTTCTGATCTGATTCCCTTTTTTCTGCTAATTATTATGATAGATTCATGGGAATACATCTCCTTAAGATTTGCTGTTTTGCCACTCCATGTAACCAGCTAATTTACCAAACTAGCAAATTTTGTGAAGAAAACCCCAAACTGCTGTGAGTATTTTCTCTAAGAGATTGCAGGAGATGGAAAGTTTGGTTACCAGCTCCATGTAGCAGAAGCTTGCACTGCATAACTTCTCACTCAAAATCTCAAAGCCTGTTTAATCAGACTGCAGAGGCAGGTGCATGTTAGAAGCACTCTGAAACCTGCTTTATCTCAAAAGATGGACTGACTAGGTTGAAAAATACCATTCATGGAAGCAAAGAAAGAAGATAACATACTCACAAGAAGAGAATGTCCCTTTGTAGACTTGTATGGCTGAAGTCTGCAGAACGGAACTGAACAAGCCCCTTGGTTTCCTGATCTTGGACAGATACACTTTTTCATAGAATCATATGGTCATTTAGATTGGAAACAACATTAAAAATCAGTAAGTTCAACCACAAATCAAGCACGTGACTATAAGTCTCTCTAAGTCTCTCTCAGTGCCATATCTACATGTCTTTTACATACCTCCAGGGATGTTGACTCCGTGTCTTCTCTGGGCAGCCTGTGCCAAAGCTTGAAAATCCTTTCAGTGTAGAATTTTTTCCCAAATAATCAGTTTAAACTTCTCCTGGCACATCCTATCTCCCTACAATCTTCTTCCATGTAGTTTTAGAGAGCCCCCCTGGGCTTCCTTTTCTCCAGATTAAACGATCCCAGCTCCCTCAGGTGCTTCTCATCGCACTTGTGCTCCAGACCCTTTTCCAGCTTCATTGCACTTCTCTGGACAAACTAACCCAAAACTGAACATAGGATTCCAAATGCAGCTTCTGACTGCATTACTGAGTACAAGGGCATAATTGCCCTGCTCCTGCTGGCCACGCTGTTTTTGGTACCGGCCAGGATGCCATTGGCCTTCTTGGCCACCTGGGCACACACTGCTCATGTTCAGCTGCTGTCAACCAGCATCCCAAGGTCCTTTTCCACTGGGCAGCTTTCCAGCCACTCTGTCCCCAGTCTATGTCACTGCCTGGGTTTATTGTGACCTAAGGGCAGAACCTAGCAGCATTCATCTTATTGGACCTCACACCACTAGCTTTGTTCCATTGACCCAGCCTGTCCAGATCCCTCTGCAGAGCCTTTCTGCACACCAGCAGATCAACACTCCTGCCCAGCTTGGTGTTGTCTGCAAACTGCCTGAGGGTGCACTCGATCCTCCATGGATAAAGGTGTTAAACAGGACCAGGCCCAATACTGGGTCCTAGGGAACAGCACTGGTGACCCACTGATGTCTAACCATTCACCATCGCTCTCTGGGCCTGGTCCTCCAGACAATTTTTAACCCAATGAACAGTGCACCTATCCAAACCATGGACAGACAGTTTCTCCAGGAAAATGCAGTGGGAAAGGGTATCAAAGGCTTTAACACAGTGCAGGTAGACAACATCCACAGTCTTTCCCTCATCCACTAGATAGGTCACCTTATCATAGGAGAAGACCAGCTTGGTCAAGCAGGACCTGCCTTTCATAAATCCTTGTGGGCTGGACCTCATCCCCTGGTTGTCTTGCCTGTATCATATGATGGCACCCAGGATTATCTGCTTCATGACCTTCCCCAGTTGATAGGCTTGGAGTTCCCTGAATTCTGCTTTGAACCTTCTTGTAGAAGGCTGTCCCATTTTCTCACATCCTCACATCTCACATTCTCACATCTTGTCATCTGGGATCTCACTGATTAGCCAGGACTGCTGGTAAATGATGGCCAGTGGCTCAGGTGGATCCCATCTGGCCTCACAGATCTGTGCATGTCCAAGTCTCATTACAGGTAACTGATCATTTCTCCTTGGATTAGGCATCATTCTGCTCTCCATTCATCTCTCAGCTCAGGGGGCTGCATATCCAGAGAACAATGGCCTTACTATTGAAGATGCAAAAAAGGCATAATGTACCTAAGCCTTTTCCTCAGCTTTTGTCACTTGGTTCCTCCCACATGCAAATTTTTCTTACTTTCCCTTTTTTTACTCAAGGTAATGTAAAGTTGTATTTAGATTTGCTGCTAAAGAACTCTGGGATCCTCCAATGAGAAGTTCTGTAAAAAGTTCAAGGCACTGTCAGACTGGGAATTATCTAAATCACAGGGAATTAACTAAAGAAGATAAAGCTATTAAATGTTCCATAACCTAGTTGTTTCAGGGGAAATGCAGAGAGATAAGTATTAATGGGGTTTTTTAGAAGATAGAAGAATGAAGAAATGAAATACTGATAATAAGTCTTTTCTCCCTTAAATAAGAAAAATAGTGTATCCGGAAAAAAGCAGAATCCCTTTTTCTTAGACATAAAACTACAACAATTACAGAAAAAGAATCCCACATGCGCGTTGTTCTCTCATAATTCCTAATAAGACTTGAACGCATGGTTTGAAATTCTGTATTTTTGGTAAAGATGCAATAATCTTTGCAAATTCATGGCAATGTTACATATTTGATGGAAGGATCCCAAGACTCAATATCATGAGTATATTGCTTTGACATGTAACTTTGCTTTGCACAAGGAATATTGCTTCCATTGGTCAAACACCAATGGTTTGACGACAACAATGGAAAAAACAAGACATGCACACATAGCCCACATGAAATTTCAGTTGTTTGGCATACATAACTCTCCTGAAAGAACAGAGGACTCAGTGAGCAGAATGATATCTGAGCTAATCTGTCAAATAACAATAATTTTTATAAATCACCACAACAATACTGTAGGTCCCAACTCCCTTATAAGTACCTTCCCAGCAGAAAAATCATGTAGAACAAATCAAGCAAGCAGAACTCTCACAGCTCCATTACTGCCGCACCTGCTAAAGCAAAAGCAGTCCAATTTTAAAAAGTCTGTCTACTACAGTGCTGGTTCACTTTAAATCAGTGTTCATATCTAGGTCTTCTTTCGGCTGCAGTCAGTATTTTACTGGCACCATAGAGATATACCTTTCCTACATAACCCTTACAGTTTGAAATGATGTAGAGAATCCTTATTAACAACACCTTATGGGCAAGATAATGGCAGTTCTTTTTTTAAGCCATTTATCTGAGTACCACATTGCACTCTTATGAGAGGATTTAGCCCCAAATCTGCCTGAGTGCCTCTGTTTATCAATTTCAATATGTTTATTTTTTAAAAAATGAGAGAAAAAAGAAAAAGTATCATATCTCTTCTCACGAATACAACTGGTTTTAAGATCATAGCCAAAGGATGTATTTTGAGTCAAAGCTGTGTGTGATCCTGCTGAAAGTCATAAACCTCCCTGGCTTTAATGGTTCTGCCAGAGAACCCTTATTTAGCAGCAATGAAAGTGTAAGGAAAAGGCACTTATTGGGAAGAAAAGTTTGTATGTGGCTGAGTTCAGCTGACGTGAGCCCTTGCCTCAGCATGGCCAAGTCGGTCACTCTGCATGTCAGCCCCTCCCTGCCTGCTGGCACGGACATTGCTGTGCTCCTTAGTGCTGCTGCAGTTTCTCTGCCCATCCTTCCCCTTCTCCTCTTCCTCTCCCTAAAGCACTTGGAAGGCAGGAACACAGAGAGTGTAACAGAGGAGATGTATAATTGCAAATGCCTCTAATCCAGGTTGTAAAACGCACAGAGCAACCAAAATCCAACTTAAGCACGACACAGAATACAGGTCCTGGAGCATTTTGGAGCCTGTTTCCTTCTCTGCATATGAAGTCTCACCAGGCAACCCATTCACAGTGGCATCAGGGGTAGCTTAGCTGGTAAACTGCCTGCTCAAGACAAAGGAGAAGCTGAACAAATTGTGGTCACAGTTAACACTCTAATAATTAGCATTTGTAATAGCCTGACAGTACATTTAGGGCCCTAGATTACCCTCTGGAGGTACCATACAAGGCTGCCAACACCAAACTTGCTGGCTGCACCTTGGCTTGGCCACAATCCCTGAGCAAGAAGACTGTGTATAAGGAACTGACTGTCACTCTGGGATGCCTGGTGTGGTCCTATCCTTGTTTGTTCATATATGATGTAATCTGCTTTTTAGCCCTGCTCCCTGTGCTCCAGCTTGGGGGAAAAGCAGCTAGAAGAGTTTTCCTTCTTGTCTTCTGATGTCTGAATGCAAGGTCTAAAGGCAAGACATTCCCACAAGGCAGGGTGGAGTGTTTCTTCTGCAATCCTCTGTCCCAGAATGGGAATGTATCACTTTGAAAATAGTCCAGCCCTTGGAGTACATCTTTTCTGGAACTATAGATGGAGGGAGAACAGCCTCAGCACTTGCAGAATTAGAATTTTTTAATAATAAGTGAGACTATGTTAAATTCTGGAATGGAGTTGGGGAATCTGATGACAAAGAGACAAAACTGACACGAAGAAAGAGAAGGATACAGCTAATGAATTCAAAATGCAAGACTTAGCTGTCTCACCTGAAGAACATGAACATGAAACTACCTAAAGCTAAAGAAAGAAGCCAATTTGCATAGTAAGAATGGGAAGAGCTAAGGGTACAGTAGTGTGTCATACTCTTTCAGGGCTCTGGTTGAAGTGTGGCATGCTGTTTCCATTGGAAGTTGCCAATTTCAAGTTCTTTATGCAAAGAAAGAGAAAAAGAAGTGGCAAAAAAGAGATATATACAGGGACAATTTTTTTTTTAATTTTCCTGTCTACAATCCTCAGCTTGCAGATGAACTTCCTTCAGTGACATGTGCCCATTCCAGGCCTCACTTTTGCTCCAGGCTGGGAGTAACTTGGCTGCAGATCAAGCAATCAAGTGCACTTTCATTAATTCAGGGCTGAGCTGCCTCGCCATCACTTCTAACCCTGTCCTCTGACACAAAAAAATTTCCCCCTCCCCACATGCCCTGGATAGCACGAAGACCTACTGCTTGGCACCAGGGAGGATTCATAAAATTAGAGCCCATGTTCAATAAGCACAATGGAGTGGAAATGGCCTAGTATATTAGTAACACTGCCAATATAGAACTCATGAACAGCAGCTTTATCACTTTAAAGCAAACAGAAAGAGCTGTCATTAGTGGAAAGGTCATCATGCTGTCTGCAGAGTGAGCAATGTGACGAGTTAAACAGTTTAGCATTTTCAGAATGGTGCTCAGGAGAAGATGATGTGTCTGGCATCCAACAGCGTTGTTGTTGCTGTCTGTGGCTCCCACTGTGGTGCTGGCATCACTGCTCCCCATTTTCCTAAGATGACACCACAAGGGAGGTTTGGAGAAGACAGTGGGTGACCAGGATAACACACCTGGGTGAGACACCTCCAAGATGAGCTTGGCATCCAAGCACAGTACATTGCACAGCAAGGGGTCTGTTGGTACTCAGTAAGGGCATCAGCAAGAGCTCACCTCAGTGCAGTGCCTCTGTATGTGGTAAGAGGCCCTTATGTTCACAAGATACTATTTAGACCTACATTAGATCAGCCCACTGAAAATTTCAATTCCAGCTGGGGCCTCAAGTTGTAAATTGCTGCAAGTGGGTAATGCAGAGAGATTCTCCATAGGTCCATCTACACCATGTGTTGATGGCAAGTTGACCATGAGCCAGCAGTGCTCTGGTAGCCAGGAGGGCCAAGCTTGTCCTGGGGGGCAGCAGACACAGCATCACCAGCCAGGCAAGGGAGGGGATTGTCCTGCTCTGCTCTCAGCTGGGGCAGCCTCACCTCGAGTGCTGGGGGCAGTTTTTGGGTGCCACAATTAAAAAAAGATATTAAGTTGTTGGAGAGCATCCAAGAGATTCTATGAAGATGGTGAAGAGTCTTGCGGGGAAGCTGTGTGAGGAGCAGCTGAGGTCACTTGGTCTGTTCAGCCTGGAGGAGACTGAGGGGAGACCTCATTGCAGTTACAAATTCCTCACATGGGGAAGAGGAGGGGCAGGCACTGGTCTCTTCTCTGTGGTGACCAGTGACAGGATCTGAGGGAATGGCCTGAAGTTGTGTCAGGGGAGGTTTAGGTTGGGTATCAGGGAAAGGTTCTTCACACAGAGGGTGGTTTGACACTGGAACAGGCTCCCCAGGGGAATGGTCACAGCACCAACCAGGCAGAGTTCAGAAAGTGTTGGACAATGCTCTTAGGCACATGGTGTGACTCTTGGAGTGGCCCTTTGCAAAGTCAGGAGCTGGACTCAATGATCCTGATGAGTCCCTTCCAACGAAGTATATTCTATGATTCCAAAATCTTTTCCATGTGTATAAAATGGACCCTTTCTGATCTGGTAGGATTTTGCATATCATTTGTTTGAGTACTCAGGACTACAGCAGAGATCAGAGCAAATGAAAGAAGAATCACTTTCTCATAAGCAATTCAATTTTCCTCAGGTTGTTCTCATTCTCATCAAATAGCCTTTAGAATTCTAATTTATGTTCAATTTTAAGGAATCAAACTAAATACTTCATGGCTCATGATACACTATGGCTTGTTTTCCAACCACTTGCTGTAATGAAAATAGAGATTGGTTTTGGATGGGCTTTTTTATAATTGTTGAAACTGACACTTTTAAATAGTGGGCACACCAAAACCTAAGTCCTACAATAGCTGTTGTGGTAATATCATTTGCAGTGTGGGACAAACATCTCCCAGCTCTAGCCCATCTCTCCTGCTTGTCTGCGTGATTACCCTCAGCACTTCCAGAAGCACCTTCTTTTCAGCATGGAGAGCACCAGAATACCCTGCCTTGTCACCATCTAGGTATATTGACAAATTAGAAAATTGCAAAATATGTTACGGGGATCAATGAATGCATCTATTTCACATAGCCCATTTCTTCTCTCCTAGCAAGTCCCATATAGACTGTTCTCTCTGGAAATTATACTGCCAGTGAGGGCCACTATGCAATGCATCTGATGTCCTGATGGTGCATGCTCTCATTAGGCAAATCCCAAGGATAACTCAGAAGCTAATGAGAATGGTTACAGATGCATTAACAAGGTCACTGATAAGAATATAGTCACAAATCACCTAATTAGGGAAGAGAAAAATCCAGGCAAGCTCTTTTATATTTCTGTTTTACGAGCGACTCTCTGCAGCCAGCTGCTAGCTATTGCTTCTCTTTCCCCTGCCTGTACAGATGGCTGCCAAAACACTTCTCCCAAGCCTTTGGGCCTGAGAAAAGAGGAAGGAGCAGAGACACCTGAACTGTGGCATTTTGATCCAGTACGGAAAAATTAATTTGGGATTCTGAGAGTATCTCTTCAGGCCTGCTTCTTTTGTACCCTGAGGGGTTGCTCACATCCCTACTCCCCTGCCGAGCCAGTCTCATTCTGCACTCATTTTGTGTCAAAGGACATTGATGGGGGTGTGGCACTAGCTACACTGAATGCAAGCCCCACAGAAATTAAGAGAATTAGTAATCAGTTTTTCATAAAATTGAACATCAGTATAAGAGAATTAAAGTCAGTGAAAATCAAGTCTGGAACCACTAGGAAATTTTTATTTCTCCAGGTTCTCTTTGTTTGGCTAGAACCAGGACAGAAAAACAGACACACTGGTATTCCCATGGGACAGAATAAAATCACATTTAAATCCGATTAAATGACTAGAATGGAACCTAACACTGATATAATATTGCCATTATACAGGAAATATAAAGTTGACATAATCCATTCCAATTTAATCATATGCTCTATATTTCTATGAGGTCAAAATAAAACCCACATCAACAGCATGAAAACAAAATGTTTCGATTTAACCAAAAGTTTTAAACTTAGCTGAATCAGCATCTTTTGAAATTTTTAAAAAAGTCCTTTTATAAAAGTTTTGATGTAAAAAAGAAATACAAAATAACAAAATGTCCTTTATCTGCATCTATGCTTTAACTACTGCTTTACTGTTAATGGGCAGGAGATTTATTCTGCTCCTAATAACTAGAATTTACCTGTTAAAATAGAAACAAGTACAACCTGATTCTATTATGGGTTTATAACACAAATAATTTGTAAAATTGTGATAGTGTATTCTATATATAGTTACAATAATATGTATGCACAAATATAGAATACTATAATGACTGAACACCCATATTTATAATACTTGTAGAAATCCTAGACTAAAATTCTTACTTAAGTTATGCTGTCTGTGTTTATATAAAAGCAGATTATATATGCTGACTCTAGGGGAGGACAAAGCCTTGAAAACAAAGATTTTATACAACCACAACATGGCCTTAAGATAGAAATTTATTCCCCTCTCTATTAATTCACTAAATTCTGCTCACTATTGCTCAATACAGCAAATTTCCCCACTATTAAACCATCTAGGGAGGCAACTTCATTCTCTGCTGGCACTTTCAAGGTTACTCTCAGCCTGAACAAATGATACCCATGTTGTCTTTTCCTGACTTCGACAGAAATCATCTTGTCCTTCATGATCTGTGTGCAAATGTGTGGGCACTAATAAAAAACAGCACTGCTCATTGAGACAGCGTCCTTCACAGGAGCACTTTCCAATCCAGCAAAATTAACAACAACATCAAACAAAATCCTTGCCAACTGGGATGTAAAAGCTAAACCACACACTGACTGCCTGAGTAAGAAAAGAAGTCAAGATAAGGAATAAATGTGACAAATTTATTCATACATTTCTGAAAAAAAAAAAAGTGGAGATTTTTCGTAGCCTGGTAGCAAACTGCATAGGGAGCTATGCTGGAATACAATCTTTTTTGGGGTGCCCTGGGTCAGATCCCCCTATCCACATAGACACAGGGCAACACAAGCAGACTTGCTGGTGGCAGGGAGTTTCCCTGAGAGAAGAGATGTTAGCTCATCCTCTGGGTAGTCAGGGAAGCACAGTTACTGTCCTGAAATATTAAGGTAAGTCTTGCTCTAAGGCAGATTTTTAAGCCCTGCCTAGAAGGCAGGGAGAAGAAAAGGAGCAGGGACAATGCCCAGAGAAGGTGCATAAGGAGCCAGTTGCTGAATCTGCTCAACTCCTCAAGAGTGGACTGGCAAGACTTTCAGCTCCAGCTGTAAAGTGACTGGGTGGGTGCTCATCTTGGTATCAGTACCCCAGAGGGTTAAGCAGACAAGAGCTTTGAAGGTCTGTAAATGCACTCAGCAGCTCCTCCATGTTTTAGGTCTGACCCTGCTGCTGGCTGCAACAGAACTTTAAAACAATAGGGAATAGAAGTTAAAAGCTAGCAAGAAGTTACCAATTCATCGTTAGCACTATTTCAGAGCCAAAGTTCCAATTGAAATCAAAACAAATCAGTAGTCTGAGGAGAAATCTAGGTATTTTCCATTTTCAAAGATCCCTATGCCTCTTGGATGAGCAGTACATTTAAACTGCCAAGTACACTAGTTAGCTGGAAAACCTGTAGAGCCAAAGAAAAATGCCAAGTGCCACAGGTAGTGCTGCTCAGAGCTGCAGTGGGTCGGTGGAGTCTCAGCAGCCAGGAGTCTCCACTGCAGCAAACATTTTGGTGATAAATGAATAAACAAGGCACAAGACCCTGACTGAAGCCCATCAAAAGGCAGTACTCAAAGGGAAACACGAATGAACAGCAGCTTGAGAAAGCACAAAACATAAAATAACAAACCACAGACAATCCTGAGTGTATTTTGGTGCTAATCTTGAATGTCCCTCTCTCCACTCCCACTGACATAAAAACAAAATACAAGATTTAAAAGCCATAAAAAACACTTTCCAAACCTGTGGCCCAGCTTTTCCAGCCACAGCAGCAGCTTTCTGGCCAAGGGCATGCACCCTTAGGGGCAGGGAGGTGAGGACAGAGGGATGGACAAGGCAGCTGGAGGGACCCTGCCATTTTCAGGGAATATATCAGAAGCAGCTTGCTTGGCAGGCTCTAAGACATCAGGCATATGCATACACAATTCTGCATGTGATTATTTCTAGTTCAAATTAAAAGATGAAATAAAGTAGGAAGTTCATCAGTGCAGAATAAGACAAAGAGTGAGCAATCATGCCTGACAGCCACAGGTTTGTGGAAGCTTCATGAACTGCTGCTCCGAGCTGCTTGCGGAGGTTTGCACCCACGTCCCTTCATTGCGACCATGCAGCTCCCATCTGACTTAATTTCTGCATGCCCCAGTTATGCTCTGTAGTTTTAAGGAAAACTGAAGCATATTTAGAGGATGGGGTTCCTACTGATTTTGTTAAAAGGCCAAACACTATCTTTTGGTGTTTGGAAAAAGCACCATTGTATGTTGGAAAATTCAGACTCTGATCTCTGTTCTTTCCTCCTATTATGAAAGTCAGTGTCTGTGCCTCGGTGCTTTCTGTAGGGGCTGCATAATCAAAGTTTTTGCCTGGTTTTAGAATACAGATGTCTAAGCCAAACAAAAAGCCTTCATGATGCTTTCTTGGTGTTGTTTTTTCTTTTTTAACACAGATGTTTTAAACAATATTACCTGTAAGACCAACATAAGTAAGACCTCTCTCTTGCAGCTGGCATGCAATAGAAATTACAGGTTCTGATTTAATCTGTTTGTCCAACTTGCCTGATTCTAGCTAATCAAGTGGAAAAAACCCAATAATAATAATAAAAAGTTGCATCTAGAGCATCAGTCGTTCCGATTTACTATTTTCACTCTTCCTAAATAGTCACTTATTTATTCCGACATATACTTTACAGTTTGAAGGAAAAGATATTAATATCTCCTGGATCTGAAGAAAATATATTATACAATGACAAACCCTTTGCCAGCAGGGACAAATTCAGATGGCACATTAACCCTAGGCCTGCAAAACTCTGTTTAAAAAAGGGGATGTAATGTTCTTCATGTGTGAAAAACACCCTATTCTTCAAGCTGAATCACATTTCTTTTCACAGACAGGTCAATATTTTATCTTGATTTGCCATATTTAGTGTTCCCAGAATGAAAGTGGATAAAATAGAAAATCTCCTAATTGTCACAGATTCTGTGCGAAGCCACAATGGCTGTATGTCACCTTGAAAAGCAGCTTATCCAGTACAAGAGACCTGCGTTCACAAATTAATGTAAATTATGTGAAAGCACCAAGGAGTGGAACACAGGGCTATTATTCGCTGAAATGAGTCACTCACAGTATTGCAGCTGGAGTAGAGCTCAGAAAAAAATCCCTACTCTTCAAAATCCCAGCTTTGGTTTCATTTTACAAAGTACTGTAATTCCATTTTCTAATGAAAGTAGATTTGGCCTGCAATTCATTGGTCTCACCATATTAAAAATTGATCAAACACAATTTAAATTAATATTTTATTCCCTTTTTTCCCCCGTGGCCTTTCCTTTCTGAAGGTAGCTGCGCTCGGGAGTCGCTTGCAGCAGCAGTGTCCTGCAGGCGCTGACCCATCCAGGCTTTGGGGGATGTGCTGGCAGATTTCCTGCTGGCTGAGAGGGCTCTGGGAAGGGCCCCACACCCATTCCGTAATTCTGTGGCACAACATGTGTGGGGTCGCCCTGCTGTCGTCTTGCCTGGCGGGCACAGTTTGCTGCGGGCTCCCTGCCCCGAGGAATGCACAGTTCCCAGCCCACAAGGCATCTTAGGTTTTGGGTTTTGGGCTGGCCTCCTTCGCCCCAGTGCGTGACAAAATGAGTACCCAGATGAGCTCCGCCCAGAGCTTTCCAGCATTGCACAGGACTTTGGCTGCTGAGCACCAAGCTCAAAGTTCTCCCAACACAGGCTGCATATTGGAAAATTCTTCCCAGCACCAGGCCTCTGGCCAGTAAGGCACATCCAGGGAGCTACACCAACCAAGGCTTCTTGTGTCTCACCCTATACTAATTCCACATGGTACATATTTTTTTCCCGCCACCAGATTAATTTTGTCTTTTTCCCTGAATTATAAACAATGGGAAAATGCACTGGTCACAGTGAAGTTATGCTTTGCAAATGTTCTGTTATTCATGTTCCACGGTCACTTACCAAAATTGAAATGTCTCAGAGCTACATGAATGTATACGGCACTCAGAGGCTGCAGGCAATTTTCTTCACTCTTCTCTTTAGCAATTCCCTAACAGTTGGTGAAGTCCCACCCTGAGTGTTGTGTTCTTTGGGGCCCATTAGCACAAAATGGACATTGATATGCTGGTCTATGTCCAGAGATGGGCAAGGAAGCTGGTGGAGGGTCTGGAGCACAATTCCTATGACGAGCAGCTGAGGGAACTGGGGTTGTTTATCCAGGAGAAAAGGAGGCTCAGGGAAACTGCATTGCCCTCTTGAATTACATGAAAGGAGGCTGTAGTGAGGTGGGGCTCAGGCTCTTCTGTCATGTCTCAAGTGGAAGGATGAGGGGAAATCCTCTTCAGCTGTGTCAGGGAATGTTCAGATTAGATATTAAGAAAAAAATATTCACTGAAAGAGCAATCAGGCATTGGAATAACTTGCCTGGGGAGATCGCTGTGGAGTCACTGTCTCTGGAACAGGAGAGATGTCTGGATGTGGCACTTGGAGATATGGTTTTGGGGGTGATTGTGGTGGTGTTGGGTTGACAGCTGGACAAGATGATCTTGAAGGTTTCTTCTACCCCTGATGATTATGGGAAAGACACACTCTTTTCTTTCAAGTTGGAGATAGAATTTAACTGCAAATGAGACAGAGTTTATTAAGCATGATTTGTCATTCTCTTGTAAAAAAACCCCAAGTGCTATATCAGCAAAAATTTAAAGTCTATCCATACTTGTATCTGCTGCCCTCAACGAGAAACACCTGCATATTGCTCTCAATCTTAAATGCTTCTACCCTTATTTTAGGATTCATATCCTAAGGCTATCCACAGCCTCTTCATGGAGTAGCTATAGATCAGCCTCTGACTTTATCTCTTTTTTTTTTTTCCCCTCCAGAGCAGGCCTTGCCTCTGCTCTTGCACATAGAACTGTCATTTCTTGGTCAACAGGCTTTTTTTTCTTTGGTAACTCTTACCAACTAACCAGTGTTTTTGTGCCTCCCAGATCTTCCTTCTAGCCCCCCTTTTTAATTTCTGTGTTATCATATTTAATTTTAACTTTATATGATTCAGCCATGAAAAAGAATTTTACAGTATAATCTATAAGATAGATATTTCACAAAATAAAAAGCTGAAATGCATTTCTCAGGAAACAAAAAAATGTTCAAAGATGGTATGGTCTCTATTTAAGTTATTTGCCATTTTTAAAATGCTTTTTCCTCTGCTGCAAAAACTTCACCCACTCTTGTATTTCAGCCCACGGCCACTGTGAATAGTTTGGAGCACCCACACACATGTTCAACTTCCACAGGTCTAATCACAGAGTCCTTTTCACAGCAATTTTCAGATAAACATAGATGGAAAAAAATAATGAAAATTTGAAAATCAAGGTCGATTCAAAGTCCTGAACATTTCCAGGTGGTTCTGCAGAAGTTGAGTCAGGCTCAACCGTCAGACAAGCACTGTCACAGGGATGTCATGCTGTACCTGCCTCCCTGCCAACAGCTGATGGGACTTTCCAGTCTTTGTGCACAAATCCCTGTTATATTGCTGCAAACAGCTGACATCCATGAATCAGGCTTGTTATTTCTTTTTTATACCTTAAACTGTCTTATCTTTTAACCAATGAATGTAGTTTCAGACAAATCAGCTTAAAAAGTAATGGCAGTCACTCTCTTGCAGAGAGATGGGAGGAGAAATGAAAGATAAGATCATTTTTCTCCTATCTGTCTTTATAATGACCATGAAAAAAAGCCTCTGAAATTAGTTGAATGAATCTTGGCACTTCTTTCTTGGCTGAGATAATAATTTCATGGTTAATTATTCTGTATCTAAATTCTCTCTGGTTGCAGCTTCCATGAACTTTTATTACTTTAGCAATATTCCTGCTTATCAAAAGTCTCAGTTTCTGTTTACCAAGGCAGCAATACCCACACTCAGGACAATGTCTTGGCTTGACTTTGGACTGCCTAAGCTCAGGGATTTTTTAAGTATACAAGACAGCAAGTGAGGTTACATGTCTTTTCTAGCTGCATTGTAGCTTTTGAGCAGCATTAGTGGGGGAACCAATGAATTTTTGTTTCTCTTAAGGGTACAGTAACTTAAAATTAAAATCCGAGGAACAAGTTTGGGAAGCGTCAGTCTCTTCTTTGTCCTTCACACTGCCAGCTGGGCTTTGCCATTCCTAAAATACCTTTTTCTCCTCTATTGACAGGAGATCCAAGTTCAAAATTTCATGCAAAATAGAATTAAATACACAACTTGGGAAAGTGAAAGGGTGGGTTTTTCCCTTTAAAGTACTTCAGATATGTATTATTTTCAGTATTTTATTTCTTTTCATAAAAAGTGCCTAGTAGACCTGTGATTTTAAGCTGTGTGTCTCTAAAACATTGCAAGGAGAAGCTTATATTTTCATGTGAGTACTAATGAATAGATGTCAAAACCCACTTTGCACAACAGCTAACACAAACACTCCCCACCCCAGACTGATTTTGCTTTTCAATTCCAGTTCAACGAAGAAGAAATAAAATTTTAAAGTCCAGTAATTTTCCCCTTGCCTCGTTCAGATGTGCTTTTTCTCCTTGGCATTACTACTGACTGTGTGGTTTCAATGGGGAAAAATAATTGTCAGTGTGGAGACAACACTACTAAGAAGCTGTGACAGGATCTTGCTCTTGAGTGTTGCTCAGGAAGGTCTCTTATAGTTTCAGGTGGGTTCAGTTCACGGCTGAATGTGGATCTGGCTGGAGGCCTGTGTGACTACAGGCACTCCTTGACCTTCAGGTGGCTTTCCCACAGCTGCTGTCCCACAGGTTTTCCTGCATTTACAAGGAGCACGGATACCCAGTCACAGACTGGTGTCCCCCCAGCAGAGGCAGCTCCCATTTATCCTTGACTTTGGAGGGAGCTGAGGGTACTCCATGCACTGTAGGTTCAGAGAGTTAATCAGCTTTCTGCATGATTTACACGACAATATGTTTATCAGCACTTGACACTGTCCCTACCGCGCACACTCCTGCAAGCGTTTGTGTAAAAGCTCCTTGGTCGCTTGTCAGGCGCCAGCAGAGATTGTTTTGACAACACAGCTATTCATGATGATTCTCCCAAATGGAAACATTTCACAGCAAAGTTATTCATGCTCTGAGTGAGATTTCTGAGCACAACCAGCACGCCCAGTGGCTGCTACTTGAACCACTAAGAAGCTGTTCACTGACTGGCAATAAATGAGTAACTTGGGTCTAAGTGTGGCACCGCAGCAGGGCGGAGTAGAGAATCAAAGCTGGGAATTTTCCTCTTAGATGAGTTTTCTAACCACTGGGGAGCTGGCTGAGAAATATTTTCACTTTTTGGAGCTAAATTTTCAGGTTTCTGGACAGGTAGAACAGGAAGTATCTTGAAACTAATACAAATTTTTGTCATGGGATGAGGTAACCCTTTTTTGTCCAGTCTCTACATCAGAAAACTGCTTTTCAGATGATAAGGAAACATTCAGCTAATTGCTAATATGACTGCGACAAACACAGCCCAAGACTGATATACTAGCCTAGGAGCACAAATATTAGAGTGTCCAGGAGAACAAACAAACTCATGCTGGGATGCACTGATATGCTGCCTGAGGATGCACCTTCTCACCATGCAACTCCTCACCAGTCTCTGAACAAGCTTCTTCTTTTTTCTCTCTATGTGAAAATAATAGCTTTTTTAAGGTAATATGGTAGGCAATATGGCACTCTATAAGCACAGGAATCTTCATAGTGCAAAAAGACATCGACAGCTCTGTGCTCCACTCCGAGAAGTAAACAGACTCCAAGAGAAGAGAGCCAGTCAGAAATAGTTATAATAACAGTAAAGAAGCCATAAATGAACTTTATGGAAACTAAAGGTTTCTAATTATTAAAATGTCAAAATTCTGGAGCAGGTCTGCAGAGGTACTCAGACTGGAGAAAAATTAAGTAAATGAACAAAAAGAGGCCCAGCCAAACAAACTAATGTTAGGCTACTAAACTTCCTAAAGTTAACAAACCATAGCTCTTAGTACCACAGAGCTCATCCTTTTGCTGGATATATTGACCTGTTTTGACCAACCTGCTTTACTGTCCTCGGAAACAAGCAAAATCCTAGTTATTTCTCAATATTATTCACTTTTCACTAATTTTCTTTTTTTTTTTTACTATTGGCAATAAAAATGGATAAATAAGTATTGCCAGCATCAGGTACAGGGATGGTGTTAAAAGTCAAGGTAATACAGAGAATTAATACAGACAATTTAAAAAAGCTGTCGAGAAAAATCATTCTTAGGAAAGGGAGGATGAGTATTCAAAAAAACCCCAAAACTTTTCTTTTTTACAAAGTTATATTGAAAACTGCTTTTTCTTCCTTACTTTCTTCTCCTCAAAGGTTGGGGGTCCTGCTGAAAATTAACTACTGGAGAACACTCATCTAGGCTGTTTTGATATGGAATGAAATGTTCCCAGTGCAGGAAGGCACTTCTCCAAGGAATGGCCATGCAGGAGATGCAAGTGAGCAATTTAGGGGTTTGCAGTGTTTTCCTTACCAGAGAGTAACTTGAGGAATACCTACGCTACACAGCAAGGCGGACAGATGCAAAGAAAGTCTTGCCATTGGTACCATTCATGACCCTTGGGAGACAGAAAATATCACGTAGCAGGGAATGGTCTGCAATCCATAAATTTTCCTGTGTATAGGGTTCCTATGTTCAGCGTTTAAGCAGTGCTGAACTGGATGGTGGGAACAGAGCTGGAGAAGAGGTTGTTTTCAGTGCTGCAGAGTATCTGAGAGAATGCTGGCTTGCTGAGTTGCTCAGCTAGTTCTTGCAAACAGGAATTATTTTCCCATGTGTGCAGATTTCAGGCTCTTCTTTCCTCATGAATACACAGATGTACATATCATCATTGAAAAGCAACCAAGGAACGTGAGGTGAGAAAAATACAGCTGATAACTTTTGGGTCTCTTCCCTTACTCTGTCAAAGGAAAAACTCACTCAGCCAAGAAAGGGAACTGATAAACCTTTGAGACAGCCTAATTCATTCAGGCCGTCAAAAAGCAAAGATTTACACACACAGCCCCATTCATCCTGGTGCCCTTGCTGTACATTAATAAGAGATGTATTCACCCTTTCAGGGGCTCTCAGTACATCCTTTCATTTTGGACAGTGCCTCATTCACCTTCTTCTGAAGTGCTTCTTTCCAGTAACATCAATCTAGGAGGCCATCAGCCCTGCATGCTTGATAATTTCCAATTAAAACAGCAACATCTGCATTGCATAGGAGGAAAGAATGCTGGAAGACTAAGGAGGCCAATTTCTAAGTTTAGCTATCAGAGGTGAATGTAACCTAATTTAAATCTGATGAAATTAGACTATTTGCCCTAATTTTCATGCATTTAGCATTATCTCAAGAATACTGATGAGGATAGAATGAACACCTGAGAGCAGCTGGCAGGTAGCATGGTCACTGTGCTGCATCACATTCAAGGTTTGATTTCAGATGGAAAGAGAGAGTTATAAAAATGAGGGATAGAGGTAGGCTATCTGGCTCTCCAGCTTGTTTGGGAACAGGAGAATGCCAGCATCTTCCTTCAAAATCACATTGATTTCTTCTTTTGCTTCTGCTAGCCTGCTCTGCCTGTATATTGAAATAAATGCAATACTGTTTATTCTTTTAGGGGAGAAGGTTGCTCTTTGAGAGGTGTTGATGGGAAAATTGGGATGTGGGGGATTGTTTGCTTGCATTTTACTTTGTAACTAAATGGAGGTAGCAAGAGGAAAGCATTTCTCCTTGAGTCAGTCCATAAGCAAAGACACTACTACTTCCATCTATTGGTAGAAAAGTAAAAATTATTTTACTTACTTTCCAAAGACAGGAATTACAAGAATTTCTAGTGCCATCTATGAGTGAACACAGAGAACTGCCAGTATTCCTATGCCTTGTTTTACACACGCACACACACACAGATATATAAAATACAGAAATGCACATTGCTCATCTTGCTGTTTCTAAGTCCACACAAGATCTTTGTGAATAAAATAATTTTGCAGCTATTTAATACACACACTTAAATAAATCCAGTTGGAGTTAGCAAAACTTTAAAACTCATCCCCATAGTCTAAGGTACCATCCAAACCAGATGATATTCAATCTGTCATCATAGTGCAAAATTCTTAAAGGAAAGCCTAAAGGAGATACCTGAGCTCAAGTCTCTAAGCTTCCTAAATGGCAGCAATCCAGGGTAAAAATCTGCATTTGACCCATACTGCACTGAAGAGAAATATCTTCTCACCACCCCTGCTGTAGATCAGGTTTTTTTAAAATACATCCTAATTCAAAACCAGCTGAAAACAGCAAGATTCAAATGCAGTTGTTGTCCTCCACTCACCCCTGAAAAGATAAGCACAATCCACCTGGAATTCCCCCCTGGATCTTACTGGGAAGCAATTTAAAACCTCAGAATGATATCTTTTTCTGATAGTCTATAGGTTGAATTTTAAACGCTTTTGAATACTCATCATTAGAGATTGTCAGAAGCAGGAATGTGGGAAATCACATACTGTAATATTTCCTTTTTGGATGTTCCCAGATGTATGAATTTCAAAAAGTGCAACTTATGCCTGGGAGAGTCTTTCAATTTTATTTCTCTTCACCCGTATCTCAGTCTATTTCCTTTTTTCTTCTCTCCAAAGAGGACAGTAGGAATGAGAAGTGGCAATCCAGAAAATAAAGAATGGTTATATTGTATTCAACAAGAGAACAACATTGAGAAAAGGACTACAACATGTCTTGAAAAACACATTACTTTCCCCTGGGGAAAAATTTAGGAGTTCACATTAAGGCAATATTCATTTGCAGAACCTTCTTAACACGAATTTGCAACATAAAGTATTATAAAGGCTGTCATAAAAAGTGAAACATCAGGAAAATATTTCCTGGTATTTTTTATACTACTGTAAAATAAAACAGAGCAGAGCCCCTCACCAAGCAAAGCATGTGAGATTAGCTCAGCACCAGCACTGCCTCTCAGCAAAAATGTTCCTTGTGCAGCAGCACAGGCACTATGGACATTGCCACTGCAAGTTTTCACATCCACGCTGCCCTAGGTCAAGTGAGTACAGTCACCTGGGCCAAGTGATGTCCTGGGTTTTCATATGGAAGTGGACAGCGTCTCATTATGCTGTGGAGAGATGCACACAGAAGCAAAAATTGTGGCATCTGCTCTGGTTACGAAATTATTTTTAGTTTTAGGGGAATGTTCAAAGAAAAACCTTGTGGAGTATGACACAATTTCTACATTAAAGAGTAAATAAAGCGTATTATTTGTTTTGTGCTCCCTTCAGTTTCTCTCGAAAGCAGAGGTAAAGGAGACTTTCATTAGCTAGGGACTTGCATTTTCTTGATATCAGGTTCATGGTAAAAATACAGCTAAATATGGATTACCAAAGGAGCACTTAAACCAGAAAATGTCCCCCCAGAAGCAGAATCCCAGCAAGAAATATACATAATCGTGCACTTCTCATCACTGGGAGGCATCAATGGGAAGTGTGAGGGGAATAGAGGGGGATGTTACATCCACTGTATTTTCACCTAAGTATTTTCCTCGGAATAAGAGCATTTTATGTTAGTTTAAAAATGACATCTGCTTTATAGTAGACCTGACTGAACTCGAGACCATTTTCCAGAACTGAGCACAAAGGTGAGATAAAAATCAAACTCCAGAATCTTTTAAGTTAATACGTTTTAGTTCAAAGAATGAGGATGTACAAAAATATAAAAAGATATCCATTTGGTTTTCAGTAACCAAATGTCAGCAAATTACTAAGAAGGGCATGGTACAACAGAGTCCTTGACTGACACCCTTGTTGCAAAGCAGGTGTAACTTAGTGAGTAAGTTTGTAAGAGTTTTAAATAGGGTTCTGGCATGACACTATGAAACACACTCTGTCCTGCTCTGATCTTTCCCTTGTCCTTATAATCCTTCAAATTCTGTGATGTATGTATGTTTCCAGAGTGTATGTACCTGGATTTTGTCTTTATTCCATCACATGGAAGATCAGTTGGGAAAGCATGCAAGTACTCCTGATAATGGGCTTTCCACCCACACCCTGAGGCATAAAGTTCTTCTAACAAATCCACGTCTGTCAGTAATTAAAATATAACTGCAGATAAGTATTTCACTTACACGGAGACATTATTGCATGCCTCATCTTTCTCTAAGCCATTTATTACAAGACAGCAAAAAATTTGATTTCTTTACCCAAGATTTATCTATTTTTGCACCTCAGGAGTCTGTGTAGATACACAGTGGCACAACTGCCTGTAAATTTATCACGAGACGTGCTACTGCAATTTCAGCACATTTCCAAGCAATAATGATAAGTAGGTTTTTAACAAAGGTCCTTTATCTGATCTGGTTGCCTGAGGAATTACCTTTCTTTCTGTAAGATACCACCATGAAAAACACAGGTCTCGTTCCTCATGTGGAAGAGAACAAGAAGAGCTTCAATTTTCTAATGCACATTACTAGCCTAACTTTTATTTTTATAAATATTGATAAGACTTCGTTGGGGTTTAGCGTTTTGGGGTTTGTTTCAGTGGAGTTTGGTTCAGATTTTTGTTTTATTTTCCCTTGGTGTATGGACATTTTGGGGAAGAAGAAAAGACGCACTTACTTTGGTAAAGTAACAGAAATTTGGCTATGTGGTAATTTCATGTTCTAGTTTCATATTCTAGTTTATATACAGCTATTTGTGTGCATGTTAAACTGCATAATTAAAACTAATGAGAAAATAGTTGATTAAACAAAACAAAAAGCAACAAACACATTTGAAAAAAGCCAGGACAGACCTTTAGAAAATACATTTGAAGGCAGTGGGCAGTGACTACCATGCACATTTCTTTATGGGAACTGAGCCCAGAAAAAGCCCTTTGATTTCGCCCTTGAAAGCATCAAGGGAAGAAAATTTCAATTAGCTAGAAAGCAGAAAGACAAGTTTTTAGAAAAATCTTCTGAGAGTAATGAAAATAGATCGTTATTTTTTCCCTTCTTTATTACTACACACTGCCTGCATTGATGCAGACTTATAACAAAATTGACCAGAAACACAAATCTCTATCAAAAGAAACCAGAAATACAGAGCAAATCAAATTAACGCCTTTTGCAAAAAACAAAGACATTAGGGGACCAGTTTGTTCTGGCTTTCTCAATAAAAATATAATAGTCCTTTCATATTATCACCTGGGCATTACATTTTAAAACATAAATTGTGAAAATGCATCCAAAAAAGTAATGAAATCACCCCCAAACTTCACAGGGAAGGTTTCATACAAAAGACCTTCCTTGGAGTCAAACTGGTGGACTTGATTCCCCACTTCATTTTAAAATAAAAAACCCCAACCAAACAAAAATAAGATGCAAGAGAACTATTTTTCCCTCCAAATTTTTAGTTTAGATATCAATTTCATCCCCCTTCCCACTCAAGGTCCTTTCTCAGCTCTACTTTTGACCTTTCATTTTTAAAACAAAGAGGGAAATAAGAAGAGAACTTGAAAATTCATGCAAAATAAGGTTGCCTAATTTACTAACGCAAACATTCATATTTAGAATCCTGGGATTGACCAGCATATCAATTTGTTCCTGACATTGAAGTTAGAATCTGAAAGAAGGGCACCTCTCCCACTTGCTTGAGATTCAAATGTGCCATATTTCTGCACACATCCTTCCCTGCTTCGGCTGAAAAGGTTGAGTCAGTGTCTCTTCCCTAGAGAGCCTTCAACCACAGCATTACAGAGGCAGTAGTTTTGTTAATTCCATCACATGAGTGTTTGTCTTCAGCCAGTAAAGATGGCAGAAAGAGTCATTCCTTTCATATTTTAAAAAGTCCACCTTTCTTATCCTCAGTGGAGTCAGGTTTAGGGGGGAAGTTTGACCAATCTTTACCAATTTCTCCCCAGTTTCATATCCTTGACTGGTTTAGCTCAGTCTCCTCCCACAGTGGAGAACACTTCAGCTGGCTGCTGTTTTTGGCATGGGATAATAACCTGGTAAATCACTGGTACCTGGGCAAAGAACCTGCTGGTTCTGCCGTGGTATTTCCATGGCCCAAAGCAGTTTGTGTGGCAAGGGCTGGAATACAGCAGTGGGGTACTCATGAGAGTACAGCTCGCTGCCATGCTTGTGCCATGAAAATCCCTAAAAGTTGAAGTCCCTACACTCATCTATTACTGGACTCATGACAGAAATGAACGAAATAAAAGCCTGCTGGTATAAACCAGAATGATCTTATTATTTTCACCAACCTAGAGTTAACAATCATTTGCACTAGCTGCAAAACTGGCCTCTCATGTGTAATGGATGACACAACAAAGCTGCTGGGGAGGAAGAATAGATATGTCCTCCTACTTCTTAATGAAGAGGCTCCATGCATTAAAATGCTCAACAGATAGAGGTGACTCCTAAGAAGTCAGAATGCATCATGTTCAAAGATCTCAGATATTCTGCTGGTAGGTGATAATTTTATTTTATCTTCAGCTGTCAGTGTTAGTCAATTGTAATGCTAAGTAAGGTTGCATCACTTGCTTTCCTCGGGTGTAAGGAATGGGATGTTTTGCACAGGTCTGCACAAATTTTTGCTACAAGCTCTCCAGTAATTCTCAAGGTACACTTTGAATTTGAAAAGCTTTTCTACATCTAAGGACTAGGACTGTGTTCCTCTTTGAAACAGGTTTGATTTATTCCCATGACTGGTGCAGCTGAAAGAACAGAACCAGTGGCAAATAGCTAAATTTGCTACAACAAATCGAGCAAATCCAGCTCAATTTGTTGTTTATTAAAAGTTTCCTAGTTGTTTTCTCCCTGCAAATATATTCCAAACAGTTAGACAAAAGTTTTCGGGAAATAAGTCTCTTTACTTCTAGTAAAGCACAGAGGTTGGAGTTGGATCTGTCTGCCCTGAATATCATTTCCAAGGGCTATGAGAGTTGATTTTAAGAGATGTCTGGCACTCCTGCAACAGAAACTAATGCTGGGATGATTTCTTGGAGTCACCATCCTCAAATGTTTCCTTTCCACAGCCCTTTACTGTGACAAAACAGACAGCAAAACATTTCATTTCACCAACTTCTGGCTTCAGCATTGCTATCTCAGCAGGATGTGAAGACAAGATAAAAAAGACAGCAGTAACTTTGCCTGTAGATGGGTCAGAGAAAATTGTCATGGAAGCAACTTTCATTTCATCCATAAGATGAAGTTCAATGACTGCAGCACAGTCAGGTCCTAAGCTATTATACATGTCAGATATTAATACACAGCAGAGATAATCTGTGGAGTTTTTTCCTTTTGTGGGTTGCTTTTTGGGTTTTTTTGGGGAGTGGTTGGTTGTTTGTTTTTGGGTTGGTTTTTTTTTGTGTTGTTTTGTGGGGCTTTTTGGTTTTCGTTTTTGGTTTTTTTTTTAGGGTGCTTTGTTTTGTTTCGTTCTGTTTTGTTTTCTTTCATTTTATGCTTGGGATTTAGCTGAAAAAGGATTTGAAACTGTGTCTGCAGACACATGACACTGGTTGGGCTCCTGCTCTAAGTAACAGTACATTCTTCCTGTGATTTAATCCTCATGAGGGCCAGCAAAATAAAATTTATATTTAGTCTTATAAGGCCTGCCACCACGTTTTCCTGACCCATCCAGAAAAATCAGGGTACAGCAACCAGCACTGTGCTGAAGTAACACAGAGCAACATAGGACTGGCCCAACCTTTCTCAAAGCAGCACAATGTAGATCAAAGAACTTATCAGAAAAGCCATGTTTCAACAGAGCTAAGTTTCAGAAAACAAGCCTCAGATTAGATAAGCAAATGCCCAGCTCTCAATAGGTGAAGGTGAACAAATCAGAGACTCAGGGGTTGAGCACTTGCTGGAGCCACGGTGCAGCTGTGCCCACAGCTGTAATGGAAGCCTGCAGAGGATCTGCTGGCACGGGTGGGTGGGCAGCCCTGATGAACAGCCCAAGGACAGCAGGGCTTTTGATGGGTGGGGGTAATAGTGGGGCAGAGGGGTGAGCAATGGCTGCCTCCTGCCAACCTCTGGTCAGGAATCCAGTGGTCAGGAATGCAGTGATCCCCCGAACCCCAGGACGACTGCGACATCCAGAGGGCAGCTGCTGGGATTTTTTCAGGGCACCTGCAGTATAAGTGCCCTGTGCCCAGGACCTCACGTTCAAGGCATAGAATGGGCAGACTGTCCACTGTTTTCTGCCTGTTCTGAGCTTTCTGAGGACAGCTAACTGCATCAGAAGGGCACACAGATCATTTCCACCTGGCCAACTGTGAGCAAATATGTGTGTTTGGGAAGGGATTTCAGATACAACGCTGCAGCAAGGATGACCTTGCCTGATGTGCTGTCCAACATGTGGGAGCAATCTCCGAAGAGCCCATCTGTAAAAGTGACAGCCTGTGTCAGCCTCCCCACTCCTCCATGCCCCAGCAGAACCATTGTGAGGACGGCCATTAGTTCAGGAGAACATGCATTCATTGAGCATGCACGTACATTTTGCTTCAGTCAGGAAGAGTATTTGCTTTATACCAAACTGCTTTGTAACAATAATTTGTACAGGACCAACCTACCTGCACTGAAAGGGGTCTAGGAAGGTAGAGATAAAGCTGAAAGGTCTCTTCTCAAAGACAGTATCTGAAGAATAACAAAAGTATATTTCTGGATCAGTGGAGTGGAGGTCATAGACTGAAGTGTTTTCCATCTGCAAAGCATCTTTTCCATCTTCTTAGCCCAACAAAGAGGAGCCTTTTTTATACCTGTATCCAAACATAAACAACAGAGTTGAGGAATTTTAACCTGAATGGATAGACATGTTGGCAGTATCTCCCCTACATTATTAAATGGCCAAGAAAATTGCTCCTTATCCATTTCTAGATGTAGATAGGAAGCATGGTTCTGTCAGCAAACTCATTGCCAGAAAAATAATTCCTTGTATTACATGACTATCTTGCAGATATCTCTGCTACAATCCATTGCCATGTTTAATTAAGCATTCATAGCTAGTTCAAAAACTGTAGTAAGCTGCACATTTACTAATTAATCAATATAAACAAACTGCTGTGCCTTGAGTCCCTTAAGAGGAACAGAGGAAAAGAGATAGCATCTATTTTTGCATCACAGTGACTCAGGGGTACTGCTCTACGTGCTGAGCAGTTTGTATTTTCCGGAGAACATCCACACCTTTTCATTTCAACAGTAAACTCCAGAGAAGTGCTCCTTCAGTTGAGCACACACTCCACAAATTTCTCACATGAACCTGAGAGAGGATATTTAAGAGTCATACACCTAAAATGTGCCTTGAATACTTGAAAAGGAGAGGTTTTGATGCGTGTCAAAGCATGAACTATTCAGCCAGGAATTGTCAAAGTGAGAGCTTAAATCTTAAAAGTTTAGCACTTCCACCTGGAAAAAGAGACACTACAAGAAACTTGAAGACCATCAGTAATGTGGGAAAAAACCCTCCAAGCCAGTGTGGACAAAATGTAGTGGCTCAAGGAAAAGAGACATAACCTTATTTGAAGAAAACTCTTCATGTGTCAGGAAGAGAATAAATTTGGACAATAGAGGGACAACAACACTTTACTGCTGTGACTTCCAAAATTTGGAGAAATTACACAGGGGAGGCAAGCAGTGTGGGGCAGGGCTGGAGGCACACACGTGTGTGGTGGATCTCTTTGCTGAGGAGGACCCTGGAGGAACTGCAGCCCATGAAGGATCCACAACAGGATGAGGAGCAGTGGGTGGCATGGATCAGCAGAAAAAAACCTGTTCTGCATCAGCCCAACCTCATGGGTCACCTGTCACCTCACTCAAAGGGATAGGGAGGGATTTGTGCAACATGCAAGGAAGTAGGGACCAGGAAAGGTGAAGGAGAACTGTGGGACTGAAGATCAGTATGGGGAAAGGAGAAGAAAGACATTTCCCTCAGGGTTTGTTTTCTTGATCAGCCCCTTATTTTTCCCCTCAATAGCCAAAGTAGTTGTTAAAAGCTTCTGTTAATTGGAAACAAATTGGATTAAATTCAATTTAAATCCCTGAGTCAGACTGCTTTGTTTGAGATGAGAGGTCTTAATTTACTTGGCATTTTCACACAGGTCTGGGCTGCTTTATTTCCTTTATTATTTTTCTTCTTTTTTTCCAATCACCACAATGTGCTGATAGGGGGATATTTCTTCTTTAGGACAGGGATGCTCAACATGCAACAGATGATGCCTATGGAAGGGGACTGCAGGGCAATGAAAATGTTTGCACTTCCTGGCTATCACTTCTGAGCACATACCTCAAACCTTTCCCTGCCACAGTCCAGACTGACCTGGGGACAAGTGGCAAAAGCAGCTGCGCTTTAGCCTGTTTCTGAAAACAGAGTGTGAAAGGAGGCTACCACCCTTGTTACTTCATACAGCCTTGGGTTGGGAACAAACACGGACTTACCTGTGCATAAACACCAGCTTTTCTGGCTGCACCACCCACACCGTGTGTGTGTATTTGGGAAATCCAGCCCCCTCCTGAACCGTGCAGCCCATGAGGAGCAGAGCTGCTGGGAAGCTGCAAGTGACAAACCCGGTCATCACCCACATGGTAAGGCCCAAAGGAACTTCTGCCTCCTGAAAAAAACTCTACAGCTTTTGGTTCACACAGGAAACACTGTTCTCTCCTATCCGTAAATCATGGTAGCTCAGGAGAAACTAATGCCTGCATTACAAAAGGATTACAGAGTGTTCCTTAGGGGTCAGGAGAGCCCAGAGCATTTCAATCAGCTCTTTGATATTTGCAATCTAGGCAAACTCCTAGGTCACTGGTTTAAGGATTAGAAAAAATAACAGAAATATTTCTTAAATTGGTTTTGAAATCTGCAAATGTTTTATGCAACAGGAAGACCAGGCTCTAGGAACAAGGTAGTGCCAGCAGCCTGCTCAGTAGCCCAGGAGATGGTGTTCACTCAAGAAATATTTGCATATTTTGGGTGGGACCAGGGTTCATGTATACAAAAGATAACAGAGCTCTGTGAGGCCTTAGCAGTTTGACATCAATACCTAAACACTGGCTTAAAAATGAAGCTGTATTTGTCTCAATTAAACATCACATGAGTGCTTAAAATAAAAGCAGATAGGAACACACCGAGCTCCATGACCAGTTCTCCACTGCTTGAAATTGAGTTCCATTTCCAAGATTTGCTGGTGACACTGAACTATTTTGGGTGCATTCCAGAGGAAACTGGAAAAAGGTGGAAAACCAGACAAAATGTTGTCACATTAAAGACATGCAATTTGAACTGTTTCCAAATTATACTAGATACTGAATTGAGTACATCAATTCAGAAGAAACACCACTGTATTTTAATAAAGAATGTAATACCAATCTCTGGACAAGCTGCCAGTGACAAAAAAAAACAAATAAAAAATCTAAAAGGAAACAAAATGTTACAGAAGATAGAAAGGCTTTTAACTAGCTCATCAGACAAGTGAGATAGTATCTAGCTAATAATTAAATTCTGTTTATCTTATTTTGACCAATACAACTAAGGCAGAATTTGAAGGTATCACAGGATAAGTGTGTGAGTTCCACAAGAAGTTGGGCTGATACAAACCGCCTTTTTAAATAGGCTACTCCAGGACAAGTAGCTTTAAGTGCTGACCATATTAGAGAACAGCCTTGCTTGAGAGTGGTAGTTGTCAGCACACAATGTAAGATTTTTAAAGAAATCAAATTGTATGAGTAGCTGCAGCAAACTTTACACCTCCACCCAGCAAAGCACCGAAATGCAGTTCTTTCTGTCTTCAGAGAAATGTAAAGCATCAATGCTGCCTCAAAAGTTTCTAATGCTAAGCTGTGTCAGACTCAGGAATGTTCAGAGGGCCCAGGATGCTGAGGGAAGAGATGTAGGAAAGGTGCTTTTAGAGAGAAATTTATTTTGTAATCTGTCACCCACAAAGGTAGTGGCCATAGGGAAGGTTCAGCCATCTGCCTTGTAAAGTCAAAGTCCTTAGGTTACCAGGGATATGGCAAAGGCTTTCAGGGAGGAACCCTCTTCAGGATGGGTTCAATTTAACATCTGCATGAGTGACTAGAAAAGATGAATAACATGTTCATGACATTTGCAGATGCTGATTAATTAGAAAATGAAGCAAAGAGCTAATATGCAGCTGAAAGGCAAAAAGAAAATAGTCAGGCATACACATAGAGTCACACACATTTATATGAGTGCACGCATCAGCTTCCAAACATAGTGAGGGAAATTATTTTCTGAATTACTATTTTTATCGACACTGGACTCACTCTGTTGAATGGCTGAATGAAAACACTTTTCCATGAAATGCAACCATCTAATATCTTTTACTGCTATGGGCAATACTGTCGATTTAGTTCTTTGCTTCCACTGAGGAGATTTCATCCAAATTCCTGATACTTTTCTTCCTATCTTCCGTTTTATCTTTTGTATATCTGTGTTGTAAAAGCAGCAAGTGAAAGCATTTCAGGCAAAGTCCAAAAGGGAAAGGGTAAAAGTGCAAATGAAAATCTGTTAATTTTTACCTGAGAAATCAAAACTGTGGTTGAGATATGTCCTGGACATGACCTTGTAGTTAGAGGAGGAAGCAAAAGGGGTTTGATTCCTGCTTGCAGGGACTGTTGGAGCTGAGTCTCTTTGCCAGACAAACACACCCAATGCTTTCAGGCCCTTCCCTCTGACTGGATTCCAGATGGGGCTGCCTGCTGGATGTGATAGCAGGGGAATGGCAGCCAAGGCCTGAACATCTTCCCACCTGCTTAAGGCTGGCAGGATGGTTCTTTTCTTTGCAATTACTCTGTGACCTGTCAAAGAAAAGTTTTTCATTTTTCTCTTCTGAACCTGGGAGCCAGGGCCGCTCACAGTCAGTGCAAGGTTAAACCACTGAATTATTGCTCATTTTCCATTGTTTCCTTCCTCTGGAGAAACAGCTCTGCCCCTTTTCACAAACTGCTTGAAAATCCTGCGTTTGGTTAGCACTGCCAGGTACATCTGCACAGGCACAAGGATGAGGATGTGAGGCAACAGGGTCACCTGCAAGCAGCAGGGGGAAGTATCAGGAACGTTGATTGCTCTGCATTCTCACTGGCCACACATTTTATTTATATCACACTCTGACACACTGGGCCAGGAAGGCCTCAGTAAGCTGGAAACACCTCACAGGTTTGAGTGGGGGCAGATTTTTAGCTCTTGAATATTAAGGCTAATTGTGTTTAGTGTTGGAGATTTTTTTCTATTTTCATATACACCAATCTGAAAAGAAGAGGCTCTTCAGGAAAAGCCAGCAACCCTCACACGTGTACATATGTTCAAAATAGGTTGGACAAGTCACTTCAAAGGGTTTATTTTCTATTAATCTCTCTGCTTACAAACCCAGCCATGTATTCTGGGTTAGAACTGCCCTGTGAAAAGTCATGTCCCAGTTTACTTGGAGCAAACTAATCACTCAGTCCTGCTAGGGCTGGAGCAGAAGCTCCTGAAGCAGTAAATGCTGCTGACCTCCTGCTTCACCCCTGTTCCATGTCTGTGGCTGCTCCCCCAAGTGACCTCTGTGCAATACAACTCTGGTGTGCCACAGGAAATGTAGGAAAAGGAGATGCAACTCTGCAATAGCCATGTGACAAAGGCAGCTGATGTTATGTCCAGGGCAGCAGGTCAGATGGACTGTGAATAAAATGATACTGGTTTTGCTGGTGTGGCATGCCCAGAGTCATTTAGCATACTGGGTGCCTATAGCACATCCTTTCTTACACCACAACTCTACTGTGCTATAAATGCAAAGAAGGGCCTGCAATTCCCCTGGCATAATTGCCACAGAAAAACCTCTTGGTCTAATGAAGTAATTCAGACTTTTATAAAATGTCATGTACAGCTTTACAAGAAAGCCTGACAATTTGACTATAGGAAGCAGAATTAGTGTGATTTTGTTAGCCTATTTTCAAGGTGTCATAACAACAGAAAGATGCAACATGATACTCTTGTAACTCCTTGGGTGTCAAATCAAGATTCTTTCAGAAAGCAACTTAAAAGCACAAGCCACCTTCCATTAACAAAGAGAGCTTTGATAGTATCTGTGTCTCTCAAATAGTTTCAGACTGTGGCAGGCAAAATCCCCATCTTTGCTCTGACAATGGGGGTAAGGGCAGGAAAGCCTTTGTGTGTATCCATATTCAAGGCTTGACCTTTCTGGCTGCTGGTGAAGGAACAGACACAAGGCGAATGAATGGGCAGGAGCTTTGGGGAAACTCCACCTCAGCCAAGAGGAGTCACAGCTCTCCATTCCTGCCCTCCTCCCACACCAGCCAGGTCCCTGTCCAGGAGGCTCCCAGTCCAGGCATTGCTGGCTACCGACCTTGCTGCGTTATTGGGGTTATCATGTACACTTGCAGGAGAGCAGGACACGTCCCTCAGCCCTTCCACCAGCAACCACAGCATGGCATCTCTCTGCAGGGCTGGTGTGCTGCTGTGGCAGACACTGAAGAGCTGCCTGCTCCAGGAGAAAGGAAGTTGTGCTTGGGCGAATAGATTTAAACCCGAGTGTTCAAGTCCAAGTCCAGTAGCTCATTCATGATACAATACAAAGATGTCTCACAGGAATTAATGCTTCACTCTCCTCTGCACAGCCCTTCATGCAGTGCAGTCTCTCCTGGTGCAGCCAGAGTTTCACTGTGGCAGCTGCAGCATTGCAGAGCATCCCTCTGCACAAATGACTTGGTTTTGTCCTGCCACATAAACAGCAGTCCAGGAGTGATATCTCCTTTGACCATTGAAAAAACACCAGCCTTGTTTGTGAATAAAACCACTGAAAGAGAAGCATTTCATGGCTAATTCGTAACTCAGTCAAAATCCTTGTCTTCTTTGGAGTTTATAGATTTTAACCAGTGCTTGAACTCTGTATGGACCTGGGAGATGCACAGGACCCCAGCAATGTGGTGATTCCCTACCTCTTATAGTTGTAACATGCCACATTTCCATCTTTCTTTCTGCAGGGATGATTACAATCCATGCACCTCATTTGCATTAGTCTCATCAGGCTATGTAGAACTTAGTCAGCTAAATATCAAATCCAGCTCTAGCAATTCTGCTTACCTAGAAGAAATAAAGCTGAATGAGTTGAGGAAAAAGTAATCAGCTTACTTTGTTCTGATACAAAATATTTGAAGCTGATCTGGGATCACGTATCTAGGTTACTACACTGATATTTAGAATATTGTGAATGCTGGGTATTGGGTGCCCCAGTAAAACCTTTAATAGGAGAAGCTGTGACTGCTGCTTCTTTTTAGCTGTGTGACATCTGAGGTCTCAAGGTTCCTTTGCAGCACACCCTGGACATGCTCAGGTAACTCTGAGATCCCAGAGTCCAGATGCAGCAGTTCCTACATGCAAGAGACAGAAAGGAGAAGCATGCTGGATAACAGCTGGCCAGATGAATAATTTTCCAGAAATCATGGAAAATGCTATTTTTTAGGAGGACTTGATGGGACTCACACCATTCACAACCCAGAGTCTTGTTCCATCTCCTAGAGCAGGCCACAGTGTCAGGGTTCTGGTCATTTGCCTGACAATGCTGTTGAACCAGTCCTGGGTGAATCAGTCTCTGTTGCTCCATTGTCCTACAGAACAGATGGTGTCTGTGCATTTTCCACAGCATTGAGAAACAGAAGGGATATGTTATCACATCTTTCTAAGACCAAAACCCAGATAAAAAAAAAAATTAAAAGTTCTCTTTAAAGATTTACTAGTGGAGATTTTGTTCTAAGTAATGAAAAATGTCTCATCAAACATAATACTCCTCTGCAAATATTAGCGTATAACAAAGCCAAGACAGCAGAGTGAAACTGCTCATTTTTTGAGATTCTGCCTTCTTGTGGAGCAAGAGACTGAAGACTGTTTAACTTCAATTTTCCCACAATTAAAAGCATGTTCAAACAAAGCCCAGGGCACATATATCTTTGCACTTACAAATCTGTACAAGTTATGTTCAAATGTGACACACACAGACCTATGCTATTATTTGAACTGTGAGTCATAGAAAAAAGCAATGTTACAGCCAGCACAAGGACAGTTGAATAAATTTCCATCAACCTCCTTGTTAATGATGTGATAAACTGTCATCAGGGATTTCTCCTGTTTCCAAAGAAAGCCCCATGACCCATCAGAGCAGTAGAAACCCCTGGCAGAGCTCCTGCCAGGTCTCAGTACAGGCACTGCAAGTCCTTGGTCGTGCTTGGTGAAGGCAGCTAGCACATGAAGCGTGGGCTTCATCAGATGATCACTGAAGCCAAATTTGCTCCTTGGAAAACATGCACACATTCCCACAGTCCCAGGAAACAGTGGGCTGCCAAAACAGATTGCCTTGGCTGACCTGGCCCAGCTTTTTCCTAGCAGAAAATACACACTGAAGATCTCTTAGGCCAATTTGCCAACTTCTGCAAAGGTGAAAACTTCATGGCTGTCCCCACTTAAGTCATTGAATGGGCTCATAACTGGCCTGCCACAAATGCTGGGGTTGAGCAGCCAAGATGATTTTACCCACCCCTTCCTGCAAAAGGTGACTACAGTGTCCAGCTAAACAGCCCGTGTGGGAGCTCCACAAGAAACCAGTGAATCTGCTCTCTGTTTTAACTCCGTTGTCTCAAGACTTTTTCCTGCTTCCCTGGGCATGAATCCTATCACACTTACAATTTTATGACTCAGGAGGTGAAGCACATCTGGCTGCTGGGGAATTGATAGGAGAAATAAAGGGCTTTCCTTGCAGCATAGCTAAGTGCCAAGCTTTTCAAGCAAAGTTGCAGCCTGCAGTGTGCTAACCACACTGTCCTTATAGGCACAGAGATATCAGGCAGCAAAAAGCAATAAAGTGGTTATATGGTTTGCCAGATAGCCTTAAAAACAAAAGGGAAGAAAGTATAAAAGCACTTGGGTTTAGTCACAATTTGGTACAATGTGGTAACCTTCCTTTCCAGAGAAGGTGTTACCTTGAGTTTTGGGAGGTGGGCTCTAGTACAGGCTCTTTCACAACTCCAATGATTGGTTTCCTCTCCCTAGAAACAGCATTAGTCCGTCCAGACCAGGGGCTCTATTTGACCCAAGACATTGTAAAGAGACCTCTGGGGCCATTTTCTGATGCGGACCCCAGAGTGCCTGGGAACACAGGCACCAGCTTGTCTTTCTTGGTTCCTCCTCATCTGCAGGGAGCAGGTTGGTGATTAGGCTGGGATCTGCCATGGTCCATGCTGTGCCTTGTCATTGGGGATATCACTAGGTGGCCCTGTTAGATTGTCTCTTCCTAATGAGCAAGTTTTTAATCTTCAAAAAATATTGTACTGTTAAGGACTGGAGCTGTAAAATATATTTTTATATTTTTTTTTATTTTTGCTTTCTTTTAAATAAAGGATTCTTATTTTGAAAGAAATCATTATATGATTGTGAGAGCTTGCTGGGAGGTTTATTCCCTGTATTTTGACAGAAACCCTTCAAAACCACAACTCTGAGCTCAAAGGAATGAACTTTCTTTCAGAAGAGATTTCTTTGTACACGGTTTGAGATGACTTTTGCTCTAAAGTTAGTAAATGCATATAAATAAAAGAAGATGGGCTTTGAGCAGCTGATAATCTAGTCTACTTCAGTAGAAAGGTAAAGCAGAGGTTTGCTACAGTTTGGCTCAGTGCCAGGAGGAAAAGGACAAGTTTGCTTTTTTTCTCAAGTGGAAAGGCTGACACATTTGCAAGGACCTGTTTCATTTACCTGGAACTGCACAAGGACAAAGTATCAGCTTTTCAATCCTGTAATGTGTTACTTGTCCTCTCAAAGGTTATTTGTGCTTCTGTGAAAGGCCATTGCAACATTCAGCTTTTCATAGCAATCCTTTCCAATTAGAAAAAACAGGAGTGTTTGTACAGTGAAGCTTGTAACCACTTGTACAGCTGCAGCATGAAGGCATCTTGGGAGTGAAAGAGTTTATAACTACAAAAAAATCCCACAATCACATTTCCCATCACTGAGGATCTGGACCAAAGCTCTGTGTTTCATTCTTTGTACAGCTGCCTGGCTACTCAGCACTGTGAATTTTAAGGAGAGCAGAGAGTATCAGCACATTGTGTTGAACTTATTTTGGGTCTGCTGGGAGAAGGGAGACATAAAAGGTTAGAAAAGAAGAAATTATTAGTACCTGGGAAATAATGGGAGCAGAGAATGTGCTGCATGGAAAAGAGTGATGAAAGCTCTCTTGAGTTGTTGATGAGTTACTTCCTGCGAGCCACCACCTCTGCTACCAAAGAGTGGTTGGCGCTGCAGCAGTTAAGGAAAATCCAAAGACCAGTTTGGCTCTTCAGCAGTGAGCTGACCTTGCAGTCTGAACACTGATAGCTGCTGTAATTCAAGATTGTGCATGCTCCAAAAGACCAGCTGCCACCACAAAAGTCATGGAGATGAGGAAAACCAATGAGCAAAAAAGTCCACACCTCTTCAATTTATTCTCCAAACTAAACAGAGTGAATCTTCATCCCCAGCAAGGTGTCAGTGGAGAGGGGAGGGAACAGCATATTTGTCCAGCTGGTACATTATAGCCAGAAAAACTGGGCATTTTAAAATGCTCACTGTCTTTACACAGGATGAAAAAACAAGGGATGGATTTTCTCCACTAGCATCAAGTCAGCAAACCCACCAGTGACATGTGCCAATGTCCATGGAGGGAAATCTGTCCTGGATGCTGCAGAAATGATGGTGAATGCTCTCTGTATACCAAAAGAGCATAGTCCCAGTAAGAGAATAAAGCTCAGATTCTCAAAGAAGAAGACATCTGTTCTGAATATCCTGACTAACAATAACATGAAAGGTCTGGCTTAAGACTCAAAAGACCTCTCCTCTATTTTGAAGCCATTTGACTTCCACAGCGCTGTGATTTCTCTGGGAATTTGCTGGGAGGCTGTTAGGAAGACTCATGCCACATGGAAGATTAGGCAGCCTCTGGGACCCCTTCCTTTCCTAAGGACGCAGCTTCCAGCCAAGAAGAGCTTTGAGACGAATCCATGACCACCTTACTGATTAGAGCTGGCCATTTGCAGGGCCTTCTAGGGGTTATTTGCTTGTTCTAGCCTTGCACTTGAATAAACTAAGCCATCATATTAAGTGGCAGGGACCACACAACATCTGTAAAACCTGCTTGACCTGAGAATCTCCTTTGCTTACCCATTCTTGCAAGGAAGGTTTTGCAATTAGATATGGCAAGGCAATTTGGCACAAGAGGCATTTCCCACTTAGAAATTCTCATGATTATATGGGATCAAGTGGTGTGTCCAGCCATACACAGCCACACACGGGATGGTGACAGAGTTCTCTCTCAAGCACTACAGAAGGCAGCAGGCTCATAGCTGCAGGCTCTAGAGAGATGTATCAGAGAGAGACTTTTCAACTACTGTTCTTAAACTTGAGCACCTGCCCCTGTTACATGCCAAAATGTTACATGCATCAGAAAGAGAAATTAAAGGATACTTAAGGCAGAAAAACCTTCCAGAGAAGAGGTTTCTGCTGCCTCCATCCCTTTCTTCAACCGTGGCACCTCTCATCCGAAGAGTAAATTATCCACATATTTCTAAGCACTGAGGCAAGCAACGAGGGCTTTTTACATCTCTCCCAGCCTTGCCTTCTCCATACAACAGTTGTTTTCAATTACAGGCTGCTTCCATCAGGATCTCTCACTCTCCCTGCTTGCAGGAGACAAGTTAGATACTGACTTTGTATTTTCACCTTAGATGTTCTCTGGACTGTGGGGGAGGAAAGGGAAAGAAAGAAAAAGTGAGTGTAAGTGAATATCAAGAACCTGCCTTAGATAAAATATTCAGATCTTACCGTGAATAATACATGGGAATGGAAAAACATTTTTCCAGCTACGTGCAAGCCCAGTGCACTGTAACAGAGACTGTACCAACGTCTTACAGAGGACCAAAAGATGCAAAAATTTTGGCATAGCTTCTGTTCTTAACTAAATTCCCCTTCAACAATGCAGCAGCAGACATAGGCCATACATACACACACACACACATTCTTTACACTTCTGCTCCAGCAGCATGGGTGCCGTGCTCACATGCAGCAAAACAAAAGAACTTGGTCAGAGGTTTCAGCTGGAGGCTGGGCTGCTCTGTGCTGCTGATCAGCAGGAACTATCCCCAAGATGATTAATAGAGGTTTGCTTTGCAGCTGCCATGTCACCACCACTCTGCACCTTTGTGTGCCCCCCCTCTCCACTCAATTGGTGGCCATAGCAACATCCCCAGCATTGCCTGCAGCGCCAGCTCTTCCCTCCTTTCAAGCAGCCTCCGCTTTAGGAAACGATCCTCGTGAGCAGCAAACCTGTGTTCTCCACACTTACAGGCTTTCAAATCTGTGAGCATTTCCCAGCAGGATTCTGACATTCACTGGGTGCCAGTGGCCCTGCTCATGCCCTGCCTTCTCCTGCCCATCCCACACTGACTGCTGCTTCCCCGGAGTGTAACAAGGCTCACACCAGGCTCAAAGCAAGGCTGGCTTCGCCTGCTGGCAGCATTTCATGGGCACCCTTTGGGGCCACTTCTGCCCTTCACAGAGGGGATGAGCCTGGCCTCTCTGCAGCTCTGCTTGGGGCACTGGCCAAGAGTGTCTTGCCTCTCCTCTCTTTGTTCCTCTCTAACCAGAGGGTTGGCTGGATTCAATCCTGGCAAGTCCCTTCGTAAGAGCTGCTGAATCAACCTGGCCACCAGCTGTAGCTGGGAAAATGTCATCCCCCTCCAGTGGATGGGAAAATGCTCATCTAAGGACGTATTGTAACTTGGGCTGCCTGAGCATCCATTTTATGGATGCCACGCTGCTGTGGGAGCTGCTCATCTCCCTGCTCTGACAAGTTGCAGATGTCTCCTTCAGTGTTATTCTAGTTTCAGGCACAAAGTGCACAGAGGCTGGAAAATAAGTAGCCCTAAGGGATTTTGTGAACTCCCCCATCTGCTGCCTCAGGATACACATGCCTCAAGGCACTGTGTACATCTAGAAACCAGGGAAAGGAAAGGGGAGGGAACACAGAGGCCTCCCATTCCCACTCACAGGCTCTGGGGAGCAATTCAGCACTTGTATAAATGCAGGGACAAGGGCCTGCACTGCTCAGCAGTCAATTCAGGTAATGGCCGTGCCAGGCTGAAACTGCTGCTCCAGATCAGCTCTAGTCATAGCATTCCTCTTTCCAAAGGCTGCTTGCACAAGTGATCCAACAGGCTTAGCTTTCAAAGTACTTATTACTGTTTAAAAAACAAAAAAATCCACAGACTATCTCTAAGTATACAGAAGCATACACGCAGCTAGAAGGAAAGATTTTGTTTACTTTTTATGCCCTTCACTGCTTTAAGACATAATTGATTTATGCAAGGAGATAAAAATGTTACTTATTGCAGGCCAGTGTATTTCCAGACTGAACTAATCATCATTAGCCTTTCTGATTACTAAGTAAACAACCTGCTTAAGTATTGACCATAAATCTATGATATCGCTTGGATTCATTTTAACTTTGCACAATAATGTCAGCTGCTGTGAGATGCAAATACAATAGATTCACTTTCCAATTGCTTGTCAGAATATTGTACATGTGCTACTGCAGTATCCCAGGCTCAGATATTGCATTCCTCCCCTGAGGTCTAACAAACAAGAATTTCAAGAGGGCAGCAAATGAATTTCTAGCCTGAGGGAAAATGTTTGATGAAAAAAGTCACATTGTTACAGTTTTCATGGAAAAAGAGATGAAAGTGGGGTTGAAAAAAAATAATACTGGAGTGGTTTTAGCTGTAAGTGCCACTGAGGGCCCGATAAGAGCTGTACCTTGTCATTTTTTAGACTAGTCTCTTTTGCACACTAGGGCTCCCACTCAGGCTCACACAAAGCACTCCTCACTGGGTATAAGGTAGGAGGAAGACTACTGCTCCCTGTGGGCAATGTCAGGAAAGAGAGCTGCCTGGTAAAAGCTAAAATATAATTCAGGAAGCATTATATCTGGATTGACTTAAAATCATCATTTTTATTGGAAGTATTCTTTCTCATGGTGAGAAGTTCTTTGCTCCTGTGAATAGTTAGCACTTTCCACAAAAACTATGAAAGCCCAGTTTATCCAAGAGAAATGGCAATGGAAATCATTTGGGTGAGCTTTCAGAATACCACCTTGCACTTTGAAAACAGCAAGCGAGTAGTCTTCCTGCTCTATCCATCGGGAATCCATGGCAGACAGGCCAAGTGGACTGGACAGCAAGTAGGTTTAGTGCAGAGAGCTGCTACTCAGCTCTTGGCTTCATCACCAGTTGAGGGAAAAGATGCATCGGGGCATTAAACAATCACTGCATGCATTATCACATTGCCTTATCACCTTCTTTGTCCTCTTATTTTGCCCCCTTGAAAGTGAGGCACTGTGACTACAGAAATCCATCTCTATTGTTCTTGAATTCATTATGGGTAGTAAACTGATGTGCAAAAATCCCCCGACTACAAAACACATATAAAATCCAAGCAGTCCTAAAATGCCAAGAGATTTCATAGGAGCCCCTGGTGAGGCAGGATGCAGCTGAGGTAACCTGCTTCTCCAGCCTCCTGATTGCCTTGATCCATTTTCAAGGAAGAGGATAAAATGTCACAATGACACATTTTACTTGAGCTAATCAATGCTGTGGGCTGCAAAGCAAAAGAAAACAGCCCCATTAATTCACAATAACCTTCTTCTGAAACCTTTGGGATTTTATGCTTAGCTGCTGCTAAACAGAGGAGGTTAAATAACAAAAATGCAGAACCACTTACTTTGCTTCTCAGCTCTGATGGGCAACCTTCAGAGCAGGCACAGCTACAGGTTAAACGCTGTGGTATGATCCAGACCAGACACAGAAGCTCCCTCAGGCTTCTCTGCCAGCTGCATTGCCATCAGTCACTGCTGGGCTCCCTCCTCTATCCTCAGGAAGCAGACGCGGTCTGAGGAGCAAGGGAGCCTCCTGAAGAGTCTGCACTGAGCTACAGCTGGAGTAGCATTAGGGCTCAGGACAGCTGGATGGCTCAGGGGGTGAGCAGGATATGTTCAACCCTTTACTGTGTGCTTCTTCAAAGGCCTGCATGAATGAACCAAGTCAGAGCTCTTGGTGTGGGCTGTTTTTTTAGTTTGTTTGTAGGTTTGGTCTTATTTTGTTAAATATGAGCAGAGGTTAGGGTTATTCAGAGAGAATGTCCTGTCCCTTCTTTCCCAAAGCTGTCCTCTTGCCCTGATACAACCATGCTTTCCCTGCCTCACTGCCACGCTCAGAGGCTTCTCCCAGCCCTTTCTATCAGGCTCCCTCTGTGGTCCATGTCATGTGCACACTGGGAGCGCAAAGAAAGCCAACAGCTTTCCTAGGATTAACTTTCAGCAAAAATTACTACTTTTTTTTTAGCAAAAAGTAATAACTTACTACTACTACTACTACTTACTAGTTTAATTTATTTTTAAAATAAAAACACTCTGAGGAAAGCTCCCCTTTAAAAAGAAGAGAGACCAGTAGTGAAGGAGTTAAAGCAATTGATTTCAAGGCAACTGGAATACCAAAAGCTTGATAGGTGACACCTGTGGCAGGAGTATTACATAATAAGTTTATAGCTGTTTAGAAAGGGCAAGCAAGACTAAAACAATTAGTCTGGTATGTCAATGAATACTTTTTAAAATATATATATATTGTTTTTAGTCTGACAGGACACAGGATAAACTTAGATGTCTCTGCTTAGTAAGGAAAATGAAAGAAGCAGCCTGGAACACACAAGAGGTCTGCTACAGGTCATCTAACAAGCAGCATTAGGTATGGAGTTTTAATTTGTTTTCTTTAAAAAAAAAGTCATTAGCTGAAGACTTTGGTAGCCTTTTCTCTTCCCAATACAAAGCTATGAAACAGGCAAGAGATTGAAGAGCTTCTTGGGATACGATGCGAATGATTTTCTGCAAAGTTAAAGGGAAGAGGGAGGTTCGGAGGATGGGTAGCTCTCTGAAGAAACAGTATTAAAAGCACACACACATGCTCTGCCAGTGCGGAGGAAGCATAGCAGGAGAGCAATTTGGCTCTGCTAGGAGCTATGAAACAGCCTGAAACTTGAGAAGAATAGAAAAATAGGACATAGGAGACGTTATTCAGGAGAAGCATGACAGAAGAGCATGAATTTATAAGGGTAAAATCAAAGGCCAAAGACACAGAAGAGGCCCAGAGAACAGCAATATTACCAGAAAAGTATGTAAATTAATACATTAGCAAGACAATAGAGATCACTTCACGGTGGGAAGGGAGCAGCTAGCCCTGAGGAATGGAGCAATGCATTCTGCTTTGCACTGAAAAAGACAGCTAACTAGGAGTGGATGGGCAGGAGAATAACACCCAGGGAAAGGGTAAAAGAGCCAAGATGATACCAGAAGAGAACACGCCATAGAGTACTCTGAAAATGTACTCTGAAAAGGTAGAAAATGCCTGAAAGCTTTTTAACTGGTTAGACCTGAGGAAATGTACCCAGATTGCTCATCAGCCTATGGGAGAACATGTCAAAATGACCACAAATTTCTGTTGTGCTCTTGGAGAAAAAATGGCACTGGACAATGGGAAACAGAAGAGTAAAATGGTCCTTAAAAAAATTATTTAAATGTCCAGTGATACCAGTGATAACAGAGCAAGTGGCTTCAATTGCAATTCCTAGAAAAGCACTGGAACAAATTCTCTAATTATATGTGAACATGCAGTAAGCAAACATGTTACAAGCAACCAACATCACCAACTCATTAATAAAACCCACATCAAATCAATCTAGTTTTTCACACCTTGCCATACCAGAATATAAAATCTCAGAGAGGCTTGTGGGCTTGGTTTGGGAATTTTTTTGTGAACCCCCCCCCCATCATTTTGGGTTTGAGCTGGGTTGGTTTTTTGTGGTTTTTTTTTTTTTTTTTTTTTCCCCCACATCCAGCTAGGTTTGGAAAGGGGAAATAATTGGTCGCTGAGAGAAGCAGAGGAACCTCGGGAGACTTTGGTAATACAGGAGCTTAAAAATGTGCCATGAAATGAGATCTCTTTAAATGCTTCTCTTTATTTGTATATTTTACAATCACTGCTTTATATGTCTGGCTATCCAGATCACTCGTGCCGGCTCCCCACCATGACACAGGTGCTACAAAGTATTTCTTTAAACAGCACAGTAGGAATAAGGATTACAAGGAAATCTGAGGTTCATAAACGCCAGCTGAATGTAAATACACCTTTCTGTGTGCACATGAAAGCGTACTGCAGTGGCATCCAGAACTGTTTTAAAAATAATTATGTGCATTAGTCATGGGGTTGAGCAAGGAAAGGTTTCATAAAGGCAGAGTTGTCAGCCTCCATCCACACACAGCCGAGTGTGGGGAGGTGCAGGCAGAGATCTAATATGTGAAACTGGCTGATAATTACCTTACATCACTCGGCAAGAAAAACTAACCTGTGAAAACCATACAATATGTGAATTATCACCTCACATAGAGGGAGGAGGTCTCTGAGGACAGGGGCACAGCATGTCAGCCCCTGGGGCAGGGGGTGGTAAAGAGACTCTCAGTGCTGTAGCTGGGACGTGTAGGCCTAGGGAAGTTCTGGTGAAAGGCATGAGACTCTGAGATTTCAGGGATCCACAGGAGAAATCTAGTGGGTGGCTGCAGGCTTTTCCTTGTGAGAGAACATGGGCAGCTTCCAGGCCATGGTACCAGGCTGGGCAGGCATAGTACGAGGGGCAGCTGACCTGAACAGGGGCCTGGCTTGCAATAAGTGATGGGAACATGACAGAAGAAGATGGGAACACCTGGAAACTGTGGACTGTGGTTCAGAAATCCGGGTACTTGAAAGCTATCAAGACACAAAAAAATCATTGGTTAGATTCCTCTCCTCCTTGGGTTACCTTGGCTCAATACACGTCATCTAAATAAACCACTGACAACCACTGGCCACTTGAAAAACCCAACAAACTAACATAAACTTTCCAATTGTTCCAATCCAAATAATTAAGAGAAAAGTAACCAACCTTTTCAACAAAAACTCTAAATTTTCCCCTTTTCCTTTAGCAACCTCCTACAACACATGAACATAACTAGTGGCTGCATTGCAGACACCATCTGTTCCAGCACAACAGCAACTCACCCACTTCTACCCACTCAGCATGACCAGAATTTAGCAGTGCATGCTGCATGTGCAGGGGAGGCACATGTGTTGTGAGTGGTGGAGGAGAGCAAACTAGGATAAGGAAGGGACAATTACTGCTAGAGAGAGAGCAGAGAGCAGCTCTGCAATGAATCCTCCTTTTTGAGAGGATAACGAGTTGGCCACACTCTAGAAGGATGAGAAAAATTAATCCAGGATAACCAAATGTTTCACAGATCTTGTAAACTGCCTAGTACTGATGCAGCCATCCAAACCTATTGCTTCCTTGCCACCAGCCACATCCAGCAATTCAATCATTTTTAGTTTGAAAATCCTCTAGTACTGTGCTCCACAGAGTATTTTCCACAGGTAGGGCATCTCATGGAATACAGGTAAATCATTCCGGTAGTCAGCCTGGGAATTCTGGCATTAGCGCAGGCATGGGCAGAGGACTACAACTTGGACCTCAAATTCTCTTTTCTCATCCAATAGTTTAGTTCTGTGGCCATGAGATTCTGCACGGAATCTTGGGAGAAAGATACAAATAACTGCATCTCACAGGAAGGACTGTAAAACCAACTTTGCTTGGCAACAAGACACATACAATACCTCATCTGTGGGGAGCTATACAAAAATGTGTCTTCTTCTGATGAACTTCAGCTCTTGCTATTCCCCCCACCACCTCCAACATGGAATGCATGACATCTACCAAGATCTTTTTCTGTAAGAATTTTAAACAATGAGCACAATTCCATCAAGGAGCAATTTCTCTGAAGCAACAGGAACACAGTGAGAACAAGGTTGTGCCCAGGGTTTCAATTCTTTGCAGAAAGGGCTCTGCACTGTGGGCTTCCTCTCAAGGCATGATGCCAGTGCTGTACTTCCAGTTTCTATGACTTTATGCTCTCTTGCTTGCTATTCTTAGAAAATAAAGGTTCCATGCAGTATCATTCCCTTTGCACTTGGATGTTTTGGTAATTCCATCAGTTCACACACCAAAACTTCTGCTCTTCAAATATCTGCTGAAATTATATCTGCCTAGTTTCTGTAATTAAGCAGTTATTAAGGAAGTAATTTTTTCCCATATTTAACCCTTGTGTCACACCCCTGTTTCCTTATATACCATTGCTTGGTTGACTGTGCATATATAAACTGTTTTGTCTCTCCTGTGAACTAACCTGAAAGCTCATTGGAAGGGGGATTGCATTTGACAGTCATTAGCTCAACATCAAGTACCCTAACTGTATCAGATTACAAACTTTAATAATTGGCTTGATTAGGGCAAAAGGCATGATACATAAACCAGTGCTTGAATATACACTGAAAGTAATCATTGCTACATAAAGTATTTTATTTTCCCTATTCTCTGCCATCTAAACTCTCTGAAATACCAGGAAATCACTTTCTTAAGTCATTACCCTTAAAAAAAATCCTCAATCTACATAACAGTGTAATGACAGAAGAGTAAACAGTTTACACAGATGGCAATAAAGCAAGATTCAATGTAACTGGAAATAGTAAATTATGCATGTATTACAGGGATCTACAAAAGCAAAATCCTATGCATATAAATAATAAAAGCAGCATATATACGGATTTTTTTCAATAGTTTGAATTAAGTTTTTACTTCAGTACAAAAATTACTGTAGAAAGCTAGATAAAAAACACTCTTTATATGTATAAACATATTTATATTACTTGTATGGCCAGCTTCATTTTAGACTGACCCTTTTTAATACTTTTTAAGGCTGAGATGTCAAATTGAGTGTATGTGTTCTCTGCCCATTTTTAGAGCTAGTTTTGTTATTCACTTAAATGTTCTGTTTTCTCTTTCTATATATGTCCTCTCATAGACATCTCTCTCTCTATACACCCCCTTCCTATCCTGTCTTGATGAAGAGATAATATTTGAAAGTAATGCCATTTAAACGAATCTTTAGGACTCCTGTAAGAGCACTTGCCAAGACGGAGTTTCTTAGTTACACAGCTGATGAGTTTTAAGCCAGGCCAGTTCTGAGCAGTTACTGCCACAGAGGGTGAAGTTGAATAACAGAGGCCAAACAGGAAAAAACCCAGCATGACCAGCATCAGGCCATGAGAGAACAGATGACTCTGTAGGAGTGAAGAAACCTTCCCACTCCAAAGGGAGCTCAGACTGGCTGTGGCACTCCCTGAAGATGGAGAGACTGTTTCCCTTAGTAAACATCCAAGAGGACTGGGGAGGAGGAAGAAGTGTAGGAAGCTCCTTGTAAATGGTTATCCTCCATTCTTCAGCAGGTCTAGTAACTCTTGGGTTCTGCATGGTATCTAGACTATGTTCAGCCCTAACTTTCCTTCAGTTGGAAGTTCTACTTCTCCTCAGTTCCTGCTTTACTTACCAAAGTAGGGGAATTATCCACTGTATAAGAGTTGTATAAGAAAGAGCTCCTGCAGAGGTGGTGGCATTTTCCCAGCTGAGACAGCTTGAGGCATTTGCTCATGCGCTGACATCTCATTTGATACAGCAGGCAGTTACTGAGGTAGCAGAGGTGCAATATCACAATACTGAGAGCTGTTCACACGGAGGACAAAACAACATCCTCTGTTCAAAATTCAAGTTTCCTCAGCAGTACAATGTGAGGAGATTTTCTTGTAATAGTGTTTCTGAAACTGAAAAAAAAGCCCAAAAAACCCCAAAAAATTCCAAAAATAAAACACAAAACCAGCACCAAACAAATGAAAAGTCAACCCAGCATACAGATGAAAATAACACAGACCTGACTCTTCATAAAAAAACCCCAAAAAACAACAAAAATTAATAGTCACAACCAGTTAGGAGACAGCAACAAGTAACTTCATAGGCATAAGGTATTTCAGTTTTAGGCACATTACCTGAATGCTGGAGTCACTGCATCCTTTTAGACTAAGTATTATACGTAAGTAAATTGGCCTCATTTGAAAGCAGCAAGCTTATGCTAACTTGGAATCTGTATAATCGAATGCAGAGCTTAAGAGCTACACTACATTTCCATGACATTTGTATGAATATGCACCAAGCAGAGTTAACCATGAGATGAGAGCTGAGGACTATCATGCTCAAAAAGGACACTTAGCAAGGAGTAACATTCAGCATTTAAATGAGAATATATGAGGTCTAAAAAAACAGGGCATTTGTACTGACACAGAAAGCTCTGAAGGCCAAAATTACACTTAAGCAGGAACAAACCCATTAGCAATCAGCATTCCTATTCCCACAGCACTCCGGGTTACATCAAAGTATACAGTAGATTTTTCACACACCTTTCCATCCTGTTATTACCATCTGACACCCCAGTTCACACTATCATTCATGCCAGTGCAACCTAACTGTCCCTAAGCAATTAACTCTTGGGCTTGAGATGGCTAGTGGTGAGGAAACCTTTTCCTATCAGTGCCAATTAACTAATTTCTTAAACTGTAGCTGATGCAGATGAACTAAAAGGCTCCTGTTATAAATGATGTTGCATCTTTTGTGGGTGGGTGCCAAACTCAATAAAATAGAAGTAAATCAGAACACCTTTGCTTTAAAATAGAGTGTCGCAGGTATTTGAGCTCCCCAGTAGCAGTGTCAGGCCACAGAAGGGTTCAGGAGTGTATAGAGGAATCTGGCCTTTTATCACGCTCCAGCAGGATATTGGTGTCCCTTATTCCTAAAGATGGACCTGGGAATCTGAACTGGCACTCTGAACCCAGAGACAGCAGCAGTGACCCCAGTCTCTCAAATGACTTTCAGTTATTCTCACAGAGTTCATTTTAACAAATTGTGAACTGAATTTTGCCACTTAAAATGAAGATACAAGTTTTCTTAGCAGATTGGCTTTTGCACATACCAGCTTTGCATATTTTTTTTAGTACATGAAACCCAGTTTAATTACATTGTACTAGGACTGGCAAAAAGTAACTTAATCCCAAATCAACATGAAATCAGATATTGATAATTTGTATTATATTAGTTAAAATATTTTACTTCAAGTACTACAAGGAAGATAAGCTAAATTGCTTATTTCACTGCTTGAAAATGTTTATATCACTGAACTAAGACATGAAAAATCTAGACATGAAAATAATACATATACTGGGGAATGCCATTTGACATTTATATTCCCAGTTGTTACAAGTCCAAACAAGACTCTTAAAAGGGAGGTTCTCTTGCCTGTGACTGCTCTTTAGGAGTCTTTTGAGTTACATAATGGCACTTCTTCCATATTCCTGGCTCCCCAGTGGAGCACCTCACTCCTCCATGGGGTAGCCAGTACCATAAGGATATTAAAGGATTGTCTTGTATTGGAAGAATGGAACCTTCCTTCATGTCCAAAGATCATACGTAATGCTCAGCAAGTTAAAGCCCTCTTCTCCCCTCAAGCAATCGGCTATGATACAGTTACAAGCTTGGAGTTTACTTCTGCCTTTTCTCCTCCAAAAGGTCCTTCTTGCACCCTATCTTGCTATCAAGCTGTGAAGATACCAGTACATCTTGCCATAAACTGCTTCATTTGGATTTCCAGCAAAACCTTCATCCTGGTAGTGCTCTATGTACCTGTAAGAGATTCCAGTGTGCACACATATCCCGTCCAAGCTGTCCAGACAGTTGGTTTTGGCCTTGTGCTTCCTTTCACTGAGATTTTATTGAATTCATAATTTCATCATGAAGGGTTATTGACCTCAAGCTTAAAAAGACTAATCAGTAGGCAGAGCCACTCCTTGTAAACAGCAAAAAGTCCCAGTTCTTAACGAAATCTCAAACATATTTTCAGGTCAATGCTCTATCCATCTGTCAGTGTTTCATTCAATGTGTTCTATATTTTCAACTTGCATTTTAATTTGCATGTAAACAGAAATAATTCAAGAACAGCATCACTGGGCTCTGATTTGTTGTGAAAATGTGATAAGCACCATGGGGCAACAGACGGTGTAGAAGATCATTCAGACATGCCTGGTTAGTACCCCGAGAACACGTGAAATCCCAAAGGGAAGGACAGGCTGCAGATTTCATACACAGGAGCAAAAAAGAAAATCTGCACTCAAACTGTTATGTGGGTTTGCATGACATGACTGCAAAGGTTTATTCATCTAATTAATCAAGACAATCCTCTTTCATAAAACTTATTGCGAGTGAAATATTCCTAATAATTTGTGACTTGCTTGGTTTCTTTTTTTACTATGGTATATAGACCAGACATTTCCCATACAAGCTTGATTGCTTAGATAAAATTCAAGCTGCATCCACCCGTGATTTCTTAGTTGATTCCTTTCCTATCAAAAAGGTCAGTAACTTTTTAATGCAAGTCTTATTTTCTTTTTGAATAAGCCACAGTAAAACCATACAGCCAAAAAATGCTTTATTTCACCATTAGCCGTATAACCAATATGCATAAAATGGTGGCTATATTTTTGTTCAAAACATTTCCAAACCCCAAGAAAGCTCTACTGAAAACATTAACCAACCTTTTATTCCTATAAAAATAAAAAAGAAAAATTATACATTCAAGAGGTGTCTACACTTTTAAACAATAAATTAAACTTTGTACTATCAACATCAAATTACATTTCAAATGATTGAAAAGTACAGCGTAGGGTACAAAATAATCTCTCTCCTTACCTTCCAAATACATCAAATACATTCTTATATTCCTTTAATGCACTGGCACCTAAGATCTTAGAAGAAACTATAGAGTGCTACAGGAAAAGAAAAAAAAAAAAATCAAAAACCCCCAGCCAGAGTCCTTAAATGGATATTACCTTCCAAGGTTTTGCTGACAAAACTCTGACAAAAATGCAAAGTGAACTTATATGAAAATACAAGCTTAGTGACTAGAATAGTGAAATCTTCTCCAAAACTTGCAAAAAAACCCAAACAACTTTGGCTTTCCCAACTATTATGCAATTTATTCCAGTATTATAAACACATTTCCATATCAGTATAATCAAGGTCAGTTTTAACCAGTACATCATTTGTGAGAATGAATGGCAGGCAGATTTTTAGAAATTTTATAGGACTGTCCCCATTATATACCTTGTATCTCTCTATTAAGGTTACACAATGAAGTGTAAAAACCTAAATAAATTATGTTTAGTGCTCACTGCACTAATACTTGTCATTTATTTTGCAAAACCTGGATGAGAAATAGATTTACATTTGAACGCATATACTAATTCCCCACCTAACTTCTACGGACAGTAATTTATTTCCTGCTAAACCCCAAGTTTTCAATCTGTATGCAAAGCTCTGAATTAGAAGGGCACTGATCAGGACTAACCCAAGTGCTGCCATGCTCACCTGCTGCTTTACTGAAGCAAATGAAGCCCACTGTAATTAACACTGCTGAGCTGAGCTTTTTGGGTTTTTTTGAATGGAGTGCTTCGATATTCTTGCAAACTCATACAGATACACCTGATCTCACTTTGAACTGGACTGCTTAGGTTAGATAATACAAGTACAACCCCACTAAGGTCAATATAGGCTACGGATTTATTGTGCAGGATTTCAGTCTCTTTCCCTAAGGAAGGCAGCACTTTTTCCTTACTCTTGAAACAGGGTTGCAACCAACCATGTGCAAGGAAGTTGACAAATAATCTGGCATTTGGGCTGATTATACGCACATTCTGTGCTTTAGTGGCCATGCTGCACACTAGCTGTGAGCAAATTTGCTTTATGACTAGGTAAGTTGCACCCACAGCTAAGAAGGTACTTCTAACAGCTAACCTTTGTATTTTTGCAGAAAAACTATTTTTTTCCCTTTAAAAGGTATGCTTTGTACAGAATTTGGTAAATAGTAATTCCTTACTTGAAGATTCAGCTTTTAACTTTTTTTGGTTTTTTAAAGCATAAATTCTAGCTTGGTGCAAGATAACTTCCCGATGCTTGAAAGAGCAAACTCCAAGGACTATTTACAAAATATTCTGCAAAAGACTGATAGGAATATGATACTACTCTGGCTTAAATTGGTAATTGATGTTAGATAAGGGGTTTAATAGCCCTAACAAAGCATCTGCTTCATCTTAAGCATGCAGGGCAACCTCACCAGTTACTCAGCCACATGCAGGTTTTATTTATGTCCCAGAAAAAGACATCAAATGAAAATAGCCAATATAGTTTTTAAGAGGAAAATATTTAAGAGGTTTTTTTAATGTTACTTAAGAGTACAAACCAGTAGATGAGGAAAATGTTCCACTTAAAATTATTTTCTATGTGGGTTTGACAAAACTTAAATCTCATGTAAAGTATGGCTCTTTACAAAAGAAATTTTTCCACGAGAAATGATACGTTTAAAGCACAGAAGTGTTTTAAAGGAAAAAGAGGAAAAAAATCATATATTTTCCACCCCTACTTTATCTGTTAAAAGCATTTTCATGTTCACAATGCTTGATTACTTTTCCTTTTAATTTTAAGTTAAACTCAGGTTTTATCTGCCCCGAAGAAAACATTTCTTACATGCTTTTCCATATATCTTTATGATTTCTACCACTGCTAGCAGCACTGTTTAAATTCCTCAGAAAGATCAGTTGCCTCTTCAGCAGGTGAAAAAAACTCATCCTTTCTTAAGCAACAATAACATCACTTTGCCTGAGACAAAGCCAGTTTCACACTTGTAGGAAACCTCAAAGTGATTTTATAAGGCAAAACAATGACATTTCAGGAAACAAAATCATGAAAGCCAAGTAAACAGAAGTTAACAGTAAACTGAAGTGCTTCACTAATGTCTATTAAAATAAACACTTTAATATTTTAAATACAACTTTAATTAAAGGTTAACCTGCAGCTAAGCCCAAAAGAAAGCACAAAGTAAGACTACTCTTATCCAAGTAGTCTGCAAGCAATTGTCCCCTCTTGAGATGAATTTGTCTTAAAAAAAAAAAAAAGAAAAAGGACAACAATATTTCCTGGTCTCTTACAGACTCTATAATTTGTTTTTTTTTTTCCATAATATTATTGATCCTCAACATTTACTCTTTATAGGACTGGTAAGAATGCTACTGTCACAGAGTTAGCCTGAGCTGAAAAGTGGTTTTATGTATTATGTGGTGCTTCTTCCTTTTGATTCAGAGAAACTTACTTTTTTCTTTAGAATGACAGGGTTCAGTGATTGTAGATGCTACTCTTTGGAGCTTATACAGTGTTAAAGTACACTAAAATGAAATAATATTGCATTAGACTGGTATATTTAAACTGTTAATGTAAACAGCCATTTGCGATGGCTGAGCACTATCAGTGTCAGAACTTAAATGCTAGAAACCCATATAATCAACGAACAAAATATTTAATAAAAACTTTACCTTCTAGATAGCTTCAATTAATAAATACTTTTAACCAAGCAGACTGATTGCAGGTTATTAATCAAAATGCAAACATTTCCCAGCATACATTCTCTGGAAAAGCTGAAAGAATAAAATAAACTTGCACTTAAATGCTACATTTCAGAGTAGAAAAATAAAGCCATTATCAGTGAAATTACTATGTGTAAATTATAAATGACTGAATATGAACCATATGCATCTATTTTCAACATTTATGCATTTAGTCTGACCCAAGAATACTGTCTACAGGGAATAGCTTTTTCATAAAAAAGTATCATACTATGCTTTTAATAAAGCCAATACAAATTTCATTATATAATTCAGAACTAGAGTTGTTTTAAAAGACATATATTTGCACAGTAGGGAATATGAGGGGAAAAAGGAAAACCAACAGTTAAAAAAGCTGAGTGTATATGAAGACCTGTTGCTGAATTTGTAGGTACATTTTGGCTGCATATAATTTAGTATCAACACCTAAAAGACAAGATAATTAAAAGCAAACCCCTGGATTACATTTTCTTTTTTTTTTTTTCAAAACACCACTACTATTGAAGGTTTGGTTGTATTTTAATTATTTGTATTTCATACATCTGGTTACACAAAAGGCATTCATGGCTTAGGGCATTGTTTTCCTTATTTTTAATAAATAGCAAGACCTGTCCCCTTCACCTCTGTCTCAGAAGTGTTCCCCTGTGAGATTTCTGAAGACATGCTGAATAGGCAGTTTAGTTACTTCCATATCAAATATAAAGCCACTAAGTTAAAATTTGTTTAATTCTATATACATAAATGTTAGTGTATTTCACAGTGATGAAAACATCAAGGATTTATTGATCCCTCTTCATCCACCACCACATCAGACATTTTGAATACTTATTTTCATGACGATGTCAGCACAGGAGAAATCGAGGGTAAAATGTTTACGAAGGTTATACAGAATCTTGTCTTCACAGCATTTTCTACCATTTGCCAATTGCTTGACAATTAAAAACTTTGTGGTCACAAGTTTTAACTCCCACACCAAACCCACCCCCAAACCAATCAATCAGATCTATATCTTTGTGATTTGTTAATTTTTGTGGAAACAAAAGCTGGCATTAAAATGTTTTCATAATTATGCTTTCATTGCAAGATCAGATCTAAGGCATACTTCATTCAGTGCAAAGTCATCACATACTACAGAGAGAAGACAAAACCCCTTCAATTCTCCCCTATGGACCCTACAGGTATATGTGCAAAACCCAGCAAGACTGAAATAAAGATGGACACAATATACAAGACACTTGTGTAGTTAATATTTCTTCTAAGGTATTTAAAAAAACCCAAAAAAAACGAACAAAAAAACCTTATAAAGATTACTATTTATATAGCTTTGAGTATTCTTTCTGCGCCCAGCAATTTCAAACAAGTTATTAAAACCCAAGAGCTCCCCAATATTATTACCAAACCCATCCAAGTTTACCAGAACAAGAGCAGCATTCGTTGTCACAATATGACAGGCATCATTTAAATGCACACATACTAATCCAAGTCAAGTCTATACCATGTATCTTGAGACTGGAGTTATACAACAAATAAGTTTACAGTGCTTTGGTAAGTACATATTAAACATAAAGAAACATAAATAGCAATTGGAATATAGGAATAACCTTGAACACAAAGAAACCATGAGTGCTTCCATGAAAGACACAGATGTCACAAAGATGCTCTAAATATTTCTTACAATTTATTTTCTTGCCTTTTTCACTTCTTGACAAAACTACTAAATACAAGTCATGCCAACTTCAAGGGATGAATGAGACCTGGTCACAGGAAAACTTTAAAAATAAAAAACTTAAAAAAAAAAAAAAAAAAAAAGAAAGATGTTTTAACAGACAGGCACACATAACAAAGTTTCCTAAGTAATATGTGCATGTCCACTATAATTTTACATTTGGATTCATAGACAGATTGAGCTACAAGATAAAAGTGAGTAAGGCAGTCTTTTGCCGTCTAATCTATGCCCAATCAAGCAAGATGACGATCCAAAATAATACAGAAAACTCCAGTTGAAGTGAAATTTGGAATGCAGTATGTAAGGATGAGCACAAACCTATTCAACCTAACAAAGCCAAGAAGGTTTCCATATTGCCAACTACTCTGCACATCTCAATTAAAACTCTTTTGGATCAATAAATAGTAACCAGGTAACTTCTTCAGCTACAGCTAAAAATGTAATCTTGGAGAAAGGATCAAGCCTACAAAAGACAAGTCAGCAATTTAGCTCATCCTACATGCACTTTCTAGTTATCTCCTGGGGGAAAAAACCATAATTTTCCAGTAACACAAGAGACGCGTATTGTATAGCTGTGATAGTTTCTATAATGAAACTCCAGCTATAAATGATAATATCCATAATACAAATCATAGTTCTAAAATACATCTGAATATGTGTGTGCATATATATCTCTCTGAAAAAAAAATTATCTAATTTTCTCTTTTATACATATAAACATCTGGCTAATATGCCCCATAAAAATTTTTCCCTATTTAGGACTAATTTTTAAATAACAGAGTTTTAAACAGTCCCTTAGAATATTTTTAAACACTATTAAAAAATTAATAACTATCTCAGGTTAATCAAAAAGCACACACAAAATAATTTAACATTATACAAATGTGGTTATACTGTTCAGAAAGTCCAATTCTCCCATCTGAAATGAAATAGAGACCAGTGTACCTTAGGTTGAATTATTCATCAGTGTACAAATTCTTTCTCTCTTTCCACGTAAATCTTCAGGTGAATTTAACTGCATTTCTGCATGAGCAAGAAACACAGTAAATCTGGAGAACTCTTGCAAAAGGGAGTTGTGTTTTGCTGGATAAGAGTGCTTTGCTAGAGGGCAGCAAGTCAACATTTTATCACCATCTGAACACTAGCAACACCTGTGCCCTTGTAAGCTTCACACCTTGAAATAGCAGCAACATATTTGATGAGTTCAGTAGTAATTTTTCTTCCAGTATTGGATTACACTACTTTGCATATACAGTAAGTCAAAAGTCTAGTACTTGTGTGCAACATTAATCCACATTTACATCTGAGAACTCATAAATACACATGGAAACAAACATGATAGAGAATTAAACCTCGATTTAAGTTAAAATGTTTTCAGTCCACATAGAGAAACAGCAGTGAAAAGTATAAAGGAGATGGACAGTAGAAACAGAAGAAAAGGGGTGCAATAACTAAAACTGTAAGTAGGTCACTGTCAAAAAGGCAAGTTGCAACTAAAATTGATCAACAGAAGATGCAGACTGTACCATCTGCATAAATGCCTAAATGCAGCATTATTTTCACATCACATACAGTAGATGTGATTTCTAAGCAGCATATTATAACAGCTGGCATACTCACTAATAGATTTACGGTAACTGAATACTAAATTTCTCCAGCACGGTGTACAGTAGTTATGCATTAGCCTTTAAAGCTCTTTGTCAGCCTTTTAGTCAAGGAGACAGTTCCAAGGATATTTAGTATCCCAATAAGAAAGTTACAAATATTCACCTTCAATGAACTTTCATACAACACAAATATATTAAATACCTTCTTAAGATGAATCATTTCAATAATAGGAGTTTTCTTTTTGCTATTTCAAAGGAAATACAAGGAACTTTGTAACTTCCAAAGTAAAGCGTGTTTTAAGGCAGTAAAAGATATGTGTTAAGGTTTCCATGATTGTTTATGGTTGTCTATGTGAATAAAGCATATTACACACAATTGCTGTCATATATTTATCTATGTGACTTTGTTATACTGTACATGATTTAGCAATCTTCTTGAGAAATTTAAAGTGCCACAGTTCAAATGTGCTCCTCTGTCTTTTCATGGGCTTCTTGTCCATTCTGGTTGCTTTCAGAAACAAGCCCTTGCTTTACTTAAAGAGCAGTTTTTTTAGGTGAAAAAAGAACTCATCCTTCACTTCTGTGCTAACTGGAATCCAGGGGTCGAACCAATCCTTCTTTGTAAACACGAAGAATAGCTTCACAAACAAATTTGTATTGACTCTGTGTAGGAAAGAAAACACAAAAACATTTATGGATGTTCAGTTAAACTGCTGATTAGACAGTATTATTGAATAGGACTAACAGTTCCATGGCTTCCTTTTTTCCTGAGCAATGACAGGAGAGGAGCTACAAGGATGGGAGGAGAAAATCCTACTCTCCTGTCTGTGTTCACAGTAAACAAAGCTGACATTTACTCTTCATTGAAGGACAAGCATTAAAAATCACACACCAAGGAAAATACAGCTCCCCAAACTAAAAGAATACATGCTTAATTTTCAGGGAATAGGAACTACTTGTAAAAACTATGCATGACTTTTGACTAAGTTTAACTTGGTATTTACCTTCTTTATACATCTCATCTATTTTGGGGGGTGTGGTTAAGTAGTTATCTGATTATTATGAGTATTCTGAGCTTGCCAATTGTGCAGTTACATAATACTGGGCACATTTAAGTTACATGACAGCATTTAAATTTGCCATATAGCATCTATAGATGCAACTACCTAGCTGAAATATTTTTTTTCCCCAAAACACCTACAGTACTGCAGGAGTCACTTGATTTTCAATTTTTTATCAGACCTTATATCTCCTTTTGTAACAGAAGAAGAACACAAAACCTTTCAAATTTGTGTTTTTGAACATCAGTAGTCACATCAATTCTTCTCTTACTCAAAATTTTGATCTCAATTAGATCTTAGTCTTCACAAATTAGAGTTTATTTTCTGCATTATACTATTACAAAGACTTGCTCTTCCATGACCTTGTAATGTAATTATTTGTTAAAAACAATTAGCCTGTAAGCCTTTTCCTAAAAAGTGATACAAGGAGACATGATCAATAGGACAAATGCAGAACTAAAAATCCAGGTAGCCTGAATAAATTTTTATGACTAACACAATCCTGAGAACACAAGATGATTGAAATTTAAAAGAACTTGCAAAGACCAAAAGTACCCTCACTTCTTCTATGAAAGTACTATTGTCAAAACCCTCAAATGAGCCCTTTCCTCCAAAGTTCCATGTCATATATTCAGAGAAGCAAAGCTTCACATTTTCATATCCCTTTTTCCATCTTTGAAATGTTCTCCCAGCTGCCTTTGTATTGCTAGCTCCCATTAACTCTTCTGAAGCATCCAGAAACATTCTCCCACTATCTCCAAAAGGGCAGGGCTAAAAGATAACATTTGAACTGTGAAGGACCTTAGGTTGCTTTTATACACCAGCAGTTAGGAATGTTATTCTTATCCATAACACAACACATTTTCTTTTAAGTACAGAAAAACTTAAGGAAAACAGGAAGAGGGAAATGAGTTTTCTGCATCTCGATTTTCCTGGCTTTTCTTTCAACCTTTCAGTCAACTACTCCCACTTTCAATATCACTTTGTTCTTATTTCTTAATTACCATGACTTGTCTCTTCATTGTTATTGTCATTTCTCTATTTCTACTGCCTGAACAAGCCAGATGTGGTATTTAGCCCTCTGTACAATACTTCTGTTAACTTGTGTGATCAAGTTACTGAACAAATAAAAGAACGAGCATTTCAGCATTGCTTCCTCTGACTCAATCTCTGAGTACTTGTTTTCTTTGCTCTTATCTATTGCATGTATTCTTACTGCTCACTCACCTAGCAGCTACTTCTATTATGTACATCCTAAGCACTGTATTCTCCATTGTTTAGATATCTAATTTCTGTTTATTGGAAAAAAATGGTTAATCTGTCTTTTTTTAAATGAAGGGCCATACAGTTACACCAACTTCGTTATAGCTTCATCATTTTGGCTGAAGCTTTTTTTGCTGCTCAAGGTAACAAAATGGTCTTTGAGAAACTACAGCTTGCACACGTTTAACAACAGACACTAAACTGACCAGGTAGTAGCTCTGATAGGTCGGCTCTTTTTCAGTATGCCCTGCCACAACATGCATCTGGCAAATCATATCACCTTAGAATCAGAGCACACACACAGTTCCCACAGGGCAGCTGAACACACTAGGCAAGGCTATTGAAATTAAACAATCCCTTTATTACAACTGAATAATCTCTAATGGCTTCTCCCAGAAACCCTAAGCAGGATATCAAATATGAGCAGTGAGACTAGCTGGAATGCAGGGCATGGGAATGTGATAGAGCACCCAGGATAGATTGAAATATTAACATGCAGCTCTCTGGTATTCTGTTTTCTCACAGTTGAGTGCTTGCTTCTGTGTCTCATTTACAGCACAGTATGCCAATTTTGCCCACTGGCTTTTCAAAACAGTATCTGCCTTCTTCAGAAATAACAAGTGAATTTAGTTTCCCAGTATTGCTGCTACAGATCATCTCTCTCCTGATTGGGCTGACAGCAAACTGTGTAAGACAGCAAGCAAGGTAAAGAATCCTATTTTAGATATTCCACACCGGGAGTCTGACTGCAGCTGTATTTATTACTATTCCCTGTATTCTTCAGTTATGTCGAAGTGTGGAGTGAAAGGACAATCCTGGCTGATTTCTGTTGTAACAAAAGGGATTCAGTCTTCTGGCAAGCTGAAGTTTACTTCAGGATTTTACATCTGATTTTCAAGAAGAGGCTCACTTCTAGAATGTTGAAGCTTGAACTTGTTTAGGTAATTTTAGAAACTGAGGGGTGTAGACAGGTGCAACTTCAGAAGTTAACACTCAGCTTCCTTAAACTTGAAGCTAGTGTCCTTCATCTCATGACCACCTTTGTCATCAGTTCAGCTTCTACTTCAGCAAGGAACAGGCAGGGCACCCTTCAAACAACTCCCTTGTCAACCACACAGTCCTGACTCTCTTCCAGAGAGTGCATCCCTGCTGCAACGAACACGAGTCACAGCAGCACGCACAGACAAGCTCTCCTCACTGAGCACTCTAATGGTACATAGGCAGCTGCAGATCTGACACTTCTATGCCCTTTATGATCCAAGATTTCCCACACATCCAGTCATAATGCTAATTCCTGCAGTCATTAATCTGTTAATGAATAGACTTTGTCTTTTTAAGTTAACTTTCTGTGATACAATGGATTTGATTTCAGTGCATTTCAGGCATTTTCTCTGTAAGATGAGACAGAGATGCCGGATTTAACTGTTGGTTTTCTGTATCTAAACCCCCTTACTTTCATTTCTCATAGGGCGTTTAGCTCTCCAAGATAACACACACCAAGAATTCTTGTCATCCAGTCTCTCCTAAAGAAAGGACAAGCTCTCATCCTTCATCTGTCTCTAGCATCAATATGTTCACTTCCAAATGAACACAAAATTGCTCTCATAAACTCAGGTTGTCTCACTTTCATCTTAAAATCACCGTCTACTTTCCTTTTTCTGATGCTACTCAACTTTTCCAATTGGGTAGTGGCAAAATTTAAAAAAATCTGTAGTATGTTCTTATAGAATTTCTACTCTAAAGTGGCCTTTTGAAAAACCACTTCCTTCTTTTCAAACCAGGCCACAAACACTTTGATTTCACCTTCAACTTAATAACTTCCTATAGTGCTCTGTACTAGAACAAAAAGCAAAAATTTCTCTGCTTCTTGCAGAGAATTTAGACAAAGGACTATGAGCAGATGATCAGTACAAGTCTGACTTTGGGCATTCTACCTACTTACAATGTACCAAAATCAATTCTCTTTTCATGGCAAGACAAGAACAATTTTAAAAATAGAAAAATACATACCTTATTAGCAAGGCAGCCTTTGCCATCATGCTACATTATGCTAAAGTTATGAAGTCTGAAATATAATGGCAACAGACGATTCATACTACTGGATCAGTTTAAAAAATTTTGGCCCTGTTTTATAACTCAACAAGTTCAATATATATACAGAAAATGATACTTCCTCTCCATCACTTACTGATGTTTGCACCATCATAGCTCTCTGGTCTCGCATTTTCCGTACAATATCCAGTGGATAAACAGGTTGGTTCCTTTCAATTAAGCACATGGCTGTTTCCATAGTGACCAACACACCAGTGCGACCGATTCCTGCACTGTGAAATGCAACAGGAAAATAGTCTATAAAATTAGGTTTTTGCAATCCACCAAATTCATAATATAGCCTTAATAGTAGGACAGCCTTGGAAAGTACAGGAGACCCTAGTAAAATTCAAAGAGATTGCAAAGTTTATTTTTACAGTAACTTCAGTAATATTTTCTGGTAATTACTAAAAAGAAAATATTTTTTAATATAAATAAAACTAAAACCTCATCTAAAGTAAATGCATTTTTAAACAATTAAACTGCTCAAACTGTACTGGTTTGGTATTTTTGTCTTAAAAAAGGTCTAAAAGACCTAATTGACTGCTTTTATGACACACACACTTGAATAGCAGGAAAAGAATTTTTGCAGTACCATTCAAAATGAGATTTACAACAGTGGTAGAGGATTAAAACCAGAGAACAAATTAAATTGCAGATTATCAGATCTGTGATAATTATGTGACTAAGCCACTTCATCAAAAGGTTGCAGAAGAAAGGAAGACAAAGTAAACTCATCCTTTAAATGCATCATCAGTGTTTCTGTCCTCAGCAGTAAATGCTCATATTGCACAGTTTAACATTTTCATCAAATTCAGACAGGAATCTCCTGTCTTGCGGACAAATTTTTCCCATCAAATGCTTATTCTAGGGCTGAAGTAGATCTATAATCAGAGTTTTAAAACACAAGTACCTGCAGTGAACAAGAACTGGCTCATTCTTGACTCTCTTTGGTCTCATACAGGTCACAAACTCCAAGAAGTCCATGGAGTCATCAGGAACGCCATGGTCAGGCCAAGCTACGTACTGGAGATGGGTGACGGTGTGTTGTTGTTCTGTCTAAAATACAGTAAAGTTTTCAAAAAATAGCCAGTCTTATTACTCCTGTATCAATGTTTACTAGATAAAAGTCATATTTTTCACAGCAAGTGTTTTCTGCAGATGCAATAAGAGGTAGATGGTGTAGAAAACATTTGCACACTTAGAGATTCAGGTATAATAAAGTTGCCTGCAACATTTGCTAAATTTGGTTGCTGTTAGAAAACAGTATATATATATTTTTCATACATACATGCTCAGTTTACATACATGAATGACATCGGTATGATTCACAGGAGGATACTTTTCTGTATGGAAGCAATATAATTAGTTAAAAGATTCTGTTGTACAAAGTTCTTTTTTTGAATCAATTATATGTAAAAATCCCACGGTTTTACAGAAGTTATTTCAATTTAGCCTTTTGTTAACTTTGATTATGAAATCACTCAATCATCTCTGCATTCAGATTGGGCTGAACTGATATGTTACAGATGCAACTGATGGTTAGGGTGGGAAGGGAAAGACCTAAGATGCTTGTGAGCTCTGCTGCATGATGCAGTGAGGATCTCAGTCTTTACAAATTGAGACAAATCTTCATGTTTCTTCATTCCTTCCACATGTTTTGCAATATTTAAGCTGTTACCTGCATTTAATTTATGTCCATTACCAGACTTAACATTTGGCACCTTTCTGAAATAAAACTCTCCTTTATGACTGGATTAGTCTATTAAAGCTAGCCTTTCCCTAGTGGTCCACACAGGAATGTTTTTGTGATCTAGTGACTTTAAAAGGTCTTTCCCTTTTTCTCTCATGCTCACAACTGCTGAAATATAGGGCCTGGTTTTTCAATGTCTTCAGCTGCTTGTTTTCTTCTCCCACTTGAGGATGTTCCACTCCCAGGGAACAGGCTAGTAGGGCACAAAAGATGGAATAAGTACTACCTATGTACTAAGTAGAGTCTTAGGGAATATGTTTATGCCAGTCAAAGCAATTGCAGAAACTTACAATTGCCCACAGGGACAAAAAGAAAAATGACACAGCTCGTACTTTGATTCTTAAAAGCAGAGCCTGAGCAATCAACAATTAAAAGGTACAGCATAAGGCCCACGTGGACAACGTAATCTAACATTAATGACCAAGCTCACTGTAATACAAATGACATCAGGATCTACCATTCACATCATCAAAAGATGCACAATGACCAGTGATCAGGATCTCTGCATGAAAAAACATGCAAGGTCTTTTGCTACTCAGCTCTACTGAGTAGAAAAAGTTGACCTTGATCAAATGATTATCATTCACATTTTTCTGAAATGCCACAGATTTAAAAAAAATACAAAAACATGTCTAGAAAATGTCATTAAAAAGGCTTCCTTTGAAAATATGCACATGCTTAATCAGAACCTCTTCATAAAGGAAATGAGATAAAGAAGCAATTACACCTAACAGTTTGAGCTGATTCTCTTAAATCAGAAATATTTGAATTACAGTAAAACAAAGATGATTAGTTTGAAAATTATCCAAGACTGAGTATCCAGTTGCCTTCTATGTGCTTCAAGAATTTAAAGCTACATAACATGGATAAGGCACACCTGAGAAACACTGACACTGATCTGTAGAAGCAAAAAGTCGTTTTACAAGCTCAGAACAAAGTAAAGAGCTGACTTAATTTTTACTTATCAGTACTTCAGGCTCAAATAGAGTAAGCTGCATTTAGTTAAACAGTTTACAGACATTAGGTACAGAAAGTACATTACATAAGAATTACTCAGAGTGAGAATATGTTAAGAACATGCACTTAGTCCTCAAAGCTGTTGCTTTTGGTCTAAGCATCTTCAATTTCTGTTATGTGCCTTAGAGACCAATATAGGTGTTTGCTAATTATTCCAGGTATGTCTCAAGCCTCAGTGCAGCCTTCCAATTATTCGTGCTTTAACATGATGAGTTTTGATTCTTTTGTTGAGCTCTTCTGAGATTATTCAAAATGCTGAAACTTGACTATCCTGTCACTTGCTTTCCAAAATGTACAAGTACTTTAAAACACTTTATGTTTTATTATCAATTTAAACCTAATGTAAACTGTAAATATATTTGTTTATGGTAGAATTAGTTTTTCTGTGTCTAAGGTTTTCTGTCTCATGCAGAAAATGTCAAAGCAGTACTCTGATGAAGTCCAGATTTTGAAAGCTATTTTTAGCAGGGTTTTGGGCTTTTTTTAAAACATAATATCTTCAAGTCTGGTGAAAGTCAGTTTTTAAATACAGAAAATGCCAGCCAAACAACACCCCACGTGGAAATAACTTACATTAGAAGACCACCACAGTTACTAAAATCTAGCACTTCTACATGAAAAAAATGATAGAATTGTAGTTACTGATTCCACAGTAAGCCCTACAGTACATGTTATCTTAGCAATACTTATTTTTAAACACTATACCTCTCAGATCTTGCTCCTTTATACAAACCCGATAATGGAAAATAAGAGGTAACTTCTTATATTCCAGTTATTATCAAAGCACAATTCTCTGCTTCTCAGTTTAAGTCTTTTTCCAGAGTTTGTTCTTTTAGCACTGAGGTTTTCAATGACAGTCATCCTCATGACTGATAAATGTATAATTTTTCTTCATGAAATCTGGCTTTATTAGTCCTGTTTTATGAGTCATAGAGTAAGTGAGGCAGCAACAGCTGATTATGACTTGATTGCAATTTTTGCTAAACTTGACCTTGTACACCTTGCTACTCCAAAATTATTTAATGGGTTTTTTTTGCATTCATGTGGATTGATTTCAATGGATTTCATGTATTTGGTATTTCTCCAAACCAGTTTAAATATTATGGATTCAAAAAAATTAGTCTAAACAACAGATACCAGTGTCACTTCAGGATTATGTAATTTGCCCAGTTTATCATCAGCCCTTTGGCCAACATTTATCTTCTTCATGGCACTGATCCACATTTACTTAGTAAGGAGCTACAGAGGTCTAAGACTTCATGTTCATCCCCAGCTGTTTGTTATTGTGCTTCTTCACTGTCATTACAGCAAAGCTGTTCAGCAAAAAAATCTCCAACAAAACTATGTACTTCTCCCTACCCTTTCTGGGCAAACTCAAGATATCTAACTGCAGCAGCAGCTTCAATGTGGTTAAGCTAACATCCTAGATTTTGCTCAGAAGCACATGATCTTTTCCAGTGAGTCTGTCATTGGGGCTGAAAGTCCTGACAAAGAATAGGGCTGTCACAGGTAATGATTCAAATGGCTGCTCTAACACTTGCAGTACAGCTGTACTGTCAAGACCTTCAGCCACAAAAATATCCATTCTTCATTCCTCTGCAGTTTGCAGCCTTGCTTATTATAATTACATCAAAAGGCAAACTTCCTTGTTTCATTCTCCTTAAATGATAGGCTCTCCCTGATTAATAAAAGATTTGTGTGCTCTTCTGAAAATCAACACACAGAACTTGGAATCATAGTAGCCATATAGAAGGTAGGAAATTTAAACTTGAAATGTCAACCTTAATCCTTACTTATGTTAAAAACCAAGCAATTGATTTTGCATTTCAATGTTTCAGTTAATGTCCTTTTTTGCAGAGGTTATAACATAATCTTCAATAATGAGAAAAAAAATCAGAATGTAGAACTACATTAGCCCTGAAATAGCCTTTTTATCTTCTAAGCAGGAAAAGGTGTGTTCTTTGCCAGGGAGCTTCACAAACATACCTTGAAAGCTGAGTCTGAATAATTGGGATTAAAGTCCAGTTCCTAAAGAGTAAATACTCTGGCAAGTGGCATTTGGCATTTCTTGGACAACTGTTCACACATTATAATGCTGCTGTACACTCTTGCCATAACACTTCTAACTTTTGTAATTTGGCTCTTTATGTTTCAAAACCAGTGAGATTTAATGGCCAATCATACATTGCAAGACATTTATCTTAAAGGAAACTGAATGAAAATTTGTTTCAGGCTTCTTATGCTATTTTTTCAAGGATCATAAAGAAATACGTATCTTGATTGACAAAATAGTGCACTGTGTGATGAACTCTGCACTCCCACTACATTATTTCTTGCCTTTGTCTGTTTGTTCTGAAGCTTTTTTTAAAAAAATAAAAAGCCTCAACCAATCCCCAAAACTCCCAAATTTAGTGCTACAGTATAGCTTTCAATCTTAGTCTTGAAAAGAAAAGGCAGGAAATTAAACCTTTCTTCATTTTATGAGACTTTGAAAGGTTACAAATAAAGAATTTGAGTGACAAGAGCTAAAATTTTGGGTACATATAGTTGCAGTACAACTTTTATGAGGTTAATATTTTTCTATTCTGACATTCAAATTTAACACTCACAGAGTAATTGTTAAATACTGAATAATATCATTATATTACAATATACAATATTGTATATTGTAATATAATGATATTACATTATACACGGCCAAAATACAGAAATAAATATCATGCTGCTCCCTAACTGGGCGGTTTCTCATATCTAGAAACAGAAGTACTGTAAATTGTCTTAACTGAGAAACCTTTAAGTACCGACATCTGACATCTCACATGTTTATGACTGCAAAGGAAAACTTAATCATATTAAAACAAATTTTGATGCACTGTCAAGTGAGAGAATGTCAAGTTACAAATGTATGAGACTAAAGGATTGGTCATCTTGCTGTAAGAACATTGATTAAATATTATTTTTTAAAACAGATATTGCCTTTTCCTGGCTTACTACTTACTATTACTAATAGCAATTCTGTTAACAGTAAAAGCTACTTAACTATACAGGAGTTTAAAACACTGACTGCAAATCAGCTTTTAGTCAGTATACAGTGATTTCTTACACATGATAGCATAAACGCTTCATCTTTTTAGAAAATACCTGTGGGCATAGAATTTTGGAAGAGAGATGAAGAAGAGAAACGTATAAGAAATGAAGGTCAACTTAGAAACAAGAATCAAACTTCAACCCCTACAATTCAGGTTGTGGGAAGTCTAGATGTGACCTGAACACAGATTTCACAACACAAGATAATATGCTGTGTTTTGCCTTTGCCTTGCTCTCTAACTCCCTAGACATGAGCATGAAAGCATTAGGAGTTATGGAATACAAGTATTTTTCATAAATTGAACACATTTCAATTGAGATACATATGGACTTTTTTCTTTTTTAAAATCTGACTAAAGACAATGAAAAGGAACTGGTGAGATTCTGCATCTTCTCTCAAAACAACTTTATTATGTTTTACTTCTTTATTAGCTGTTCTAGCTGCATGTGCTATTAACCAAGTGACCCATATTTCATCCTTGAAAGAGCAGAGTTACTTAGGGAAAAAACTCTCATTATAAATCAAAGTACTCATGAAGAGTCAGTGATTGCAAAACTCTTTAAAGGAAAGCAATAAACTCCCTTATGAAGCTTATTGCAGTACCTGTACAGCAGAATGTATTATGGAACTTCAAAGAGTGTGTCTTTGAAGAAGCTCTAAAGAAATAATCATACCATGTTGATCCATATAATACACACATATTCTATTTTAAAAAATGTACGTGTGTGTAAATAGACACATCATATCCACCACACACAGAGATATACATTGCCAAACACATAGTCTTTATCTACCCATCTATAAATGTATTCATTTAGCTTGTTTGGGGATAATTAAAGCCAAGGGACATTTACCTCAATGTTTGTAATGACCATTTCTCTGACAACATAAGCAATCGTGCAGTCTTCAGAGTGGCATCTGACACGGAAGCAGCCATATTCCATTACATCTGGTGGATCAGGCCAATACTGATGACATTTGGTCTGTAAAGAAAATTAGGCACACATCCAGTCTGTTGCATACAAGCCTTTCCATTTCCAGCCTTCCTTCCTATGTTGTGGTTCAGGGAATTCAAGGAGCAGTACAAAATCAATTTTAGTTTTCTGGTGACATTTTTTTTCCCATCCAAATTGAAAAACAGCAGGAAAAAATAGGCTAAGTTCTCCATAAACTTCTGTTTCAGTGATTTAGAATAAATATTCAAGTAAATTGGATGCATGATGCTTTTTCTGCTGCTTATTGGTAACTGCTAGAATGACTTCTCAAGGCATAATGTGGGAGAATAAAGATGGATTTATTCTGTCTTAAGAAAAGAAGAGCAGGGGTTAAATTTGAAACTAATTTTAGCCATCTAATAGCAGGTTACAGCAATGGCAAAGCCACTCTTTTCTTGAAAGTGAGCAATGAAAGGACAAGAGGCAACTGCAAAGAAGTCACAAGGGAAATTCTGACTAGATGTTGGCAAAAAAATTCCACAAAGAGGGACAAGCAAATAAACAAGAAGCTCCATGAGAATGTGGAATCTCCACCTGTGGAAATAATTAAAACTTTGATGTGACACTGCAACCTGCACAAAGTTCTAAGTTGTTTTTGCCTATAACTTTTAAATTGATACAGAGTAGCATGAGCTGGAATTTTTTGAAAATGTGAGATTTCTTAATTTTACCTTTAATAGAGTTCAATTTTCAGAGGCTTGAAATTCAAAGTATAACCACTCTGCCTGAAAGTTTTACTGTGGTAATTTATCTTAACTACTTTACCCTTCAAATTTATGCCAAAATAATGTACTCATTTCTGAAAAAAAATGAATATTGCTGTGGAGGAAAAAAAAGTCTTATCATACAAATCTTAACACCATTGGAAAGAGATAGTCTGGAATGTAAAACCTCCAAGACTAGGAAAACGTTTGGCATTTGCCAATGGAGATATTATTGATAAGAATATACATCTTTTTCTATGTCTGAAAGTTCATCCACAAACTGGGCAAATCTAAATAATTTCTGAAAGCATCATAAAAGTGTCTGGTATGCAAAGGTACCAGCAGGATGATTACAAGCTATCAACAACTGCCTTGAAGTTTCCAACTGACTGTATGAACTCCAGACTATTACTAATCTGTGTTTCTCCTCAATCCAAGGAAATGAATACACCAATATAATCAAAAGATGAAGGGAGAATTTTTATGTCAGGTGATATTCAATAATGTCTACTTCCATGAGCAACTACATAATGTTACCATGGTTAGAATTTAATTGTTGCTTAACTGTACTTCTTTCCATCTCAATCTTTATGCTGTTTAAGACCTAAATTACTCACTCCCTTGCTTTCTGAAAACACTGGGTTCTGACTGGGATGCCAGAAAAATTTGATAATGTAGGACAGATCATATACAAAATACAGATAAAGGCTACAGTGAAGGCATACAGGAGTCACCACTTTCTACACCTCTTTAAAATTTCCAACTGTTGAGTTTTCAGCTTCTAAAACTTCTAAACCAATACCTTCCCATTTAATCTAAAAACATCATCTTTAAAACTACAAAGGACAAATTAAATCAAAATACATCAGATTTTCATGATGCTATTCCAAAATTCAAGGAGAGACAGAATTTATCTAAACATAATTAAAAGAATTATCACAGCAATTCTAGGAAAGAACCTGAGATGTAAATAAAAATAAGCAAGCCAAATGCTGACTTCTAATAAATACCACAATGGCAGACTCCTTTTTACAGCTGGATTACAAGGTTTGCTCAGCCCACTCAATGCTTCCAGACATTTGCTGAATCTTTTGGAGGGAAACTGCCCCATGGAGGCCAATACTCAGGCAGAAAAATAATAGTACATAGTATCTTTCTGATCAGCACAACAGAGTGAATGCAGTGATTTTTGTTTATCAGACATCTGGTTTCTTTGCAAAGCAGCCTAACAAAAAGCAAGTTGAGGACTACCTGCTCTGTCTAAGTAATTCAGAAAGCCTGGCCTTCAGACGAATGATTCAACAGAATAAGTTGACCTCTTTTAGGGTTATTTAACCGTAACAATGGAAAAAAGTTCAAAGGTATGGTACATTTCTTCAGCATACAAAGGACCTGGGCACTTACCCGTCCTCGTTCAGTGAGAGTTGTTAACATGATGATCAGTGATAATTTGTGATCCCAGACCACTTGCCAGAAGTGCACACACGTGTGTGGAAGAGGCCCCTGAGTAGCAATGTACCGGTTCACAATGCCAGCAGAAGGAATTTCCATCTACAGAGGGAAAGAAAAATCCTATGTTAAGTTCACTCTCACTACTCAAGTACTTTTTAAACTCAGCATTTCATTCAAACAGGAAGTTTTGAGGGAAGATTAGGGCAAAAAGCTAAGCAATAAAACAATCAAGATTACAATTTCTTATGTGAAAAACTTTTAAACCATTAAATTAAAACAGATGTAAAACACAGCCTCTATAATCCTTCATGCTGAACTACGAGCAGAAGATCAATAGTGAAAATGTACTTGAAAACTTGAGACTGCAAAGCTTCATAAATTTTCATTAATATTTAGTAAGAGATTATGGCAGGGTATATACACCAAAGGTATAGAAAATCTGTTTATTGTCTGATACCAAACACAGGAAGTTAATAAATGACTCTTTGATTTAGGTGCTTAGCTTTCGTATCTGACAGAAATATATTCCCATTTCCTCTTTTCCCTGACTCCCAGCCTACACTTGATTGATTGATTGATTGATTAGGGAAATCAAGGTTCTAGTTTATCTTCTGGATCATTCATAGCATAGCTGGTAGGTGATAAGTGGTTCTAGAGGAAAAAGAACTTAGTTTTATGGAGACAACTGCAGCATTTGAAGTATATGGGGGAAAAACCCCAATTTTTACTAGTTGAAGATTCTGCACATACCACAGTGTATTACTACATGGTAGCACCCACTGTGTATTTAGGATGGTCACCTGTTTTTAAGTTATGAAATTTTACATCTTTCACACTTACAAATCCCTCCCAAATTAAAACAAAATATTCTTATTCCCTAAAAAAGCCAAATTTTGTCTGCTTTAGTAATATAAAAAGTGAGTAAATGCAGGTCTCTGTATGACTTACATTCACATAATTTGCATTAATGTAATCTTCATCTCCTTGCAATATTATCCTTGTGGCATCATCTGCACACACACAAGAAAGAGGGAATAAAATTAGCAATTAAGAGACATACTTCCCCTCTATTAAGTTAAAAAAAACACTGAAGACTTGCAGAAACACAAATAGCAGAATACAAACAGAATAAATTACCTTTTAGAAAATAAAATGACCAATTATAACTTCAATTACATAATGAAATCTTTAATCAGCAAGTTCAATACAGCTGTTTTAGAAAGCAAAATAGGCAGAAACTGTACTTTAGACTCACAAGGTAGAACATCTTTGTATCTATTCTTGTCCATATTCTGAGGTACCTTTGCACATGTAACAGCCAATCCTGGTTTCTTTCTATAAAGTTGCTGCAAAGTAGAATGAAAAATTATAGGATTTTGAGGAATGTGATTATGCTGTATGCACACTAATTACATTCACACAAAAATACAGAGACTGAAAAAAAATCCGTATTTTCTTTAATGTTTTTCCTATCCTTCTGCAAAATTCACTTGAGAAGTTTTGTATTTAACATGACAAGAATTTATATTACTGCTAGCCCATCAGGATAGTTAGAAGAATTTCTGGGAAAAAAACAAAAAGACAAAAGCAGCATGTGAGCATCATTGATACAAACTGTTGCTCTGCAAGTTTGCCTTTTGCTTTTAAAACTGCAGAACCAGAAGGACAACAGAGGTTGAGGGTGGAACAAGGGAGCATTGAATGGCATCAGAACAAAAAAATAGCTGCACGCTTATTCTCTGGAATCAACTATAATACAAACATTTCAGAAAAATTTTTATTCTCTGGACTAAATCTATCCATTTCAATCGTGCAAGTACCTAAAAACCCCAAACTTCAATGTATCACAATCTCTTAACATGTGACTTTTTTGCTTTTGGGCCAAACCCTATGTTGCAGACTTTATCTGGAGTAAATGCGGACATATGAAATGGGGTATATATGGTGTGTGTATAACTAAAATTTTGAAGCTAGTGTTAGGTTAATGGTTGGACTCTATGACCTTGAAGGTTTTTTCAAATCCTCTTGATTTTTGCTTCTATGTATATCAAACAAGCAAAAAAAAAAAGGTATAGGGGAAGAAAACAGCAACAACAAAAACCAACTGAACCCACAAGAACTGTAATTATGTAATTATCCAACTATAGCTTTTGTGTCTTAAATATAAATGAAAGCACTTTACAACTGAGTTATTAATCTGGCTGTGCCAGAGTTTTATGTCCTTCACTGAACACTTACCAAAGAGCTCATTATATCTTACATATTTAATGAAGATTTTGAACGTTGATCCATATATAAAATGTAATTAAACAAACAGGAGGCTAAAACCCCCTACTTTCTGGTTGAGAGAAAAAGAGCAGCACGCAAATTTATTCTACTGAGATTTGCTGGAGCTTAAAACTCTGTATCACAGCTCACTGCACTTTTCAACTTATACAACATAAACAAGTCATGTGAGAAGAGAACTTGATAATATATGTAATGGAAAAGCTTCTATCTGTGGTAAGTCAAGTTCCACTTTACTAGAGCAAGGTTGCAATTTCTGCCTTTTTTTTGGAAGACAAGGAAGAAAAATTTTAAGTCAAATAACCATTCTTGAGCTTTATTGTTTCCTGGCAAACAGTCATTTCCTACTGACAGACTTCTTAAATTCTGATTAAATGGAGGAAGATGTTCTGTAAAAACTTGATTATTCACAGTCTAATGGCTAATTATTCACTATTTTACTAAAGGGAATGAAGAGTTTGAGTCACCAAAGCTGATGACGAGACACTGCCATTGCCTCTGCTTCTCAAGATCACTAAGTAATGAACTCAAAGCAAGAAGGCCTAGTCTATTAGATTTCAAAAAGCTTTTGCACTTTTTCTGTAAAATCCTTTTATAAACAGTGCCATAAAAAGGGATAAAATATAGGCCCAAGTATACTATGAATATCATAAAGGATCAAATATCCTATGAAGTTCACGACAGGAAACTTGTGCAGAAATTTACTCAGCAAATTTGACAACTAAGAAAGTATTGAAAGGTCAGTTCACATTTTTGAGCTACTGCTTCAATAGCCAACAGATTCATTTTAATTGTTGCATTGCATCCAGTACTATGGATTTTGGAAAGCAGTTATGAACTATTGTCTATAAATCCTTAAAACCAGGGGAATTTTAATTCTCAGAAATCATGGAAAGAAAGGAAACCTGATAAAAAGAGTGGTTATACAAGAAACAATATCACAACTCTTCAGCCACTACCATTAAATTTTCCAGTTTTAAAAAAAACAGTGAAGGAAAAAAATATCAAAAAGGGGGAAAAATTTTATTGCTGTTCTACAAGTTTTCAGTGATAGAAGGGGTTACTCCAGAACTCAATGCCAATTTTATAAATAATAATAAACTAGGGTTTATTCAGAGCTACAACTTTAAAGCAACCACAAACCTACATACTGCACTCCTTTGCCATTAGTGAAGCAGATGAATTATACTTTGGAATTTCTTACACTAACACTGCAGGAACTAACTTAATAAAATATAAAACATCTTATTAGTTTTCTATGAGCTTTGTTGCTAACACATTGAAGAACACAGAAAAAAAACCAAAGTACAACACTGACCTCTGTCTAAATCATACTACTCTACTCAATAAAACAACTGCAAAAAATACTAATTTAGTGAACTTTGTGTAGTTGAGCCAGAAACATATTAATTCAAACACATTTTTCTCAGTAGATGAAATTTTGTGTAATACTTAAAACTCATTCTTCCCTATTCTAAGTAGTGAAGTGTGAAACTGAAGTCAAATTGTTGCTCTCTTGAGATAAGACTGAACAGGAACAATGAGATTTGCAACTAATTACACCCCCTCCATTACTCTCTGATTACCGCTATTGTTCTACACTAACAGCATTACAGAGTTGAGTATTACCCACCTCGAACTGCATAAGGACAGTCCCGCTTTCTAGCCCTCTTCTGAGCTGCTCCATAGACTCCTCCAGTGTATCACCACCATATTCAGAACAGACAGGAAGAATAGATTCTGGCAGAGTGTGAGAATCAGCTTCATCTTCTGATTTGGGCTCCACAAACTGTTTAACTACTGAAAGATGAGTACGAAGTTATAATCCATTACAAAGAGCATTAATGTGTTTTTAACAGATATAAAAATTTACCAGCTTGAAATAACAGAGTTTGCAAAACCACAGAAAAGCAAAAAGCAACACATCTAATCACATTTCTTTTTGTACTATATTACTGTAGAAACTATAAAGAGTAAAATGTCTCTATGACCTTTCTAAAAGAAAAACTCCAAGTGCCTGTTTATGAAGGCAAAGAACTTGAATTCCTAGCACAAGGAGGTTTTTGCAACCTTGTCTTACAGAATGAACAGCTAAATAGGCTAATGAAACACAACATCCACCAAGGTAAAAAACAATGGAGTTTGACCTAAAAAAGTGTAGCTCATAATTAGTGGAATATCTCTACAAGAAACTTCTGTAAGTTTGGACCTCCAACAGCAAAACAAATACAAAAATCCCTTCATCACACTCCTCTGCCGTTAGAGAAGACAGACAATTATCTTTTGCAATTTCTTATGCTAACTTTGAAGGAACTAACTAAAGTTACAAAGAATTATTAGTCCACTTTCTACAACATTCCATGCTATTGAAGAACATGACAAACATTAATGATGTAATCTGCACAGCAGTTCTGTCCCTATGAAATGTATTCTATCACCAGACATGACCAGCTGTGGCTATTCTCTGCAGTGATGGGAAAAATGCCAAACTTCAGAAAATGGGGAGCTGGTTATGCTCATGCCTATAAAAAATGACTGGTATGGGGCCACAGGTTATCTTTGGATAAAAGCATATTTCTCTTATCTGCGAGTTGGAAAGGGACTAGAAAATGAAAGGAAAACTAAATGCTGCATAAAGCCAGTGGAAAACAAAATAAAGACCTCATCTGTCGTCTTAGAAACACAAGAAGTTTTAAATGAAACCAATGTTACAGAAGTACATATCACTTAGGCTGTTTTGTTCCCTCCTGTGTCCTAGTGATGCATACTCCCTTCAGATTTTTATATCTTCATGCAATCAGAACCTCTGTGTAATTGTGTGTCCTAATGTCTTAATATACCTTTTAAGGAGAGCAAATAACAAATTAAGAGTTTGACATCATCTGAAGGCTCTTGGGATAAGTCTTTAAATATGAAGCAAGCAAAGCCAAGCTGGATGAGTTCCCCATTTTTAAACATACATGCTTAAGATTCTGCATATTTCAAAGATTGTCCCCTCTTTGCAGGCAGCAGCTCTGCAAGCAACCAGCACAAATTTATCTCAGAATTGTCACAAAATGTCTACTGTAAGAATGAGGTGAGGAGCAGCTTGACTTGTTTCATCACATAATTGTGCAGGGGAACAGCCCTGAATTTTTGTCAATCTGTAGTTGGGTGGGTTTAAAACTGTGCTTTATTTACAAAAAAAACCAACACCCCACATCACCAAACAAACTCTTTCAAGGGACTATTTATTCTCATACATTTTTAGACCAAAAAATAAGAAGATATTCTAACTTGCTATATTCTTTGTTGCAGTGCTAAGAACCTATATAGTTCAAACTACTTGTACTACTAACTCAAATTTAGTGAGACCTACTTTTTGCACAGATCTATTCCAAGTGCACTGAGAACACGTTTATGGAAACAGAAGAGGGTATACCACCGAGTATAAGAGCAACAGTCTCAAAATCATTAGAAGTTAATAAAATTAGCCCAGTTACCTTTCCTCCTGACCAAAAGTGCAAGCTCTCTTGTGTGAGATTCTCTGCTGGCTTTTATGAACATGACCACCTGGTCATGCGTGTGCTCTGAGATATCTCGGCCATTAATTAATACTATCTGATCACCTTCATTCAGCTTTGGAATGCATTTATCAGCCTGTTTCAAGACCAAAGAAACACATTAATGTCATCACAATCAGTTGTGCAAACAAGAACATATCAGGATATTAAGTACATCGTGTAAGCAAAGTCTTCACACTTCTCCTGACAAAATTTCATATTCTGTATTGGAGGTTCTATCAAAGCTTTCAGCTCTAAAGCTCTCATGCTTCAAAGCCTCTCCATGACGATAAGGAACAGTTCAAACAGCATATTGATAGCTTTAAAAGGAATTCACATGAATCAAACTGCCATCATCAGATTGCTCTCAAAAGTCTGTATTTCAGACTCCAAGCCTCAACAACTTCTGAATTTCTGAAGAAAGTGTTTTGGGCACATAAGATAATCCAGTTAACTTTTTACACAGTGAATACTAAGAACTCCAAACATGATTTTCCTAAAAATGATTTAAGTAACATGACATTCCATAGGCATGCACTTTTTAAATTTCAAAGAAATCCACACACATTTCATATCTTTGTTATTTTGTAGAGCCTTGTTTAGATTTAGATTAATTGTTGGACTCCAGAGTTTGTTTGGCTTTTTTTCTGCCACAGTTCTCAGTATGCTTAGCCCTATGTCCAGCACAAAGCAATTAAAGCTGTGGTCAGAATAACGATGCTACAAAGATGTCTAAGGGACTAGAGCAGCTCTTGCATTAAGGAAGGCTAAGAGAGCTGGGATTATTTAGCCTAGAGAAGAAAAGGCTCAAGAGGTTCTTGCAATTTACATAATACTTAGGGGGAAGGCACAGAGAAGATGAATCCAAACTCTCAGTGGTGCTCAGCAACAGGATCAGAGGAAAAGGACTCAAACTGGAACACAGGAAGCTCCATTCAAACATCAGGAAACAGTTCCACTGCTGTGGTGACTGTGCACTCCAGCAGGTTGCCCAGATATATTGTGGAGTCTCCCATCTCGGAGCACTCAAAAGCCATCTGGATATGGTCCTGGGCAACTGGCTCTAGCTGACTCTTGAGCAGAGTGGACAAGAGGACCTCCAGGTCCCTTCTAACCTTCTGTGCTTTGCTAATATGAGTGTATAGGATTCTACAATCTTTGAGTGTCATGTAACAATTTTTTGTTCATTACTATCCTAATCTTTATTTTGTCTAGGGAGTCTGCAGCTACACAAAAGTGATATATAAACACTTAATTTCATTTATTGTATGAATGAGACATAGACCTTTGGTGCTTTTATTTTTTCATAGGTGTTCCCTGTATTTCCTTAATAGCCAGCACCAGTTCTCTGAGCTTTATTCATCCAATATCATTAGCCCTACCAAACAACCATTACCAATCCCTTGTGAACAAGATATTAAAATTAAATCCAGTGCTGATTATGCCTTGCACCAATGGCTCCTAATGTATTGATATTATCAACTAATAAATAAGAGATGGAAAGGAGAAATGATAATGAAAAAAATCAACAAGATGAAAAATGCAGAATTAAAAAAAAGAAGTAAGAATATGAAGAAAATAAATTGGGAGTCATTTGTACCAGCAAAGTTAAAGAAATCTTAAGACCTGATTTAGTGCCACAAAACAGACAAAGAAGATAAGAAAGAAACAAAAGAGAAGAAAGATACATGCAAGAGCGAAAAAATCCCATGAAGAAAAGCTGACTAAAAATTTAAAGAAAGAAGAGTTTCCCCCAACTTTTTCCATAGAAATAAGGAAAGAAAATAATGAAGGATAGGGAAGATTGACAATGATTCATAAGAAATGTAAACAGAAAAAGAATGGGAATTAGGAACAGCCGTGATGTTCTTCACCATTGATTTAACTAGGTATTCACACCTCCCCAAGCACATCCTTGCCATATTTTGTACAATTTTAAAAGGCAAGACTAAAGAATATAACTATGAATGACTGAATAATTTAATCACTTTTAAACCTTATTAAGTAATTCTCTCTGAAATATAAATATTTGAAAAGATGGGCAATATAAAGACCATATCAGTTCAGTCTAGGAGAGTCAAGACGTCAACAAGAACTTGGAAGGAATGGTTTCTGAGCTCCTATATTTGCCTATAATTTAGATTACTTGGCTGGCTGCTGTTAGTCTTTGTTACAGCTGGAGACTAATATCTTTGCTCAAACAAACTTTGTAAATCAAGTGATATGTTAATGCATCAGCTTTCTTATTTGAATCATCTGACTATATAAAATACATCTCAAAGGAGAATTAATTCCTCCTATACAATCATAATTTATGGATTTTTCAGAGTCTGAGCTTTTCCAGGCAATTATGTTAAAGGCTCTCTGTCCTATTGATACATCCAATGTGTCATTTTATGCTAATCACCTTCTATTGCTCCAAGAAATGTGCATGCTTTTTTCCATGAAAAGCTCTATCAAATAAAATCATAATGACCTCTTTAGCACCTGAGAGCAGTAATACTGTTTGCAAAAAAAAAAAAAAATCTGTATAGAACTTTAATTAAAAAAAATACCCAAAATCAAACAGATGGAATAAATAGTTGTTCCTTCACTAAAATGTGTTCTCACAAAAATTTTGGCTACTCCATCCTACAATTTTCCCAGCACACTACATTGCTGCTTTATTAAAGGATTTTTTTTTATAATGAACTTTAGGATGTGTAAAGGAAAATGCTGCCTTATTTTGAGGAGTAGATTTGCTTCCCCTCCTCTACAAAATATGCACATCCTTTTGTAGGAAAGTGGGAAAAAGGCGACCTAAGAACCTGAGACATAATCTTAGCAAATAATATTACCAAATAGATTCCCTGAAGACAATTTACAGGGTAATGAGTGAATCTAGAGCAAGTTAAAATAGCAGAAATGAAGGTAAGGCACAAGTCAGCTAAAATAATATCAAAATGCATTCCACAGACTTAAATTTGAACTTTGAAATATCAGCTACGTTTTATTAAACAGTAAAGAACAGGGAAAACTTTGTTTATGGAAAACGATATAATCAATGTTAATACAGGTATTCTCTAAAAATAAGTATATTATTTTCCTCTTGCTATAACATGACATGATTTCCCAAACACTTCTACTGACTATATTATACTGGATAACTGTTTCCAATTTTATCTGTGATTCGGTAACTTGTTCACTTGGTGATTTACTAGGCTAGAGAGATAATTGGTGACATCTGTCCATGCCTATGACACCAAAGGGAGACACTTCAATGAAATGTTTAAAGTTAGAAGTCCAGTTCTTTTTCAATCCAAGAGAAAAAATACAGATCATTACTTTCCAAGAGACCATCTGAACCTGACAAAGGAAATGACTGCTTCTGGAGAAACATCTTTCATCCTCTGATTGCAGAATGAGCCTGTTTGCCCTATACTATTTCAGAATCTCAAATCACCCTTAAAATATTTGTGAGGTTGACCATGAAATGCCTTAGGAACAAGACATTATTTCCAATTCCTAGATGTAAGTTATAATTATAATTTCCTACCAAAACTTTTTTCAAATAATTATTATAGTTGATAAAGGAGTGCTATGAACTGTGTAAGTCAGGCCAAAAATCATAAATGTGACAAAAAATAACTTCTCAAGCAATCTGTTTCAGCTTGATTTGCATCGTGACATTTAGATATCAGTCCTGTGACTGCTTATCAAATTTCAGAAGAGTCAGAAGATTCAGAGTGCATTGTATTTTTAGGACTAATTCAGTAATATTTCCTAACAAGTCTGCACTGAAATTATTTTATGAGAGTTAAGAAATATAGTTTGGAAAAAGGCAAGTGAAAAAATTTGATATAACATTTGTCCTTACAAATTTATGTAATAATTATTTAGGAAAAAAGCTAAAAAAGATTTAAAACATATCTTAAAAAATATATGTTCCTACTATTATTTCACAATTCAACAGAAGAAATCAATGATCTACTGATTCTTATAAACTTTTACACCTAGTCTATAAATATTTCCATAAGCAAAAAGTCTATGGCAAAATAGGAAGAACAAACATATGCTCCCTCTCTATGCTCCCTCTCTCCTGCCAAGTACTCTCCCATTCTATAAATAATTTTAGCCCTAAGGATTTCCTCAGTCTATTGTGGTGTGCTTAGTCAATAACAACAGGTTTTTTCCCCCCAAGTATTTGTCCTTTCCCGACCGCACACAAAATTATTTTAACCACAGCATCTTTGTCAAGGAGTTTCACAGGTCTCCTATCTTCTAGGCAAAGAACTATTTCACCAAACATGAAGAACTTGACCTTCACAAACTTAATTTAGTAGCCCATATTTCTGCTGGAATTCCTTTTTCACAGTGCTCCTAATCTTGCCGATCCCTACTATATCTCCCTGAAATAAGCTATTTTTTCTAGGGTGCAGGGGTCCAAATTATTTACTTCTTCAGTAAAAGATGTTCCTTATCCCCAGTCCTTGCCCTTCATCAAGCCTTTTCCAGTTCGGGATGTACTTTTTGAGATGACAGGAGAACATAAAGATACTTTCTACTTGTATCTTGTTTGACTAACTCTTCCAGATATTTTAATCTCTGGTTTAAGAAGCCACTGGTTAAACCAATTCCTAATGAGAACAGTTCTGCCGCTATCTCATACTGGTTACAGGTGTCCAAATTTCTATGTGTACAGACATTTGAGAGGTGGAAGAAGTAACAATGGAAGGGATTAAAAGTCTCAAGAATTTACTTACAGGTGATCCTGGAGTTATTCTTGATACTACCAGCGGCATTTTCTGATCTACTCCACCCTAGAGGAATGAGAGGAATGTCAAGTAAATAGCAACTACAAATCTATCATGAAGCGTAAGCAGCATTTAAAATAAGTAATTGCTTATTTTTCTTTTTACATAAATTTTTCATGGTGTGTCATCATAGACAGGGTTGGTAGGACTGAATTTTCATCAGTATATGGTGAATTAGGGGGTGGGTTGTGGTGTCTTTAAAGCTACCAATATCCAGTAAACTAGACTGGGTGTCTGTTTCAGGCCATCATTCAGGTATCTGTTTAATAGGCATAAACACATAAAATTGAACATTTATTGTAATACTGCACTTGAAACAAGCCTAATTTAACACTTGAACTTGCAAGGCAAACAGTTTTCTTAGATTTTGTGACAAATGTGCAAGGAATCTGGTAGGATCAAAGTTCCAGAGAACTGTACTACCTTATTCTTTTTACGTCACATTCAATTGCTGCCACACCAATAAATAGCCAAGGGGAAATGACCAATTTCTCTGCTCTAATTTTGATATTATGGCAATTTGCAATACTCTGCTTAAATGGAACTTCAGTGAGGGAATATAAAACATTAACAATAGTCAATTATCAACAGTAATCTTAATTTTCTTCATAAATTAATTTTCAAATTTTCAATATGATTTCTAACAAATATAATTAAATGGAACAGCACCAACTATTCACATTTTTTTATAATACAGAGGTTCAATTTTCCAAAAGTTGATACCTTAAATTAGGCTTTTGAGTTCATATTTTAGCAGCCCAATAGGCAGCGTGCCTTGGATATGTGCCATGCCCATAATATATGCAACCAAAAACCAGAGAACTATTAGATGCTTATTTCTGTAAGTGTTGCTTCAGCACTTAAGGATTAGGTTGCTGCTTCTAAAAACTCTCAGTCCATAGGACATTCCTCTAAAATATACTGCTTTTTCCAAAACATTATGTTAAAAAAGTAAAAAATAATAATGAAATAAAAACATTTTATCCATCAAGCATTTAGAAATAAGTAAAAGACAGCTGGTTTACCTTTAGATTAAATCCAAACTTTCCTTCTTCATCTGGTTTGATACGCACCAAAAGTAAATCTCCCTCAATTAGGTCATTCTGCAATATATAGAAAAAGAAAGAAAATGTTCTGATTTTTAGAAGAAAATATCAACAAATTAGAAAACAGTGCATCCAAATTTAGGTGTGCTGAACAAAAATACTCTATGCAAATCCACCTTTGAAATAGGAAGAGGATATGGTTGTAGAATATGCCTATGGTACTAACCTTTTAAATAGCAAAAATAGCAATGTACATCTCAGCAAGTTTTCTGGTTGCTCTGTCCTAATATCATTACTCTCAGCTTTCCTTTCCAACTGATAAATCCTATTAAAGTTTCAACCTGTTGATGTTAAAAGCTTGGGTGCAAAACAAGAATAGAATTGATTCTACTCCAAGAACTGAGAGGTCACTATTTTTCCCTTGACTTTTCTCCTTTAAATAAGTATATTTCTACGCAACAGATCCACAAGGCAGAAGAATTAAAAGGTGTCAGCAACTAACGGGCATGTTGGAAACAACAGAACTATTTTAACTAATTTTAATTAGTAGTTTTAATTAATTATAAGTGCTCACTTTTAGCCAGAGCCCTTCTGAAGCAGGCTGGGGAAGAATGATCCACTACCATAAGATTAGCAGGGAACAGCTGGTATCCAGCCAAGTCAGAACTCAAAAGGATGATGTTTAGCCATCCTTAAGAGATGCCTGGGATAAAGCAGAGTTGTGTCTGCTTTTCAAACATATAGCAACTTGAATTAGCTGATCTTTTCCCTTGGAGGAAACAAAATTTAATCCTGTAAGGATTTCTGTTCCACTAGGAACTTTCCCTGAAGCTTCTGGAATGCTGGACTCTTTGGAAATCAATGCATTTGGCAAGCTTGTCTGTCACACAACCCTGGATAAATATGAGTAGCAACACGAGATCTGTTCTTGTTACTGTATAAAATATGCCCATCCTAAAATACAGCCACCACTTCTGTGCATTCTCAAACCACAGCTCAAAGTCACATTCACTACTAGCTCTGACTTTACAAGAACACAATTGAACATACCTTATCACAGTAGTACTGACTGGAATCTTCTGTCGAGATACTTTTTGTAACGTTGTCATACGTTTCTAAGAACTGCTTATCCACCCCTTCCAATGGGTAAGAGCCAGAAATGTTGCCAACTCCATTGGGAGACCGAGCCAAGGGTTTAGGTGAGAGAGGGGTCAGAGAACTCCGCGTCGGACTGTTTCCCAATACATTCCTTTATTATGGAAGGATAAATGTTACAAAGGTACTGTTATCCAGATTTTTAAAGTAAAAGATTTAAAAAGAGCAAGTTTTAAGAGTTAAAAGATTTAATACCACTTCTTAGTGGAAGCACTGGGAAACAGGATTGGAGCGTGATCTAAGCCTACCATTTGATCAGTGGCACCCAGAAAAATGGACAAAAATTCTGGAATAGCAAAACCATTTTAAGCAAAATATTTGGATGCTAGCAGTGAAAGGCACTGTTGCAGCAGTACAAGAATTCACAGTAACACATGGAAAGGGCTGAACTGCAACGGAAAGGCACTTCAGTTGCCAATTCTATCAATGAAAAATCTTTTGCTGTGATTCCAGTCTCATTCCTGCAAAGCACTTTTTTTCTTTTTTTTAAAGAATCCTCCCTCTTACGAGTGCCATCTCAACCTTATCCCTGTGGGAGAAGGCAGTTTGCAGAAGAGCTAGGGTAAATTGTCAGAGTAATAGGAAATGAAGTGACAATGAAAGGTTTAGTTGGGCTTATTGTTTTATTGAGGTATAGTTATAGCCACACAAAAGCACCAAGAATTAACTTAGGGTACAGATCTGGCATTCAAGAACTTTAACATTCAATGATAACAAAAGTCAGCAACTAAAACTCTCAAATCTGGGAATTGGCCAAGTTGCCTGATGGTGCTCCAGGACTTCCCAAACACTCATTTAGCTACATTCCCTCTTATGAAAAGGATGACATGCAGACCTCTCATACAGCTAAGCCCCTTCTTTAATTGGACCAAACTCATGGATACCATACAGACTAAGTGCTCCATCCTTATAAATACTACCTAATGTGAAAAGTCTGTCTTGGGGAAAGCTCAGGTACAGCAACATCAAATTTTGACAGTTAAAATAGAAGAAGTACATGTCTTGCCAAGTGAACCTTGGCATAAAAATTTGTAAATTCAAACATTTATTTCTGCTTTGGTATTTGTCTATATATGTGAGCTTTTTTGAACCATTTCCAGCCATTTCGAGCTGTCAATGAAGAAGTAATTCTATATTCCAAGGAGTGTAGCTTTTAACATACAGGACTTGTATTGCAGCAAACTTCAACGTTACAAACACTTGTTTCTTGGCCTGTGAAAATCTGATCACAACAAATGCAAATGTCCTGAAAAATGCCATCAAAGAAATGTATTCTTGCCATAATACTTCTGACTTTTAGTTAGACTATGTGTACTTGGCAATGGCAATAAGCTGTTTCATGCAACATTTGCAGTATTTTCAGTTACTACAGAAAATGGCACTTTCTGAATGCATTCAAAGTTTCAGAATACTTTGCAGTAGTGAACTGTAATTACACTGTCAAAATTCTGATTTTATCTGATAGCTTCCAAGACTTTTCATCATTCTGGTGAAGTCAATGTTAAGCAAGGAGGAACACTGTGCATGTAAATATATCCTAATAAGTCTTTTGGAACATAGTCCAAAAAACCATTTCACTTACAAGCTGAAATTACGGCCCATGTAATGATTTTTCAATGTAGAAAAGAAATCTAATAATACCAGAAAAATAGGATTATATATTTCAATTTCATCTGGCACTATATAAAGAGTCACCACATAAAATTACCAGTGGATTTTTGTATCATTAAACTTTTGTAACAGTTTCTAACGTTTTTTGTTAATAGTGATGAGAGATCTATTACAACTCAAGACTTTCCAAATCCTGACCCCAAAACTTACTTTTTTCCACAAATCTTTACAATCTTCATTGATTTATACATTTATTTGTGTCTTTTAATCATACAAAACTAGTGCTTTGAAAAATCTGTTGAAGTTATATATTTCATTATTTATCTTAAATAGATAGGAGAAAGTGTAAAGAAAACTCACTTTGGTGATTCCTGTTCAGATGACCTGGTTAAAAAAACACAAACACACAAACAACATTAAATGAACGTAAGTTCAATCTTCAAATAAACAAGAACTAAACTCCAATTCAAACAAACAAAAAAACCCCAAACAAGCCAAACCTGCATAAAAGCCAAAAAGTGTGCTCATAATAAATTAAATAATACTTAACCTCATGGTGAAAATCTGAACCACATAACTAGGGTGTTTATAAAACACTCAGCAAAAATCCCATGGCAGTCTGATCACTCACTTCCACTTTTGATACAAGCCCAAAACAGGTAGCCTACATCTGCCACTGCAACACAAACTATGCAGGTGTTTACAAAGGCAATCGTTTAGTCAGACACACTACATCATTTTAGAAAGCTTTAGGTGTGGATTACGACTACAGATGTCACCGACTGTATTTTGTAAAAGTCAAACTGTGGCAAGATCTTTATGTTTAGGTAACCAGAAATGAGCACAGGTGGCTTCAGAAGCTTGACATTTCCAACGTTTATTCTCATGATGCAAGAGCAGAGAAGTTGTTGACAGAAAACTTTGAGACAAAGCATATGAAAGCAGAAATGGTTATAGCAATGAGGACATTCTAGAATGGAAAAGAAATCAAAATTTGCAGTACATAGCATTTTCCAATGCATTCAATTAAGTTCATTAAAAATCACCTGAAACAGCAAGCTAAATGGTATGACATAAATTAAAACAATAGCAGTGCTACTAAGACAAATTTTAAAGTAAAAGTTACCAAAAAAGGTGCTTACGAAAGTTTAAGGCAGATGGGATAACTTTACAAATTCATTTAAGCAGTGACCAAAAATACTGGAGTGGTATATGTCCATGCTGGAAAAAAATACGTGAAGTAGTTCAGTTTGAAAGTACGCTTAATGAATTGCCAAGTTAAAAGACGCAATTCATAGTATACAGTTAATTTTTCAACTCACACTCTCTAAATCATCCTTAATACTAAGGATTACGTACTACATTTCACCAAAATGACAGTAAAAATAGCATCAGTATCAATCTAGTTAAGATTCCTTGTATGTGATATGACAATATGAAGAAATTCTTAATTGAGAGACAGAGACAGTAAAGCTTGATCCCTGAGGAATTTTGGAGGTTTTAGGTGTGTGTACTTTTAATACTTTTAAAGCATTAAGCTTCTTCCCCTTCTATTGCAGTCATACCTAACTTCTGACCCACTCACACCCACCCCTACTCACCCACTAATATCTCTGGTTCTGTTTGTCCATGATCCCTAGAGAATTTTTACCCTCCAAGTGTAAGCAGATCCTACGGGAATGTAAACTCACCTGCTGCCTCACCAGCTCACATCTAAATGGGACAAATACTGAACTTGTACTTTAACTGCTCAGTGAGAGGAGAATGTCATCTTAAAGTTTTGGGATTTTTCCCTGCCTAGTCACTGACTTTCCCTAGTCTTGAGAAACTTTGCATATTCAAAAACCTAATCTCCTACATTACATTTGATTGCATTGTCCAAATATTCTCAAGTGGAAACAGAGGCAGAGGGGCTGTACCATGACATAAGCCTTATTTCCTTAGGAAGTCACACTAAAAATAAAGAAATACTGAATTATTTTTGTTAAGCTAATGGATTTCCTTGTAAGTCAAAGAACAATGAAACTGTACATCTTTTTTTACGTTTTGCCACAGGAGACCAACTCTATTACCAAATTCTGTGTAGAATCAAAACTGTCCTGATTTAAATCTTTCAAGAGTCTTCATCAAAAACTTAGAGACATAGAATTGTGATAAAGATCAATACAATGCCCCGGTTTTAATACATTATCTCCCCTCTATCTTCCCAAGAGAAAGTGGAAGCTTGAGAAAGAAAAAATCCAACTTAGGCTTTCATTCATAGACCTTCTGTAAACTTACAGTAAATTTTTCATTATCTCTACCTTTGAAGATGAATGTGGGATATAAACTCTTAGTACTATTTGATGAAGATTTATTTGTTAAATTATTGTACTTTAATTCAAACACATTAGCTCTAAAAGATTTACTCAAAATTCTGTAACCTTTTAAATTAGGAAGAAAGGTGACCAAATATTTGACCGAGAAAAGCAACCAAATTGTGTGTCTAAAAGAATTAATCAGAGACAGTGCAGCAGTGTCTTCCAAAAGTCCTTAGTAGGTCAGTATGCTGGAGCTGCAGAATTTTGCACTGCAACACATTAAATGATATTTCTAGCATTTAATTACTTTGCAATATGATAAAATACCTTAAACATTAATAACTAGGTGATTTTTTTGGCTGCACAGTGTTACACAGTTTACTAAGCCATCTCCCCCATTTACAACATACAAGGACTGTATTTTAAGTCAGTGAAAGACAACACTCACCACACCAGCCATTCAACTTTTTCATCAAGGAAGAGAGCCCTTCCCTGCAAGGAGATTAAGCTTTCCATTGGTGCAGCAAACAAGCAAACACTTCAAAAGTTCAGGTAATTTCTCTTCTTCACTTCAAAATATAAATAAAATCATGCCATTCCAATCTTGCACTCGGTATGGATCTATTGATCTATTAAAAATTATCTTTTAAATATAGGTCTTTGCCCTGAAAAGTCTAACTCTCCTCTTCTGTCAGAAGGACAGAATGGAAAGGTCTCGAGGAAAGACCCCTCCTCCTCATTTTGGTTTAACCTACCAGGGAATTCTGCTATTCTGAGAACCAAGAATGATAAACTACAGCAGAATAAAACCCCAAGAGAAAAGGGTCAACTGAAACAATAGCACTGTAGCAAAACTCCCCCTTTACAAACAACTGAAGGAAACATCTGTAGGTTTTGTCCTTATGCTGTTCTTGAAGTTTTTAAAGCTTTTTTCACTGTAACACCTGCAGGGTGTTACAGGGGAGACCAAGTATGCCAGCACTTACATTAGCAGCTCTTTTCTGAGGACTCACCGTTACAACCAGGTTTTTTATTCATAAGCAAAATAAGTGGAAGGTATTTGCAGCACAACTGCTCTGCTGTCTTTTAGAGGAATTTATACACAGAATATTCAGCATTTCTGTGAAGAGAATGGCTGTGTAAGGTGTCATAAGTTTTTTTGTACTGCATAATTAAGAGAGCGAGTACAGAAAACTTGTGGACTTCATGGCATAAACAAGCATACACGGTGATTTCCTATAAATTCCAGTCATTCATATTTGTAAGCTGCTACCGTCACCTTTAAAGGGATATTGTTACTCTGCATTGCCTCTATTGACTCTATTTACAGTTTACTGGCTTGCCATGAAATTTTCATGTGTTTTGATACATAGCAACTGCTTGGATTGCTGCAAGGTTTGCCTTATCACAGATTTGCAATTCAACTTTGAGACTTTCCATTTGGATGCAAAATTATTGCTTTTTGAACTGGCAAGGAAAGTGTAGTATATTTGAATAAGGATATATATTTAAAAAGAAAAGTTTACATCTAAGCAAAATACATAATGCACTATTTTCATGCATATTTGGGTGGAAAAGCATGTAAAACTTAAAGTCTATTAGTAATAGCCCTAAAATTCCAATTTGAAACTAATTGAAACATTTCCAGCTCCACTGTCTATTATTAGGATATCTTCCTTGAGAAAGGCCGAAGTACACAAACAAGGACAATAGAATTTTGTGAAATGCAACAGATTTTGTAAGAACAATGAAATTTTCATATCTGTGTATGATTAAGAACTAAGGATAAATAACAGTTTAAAATATGTGCACTTTTTCACTTATTTGCAATTTTCTACCAAAAAAGTAGCTACCAGGACTTGGCTGGATAAATCCAAAGAGCGCTTTTATCAACAGTAAAGCTTTAAAAATTTTCCTCACATGAAAAATCGTATTTTAGTTAAACTAATGATGTGTTCCCATAGTACTTTCACCAAAGCTCACTATGCAGCTACAGTTTATTGTCTCTCAAATGCTAAGCTAAAAGAATTGAACAAATGCAGCATCCGTTCAGGAAATCTATTTTCAGTGCAATACCTTCACCAGATGATGCATCACACTCACACTAGGAACGTATGTGCACTTCCAGAAATTCATAGCACAGTGCAAGTGAATTTCCTTTTTGTGTATTAGTTCATCATTTCATTTCCTTCCCCTCCAACTCTGGGGCTGTACACATTATTCAATCTGTATCACTAGCAAAAGATAGTTTTACAATGTAAATTGAAAGATGTTTATAGCTTTGCATGCATTTCAGACAAAAGCTTATGAAGGGATATACTGAATTTATAACAAGAAGAATTGTAGACTCAAAATAATTTATGTTGGAAGGGAACCTGAGAGGTCACTTAAACTCTTATTCAAATAATAGACATCAAAGCTAGATGAGGGTATTCAGGTCCTTGTCATGTTGTGTTTGAGGTTCTCCAAAGATGGAAATAACTCCACCTTTTTGCCGATGTGTAACAAGGCTTAAATAATCAAAACGTATTTTTTCCCCCTCATTATCTTTTGAGCTACGTTATCTTTCCCTAGCTCTAACTTGAGTCCAATGCCTCACGTTTTTGCTCTGCATCTCCAAGAAGAGTTGTCTCTACCTTCTTGCTAATCTTTTGGCAGAGCAAGGCAACAATGTGACCAGCCCCTCCTCGACTCCCCCAGCCTTCTGGTTCTCATGCATCATGTGCTTGCACCTGTAAATAACTTGCCAGATTTATCTCATCAATCAATGTATGACTCTAAATAGATGATCTATATCAAATTACCTGTCAGGAAGTTTTTCCTGCTGACTGTTACTATACCTTATCACTTAGAAATATGTTTTACAATAATCTTCTTTCTGGTTAGACAGATAATTTCACAGCTAATCTTTTCTATTGGGCCAGCAAATCTATTCTAAAAAAGTACCAAAACACTCCTACGCAATCTGCTGTTCCAAACCAAACAGATGTGTTTGGTTTATTTAATTACAAGGTGAACAGGAGAAACTGAATACAATTCAGATAACAATACCCTCCACACAGCTTATCAGGTTACTTTTCCAAGCCAGTAATCCAGTTATTTTTTCTCTTTAGTACCTTGTATACTGTGCTGGTTTTGGATGAGGTAATTTTCTTCACAGTATCCAGTATAGGGCCCCGGTTTTGGATTTGTGCTGAACACAGAGTTGATAGTCTAGAGACGTTTTTGTTATTGCTGAGCAGGGCTTACACAGAGTCAAGGTCTTTGCTGCTTTTCATACTGCAATGCTGGTAAGGAAGTTTTGGGTGCTTGGGAGGAGACACAGCCAGGACAGCTGACTCCAACTGACCAAAGGGATATTCCAGACCATGACATCATATACAAAGTGGAGGGAAGAAGTAGGAAGGAGGAGAATTTGGAGCAATGGAGTTTGTCCTCCCAAGTAGTTGTTAAATTTGAGGGGGCCCTGCTCTCCCAGAGATGGCTGAACATCTGTCTGCCCATGGGAAGCAGAGAATTAATTCCTTGTTTTGTTTTGCTCCTACACATGGCTTTTGCTTTCCCTCATTAGCTGTGTTTATCTCAGCCTATGGGTTTTCTAGTTTTTACAATTTTGATTCTCTCTCCCTGATTCCATTGGTGGAGGAATGAGTGGCTGCATGGCGCTTGGTTGCTGGCTGCGGTTAAACCAATGCAAATTTATATATTCTTCCTGATAAGTACCCTTCCCATTCAGAAAAGTGTGTTCAAAAACAGGAAAAAAGGCATTAAGAGGGCAAACAACAGCTATATTAACACCCCAAACTGTTTCATCTATGATATAAAAACACAATTTTAAAATATTTTAAAAAGCACAAGCCATTAAATCTGAATTTGCAAGCTCAAAAAAAAAAAAAGAATTTTCAATGTCTTTTCCTATAAGGGAAAGGGGGAACAACTTCTGTACAAGTAACATGACTAAGATTATCCTGAACTGCCAAAATAAATTACTGTCGGTTTCAGTAATTCTTTGCATGCAACACCTTCTTTTCTTATAGAAACCTGAGTTTACTAACTCAGTTAATGGGCAGGTGCAGGTGGTGGCCACAACACGCATCTTCCCTAAAAGCCTGATGAAAACCTTAAATCAATGAACAGAGAAGAATGGAGTGTACTCCTTTTTCATACTGAATGGTAGAAAACCATGCAGCTTCCCACACCCGGGTTCTTGGAGGTTAAGAGCATTAAATAACAGTGGTTTTCAGTTTTCATTTCTCATCATTTGTTTGTTTTCATTTCTCATTGCTTAGTGAAGGGTGAACGCCTGTATCACACCTCATGCACCCAAAGATGCTTGAGAAAAACAAAAGGAACAATGAAAACAAGGAAAAATTACATCCATAAATAGTACTTGGTTACATTGACTAAGTTTTCATGGCAGACTTTGGTATTGGAAGTTCACCAAGTGTTTAAAAAGTGTATTATTGAAACATCTTAAATTACATTTTTAATATATACCTTAACATAAAGACACCAGCAAAATCGTTATAGCAGTTAAAATTTTCACTTATTTACTTGAGGGTAAAGGGCAGGCTAGTTTAATTTAAGAAGGTTTTTTTTTTCCCCCACTGCTTTTAAGAGTTTGTCTATGAAGAATACTACACATTAAGTAGCATTTTAATTTTTTTTTTAATGCTAGCAATGCCAAGAATCAGACCTTGCACTGGGGATGGCCAGTGCAGCCTCTCAGGAGAAAACCTAATATCTGATAAAAGATCAAGCATGTCACAGAGTATAAAATTCTGAAACATAACTAGTCTACTGCTCCAGTTAAAGCCAAGTTAGATTTGAAGGTTACTGCATAAATCAAGAATGTTTTGGAATTTACCAACCTGATATTGAAACAATGTCACATACTTCATTACGACTATTTTATTTTTCCTGTACCTTTTCCCCTTAAATGACACAGCAGCATACAGATCAGAGTGGTGTCAGGGAAAGGCAAATCAGCAAGGTTGACTTGTTCCTCTATATCTGTGAGTCTTTTCTTCCTCCTGGAAACTGTAGTGGTACCTTTATCAAGACAGACTGCAACAGGACTAATCTTCAAGCACTATACCAGGCTAGACAAAGCAAAAATTGCAGTAAAAAAGAATTCCTTGGACAAGTCCATCAGTCTGCCTTTAAAAATAGCCAGCTGTGGCTTAAACCTGTTAGACTGAAAGAGAAACATTTTTCTCAAAGACAACATCTTCCTGGAGCTCTATTGAGGCTACTATTGGGACAGCAGAGGGTCAGGATGAATTGATGCCAGGTAGCCTTTTGGCATGACACAGCTTTGAAAAAACTTCCCAAATTAAAGCAACTTTTCCACAGAGATAACTTTAGAAATAATAAAGCCTCATAATATAACTTACTTTGTATCTTAAAGGAAACTGTATCTTTATATCTCAGGTTCTATTCATCACTATTCCCTAATGTATATCTCAGGGTTTAAGGACATCTGAAGACATGTAACCTCACAGAAAAAGAGAGAAGTTTTTCCACTTTGCTTAAGTTTAAAAAGTCATTAGCAACAGTGCTTTAATGAAGAGAATGCAAGTCTCTCAAACATCTTCAGGGAAGCCAAGACTATGGAAAGCAAATTCTATCTGAAAAATAGTTATCAAACAAGTGCACTTACTAATTAGTATGTTTTATCTCAATGCTGTTCTTGAAATAATTTTTAGAACTAAAATAGTAATGGTACCATGTGCATATACGTGCAGGCATAGTATAAACAGAGTGACAGAGTGAGTATAATATGTAGTCAGAAAACAGGCTGGGTTACCTGTTCTGAACTGGTGAGGGACAGCCATAAGAAAAAGTGTTGTACAACAGGGAATGCAACATATGAGACTTCAGAAGGCCAAGTGTGGGCTCCGTGTCCATGCTAGTGCTAATTTTTCAGTGGCAGTAGCAATCAGCTGAGATGTTCAGCAACAGAGTAACAAAAAGGAAGAAGAACTGACAGAGAACAACTTCCTCACAAAGGCTGGAGAGACCTGGGCTAAAGAAAAGTTCTCTTCAAGTCCTCTTCAGCACTGTCTTTTACTGACAGGTTTTGTAAGCAGCAATGATTTGAGACATTTGGCTTAGATAGGAAAACCTATTAATGCCCAGCAGATGAAGTTCTAAATAATGTATGTTAATTTGGGATTAGAGCAATTTTTTGTCTATAATACAGATGCAATAGACAGCTCCAATCTGTTCTGCAGACACTAAACTGAGAGAGAAAAATTGCTTCTTTTCACTATGTCTGAGCCCCAAGCAGTTCTTGAATGTGAAAGTACCTTAGATAATTTGGGTAGCAGGAGCAATGAAGCTACACCTAAGACTCTGCTCACAAGCTTGCCCTGGCTTTTTGTCGTCCACTTGTGTGCATGGTTTGCACTATTTTACAATTTTCTTTTTTCCAGTCACAGCCTGTGGTACACACCTCAAATTTCAGTTAGAAAGCACAGTGTTCACACCAAGCATATTTTTAAAACAATTATTTTGTCCTTAAGAGAAACAAGAAAAGAAATGACAAAATATTATCGACTCTCATTTTCAGCATGTTCATTTAAAGAATTTTAACATCAAACATAGTTCTGGATGATGACATGTTGATACATTACCATATCTTCAAAGAAACTGAAGAAGAAATATTAACAACTGCTATGTTTTATGCTCTCTAAACTAAGAGCTGTTCCACATAATTTGTTTTCTAAATTGTGTACTGTTACATAGAAAGAAAGCAGAACTTGATTGATTCCTATATGTGAGTAAACAGAGCAAGGAAGAAAATAAATTATTAAGAAAACAAATATACCTAGTATTGTCAGGAAGGAAAAAAAAAGCTGTATAAAGCAATAAATGCAGGTATATGTACTTCTGACAGCAGTGGCTGCTTCTACATTACTGATACCCAAAGTTCCACACGTGCCTTGGCAGGATTAGGTAGGTAGCAAGCCTTGTACATGAGTTTTATCCATGATTTGCCTCAAAACCCACTGTATCACAACAGGCCAGTTTGAACAATAACAAATCACTCGTTTTGACAAAAAAATGAAAAAGAGGGAAGACTGAAATGCTGATGGCAGCTGGAAAAATAAGTCAAGAACTACATTCCATGCTAACTGCAGCTTGCACTGTCTTGCTGCAGAAATAGTAAATAAAATTGAAATCAAGTTGTTTCAGAATTACTATTATTAATATGAGGTCACAGACATAACCATTCAGCGATTAAATGCCAGTATTTACAGCTGTTTGCCAGCAGCTCTCTAAAAAATGTTTCAGATGTTTTTCAAGCCAAAGCTATTTAGTAGTTATAATTAGTATTAACTAACACCTTTATTAACAGCCTCAGTGGGCTAGGCAGTAAAAAAAGGCCCCCTAAAGACAATGCGTATTAGCAGGACTATGAGAAGCTATTCTTGGCTTTCCTCTAATGAAAAAGAAATTGAAAATCTGGGGGTTTTCTTTCCATAGCATGTTTCTATTATGTCAGTTGAAGTCCACTGAAGACCAACATGGCAAAAATGAGCAGTTGGCTTTACAAGACTTATTAGTACATTGAAAGGTGTTTTATAGTTAATATCTAAATATTCCCAATGTGTGGCAAAAGCACAGGGTAAGCGTCCATATTTAATACTGAGAATATGCAAGGTAAACTTTTTTCTTATGAAATAAGATTTAGCTGATAGGGTAAGATTCCATCAATCAATACAGCATTCATGGAAAGAAAGATTTTACTACACGTACATACTTAATTTTACTTTGCATCTTTCAACAAGGGAAGTGAAGCAAGTAATAACTACTGTAAGATTGCAAAAGGAAAAAACTGGAACGTGGACTAAAACTTCAGTGTAGAGAATTTTTTTTTTATGGCTACTTTGCATTTTACCTCAATTGTTAAAAAAGAAATTATTAATGACTATTTTACTTCACAAAGGTCTAACCTTCAATACAACAAAGCATAATTTATTCCATTCTTCTTCCAAAACACACAACTTGAATTTAATTAATCAGATTTCTGCAGGCATTTTTTCATTTCCCTGCAGTGTAGCAAATATTATAAACATACCCAAAAAACCGATAATGCATTTGGGGTAAGATGTAAGAAGAAAAGCAATGGTTTATATGAGGTAGTAATAGTAAAAATCTCCACAGTGAGTGATATTATTCAGATTCAGCACAGTTACTGGGATTCAGAAAATAAATGAATGTGCTATTTTCAAATTTAGAACATCCCTTTTTTCATTGTCTGAGAAATTCATAAAGGCGGGCTTTTCCACTCCATTCTCAGTAGGTATAAGATAACTGAAAGAGGAAGGAAAGAAAAAAAAACTACAGGAGAAGAAAAGAATAAGGAAAATAAGAAGTCCCACAACATACTAGCTGGCAGGACACAATTTGCCGGTCACAAAACACAGCACGGCAACACAATTTTCTGTCTACAGCTTCTACCCTCATCATCTCTTCTTATGTCTGCCTCTCAGTATTTTTACTCAGAACATACTTCTAAAAGTGTATCATCTGCAAACTCTGAAACACAGCAAAGACATGGTCACTATCTATGACTATTCACGACATCTAAAGGCCTAACTTTTATGTATTATCATGGCTACTACTGCCATTCGTACTAATAAATAGTACTAAGGTTCAGCTTTCTTCCAGTCAGAAATACAGAAAAATGAAATGACAAACTCAAAATATATAACATACTCAAAAGAATTACAATATCCAAATATGTCAATTTTTCCTTTCTTTTATTGAAAACTCCCTGCTGTAATGTAGTAATAGTATTATTATAAAATTTTAAGAAAATAGTTTCAAACTGAATTTAAAGTTATATTTAGTACCTGCACACTGTCACAGAGGCAGGTGAGTCCTATAAGCTTCCATTAAGACATTGTTTCTCAAAATACACCTTGCCTTAAATTCACTAGGCATCACTAAAATACATTTTTCTTTTGCAATGCTACAAAGGAACATGCATTTTAATACACAGCATTATCCCCAGCTCCAAGTTTTAAAGTAGTTGTTTGTTTTCTTTTTGAGACTGAACAATTAATGACTTGGTACGTTATTTCTGAAGCTGATATTGTGATAATCTGAAGTTATTCATTGAGTGGAGCCATACATATGATGTAATACATGAGCAAACAAATAATCAGAGTGCACAAAGACAGGTGCTTCAACTCCTAGCAGCAAACCTAGCAGTTGTTAAAGCACTGCAGAAAAGAACAAACTTGGTCCTCAAGGAATACAACCACAAAGCAGACACTGCATTTAGACAAGCTATTGACAGTTCCTCTGAAGAAGAAAAAGATGGATAACCACCAGGATTATGATGTTCTTCTGTACACTCAAATGCAATACCTCTTTCAACTGACAAGGCTGAGCTGATGATGTGGAACATGAGTGAACTCTCAGAAGAGTTCACTAAGCCTTTCTCCCCGCAAAAAAAGTTTTTGACAGGTAGGAAAGGGTTGCAAAAGCTACTAGGAAATAGGATATTACATATTTGAATAGACATGCCTTAGTAGTTCTTCTAATTTTACTAACAGCTCAACTACTGTGTACTGTTTAGGGATGAAGGATCGGTTTGCTTTTGACTTGTCATTTTGTGTAATGGAACTTGCAGTATAGCAATTGGTCAAAATAAAGCTTATGCAAACAAAACTGTTTGAACTCATTCTAACATTACAACTGATTGTGACTGTTTCACACTGCAGCTCTTCGGGTTTTTTTGTATGGTGCTTTTAAAAAAATCAAAATAGGCAATGGATTGTTTGCAGAAGTCCTTACCTCCTCCGTGGACTACGGTGCTGAGAGAACTCTGAGTCACTGTCCTTTGATGTTGGAGAGCCCTTATATGTGTAAAAAACATCCTCTGTTTCAGTAATATAACTAATCTCATTCGTAAGGTTATCTACAGATGAGTGTCGTGGTTTGCGGATTTCGTGACGTAATCTAGGACTCCGCCTTAAAAATACAGAATACAAACACAACACAAGATATACAAATACAAACACAGGAAGATTAGAATACTTCACGAAAATTTATAAAATTTATAAAAGAAAACTTTCTATCCTTTTGCAGTTACAATTTGAATCTTCATAACAGGCCTATAAGTCTCACTTCAAATAATCAATTTTTAAGCATTCTTATGGTATACTAGGCAATCAGACACTGCTAGGTTCAGTACACTGAACTGATTTCGTGTTTCCCTCCGGTAAAATGCTATTTATATTATTAAAGTTTTAATTATAGGATAATTGTGGTTTGAAGGGACTCATGGGGGTCATCTAGCCTGATCTCCTGCTCAAAGAAGGGTCAACTAAGGCCAGAGCAGGCTGCTTACGGCTTTATCTGCTCATATCTAAAAAAATCTGAAGGATGGAGACCACACAACTTCCCCAGGCAATGACTGTCCATGTGGTGAAGTAGTTTTTCCATTATTTCCTGACAAAACCCTTTTTGTTTCAATATATACTTATTGCCTCATCCTCCCATTATGCAATAGGGACAAATCCGACCTCATCCTGTAGCTGGCCTCTTCCTAAGTAATACTGGGCTGTTATTAGGCATCTGGGAAACCCCTGCTCCTCCAGGCAGAACATGTGCCACTATGTCAGCCTCTCCTCACAGGGTAGGGGCTCCAGTCTCCTGACTACCTTGGAGCTGGTAGTCTTTGCTGATTTGCTCCAGTTTGTAATTGTCTGTCTTATATTTGCAGACAAACATGGTTGCAGCATTCTAATAAAATCTAGAGAATGCTGAGCCAAAGGGGGCTACCACTTCCAATGACCTACTATCTAGACCTCTGTTAATTCTGCCAGGTTGGACTTCTTTGCTGTCAGGGCAGATCAGATGGCCCATGTATTGCTTCTGCCTATAAAGATTTCCAGGTTGTTTTCCAGAAAGCTGCACTGCAGACAACGCTGTTACACTGGGTTCTTCCCAGGACACTATGTTTGTCTCCATTGAATTTCACACATTTCCTGTTGGCCCATTTCTCCAGATTACTGAGATCACTTTGGAGAGCAGCCCTGCCCCCAGGCTTATTGACTCACCCCCAAGTTTGGTGCCATCTGCAAACTTTATGATCAAGCATACCCTTGCCTCCTGCAGGTCATAAAGATGTTAAGTCGGACAGGTCCCAAGAGAGACCCATGCATTTATTTACTTTTTACTGTTGTCCAGGTAGAGTGTGACTCATTAACAACTCCCCTTTCAGTCCTCCAACCATTTTAACATTTTTTTTAAACCACTCTGTTGTCCACCCATCCAGAAACATACTGTCTTAACTTGGATATAAGATTTTGGCAGATGGCATGAAAGCCTTGCTAAAGTTGAGGTAAGTGACACCCACTCTTCTGTTGTTATATATATTCTCAGAATAAAAATGTTTAAATATATATGTACACACTACATAATTATTCTGCTAGAGTACATGCAATTAGAAATGGTAGGAGGTTAGGTAGTGTGGAAAAGGCTGAAAATGGATTTACCAATTGGGGGTAACTGGAGGTGATCGAGAAGGAAGACTTTTGGTCTCTAGGTGCTCAACCGATAAGGATCGTCTCATAGATGGGTTCCAAACCATCCCACCTATCACTTTTCTGCAGTACTGGTTGTTTACAGACCTGAAAAGATGTAAAACAACTATATGTGAGCTATTTTGCATAGAAAGCTTAATTGAAATAGAAGACACTTATGAAAGTCAACCTCATAATTTAAAGCATCCCCTGCTTACCCTTCCTTACTTATGCATTTACTTTCTCACAGAGACATTTGCTGTCCCTTATTTGTGACAATAAAAGTGATTGTTAATCCCTGCTACATTGCTAATTACAAGCCTGCATAAAAATAACTTTTTCTGAGAATTATTTTTAACCCAATTGTGTTTAAGAAGACAGAGGGGAAAACAGGAAATTCAGTATGTCCTACTGGCACTGAACTGAGTGCCTGACAAAACACAGTTCAAATACAGGCAATATGTTCTGAAGCTCCCCTGTTAATATTCACAAAGGAGCACGAGTTTCAGTGAGCACAGGACAACTTTATCCCTTTACCTGCTGTCTCATCAACCAAAAGCTATACCAGACATCACTATTGTGGAAGGAAGTCACTCCTTATAGAGACAAACCATTAAAAAAAAATCTGACATGAAAATAGGATCTCCAGGTCTGGATTGCTTCTTGTGACAAGAATCTGACAAGAAAAGGGCTGCAACTAGGATAAGAACCACAGCTGGGAGAGCAATAAAAGCATCTTAGTAGTGAAAATATTCAGCAAAAAGAAAATCTTTAAGTAGACTGAAATTGAGAAAAACTAACTCTTATGCATCATTTTATACAGCATTCCACAAGTCAAGCTGAGAGATAAGATGCTCATCCTTGAGTTTACAGGCCAAGAATTTCTCATGGAAGAAAATTTATTAGTTACAGAGAAAACACCTTTGGCTCATTAAGCCCTGAGCTGTACATAATGGGAAGCTGGGATAGCAGGCTATGTAAGGATCTTACTACAGAGCTGAAAAGACTCAATTTTACATAGCATTAAAAAAAAAAAAAAAAAAATTTACTAAAGTTCTGGGTATTATGCTAAAATCAAGCTTTAAGCATGCTTTGCATTGTACTACTTTTTGCTCATATAAGTAAAAAGAAAAAGCAACCCGTAAATTTTTTTTTCATATATACTGAAGTATTTCATATATCTTGTTCATGATTTTAAAGGAAATCAATTCCTTCATCTTCCAAATGTACTTTAAAAAGCTTCTCCAAGTATAAAAAACAGAGGATAAACTTAGTATTAAGCATCTACATTATTAAAATCAGCTATCCATGTATGTTTTCATGCTTAGTAAACAAAGTCCATCAACTCAGGAGAAGCTTTTGGCTATACTACTCATTTTATTTTTTTAAAACTTTTGAATACAATGATAAGGTATCAGCTACTCATCTTCAGAAACAGAGTTCTTTCAAAGAAGCCTTACACAGTTGGAGCAGAGCAAAAGACTGGAAAAAGAGGAAGCATTATGAAAAATGCATTGTGAAGAACTCCACATGAATCAGCTTTTCTTTTTACAAGCGGCTGTTGATGCATTTTCCAACACAGAAAACTGAAGTGTAATGTAACTCATTTGATGGAAGCCAGAACCCTGAACCCTAAACCCTAACTCTAATCTTAAACCCCTAATCCTGACTACAAAATCACTGATCGGGTATGTCTCTAGATATTTCAGTTAAGGTACAGAAGATTAATAATCTCCTGAACTTCAAGTAGCTGCCCTTCAGATGCCAAATATCAGCATATTTCTCAGCAAACATTCTGGGAGGCTGCCAAAGCCTTTCTGGAATGGGCTGTACTATCTTGAAATGATGATTCCTTTCTCCCATCTATTACTGAGGCTATCCTTGGTGAAAAATACAGATACATTTTTTAGCTTTTCAAAAAGGAATGAGAATATGTCTAGGAGAGGTTATTCAGCATTCAGTCCAGAATTTTCCCTCTCAGAATATGGGAGATGTGATTCAGTCTGCCCCTTGAACAAGGCTTACAGATGATTTATACAACTCAGCAGCCTAATTTAAATGGAATGCCTCTCGTACCTTAAGCTAAGAGAATCAAGAAGGGCACAGTATGTGCAAAGAAGAAATTGTACTCAAGTACTGCAACTATTTGAACTGATGGAATAAATGCTAGGCTATCTGCCTCACATAAGTGTAGAAGAATATAGAACAAGAAAGCCACGAATTCCATATTAAAAACTGTGATAGCTAAGATGGTAAAACCTGAATATGGCACCCTTCAAAGCTGACAGAAGCTGCATGAAAAGAATTCTTGAATGCGAGTCAATCTTAAAACCTTCAGGACTGCACAATGTGGTCAGTGGAGCTTTTGTGTGCACATTTGGTTTTGTGGCTTACTTTATCTTTGTGTGATTTATACAATGCAAAAATTTGTGCCCTTTATGAAAGGGAGAATGCAAAATCTCTTTTTTGTTTGTGTAACTTCCACATGAGTTCAGAGCCACCCTTGAAAAAGGACATGGAAAATCTTACAACATTCCACAATTATAAACAAGTTGGAAAGTAAAAATTTTCAATATGTGAAATATGACCTCAGAAATTACTTTTTCACCATTTTTATTAAATCTTTTGGAAAATAATTTGCTGAGTTCATAGGAACTACTCAAAGCTTTTCAAAATTACTGTTGGTTCTTATATAGTTAAGCAGTCTTTCATAACAATGGTTCCTGAGTTACTTCTTCCTCATGTAGATCCTAAAATTCATGGTTACTGCTGGTATAAATAAGGTCAAAGAGGTTATCATTAAGCTGATGGAAGGTATCTCCATAACTGATTCTCCCTCTGGGGATTCCTTAAAAGTCCAAGTAAGCAATTCAGCAGACACAATGCCTCAGAGCACTGGAATTACTTGAAAATAATGTTTTCTTAATAATTCAGATCAACAATGAGAACTGTTCCTGTATGCTACAGACTATTAAGAAATTGAAACAGCAGATTTGTCAGAAATAAAATGTTTGGTAAAAAAATGGAATGATGCTAAACTGGTGCCCTTTGAAACCCACACTTTTCTTTCTTAACATTACAAAGGCTACGCAATGCCTGTGTGTATATATCTGTCTATAGGAGGATCAGGGTTTTGAATCTCTGCAAATTTGAAAGAAATAAAGGATTCCAGGACCTGACAATCCACCAAATTCTGAGAGTCACTTCCTCAACACCTCCTCTACAGGAAAAACAAGGTCATAACATTCCATAAATGAGTAAATTCTAAAAATAGGGATTTCTAAAACGTTAGAAAATTAGAATACTGTTTGTACAACTACTTTTTTTCCTGTGATCTAGAAACCAGATCATCCAGCTATGATCTAGTACTAGATGAAAACACGGAATTACACTCCAGCAGAAAACATAATATTTTATCAGAATTCCTACTGTTGGACAGCCCTTATGGGTTAATTGCTTCATTTACAAGCAAGACCAGTGCACTTGGTATCAATTACTAGAGTATCAAAAGAGACATCAGAGTTTGAAAAACCAGAGAGCCACCAAAGTCTGAGAAGCTATTTGAAGCATGTTGATGCCAATCAGAAGTTGAAGCTTATCCAGACAGAAGACAGAAAAATAAGTCTGACAAACTAAATGTAAAGTTAAACTGTTAAGAGAACACACTACAAAAAACTCACAAAAACACACTACCCACGAACAAAAAGAAAAGAATAAAATACTTCTCCAAAAATCATGAGAATATGCAGGTTTCTAGAGAGTCTACAGAACACCAAGGGGTCAAAGAAGCCCCCAGAATCCAGAGACAATAATGACACAAGATTTTCTTTTTCATTCACTATTAATATGAAATATTTTTTCTCTGTTTCATTACAGAATGTTTTGGGGGGTAGGGTAGGTGGATTGGAATTGGATATGATGGATGAGACAATGAAGACACAGGACATGACAAAAGGTAACAACAGAGCAAATCAACATAATGGAAGCAATCACTGTGATTGATTCTTATCAAAATAGTCTAAAAGCCCCTAACATAAAAGAGCAGAGTAAAACCTCTCACTTCAAAAAATCACACAGGGTGGCCAAAATAAAGACCAACTGCAAAGAAATGGAGAAGGACATTACAATGTCAAGTGACTGGACAATAAACTGGCAGCTTAACTTAAATGACGATAGGGGCCCAGCTACTGCATATGGGGAGGAATAATCCTAGCTTCATATAGGAAAATCATAGGCTCTAAAGAATTACTTCTTGGTAACTAGATCTTATATAACACTAGGAAAACTACCAGTTCTGTAACTGGAAGAATCCAATGAGACAAATAAAGGATTAGAAGTTTCAAGGGGTATCTTGAATACCTGAATGGGATAAAGTTTTTCATCTTTATGTCAGGAATAAGTGGTTAGTGTGATGCACTCCAGAAATTGCCCTAACATATTAAACAGAATGTGTACATGACACTAATGGCTAAACATTTCAAAACAAATCTGTTTTGCAAATTCTCTTACTGGATCATTAGCTACATGACATTCTTCCTTTGCAGTGTTTTTATACTTTGAAGCAGCAAGTTGAAGAAATAACAGTAAAACATATATCCAAACACCTTTTGAGGCAATTATAAGAAAAGTTCTACTGCAAGATCACATTGCAGAAAGTGAAATCACAACCATATAACTTGTCAAATGGTTCTTATACAGACTGGAACAAAGCTATGGACAGGACTGAACTCTGTCACTTGAATTTGAGATATCACTGACACAAATTCTCCCATTCCCATCATAGAGCAAAACATGCTTTCAATCAATACTTACTTTGCTGGATTTCTAGAACCCAGAGTCCAATAATGTGATAATATCTTTTTTTCATGAGGTAGTGACTTCTTTGCCTGAAAAAATGTGTGATGCTCTACACAAGATTTCCAAAGATTTTTGCATGCTCTGTAATTTAACATGTTGAAGGCAACAATATGCTCTCTGGATTCATTCTGTAACAGCAGGGAACACCATGTTTCAACATATACAAGTAGATGAAACAGTAAACAAGGTCATAAAAAAACAATAAAATTATTTTAAGCTTAAACATGAAAAATACGTTGTGGCAAACAAACAAACAAAAAATCAGCATATAGTAGATTTTGAGCTGGAGATGGCCAATATACCTCAGTGACTATGTGAAATTCCAAACTGCAAAATATGCACTTTACAAGTTCATGAAATGTTAATGAAATATTTAAGTCTAGAGCAGCAAAGACTGTGTAGATATGAGTATCATGTTATACTGATAAATATATTTTCAGGTTTTCAGTCAGATTTTCACCTCTTAAGACAAACAAAATGGTTTAAAATGCTCCATTAAGGGTGCAATGTCAAAAGCAGAAACCCCCTCATTCTTTGAATTCAAACTCTTCATGTAAGGCTTCAATTCAATAATGTTCTTTCAAGTGCTATTGTATGCAAAAAGCATATTCTTGATAGTCTTTCAGAAGAAATTGAAGATGTTAACAGTGATCTTTCTCAGGGGAAAGAAAATAGTTGTGATGGGACTGGAGCTGATGCTACTGATGTTGAAATCCACTCCTGCTTGGATGATAATGTGAGGTCACAATGAGGAGGATCAGAAGGCAGCAGAATATAAAACTTGTTTGCGTCATGTCTCTATGCAACTCTTACAAGTAACTTCAGTGCCAAAGTGCCAGTGAAACATGAGTGCAACACAGTCGTGCCACCAATGTTTATCCCAAGACTTTTGTACAAGAGAAGGCTTTAAATAGTTAATCTTGTTATTGATGGAAAGAAAGTGGAATGAGAGCAAAGCAAAGAGTAGAAATAAAGGTAACATGAGACCTGAGACAAATGGCAGCACAGCTCAGCATTTCAGTGAAAAAATGCAAGTTTTCATCACTCATCTTTTCCAGCTCCTCTAAATTATTTTGACATCTCAGCATATAATTAGACAGGCAACCTTTTGCTTGTTCACAGCAACAATCTTATTGGGAAGTAACTACAAACCATTTTGGCTGGAATAGTCAATCTGCTTTTCTTCTATTCTTCTTATTTCTAGATAGCATTTTACAAATGCCACATATCTGAGACCAATTCTGCATTTTGCAAATTACTTCATGTCTAGTTCAGAGAATCCATGGCTTCAGACATGCTTTTAAGAAAAACAGTAAGACTCTGAAGAGAAAAAAAGATTTGCCTCTTGATTTTACTTAAACACTGAAGAATATTTAACTGATTACAATCTTTCAGGAATGTTTACCCTACATCTATTAAAGCATTTAAAAAGTATTTTCAATTTCAGTAAAAAAGTATTTCAGTCTCTTGCATACTGGAACCAATTCATCTTTGTCAGTTCACCGCAGCTGCTTCTAAGTAGTTATGTAAAATAAAGCAGGAAAGCATAGTGAAATCTAAACTCAGAATTTCTTTCATAGAATTTCAATTATATAAAGCATACATCACAACGGTTTAATGGCAAATGCCATTTTTGACATACTCCCTGTTGGTTGAATGCCACTTGAAGTGTTTTACTACTCCAGCAGACAAATAAAAAGAAATGTATATACATTTTTGTTGGCCTGAAGAACCGGCCTTTCAATTGCCACAAAAATTATTTTATCCAAACATCTCAATTACATTGAAAAGCTATAGTACAAAAATAAGGAATTAAGTACGCCTAATATTCTGTTTTTTAATTTAGCTTTGAAAACAGGAATGAATTTTGCTTGTTACAAGTGCTTTTCTGTTGTCACAGAACCTTCTTAGAAGCCTTTAAGTAGCCTGAAAGTTTTAACATGGATTTAAGCCAGAAAAATTATTTTAAGAAGTTTCACAAGAATTTATTCAATTTTTAGATTAACATAACCTTCTGTTAATAACAATATGCCTCACTAACAGGCCACCTTGCAAGACCTGCTGTTAAATCTGTGTATTTTTTTAAAGGTGAGCAGAATTCTAGTGGGATCCGAGGATCTAATGCCCATCACACTTCTCAACTCAGGTTCAAAAATAATGGCATTTTAATGATTATCAAAAAATGAGGATTAGAGAAATTTAAGGCCATTAAGGTAAAGGGAACAATTTCCATATATCTAAAGTGTCTGGCTAGTTCAACGTATGGAAGAACTTCTGCATCAGTTGTATGCTTACTCCATTAACAGAAAATCTGAAAATATCTACAGCATAGAAAGTAAATATATATATTTTAGTATGCAGCAAATGAAGTTGGTTTTAAGCATTAGATAGGCACATTGAAAATAAAAGTTCATTTCTGAAAGGTACAAAATGTTGCCTGTAAACAGCAGAGTTCCTATTCCTACCTTAAATCCTGCACCCTTCATTAAGCCTACATGTCATGAGCTTCTATAGCACCAGACATTCACTGATTCATCAGTCTTGCTCCCCAGTCCTTATTTGGCTCTTCAGTAGAAACAGAAATACTGCACACTCCTAATCAAGTAGCTGATCAACAGACTGGAGCAGTGGGAGGGTAAAAGAGAAGGTGAGTAGAAGGGAAAGAGTGAGATAAGGTAAGTTGGTTTTTCAGAAGAGGCATGTAAGGAAAGAAAAATGGAGTAAAAGAAATAAGGAGAATAAATCAATGAAACATGGCACATCCCAGGGGACTGTAAATTCGTTGCCTTTGAAAACTTTTTGTAGATTTTTGTAAAGAATCTACATATGACATACAAAATATAGAAGTGCTATCTAATCTTTAGTCAAAACTCATCTATGAATATACAGTATCTACTCTGTTTTCCCCACATTCTTTCATCTTCTTTACTTTCACATTCATTTACCTATTTGTTTCTGTATTTCCAAGCAAAAAACTGAACAATCCAAAGACTGACACCAATGCAGTCATCTGCCCTCATACACCGCTCAAGCATCCCACTCTTCTGGTGAAACCCCTAGGACTCCACTTCCCTCTCTCCCACTGCACAGCACCAGCAAGAGTTTCCAACCTATACCACTGGAGTACTGCACACTTGGTGCCCTAAATTTCAAGCAAAGGGGGCTGGCTATGACGGATGCATCCACAGATTTAGTGGCACACCTGGTCTGCTTTTTCTTATGTACTGAGAGGATCAAAAAGGTCACACAGCAGGCCTTACTTTCTTAGAGTACTGCAGCTCTTTAAGCATGACACTGTGTGCATTACTGTCATCTCCATGGGTTATGAAACAAAGATGATCACTTAAGAGAAGGCAAGGTAAAAGAAACAAGGGCCTTGAACTGTCATCATCTTTCAAATGTTTAATTGAACAAATTAAGATTGCTGCTCTCTTCAAAAGTGACACAGGTCTCCAGAGACAAAAATTCTACTTTTGACAGCAGTCAAGTTTTACGTAATCCACACACCTATTTTGCATAAAGTCCACAGATTGTTCTGTGTTGACACTTCATTCTTCCAGATTCCAAAACCGCTGTGAGTACACTCATTTTCAGAGAATCATACAATGGTTTAGGTTGGAAGGGACTTGAATTCATCGACTTCCAAACCCTGTTCTATTAATCATTCTCAGAGAGTTCTGTTACTACGTTTATTCTCACAGACACATTTGAAACCGCTGTCTGAAAGCCTGTACTTAGCTGTATATTTGAAAATATTAAGATTTTTAAATTATTATATATTTAAAATTACTATTTATCAGTGAATCTTTAATTGTCAAATCCAGGAGAAAAGTTACTACTTACAAGCATTTACACTCACAGTGAGTAGAATGGTTTATCAACCACTCATTTCTTCATGCAGTGAAATATACATGAACAGACTGTGACATGTCTGCATAAAAACAATATATTTAGAAACTTACAGCTAGTAAAAAAGGCTTAAGATCCCCCTATAGTGTGTAAGGACACACACTGTGCATGCTACGTGTGTATGCAAGCATTAGTGCAGTAACACTGTCTCTGGATACTAACTTTGTTTAAACGTGAATCCTAAAAAGTAATATGTACATACTTGCACACTCCACAAATTTCAAGGAGCCCACAAAACTGGAGGGGAAAAAAAAACATAAAGGAAAGAAAGGAAGAAAACACTTTCCTTTTGGGTAAAAAAAAGGCCTCCCTAGACATCTGTGTTCAGCAGACCTTCTAATCTATGTGGGTCAAGAGGTGGTCTTGTAACACAGTTTCTATAAATTTAAGGCCTTGTGTACCACCAGAAAGAGCCTTCATGAAGTCTAGGTACAAGTTAACACTTACCTTTTACTAAGTTCTCAAGTTTTGTCCTCAATTGAATTGAATAGCTGATTGCTAGTTTCTGAGAAGATTTTTTTTTTTGGTCATATTAAATCCATACTCTTTGCAAAAAGATATCTTATTTTTTTTCATATTGTGGCAGCACAATAGTAATCAAGATTTCCTCCCCCAATAAATTGAAGAACAAATATTAGTCTAAGAGCACAAAACAACCAACAGAAGCCAAGTCCTTACTGTTGAAAAATTTTACATTAGTTTTATCAATTATCTTCACATAATTTGCCAACTTCTAAAGCCCTCCATGTTACACACAGCAGGAGGTGTGCTATTCTCCCCTTTTCAACCTCATGTTCTTCAGCTGCAAAGCTCTCCTTTTCTCCAGGAGCCTTGCTTTCCTCCTGAGCCCCATAAGCTGAAGGGACCTCACAAACTCCCCCTAGATGGGATAAGCAGTTGTTTAGCAGATTCACTGCATGAAGGAACTCTACAGGGCAGGGAGAGCAACAAATGAAAGAGCAGCAGATGCTGATGAGAAAGGGGAAATATGCTACGTTAATAAATATTGAAGAAAGGATGGAGATCTGCATTTACCCAAAGTCTCCCAGGGAGAAGAAATCTCCATGGGAAAGATACAGTCCAACAGACTGAAAGTGGAGGGGTTCAGTGTCAGAAAAAGAAACAAAGGGAAAAAGAGAGGGAATAAGCAGACCAGAGTAGTAAGATCAAGTTAACAAAACAGTTTCAAAGGCAAATTACCCCAACAGAGTCTTTTGATCACCAGTTTGTAGGTTACATTCAATATAAAATATTGAATATGGCCATTTGAACAAAACAAAATTAGAGAACTACTTACATGTTTTTGCCGTTGTTGTATAAAAAACTTTTTCCTTTTAAAGGAAATTTTTAATATGTTCACCCTAAAAGAAAGAAATCAGCCATGAAATACCAAACAAGACTGATAAAACAATGAAAAAATAACACTGCATACAGTGAGCCTGAAAGATTATAGCTGTAAAATATTCAGTGAATAATATGCAGCCATCTCCTGTGTTGAGTGGCAAATAGATGTCCTCGTTTAATCTTTAAATAGTTCACAGCAGTTCTCTCCCACCAAATCTATTCTTGCATCAAAAAACTTGATGACATCTACACTAAGCTGCACAAATGTTAAATGTGTCAACTTTTGTATAACTTTAGAGTCATATGACAACTGTGACTAAAGGAATAAAATTTAAGACCCTAATGACATGATAAGGTTGGTCTTCGAACAACTGAAACTTCACAGAGGCTGTGCAGAATTGGTTTCATAATGTGAAAGATATCATGTACTTCTGCTAATCACTAAACAAAACCTCTAGAAAAAAATCATAATTTTAGAAAGATGAAAACTGTAAGAATGAGTGTTAATATATTTTTCACTTCATTAACATTGCTATGTAATTTGTGTGGAAATTTTAGAACTGAACACCCTCTTTTAAAATATACACAGTGTGAATACATATTTTCTGAGGTAAAGATTACAATTTGAATTGGTACTCAAGCAAGTTTCATTTTAAATATATGCTGATCAGTTTTGCTAAATTAAACAAACTTCTACCTACCCACACTAAAACATTGTCTAAAATACCTAAATTTTCTCTCCAATACTTCTACTTCAGTAACTGAAAACCTGAACTTTTTGGAGAAAGAAATCTCTGATCTGGAAAAGCTGGAATTTTATGGATGTCTTAAGAAACCTATTTAAGATCTGATCAAGTCATATTTGCTTGAAAAAAAATCATGAAAGGGTTGTGTAAGTTTACTGCTAGAAGTCTCATAATGTTTTCATGAACTGATGCTCCACAGGCTGTTAGATATCAGGTATGAACTATGTTGAAAGTCCTCTCAGTTTGGCAGAGTTTTTGCACCACTCTCAACAAGTGGGATGGCATAAAACTCATTCCCCACTGCTCACAGGAGAGGCAACATTCTTCACAGGTGCAGCAGAGTATATTTGCCAGTTACTAACAAGAGTATTCATGGAATTATCTATTTGTCTTCCTGCACAAGAGGTGGAAAACAGTGTGTGCCATTTTCAGAAAATGCTCTTCTCCATCAATTATAGAACCACAGAGAAAGAGGGATTTCAACATCCTTCTTTGACAAGACAAACTGGTGGGAAAACAAATGGAAATTTTAAATCATATTCACTTCTCCTGTTAGGACAACTCTTAAAATACTTGTGTCATTTAACTTGCTACCTCAAACATCAGTAATCTGCATTGCTCATCGAAAAGTTTTGATTCTGAACTACCTGACAAGTTATATAATTTTTTAGTTGTACTTACTGAGTTTCAATTCATTGTATATTAATTCTTCCTTGATTCTAGTGCTACTCTGCCTGAACTAGTATCACTCAAGTTTTGTGCCTCTGATTCTTTCTTACCACATTTCTTAACTTAGACTAAACTTCAACAAACAAGTTTTTGGAGTTATTCTCAGCTTACACAGTTGCTGTTATGGTCTGCTCTTACCCCAACATGAAGGCAGCAAAAATGCAGGACACAGAAAACTAACCTTGCAGATGAAGCAAAAAACCTCCCACCCAACAACAAAAGGGGAAACAGCATCCCAAAGTACCAAAACTCTCTAAATCTCTCCTCTATACCCTGCTTTTTTTCTTTTTTAATTAAAAAACCTCCAAAACCAACAAACTGAGAAAACTAAAAAAACCACCAGGAATCCAAAACAACAAAACCAAAATACCCCCAAACCCCACCAAAACCGCGATTCACTACATGATCGTATAATCACTTCAAGCCAAAGCATGGCTTTAAGTCTCTTTATTTTGACACTCTCCTGAACTGATACCCCTCTCAATTCCATTCATTCTTCTTAAAGTACAATTAAACCTATTTAGTTCAGACATGAAGAATATTGTCAACGCTGACATTTTTATTTAACAATAACTAGAAATCATTTGCAATGTTATGCCCACAATTGACTGAATGTTCACACCTAGAAAAATCGACAAAAAGATCCAAGTGATTAAGGTGTCAAAGGATTTAGACGTAACAAATTCTTGAAGATGCCATACACAAAAAATATATTACTGGAGTGCAGTTACTATTATTATAACTGGTGGCTCAGTGTCCCTTCTTTCTCACCAATGATCTATCCAGTGACTATGCAACATTCACAAATCGTTAAATTTCACGGTTTACTTATAAAACACTCCCTAGCTGGAGCATTTTAAGAATGATGGATCTTTGATGGAGTCAAATGATGGAGTCCTATCTTCCTATCATTCACCGCCATCAAAATAAACTTGTTACTCTGTGGGCCAGCCACAGAATCACTAACTTTTGATTAAACTGGCAGTCTTGTACTTAGTACTAACAGTTGGTAATTGTGACTTGAAGCAAAAAGAAGTATATACTTTGCCACTGAAAAAGGTTCTGTCTGCTATGTAAGATAGTTGTTTTCCAAGTTTTAACTAGCAATGTAGTATGCATTTCTCATGCAGTTTCTCTGAAGTTTTCAAAGCAGGGAAACTGCATACACAAAAAAAGCATTTAATACATAACTAGTTGCTGCTGACATAGAGAGCATTTCTGGTTTTGCCATTAAAATTTTACTTGCAAAATCAATTTGGAAATTACCACAGAACAGTTAAGTATCCTTGAGAATAACTCTGCAGAGTGTATAAAATACTGCATTAAATCCAAAGCTATTTTTTAAACCTTATCTTGACTTGCATTGCCGCTGACTGATCAGTCAGCTCTTTATGTAGGTTGCTTTGATTGAAAAGCCTCTTTTTGCCAAGGAAGAACTCCCTCACTGCCTCTGTTCCTGAAAACTTTTGGTCCCCTTTGACTACTACCATATGGCATAGTTGTATTGTTGTCATCCAGTGCAGAGTATTTCACTTAAAATTTTGGAAAGAGTGCTTTGATGGTGTTTGCTGCCACCTTGAGTTCTAACTCGTTAATGGTGAATGTGAATTGCACAGTCCATAGGAAAAACCACTCGATACAAATGGTGTTACATAAAGAGCCCAAACAAGTACCACTTCAGGCATTACAGAAATATATCCTGCTTTGAGATATAAAATGAAAGTGAGAATCCATACTACAAATACATCCCAAGGAACTCTGCTCTGGTGGCTTTCAGTGTTTGCTTGTTTTGGCGGGATCAGGGAATGAACACCATTCCTGCACAAAGAATTATGATTGAATCGTGCAAGATGTCGGAAATAAAAGATCAAAAAATTAGTCCCTGTGTAGGGAGCTTTTGCTTTCAAGATGAAAAGAAATTTTTAGCGAGAGGGGGAGTGAGTGAGTAGGAAAGCTTGGAACAACTGCATTAGCCAGCAGCTGAAAATATTACTGCCTAAATCTCATATTTTAGAGTGGGAATTATTTGAACTGAAAAACTTGTGGATTTTATTTCCCTCAATTTTTTTTTTTTTCTGTAAATGAGAATAGGCTTTTGTGAAAAATGTTTTAGCATCTGTGTTTTATTCCTCTGTGCTCTCCAGGAATAAAAGTAGCACATGAAGTTGTAGATTCCTCTTGTCTTGGGTGCTATAAACTACCCTTCCCTAAAAAATTCATATAGTCACAGATTTTAAAATGTCATTACTCTGTGGTTTTCTGGAACAACTATTATCCATTCATGTCTTACTAAGGTCAACTAAGTTGGCAGAACAAGACTGGCAGAAGACAGAAAATATGCCTCCAGCTGGCAGTTTTTAAAACCTGCAGCAGTTCAAAGAAGCTGCAAGGCTGATGTATGAAAGAACAGCACTCAAGGCAAAAAGATGAAAGATAAGTCTTTTATGCTTCAATGTGCATTAGAAATGGAAAAATACAAGTTCTCACTGTGCTGCTGTATGAGAGCATTATTATTGACATGCATTTATCCACGATGATTGCAGTAAATCCCAGGGAGTTGAAATGCAACTCACAGCAAAGAAAAAAAAAAAAAAGAAAAAAAATCCAGAAACAATGCAGTATATTTTCCCCTAGAATTTTAACTGAAACTGATTTTATTGCTTTTCAATAGGAAATAGTTGTTTAGTTGGGTTCATAAATGAAATGATGGGATGACACTAGTATTTAAAGAATACAGCTAAGGAGCTATTTTTTTTTGCATAATTAAGGGCCAAAAAGCAAGTACAATCCATTGGAATACATTTTTCTGTCATGATTAAGAACACTGTACTATCATACCGAAAAACTTATACAGAAAAATTGTTACAAATTCAACAAAGAACTCATATTTAACATGACAAAGCTATAGTTTTATCAAGCATAAAAAAACCAAGTTCATACTTCTTTTGAAAATGAAAAATTGGAAAAAAAGTTCTTTCTGATCCAATCCAAAAAAACCTTAAGAAAATGCCTGACCTCCCTATAATTTCTAATTCAGGTTATAATTTTTAGTATGGTATAACTAATAAAGCCCAAAAGCACTTTAAAAAAAATATAGCTTCTTATGTCATTCACATTAGACTTCTTGTGCACATTATTTCTTTGCAGAGATTATGTTCTACAGTTCTGCATTCTAATGTTTTATGTATCAGAGAATAACGTGAAGGTCTCTCATCTGCTTGTTAATGTTATATACCCATATTTGATGAGATTTAAAAATGTCTAAATTATATTATTCTATTTCCTGTAAATCTGAAACTCTAAATAACTCATTTTACATTTCAGCTCCAAGAAGTGTCTTCTTGCTGAATGCCATGTTAAAAAGTTCAGACTGAACTTAATTCAGACTGAATTAGGGGCTGAGCTTTAATAGCAATACTGGTTGGTTTTGTTTGTTATTAAAGAGAAGTATTATTGGGCATAACAGCAGCAAATCTATAAGACCACAGGGTCCTCCTAATCACGTACTCATACCTGTATGTAAATTAAATTAATCAAAACTTTACACAATGCAAGGACTTCAAAAGTCTTAAAGATTTAAAAGCCTAGGCAAGTTTTGATTTTTATCTAAGCACAAGGAAATAGCACAATACACCATAAAGAACAAATATATGTATTGTAGGCTTCTTTGGTATAAATATGAAAGTAAATGGAATGAAGATTGAAAAAACTGAACATATTTCTTTACAATAAAGGAATTTACCAGGGATAGAAGCTTGTACAGATGAGTTTTCTATATACAGCAATTCCACTGGATGCAATCCCAATCATAAGATCTAGATTATGGAGATCCTACAAAAGAAAAATACTTTAAGAACACAGATGCAGTTTGTGTCATTCACATTTATCAATAATAAATTTATTTTCAAGCTTTCTCTACCTAAATTGCTACACTTGAGAAAAAAAAAAATCAATTACATTTTTGAGTTTTGATTTTTGCCTCTTTCCTTTGATGTTTTCTATTACATATTCTAAAATTAAGTTGTAATGTTCATCCTACTACCCTGGATGTTCCTTAGGTCTGTATCAAGAGAAAATTTGCAAGTCTAGCCTTATTAACTTCAGGAAAGAAGCTGAAGTACTTCCCAAGATTAGTCAGGTAAATGCCACAGAATTTTGGGAGCTGCACAAAAATTGCCTGATTATATGCTCTTTTAAAAAGAGAGGAAATAAATCCTTCCTTTTTTTAAAAGGTCTTACCAAAAAAGACTGCATAGGAGGTGACCACAATTTTGCATATGAGAATATGTTGGAGAAATACACGTGTACATGAATATTTCATACACTAAATGAAATCCATTATTAACTAAACCAAAAGGTGCACATTAGCGTAACACATGCAACTGGAAAAAAAATTCATAAATTTACTATCTTTTCTAGGTACTGAGTTACTCAAGAGAATTCTTCCATATAAGCAAACATTTCAGTTAAAACAAACAAAACAAAAAGGCAGAGAGGAGGATGCTGGATGGTCATTTTGAGCCTAAACCCACACTGATATTAAAGAAGTTACGAATCTTGGCTTCTCATTTCTTATGATCAATACACACTAATGTGTTATCGCACAGATTTCTAAACAGAGGTAAATGCATACATAAATCCATATGTAAGTAGAATCAGTTGTTTAAAATACCAAGTGTTACTCAAAAGCAGATTCAGACTGCTTTTAAATGACAGCCAATGGTAATAGATTATCTTAAATCTTCAGTAGCACAGTTGTTCCTCTAGATGGTACTCTGGGTTCAATTAACATATGGCTCTCCTCCATGTCCAATCCCAATTTCTTTATATTAGTAAGGTACAGGAAAATAGAACAGGTAGCATGTGGTCTGACAATACTGCGGAAAGTCTACAATAAATCCTTTAAAAATAGTTGAATAGAAGTGTAATAAAGTACAACCTAATTTGCGAAGCATAACACAGGAATCCAGAACTGACATCTCTGTATTTTAATACTTGGGAAGAACACTGAGGTATTCAGGAGATTAACTGCCTCTAGTTTATTGTATATATCTAGTACATAATCTGTATAGTGTATATATATATATATACACATATATTATCATCTGCCATGCTATGGCCAACCTAAAGCAGGGTAGAAAATTGTATTATTAGCACTTGGAGCTTACTCCAGGTTCCTGCATTTAGAAAATCACTACTGTGAAGAAAAAACAGCTTTAAAAGTAAAAGCTGAAAATCGAAATGATTAAGCAGAAATAAAGGATTATCTAAAGCACTTGATAGGGATTAATTAGACTAAACTACTCTATTTTCTCCAGAAGATTTGTCAGAACAAAGTTCATTCCTCACCCTCCTCTGCACCACCTCAAATCACTAATCTCCCATGTTATTTGTTATTATTAATTCTCTTGTGCTGAGCCTAAGGAACATAAAATCAAGATGCTGGAATAGCATAAAGAGAGGGTCTCTTCTATTAAATATGATATTGATGTACAGCTATTTCCCTTTCAAAATATCATGCTGTTAAATTGCACAACAAAAAAATAACATGCGTATATTTATTAAAAAAAACAGGTAACATGAAGAAGATAATAACAAAAAAGTTATAAAGATAAAAAATTATTATGCCAGGAATCTAGCTAGTTAAGTACTGATTTCCATTTAATTTCATTTACAATTACCATCTTGATTTTTGTACCTATGGAAATAATACTGATTCAACAAATTTCCTATCTTCAACTCACTGAGTAAAAATGAAAGATGAGTTAATGGCAAATTAATTATTGAGCAGATGGGATAGTGGTCCAGAGTGAAAAGGAGATTAGGAATTCAAGAAATATCAATATAGTTTTAAAATATTGAATTCACTCTCCTGAGTCTCCTAACACTATTGTATTTTTAAATATTTTAGCAGCTCAGATTTTTCGTCAGAAAAAAAGCAGATGAAAACTGAGCTCAGACTAAAGCTGCATGTTTAGTAAATTGCTAAAAAGAAAGCTCACACTTATGTTAAATATTTAACTTTGTATCATAAAACAAAAAAAATTAAGGAAGTTATACATTCATCTGCTTTTCAAGAAACATTATCCAAAAGTGTCCCACTCTCAACCACCAGTACAGGAGCACTTGCTTATTTGGGCCATTAGTATAAAAGCGAGGTGATACTTAGTTCTTCTGCCATGCACAATCTAAGAGGAACAAGGCCATCAGAATCAAGAAAGATAAAGCCTTTCACAGAGACACAGTTTAATTAGTGCCTGCTAAATCTGGTCAAGGCACTGGGATGTGACAAAACTGGAAGGATTATTTAAAAGCAGTACTGAATGGGGGGAGGATAACAGGAGGCACTGTAAACATCCCTGCCAAAGCAGGGGCGGGACATAGCCTCTGCAAAGAAGCAGCTCATAATCCTTCACTGCAAACATCTTACAGGCCTACAGGAGCAAGACCAACCTCATGGTGGCTGAGAGGTTTACTTCATGGCATTCAGTCCAAACTGATTTGCAACTGGTGTTTTGGAAGTACACAACTTCAGAGACAACCAACACCTACTAACGCCCCTACTGACAACTCCTCAGCTTCAGGTCATTTACAGCTAGAGGATTTCCTGGTTTAGAAGCTCCTTTTATGTTTAATGGTCTCTAGTAACTGCCTCACTGCTCCTGATAGATATTTCACCTTGGCATCCGTTCAATGAGTAGTGCTTACAGTTCAACTGCAGTCTTATGGAAAAAGTTCCTTTACTTAAACCTGTCTCCTTTCGGGTAGACTATTACCAAAGGAAAAAATAAAAAATTGTTGGCTATTCACGTTCTCCATGCTATTCACTTATTTTTCCTTAAAACATTCATGATTGTTATCCTTCTTGGTACTTGTCTTATTCCATTACATATTTTGAGATAAGGAAAGGAGAGGAAGAATGAAGATCAACATTCAAATGATATCAAAACTCAATTTGAAAGGTGGCATGATATTTTCTGGTTTGCTTTCTATTTCCTTCCTAGCAGCTTCTAAATGTCTAGATGTCTAGTTCAATTGCTAGAAAAAAAAAGATCACTTCAAATATTTCATCCTTTAAAAAAAACTGAATTGCAATTAAACTATTATTTTTAATTGAAACAGGAGCAAGATGGTCTGCAGTGAGATTTCATTCAGCTGAAAATGTCTGAATCCAGTCTATCTTCACTGCTTGGCACTGGTATGACCACTACTGACATCCTGCATGCAGTTCAGTGGCCTGCAGCTCAGGAAAGATAATGGAAATTGGAAGAGCTTTCAGAAACAACATCTCGTTAATATTAAGAGACTGATCACATTGTGGAAGTCTAAGCACTCAAGCTGGCTTATCAAAATACTAGGCTATAATAGAAGTTAAAAGACAAATATCCAATAAAGTTGAGTGCATATAGTGATCTCAAGTGTAACACTAAGAGCTTCTTCAATAAAATAGAAAGATGACAGATGACCCAATGGACAGACAGCGTACCTATACAAAGTCAGATTTAATAAGATCATTTCCTTTCCTTTCTACTTTTCTCCATTCTTAAAAAAGCGTCTTTTGAGCACTGTATTTCATGAATATGAATGAAATTACAGCGGCTTCATACAGAAGTACTTTAGGAATTCCTAGAAATCCAATGCAACAGTCACTTATTTATGGCAGCATAAAGAAAAACAAGAAAATATGCTGAAGGAAGCAAATCTACTCATTTTATTCTTTCCTCATCATGAAAGAAATTTTTCATTATAACTCTCAGTGTTAAGAAAACTAGAAGTCATCTTCACCTAGGAAATCAATTATCTGTAGTACACTTCTTTTAGTTTTTACACTACAAGCCTTACACCAAAACAATTTACTGTTGCATAGAAGCACAAAAGGTAACTTGCACACTAGGATGCAAATAAAAAAGCATTTTAAGGATTCACTTCAGATGAATAGTGTAGTCAAAAAATTAAATAGCAGTAGACAGTGAAATACTAGGACATGTTTGTTATCAATGCACACCCTGTATCTAAAAGATTTCAAATACATTTTTATTGGTCATCTCTCAAGCTGTTAAATACTTCTTAGATGTAGCCTGGAATCATGGAATACAGGAATTTAAACAAAAAAAAAAAAAAGTCTGTATTCTTAACACTTAAGAAATTGGTGCTAGAAATTCAGAGAAATTAAAATTCTTAAAATACTTGCCAACTAATAGCAGTAAACAGGGCATTCATTTTCTTTCATCTTAAGACACCTTTGTAAAATCATTAAGTAAAATATACTGCAGTAACTAAATACTTTATCCTAAAAAAAATTTGCTACACTTTTGAGGAGCTCTAGCTTATTTGGTTGAAACTCCAGCACCTATGTCAGACATAAGTTACTGAAAAATTACCCAGTTCTAATTAAAAATCACACATGATAAAAATCAATACTTAAATATTAAATTTTTGACTCCTATTAATTAATGTTTAAAAAAGCACATACATTTACTTTCCAAGGTAAAAATTACAATGTAAACATACTCTACCACTGTGCAATTCCACTCCATAGAAGTCAAGTGTTCTTGCTGTATTTATATAGCAGGACTCTGCTTCAGATTGCTTGAGGCCACTAAAAGAAGGGAAAAAATAATAAATAGGAACCATAGACAAGTAAAAAATAAAAGATATTATACGATATTTATTCCAAATGCATAAAACCAGAAGAATGCCGAAGTCCAGTGTCTGAGAAATAATCCAACATTAAGTAGTGCCATGATTTTTTTACTGATGAAGGCCCTGCTAAAGTACCCTCAAAAAACTGAGTGAATTTTACATGATTTTATTACCTGAGCCATTCTGGACCAGCTTTTTTAGAAAAATCTTTGTTATCTGTTATGCTCAAAGGGATGAGGAAACAATTCCCCTATAAAGTCTTACTTTTTAGTAAGAAGCTGTATCTGTAAATAAGGTGTATTTCATAATCTCTCAGAAAGAAGTAATTTAGAAGAAGGATTAGAAGCACGAATGTACTAATAAAATAAAAGGGAGAGAACAGATTAGAAGTTATGAAACTCACCAAGGAAAAGCCATCTGAGTTCACCTAAAATCTGTAAGTCCTAAAATATTTTTTTCTCTTGCAGCTAAGCCATACAAGCATTTGACCTTCTCGTCTTCAAGAAAGATTCTATAAATACAGGTAAAAGTAACTCTTTGCTAGGTGAGTTTCCAAAACAGCATGCATGAAATTACATTAATCAAATGCAGCTTAGGTACAACCTGCAAAAAGCTGCCATAACATTGAGTTATGTTAAGAACTCTAGCATCTAATATTTCCAGCTAATATTCCTCCTTTTAAATGCCAAGCCATCAAAATACAATGCTCTGAAACAGCCACAGTAGGAAATATTATATCATGATGCAGAAAAGTGAAAGCTACCTTGAACTGGAAAGTCATGGCCAGTGTGCCTTGAAGATGTCATAATATCAGAAAAAAAGACAGCAAAGATGAAATGAAGTGCTGTTTGTCACAATCCTGAGCTAAACTGGTTTCTCAGCTCAACATGTACACTGACTATAGTCACCTTGATTCTGAAAAACTTTAGTAGACCTTATCTCTTTCACTGTGTCAGAAAATTACAGAAACAAACCAATGCAAAATGGCCATTTTGTTATGTAAAATGATGCTGAATATGTTTGCAAGAGTACATTACTGTCATTTTAAATAATGTGACAAAGTACGTTCTTCAGAAGGTCTGCTGCACACTAACAATATATGCCTGCAAATTTTAATTCTCAGTTTGCACACTCCATCTAGACCAGACCAGTCATGCCTTGTGTCTTGAAGGGCCAACAGATATCTCAGCACAGACATAGGTTTTTAACTCGTTGTTGTTACACCCTCCTACTCAATTAGAGGTGAAACAAAACCTTCAGGTCCCTAAGCAGATGGTAATTATTCAGTGAGATAAATGGGCAAGAGGAAACTGGTCCTGATGTTCTAATTTTTATAGTTGTTGATACGCAAGGACTAACAAACATAATCTGAAATATAAGCATCCTATTTAGTTTCAAGTGCATCTTTCTTTTCAAACTGATGGCTGGATCTAAGCAAGTACTATGAAAACCTTACCAATTTGGACAATATCTGCATCCTAAGATCTCAGGCTGCTTATGTAACAAAGCAAAACACAGCAGAAAACTACATTAGAATCAACTGCATACAGAAAAAATACCCCTACGGATTTAGGGATGAACACAGAAGGAAAATTTCTGAAGCTATACCAGTTCAATGTGGCAATAGCTGCTTTCTTAATAGCTACATACTGTCCACTGAATAGTGTGGCATGGACTTACTCAGGGAATACTTCCTCAGATTTTGCAAAGCAACATAAAACCTAGGTAACAAAAACCTTGCACTGAGTTGCAACACATAACACAAGACAGAACATCTCAAGTCTGTATTTCAGCAATTCAAGTCTTTTCCTTTGTGAAAGTTTCCCAAGGGATAACACTAAAGAATGAAAAAAAGACAGATCTTTATAGGGTTGGCTTTGAAACTGTAATCTAAGAATACCAATTTCAAAGCAATAATAATTCACAGATAACCTATATGGCTGACAGCAATATTTTTTATTCCAGATTAGCAGAAATATCATTCCAAAGAAACAATGTTCTCTCAAAAGGTAAAAAAGTAAACTCTTCCTTTCCATCTTTCCTTCCCAGCAGCTCTGGTGAACACCAGAACCATTCTTGTCACGTATGTTCTTGGCACTGATCTAGTCAAATTCATGTCTGAGACATAAGTATTCTCTATGAATGCCAAAGGAGTATGCAAGAAATACTGCCAGGACAAACAATTTGTCTGCCTCTCCTTGCACTCTGAACTAAATTGGCCTTAAGAGCTAAGTTTCAAAAGAGGTGTTAAAACAATAAAGGAACATTTTTTTCCAGTCCAATCTACTCAGTATTTTTATTCAGGCCTTCAATTACCAACATCTCTGTTAATTCCAATACAGAAGTTAAACTTCTCAACCATTGAGGCTTCACCCACCAAAAGACACAACAAAAGCACTTGGTATCACCGAAAGGACCCAGGGAAGAAAGGACTCTTTCCAACACATCCCACCACACCTTAGTCTGGACCAATGCCAACTTCTGATCTTTCCTCTGCAGAACATAACCAGTTTTATATCTCTTGCTACCACAGCACTAAATACACGGTCTCAACCCAGCCACTCCAAGACTCTTCAGAAACTTCCCTCAGTGGTCACCAAGATGATGGCTACCTAAAGACAAGGAGATTTATTCATTCCTGTCTTAAAGTCCCCCTCAAAAAACTACTGAGCCTACTGGAAACTGCAAATAAATTTGGGAGGAGAAGAGGCATCAGCTATTGTGCGCCTGAACATGAACTGTTGGGAAAGCAGTCCAGATTAGCATCTCCAACATAAAGAAAGGACAGTTGGAGTTAAGAGTTCAGTGCTTATCTTCTTTTGCTCCTTAATGACAATGCCTGTTCTGGACAGCTAGGGAGCACACAGGAAGTTCAGAACTACTCACTACACCCAATAGCAGTAAAGAAACTAGAGGGAAAAGCAAGAGTATTGAAAGATAAGAAAAAAAAAAAAAACAGCTGAGGGACATTAGGAAGAGATGAAAATGGAAATATTTCAGGGTATAAATCAAAGTAACGAAGAGAGCAGGGAGTTAGCTCTGCTGCAGTTAAGATACAGACAGAGAAAACAAGTCTACAGAGATTTGGATTTCATTTGCTCACAGACAATTTCCTGGATTGGTATATTTGCATTCAGCTTGCAAGTATCTGATCAACACCACTAATTCCAAAGCTGCAGTCTTACAAGAGATAAATCAGCAGGGTCAGAAAAAATAATTAGCAGTGCACTGACTGAAATAATCTGTTGCAGCCTTTGTATTACACTCAGGAGAAGGGAGTAAAACCATAAAGTTAATCGAAGTGTATTATGGTTATGGCTTATCTTGGAGTTTTTTTCAACATATATAGACAAAAAAATCTATAGAATTTGAAAAATTATCAATGTCCTTCATGCAGCAAACCCCTCAAAAATCTAGTATAGTGTTCCACATTGTTACCTTTAATAATGTTTAAGGCTAACTAATCTACTGGAGGCGATAACTAGAAGTTTATTTAAATGTTTCAACACATTAGCATCATACTCTGAATATAATTAATCTAGCACCTCTATGATAAACCCAAGTATTTAATTTAACAGAAACTATATGAAATACAACTGGCTGTTGTAATGAAACTACTAAGAACTCGAGTCTTCCTTTTGACACGTTTTTTTTTCCTTAAAAGCTCAAGAAGTGAGAGAGATCTAAAAGTTCATATTACCTGTTTTGCTCATGTAGCTTTTCTACTTTGGCAAGAAAATCTTTGTTCTGCTCCGGTATAAAGTTGTAATTTGACAGATATCCTGAGCAATGCACTGAAGCATTATAGTCTCCAAGTTGTGCTGTTAAGAAACAAGAAACACATATATAAAGTTTTCATAGTTAATTGGATTTTCGTTTAGAAGAAATTCTTTTTCTCATTAAAACACATACACATATGGGAAAATGCAGAAATTACCAATTATTTCCCAACAGACAAGAAGTGTTGAACATAGGGAACTGTATGACCTCAGCAAGGTAAGATTTTTTTCAAAATACACTAATCATAACTATAATCTCAGGCACTGAATGATTCAGTACTTTATTTAGTTGCTTATGTAGCCTGACTTTAGCATCACAACCTGTAACAGCATCAGACAGATGTCACGTGCTGTGCCGACACAGACGTGCAGTACTGCAACATCAGAGAACACCAAATTGCTTCAGTAAGAGATGGAAAATGAAATCAATTTGACACATTTACTCGACTAGAACATATTAGAAGTCTTCAACAAGATCTGTCACTTAGAAAGCATCCATTCTTCACAAATTCAGGTGGAAATCGCTCTACTACCAACTCTGGCACTATCCTAGAAATTTAGCTGTTAATTACTTAACGGAACATGTGAAATAACTGCTGATTGACACATAACATTACCAAGCTGCAACAAAAAGTAAGTAACTATAACCTGTACTAACCTTCTTTTTCATAAGGAGTATGGAATAGTGATTATGAAATCTTAAAGTTTCCCAAAAGTTATTGCCGTGATTTGCAAACTAACACAAAATAAGGTAATTGATAAGCTGCAAACAATTCAGCATTGAAAGCTCCTCAACTAAATCAAAGTTCAAGAGTATACTTTTAGGATATACTATCAATAATATTAACAGTATTTTCCAGATTTTTTTTTTTTAAGTACAAAAGAGATATTTAAGTGATTCAAGTTGAGGGGCATGAGAGGCACACCAGCAAAGACTTAAATGTAGTAATTATGTAGGACATATAATGCAGGGGATAACTAATATTTGCCACTTCATATATATTCAAACTGCATGATTTATATGGCCCAGAGAATGGAACTACAATGATATAAGACAATTCCCAGGGAAATGCAGTCAAAAGCTAATATAGTTGCACACCTAATTGTCTTCATCAAGAGAGATATTTAAATAAAAAATGGAATGATAAAGAGTAACTAATTGACTTTGAATGCAGATGGTCTTGCATACTTAGCTCTTTCTTTTTAAAGGTAGCCCAAACTTTAAATTCATTAGCAATTGGCAAGCAAAGGACTAAATATTTACCATTACAGTCAAAACACATATTTGAACATTACTGAAAAATGTATCTGAAAAAGAACGAAAAATAAGAACAAGAAAAAACAAACCAAAACAAAAAGAACCTAAACCAACCAAGACAGAAGATACAGAAATATCATAAGAAACTGGAATTATTTTTAGGAATATCCATATGTTGACAAAAGTCCAAGCCTGGCAATGCTAAGTCTAAAGCAACAACAATAAAAGTGAAAATTTTTAACCCTTATAACTAAGTAGTATGCTAATAACAGCATGAAATAAACCCCACAATTTCACAATTACAGTAGTTGATTGAGGATCCCTTCCCTTACTAGTCATTAACACAACCCATCTTTTCTATGAAACAATCGACATCTTTAAGGTTTGTTGCAGCCAGTTTGATCCAATCTTGCCAATGGGAAAAGACCAGATTGCCAGGAATAAGATAATGTAGTTTTCTACTTCAATTTTGTTCGCAATAGGAAAAGATATTTTTACTATAATTTTACCTTCTCTAAAGGGGACAATTGTTATTCCTTCATACATTATGAGGTAGAGTCTTCTTTCTAATCTTTAAAATAGGCTAATCTGGCTTTTTTTCCCTCTTGCTACTAGCTACCTGAGGCCATGCCAATGAGGGGAGCAATTTAGCTTCTCCAACTCCCTAGCCAGCTGTTACAGTAGAAGAGAAACATCTTGCAAGACTAATGAACTTGTGTAAGATTTAATTATCCAAGTAGGAAAAAAAAGTTAGGACGTACCGAGACGTCGACAAGAATAATAACCCACGATGCTTCCATCTCTTTCCTGGATTTCTCCAAAAGAGAGCAGAAGGGCACAAAATAGAAAAGACCTATTTCTAATCTGATTTTCTCCTGACACAGCTCCTGCTCTGATAATGAGTCAGTAGGTTCTAACTCAATGAAGACAGAGTATAAAAATAATATTTCAACCTTTCTCCATTCTAGACCACTGTTGCTCTTTAATTTATTATAACTGGTAAACAATATAGCATAAAGTAAGAGAAAGTGGAACTAAGGATGAATCAAAAAACAAACCCCTGATATTTGAATATCAGAAAATTGCATTTTAGAGTTATATATCTAATATGAAAACTTTAAATAAAAGAATGTGACGAACCATTCATTTAGAAGGTCATATTCAATAAAAAGAGGATATTTATTTTTTAATTTCTTGTAAAAAAAAGAGTTCAATAGCCAAGTAGCCATGTCGACATGCCAAAACACTAATTCTATAAACTTCCAATAAAATAAGAGCTTATAATTGCTTGAAACACAAGTCTTGAGATCATATATGTTTACAGAGCATAGGGTCTGCCTATGCCTTATTGAAACGTAAACAAGCCTTCATATATATTCTTCTTACTTTTTTCTAAAGTAATTTGTTCAGCTATCCTTCAAGGTGAAGATGCCATTGTTCGCCAATTCTACAGACTTTGCTTGTAAATAATAATAATTTTAAAAATTGCATACAAAGTAATAGCAGCAGAACTTATTTCTACTCATAGGCATTTTAAATAACTTCAGATACAAGAAGTCAAATGCATGAATGACTCCTCGGCTTACCATGATGAGAAATCAGTGATAGATCATATGGAAAAACTGACCCAAAGGAATGCCTACAAAAGCAAACTTTTTTGCAATTTTAATATTTTTAGGTCACATGAATAAAGCACAAAAGTGAATTGAAAAAAAGCTTAACTACATATAAAGATCAGGTTCACAGGGGAACAGAATAAACAAACCACAGGAAGTGTCTTGCATATAAATTGTATAAATCCTCAGGTATAAAACTGCAGTCCAGGAGTAAAACATAGTTATGATCACATGACGGGCCTCCAAATCAGGACAGCAACAATGACTCACATTCTTGAGATGAGGGTGAAATGTAGTGTTAAAGGCTAATGATTAATTTATCTTCATATGAACACTGAGGTACAAAATGAAAAGATACTTAATCAACACAGTTTAATAAGTTTAGAAATTTTAAGCAATTGCTTCTTGACACAAAAAGAACAGAAGAAAGATGAATTTCCTAAAATAAACTGTTTCTCAACAGTAACTACAAATTATTCAAGTATTGAAATGTATCTGGAATCAGAAAACAATCTGCTACAGTAGAATTCAGCTTCAAAGAATCAACATAAAAAGGTAGACACTTATTAAAGACAGACTAAAAAGGTACGATGGAATGAGCAAAATGACACCATGTTGAAAATGGTTTTCAGAGAGAAATTCCTAAAAGGACCAAAATCCTCAGAAGTGAATGTTGAGAGAAGGAAAGATGTTTCAACAAGTGGAACCTGTATCCAAATAAGGATGGGAACATGAACACTAACCCACTCAGTACCTAAGTAATTGTGATGTCCCTACAGGACAAGTAGAACTAGCTATCATGTGAGTTAAAACTAATTTGTTTTGTAAAAGGAAATAATGCTTCACACTCAAGAGCCCTTACAAAACGTTCAGCCTAGGCATGACTGTAAATAGCTGCTTATGACCACTTACAACAGCTGGCCATTTTGTGGTAAGACAGAATGAGAAATTAGGCATTAATAAAAACAAAGGAACATTTGTAGAGGGGGAAAAAAAAAGAAAACTATGCATGCACAATGGTAGTCTCCAAGTTATTTACCACTCCAGAATGAAAAATGAGCCAGTCATTGTAATGCCTTTTATTAAAAGAACTAAAAAATAAAAATCAGCAGCTCAAAACCCAGTCACAGTTAAACAAGGACACAAAAAAATAGTCACAAAGAAAAGGGAGAAATAAATTAGAAACTATAAACTATATTGAGTTACTGTTTCTGCATCTCAAATACAACATGTATTTCAGAAACCATACAGACACAATCAAAAAAACTATTGAGAAAAGCAAAGTATAATCCATAGTACAGAGTATTCATTTTGAGGAAGTATTGGTATAAAAGACTTAAAGAAATAGTTACCAGTACTCCCAAAACATTGTGAGGCTTTGCCAAACGAATGCATCTGATCCTCTACCATGTTGTTTCTCAACATTCACTACTATTCATTTGAAAATCACAAAGTCATTTAGGATGGACAAGACCTCTAAGATCATTGAGTCCAACCCTAAATCCAGCACTGCCAAGCCCACCGCTAAAATACATCCCTCTTTGCCACATCTACACATTTTTTTAAATACCTCCTGGGATGATGACTCCACCACTTCCCTGGACAGCCTCTTCCAAGGCCTGACAACCCTTCTGGTGAACAAATTTTTTCTAATACAGAACCTAAACCTTCCCTGGTGCAACTCAAGGCTGTTACCATGAGTGCAATACCGTATTACATGGACCTTGACCTTGGTCCAGGCAGTCTTCTTTCCCTCTTTTTAGTTAGGTTACACAAAAATTTTTAATAGGTTCATCCAACTTTAAAATACAGAATAATAGTATCAAGTCTACGAGGCACTGCAGAAAGTCAGCTCCTTCAACTACAGCACTGGCCAGTATCCCAATCTGGGGTTCTCAACTCTGGAGACTGCACCTTGTTTTGAAGTGTTACAGTTCAAAAAATTATTTGTGGTTTAATGGAAGACCATCATAAAAACAGTATTTGAAGCAATGATCTCCTGAAGTGGCCTCTGTATTGCCTAACACAACTGTAAAATATAATTCAGGAAAACCAGTCCAAACGAGCTGGAAAGTTGCTGTATATAAACAATCAGGACACTCTTAGAAGATCCGTTGTGCAGAGAAGCTAGCAAGCTCAGGAGCTGCAATCTAGAATTCAGTGAACCATATGGAAAGAATGTATTTCAATTAATCTCTCCAAGCTGATTCTTGTATTGGGAATTTCATCACCATCACACAGATAACACTAACACTGCTGATGACAAGTACTGTAAGATATGATAAAAGATACCTCTGACTCAACAGCACTGATGCAGGCTTCAGAAGAACAGATGTGACATGCACACAATCCTCAGACTACCCAACACATCTAGTAAGTAAATTCAAACACTGGAAATTCAGTTCGAAGTTCTCTGTATTAATCCAGTCTGATTTTGATTCTAAGGCACAAGCGTTAAAGATGCACTGGAAAGAAGCAGAAACCTGGCTGATCCATAAGCAAATCTCTCAGCTTACATGAGATGTCCTTCTGAGCACTATTTCACTTCAAGAAAGCATGGGTGGGGAGCGCACACAGGAAAATCCCCAAATGCTAACCATGAAAAGAGAGACATCTCCATAAACTAGTAATCTGAGGGGTCAACCTAATTTCTATAAAGTAAGGCAAAATTAAGGCAAGTTAGAAGAGTCAGACCTCACTCTGGAGCCGCTGCTGCTGTTTCTCTGTCTTACAGCCCACCTCTACCCTTGGGATATCAATCTTCTGACATTCCTAAAATTCTAACTCTCTTCTTCCCAGTTCCTGAGAGACTTTCACACTAAATTCAGCTTTCCTTGACTCCTCATCATTACCAGCCTTCCTTTCCTTAGAAGAGGTTAAAGTTCATTTTAATCCCTAGCAACCAGTGAACCCCTTTCTCAACAAAGTCCCAAAGACAGATAGCAGTGTACTATGGATGATTCCTGGTTCTCAAAGCAGGGCTGAGAGGAGCAGTACCACAGGAGAAAAGAGCAACTGATGCTCTGGAAAAAACAAGCTTAGAAGCATTCATAACATCTTCCCTGGCTTGATTGCTGTGCTTCAGATTCAAGTCCCAAGTCAGCAATAGATTTATTAACATAAGAGCATATTCTCACGAAACCCATGGGATTTCTTACATACCAGTAGCTGGCTATTTAAACAGTGGGCTGGAAATGGCAATTTGCTACATGAAGTGATAGAAAACAAGTGGTGCTAAATCAGTTTTGCGACATTTGAAATAAAAAAAAGGCATAGTTGTACTGTATAGGTTTCCTTATTTGGTTTTACAGACAGTACAACATTCCCATTTTACTCTAGTAAAAACACATGATTTATCATTAAGATTTTTCACTATGAGTGTATCCTTCCAACTTCAAAATGATGAAATTATTTGAAATGCACCTTAACAAGTTCTTCTTAAAAAAAAAAATTTCAAAATCCACTGACTGTTTTGTCACAAAGCACATTCCTGATAATACACTAACAACTTATTCTTGAAGTGTCTGAACTATGTTCGTAATCAGGTTCAGTCACATGGTATTCACACACAGTATTCACACCCACTTGCATTCCCCTGTAACTTAGCCCCACCAGGCAATGCAGGGTGTGCTGCAGCAGGACAGAGGGACACGTCAGAGCTTTTATTTCAGACCAAATGCCTGCACAAAGAACACTACAGAGAAGCAGCATCAGCAGCACAGCAGATACCACCAAAAACTATCCTCTTGCAAAACTCAGACAAAGCCTCTGAAGGTCAACCATAGAACCAGCACATGGAAAAACTTCAGTTAAGAAGCAAGAGCAGTAATATCAAACACCAGACTTCAAACACTGTGAAAGAGATCTGCTTCAGCCCTCCCATCAGCAACAACTGCTACACCTTTTAAATAAACAACCCACAAGGTTGTCAGACAACAAGGATTTCTCCTTCTGCATACAAGGGAAGCTACAGAAGGAGAGAGCAGCCTGAAAGCTGCCAAGAAATGGCAGTAAATAGTTCAGGTAGAACTGACTCATGGCAACCTCAGACAGTGGATTTCTCATAAGCAGCTACCTCATACCAAGAACTTCAGCTCTCCTTACTATGTATGATTAGAAATTAAAACACTAATAGAAAACTTCTTAAAACAATTTCAATTGATAGGAATCACAGCAAACATGACTCAGTAAGGAGAGAGAAACCCTTGTGAAACCCTTGATTTCAAAAATGTCTTTCCTATGCCATCATTTTCAGGTAAAAGCAAAAAAACCAAACCTTAATGGAATATGTTTTTCAATTAAATATTTCATTCCTTACCAATGCAGACATCAGTATCACACAAACAGCAACAGAAAGGAAATCAGATAGTAAAAAAAGGTTACTTTTGGGTTTGGGGTTTTTTGTACTTTAGCTTTTTTTAATTTAAAAAAAAAAAAAAGAAAAGAAAAAAAAATCCCCACCACCTGGTAAAGGCAGCACTATCAGGAGTTAGAAAAAACAGGCAAATAGCTCAATGAGAAATCCAGAATCCACCATGAAAGACAATAATTAAAACATACACTAGCACCCTTTGACAATCTTCACTGTCCTTCTATCGTTCTCCTTTAGTACAGATAACCACATTAGTAGGTATCCTAGCCTAATACTAAAAATGGAACAGTCATAAAACTGAAGGGGAAACGGGAACAACCTTGAGATTTGGGGTACACTAGATATGGCATGATTAATTTCACTTTGTGATAAAAACTTTGCATTTTTGAGCTTTAGCACAATTGCATCACCAATAGTTCTTTTAGCAATCCTAACGGTGCAGAGTGTTTCAGCCTTCAAGTGCCCTTACTGGGCATCAGAAACACCAGAGCAGGATGCATTTCATTCAGCTCCAAAACTGGGACTGCCACATACAATGGAAAATTTCAATTGTTCTTACTGAAGCTTGAATTTGATTACAATTTTACTTTATAAAAAGGATGCAACATATGACATGCTTAAATATAATAGCAAATGTTTCATAGACTCTTAGGGTTTCAATAGATACTAAGAGTTCATCACATTCTTCTTTGAAAACCACACTTTAATTATTTTAGCTTGGTTCTTATTTCAAACGAAAATTACCTCAATTGTTTCTGTGGGCCTTGTTAGCCTTTCCATAAAAGAAAAGAAATTCAGCAAAAAAATTACACAACTACTATTTACTTTCCCCTGACTATTTTAACAAATATGCAAACTCCACTAGACCCTCAATCTTTTTTTTTCTTTATTTGTTTAATGAGAAAGGTCTTCCTCCAGCTGTTTTTCTTTATGTGTTGAGGATGCTTATGAGGCATCGTCAGACTCCAATCTGGCTTTCCTACAGATGTCTTTCTAGTATCATCATTTGAATTTTTTTTGCCAGTTGAAGGCAGATTAGAAGGATGTAAGTTCTTATATGTAGAGTCACCTTAAATATATTGCAAAGGGCCAGTTTTACATAACTGACAAACCAAATTCCATTGTGTAAGAACACTGTAGTTTCTTAATCATGAGTTTACCTTCCTCTTATCTGTTCTCTAGATGACCACTTACTCCCTTGGAATGCTTTCCCATAGTTATTGTAAAGCACAGTAAGTTTCATGGTTTTGTTTCCACTGAGAACGCAAACCTGACTTTTTTGTCAGCAGCCAGAAGCACACATAAATAGCAACATTATTATTGTATCAACTTTTTTTTGGATGGACCTAAAAAGTATTCTTTTTCTATTAAGACTGTCTCTGGAGGCTGGTTTAATAATCTGAACCTGCATACTGAATACTCTGCACAAATAGATAAGGAAAGAAATCTCTCCTGACTTTTCAGTGCCAAACAGCTAAGAAAGTAGTTGGTCAAATTAATTTATCAGCAAAATAATGGTTGGTTATTACTCACATTGTACTGCATATGATGCCAGGACAACAGCAGAATCCATAGGACATGACAACCTGGAATGGAGAGGAAATAATTTTATTTAAAGATAGGCTGTATGTGTGTTTTATTGAAACTGTCTCAGACTAATTTATCTTCAAAGAGTATCTAATTTTTTCTTACTAAGCTTGATTGTTAAAGCACAGCACAACTGGATATTAAAAAGTTTCTTAAGTGAATGGAAGTAACTAATAAGAAAAGGACATGCCCAAATTCTTACTGGATGCTTATTCAGGAAAGAAAAAGAAGAAGAGATTTTTATGGGGCTCTGGACATTATTTCAATAGCTGCGTTCTGGTGTATTTAAAACTAAACACAAACACTAAAATTACCAAATGCCAAGTACAAAGACAGCTCTGATCTTATGACCAAAACTGATTCTATAAAAGAAAAAAGCCAACAACTGTAGGCAACTGACATTTGGCAGCAAATACTTGGACCATATTTTCTTTTATCCTTTTTTAAAAATGTACAAACACACAGAAATCACAGCCAAATAAACCATTGGGTATATGCCCGCTATATAGATAATATACCCTGAAATCATGAGAAATGATAGCATGAACTGCCTCTTGCTACTCCTGATTACTGCACTAGATAGTGGGTCTTCAGGTTTGGAATTCCATGCCTGGGACACCTAACCTTGTATAAATATCTCTGTGGCTGATGTTGAACCTGTTGACACACAGCATCTCCTACAGCTCGTTCACAACAGACTTCTAAACTGTTCTTAATAAGTGAGCTATGAGAAAATTTGTAACATTTCCTAGCAGTGGGATTTTCCTCTAAAGCAATGTTTCACAAGGCATATTTATGGGATAACTGGGATAATTTTACAGCGACAATATCCTCAGGTAAAAGGCTTTTTCATTTCATTTTAAAAGAATTACAGAGAAATTGAAGATTCTTCTTATTACCTTCCTTCTGCAATATCAGTCTTCAACTGCAGAAAGAATAAATGCCTAGAAAAGATTTTTTTGGAAAAGAAACAAATGTGTATTTATTTTTAAACGGTATGATTTAAATAGCTACGTATATTAGTTTTATTTCATTAGATTTTCCAGCAAGCTATACAAACAGATGAACAAATATTAGTGGCATTTACAAATATACAATTATATACCCACTTATTCTCACAACATTTTTCAGGTTCTTTGGCAGTCTCTACTGCAACTTCAGAGCCAGAGTATTAATGTCACAATTAACACCACAATAACAAAACCACTACTGAACTGCACTCTTTTTCTCCCTGGAATACTCATTTTGAATGCAACTTTTAAAACATAACTTCAAAACAAGGCAAAGCATTCCAAATCTCAATCAAGGTTGACTGGGAGCATCTATCTTAGAGCTACACAATGGAGGATGAGACATTTCTCTAGCAGCATATGCTGACAAAAGGCTCTTAAACATTTCTCTAAGAGCAGTTCAGTCTTCTTATTTTGTTTGACAATGTTAGTTTATAGTGATACTGAAAAGTGAAGAACCTTAAAGAGATCTTAGAATAATTTCAGTTTTAAACTGCAGAACAGCTTAAAACTGCATGATTAACAAATAACAAAACAGGTCAAAAGCTACATTTTCTACGAGAAATATAATTTCACATGTTGTACTATTTATACTCCCAAGTCACTGAAATTATTAAGCAATTAAAGTGCTACAGAAATGCCAGATTAATGGCCAGATTAATGTGTGCCTTCAAATTCTAAACTCCAAATTACAGGCACTGAACAAAACAAGTATCCAATTAAAATCTTGTGACAAATTAATTGAAAATTGCTTATAATTCATGCATTTTACCACCCCAAAAACTAAGAGAAAGGTTAAAAAAGAAAACTTTAGAAGTCCACCATAAGCTGAAGCATTATACATCTTTGCATGTTACAAGTAATGGGCAAACTAGAAAACAAGAACTGTTATCTGTTCTTCCCAAAAAAAAATAAACCCCACCCTCCCACACCCCCAGCATTAAATCTACTACACATGTTCAAAACTGACTCAGTGTTGATACAAAACTTCTAAGATAGATGGATCTAGGGCATGCAGACAAAAGAAAGATTAAGATGCAAATAAACGTACCTTTAACACTTACATCTTTGTACTAATTTTATTCCAGCTGTATCTGGGAGTTGTAAGCTTTGTATATCAGAAACTACTCATCATGACCATGGCAGCAAGCTCTCCATTCCAAATGCATTCAATACCAAGAGCTATACAAAGTTATCTATCCAATAAAGCACAATTTGCCACGCTGCAGACACGGGCAAGAATCATTCTTAGTTCATGGAAGCAAACATCAAACAGAAATTACCTGGTTTGTTCTTGCTGAAGTGTGTTAGGATCAGGTATAAAAAACCTTACACGAAAATGAAGCGTGCAGGGAAAACCTCCTGCAATATTTTAGAAGAGCAAATCAATCTTTAGTTTAAAACAGAAAGAGCCTACTATTTTCATTTCTATATTTACAGAAAAATAACATGAACAACGACACAGAAATCTCATGTATTTTTTAATGAAACTAAAAGAAAGTATGAGAAGTCTCTCCTGATGACCCAGCACCAACTTTGAGAAGAAATCCTCTCACATATAAGAATGCTTTCATTCAAAAAATTACCTTTGCATATTCTACTTTGTATAAAAGGCATTATTGAGCTTCCTTTGCCTCATGAAGTATTAGGAGAGAGAAAAGCACTAAATAAATTTAAGGTGTCTCAGCTAGGATAATGCTCATTTCTATCTTACATATAATTACATTAAATTACAGAACTCTACCATGCTACTTTTGTGTATGAATTAAAATAAAAATGCATGGTAGAAATGAGAGTGCTGAAAAACATAGCTCAAGTATCACAACACAAACTGGGACAGTGCCACTCAGGCCTCCTAAGCTGCTCTCCGGCCAGGATTATGCTGGCTGGCCTGTCCTTCCTGGTAAGCATTCTGTATTACCCAAAGCTGTATAGAACAAGACATCCTAGAATAACAAATGCACCTGGAAGTGTGTGGCATTGGTTTTTTGGTTAGTTGATTTTTAATAAAAATGCAATTTGGGGTTTCTTATTCCATGTGAGACAAGAAATTGCCAGAACCTGCACACGAAACTGGCTATGCCTCTCTCAATCAAAACCTCTCTTCCTTTGCTTCCCTCTCAGGAGGAATTCTGGCACCACAACATGACTATTTCCTTCATGCAATCTAAGCAATCTGACACTGATCAGAAACCAGGTTTAGCTGATATTATAGCATCAAAGTTAATGATCTACCAGGTCTTATTTCTACTCAGGTAGGGGTAAGGAGAAGGATCTCCTGAAAAGACTGGTAGACACGAGACTTGCACTTGAAGAAAAATCTACCATCTGGTCAATATGCATTTGTTCTAGTCATAAGAGCATAGAAAAATAGAACCACAAAGTTACAATCAAGATAGTAAAAACAAGTCTTACCTTTCAACTGTTTTCTAATAGGTTTGGTTGGTTCAAGCCATCGCTGTGAAATGAAAAACTATTAGATGGATTAAAAATATTTACAAATAAATACTGTTTCTTTATGTGCAAGTGTGTGCATGAATATGTGTGTATACATACGTGTGTATATATTTATACACACGTATACATGCACACACATTTATTATTTACTATACTTACAGGTGAATCTACTGAAGTCTCATTTTGCTGTAAACCAAAATATTCCTTCTCTGTCACACCCAGCTGGTTATAAGTCATATCCAACAAAATCTGTCCAGTGTCTTGTTTCTGAAAATAGAAAAGTATAGAAGTGAAACCCTACAATACTCATACATTTTGAGATGCAATTAATTGAAAAGAATTTGGTTTTGTTTTTTTTGTTCTAATGCAACTCATGAATAGCTGTTAATTCATCAGTTCAAAGTTTTTCAGCAATAAGAACTTCATTCTGATAAAGGTTTGGGTTTCTTTCTAAAATACTTTAGGCACATGAAATTTCCTAATATAAACAGACATGTATTCCAGCCCATGTATTGATGTGGGTGCAGCAAATTGATTGTAAGCAGGTCACCCCTCCCTTGCCCAAAGTGGGAGCAATGTCCTTCTCTGGAGTGGCAGCCTGCAGGGATGGCTTGCAGACACGTGAGGCTGCTCTGGCCCCTGCTGTCACCAGGAAGCAGCAAAAAGGAAGCCGTGCTTCCACATCAGCTAAAGGCAAAGCATATACTAGGATGGGAAAAAAAAGGAGGGGGATCCTGTGATCCAGCCATAAAATCACATACTTCAGCCTGCACTCTCACCTGCCCCTGTGTGCCCACATGCTCAGCTGCCATTCAGCCACCCCATTTTCTGCCTAGATGACCCCTGTGACAGGAAGCACAGAAGAACTGGCGCAACACAGTACAAACAGGCAGCAGAGATCAGAAGTCTAAGCCTGGTATTATTTCCCCCAAACCGAAAACAGATCTCCATGCCATGGCATTGTGGAGAACAGATAAACCAACTTCTGCCAAAGAACACTGTGAACCAATTATATTAAAAAAAAACAAAAACAAAAACCACTAAACACTGAAAGAATAAACCAAAACCCCTTCAACAAGACTGCAATCCTAAATACGGTAATAAGTAATAGATAGCTTGCTGTATTGGGTTTGTGTGGCTACAGTTTGGTACTGGGGAGGCACCAGAGCAGAGATTCCCCTGCAGACCATGGTGAAACAGCATTGTTCCTGCAGCCCATGGAGTCCCACAAGAGATTAAGAGATCCACTTGCAGACTGTAGAAGATCCCATGCCAGAGCAGGTGGATGCTTGAAAGAAGGCTGTGAATCAACAAGAAGCCAGTGGTGGAACAGGCTCCTGGCAGGAATCTGCAGACCCATGAAGAGAGAAACCCACAGTGCAGCAGGTTTGCTGGTAGAACCTGTGACCCTGAAGGACTGCACCTCAGGGAAGAGTGATCCATCTTGCAGCAATTTGTGAAGAACTGTGGCCCGTAGGAAGCCCATTGAAGAAATTTGTGGAGAACTGTCTCCTGTGGGAGGGACCCCACACTGGAGCAGGGTAAGGACTCCTCTCCCTGAGCGGCAGGAGAAACAACCTGTGGCAAACTGACCAAAATCCCCTTTCCCTGTCTCCCTGTGCCACTGCAGGGGAGCAGGTAGAGCCTAAGAATGAGGGATGAGTGGTAGAAAGGTGTTTTTAAGATTTATGTTACTTTTCATCCCACTCTGATTTTATTTGTAGTAAATTCAGTGATTATCCCCAAGTTCAGTCTTTCTTGCCTGCAATTGTGAGTGCAGAGATATATGGCATCTTAGCTATATGTTTTTATATACAGAATTGTTGGACAGAGCAAAAATCAGGCCAGTTTCCCTTTTTTATTAAAAAAAAAGAAAATCTAAGAACACAAAGTTTCCTAATTGCAGATTTTTCCAAATGTCTCTCTTAAAAGCATAAATAATCTGCACACATAAAAAGACCCAATCCAAAAAAACCTCAAACCATAAAAACAAAAACTCAGGAAAATAATTTGAACTGCAAAAGACTAGCACTTTATTTTTGAATAAATTTCTTTAAATTTCAGCTCTGGTTTTACTAAGTTCTGATTTCTTAAGAAAATTTCTTGATTTTTTGATAATAATCTCTTGAATGTACAAGCCACATTACTGTGGCTGGCCCCAGTTTTGCTCAGTATGTCATTGTTCACTTATAGACCAATTCAGTTCTTTGCTTAAACGTTTTTTATAATAGAACAGCCCAGTAAGTCCTGTTCAGAATACAGATTTTTATTATTTTTTAATAGGGTACAACACTTGTGACTGAGTGCTTTAAACAACAATATAGTCCATAGTCTTCCCTTATCGCATAGGAGCTATCTTCCTATTTAAAAAGATGAGAAAAGCAAAACAAAATTTCAAGCAAAGGACATCCACTTAACCCATCTTATTTTGGAGGATGGAATATTATCCAACATTTTCTACAGCTAGAGCAGAACTCCTAGAAGCTAATTTGTGACATGAATGCTCAGTGTTACCATATCAGGTGTTGGTTTCTTGTGAAAAGCTGTGCCCATTTTTCCAGAGTAAAGTCACATGTGGAAAAAACAATGTAGGCAACACCCAACTGTTGAGACTACCTTTTCCACTCCAGCAGTCTCCCATCTTATTTAACTTTCAGAGGAAAACAGCTGAGATCTTACAATAAAGAGTCCATATGTGCCCGTAAAGGCTGTGTGCCCTCCGTCTACTTCAGCTCCACATTCCCACACCCCATCTTTTAAAGTGGCTGCTGGCATAGTCAAACCACAGCACTGATCAAATCCCACTTTCTTCTGAAATAGCACAGGACCAAAATCCAGCTCAGAACTGTCAGTGACAGGTAAGGGCCATGCAACCATGCATTCCTTGTCACACCCAGCCATGGCACCATGCATCTGTCAGGTAGCTCTGTCCAGCACCATAAGTGACATTGCCACCATGACGCAGACTGAGATTTGTCCATCCGAAGTTATCTGTATATGTACACAAGAGGGCCCTATGGAAACAGCAGATGCCACCCTCTGAAATAATGGGCATTTCCTGACATCAGTAAGCTCATCTTTACCACTGACCACATTCATTTCCCCAGGGTTGGGTTTTCATAAGCAGAAAGTTCAAACACTTTCAAGCACCTGCACAAACTCAGAAGCCTAATTGCACACCTATGGAGCGCATTCTTGACAGCACCTAAATGAGCTCCTAAAGTTATATTATGACCAAAAGCAGTAATTACAGGGGATGGGATATTTTGATGAAAGAAGATGTTCAGGAATATCAAGTTTCATTACAAAAGGGGGAGGACAAGACCACAGAGGATGGATTCTTCTGCTAATTTTTAGTTTGAATTTCAACACTTCCTGTTCCTTTTGGTCTCCTTTCTTCGCAACAGCATTATCTCCTAATTCCTTTCTCGATTCCCATGCTTCCAGTCTTTCATCCCAATTCAGCTGCCTTCACCTCCTTTCTCCCCATCCCCTCACAATTGCATTCCTGCCTCTCGCCCAGCATATATGAATTGCTAAGCCTTCTCATTGTTTCCCTGTAAAGAGAAGCAAGCTCCCCGCTACCACATGGTTGCAGAGTTCTCTTTTTGCAATGTTCCCATGGGTCTCCCAACCCTAAACCAGCTGTTCAGCCAGCACTGGTCTCATCCACCTACACATCTATTTACTTCCCTTCTGCCTCTCCACATTTCCTAGAAAAAAAGTAATTTCCAGCACTACTTTTATGTGGTTCCAGTTCTTGTCCTCTGATACTAAAATTACAGGGTTTTTTCCCAGTGCCTAGATCAAGCACCCAGTCAAGAAATCTAAGCTCAATAAAAAAATGTTACTTTAAATTGTTCAAGGCTTCTTGTCAAAATTTACAGTTATAAGGAGTTTTGCTGTTTTTCAAGGAAATGTTTATTTCCTTAAATTTGGTATTGCTTTAAGAAACACTTGCATTATTTTTCAGTCTATATATCTAAAAATGACCACGGAGCTCATGCTGCACAATCTTCAATTTACTTTGTGCATTAGCAGTTTTGAGACCAAGGTGTAAAGTGAGGCAGGCTAACCATGTCACATCACCACTTCTGAATTTTGACATCTATTGCAATACAATTAATAGCCACAGCATAGTCAAAGATTACCATGTGTCATGTGCTTTACAACACATCTTATTTTAGTTTTCCTGTGCCATAGGATGATGGTAAAACAACATGAACACTGCTCAGCTATACCAGGCATTCAAATCAAGTTCTCCTTAACCCTATCAACCATTAGAGCAAATATTTAAGGCACTCCTAATTAAACTCTTACTTTTCTAAAATGAAATTTTAAAAATTATGGATTTTCCTCACTAGCCTGCACTACTATAATGACACAAGATAACCTTAAGAATTTCAAAATTTTTATTGAAAAGAAACATTTTCAAGAAGTTTGCATGTTTCCACCTGAAATTTCCATTTATTTCACCTTCAGGACATCTACCAATCTTTATTCTGAATCATTAAAAGCTTTGAATCAACCACCTCATAACCACACACTATTCACCTCCACTTAAATCTGTCTTCAAATCAATTACAACTTATGTTGGATAGGCCAAAAATTAATACTTAAAGCAGTTATAATTAACACCTATTTCATTCTACCCATGCCACAACAAGTTCCTACAACATTTATGGAATTTTAATTAAACAAATTAAATTTTTAGTAAGTTAAACAATTGTGAAGAGAAAAAAGCCCTTCATTATTTTTTAATGTCAAATACTGGAGTGATCAAGTCTCACTGCCCTCAGAACTGCATAAACTTAAGGTGAGATTGTTAGAACCTCGGACTAAAGCGTTAAATATGAATGCAAAGCTCTTCAGGTTGTTAACTTCTACAAGGTAAGTGGTACAAAGTGACAATTTCAGAGGACAGTTCAATGTAAAGCATATCTCCCTGTCCTCTGCAGAAGCTTTGCCCCCACTTTCGGCTAATGATAACCTCCCACTTAAGCACCACCTAAGCTTTTGTAAATTCAGTCTCACTTCAGACATAATACCCACTGCCTGCCACGTGCTGTTTGAGGTCATCCTTTCCTAATTTTGCCTGTAACACTCATTCGCAACCAGACAGCCTATGTCTTTTGCTCCTAAAAGATGCATGAGCCTGAACACAGTGCTACCACTTTCTTTTAATTTCTGCAGTAATTTTACACACAGCTAATTTGCTCTTCTGCTATCTCTGTCCTTTTCTCTTCCTGGAATTTATTTACTCACCTGATGCTCTTATTCAAGCGTGGAAGACTTTGTTCATCTAGAATAAACAGAACAGGCTCTTTCCTATGGTCCAATCTTTTACAGAGCATCCGAGTTTTACTTTCTATGCCTGCCTGACTGGAACTTCCCTCTTTTGTCTGCAAGAGGCCAGGATCCAAATGTGACATTCCCTGGAGGGTTGCCTCAATGCCAAGACTAACACTGTAAATACTTCCTTGACATCGGCTGAAGATTCTTGCCTGGTGCATGAAAGCACTCACCTTTTTCAGAACACTAATACACGAACAGCTCAGCCTGCAAACTACCACTGTTCTCTATTGTTTGCAAGTGAAAATTGAGCTTAAAAAAACATTACCTCATCTCATAAAAGCTATTAGTTTACAGTACTGATTTCCCTCACTGCAATTACTCCTTGTTCAAGATAACCTGCTACCTCATACTCCTGTATCTTTTTGTTGTTAATAAAGCCCCAAACTTAATATTTTTGATTTTTTGAAAAACTTTCAAAAGCAACACATTAATGATATCTGACAGGCAAGAATTCCCTTTAATGTCCTTGCACTATTTAATATCTCCTTTACACCAAGATCTACAGCCACCCCCTCAGCCAACTCCTGGCCCATCTAACATTTCTAGATTCTATACACTTTAGGGCCGTATTTTCCTATATAAAGGTCATACAAAATATTTATCCAAGGACAGAGTTTTAACCCACTGCATTTCCTCTGCCTCACAAAAATGATTTAAAACAAACATATATATGAGGTTAGTAATTTCATTTAACATTGGAAAAATCTCCACTCCACTAATTCTTTTCTTCAGCATTTATTATGAAGTCATGCCTCACAAAGGGCTAAGACTAACAAGCCTGCTGTAGGGCAGATCACTTTCTCACTGTCCTCAAAGGCGTCATCAGATTTCATACTGTCTTACTGCTTTCCAGTCAAGTATACTGCCCTGTCTCAATACAAAACTAAATATTTGTTGCCAGCCTGAAACTTCATACCGCAGTTCTTTCAACATGCAAGGACATAGAGTAGCATTAAACCGTCTTGTATTATCAAGCAATACCGAGTAGGAAAACTTGGTGACAGACATAGAAGAATTTTGCATCATTGCATTTCTCTATGAGTGGTTTAAAATTATAAAACTCACACCCACAATCAAAAAGAACCTCTAAGACTTGTATCTCTGTCCATTATTTTAAATATACCAATTTTAATTGCAGGTCTTCATTTTAAAAATCATATTCCTTTTCAAATATCAGAAGAAGAAACTTAACAGAGATGGAAGGAATGGAAAAATATTCCTTACAATTCAAGCTTCAATTCATGCATCTTTTTGAATTATTACAGCCTAATCATTTTATTTCTAGAAGGAAACACTATTATTAAAAGCCAACTGGTCTAAAGGCAAAAATCACAGGTAGTAAGAGTAAAACATTAACTCAGATAGACAATGCAGTTAAGAGATAATCTGACACTGTCTGTTTTATCCCTTCTCAAGTCAGTTTACTGGAGGGATGCTTCCCAAGTGGTCATTCCTGGTAAATGAGTCAAAGTAGAGCAAAATCAGAAAATTCCTGCATGTTTATATCAAAAGTTCAAGACAAATTTGCATTATTGCACAATGTAATATATGTAATATAATAAATACCTATTAAACACAATCAAATATTGTATATAAGCAAATTCTGTATATATCAGAATGACAGCTAACATTTTCTCCAGGTGAAAAGCCTATGCATTACAGTCTTAGAACATGACTAAGGTGAGTTAACCTTATCATAAAACTGAGACACCCCAAATTTACTTGGAGACTTCAAGAAAGCCTGGATATCATTAAAGTCAAGTGCAACATTCAGCATTAAATGCAGTCAAGTCTTTGTCTCAAACATGGTTTTGAAAGAACATTGCCAACTCTCAGCTTCCATGTACCTTCTACTCTTTGCCTGGACTTTGGACATGTTCCATCTAAGTACTGAAAAACATAACAGTGGAACGAGAAAGGCCATTTCAGCCTTGCATAGTTAACAGACTCTTTGGACTGTAAGCAATGTAGTGGAGTGTGTCTGTCTGTACTCTCATGTGAACTTTCTTGATAGTGATGACCTAAAATCAGCACATACCACAGGTTGTACTGATGGACTCTTTGTGATGCTATGAATCCAGATTTCAGATTCACCGAAACTGTAGTATAACACTTGTAAATAAAAACATTGAAGAAATAGCCAATCACTTTGCTACTCTGCCAAAGCAACAAGTGCAGGAGAAAAATGGTAATGCTCCCTTGCAATTAAGCCTTTATTTACAGCTGGTCAGGATACCAATATTCTTTTTAGGATAAGTGATTAATAAGAAAAGATTTCCAGAAAGGAAATTATGTAACTATCTTCAGGTTTCTCAATAGACAGAAATAGATAGAAAGCTCCTCTTTCTTTTCCCTTTGTCCAGTTTTACAATTCTTGGTTTTTACTCACCCTCCTACAGACAGAACCTCTGAGAAAACAGAGTAACATCTGAAGTATCATTCATGAGAATGATAAAGAAAGAAAGAAACTTAGAGATATAACTATGAAAGTGTAACAAAATTTCATGGAAATCAGCTCTGTGGGCTCTCTATATACCTTGCTCCTAGAGAATAAAGGGAAAGTTTTATCTCTATTGTCCCCATTCTCTGAAAGGCTTGGTATTTTGAGATACCATGAATGTTCTACTACAATTTTAAAGATGCTAGTACTAGTTTAAAATTCCAAAATATACAAGTTGTTCTCAGTGTTGTAAGTTTAGACTATTTAATCAATTATCTTTCTATTAAATTTAAATCCACCCCATATTTTGTAGTCTTGAGCATATGTGCATTGTCAGCAAGATAAGAGAAATGACAACATTGGGATATCCATTTGTTTAAACTTATAGTAAATTTATTTTAAGCTTCTTCTTACCCATGAGGTTTCTTTTCTTTAATGCTATTTTTCTATATAATCTCCTTACAACTTTGAAAGAAAGAAATCTTTTGCAGTAAGAATTCTGTGTTCAGAAAGCTGCTACATGAAAAAGCAATGCTCAGTTGCTTTCATTCCATTTGTCATTAGAATGGGAAAACTCTCCAATTCCACTTATGCTATTAAATGGACAAAGGCCAAGCTTCAAGTATTCTGCTTTTCCACTTTTATGTTCTACTATTTGTTGATGAAAAATATAATCATGTCAATGAACACAAAGCACACTTATATGCTTTATCACTATATTCTGTGAATATTATATGAATATTCACTATATTATGTGAATATTCTATATCTGTGAATATTAGCCTAATGTTAGTTCAAAGTGTAACATATATCCAAACTTTGAGCCTTCACAGACCAGAATCAGGTATCACTAGATCACAAACAACCCTGAAGAATTCCCAAGCTTAATTTTCCACTGATAATACTGAAGTTCTTTTAAAGAGAAAACACTGAGCTCTATGCTTTAGAACAGGTGATCCTGTTCAGGTCCAGTTCTCCAAACTCTGACAGAGAAGAAAAATTCAACATATTTCAGCAATAATTGCGAAAGCAGAGAAAGAAAAAAACCTAGAAAATATATTTACAATATCCACAAGACATAATAGGTCCTTTTATCTATGTATCTTGCATCTATGTCCAGTGACTTCAGAAAGTGCCTTCATTTTAATAATGTACTACTACATCATTTAATAAATTTCTGCTAATCTTTCTTCTGCATAATTATGTCATGTGACATGCATATTTAATTTCTTTAAAATATGGAGCTGTCAATCAACATATCATCCAGAAATGTATTAAATGTGGAGCAAAACATCTCGATATGAGAAACAGTTTCTCTAAAGCAACACAGAAAGACTTCACTAGTGGGAAAAATCTGTTCAGAGCAAAACTGATTGTCCTTCCGTACATGCCGAGCTGATTTCCAGACTGACCACAGACCCAAGTTATCCTTTGCTCACAGACATAAACCGGCACAAACACAGAGTCAGGCAAAAACTTCACAAAGCTGAATTTTTCTGCTAATATAAGCAGAACTTGGATACAAATTTTCTGCAGCTGGCTTCAAACCCATTTGAAAAATGGATCTTATGACACTACCCAGAGTGTGGCAAAGCCTATTTTTAGACTAACATCAAGGTTAGATAATCAAGAAGAGCCATCCTCACAGAAAAGTGCAGCCTCCCTCATTACCAGTATGTCAACTCAGTACTCAAAGAACATAGATCTTCTGCAAAACCTCTTTCTTTCCTTAGTCCATAACACAGCAGGGTAGGCACACTCCCTGCTTGTTTTAAGTAGAGCAATAATGAGTCCTATACCACCCCTATGCAGTTCAGCATCACAGCTGTAGTAAAAGAGGCCCTTACAATTCCTGGATGAAGGAGGTACCCTAGGGATACACTGAAAGTAGGGAGAAGAATCAGTTGGGTTCAGAATTTCAAAAACGGTTTTGGCTGAAAGGAACCTTAGAGATCATCTAGTTCCAATTCCCCTACCATGGCCAGAAACACCTTCCACCACTCCAAGTTTGCTCAAAGCACCATCCAGCCTGGCCTTGAACACTTTCAAGGATGGGACAGCTGGAACTTCTCTGGGCAATCCATTCCGGTACTTCACCACCCTTACAGCAAAGAATTTCTTCCTAATATCTAAATCTACCCTCTCTCAGTTGGAAGCTATTTCCCCCTTGCTCTATCAGACATGCCCTGTACAAAGTCCCTCTTCAGCTTTCTTTAGGTACCAGAAGGCTGCTTTAGAACCAGAAGGTCTACACAGTTTCTTCTCAGTGGTTCCCATTTTGCACTCACTGCCTAAAGGAGGAAATGGAAGAAATTTCACTTGTATAGTGCTGGACTTCAGGCTAAGCACTGTAGGTAAAGCTGTGTAAACACCTTTTTACAAAGACCAAATATACTACTATGCATGGATTTAAAATAATTTTGAATTCCTCATTTTACTGAGATCCTTGTGCAGGGCAGGTGGCAATTATGCCAGCTCACTGACAGACAAGGCAATTCCTAGGGAATGCTGGAGACAAACAATGGAAATTGTATACTATTGTGTTGCTCCTTCTCATTCTTACTCTCCTACTCCACTCTCCAATATTTACACACTTAAAAAACTGACACATATAGCATGCAAAATACATACTAAAATGAGACTAATTCTGTATATATTATGGTGAAAATAACCTTTTTAACCTATCAGATAATTTGTATTTCAATGAATATCCAACAAAGTCAAAAAATAAAATCAGTCTGCAGAGAACTGTAATAAGACTTGGGAAAATATAGCTTTCAGGTGCAGTTTTGAATGTCCTATTAGAAAGCACTGTGTAACCTAAGGTATCTAAACAATACAGTTTCCTCAGCAAAATGCTTCTTCTCAAACAAGGTAAATCAGATAAAATAAGTATCATATAAAGAAATACACACAAATCTTACACACAATTCTACTTAAATTTATCCACAGTTTTTCTGCATGGTCAGATAATTCCAATGAAAGTTGACTGAGAATTGAAAATTTCCCTTTTTCATTTAAAATGAACCAATATTTTAAATCAGTACTAAAGGTTATAAACCTTGCAGAATAAAATACACTAGAAATACAGAGTACAAACCTCCATTAATCCCTTTTCCCACACCACACCCAAATAAAGAGACTGTATAAAGTACAAAAGACTGAACAGAACAGTCCTACTAAACCCCAACATCTTCACTGTTTACATCACCTTTACATTTCTGAAAATATGTACTGACATCACTACAGGAATTTATAAGACCTCCTAGTTTCAGAAGTAGTCCTTTTTAGTCATTCTTTGAAGGAGAAGCACATCCAAATTCAGGAGTTCCCATTAAATATCAATTACTTATTCATAGTTGCTAACGTTCACGAGATCTGTTTCTTTGTGGATCCCATATCATATAGGAGACCATTTTCCAGATACAATCTACATGCCATGATTTCATGGCACTGAAGTTGGTTGGCTTGAAAGTAAATTAAACAGCACTTTTTAAACCCACTTCATAAGCACTAATTCTGCAATTTGTTATGGCAAAGCTACATCTTCAACATCTTTTAGAGATACCATGCCTCAGGGCCCCGTATTTCATCTGCAGCTTTCAAACAAATTTCTATATATTTAAAAAGAAAGTAGTTTTCCAAACTTACGTTGACTTTGAAGCTCTGCACTGAGCCATCCAAAAAGTGGACGTTACAGATTATTTCTGATCGGGTTTTCTCTTTTGGTAGCTCTGATGCTCGTATGTTATTTATCCTCCCACCTAAGGCTCGTAAACGGGAGTTCATAACTATTGCTGAATAACCTATAAAACAAAAATTATGTTTAATAACAGTTCTTATAATTCTCTATGTTTTTCAGAGTAACTCACAACATCATGAAGACCTCATTACACCCCAAGTTAACAAATGCTTCTTATAGAAAAGAATAAGTTGTAAAATTAGCCTGTTGTAAACCAGAACATAAATGCATAAATATAGAGGGGTTCCCATGCTGCAAATATGAACATTATCAAGAGAATCACAGGTAATCCCTACAATGTATACCTAGGTTAGCTATAGGAACCTATATAACGAGGAAATCCTTTTTTACATTTCCTACATATTTCTGCATTTACAAGTTTCACTACAATAATTCTGTTTACTCTCAACTGACAAAACAGTCTTGAGTTAATGCAAATCAGGTTCTATCAAGTAACACTTTGTTTCAGGAATATATACGCAAACACCATATGTAAGGCAAGCAGAACTAACCTTAAAACATGTCAATATTTTACAGTCTAGCGTACATAAATTCATGAAGCCAGAAATTCATATCAAAGAAGAACATATCATAAGAATAAAGGTTATTTTGCTGTTTAGGCTTCTTTCTTTTTTAAAAAAAATCTCTTAATGAAAACCAAAACTCTGAAAACCAGTATTTACAAATTAAAACAAACAAAAGAACATCCCATCAAGCAGAAAAATACATTCACTGGAATAAGAGGTGAATTAAATTCAGCCTGCAAACATTTCAAGCCTCTCTTCACTGGATCAGGTTACCAATTAATATCACAGCGTTTAAAGCCAGTTGGCAAGCGAAGCAGAGGATAGTTTTCCAGGTTAATTACCATACCAATTACCAAACCATACTTCACTTATAAGGAGACAGCAACAAAGGAACTTGTATAATGAGTGTTATGTAGACTGCTGGCCAAACTAGACAGGACCTATATGAGTATTATTTTGCCATCTCCTCTTTTTTGTGCATCTGCCTTAAAACACAGGCTGGCTTTTCTTTTATGCAGCAACAGAAATTGAACAATTTAGAAAAAATAAAAATCACTTGAAATACCAAAGCATTGCATCCATTGCATCTACTACACATTTCTTTGACAGGGAAACATGAAAAGCATGAAGAGCCATGAAATGTAAAATTGTATCAAGTGGGCTTTTTGGGGTTGCAAAGACAACAAAGCAGCACAGTGATGCATCTTCACTAAACTATGTGTAATCTATACTCAGAAGCAGCTAAAACAATTGCCTTCTCACAGACAGCTCAGAAGTCAGACACACATTAGCATTCAATACTTCCAACAATACTCTTATGGTGTTTTTTGCCAGCCAATTAATAGTTCACCACTGTATATTTTCTAAAATCAAATCTGTAAGCTATCAAGACTCATTTTTTAGCCAGCATGCATTTTTTTTCCCTCGGAAAAGGTGTGGTTTGGGGGTTTTAGTTATTTGTTTTCTTTTTTTCTTTTGTTTTTAAAGGAGGGGATAAAAAGGAAGAGGTAATCTTTAGGAGAACTATGAACAATATTTCCATATAAGCCACCAAACACGCCCTTCCTATTGCTTTGCAATTTTTCTTGATATACAGTCAGCAGTTAATAATAGTATTTTTTTTTTTAATATCCAGAAAATGGGCTAATTCAGGAATGGTTGCTGTTAAATAAAATATACAGTTATCCAATTATCAGGAGTATACAAAAAGTTGACAACAAACTATGATTGTAGAAGCAGCCTTCAGTCTCACATTCTCTAATTTTCTAGCAGCTAAGTTTTAAACTATTTATTCAGCACTCTGTTCACCTTTCACCAAAAAGTCAAATGACTACATGAATTATACTACAAAGTCTTTTCTCCACTCTCCACCTCAGCTGGCAAAAAACTCCTTTTCATTTGCAGAAATGGCTCTCTACCCACTAGTCCACTGATGGGTAAGTGGAAGGTTATCCTTCACTGTGGGCCAGCCACTAGATGAGAGAGAATGGTTGGATAGTCAGATTCAAAGCTTCATCAGCCTGGCCTTTGGGCTCAGTCTGCATTGAAACGCCTAATGGTCCCAGAACACTTTTTTCCCATTCCTGGGAAAAAAAGGTTATTTGACCCTTCATTTTATAATCCCCAACCTATTTTATACTTCTACCATTCCCTTTCTCTATGCCCTAATTATATTCAAACTTTGTCAGGCTTCAGCAGAGAGCAACAATCACAGGAGTCTCCAGCACCCTGCTCCTGGATCTACCCAGAGAGGGAACAAACAGTGCTCAGCCCCTGAAGCCCTAGTACATAACATGCTACAGGTTAAGCTACACTTGGAGACCCTTTAGGTGTTTTGATACCTAACCCTAATCCCTCTCCAGCAGAGCATTATTTTTTCAAGTGTTACAATATAGCCAGACCTTGCTACTCACCCATTCGAGCTTCAAATGCAGAAGCCAATAAAATAGCATCAATAACATTTACGTACATATGTGCTTGCTATCCAGAAAAAAAAAAAACAAGAAAAAAACACCAGCAAAAAAAGAAAACTCTTATCACTGCAAGAAAATGAACCTGAATAAACCAAATGGATTACTTTTATTTAAGTGACTGTGCATAGTAGCACAAGTAATTGCAGGTCCATTTCATACCATGGTCCCTCTGTAGGAGGCCCAGCCTGTCTCCTGGATAACCTAAGCTATCCAAGAACTAACAGTAACACATACTTACATACTGCAGTCCACTATAAAATGAGAGGTACCTCATTTTAAATTTATAGTCTTGTGCTAGTTTTTCGGTTACCTTTGGTTTAACACCTTCAGGTGATCTGCCGGATGCTGGGTTACATGCCCAATGCCCCAAGTGAAGCAGTAAGTTGGAAATTCATCATGAGAAATTCAAACCTGCTAGTGTGACCAGATTGCATTGAGTTCACAATTGAAAAACTGCAATTCCTTTTATTTTGCCCATTTTATGTAAAATCACAGGAACACAGAGTTCATGGTTTGTGTTTACGGCATGCAAAGATCCCCAGCTGAGGCTGTCTTGACAAAACCAGCTGACCACAGGACCTGTGCCAAGACAGGGACAAATGGCTGAGTGTTTGGACGCCACAGCTATCAGTCAACCAGAGCTCAAGGGGACTAATCAAGCCCTATGAAACTGCCACCAACTGGAGTCCCCAGCAGAGAAAGCCACGCCTTCTACTTCCCACCTCCATGGCCTGGAGCACCACTGTGCAAAGGGAGCTCCTCAGGGAGCTGTGTGGATGTCACGCAGCAGGAACCTGCCCACACCACTTTGCAGGTCCCACCCCAGCATGCTGCGTGCCCAGGAAGTCTGCAAGGAAACAGCTTAGTGAATCCCTAGCCTAAAGGACAAGGGAAGAAGAACAGGAAAGAGGTGAGCAGCAGAGCGGTTGGCATCTGCTCCATGACTTTCCATGCATAGGTGAACTGTGTTTAAAGCTGTATTTCAAACAGAGACAGATTACTGGAATGGCTTATGGATTCCAGTGCAACATGTACAAGCACATGAAGGAACCTGCAATGGTAACTGCTTTCGGGGACGGCAGAGGGGCCACTGAGATCCCCAGCACAACCAGAAGCCTTATGCTTCTAATACTAGGGCTCTTAAGCTCTTAACCCTCCAGGCCTGAGCAACCAGAACCAGCCATTACATGCAAATCTCAGTTCCTGTTTGTAGCCTCAGGAAGGAGGCTGATTCAGAAACAAAACAAATTTAAAAAAACCTGTAGGACAATTTAACATTATCAACGAGTCAATACTTCAATATTTTTTCCCTTTCCCTAAAATGAGCATGTTTTCCCTAAAAAAATTCCAGGAATTAAACAAACAAAGCCACCCCAAAGCATAGTTATTTTCACAGTTATAAAGTATAAAACAAACATGTGGAATTCTATCCCATAATGAAATCATGTAGTAGGCTTTCAGGGAAAACAAATAAAACTACAGCTATGGAAAGAAGTTAATGTTTTCCAAGTACATTAAACACATTTCTGGACAAGTTTGGTTATGCATGCCTTCTCCTACAGTAAGGCTGCAGTCAAGCAGAACAAAAATAACATGTTTTCCTCATCTTTTGTATTGAAGACTGACTTTTAAAAATAATTTTTTTTTCCATACCAGCATTTGATTTCTTTCCAACTCCTCAGAAATTGTTGTTAAAAAACCGAAGACTCCATTATCAGGATACCATTAACTTCTTTTTTACCAAGTAATTAAATCAAGGGCAGATTTGCTGAGCATACACTCAAGGACTTTCTACATATAATCAACTGTGTATAACTTTTAATAGTTTTGTTGGGTTTGTGATTGTTTGAGTTTTTAAAAAATAAGTAATTTATTACCTCCATTTCTTTGGGTAAATAGGGATAATTTACTCCTGTAAATGGACTCATGTTTTTTTCTAGGAGGAGACTACTGTACTATGTTTTCTCAGTTTATTACAGTCTTGATTGAAAATGCTGGCCTCTCAAAAATCATATATATTACAGAATCTGTGGGAATGCTATTTACAAGAGGATAGTGCCTCCAGCCCACTTTCATTGTCTGAGTAACCACCCGTGACAAAGAAGGAGGAAACAGTAGTATTAAAGACAAGGCCAAGTCTTGTGGTCCATTCAATAACAGTTACATTTTATGGTGATCTGTTCCTTGACTTAAAAAATACAAAATAAATGACACGGGACTGGAAAGAGGTATAACAAAGTAAGGGTGCTTTTGCAACAATGTATATCCCTAAGACAACTGATACAAATGCTCTTCAGTGGGCATCAGCCCATTTAGTTAAGAATTATTTACACACCTCAAAGCCATATCTATCATCAGTGCATCTTAACAACAACTAAATTATTCAGCCAGATTTTCCAAATAAAAAAATTAGGCTTAACTCACTACCTATGAAAACCAGGTCCTGCTTTCACCTTCTGCAGACGAAATGCTTCATCTTTTCTACATTCCCAAAAATAAACTAGATGCCTGCCTATTAATAAAAAATTCAGCTCTTCTGTTTTGCTGGAAAATCCCAAGAGGTACTGACCACAATACAAAATTCTGGGCATTACTAAATCAACAGCCAAAGTAAAAGACAAACTTAATTTTGAGCAGTGTGTGCAGGTCACCATTTTCTCCTTATTTGCAGTTATTCCCTCACAAAATTTTCCTGACATAATCATGTAAGTTCTATAGAAAGTACATGTGAAAGCCAAAAACAATATGATGAAACTTCACATCATTTGGAAAAATAAAAGCCAAAAAAGATTCTATCCATAGCAATTAAACCATAAATATAGAACAAGCATGAAAGCCTTAGATGATTAAACCTTACAGCTTATGGTATAAAAACACCTCCAAGTTGAGATACAAAGAATAAAAGACTTGTTGCAGCATAGCCTTCCTCAGAACAAGAATAAAGGTTAATATCCATGTTGAAAGTTGGTGCATGTGTGTAGGTACACCCACCTTCCAAAGCAGTAGCTGCAAATTTTCAAACCACTGCTCTTTAAGAAGGGCAGTAATGTCATTATAATAGAGACTCTTCACACCAAGATAAAAATCAACATTAATAAAATTAAAGATTTGGCTTTCTTAGATTTGTTTCACACCTATGATATTTTCAAGTGCAGCAAAATTATTTATCTGCCATGTTAGTAACCAATAGGTCTAGCAAAGCATTCTAAGAATGTTATCAAAAATTGCATTAATACGGCTTAAATAATTCTAATTATTGTCTTAGGTTTTCCAGAAAAAAAAACAAACAAAAAAACAAACCAAAACCTATAGGCAGAAAATCTTCACAGAAAATTAGTCCATAAAAACAAAAAACAGAGGCATTTTGAAGTTATACTACAAAGAGGCATAACACATACTGCCAGTCCATAATTTACCAGAACCAGTACAGAACAGAGAAAAGAGAAAACATCCTTCCATAGTAAAATACAATGATACCTCTTCTTCATTTAATAGCCCTTAATGCTGGAGTTTACCCACAAATAAGCCTTCAGGGTAGACCACATACAGTATGACACCTTTATTTGTTTATTTAGAATGTACTTCAAAGCATTTTAGTTTCAATGAAGGTAGGTACAAGGGAAAAAGGCCCGTTCTAAAAACAAAAACCAAACCACAAGTAATTGTGAATAATCTTTCCTCTTCTAACGGGCACACAAGTGGAATCTAGCTTTTTATTTCACTTTTAAAAGCCAGTAAGTAAATAAACTAGATCTGTTCCTACGTCTAGAAATTAAGTATCTACCTATCTACAGTAGTCATTGTCTCTTAGAAGAGAATCTAATATATGCAGTTGAATAAATTTTTAAAAATCCCTACACCACTACAAGAGGTTAGATGCTTAATTAGTGCATAAAATTGAGTTAATAAGTGATTTGTAAACCTTCCCTCACTTCATTTAGCTTTTCATTATAACACAACCCTGGTAAATCCATATTGCAAAGTGTTTTCATGGGAAATCCAGCTATTTTAGACTCTGGATTCAGACCACACATGAATGTCAAAGACAGACTGGAAGAGATGGCTGGGAGAGGAAATATGCCTTTCATTCTCCAGGTAATGCAAGCAGTGTGAGCAGCAGCAGTATCTGCTGCAGAAAAGCCATGCGCCACAATAAGCCACCCATCCTTATTTCCGTTCTTCTGCCTGGGACCTACGTACACTCATGCAGCTGCACTGGGGACAACATTCTGTTCTGGCCATCTCACAGTGGCACTAAGCACTAAGTGACCCAATTATCCTTTAAAAGAGGGGGATATCCACATCAACCATTTGTTCTGTATATACATATTACATAGATTTTTACCCAAAGAGTCTTAAAGCATGCACAGCTTCAGGCATCCCAACAGTTCTCGCTGTTAAGACTGAAGAAGCAGAACAGGCTGCCATCACAGGGTAATAGAGATTATTTGACCAAAATAACCATACTCTTTACATAGTAATAGCCTTTACATGGGAGACTGGGGGTTAGAAGGATTATCCCAGCCTTTCAGCAACATGTTCAGCAGCAAAGACTGCTTATCTGAAAACTTAATCTTGAAATGAGATAACCTAAAGGTAAGTAAATTCTAGAAGAGTTTATTGGTGGAAAAGCAATACTGACCATCAATTGCAGTGCTGTTCCGATCTTGTGTTTTTAGCATCCTTTATTCCAATTTCTGATGTAAATATTTTGGTCACGTTTGCAAAGGACCTAACCAGATTGTATGAGTAACACCTCAAACTTCAAGGGTATAAATCTGGTGTTGCCAACTTCACAAATGTTCTTTTACATACATACAATAACACCATGCAGGTAAGACATTGTAAGATCCAATGTGTTATTTCAAAGAGAATGAAGTATTATTGCTAGACCTGAGACACAGGATTAGTACAAGTACGGAGACAGTATCTACTGCATGCAGAATGAGAGCAGAAAAACTAGTGGGAAAAAAAACCCAAGAGACCTGCTCCATACACTGCTAAAATACTGTGAAATAGAGATGAGAACAAGACACAAAATGCTTTCACATTTTTTGCAGTTTTCAGTGCTCATGTCAGAGATCCTTATGATGTTTCATTTTAAAAATCATTTATAAAATACCATCTTGAGCCCATGAGTTGAGGGCAGTAAACAGCATGCTGCTTCACTTCCTGCACCCTGACAATCTAAGCGTTCAGGAACTCTATGGCTTCCTCTATTGCCTGCCTCAGCTTTAAGCAGACCACAGAACAAAAGACCATCTCACAAAAAGTGCTATCACTACTCTATTTTCCAAATAAAGCCTTTGGGAGGTAACTAACAATGTTGCATGGACTTAAAATAAAAACTGCAGAATAAAACCCAAAGTTTACCTTCCCCAGCTTGGTAGTGTCTTACACTAACAACACTGAGGAGTGGAAGTGAACACTGTGTCAAAGTGAAAGCCGAGCACTGTAGTGCCCTGCTATCAACATTTCCCATAAATATATGGGTTTATATAGAATAGATAATTTATGCCTTCAAATTTTCAAAACCAACTAACTAAGCATTCACCACTGAAATTTATGAAGACAAGCAACTAAAATACTCTGAAATCTTAGTTATGAAATTAATCACCATACCAAAACTGAAATACAAAAAAGACCTCATATTCTATTAGCAATAAACTGCATCACGAAACTTTTGTATGACACATAATATAAAACAAGAACCATCATGTCAATTCTCCTGCCAAGAAAAGCTGTAATATTTAAGCAGAATTGTAATCATCCACATGACAGATTCAGGAAGGGATGTAGAAAAATAACCAAAGCTCTAAGGATTAAAGCATATTTCCAAAACATGCTTTTAAAGGGAAATTCAGCTTTTTTACTATGTTTGATTAGTATCATACTATGGATAGTCTAGAAACTATCTGTTCTACATCTACTGGTTTTAAAAACACCTTAAAGTAAAACAGGGATTATTCACACAAATCCCACACTACCCACTACGCTTGCAGGTTAATATAAATCTCTACCTCCTATACAGTAACATAAATAAATACATAATATATGTCACTTTTGAGAATGTTGCTGAGAGTGTCAGAAAAGCATTGAGTCCCCGTATAATGCTCCCTATGTGAGACATCCTCTTTTCTGATAGCAGCTTCGAACTGTTATCGTCCACCTGAGTTAAAAGACTACTGATCTACATTGAAACATTTCATTTGCCAATGCAGCATGACAATGGCCTACCAAAAAAAAAAAAATTCACAAATTGCAGATAATGCCTCTTATGAGTATAAGCATGGTAAAAAAAACCTCAAACACTAGCTTTTTAAAACAATCCACTCCTCATATCTCAAATGCATGTCTAAAGTAATTTTTTGCCTGTAGATATTAACCAGACAAATAAAAGAGAGCTTTTATAATTGTTGCCTCAAATTAACACAGTACATTTTGCATATCAAAGCTACAGTTATCAAATATTTCACTCTTTTCAACAGGACTGATGCCATTGTACCTCATATTTCATCTTCTTTCTTTAAAGCAAAAGAAATTTAAGCTGTTTCTTAAGGAGGAGGAAAATAGCAGACTGTAGACAGAAGAGAGTATAGACTCAACACAAGGCTGTGAATCTAATGTTCACATTTTATTTCGGACATTGTCACTATTGACATTTTGTGAACTGGTCACTTTCCTCCTCCCCAAATTGAACACAGATCATGACAGAAATAATTGCCAAAGCCTACTTTTCAAGACTTTGGAAAAGCAGGGTGGGTACACTCAAGAACTTGTTCTTCTACAGAAGGACTGAATGGCCCAATGCTGCTGGCAGGGGTGACTGCTATTTGTTGCCAAGGGGGAAAGAAGGAAAGAGAACATCTTAATCATGGCTGTGAGAGTATTAATGAGTACTGATGCCATGGAAAGCTAACTCAGATTTCAAAGAAAACAGAAATTCCACACAAAATTCAGCGCTGGACTGTTGAGAAATAGCCCGAAATTAGAGATGGCTGAAGTTTCCTTTGTGCATGGGTACAGCTGAGTAGCAGATCAAGGCCTGCCACTGTTACCTGTTGTTTTCCACTGTGGGCAATACTCAATCTGCTTCTAAACACAACAGAGGACTGTGTACCATTCAAGCTTGGGAAGAAAAAGTCTCATCACTGGCAATAAAAAAAATCCTAATCCATATGTTTTGCAAGAAAACATTTCAGATCTCAGAAAAAAAAAAATCTATCTTGTAAATTGTGTTAATGAACAAAAAACTCTTCAGAATTACTATGATTTATCTTTCTGAACTCAGCTATTTCTTTTAGAAGTTTAAGCTTAAAACTTCACAGAATTGTTTTCTATGCACTCTTGTTTCATGTATTTTATAATCCACATCCTGCCACAAGCTTTTGAAATATATTCCATTAAGCATGACATAAAATTTCTGTTATAAAACCTATGGCTTCAAAAGGTCCCCAAAGGGATTTGAACACAGCGCGGACAATACAGCTAACCACAGAACACTATTGAAGAAGATAAAATGGTAAATTAATCAAATCACAATAATCCTTCCTTTAAAGAAAAAGGAAGGACACAACAGCAATCTGGAAATTGAAAGTTACGTTATGAAGGGAACTTCAAGCTGTAAGGATAGAAAAAAGTGTTTATTTTAGAGGCTATAATTCTATAATGCAATTTATACTCCAGGACTGTTCAAAATGATGCAAGTTCAGGAGATACTCAAGTCTCACAAAACTAGTTGAAGGAATTACACAAAGTTCCACTTCATGATCTTCAGGAAAGAATTTGAAAATGTGATGTGAAAGTCTTGCATCTCAGAATCAAAACGTAAAAAACATGATAAAATTGAAATACCTCCTGACACTTAGATCATAATTACTTGTTTTTACATATTCAGATTAACAAAACTGAAGACATCCATGAAAGAAGTTTACTTGCCCTGTGAGGGGACTAAGGGAGAAGAACACTTCCAGAAAATTTACAACTTTTTACATGGGCATGTAGTGATAGGAAAAGGGGTAATGACTTAAGCTAAAAGAGGAGAAATTTAGTTTAGATATTAGGCAGAAAATCTTTACTATGAGGATAGTGAGGCAGTAGAATGGGTTGCCCCACAGAAGCTCTGGATGCCCCATCCCTGTAAGTGTTCAAGATCACACAGCATAGTGCTTTGAGCAGCATAGTCTAGTGAAGATATTTCTGCTCATAGCAGTGAGTCTGGAACTAGGTGATCTTTAAGGCCCCTCCCAACCCAACCCATTATGTGATGATTTGTAGGTCAAGAAGAAAAAGCAAACACACACTGTGGAAATCCAATCTAGGAACATCTGCATTTTGTAAACAATTGCCAGAGATGAACAGCTTACTGCCATTCTTTCTTCTCTTCCTCCCCTATTTATGACTAACAGAAACATTTGTATTTTAAGCTTACCAAAGCACACCTCTTTCCTCCCTTTTCAGTTTGTTCAACAGACTTCAAAACATTTAGTATCAAAAGAATTTGTTATCAATAAGATCAAACTGCTCTCCAGGACCTATAGTAGCACTGATTGTAGCTCTGTAGCTTTTGCACAAGTCTTCCTCCTCCTGCACAAAGAGAATAGGCTAATAAAAAAAGGCAACAATGCTACCCAAACTGGATAGATATTTTTCCAATTTCTGCACATGCTTGGACGTCCCCACTTTAAAAGAAGAAAGTAATTCCTCCACAGAGTGAAGGAAAAAAATAGAGTAAACATACTACAGAACATGTCCTAGCTTGCAAACCATTTGTGCTTTCTGGTTTTCCATCAGTATTTAAGCAATCTATGTTTCAAACCAGCAAAATAAACATTTACATCTTCACATCCCTGTTAGGCAATTTTTTCACCACCCTACAAGATATACACACACCCTCTGACCATGCTGCACCACACCAGAAGGAGACCACTCCAAAAAGCATTAACTTTAAATAAATGCTCCTGTATCTTCCCTCCACTGCAAACCCAGTGGCAGCTATTTCCCGGTCATTTTCTTCCTTCCAACACATTAATTAATTTAAGCCCCCAAAGAGCCAAAAAGCAACCTCCCAGTCAGGATTCAACAACTTTGGAGCCAAGTTCTGGCTGGACAGCCATGTCCCTGGCAGCACAGATACCTCCCTAGACCAGAGAAGGCAGAGCTGGTGTGAGTATATTGGGCCAGATTTTAGACAAACACCTGCGAAACCTTCTGCCATAAGGCCACCAAAGTAAAGTGAGTATGAGCCATGCAAACCAAACTGGAGTTTGGGGGAGTAAAATGGAATGGATTATAGCGAGATATCGTAAAGTCTGATAATGAACTGCTTGCTCTTAAATGAAGTACTACTTTGGTTTTGTTGGGAAACAGGGCAGGGGGTTATTTTAGGTTTCTTGGTGTTTTGTTGTTTCTTCTCCAACTCTCCTAACTGACATATAGCACTTGCGCAAATAATTCAAGCCCACTTAGCTTGTTTTTGTTCATTTTTAACACAGTGATCCAGCAAAAAGGCATTTATAAAAAAGTCTCTTGCTATCTTAAGTAATGCAAGTCTCCTCAACCTTGTATTTAAGAGGTTGTTAAAACTCCCATGCACAGCCAAGATCAAATAACTTACAGAATTAAACCACTCATTTTTGAGAATGCATCCCTGTGTATCAACTGCTGCTGTTTTTCAGAGTTTATAAGTCAGTGGCTAGTTTGGTTTTTAAGATTCAAATCGTTTGGTGCACAAGACAATGCCCAGCATTTTCAAACACACACACACCAGATAAACTTTTGCCAAGTAAATCTGACATTCCCCGAGCATTTCTATTTCAGATTTGTATTCCTGGCTGGCAGGTAGAATATTTATCTACTTCCCACAAAGCAATCTTAGCATGCTGTGGCAACCGATTACAGAGGAATGCAGGCGCTAGGCCAGCATTGCTGGTTTATACTGAAACAGGAGCAAAAAAGGGAGAGCTCTGCTTACAGTGTTGAGATCCGGTATCTCTCCCAGTTTCCTCACTGCCCAGCACTTTTGCAAGGCAGAGGTAATGGGCTCCCCACAGGCAAATTCCTCAAAACCTAATGTAGAAGGGCTGGGAGAGGTAGAGGGGGTTGACTACAGTGTTTCATCACGTTCTGTGAGCTATAATCACAGAACAGCTGGAATGAAAAACAGGACAGAAGTCCACTACTACTACTGTTTTTTCGCCTTCATGTTTCTTTCATGACCCAGCAGTACACCAGAAGTGCGTTTTAAAGAAAAGGCATCAAAACAAGGAGTACTTGAAAACACAGTACTGTTCTAGTTTTGCTTAAGACTAGTCAATTGACCGAAAGTATGCAATACAGCAAATCAATGACAAAATAGCCTTTTTTCCAGGAAATAACTGATCATCATGAGAGCTTGAAAGGAAAAATTAATTTGAACTGGGTTCTTCAATGTCATCAAGCTTATTTTACCTTAGCAACTTAATAAAATAGATTAACAACTTTATTTTGAAAGCTATTAGCTAAACCTTTACATAGATCTCTAATATTTAAGCTTATGCTGTAATCAGTAACAAAGGTAATGACCCCTATTCCACATTGTCTACCCTAAATTACACCTAAATAAAAACACTCGACTTAGTCTATTTAATCTTAATTGCTTTCCTAGTGCAAAATGCACCTTGTCATGACCAAGTCAGTAGTCTGCTTGCCCACAAGAGCTTTCTGAATGTGCCATCAATATTTACATATGGTGAATGCTCTCAACTGCTACTGATCTTTGGAATCAAAGTACAAATTCTGACCTACACCACATACACTTTCCTACTATTAATAAAACCTAGTATTTCACCCAAGCAAGTTTGTCCCTTGCAAAAATGGGGTGGGGATTCAGCTTCAGCATGCACTGCAAATTAACTGCTAAATCTAGCCAAAACTTGCAAGGTATGTAACCTTCAACCGGGTTAAATTCGTGCAGTAGAATGGAGTCCCCCTCCTGAAGCAATACGAGAAGAATAGAAATTCTTTCAAAGTAAAGGCAATTCGCAAGACCAAAAAGAACAATTGGTGGGACGGTTTTGCTGGGGACTGAATGCAATGACAAGCTGGCTGCCTACCCTGAGCCAGCAAACACAAAGCAGCCAAAGTGAATCGCAGCAGCATGATTGGAAGGGAGGTCTAAGACAACTACATAGCAGAGCTCTGGCTGGGAAACACTTCAAAATCTTGAGGAAAAATCAAAAAGGGAATGCCTCCTGGTTTATTTCTTATCACATTCTTGAAGAAAGTGCTCCCCTTTCCATAAATTTTAAAAGCATTATATCAGATGATGTTCAAACGTAAAAATAAATCAGAACTGATAAGACTAACTGAATCAGGATCTAGCGCAGGCTCTGAAGAATATTGGGGGTTTCAAGTAGAATAAGCAGAAGACCAGGCATACAAACAAGTACTGGATGAATAAAAGCATAATGGGATGAAACAAAGCAGATGGTAACACGGATATGACAACCATGCAGAGACTAGAAGAAGAAATTAGGTAAGATAGTGAAGGGGATTTACCTGGCATTTTGAAAGAAATGAATGAGGTTTGCTCCTGAAGAACTAGATCAGTGCCAGGCAAAAAAAGAAAAAAATGCATTTAGGATTTGTATGAATTCCTACTACCACCATAAAAAAAAAAAAAAAAATTAAAAAGGGATAGGGGTTAAACCATTAATTATTGTGAAATAAAATATGGTGTTTGGGGCAATTTTTTTGGTTTGGGGTTTTCTTGAGCAGTCATGGTTGCTTGTTTTTTTAAATGTTCATTGAAGTTTTAATATCTTTTGTGGGTTTCCCTTCATAAATGCTAGATATTATGATTTCATGCTGAGTCTGAAGTGCTTCCTTGGCAGCACTTCTTTTTAGTCCCAGCCAGTCTCAAGAAATGTTATCCGCAGTTGGGTGAGGAGTCAGATGCATCTCATTCAACTATCTGGCATTCTCTTACTACTGAATTTGTCACCTTTTTCTCCAACATGACTCAAATTATTTGTGTACAGACAGCTAACAGTGACCAAATACACGCGTTAACTTCTGTGCCAGACATGCACTACTATACTTAAATACAGGTCTTAACATCTTGTTTTACAGATAAAGGTTTGACCTGCCACATGATGATTTTGCCATCTATTCACTTATAATTCTTCAAGACCAACTCTTCAGCTCCACCTTATTAATATCTCCAGTAGGAAAGGGAAATGAAAACCTCAGAAGAACAAGGATGACAACTCTTTCTAGTGGTATTATTACAACCATCATCACAGACTGTACTAATTACTTTCTTCTACCCCAAACTTTTAGTGTGCAACAATTTAGCAAACTATTACCTTCTTTCTCCAAGAATTTTTTGCTCAATGACCAATATTAAACCACGAAGGAAAAAACTGGCAACATTATCAAAGATGTACAAACTTGAGTACTGTACTGTACTAAGCTGTGGGACACATATTGAGAAAGTAAGAAAATTACAGCCTGAAAAATATTCCAGGCTGGAGCTTTTCAGCTCTGTTCTCAGCCGATAAGCTGGTCCAGCTCAAGGCTAGGGAGAATTTCTCCCAGGGTGATATCTTGGTCAAAATAAAAAGGAATTAATAACAAGATAGAACACCTGTTGTGGTGTGTGACCAGGCCCTGGGAATGGGGTGCCTTCTCTCTGAACCAATCACCTTTTCTCTACTCTTGGATTTGCAAGTCATGCTATAAAAACAAGTGTGCTTCTGAATAAACTTGTCTCTTTCTTCCTGTCATGAAAGACGACCATGTAGCTGTGCACCTTATTTCCGCCGCACTTAAAGGGTTAAAACCCCTTTCCACGGCTACACTAAGCCTGTAAGAAAGAAATGTACATTCTTTCCTGTAGGTGGAATCAGAGGAATCATACTGTAATTTGCTTCAGAAAAAAAATCCAAAACTATTTTGATCAATTAATCAAACACTTGGAAAGCAAAAAGAGCAGAATATCAGTGTAGTTGAAGTAAAATTAAATCCTTTTGAAGCTGTAGCACTTTTTCCTAAATTTAGAAGTTCAGCTACTACAAAGCGTTATCAAACCTAAGAAATTCAGTAGTACAACTCCCATTACAGATGCAGTAAAGAAAGGATTTAAAAATTCAAAAATACAGATTTCAGATGGCTAGTTTCCTCTGATTTTCAGCCATGCAAACCTCCAAAAGAGGCTTGAAAACTGAGCTTGGAAGAGAAGCCTGGCTGTGCTGGGCCCACTGCCACCCCCAAAAGCGTAGCTGCAGGGCCCCCAGCCCAGCACACCCTGCCCACTCTGCCGCGGTGACACCGTCAAACTGCCCCGCGCTGGGAACACCGAGGTCCGAGCTACTCATTAACCAGGGCCACGCAGGAGGCTCCCGAAGCCCGCCCGGAGACGGGGGTGTTTCCAGAGCACCTGCGAGCTGAGCTAACACAGCGGGCTCGCCGCCCTCTCGCCCGGAACAAGCCGCAGGCAAAGCCTGTGCGCTGCCTCCTCGGGAGCGTGGGCTCAGCGCTGACAGCAGGAGTTCAAAACCACCAACTCCTCTATCCTAGGAATAATCCGTTTGAAGACTTTCTCCACACTTCCCTGCCCTATCACGGGGAGCTGTCACCTAAATTAAAGTATTTGTAATTGTACAAACAGTAGTTAATCATAAATCTAGCTATCCAGAGAAAGGTGACAGCACACCAGTGCCTGGAGCAGCGCTGTTTGAACACAGTCTGCGACGGCTGCAATTACGCTAAGGAGTCGTGGAAGAATAAGAAACTTCTATATCAAATGTCTCAGGAGCAAGCACAATGCAAACACTTTGCTGTCCACTTCAAGAGCAGGTCCTAAAGTGGTTAGGTGCCAGGAAAACAATCTAAATGCACAATAAAGATATCAAATAATTTAAACAAGCAACAACGAAAATAATAAATCATTAGCAACACCAGGTTAAAAAATTCAAGGTTTTCACTTAGAGAAATGCTGACCTTGTAACTGTTTTTCTCCCTGCTTGAAATACTTTTACTAGCTTAATGAAAAGAAAAAAAAATGAAAAAGGACTTGAGGAGTCATTATAAAACAGGCTTGTAAAGTATATCCATATATATGTTCTCTTCTTCTAATGCAAAGTTAAGCACCGGAAACAGTATATAAAACTTGCTAAATATACTCAAGCCAAATCATAACTAAACCAAGTAGTCCCTGCACCTAATTTTACATGCAAATCCATCACAGGTTAACATAAAAGGTTTTGAATATTTAAGTATACTTTCCCATGAAGTAGCTTACAGGATTTTGTTTTCTCCAGTAAGAATTTTGTAAGTTCCACTCTGAAAGCCAGGTCTAAATTTTTAGGTCTTCTGCAGCACTGTACAGATTTCACATAGTATATGCACAGACATCCCCACAGATCTCAGGATTATTTCCTGAACCAGTAGACAGCAGAATTACCTTGGCAATTTTTGAAAGGCTAACTTGAAAGGTCATACAGGGAATGCCAATAGGTTACATTGACTTTGTAACAAATTCTACAATGAACTGCTGGGACAAAACCAAAAAGACTTACACCAGCAAGGCCAACCACTATAGCTGGCCAATTTGGAAAACAGACAAATTAATTAAATAAATAAATAAATAAATAAATAAAATAAAAAACCCACCAAAAAAAAAACCCAAAAACCCAAACAAACAAAACAAACAAGCACAAAAAAACCCAAAAAACAAAAAACCAAAATCCACCAACAAAAATACCCAAAAACCAACTACAAACAGGATATGTCTACATCAAAGTATTTTGAAACAAATACAGCTCCACCGTTTATAAGCTTGTCTTAACATGCTCAATTTGTTCTGCAACAAATGTATCAATATATATGTTATTTTCATATATATACATACACAACATGCCATCAGCCATAAAATCTTCATTCAGGTATTAATCATTTACCTATAACCAATAATAAAGGCAGTGGGGACGTATTTGCTACTAATAGTCAAATGCTTTCTGATTAGGTTAGAAACCAAGTTTTTAAACACTACTCAAGCAGCATGGTGTGCATCAAGCAAACTCCTTACAGGATGAAACCTCACTAAGAGCTCTTTCTGCTCTCACATAAGTAAAAATAACTGAGTATCAGCATTATAACTATATTTCTCTAATACAGAACAACAATGTAAATTATTTTATTAAGTTTATCATTGCGTACTGGCAACAGCATCGCACTGGTGGACTGACTTCCCACATTTATTTTCAACAGAAAAAAAATCCTTTATTTTAACAAGATCGGTATAATTTCCATTACACTACCACAAATACTTTTAAAAAGCACAGCTATGTATGACCTACATCACAGAATCATAGAAAAATCTAGGTTGAAAGGGACCTCTGGAGATCATCTGGTATAACTGTTCTTGAAAGTAGGACTTTAAAATAGATTTTCCAAGATTCCATGAGGTCAAACCTTGAATACTTTCAGCAAGGAAGACTTCAATACTTCTCTATATAATCTATTCCAAGAAAAAAATAGTCCTCAAAGCAAATTATTTTTCCCCTTATATACAGGCATCTAATTTAAAAAACCCACAAACAAAATCAAAAAAACAGTAAACTGTTTTTTGCGCCCTGCAAATAAAAGCAGAGTAATAGAATTTAATGTCTGCAGAATATTTATTTCAAGTAACTACAGGTTTATAATAGCTATAACTGATCAAGTCCTATATTTATTACTAAATACCTTGGTAATATATCGGCATTCCCTTTTAGTAGTACCTCTGGCACTGTCCACTATCCTAAGAGTCACGTAGGCATTCCCGGATGCCTCTGAGCCTGCAACTACTACTCTCATCTCTTAGGATTCCAAGCTGCCAACTCTCCAAGCCTGAGCCCTTCTCCTCTTCTCCCAGATCCCAGGCCTTTGTGAGTCCCACACATTCCCCCATAGTGCCAGTCTTGCCCAGCCGTCAGACAGAGGCTGCAGAGAGCACCAGTGTAGGTAGTGACTGAACATAAGTCAAGCACCTGCGCACTCTCTGCCCTGTGGGCAGAGCAATACAGACATCTGCAGAGCCTCTCATAGAAGCCCCAGCCCTAGGGCAGGCAGTAACCTCATTATATAGTTCACAGCTTGATGTGTTTAAAACATACATATAAAATATGTTGAAACCAAAGGGACCTAACATTACTGGTGCAGGAATGGACAACACACTTTTTAAACAGCAAAACTCAGGAGTGGAGTGTTTATTTGACCCAATGTTGCTTGAGGTCAGCTGACAGAAATCAGAGTTAAGCTTATGAAGAAACACAAACTTGCAGCTCATTTACTTGTCACACATCAACTGCCAAAAGGGATCCCGACTGATGGAAAAGAAGGACATTAATAAAGCCAGGCTCCTCATGCTGTCTAACCTTATCTGCTGGCAAGAGGCACATTTGCTGATTGCCTTGAAGTTGCCTCTAATCAATCCAGTAAAACAGGCTTTTTTATTACCCATGTTAAAAGTTCAACTTTGCCTTATAACACGCAGATGGTTGTAAAGCCAGTTTTTCTCCACATCACCAGAAAAGCAAAGCAAACGTGCTTGAAGGAGTGCTGCAAGCTGTCTCTAAGCAAGAGAGGCCATTTCACAGCTCTGGGTGCTGGCATGTGGCAGCTGAGGACCACTGATACACACAGGATACTCCTGAAGTGCTGGGACCATCCACACAACTGAGGTGACACCTACAGCAACATTTTCTTCTGAGCTTCTGCAACATTAGGCCTACAGTCTACTTCTGTAAAAAAAGTTATAAGGATAAGCATAGTATCTTGAGCTAAGATATAATTTTACTTAATTAAATAAACTAAGCCTTCTAGTATCTAAAGGGGTCTACAAAAGGAGAGGGAACTTTTCACAAGAGCATGGTGACAGGACAAGGGGGGATGCCTTTAAACTAAGAGAGAGTAGATTCAGATTAGATATTAAGACAAAATTCTTTCCTGTGGAGCTGGTGAGGCAGTGGATATCTCACCCATGAAAGTGTTCAAGGCCAGGTTGGATGGGGATTTGAGCAACCTATTCCAGTGGAAGGTGTCCTTGCACACAGCACAAAGGCTGGAATTTGATCTTTAAGGTCCCTTCCAATCCAAACCATTCAATGATTCCATGATGATAAGCACTGGAGAGACAGATCATGTTTGGTGTTTATATTAATGTGCTTATAAATGTCTGGGAGACAGTAGGCAGAGGGACAAACATGGGTCAAAAACCATCTACTTTTGCCTTTTTTAAATGAGGTGACAATAAAGCTGCAGCGCTGGACACTTGAGAGACTAAGCAACATGCAGATTTATTTCCTTCATATCCAGTTAACATAGCTTGCAATTGTGTTTTGCAGCTTACTTTGACACGCAAAAGAGAAATTTTAAGCCAGTTGTTTTATACCAAGAAAGATTTATTTCCTGGGTAATCAGGAAAAAAAAAAAAAAAAAAAAAAAAAAAAACCAAACAAGGAGGACTGCAGTATGCAACAAGACACTACTCCAAGTCAGTCCAAAGTAGCACACACTGGTTAACAAGTAACAGAGGTTGTAACTGATAATAGTAACAAAATCACTTGCTCCTGAGAGTACTTGGTGACAGAGCTAACTTTAGACCCCAATACAACAGGTTCTAGAGGCTTGCTTTCAAGACATTAATAATCTCCGAAAATTCTATTTTCAGAGCATATTATCCTCCAAGATTTCTTTTAATATAGGGTCAGAGTCCTTACTCATAAGCTAAAGAAAACGGGGAACACATGATAAGAAAGGTTGGTTTCCTGTATAAAACAATCACAAGTCCTCTGCAATCCTTTTGATTACGAGAAGATGGAGGGTTGTTTTGAAGAAACATTATTTATACTGCGTCTTCAGAATCAAGAAGTCAACACAAATAAGAAGTTGTTATTCCAGTGATCAATTACCTTTATCAGAATCATAGAATATTTAGGCTAGAAAAGATCTCTAGGATCATTAAGCCCAGTCATTAGCCTAGCACTGACACCATTAATCTATGTCCCTAAGTGCCACATCTACTTGCCTTTTAAATATCCCCAGGGGTGGTGACTCCATTGCTTCCCTGGACAGCCTGTTCTAAAACTTGCTGATTCGCTTGGTGAAGAAAATTTTCCTAATTCTGAAAATGCCCAACTTCATATTCCACTACATCATTGTTTGATTACCACAAGACCTTTGAAGGCTCACAAGTCAGATAAATTTGTTTAGAAACCAAGGACAGTTAGATGAATGACACTTGCAGTAAAATCAAGTGTACTGCTGTCTCAGGATCTAAAGCCAATATATATTAATATGTAATAAATAAGGTTTACCAGATTACCACTGATTTTAAACAACTGTGTAATTGTGTTGTCTGTTCATAGTGACAAGGAGACATAACTGTGATGCTGCAACCCTATACAACCTGCTCCAACAGAAGTATGATGCTCCAGATTCATTCCAGGGAGATACTACCTGCACAGTGCACTGGCACGAAGCAGAATGCTGTTGGCCAGTTCAGGCTCTGTAATTGACCAGTAACAGGGCACTTGCATGATACATCAGTTATTTGCATCAGTCAAAAGCACCACGTATCACATGAATGAATTGAAAAATTAAATATTCTTCCAAAGAATAACAAAGCACTATCTGTTCAAAAAAGGCATAAGACAAATAAACTCCCAAAACCACAAAACACACAACCCACAACTTTCCCCGCTATTAAGCACTGGATCACTTCCTAGCTACCAAGAGCTTCCCTTAATCCTGGAGTCTTATCTGCCAAGTGCAAAATTATCAGCTTCTTTAAGATACTTATCTTTTCTCCAGATGTGTATTGTCAATATGAATAGGAAGCACACTAACCAAAGCTAGAGAATAAACTTTAAAAACATTGAATTTAATGAACAGAAAGCTACAATTAGGACAGCTGCTTTACCACAAGAGTATTCTGGGGAGTTCTAAAATATGTCAGGGATTTTTGGTTCAGTAGTGCTCCCTGAATGGTGTGGTCCCACAGAAATTTCCTCCGCTTATTAAACTTTCTGCCAACTACTTCAAAGAAAAACTGTTGCTAAAGCTGAACAAATCTGAGAACAAGTAGAAGGAAAAACCTCCATCGTGGCTGCAAATATAAAACCCTACACCTATATGAAGTCTTACTAAAAGCTGTTAACTTAATATACACGAAGTACAGCACCACAAGTATTTTCACAAATTAGGAGTTGCCTAATATTTGCACATCTGAATTTTCTCAGTGATACCTCAAATTGCCTATACTTTTGGAGTAAACCAGAAAGCATTGATTCCACCCCAAACTGTTCTCCATAGTTCTAAGTTATAAACAAGTATTAGATTTTTATCACTGGATTGCAACATTCTATGAAACAGCCATCAAATGCTGCATATCTCTCCAAGCAGCCCATGCTGTCTTGTTCAACTATTGCATTTTTAAAATTGTTTTATTAAATACATGGAAAACCTAAGTTTTTTAACTAAGCAGTCATGCATGGCTAAATTCTTAGCAACCTTTTCAGGCACCCTGCTATGGGCGTCAGCTTGACCAGTATTCCAGGTCAGGCAACCATCACTGAAGAATTATATCCCAACCCTAAACCTTGGGAGGCCTTTGTTTAAGTTGTGGTGATCCCAGAAAAAAGTTACAGTTATGGGATTGCCTATGTTAATAGCTCATGTATATTCCTAACCCTCATGTCTTTGTTAATTATCACCACTCCCAGTTCCTAGAATGTTCTCCCTTCCTTGTATCCCCATTGGCCCTCGTTTGATGTAATGTCCCACCCAACCGACCCCATTGGACCCTACCTTCCTTTACTCCATCTCTGCACCGCTTTCCCCTATACCCACTGGATCCTAACCACAACTCCACCCCCTCTCTTGCCTCATATTTATACCCTGAACCTCCTCGTATCTTTGTCTTCAACCACTGGCTCCTAAAGAGACCTTGTTCCCTCATTGTATTTGGATTTTTTGGCCTTGTCCCACAATTACTTTCACTATTATTAAAGTGCTTTATGTTACTAAGTCGTGGTCATCACACCATTACTTTATTTTGCCACTTTTGTCCTCATATCTGAGCACCCTAAAAAGTATTGTCAGGGACCACCCTCAACCCACAATACTATGCAAAATAAACTACACTTACAAAATCACGCCATGAAGATAGAAAGGTCTATGATCATTATGATCATATTTTCCATAAAAATATTCCCAAAAGACATGATCTCTTTTCAAACTAATTATTAATGGAATAATGAACAAGATGATATTTAGAATGGCTTATGTTCTACCCAAAGTCAAGCTCACCAATGAGTTTCCATCAAGTGAAAATTGTGGCATCTTTTTTTAGGCACCTGAGAATGTCATTGATGAAAGTGGCAATGGGCAGAACAGATACTAAAATTGCAACCAGGTTTATGGTATTTCAATAGAAGGATTGTTCTAATAAACAACTGCACCAATCCACAAATGGAGAGAATCAAGATTTAAAATTGAGTTAGGCATAGAAAAGGGTGGAAACCTTAATCAAACAGCAGTCTAGGCAACTCTATGCTAAAGAAGAAAGTATCAGTGTCCAGTAATTTTATCCCCTTAAAGTCTGTTGATAATTAACACAATCCACTGACACAATGAACCCAAAAATAAGAAGCCAGGGACATCACAAAAGTTTGAACTATACCATAGTTCAATATGATATGAACTTAATGCAATCAGTAGGCCAGGATGTTAGACAAATGGTTTTAAACAAGTTTCCAAAGTGCTTTAATAAATCTTTACTGATATACATATATATATATATATATATATGTATGTACAAATATGGCTAGAAGCATGTGCAAAAAAATCAAAATTATCTCATCCTACAACAACATCTGAAACCCAATAAGGACAGCTTGTACTCATGAGATTGTTCAAAGCCTTTCTTTCCTACAGTAAACATGGACTCACATATTCTGAAAGAACAATGTGAAGTCAAGGCAAGCTGTACTTTAACATGTGCTAGTTGATCTTCAACTTGACCAACATACATTCTGCTTTATCTACAGGCTCTTAACGTGTTAGTTAGAATATCAGCAACACAATCAAGAAGATACCTTCTTCCAGACAAACCACTAATACTGAAACGATGGCAAAAAAAAGTACTTGCATGTCCTTAACTTCAAGTACATGTTCAAATTTGCCTCAATTAAAAGCTGTGCCTCTATCTACACCATTATAGTTCCAGAAGCATAGTCCTTCCCCATCTATGTAAGAATATGCCAAAAAGAAAGCCAAATCACAAAAATGATGAAAAGCATCTACACAGATGTAGAAACAGAACACAACTGCACATACATCCAATATCTGAGACAAAAACCTTGAGTTAAAAAAAACAAACAAACAAAAAAAAACCAACAACAAAAAACACACCAAAACTGAGTGAAACTGCAGAGATCAGACCTCTGCATACTTGGGCAAATCCCTGGAGAATATCCCATGTTGAACAAGAGGATCCATAGTCACAGAACTGTAGGCAAACAACACAAGAACAACACTACAGTCTGAAATCCCACATGTATACAAGTCACAGCTCAGGCTCACAGCTTTGATTCATAAAACGCGTCATTCCAGAGAGTGTAACTGTATCACATAACTTGCTAGGGAAATAGCCATGGTTACTCATCACAGCTTGGTGTTATGAACTGCTGTCTTTCCATAACACTGCATACACCAGATTAAAATCTCTCCGGGGGTGGAGGGAGAGGATAGCAGGAAATCAATGAACAAGATGTCAAATCATAACTACTTTCATACTTCAAAGTGCAAATAAAACAGCATTTGACTTAGTAGTGAAATACTGCACTGTTGATTTCAGCTGCTCACAGCTGCTTCTTCTCTAGAACTATTTTATAAACTCTTGCTAAGGCTAAGAAAGGAAAAAAGTCTGGTTCAGAATAAATAATAAATTACTTGAAAAGAAAAGGGGCTTTTTGTACCTTGCTATACAAAAACTTAAAAGGTAGCTTTACTTTGTGCACATGCATGTTTAATTTGACCTTTAAACCATATTGTTAAGGCACAACCCTTGGTTAGTACTACTGGCACCTGTCAGAATCACCAAAATTGGAGCTACCACCAAAACACTGCAACTGTACTTGCCAGCTAGGAAGGCTGAAGCATTTTATGATTTCACACAAATTTTACCATTACTTCTTCTTCAGAAAATATAAAAGTGAAGCATATTTTGTATTGTTGTCTACCTTAACATCAGAAATTAAATATTTTAGCTTGTTTGAAAGGTTATGTGAACTGAAAGGAAGAGTGCACAATTAGTTTTACATTACATTGCAGTAGAAGAACAAAGAGTTGGAATCACTTTCTGTACAGCCAGTTTTCTTCTCCTTGCAGAGAACTCAAAAACACATTGATTTTATTTTCACCTTGAATAATTAAAAACTTGAATTGCTTGTAAAATTTTACCTCTCACTAACATAGCCCATGTACAGGTTTGAATTGAGGACTGACTTTTGCTTCACTTTTTATGAATTTCTATGAGCAATATCACTTATTATTAGTGGGAGAGTTGCAAAAACGAAACTAGTGACTGAACCAAGAACCTTGTGACTGGTAAGTTACTACCTTCATACTACACAGCATTGATTGAGAATAATTACCTAACCAATTTCAGAGTGCACTGGCCACCAGCTTGAATTAGTAAAATAAAAGCTGGTTGTTGACAAAGATGATAGAGTAGATGGCTGTGACAAGGGTTACCACCTTGCCTCTTGAAACATACTCACTGAATTGGTCAATACAAGCAAGCATGCCACTTATTAGCTTGGCTGTATTTCAACTTTGAGATGCAGGGAAAAGAACCCATTTCATTCTTTGCAAAACAACAGCTTTCAGAAAGCCTAATTCTCCTGCTAAAAAAGGGATCAAGATCACTTATCTTGAAGAGTCTCTCTCAACCCCAAATTCTGAAAAACACAGTTTCCTCAGCAGTGCTCTTAGTCATAATTCAAAGCTTAGGACACCCTCTCTCTCCCCCTAACATATGTTGCTGTGCTGTGCTAAATTTGCCAAGAGAGGGAACTGATGAACTTACAGCCAATATAACAGATTAACATATGCTCATAGCATGCACAGGCTTCACTGCTTCTGGGATTTGTTTTATTTGTAAAACTGCATTACTTGCCTAATGTTCTGTAATCTTCATGTTGAAGAGACATTTGCAGAAGTTTAACAGAGGGAACTTAGAGAGATACATCAGACAAGATCACTCCTAAAAATTTTCATTTCAAACAGAGGCCATTAGGATAATGCACTGGTTCAGACTTAGGGACCTAGAGCCTGCAGAGATCCATCATTTATGCTGTGATATGCTCTCCTGTTAAACCAATGGTGATAGTTCTAGGACAGAAAAACGGCATTTCTTAAATGGAGAAGCACTGTTACTGGATGGAGACACATGCTGAGAAGGAATGGTAAGACAATGTGAGACAAGAAGGCTCTCCAACCACAGAAGTGTGACAGACAAAGCCAGAGGAACTCTAAGACCAGTGAAGAGGCAGATACAGTTCTGCTTATTATCTTTTCCAACTTTTTTTCTGGAAACTGATTAAAAATACCTCGCATCTTCCTGAGGAGTACCAGATGGATACTCTGTATTCCAAATGTATTCCCAGAGCCCTTATTTTGCTTGGACATTTCTAACTTGTAAGCCAAGAGCACACAAGATTCATCAGGCCAACAACAGTACAGCACTGCACCAAGAACCTACAAGGTTTTCAAGTCTCTCTTGATTCCTCCTGACCCAGAAGACAGGAACCCTTTAATACCATTACTCATGTGTAATGTTTGGAAATCTAAACCAAAATCTAGCAGACAGGCATGACCAGACTTCCGTACCAGAGTGATTTCAGCACAACTCAAGCAACTGAATTATGTACGAAGTATCAGTTTTTTCTTCCGGGAGAAGGCTCTTCAAGACTGTGAATACAGTTTTGCAGTTTGACAACAGGAAGAAAAATTAAGACCAAAAAAAGCTTTATAAAAGCAAGCTATTAGACAATGTTTTCTATAGCATCTGATTTCGTAGCATTTCATGAATGCAGGGATATGAAAAGAAGAGAAGGAACACAATGTCCCATAGTGGGCACGTGACTAAGTTTCATATTACAATGCTAATAATAGAAATTAGAACTGCTCAGTGAGGTTCAGTACATGCTGATTGAAGGCAATGGTATCTTCGGGTATGGGGAGATTAGAATAAATTATCTCAAGGTATGTCAGGATGAGACTTGCAGCACATCTGTTACTCCACTCCAACTGCTTGTGTGCCTGCTCTTTCTCCTTAGTAAACACCTCAACAGAAGAATAACTTACCTCCCATAAATTCCCACTTGTCATGAGGAAGGTCCACATACACCTTCTGACTTTAGGCTTCCAGAACAAGAAAACACTACAGCTCATGAAAAGCATCCAACTACTTGATACTGACACTTCCCTTGCCTGGATTAAGTTACCTAAACTCTGTCTCTCTCTTAAGAGACAACCCCAATTCAGTTACCTGATTGATTCCTATTTAAGTGAGCTATCCCATGCTCCAGCCCAAGGTATGGGATGCTTCCATCAGGGGCTAAAATGCCAGAGTTATGGGTTCTCATCAGTGTTGTGCCAAATTCCCTGTGCTGACTAACATCATGCACTCAACACCATGGAACAAAAATGTACACTGCACTGCTGCACATAGGTAGCCATAAGAGGAACCAATGCTACAAACACCAACAAATACAAGGAGGAAGCAAAATAAATATTTTTTGCTTAATATGCTCAAAGCTGTAGTTTTGGGAGAACTACTAAAAAAAAAAAAAAAAAAGTGCTCTCTCATTTTCCTGTGCAAACTCTTCAGTAGATGAGCATACAGTGTTGCCTCTGACAGAAGTCAGTTCTCAAGTTCACAGTTATAAAGCTCATGGGAATGTGTTCATCAGTCAAAAAAAAACAAACAAAAAAACCCCTCCCCCCACAACTAAAACCAAACCCACACACAAGGTTTGTACAAAACATTTATCACATTTAAAATAATTATATAGGTGACTGCGGTCTTCATCACCACTAAACTACATTTTACTTTAAACTGGTCAAGTTTTAATGAACCCCTATGCATAGATGCCAGCATAGCAAATATTATTTGTGAATGAAGTCACAAAACAGAAGAACTGCTCACTGTACTGGCATTTAGTCCATCTTGGAGAATTTAACACTTAACTTCTGTGCACAAGGCTTTTGGTGTTGTACCTATGTAAGGTTATTCTTTCAGTGTCCATGTAAAGCTATCATTTACCCATCAGTATAAAAAGTAGGTCACAGCTTAGAAAAGTATGCACAACTGTCTCTGCTATAATACTGACTACTAAAAAAAACAGTCCACCCAAGATCTTTAGAAATCAGCTGATATTTTAGACTCCTGGATTGGATGAAAACATGATTTATCACATGGTAAGTCATGAACATATTCAAGATGATGATACTACCACTAGCTTGTTTGTTGCTGCTGTCTACTGCTTTAAGCAAATTACACCATTAATACAAAATTATTAATTGAGAAGCAGTTATGGAGTTTTGCAATTTAGTAGCATATCACTTAGTTATAGTTTGTACTGAAAGTATTTTGGAAGCACGAAGGTAAAGAGTTAAATATTGTAAAGTACAACATGTCACTGTGATATTATCCAAATTTATGTCCTAAAATAATGAACTGTCCCAGTCTTAGAATATGCAAAAAGTTGATAACGGAAGCATTAGAAATTCTTAGTAAGTCAGAGAGACAGATGGCAAGTGTTAAGAGTTCTTCCAGGAATCTACTGCCAGTAGTATTAGAGTGTTTAATGAAATAAAATTAATCTTATCATCACAAGTTGGTCCTTCAAATGAGTTGTTCTGTTAAGTGTACTTAGAACTATGCAGAGTATTAAATTTTTTCTTATGAACTAGAAAAAAATGCATTAGGTATTTGTCACCAACCTATCAAGACATTTATGCCACAGGACAATGCCAGAGAACGTTATCATCATAAAAATTTAGCTTTTGTATTGCATTAGTGAGCAAGCCTTTCTAGAGATGGTAACTGAGCAGACACTTCTTCCCCACAGTTCTGTTTGTTGACTGTTTCCCTTTTGATCAAACTCACTCAAGTAATAGGGATAATTCGCTTCTTGTACAACTAGTCTCAAAAAACTTTGTTTTAAAAAAAGTGAAAGTGCAGCTGCCCTCCAAAGCTAAGTAAGCATTCTACACACCTGCATTCGCTTTTTATAAATAATCTTTCAATGCAACACTGCAAAATTCGTACTTCAGCAATATATGTATTTCTACGAAAACGACAGTTTGTGATTAACAGAGTAACAGTACCAATATTTAATAGCATTACCAATATTTAATAGCATTAAAGAACTAACTTGTTCTGCTTTCTGTTACATAGGCATTAGAGCAGTAGCAATTTGTGTGACAGGCTGAAGAGCGACACAAGGGAAGCAACCATAGTAGCAGGGAAGACAAATAAATCCCAACTGTATCTTTGAAAGAGAGGAAAGCAAGGAGCAACAGAAGGAGAGACTGACTAATTACTCCGGATAAGTTCAGACAAGAGAGGAAATGAGAAGTGCTGCAAGATGAATGAGAATTTTATATTAAAAGTATCCTATTTTACTGCTGTTGCATCTGTTCCGTAACACCAATGAGAAAAATAGTTGTCACATCTGACATATATGGATATATTACACATATCTCAGATATATCTGATATTTTTTTTATCTCCACAGGGCAAGTCAGCACCCAAAATGCTGAAAAGTAACCGCTGAGGAGCCCCGGCAGCCTTTGTGGCAGGGCAGCAGCTGCTAACTAGAGTGTGGTACTGTATCTCCGGGCTTTGGGGTTCTGATCCCCCGGCAGACCCATCCGGGCAGGGGCACGGCCAGAGCCGCTCTGCGCCCGCAGCGCTCCTCTCTCTCGAAAACACGCCCGAGGCACTCGGGGCCCGAGGATACTCTGAAGTCGAGTGCTCTGCCAGCCGTTTGGGGGCAAAAAAACGGGAACAGAGAAGAAGCCAAACTCGCCCAGTGTTACTAGGCAGCAAAGGTGAGCGCAGGAGAGGCCGGGGACGGGACGGCACCTTCCCCGTGCCCTCCCCCGGTGCCCGGCGCTAAACACACAAGGCGCGGAGCGGAACAGAAAACGGAGGGACTACGCGGAGTGGAGCAGCGCCGCCCCCCGAGGGCACGGCACGGCACGGCTCGGCGGGCGACGGGCTGACACCAGCCCGGCAGTGCCGCGCACCTTTCCGCTCACTTTGCCCCGCGCCAGCCGCCGGGAGCAGCGCTCGCCCCCGCTCTCCCGCGGGGCCGGCGGACAGCCAGGCACCGGCGCGGGGCCAGCCGCCCTCCCGGGCACTCCGCCGCCCCGCCGAGGTGCAGCAGCAGCAGGAGGACGAGGGAGGTGCGGGGGCGGCCCCGGCGGCACCGCCGCCCCCGCCTCCCGGAGGCGCCCCGGCGGCGCCAACTTTCCCCGCGCCCCGCGCCGCTCCCGCCGCCTCGCCCGGTACCTGCCGTGCCGCCCCGCGCCGCCGCCGCCGCCCCGCTCCCCCAGGGGGCGCAGAAGGCCGTCACGGCCGTCGCGGCCGCCGCCACCGTGCGGACCGAGGAGGGCAGGTGCGGAGCCCCGGACCACGGAGCCGATCCCGATCCCGCCGCCGGCTCCGGCTCCTGCGCCTGGGCTGGGCGGGCGGGGCGCGGCCGGGCGGGGCGGGGCGCTGAGGAGCGCCCGCTGCCCGCTCTCGCCCCCTAGCGGAGGGAGCGGCCGGCCGGGCCCGGCCCAGGTCCGCCGCTGCTCTCCGCCTCGGCTCCGCTCGGATCCCTTCGGCGCTTTCCGCCGGTTCCTCAGGGGGGACGGCAGCGGGGTCACCGCGGATGGCGGGGCTGGGGCTGTCCCTTCGTCTCACTTCCCACCCCTCAGGACTGTCCCGCCGCCACCTGTTCCCGCACGGCCGTGGTGCCCGCGGTCCCGCCCGGGTCTCTCCCTGCCCACAGCTCCTCCCGGGCTGTGCCCGCTGCCAGCGCGGCACGAGGAGCTGTAGTGGCCGGCTCCAGAGGCTGACACGAGTTTGGCACGCCGCCGGCTGGCGGACCCTGCCAGGGGACGAGGGACCGGATGTCCCTCCGTGTGCCATCGCCTGGGGAAGTGAGGGGGCCGACACAGGAGGTGCGAAGTGTCCCCACAGCCCGCCCGATCGCCTCCCCCCGCGGGACGAGGCCAGGCCTGGCCAAGGCGTGGGGATGCGTGTCCTTCCTCCTGCTTCCCTCTCTCATCCCTGCTCCGCGCCGGGCACTGCGCTTAGCTCAGGTCCTGCAAGCGGAGTAACTGTGTCAGAGCAACTCTACACCATGGTAATTAGCTGAGTCTTTCTGCAGCGCTAATTAACTGAAGCAGAATACCTCAATGGCCAAGCAAGCCCGTGGCATGTTTTCTCCAGTTTCAAAGAAATTTCCAGGTGCTTGGTCCTTCTGCCCTTGTGGCACAGTTATGCTAATGCGACTGTACATGAGATCATTGAAACAGCCCGGGTTAAACTATTCAGAAAAGCCCTCCAAAACTGTGAAGCTTGGATGGTGTTCTTCCGATCTGTTTTGGCCCCTGCCTTCAGACATCTCTGTTAACCCAAATGCAGGGGTGGGAGCAGGGAGAGAGGTGAACCGATGCGCCAGAAGCTCCCTGCAAGTGGCCCAGATACAGAAAAAGACCCCCCAGAGACAAGCCCGAGAAAAGCACATCAGATTCCTTGACATGGCTGTACCGTTTCAAATACCAAATCGCCTTTCCAAGCTTAGTTCAGGGACCTCTGTGCTGCAGTACACAGCAGTATAAATATGTCTGCTGTAGAGTTGGGGCATTCCAAAATGCAGCTTAGCTCTTGCCATCTGCTTATCTGTACTGCTCTTCTAGTGAGCCATTTTTTGGTATGCCATGTTCTTGGCTAGTCTGGGGATAGTAACATGAAGGCAGCAGCTCCGGTGAAGGCAGAAGAATGTTTGAGCACGTCTACGCAGTACTGCCTGTCTCAGTTTGAGTACTGGGAGGAGCGTAGCTATGTCACAGGTTTTCCCACCAGGTACAATGCCCACTCCTGCTCAGCACAGCTGATTCATAGGATTTAGCAGATTTCCTACAGGCTTCTCTGAATGGTTCTGTCTTATGCTCGTGTTCACTAATATCTACAATGAAAAGTAATCTATCCCAAATGTTTGAGGAAGCCATCTAATGATCTAATCTCCCGTCATTTATTAAAGGTACATAATCTTCCATGCATTAAATCCTAATGGAATATTGACGGGCTTCATTCTATTTAACTGAAACCCAATGAATTAGTTCACTTGTTAATTCTATAACATTACTTCAGAATGTAAGCTTATTTAACTCTGGAACAACAAGAGTGCTAAAAATCACTGGCATCCCAAATCAGCCCATTAGGTCAGTGTGTTTCCACTAGAACCTTTCCTACTTAATAAACGAGGATTAGACCCATCTAACACTTTGTGTCCCATGGAAGGAAGTGAAGGAAGTTAAATTTTCTTCAAACTGATACTTGGCATTTTCCAAAGTACTTTGTAAGCAATAGTCATCATAATTTCCTTTAGAGAGAATGCAGGAAAACAGTGCTACATAACAAATACACAAAGTGAACACACCACCAAGGGCCAAGCTGCTTCTCCCAATATTGAAAGTTACTGCACCTTGCTCTTCACATAGTCCCATGTAGGACCATTAATTCAGAGGCATGACAGCCTATCCATTCCAATTAATCACAGTCAAGGCCTGATGACTTTAGAGATGAAATACGAGTGTATCAAGCTCTTGATTTAGTGGTACAGTTCCTGGACTTGGGTCCAAATCTGTGCAGAAGACGACTCTTTCATTATAAACATGAGAAATTCTACTGCTGGTCCTCGAAGGAAATGCGTCATCCCAGTCTTCCCCTGAGTCAAAACTATTACGTATTTTATCAAGTGCTATCAGTCCTATGCCAGTGAAGAGTAGTCCCTTCTTTTGATTGGGAATTTCAGATTTAATGGAAACACACCACGGCTTTCTATTGCACACAGTTACTTTCAGCTCCAAAATTCTGTTCTTGGAAAGCACTTTCCCAAATTCCTTGACTTTTTGGAAAGGCAGAAAATCCTATATGATTAAGAGCATGGAAGAGAAAAAAGAAGTTAATACCTAGGATTGCACACACAGCATACCATGGAAGCACTGTCTCTCACCAAGAGATGATTTGTCCTTCCAAATGTGATATCAGCTTATAGCAAACACTTTTTTATGTGAATCCTGTACTCATACCTACTTGTTAAAGTCATGCTAAATTAGATAAATATTAATTAATTTAGTGTAATTTATTTTCCTATCACACAAGCAAAAATGCGGACAAGATACTAATTCCATGAGAATAAAAACCCCAAGTTAAAAAGAAAAACCACTACTCCTCTCCAAGAAAATAGAAAAAAGAAAAAAAAACCAAAAAACAAACAAAAAACCAAAAACAACAAAAAAACTCCAAAAACTAAAAAACCAAAAAAACAACAACAACAATAATAAAAACCACCACGAAAAAACCAAACCCTATAAAAACAGGATAAATGTTGTATCTGTTATTTTCACCTTTTGTGGCTGAGGCATTATTACAAACAAACTATCTTTTTGCAGGATCATCTCCCATTCACTGCATGTTTCAATGGCTGCTTCACCCTTCCTGCACCCCTACAGGCTCGATGTCTGCTCTCATCCTCTTGAGTATCCAGCTGCAGACATCTAGGACACAGTTTTTCAACTAAATTCCTGAGTGTTTTTATTCACATATCTAAGCACTTCTTTAAATAAAAAGAAATCACAACCTGAACCTCTGCTCAGTTTACTCAGAAAAAAAATGCTCAGTTAGTGATCAGAGGGAAGAAATCCAGCTGGAGTAACTTCTTCAGCATCACCCAGAAGTGCTGTCACGGTAACAAACATTTCTGAGAGCAATTTGAGCAGCTGCCTAGCCAGGGATCAGGTACTGATTAAAACCAGATGAGGAAAAAACCTGTGAGTAGTTACTTTTAATATAAATTCTGCAATTAGGTTAGCCAGTAGTGATTCAAGGAAAAGTGTGCAACTGTAAAAAGCTGTTGATGTTCTATCCCAAGAAGTGTTAAAGGGCAGGGTGGATGGATCTCTGAGCCTCCTGGTCTAGTGGAAGGTGTCCTTGCCCATGGCAGGGTGGTTGGAACCAGATCTTTAAAATCTTTAACCAGATCCCTTCCAACCCAAACGCTTTTATGATTCCATAAAATTTGTGTGCATACACACACACATACAGATTTTCAGAACTTAATCATACGAATTTAGGAGGAATTCCTTCATGTCAATAAGACTCCTTACTGTCAGAATCATGGACATGCTAAAATTTCTCAAAAGAAAGCTACAAATAGGGAGTTTGTGTGATTGTTTTTAATTAGCAACTCCTTATCTTAATTCTTCTTGAAAAGGCAAAATTATGATCAGTTCAGCCAGAGGCAGAAACTCATAATGGGGAAACTTCATCCCAAATAATTACATTCTGGCACAGCTATAACAGAAGCAGGATCTCTATAAGAAAAATATTTGGCAATCTGGGCTGTGGTCACTGTGCCTTATAGATAGATCTGCATATGCAAGCACAGAATAAACTTCTCTCCACTTCCAGAGACACTAAAATTGTAATCACTATCCTTATCTCAAGTTCACAAGACATGTAAAAATATAAACCAACTGTGAACTTTCAAAAAAAACCAAAAAACCCCTAAGTGGTTTAAAGTATTTTCACATTATCACAAAACACCAGTTTAAGTGAATACAGACTGGAAGTGTGAATACACACAGGCAGTGAATGTTCCCAGCAGTTAGACAGTAAATCGTCTGGCCAAAGTAATTTATGTGCTTGCACAGTCTTCATGGATATTGTCCTCCTCCCACACTTTGGCTGACATTTCTGGAAGTGCTTACATTTACTTACGAGCATGTATGAAGCAAGTCATGTGCTGATTCATGAAATGTGTATCGTGAAATATTGGTTAAACAGAGTGGAAGGGTGCAGGAAAAAATTTCACGATGGAGATGTGCCTACAGTTTTGCACACCTAAAGAGTGAAAGCTGTACCAGGCTGCAAAAAAGTATTTCTAAGGGAAACAGTGAAAGTACAATCAACTCAGCCATTTAAACTTCAATATATTAAAACATGTAGCTAGGAAATTACTTCGTGTGTACACGTATAAAAAAATTAAGTAATCATTTTTATATCTACTTTGATTATCTGATCAGTAGTGTACTGAATATGTATTTACATTAATATTGGCCCTTCTGTTGCTGACAAGTGTTCATCTCAAATTATTGTTTTGGCATAGTCTTCCTTTACTGCTCCTTATGGCCATTCAAAGGTTTCCTCTTACTAGTAGTATATAATGATTGTAAATTATTGCTAGAACTCACATAATTTTTTTTCATTCACCTATAACAGTATTTCCCCACTCCAGGACATATCTTTTTTAATCTCAAAAAGTATGATTCATAGGAAAGAAGTGTCAAATAATTTCTGTTTTGTCTAAAATTTGCAAATGTTTTACATCTAGCAATTAACCATGAAAAGCATATTTAAATGAATCATATTTAAATCAACCCAGCATATATATGTAATATAGCTGCACAAGAGAAGCAACATGGTACTATGCTAATTTTCTGTAAAACATATTTCATTCCTTTCAAAATTACCACTCCCTGAAGTAAAACAGGAGTCCATTTTAAGTTCTGCATCATTTGAATTTGAGATGGAGCATTGAAGAAAGCTGCTTTAATTGAAGCTTAAAAGATATGGAATTGAGCCTTTAGGGAGTGTTGGGCACTTTTCTTGTCGTTCTGGTTGATTGATTTGCATGATGTGGGTGGGGAATGTTGTTGATCAGGGTGTCCATTTTAATTTTGTACTGGTTGTGTCAGCTTTAAAGTGGGGGGTGAACATACAAACTTTAGTACAGACACTGTGCTGCAGGCCAAAATAAGTAAAGTAGCACTACATACACTCTTGAAAAGTGTGATATTTAAGTCAACTCAGAATATCATATGCTGCAATACATTATTTTTAGTCTCATATTGAGTAAGTGCCTTCTCTTTTTTTCTTTTCCTGATTCACAGGTATATACACAAGGTGGAATAAAAGTCTTTAAACCTAACATGTCACTGTCCTGGGACCTTGAGAAGTACTGTTCTGAATTTAGCAGACAACCTAATGCTAAACAAGCCTTAATGATGAGACTTGAGATGTCCCCTGAAGGAAAAAAACCCTAAAGCTTATTTTGCTTTTCTGATTTTCTTTGCAGGGTATGCCAGATTTGACTGTCATCCTGTGTCTTACCACTGCCTGGTATCTTATAAAATCACTCTACTTAAGAGACGCTGGATCAGTCTCCCAGTTTGTTGTTACATACACAACTATTGCAATCAGACTTCTTTTTAAAAAAGGCAGAGCTCTGCACTTGCAAATTTTTTTGTGAACAACTTCTACCCAGGGTGTTTAACTGGGTAACTGTTTCTGCTGCATTGCTTGTGGTACTGCTGTGACCATTATGAAAATCAAAAGCACCTTCCAACAGATGGCACACAGGCCAATTAGTGACAGTAGTGCTTCTGTGTTACTTGGTGTCCTGTATGAATGGAACAAAAAGCGTTCCCTTTTGCCTGTGTTACCATACAATGGTGTTCATTAACACTCAGAAATGGATAAAAAAAAACCATCAAAAAAACCCAGGTCTCTCTTCCCACCCACTCCCCACCCCATGACAAGGAAACTATGCTTCAGGAGATGACTAATAGAGCAGCTTTTTTTCTAAAGGTTACAATCAATGCAAAAAATAAAACCTTAACTATACTTCTACTAAGAGGTTCTTAATGAAATGTGCAAATGCCTCAGCATTTTTGTATTCAGCATAATTCAGTTCAGTAGCACATGGGGTTGTAATGTACCTAAGGGGAGAAGACATAAAGAATTAGGTCTGGAGTCTGGGGAAGTCAAAAGCTTGACTAGACTAATTGATTTTACAGGCTGATGTTTTAAAAACCTATACAGTGAAAATACTAATGAGTTCCTTTTTTGAAAGGATGAGAAGAAGTTCTAAATTTAACTGTGAACTTTCAGTAACTTTCAGTAACTATGAGGTCTTTTGCTCCGGGTATTTAGGATACAAAGCAGCTGGAGAGATTGTCCTCCTACAAGCCCTCTAAACATATCTCAGATATATTTAGTGCTATTTGTTGTGACAGGCACAAAAAACAGTGTGTATCAAAGAACTTAAAAGCTGAATGTTTTAGCATTGAACATTCAGATGCCTGGCTCTGGAGTAAAATCCTACATTCCACTCATGGGCTGCTTCAGCAGAGTATGTAGGGAAAGTTTTCCAGTTCATGTGTTGGACGACTGCCAACACACTGAATCAGGAGTGCTTGGTCACTATCTTCAGCAGAGAGATGCCAGTACTTCCAAAGTAGTTGGAAGTGCTCCCTGCACAGGTACCTGCTAACTCTCGCATCTCTGCCTCAGGTGCTCCAGAGAGGCACCTCTGTTCACTTGGGATCTGTTTCCACAAGTGTGCTCTTGAATGTAGGTAGGATTTATGTCCCTTATTTCTGAATTCTGATCAAGACCAGGTATTCTCCAAGCTGTAGTTTCACAGCCTTGTTACTGCAAATGTGAGCGTGGTCAGGAGTGGAACTCAAGGGACTGAGACTGTGCATTGCCAACCCCAGGTGCAACCCCGAGGTCTGTAGTTTGTTTTCTGGTAAACATTAAGTTTTAGATTTAGTCCAAATCCCACTCTAGACTTTCTAAATACCATGTTGTACCTGACTTTTCATGGTGTTCATATTTATGAACTAACTCTCATGAGAAATGATCTGATGCTCTGAAAAGACTGTCATTCTGTGGATTACATACATGGAGAAGAATTGAAAGAGACCAACTGAAAGGTGTTAAAATAATTCATATTTATAATTCTGACCTTCTGGCAAAGCTATCTTTTTGGAGGTTACTGAACTGTGTCAAAATATTTGCGACTTTTGAGAAGAAACATAACCTCCTGATTTTCTTCCTCTTTGTTACAAAAACCATTTCTTAAGTTCAACATGATTTCTCAAAACTTAGACTTTGAAGCACAAAGCTATACAGACAATGGTATTTTGTTTTCTTCTCCCTGAACCACCTTGTGATGGAATTCACAGTGAAGCTAATGTCCTTGCAAGGCAAAAATAGGAAAACAGTCTCTTAGGCCATACTTTAGATACTTAGATTGACTCATTCCTGTCCAGAGTAAATAGGAAAAAAATTTATTATCCAGGTCCCAGCACTGCAGTCAAGTGCTCTCGTTTCTAATTATTCCAAGCAGAGTGAGACATGTTTTCCCCTGAGTGACCAGGTGCTTTAGTTAGAGAGTTAATAATTATCTTCTACTTTCCTAGCAAAAAATGAATGACAGAATTTCTAGATTAGACATGTGGTAAGAGTGGCATCTAATGGCTCTGAAATCCTTAGGATGGCGGAGGAGGACATACTGAGTTTTAAAGGGTCACATATATGTGTTTTGCCATTTTATTAGGAAAGGTAGAGACAAAACAAGGATTTTGGTTTTGATGCTCAGATGCATGTGGGTCCTGTGTGGAGCTAGTTTGCTGACATGAAGAGTTTGTGTACTCTTGGTTGACTACCATCCTTATAAACAAAAAATATATAGCACTGTCACATGTTCCTCCTTTCCTGCCTTCCACTCCATGTGGAACTTTTATAATTCTTGAATTACAGTGTGACATAATCACCAACAATTTCTCTGGCAGCACTATATCTCTGTAAAGCCTGATAGCTAACAAAAACTGTTTTCAAAGCAGAGCTGATCTCATTGCTGATGCTTGTCCATAAAGATGTTTTAGCATGATAAGGCTCTGTATAAACTGATGTGTTTGTTATTGAAATAAAGCTTAGGTTTTCATATCTATTCAAAAAGGAAAAGAAAAATGATAGTAAGTTCTTTACTGGATGGAAATGGCAAAGCAAAAGAATTTTGGAAATTTTCTAGCCGCTGAAAGACTATTATAAATATGGAAAGAAACAAATTAAGCTGATAAGAGTAGGATATTTGACCCTTATGCAAATAATTCCTGATGCTTCTCCTCCAAACCTTCTTTATGAGTCAATAACTCCAATTAGCACACACCAAACACTGCTGTAACCTGGTATGCTGCTATCTGTAAATTTCATATTAGACTGTTAAAAAATTGTCAAAGAACAGACCACAAAATAAAGTGGCAGTGGGGGTGAGGAGGGGCAGGAGAGGTGGCAGTGGTTGTTCACAATGAGTTTAGTGGCTGCTTTTCTGATCAGAGAATTATTTGGTGCAAAATACCTACAATTATAGGTAGGGAATATTAATGGAAATTTGAATGAAATATATAGAGTTATATGACCCACTAATGACTCCAAAAAAGGGCATAAGATGAATGAGTCACTGAGTTTTAAATATAGTTCTGTGCTGCAATAGTTTTATCATCAAACAAGACTCCACGTGAATTAAAGGGGAGTGAGGGCTATATGATGGGGTCCTACAGCTATGCCTCAGTACAAAAAAGGCAAAGGCTACACAAGTTGTTTCCATTATAAGCAATATAAGAGAGAAGCATTTGCAAAGGGGTGACTCAGATCAGAGGGCTTTCAGTTTGACTCTGATACAGTAGTTCAGATAAATGCGCCCATTATTTTCTATAGCCTGTGACCTTTCCTGATTCATAAATAGTAACATTTATTTTTCTGCACAATATTTATTTTAACACTGTTACTATTGATTTCACTGTATTTCATCATTTGTTCCTATTGTAAAGTTAGGCCCACTTACTAATATAAGATCAGCAGCTTTGTAAAGGCAAAGAAAATAGCAAAGTCGTGCTAGGATTTTAACAGCTGGGAACAGAAATAGCCTTTGACACAATGATTTTAAACTATTTTTTTTCCTACATGACACAATTTGTTTTTAAAGAACTGTGATGTATCTTACAGACAAATGTCTGGCAAAGCATAGTCATTAGAGAGGTAAAACAAACATAATGACCTCTGGTTTGCTGGCCACCAAAACAGTATGGGCAAGGAAGTGAAGAATTTTACAAGGTCCTTTGGAAATATAAACCCAGAGACGATATTGCAAATGTTCTCCCTATCATTTGCAGTGCTCTTTCCGAAGGTCATTTCTAATTTCAGTCATAATTTGCATGAAGTGAAAAAGTAATTCAGATAGACTGCTAAAAGGTTTGTGGGTTTAAGGGACCATATATTGCTATAAGCAGCTTCTGGATGCTTATATGCAAAAACATGTCACACAACTTCAAGGGATTTTCTTTGCATATTTGAAAAAGTGAAAGGAAACTTCAAAATAATGATAAAAAAGGTAACCTATTTTTTCCCCATTCCCCCTCTCCTGCATTTAGAAATATGCATATTTCTGAAGAGATAAGAAGAATGAACTTCATTGCTGCTCTGCTGCAAATGCCTGTAGAGACAAACTTAAACAATTATTTATTTCTCAGAATAAATAAAACAGCACCTTTCTTTCCCTGGAAAGAATCATTGGCATCATTTACTGATATGAAACCACAAAAGGCCTCTGGTATTTAAGAGCTATTAGGAACCCAGTCCAGCCAGCCTTTCTCCTGTCTACAGCTTGAATGAATTGGCTTATTCTTAGGAGTGAGCACAGGATGAGAGCACAGGGTTTGCCCCTTGGCATGGGTGACTGCTGTGCAGCATTGCCCAAGCTCACCCTGTCACAGCAATACAGCTCAGAGTTTAAGCTGTCCTTCAATCCCTAGTTTAGCACAAACTGTTTATAAGCTCTCTGGTAGCTTGTTAATGGAACAGTTTTCATTGATTATAATGACACCAAAGAAGTAATTAAGAGGGAATATTTTAACTGTACCTGAATTTAACTTGCCCTGTGTTGCTATTCAGATCATCTGGTGTGTATATAACCTCACCTTGAAAACAAATATGTAAAGGTAGAAGGTAAAAGATGAAAAAGTAGATGAAAGTAGAACGGAAATATAAAAATATTATATGCGAGAGGGTGCAGGTCTGGCTGATTTCTTCCTGTCAATAGCAAGACAACTATTACATGCAAGAATTTCTTTGAGTTAGCAGGTTCGATAAATTCAACCTTGGCAGCTGCGCTGACAACTAGCATTAGGGTTATAGACCACAAATCCATAAAAATCTTTTCTCTCATCTACTGTGAAATTCGGGAAGTGCAGCTCAAAGAAATGGGAGAGATATAGCAGGCCTGAAGCAAATGCTGAAGAGCTTGTGATCTCCCCGTGCTTATTTATGTGATGAGTCCTAACAACAACATCGGCATTTCCTGCAAGTCACATTTGTCTGGGAGTCTTTGGAGATTTGTGGCAGAGAGGGCAATGCATCCTTTCATCTGTAACCTGTGCATGCCTTTTACGGGTTTCACAGGTCTGTCTAGGTATCCCTTGCAGTTAAATATCTTAGTGTCTCTTCCACACACTGACATAATTGCCACCATGGAAAATATGTGTGTTATATGTTTAGACATATACTCATGAAAATCTAGTATTTTTAAAGGCATGCAGTTTCAAATAACCCACTTTCATAATGTTCATAACTTAGTGTAGAATTAAATAAGATTTGTAGTCCATGCTAGAATAGGAGTATTTAGTACTTGAGCTATTTTGTGGGATACCGACTGTAGAATGCTATTGCCATTAACTTTGCAATACCAAACTTCATGCAAAAGTTTGGTTGATACCCTAAGTGCCAAGTGCCTAAATATTAATGGAGGTAGCACAGATTTTCACATCAAAAGCATGCAAATGTTCAGAACTAGTTATTAACTTTTTATACTTAAGACTCAGAAAAAGTGTTTTAAGTAAAATAGTATAGCTCTAATTTTTCGATGGACTTATTAAAAGGAGATTGGTAAGTTTCGTTAAAGAATTATTTGAAGAAATTGATAGTGGTAATCTATATAACACTGGAGCAAAACTTATGCATTTTCATATGATAGTAAATACTTTTGAAATATCTTTCTTGTATTTTGTGTAACAGAGAACTTGTTTCAATACAATATTTCATGCTGAAAATTGTATTTTGCCACGGGTATAAAATAGGAAGATTGATTTTCATTAAAAATTTCAGTCAGGCAGACCTTGGTATATATTAACAATCAATAATTGTTTTAGTCTCTTTGAAATCTTATTTATTTCTATTCTAATAGTGGGTGGGAATAAGAAGCCCCCCTGGTGACAAAACTAATATCTTTTTATTGAAATGGATATTAAAAAATCACATTATGTACTTAGGGACTCTAAACTGCACATGCCCAGGTGCTTTATTCTGTACCCATAAAGAGTCCTATGGAACCTGAAGAGGACTGTTCATATGTATGAAGTTAAAACGTATTTCTAAGCACTTGTAAGCTTAAAGGCTAGTTTAAAAAATTCATTAAGGAACCATCATTTTATTGCCTTTATATTTTCAGTGAAAAGAGTATTTGGTATATTAATTTTTTTTTTTTTTTTGTATCAGATAAAACTGCTTTGTAACTCTACACATCACAGGAGAGAAATGAAATTCAGGAAATAAAAATCAATGTCAACCCAATTGTGTAAGAAGTTTTCTAGGGAGCATGTTTTTTCAATATCTTAAAGCCACTCCTTCAGATTGTATTTCAGGAACAAAATGAGAGTTTAGACTTAGAAAGTGACACCAGGGATCTAATCACTGGTAAGCATTGCCTGTCAGTCAGTTCTGAAAACAACTTGAAAAAGATTAATGCAACAAAACAAATTGAGCATGAACTCAAATTACTTGGTAAAGCTGAGTCATAGCAAAAATTTCTGTGATGCTGACTGCCTGAGAAACCAGGCATTTCTGTTTCATAATGGCACAAACTACTTTTTAAAATAGTCAACAGTTCTGTTTTCTGGTAATGCAAAAAATCTTCCTTTACACAGAAGACAGATTTGTGATTTAGTCCACTATAAAATGCAGGTGAAGGACCATACCTGCTCACACACTGTGTTTTTATTTATTTTATCATTTGCAGAAATGCAACATGAGGAAATATCTTGAAAAATAAATAGCTTGAAAATAAAAATTTGGCCCATAGATGAGTGGGGTTCAGATGTAATTCTAGGGGTTTTTTGCTGAAAGGAAATGACCTTATAATTAATATAAGATGGTATGATCTACCAAATAAAACTTTCCATTCTGAAACTGCAACATGGGAGCTTTTGAGCATATGGAAGGGAGGAACACGCTTTCAGTACGGTCATACATTTAGCTGAGAATGAGCAAATAGATTATATTTAAAGAATGCTTTTTCTGGTGACTGGGAGTGAGGTTCAGAAACAAATCCCTTAAACCACTATTATTAGCCATCTCAGAGGAGAGATATTTTATCTGACTCTGCCCCAGTTTGAAGACCTCTCAGTAATATGAAGAAAATGAAGTAAAACTACATGAAACCAATTTGTCCTAATTTCTAGGGCCTACTAAAAAGATCCATGTTGCAAGTCTAATCTAAGGACTGATGCTTTAGAGGGCTAGTCCCCTGCTCCCAAACATAAAGCTTTCTTCCCACCAGCTCTTCTCCTTTGCCCTAGAGAGGTTGTGATTTTATTTTATATTTCCAATATAAATGAAACTCTATCATCTTAATAGAAGTCGGGAACATTTAAAATTCAAGATACAGTTTCTACATAATGGCAGAATTGTATTGAGGCACAACCTAAAAGCACTACTTTCTTTTCTTGTTGCATTAATTCATTTCGTGACAATCTAGGTGTGGTCTCCTAGTTCAGTTAAATGGCTAAAGAAATTATTTTGTTGGGTTTTTTTTAACAGCTGTCTATGCTTTCAGTACCCTGGAAAACTGATGGAAATTACCAGAAATGTATGTCAATTAGAAAAAAACCAAACAAACTAGGAAACCTGTGTGAAACTGTAGTATGGCATTTCCTATAATGACACAAACTTATGAAGATCTAAGAAAAAAACCCAAAATTAAAAAATCCCATGGTGTCCTGAGTGGTTTTGAAAGAGTTTGAGCCAAGAAACCCAGTAGTCTTTAACAGGAAAAAATACTGTGGATTTCTGCCAACCTTTTCTTTCTAGGTTTGTATCAGTCTATATTTTCTCTTGGCTATTTGCATTCTCAGTATGTTAACTAAAGGGTAAGAATAAAGCTATACTTGGCTAGCAAGCCATACTGATGAGTCAGTATAAACTGCTTTCTTGGAGGCCAAAAATACCTTTCTTATGATGGAATTGTGGAATTTTATTTAAATTGACAACTAGTAATTATAGCAAGTGTCCATGCTGAAAAATAGTGGTCTGGATACTTGAGGCACAGAGGAGACAATAGAGTTCAGGCATTACTTCCAGTGACATCCAGTCAAATGAATACACTGTCCAAGGTAGCCACAAAATTTACAGGTTTCTATTGGATCCTGAAGCATAAAGCTCAAGAAAGAAGACTTTGTAGAGAGAAGTACAATTTCATTAGATGAACTGATAGACCAAGCATGCCGTGCTTGGTGATAGAATCTCTGCAGTGCATACCAGCAATGTCTGTTGCATCTTTCTAAATAGAAAATGCATCACTTACATTTTTGCCTGTATTGTGGGAATTTTAATAGGTCATTTACAGTGCTTGATGATTGAAAAGAACAGCATAAAACTCCTGCTCAGCCCTGCTCTCTTTCTAGCACTACGAGTAAAGAACGGCACAATCTCACTTTGGATGCGAAAGGAAATATCTGTTGTATAAAGTCAACACTTGAACTGAAGAGAGGGTGTGAACAACAGTAGACACATATCTGTGAGTAATTCTGTGCATGAATATGTTGGTTGTGGGAGAGGAGTGCTGCTTTGCAGGTGGGTAACTCATGGATGAGTCAGGAGCAACTCCAGTGACAAACCTGCAGGAAGTGTAATTCACATAAACCCTCCACACTTACACTGCCTTCAAAAGAATGTATGTCTGCAACATACAGTCAACACTCTGACTATCCACAGCCAATAAATTCTTCACGAATCAGAGAGCTGAGGTCAGTTGGACCACAAGAGTAAAGCCCATGAAGGTGGCCTCAAGTTACTAAAAGAAAGTCACAAACAAAATGATCATTCGCAGAAAGAGCTGGGAGGAAAAAAAACCCCACAAAACAAAAAATCCCAAAGAAAGCAAAATAATAAAAACCCCGAGTCCTAGCACTTCTGAGAGTTCATAATGGAAATATTACTGCAGGTTTTGCTTCCTTTTTTTCCCCCTCTAAAAAGGGAAGAGATAATGACATAAACACAAAATTATCTTTTAAGCTGAAAAGAACGAATTCACCAGCACAACCGCGAGGCCGTTTCCCCCGTTGTGCGGGCGGCAGACGCTGGTGCGGTTCTGCACAAGTCCTGTGCCGCCCCCTGGTGCCCGCCGCCCGTCTGCGCCTCCCGCGCCGGCAGCGGGGCAGGGCGCGGCGCAGGGGAAGGAGAGGAAAAATGCCATTGCTGCGGAAAGGGCCGATCCTGCCCGTGCTGCTCTCTTCGCCTTGGGTGGTACTTACACAGCCTTGCACCTCCGGGGAGACGCATTCCTTCGTTTGCTGGAGGTGTGCCCTTTAGGTGAACCCGGACCCGGGTGTCCCCGGTAATCCTGCAGCTTCCTCTCTCCCGAGCAAAGCAGTTTCTATAAAGCTCCAGATTTTCAGCACTCAAGCTCTCTATAGAAATGCCCCAGACTTGAAGCTTTCAATCAAGCAAGAAACTGTAAACTGTAAGTCTGGAACTCTAAGCAAGCAGAGCCTTTTCTGCATCCAGCCACGCCTTTGGAAGATATCCACGCTGCTGTTTGCATTGTAGGGCAGCCGACCAGCCTTAGTCATGGGCCAGGAACCTGTTTACACTAGGTTGCAGCATGGTAATAACAATTTACGACTTCTGGAAATGAAGGGGTTTTGATTCTGGTGGTTTTTTGTTTTTGTTTTAAACTATGTGACATTAGCTGTAAAGAAAACAGTGGAATTCCCAGCTGTATTAGACCTGGTATACTGAACTGAGAGTTTGTTGTTGCTGATGCTCCTGTGGTTTCTGGTGTGTTGACACTGAAATCATGTGCAGTAATAGCCAAAATAGTTAAACACAAAATACAAATCCCCTATCTAAGGATCTCATTCTGTAACTCCATTTTTCCTCTCTCAGATCCTTTCTGATGTGTATTGCAACCCTCGCACTGCACAGTTCTTTTTAAATGTCATTTTCAAAAGTTTTGCCTTTTTCTTTTCAGAAAGCAGCTTGCCATTTCCCAAGGATGATCCCAAAACTCTGCTTCTCTTTTGCCACTTATCTTTGTTATGATGATACACTTTTATAAGTGTTTGAGCCTTACAATGTGGATCAAATTAGATTCTCTGCACAGAGGAAGAAATGTAAATTAAGATGAGGGCTTCAGAGACGTTGTCTGCTGGAGGTCCTTGGTTGTTCAGCAGCCAGCAGAGCTCAAAACTGAGACTGAACAGAGGAGATGAGTTAGCATCAGAGAGGGAAGCCAATTGCTCTGAAAGAGAGAGGAATAAGAGTGTGACCGCTCCATCATGTGGCATGCTCCTGTGTGTGTCTGTCACGATGGGAGGAGGTGTATTATTGAGCAAACCACGCTGTTTCTCATTGCCTATAATTACAGATACACCCTAACTGCACACACAAGCTTATCACAAGGAGGATTTCACCTCCCTTTGGACATGAGCAATGCTACTATAATTTCTGTCACTGGCAGTACCTATGTGCAGGTAGAATTTGGTAGACTTCTCCAGAAAGTTGTTAATTTAATTTAATTTCTTAATTTCTATCTACAGTGGTTATCTTGTCTAAATTATTCAGTACTGTAGCTCAGATACCAGTTCTGGGTTATCTCATGAAATAATGACCCTCTCCACTCTCAGGAATGCCACAATGATAGCAATATTTTTGGAAACATACGGTCATAACAGGAAGTTACACACAAAATAATCCTGTCTCTATCTCACTACTCTTTGTACACACAAAGAGTCTATGGAAAAAGAGCAGCTAGTGGTCACATATAGATCACCTGTGTTTGGACAGGGCTGTACAGCACCATGTGCACTGAGATTGCAAGGCCAGCTGCCATTCCACCTACTTTGCTGGTAGGTCTGAGGATTTACCTCCCCCTGCGGGGGTTCAAATACTAGATCTAAACGAGGCATATTTTTAAACCAAGCAAACACACAAACAAACATCAGTTCCTGTATAAGCTGAGAGCAGAAACTTTAAGACCTGCAAGTTATAACTGCTTATGACTTACTTCTGGAGCTCTCCTACATGCCTATAGCCAGTGTCCATGGCCATCATTTTTCTAGCCAAGAGCTAGATTCCTAGCTTTCCCCAAATGCTAACTCAGTCCTTGGACCTCTCCTTGGCATTTCCTACTGTGATAACCATTTGGCTCCTTGATGGAGCTGTCAGTGTGCATAACAACTTGCTGGATTGGGGGCTTGGGGTCCAATCCATTTCTTCACTGAAAGTAAGAGCAAACTTCTTCCTGACATTGCTAAAAGTGCAAAGGGACTAACTGCAGCAAAATGAGGGAGACCACACCCCACCTTTTCTTTCATAGCTTTCATAGCCCCTGACTCTGGATAAAGAAGTAGTTCTCCTTCACCACTGAACAATAAAATCCTCACAGACAAGTAAAATTAATAATTTTTGTGACATTTAATGAAAGATAGCTGGATCAGCAAAGCATACCAACACACTTGACCAAATACTTATAACACTTGCAGATATTTTCTAGTTTTATTTTCATCTTTCCCTAAGATAATGAATAGGAACATGGTAAATATATGCACAAATTTTCAACTGAGGTGTGTTGCATTAGTTTAATATGGGTTTTCAACATGCTTTATTTGATATGGGTTTTCAACATGCTTTAATGAGCAGTTTGAAGGTTGCTACCCCACTGACTTCTAAATTTTAGGCTCAAGATCAATTTTATGCTCTTCCAGTTTATTCTGAGGTAACAGTAATTACCCCTATTTTTAGCAACTAACAGTTTTGAAATTAACATTTTGATTCTGAATCTTCCATTTGTTTCCAATATAGGAAAAAGATTTTCCCCACATGCATTTGGCTGCATTAAACCTTAATTAGAAAAATGAAAGAACAGATCTTTGAGAATTCAGTTAACATTTGCTAGCATGTCATTAGCTAATGCCAAATGCAGGAAGGAAGCAAACATTCCAGTCTTTAAGAAAATTAATGAATGTTATTGCATTATTATATGGAAAAAATAACATAGGACACATTATCACAGGCTGAAAGTATATTATTCCATTCTGATAGCAGAGAAGGAGAGGGAAAGCAAATTCTAAGTTCAGTTTTGACTAGCTCATACAGTTGCCACTGTGGTTTTATGGTAAGATTTGCATTGTAGTTGCTTCCAACAGCAACAAAAAAAATCTGTGTCTGGGTTTAGCCTTTTTCTTTCCCTGGCTGTAGCAAGCACTGCCCATGGTAGGGGTGACTAGCTCTGCTTACTCTCACTGTGCTTGCAGACCCAGTGAGGTGCCAGGGTGTGCTGGCTGGCCTGGCTGCACTGTGCTTCTTGCAGCTGCCTCTGTAGTTGAGCTCTGAGTGACCTGCAGGGATGCAGCCAGCCCTGGCTGCCCTGAGCTGGGACGTTTTTATTCACAGTGTCATCTAGAGAGTCATGCTGCAGATATCCTAGTACTGGGAAGTGAGTGCCAGCCTCTGAATAGCTATGATCTCCAGAAATAAAACTGAGCATCCTTCCTCTGCTCCCAGTTATTGCTATCAACCATCAATAGACTGAGACCCTTGTTGGTCACAACCATGTTGAAATCCAATACCAAGAGCTGCTGGGATGGCTGTGCCTCCATGATGATCCCTGCCTTGCCACTGGCCTTGGGACTGGTGCCTGGGCAGTGAGCTGCCCTGCACACGTGTAGAACAATACACCCATATATATCTCATCATCTGCATACAACTCTTTGTAAAGCTGAAATACTAATAGTCACACTATCCAAAACAGAACTACAGTAAGCATTGAATGTATAATGTTTCTCAGGATAAATAAATCTTGCGAGTCACAAGGAGCTCCATTAGCAGAGTCTATTAAGTTCGGAAAGGAGCACGAGGTGTAAATGTCATGGCCTTTTTGGGACTACATGCTTGAAGGAAAATGCCATTGCAACATTCTGTCCTTTACCTCTTCTTTTCTCTTAGAGCTTTCCTGAACCTCAATGTTTTTGTGCTTAGCTGAAAGGGAAACATACAAGAACATCATACACTGAGTTCCCTAAACTCATAAGGCTGTAATGCTCTCTATGTTTCAGGATCAAAAGACAGGATCTTTTATCTCCTCACCCCAATATATGGCCTGATGAGATTAGGTGCAAATTCATTTCAAGGGCTTTAACTTTTCCTAGTGTATTATGGTGCTAAATATCTTTCAATCACAGCAATAAACAAAATGTCCAGCACCTTGTGATAACAAATTCCAAAGCTACTGCTGTGGAAGTTGGACCTTCAAAATTAATCAGGGTATGATTTCATTTATAATTGTATTTTTCATGCACAACTTTCAGTAATATGTTGATATTTGTATTGGTAAAGAAATGTTCACAGTGTGCAGTTGCTCTGCTGGATTCCTACATGACCTTAAGAAAAACAAAAACTTGACGCAATTAGTATCTGTAAGTGTCTGAAGTAGATGGATCCAGGCTCTTCTCAGCAGTGCTGAGCAATAAGACAAGAGGCAGTGGGCAGAAAATGACACTCAGGAAGTTCCACCTGAATACAAGGAGGAACTTCTTTACTGTGGGGGTGACTGAGCACTGCAACAGGGTGCCCAGGGAGGGTGTGGAGTCTCCATCACTGGAGATATTCACAAACCATGTGGATGCAATCCTGTGCCATGTGCTTGAGCATGGAGACTGGATCAGATGACCCACTGTGGTCCCTCCCAGCCCAGCCCTTTCTGAGATTCTGTGAAATATCACCTTGGGAAAGGCTGGTCACTGGAGAAATGCCTCTCTGCCTTGCTAATCTGTACCCTGTCCACTGGAAATACTCACACTAAGGAAGGTAGAGCATCACTGAATGCTGGGCTGCTACTTCACACACAGGCTTGCAGGCACTCCTGATGGTAATTGGAAGCTATGGCTTGGTGTGGACTTGCCCAATCATGTGTATTAGGGAGACATTCTCTTCAGGCTTGGGTTGGTCTCCTGAAGATTTACACTGTTGCTAAGCAGTAATCTATGTGAATTTGAAGAGTCTCTTTGGAGGAGAAGGATGATTTAGGTGCCATACAAAGACAGTGCAACCCCATGGCTTTTTCATCTCTAAGACAACTGGAACATACAAACTGATGGCTCAAGCAGCAGGAAACTGGCATTTAGCTCTGTACCAGACCCTGTCCTGGAAGAAAAAGGGCATTTCTAAAGATATAAACTTTTGCAGGGCCAACTAGCAAGAAAGCCTGTAGTTTCTTCCCCCTGCTCTGCACCTGCCTGGGCCCTGATGCTGGAGGTAACAAGTGGGAAAGGGTGTATGAAGTGCCCTCCAATGCATGATAGCTTTGAAACCTCCAGCATTTCTCCAGGAAAAGAAGGAAGGGAGGGGGCAGAACACACCTTCAGCTTTTACCTTTTCTATATGCCTTGATCCACAAGATGAATTGATGTGAAATAGGAGGGTAGCCTTAAAAGAGCAGCTACTCTTTCTTTCAAAAATAGATGTATTTTTTTACACAATGAATCCAACACAAATTCAGTGACAACTGCAACATTACCAATGGTCCCAAAAGTAAAGCCACAGCTTAGATTGGATGTGCTGCTAATATAGTGCAAGAAAACTTTATTGAAACCAGTGATAATTTAAGTGGCTTCATCTTATATGATACGTGGAAAGAAAACCTGGTGGCAAAGCCACTGGGAAAGAAAGGACAAAAGAAAGTTAGTAACCTTCACTTTGAGATTGTGTTTTGGTTTTTTTGGGTTTTTTTGTTTTTTGCTTTTGCAGGTTTCTGCCTCAAACTAAAATCGGTTAATGAAGTTCTTCACTGTGAACAGTAGGTCGATTACTGTAAGGGTTACATTTGTCATTAATGAAGTGAATCTTACTGCAATTGCTCCTGCTCAAGGATATTCTACTAAATGAAGTCTTGCATCCTAATGAGTTTCAAGCATATTAGAAAATTGTGAATAAATACAAAATCCAAAAATAATTTTTAATTATGCAGGGATTTTTCCCAAAGTGAATCCATCTCAGACAGGAAGGTGGCTTTAAGTACCTAGTGGTTTAAGAAGGACCATTTCCAAAGGGAATATTAGAAAATTAATCTTTTACTGATGCAACACTCATGGCACCAATTAATTAACAAAGCTGGAAATCAGCACAACTTTGGTACAGAAATAGATAAAAAGCTATTAAAACACAAGCATCTTAAAAAGAAAATCTGATTTTTTTTTTTCTTCTTGGTTATACCAGAGTAAAGCCAAAATTAGTCTTCGGGTTATAAAAACTTCCTGAAAAATAATCTTTTCTGTCTGCACAATTAAGACTGTGAGATGAAATATATCTTAGGCAAAACTCCTTAGTTATTGTGAAGTATCAAATCACCACTGAAATAACTGGAGCTGTACTGATAAATCCCAGCAGAGCACCTGAACCATCCAAGTTTCTGCATAGAAAGAAACTGCAGTTCGACACCTGCCTATTCTATGGATATTTCATAACCCACGTGGCTTCACCTGATGATAAGATGAGCCAAATCCAAATTCTTCAGACATTCTCCTTGCTAACCTGCCAATCTCAGTTATCCTGTTCTCTGCTTCTGATTTCTGCATTTAATAACAAGTCTGATCATCTCAGCTGAGGTAAATAGCTCAGGTTTTTTTGGTGCAGTAGTTAATCCGTCTTTGTGCAGCTACGCAGAAGTATCACTGACAACTACCACAGGACTTAAACCTCAGCAACAAGCCAACTAAAGCTGTGAGAGTGGGTAAAGTGCCTCTGAACTCATGTCCACAGGGCATAAATCCAAGCTGGAAAATCCAACCAGACTTCCATCTGAGTGGGAGGAGGCATGGTTAATTTGATTAGAAAGTGGCTAAGGTGCCCATTCCTGCTACCACTGCTAAAATAATAGTAGGTGAGGGCAAAAAATGGAGATGACACATTTGCAAACAATCTAAAAAGAAGCAGTCCTCAAATTTACCTGTTCCACAACCTTCCAATGCCTTTACAACAAGGGATGTGGGTTTTCTTATGACTGTTTTTCCAACAATAGAAAATTACTTGATGTCAACTTCTGTTTTTGAATGGCACGAATCGAGTTGGGTGGAGGAGGAAGGAGCCAGCCAAGAGGAAATTTGAGGCTTTTTTGTTTCTCCCTGTAAGCAGGTATGCGTTGACTGTACTGCTTCCAAAGGCGTATGCTGCAACTCAGCATTAATAATAGCTCACAAAAATGTGGCTAAACCTGTATAATACACAAGATGTAGTCATAGCACCCTGTAGGACAGCACCCATTATAGTGCAACCTCAAGATGTCTAAGTAGTAAATCCTCTGCCCTCTGCAAGTCCACCACATTTACAACCTATTTGTTCTCAAACTCCTCTGTCTCAGAATGAACCTGTCTAATAAAGGCAGCAAAAATCAGGGTCAGGAGATTTTCCAACAAAATATTTTTACTGGAAAATTCCATTTCTGAGTACTAAAATGGTTCTCCAAAATGTAACTGTAAAAGAGCAAGGAAATAATTCATCCTGAGAAGATACTCAGTGGGCTCTGGTGCTCCCACATCTTGTAATGCTTGTAATTACTTGTGGGTTTTTCAGTCAGATTCCTGCACAACCTTGCCACATGGAGTGAAAAATAATCCCCAATGTTTATGCTGCAGGAACAAGGGGCAGGTAACCCTGAGGCTTTATCTTCATTGAACCTTAGCTTTAGACTCTGTAATACGAGGCTGGAAAGCCTCAAATCCCTGTTGATTCAGAGGTTTCCAGACTTATCTCACAGCTGGTTCTTCCTCTCATTGGATCTTAAAAGCCATGTGGCAGAAACGGAAAGTGAATTTTCAAACTCAGTTTTATTTCTAAACAAAAGATTTTAACTGTTTCCAAAACATTTTTTATTGTTTTGGGGTTTTTTTGTAAGGTTTTTTTGTTTGTTTGTTTGTTTGTTCGTGTTTATATGGGGGTGGGGGGTTGGAGGTTTTTGGGAGTTTCATGGTGGGTTTTGTTTTTTGTATTTCAGGGTTTTTTGTTCTGCCACTGTGGGACATTTAGAACATTTTTTCTCTATTTGTCCTTACTCAGAAGCTTTGGGTTCCCAATAAAAAGGAAAAGTATTATTTTCACCAGTTTTAATTGACACCCAAGAATAGAAAGAAAGAAGGAAAACACCAAACCTCTAGTATGATCCCCTACCTGGGAAAGCCATGGAGCTTTCCATCCTAACAGCAGAATTGCATCATTGGTTAGAAAGAGCAACACATAGAATGGCTTTGTATTGAAAATACAGACGAAGAGCTATGGCCTTTGTCATCATAATCAGAATACAAGGAGTTGATCCCATTACTTACATACTACAAAGATTTGTATTTCCCTGCTTTTCATTTAAGTGCTTTTTTTGAATCTTGGCCAGCAAAGAAAGAAATTAGTTGAGAGATTTCATATGATGTGAAAAGAATGAAAAAAACTCACTTTTTTTAAAAATTCATTTAAATGTTTTCATTAAACTCAAATTGTGAGCTTTTATTCAGATTGACTAAAGTCTTATTTTGGAATATTATGGAGGACAAAAACGTTGTCTGTGATACACTTTGGTCTGATGTCCTAAGAAAATAAGGATTACATTATTATTCTCTCAGTGTGTCTCTGCTTGCCTGTCCTCCTCTCTTCCCACACCCTCAAAAAGTTTTGAATCTAGTTTTGATGAAATGTATCAGAATGTTCTACAATTCTTACAGTCTCAGCAAAGTAGGCTTGTAAGTGAAGTTGGAAAAGAAACACTATTAATAGACCATTAGGGGTATAAAATATAAATCTTATTAAACATGGGAGAATTTGCACCAGAATTTCTCATTATGGTCCCACCACTTACAAATCAGCTCATTAACAGCGTTGGGGAATTCAGATGGTCTGTGTGATTAATGGCTGAATGCATAAAGGTAATACAAAAGTTTTAAAGAAACAAGAAATGGCAAAATAGAGACAAGGATAAGGGTCTGAAGAAACAGTAGGGAAGACAAATATTCAAGAATTGCCTTCAGCTAGGAATGGTCTAAGAGGATGTTTTCTTCCCACATTTGATCACAGTGAAAAAAACAAAAAAAGAAAAGAAGTAAAAGAGTCCAAACTATTGTTATTGAATCTAGAAATCCACTGAAGCTGAATGATCTATGAGAATTATAGTGAAATTTGAAGTGCAAAAAAAGGCAGGCCCTGAAAGAGAAGAAAAAGTTTCCCCATCACACAGAAAATTGCTTCCAGACAGTGATGGAGATGTATGTTGAAAAGAACAAACATATGCTTTCAAGAAGTATTCACAGATAGAACATTGGACCCATTTAATACTTTTTTATAATGTATTATGACTGTGAATAGAAGAATCAGTCATGTTTTACAAAAACTCTTCACAAGTTATTAGTTAATCACTTATATATCTTCCATAGGAGGGGCCTTAAACTTCCAAGTGCAGCTAGGCTTTGCCATGAGCTAGACAGCGAGGATATGACAATACTGGGATCACACTAGGAGTGGTTTCACTAGGGGGTCATACAGCCCAAGGCAGAGGAAGAATGAATATCACACTTGAAAAGGGTTGAAAGTAGGGTTTAAAAAAAACCAGGTTGCACTGGAAGCCTGAGGGAAATGTAATGCAAAGCCCAAAGCCATTTGAAAAGCAAAAAACCAAAACTGGAAATACAGTTGAATGATTGAGAGAGGAAACAAACTTTTTTTGGAGCAGCTCCTGGTGAGTTCCCACCTCACTGTTTTCTCTTCAAAACAAAACTGTCCACTGTAAGTAGTTCTTGCCCAGGTTTGCTGTCTGTGTACTAATCAGAGGGATTAGGGGGTCACTACAGAGACAGATGATGATGTGATTGCCTGTGCAAGGCAGCAAAAACAGTCAAGGTGTATTGAGTGCTCTGTAAAAATTGTCCCATGACAGTGTTCCCTCATAGTAAGCAAAAGCAGGATAAACTGGTCTGCAATTACCAAGAGGGTTAATTCGTTCCTTTTAACATAAACATAGATCTAAAATGAGATTATATTACATCAGAAACAAGACAAAGTTTGAGAATATTTGTTGAAAATTGGCCTAATGACTCTTTTGTCATTGTAATTCATACCTTTCACCTTGCTAATATCCAGCAATTGCAAATTGGCATACTACCAGAAAATGAAAGTAGTATCTTTCACCTGTCCTGTTTGCTTTATCTGCTCTTTCCCCTTCTTTCTTAGGTACTTTTCAGATATGGTGGACTTTCTTTTAAAAGCTGCTAGTCATTTCCAATTTGTAACCACTGTACAGCCAGCTGCCTGTTGTTTGTTTATAAAACAGGAGTCTTTTTTTTGGCTAAGCTAATGCCATCGAAGTACCCGTGCAACTCCGTGCATTTTACAGTGCCTGGCTGGCATCAGATTACACCAAAAGAAATCCTGATTTCTTAACATGTCCTACACCCACCTCCACATGCTCTACAGGCATTTTATTGAAGACAACGAAGGAACTCAGGAGGACAATTTCTGGAGGTACTGGATATTATCAAAGCTTTTCTAAAGCTGGCATAGAGCCCGTGACCTGACCCTGTCTTTGCAGAAGGGAGCCCAAGCCTTGAGCTAGTCCTCCCATGCATGGAACTCCATAGGAGGGGTCTCCAGCCATGAGCACCTCCACTGTGGGATGGGGAGAGCACATGGTGGCAGGAGGTGAGGTGGTGTGGGGATGAAACCCTGGAGAGGTGAGGAACAGCAGCCCAGGTTGTTTTGAAGGTGGTATTGTTGAGCCCCAGCTGCTGGCCTCGCCTGGTCCCCTCCCACAGCAGAGAGCCCAGAACCCTGAGAGAGCTGTTATCATATGCCACCATGAATTACTCCTCCCTTTAGTCCTCCAGCAGATGTCTTGTGGCTCAGATTCAGGAAAATCACTACACTCATTTTGGACACAGATCTTACAGTGGCACTAGAATCAAGGAAGGAATTTGCCATGTCCTTATAAAGACAAATTTTCCATGTACCCAGAGTCACATGGACTGCAGGGTTAGGAATTGCCGTGTTTCAATTAGCACAGGCAGGCTGTGCTGCCTCTGTGCCCTGAGGGTGATGGAAACATCTTCTACACCAATGTATCTTTATTATTCTATAGTTTGTTATTTATTAAGTATTCCTTTCCAGAAGAATCATCAGTACTAACCAGAGCACCGAGGAGAGGAGTCCTCTTTGCCAGGAAGCTTCTTCTCTCAAGATTCCAGTTTCATGAATCAGATTTCTGTTTAACTCATTTTTTCTGGCACAGAATACAGCAGATTCATTCCATGCAGACAAGTAACAGCAGAAAAGGTTGCAAGCATCTTTCAGGGGGGAGTAAGCTAGCATACAAAGAGAAGAAGCTGGTATATCAAGACCAATTTAGTAGCTATCTTTTCTTCAGGCACACAGAACTTGCCAAGTAGATGCAGTCTGCTGTCAGTTTTTAGGTTTTTTTCTCTTCCTTATCATTCTGTTAGGAATCAACACTCATGTTTTGTAAACACCTGCACCCCAGTTTAGGAAAGAACTATGGCTATGGGGGCAGCAGGAAGAATTTGCAAGGGTTTTGTTACAGTGCTGACATGCTCTCGGTAGATACAGGGGCATATTTGATTCAAACAACATCTCACAGATATGTTTTCCTCCCTTGGCTAAGCAAAATTTAATCTGTTAGAAGGTTTGGTGGAAATCTTTAGAAAATATGTGATATAAAAAACCTGAATTGTGAGTCTGAGATTGAAATACAGCCCTGCCTTTCCACTGAAGCCTGAGGTGCATGCTGTTTGCTTACTCATCACAGTAACCAGTCTGGTACATCTTTCCAGGTTTTCAATATTAGATTATCTGAGGATAGAAAATCAAGTTGGCAGAATGAGTCAGCTGATAGATTATTGCCTAGTACAGAAAAAGCACAGGAGTGTCATTATATTTGCCTACAAAGAACCACATGTACCTATGAAGTTGTAAAGATGATAAGCATGAACTCGATTACTGCTAATCTGCTCTGCTTCATGTCTCAGATATTTCTTTTATATAATTTTTGTTAATATCCTAAAGTCAATCAAATAATTCAGAGAAATTAAACTGATGAATACTGTTTCATTGGCCTCATTAAAAATTCAAGCAATAATATCACAATAACAACAAAAGTTATTGTTAAAAAAACCAAACAGTTCTAGCTCAATGGTATCAAATACAATGAAGAAAATGGCATATTAACTCCAATGTTAATAGGAGTACAGTTTAGATTGCTAAAAGTCTTTTTTTCTATTATGGACACCACACCTAATTCTCTCCCTTTGTAGAGCTGAAAATTAATATTTCACATTACACATATATGTTATATATTCCCAGCTAGAGCTAGGATAGATGATTGCTGTCTGGCAGTCGCTGCTGCTGCTATATCTTTACACAGCAGAAAAAAACCTCCAACAGCAGTAAAGCTAATGACAGTGGTATTCAATTAATTGTCCCTCTGGAAGCTGGAAACAGTTGTCCACTCTGCCACTGGGAGCCTGTACATTCTCCCACTCTTTTTTCTGACATGTCTGTGGTACAGCAACTTGACACAACTCTCCACAAGTTTTCCCTCAGGTCTGGTCTGACCAAGGGAACAGATACAGTGGCCTCACTTTGCTCCCAAGGAGTGCTTCTCTGCATGCTGTCCTGTGGGGCAGGTGAATTCAAGCTACAGAAGATCATTCAAGAAGACACTTTGGGAGAAACCTGCTCATCTTTCTCCTGCATTGGCCAGAGCACTTTTGCTATAAATACCATAATACCAGTGGGGCTCTTCAGGGATAGTTGGAGGGAATCACACCAGCAAGGTGCTCTGAGTAAAACTGCAGGACTGCAGGAAGGTGTTACCTCAGGCTCAGCAGGTAACAAACACCCTCTTTGCACATAGATTTGGATTGATCTCTCTCAGCCTTCATCTGAGTCCACAGGCAGTAGGCAAGCCTGGCACTCTTCCCCACCAGGAGCATTTTGGAGGTAAAAGGCATCTGTGGAAGGCTGACTGTTACTAGAAACCAAGTGCTCATTAAAGCCAATGAGTCCCTCCCACAGGACATAGTCCTTCAGGAACAGGCTGCTGCACTGTGGGTTCCCCATGGGTCACAAGTCCTGACAGCAGCCCTCTCCCATGTAGACTCCTCTCTCCCCAGGGCCACAGGTCCTGCCAGGAGCCTGCTCCAACATGGGTTTCCCATGGGGTGCTTCAGGTACATCCACCCGCTCTGGTGTGGGCTCCTCCATGTGCTTTAGGTGGATCTCTGCTCCGCTGTGCTCCTCCATGGGCTGCAGAGGCACAGCTGCCTCACCATGCTCTGTGCCACAGGCTGCAGGGGAACCACGGCTCCAGTACCTGGAGCACCTCCTGCCCTTCCATCTCCACTGACCTTGTGTCTGCAGGGCTGATTCTCTCACATATTCTCACTCCTCTCTCTGGCTGCAGTTGCCTTTGTACAGTAAGTTTTTCCAGAATTTCTGCACTGTTCCTGATGGGCTCAGCCTTGGCCAGCAGTGGGTCCATTTGGGAGCCAGGTGGCACTGGCTCCATCAGACATGGGGGAATTTTCTAGCAACTTCTCACAGAATCCATGCCTGTAGCCCCCTCTCCAGCTACCAAAACCTCACCACACAAACCCAATACAGCATTCTGGCCTCCCTGGGGAAGGGCAGATATCTATACAGCTGGATATCAGTCCTCATCCAAGGTCTTCACCCATGGCCAGGAGCAGAGCCCTCTCTGATCATCAGTGAGGGGAAGCTGATATTGCAAAGGAAGAAAAAACTGAGGTGGAAGCAGCAAAACCAGCACTGAGATGGGGAAGGAAGACAACTTGCCCGAGACAACACACAACACATGTTGCTCGCAACATACAAAAAATCCAAAATGGCAGAGCAGAACCATAGGTTCCATAGGCTTTTCTGGTTTTTCTGTCACAGAAGCTGTGACTACTAGCTATTAAAAAAGACTTAATGGCCAATAGCTTCCTGTCATCTCAGATAGTTACAAAACAAGAGGGAGGCAGATGCTGGCAGCCTGTGCTGTGTCATGACCATGGTGATTGTCACACTGCACGCCTGGGGAATGCCACAGCTCCAGAGAAGTGATGGTCCCTCACTGCTCCTGAGGGTGATCTCCACAGAGAGGACAGCACCTTCCTACAACAACATGCTTTCTTCTTCCCCCTGGATAATTTCTCTCTAGTGAAGCCTAGAAAAATTGCTCAGTATTGCTTTCTCTGAGCATGAACTGCTTGTAAGATGGTTGACTAGCTCATGTGATGGGATAAAAGGGCATGCTCTCTTTAATTTAATAAGTAAAATAACATTTTATGCAAATGAAAAATATCCTTAATGAAAGATGGTTGTTTTCCTCTTTTCAATAAAGAAAAATCCAAGTAAGAATGGCATCCCAAACAGTTCTGATAAACTTCAAAACTTCCACTTGAAGAGTTACTGGAAAACATTTCTAAGGCCAGAGGGAATTCTGGATTTATTAACAGGCAAAGTTCAAAAGATTAATCACACAGAGTCTTTGATATTTTATCACGCAAAAGAATAATCCTGATAAGAAAAATGTTTTGGCAAGAGCACCCTCACTGTTGAACACATGATGGTTACTCTGGAAGAGGGAACACGATCTGACTTGTTGAAATGGCACTGCAAATGCAGAAGAAAAGCAGGTTTTACCAAACACTGGTTCTAGACACTTCTGTAGGTATTTGTCAGATTTCTTGGACTACCTCTCACGCAGAAATCAGTGGGAGGAATGAAAATAGAAAAGCCATCTCCTTCATGCCATTTATTTTTCCTTTTTCTCATTCTTGCTGGTTTTAACGTTGGGAAAGGATTCTCTAGGGGGATCACAGGGCCATTTGTCTCTGAATCACAGAGAACAGGCAGCTCAGTGAAAAACCACACTGGGGGAAAAGAAATCCAAACCACAAGTCATCAAGGTGAGTTAATATTTCCGCCCCTGGTTTTGCAAGGGATTAACTATTAATAAAGATTTAACTAACCTCTGCTTTGCCTGTACAGCTGAAATATTAATAATGCCATGCATCTTGTAGAGCTGTTGTATTTCCTCCATGGCAAGTCTGCAACAGTGCATATAGCTCCAGGCTGTTTCTATATTACTGAAACTCACATCATTGTGTTTTTCTGACCCTTTTTCTCCATTATCATTAAAAAGAAAAAGAAAAAAGTGTCTTTTTCCACTCAGACTCTGCTGTCACTCTCCATGCCCACCATATATTATTTTCCTTCTTATTATCTCAGCCACAACAGAAAAGTACAGAATGAAGCACAGACAAAAAAGCCTGGAGCTATCTTAGAATGCCTGATGTCACAAGAATTACCTAACTAGCCAGATTCCCTTTTGCAATCAGATTTGATATCTGATGCAAGATGTATGGAAATCTGTAAGGTGTTTTTAGTTGATTTTACTTCTGCCTCTGTCTTGTTTACATTTTTTTTATCATCTCTAGAAGTTTGAGTTTTATTTTATTTACTTTGATTTCACAAATATTCTTATTCATGTTTTAGGTTGCATGAATGTCTGAGGTTTCTAGTACAGACTAAACCTTGGTTTTCGGAACAACCCACAACTTCTAGTGCTATACTAAAAGCCTTTTAACCACAACCCATAAAACATGCATCACTAGGGAAAATTTTTGATGGTCTTTTTTTCTTTCCTGGTTACTATTTCTCAAAATAACTCAAAGTTATGAGATAATTATGAGACAACTCAAAATTCAGGACAACTTAATTTCTAGCCTAATAAATGCTCCTAGTGCTATTAGCTGTACCCCAGCTTCATCTCTGTGTCTCCTCAGGGTGGGAAGAAGGGCAGGGAAGGTGGGCATCCATTGCCTTCCTAACAACACCAAAGGAGCTGCAGGGACTTCAGTCACAGGTGTCTTGGAAACAGGCCAGCTACCAAATGTGGAAGCCAAGTGAAATGCAGAGGGCAGTCTTACTTTTTGGGCTGTTGTGATCTCATAATATGACACCAAATAAAAAAATATAAAAAAAGAAAACTAACTATACCAGATTTGACCTTTTCCAGTTCTGGACAAAACATTATCAAGGACACTTTTGGCTTTCATCTCTCTTCAATTAATATGTACCTCCCTAGCAAATATTTTATGAATCCTATTGGTTTCTGTGCAACAAAAACAAATGTTAAAAGAAACCAATATAAAGGAAATGGTTTGGCTTTCGGAGTGTTGGGTCTTCTTGTTATGTTTTTTTTTTCTTTTCTTTTTTCCTTTTTTTTTTGATCTCTACTTTATTCTTTCATCCAGAAATTACAAAATTGGTTCTCAACTTATAACACAATTGTTTATGACAATAAATCAGTTGACTTCACTGTTTCAGTGCCATCCAAAATGACTTTGTAATCTGGAAAAAAATAATTGTTCTGAGGAGAAAGGGAGCAATGGACATTTCCCAGGCTTTTTTGACCTTCTGAGCAAGAATTGGAACTTGCCTAGTGGTTTAGATGCTAATCTATCTACCCAGTGTGTGGGTGTGCTCTGAGTCACAGCCAACATGTGCACTCACTTCTAAAACAGGGCTTCCTAAATATTTTTGTAAGGGTAGCTTTTGTTTAACTTTCATTTGGCAGAGTCCCACATTGGGAACAGTCAAAAGCTCAGGAAGGACCATATGTTGCATGTAAGCTGCTAAGGACAACTTTGAAAGTTTTCAGATCTTTTTCTCTCAAACTGAAGACTCACACTTCTTCCTAACATGATTCAAGATATTGCTTTTTTCTCACCCACTTGCCAGCAAAACCACATCTGTCAGACTTCAAGTGTGTAGCAATTGTCTGTCCATAGTGAAGATAAATGTCCTTTTGTCTGGGTTGGTGGGTTTTTTTTGGTTGTTGGGGGTTTTTTTGTTTGTTTTGTCGTTTGGGGGTTTTTTTTGTGTTTTGTTTCTTTTTTTTTGTTTGTTTGTTTGTTTTCTGTGTTTGTGGTATTTATTTTTTTAACCCATGCCCAGCTACCAAAACTCAAGGGACATCCTGCTGACGATGTTCCAGGGAACTGTTACCATGTAAGTCTGAGCAAACAGGATACAGTGGCTCTATACAAGCAGCGGTCACTGCAGAGATTTCTGCAAGAAGTATTTTTTTTATATTGTTCTCCCTATTACATAACTGGGAATGGGGATAATGAACATGTTTCAGTCAAAGCATCAGAGGTGTTACAAATTGCTTTCTCTCTAGGAGGCCCTGTTATTAACCCAGTTACTCCTAGTAATAATACCTGCTGCTCTGCAAATAAGCCTGAAAAATGCACTGGGGCCAGATTCAATAAAGGGCTTTGGTGACTCAGCGTTAGGTTGGTGTAATACCCCGTATTTAAGATCTCAGGCCTTTGAGCAGAGTCTGAATCCTGAGCAATAGATCTATAAAGTGCACAAAGAGTGTTAGGAGCTTGCAACAACAACCCCAAGCAGCTTAGCATGTACCTGCATCGACCTAGCCAATAAAGCTGGCAGTGTGGGAAGAGAAACCTTAAAACTCACCTGTTAAACCTGCAAGGAGACACCTGCATTTGGTTGGGATCTGCAAACTGGATCCCTTCCAAAATATAATTTTTTGGGCTTTTTTTGTCCCCTTTATTTATTTTCCTTTTTTCTCTCCTTCCCTTCAGAGAATTGTACAGGCCTTATGCTTTTTAATGTTTCCTCTTTGCCACGGTTGCTACACAATCACAGGAGACCTTGCTGCTAAAGCAGTGACCTGGGAATTGCATGTCCTAAGTTTGGTTCCTTGCTTTGGCTGCACAGTGTGTGTGGGAAGGGGGCTGCTATTCCTGCCCACCCTCCTCCCCCCTCAAGCTGATGCCATTAGCAGCTCTAAAGTAGGTCAGTCTGAGTGGGCTGGAGGGATGTGCTCCTCATCCTCCATCTGCAACTGTGCAGGAAACATTTCAAGAAACACTAGTCCATAGAGAGAAAAAGCACATTAGGCAACTGAGTCAGGTTTCCTCATGCTCAGGACACTCACCTGGCACGAGGGCATCCAGGTTTCTGGCCCTTGTCTGTGCTTGGTTTTCTGTGTTTTAACCACCGGTGGTTGAATGTGTATGACAAGAAAAAAAAGTCCCAGCAGGAAAACTAAAACTCAGGCCTGTCCAGCTCTGCTTGGAATGAGTAACCAGCACCAGGCTGGTGGCATGGTTGAAGCAGGATTGCCTAATGCCAGAGTGGCCTCTCTGCTGCTGGCATGGCTTTGTCTCAAGAGACTGAATAGGTTGGAATATTCTCTGTTTAAATAGGGAATGAAAATCTCCAAGTCCTGTGAAGTAAATACTCAGTCTACTATGAAGTGCTTGGGCAAAGAAGAGGAATTTTGCATTTTGGCAGCAAAAAGCAAGAGTCACTGCACATAATAAGGTGAGAAATATGTCCCTGAAAGCTGAGTATATTTAGAGTACACTTGTCTCCCTACAGTAGGCTTAGTTAGGGGTATGTCCAAAATGACACTTGAATTACTCACTCAACTCCACAAAGACTGGGGCATCTGAGGATATGCACAGACATACAGCTTCAAGATCTTGGTAATAACTCAGTATAACTGAGCCAAAAATATGATAGCGGGATAGATTTGTTGTTTTTTGTTTGGGGTTTTTTGTTTTGGCTTGTTTTTTTTTTGTTTTATTTTTCATGGGCAAGGTTATGCTATGGTATGGTGAGAAATACAAGTAGACATCTCACTACCAACAGCCTTATGTGGCCAGTGCAATAGAGCCTCTAGCCCTTAGGAATCCAGTACAGCAGAAACCTTTCAGATGTGATTGAAGAAATAAATCTCAAGAGAGTCAGAAACCTTCCTGGACCCAGGACTACAATGGGCCGTAGATGTGTGTGTGATGCCTTTGAGATGTGGCATGTATGCTGAGCAATACTGCAGACATTTTCTGAGTCCATTTTAAACTTCCTTCTGCTGTTTTCTCCCCGAACATTGTTTCCCTTTCTTGCAGAGTTAGCCCAGGCCAGCCGCCCACTGTCCCTCAGAGCCCATCCTGCTGCACAGGGAGCTGCACGCCTCCAGCTGCTGGTTGCGTTCCCACCGCGTTACCACAGCAGCACAAACAGCAAAACATTAAACACAAGGATGCTGTGTGGGCAAAGTCCCTGCATCCTCCAGGTTCCTGAGCAGCCTTTGTGCAGCTGCCAGGCCCCTGGAGGAGCCTGCAGAGTTTGGGTGTTTTCTCCATCTCCTTTTCCAGCTAATGCTGGCATTTTTATGGGACAACTAAAATAATCTGTGCAAAATGAGCAGTCAGCAGTGGTTATACCAACTTTATGCAGAGAAGATTTTTAGCAGCCATTCTACCCAGAAAGAACATACCTTACGCTGTTTCCCCAAATATACTTCTCTGTAACCTTTGAGAGGTACATTTGTCCATCTTATATATCTCCCTGGGCTCCAGCCTTGCATTGCATAAGCCCCTCTTCCAAAGATAATTCAACATGCAGGAATTCACGTGGAAATATCTTTCAATGTGGCTCTGAGTGGAGAAGCATGTGTATTACTTCTGGCTTGTTTTCAGTTAATTTTTTCTTCCTTTGGACACATTTGATCCTCAGAAATTAAGGAATGATACAGACTTCATTTCCTATTAGCTGACCACAGCTATAAATTGGATTGACATATGCTGATGTGTTAATTTGGCAAGATACCAAAAAGCAGCCAAAAAAGCTGACAGGCAGCACAGTTCTCTGGAAAACAGATTTCCTTAAATAAATCTTTTGTTTTGACAGTATGACAGCTCTGTTCAAGAACTATATCTGTATTGGAACAGTATATTTTGATTTCTCCAAGACATGCAATTTAACTGCGCATGACTTCTTTATTCAAAATGTGCATTTACTGGAACTTACAGAGAGTGTGTTAGAGAGATTAGAAATTGGTTCCCTGTTAGGTTTTAAAAAGGTAGCTGCTCATCAGGAGATAACTAGGGCTGTTTTTCTTGTGATCCACCTGAGACCAGTTCTTAGTCTGACATGACTTAATATGTTAATCCACAATCCAAACAAAACAGAAGAAATCTTTACTGGCAAATTTGAGAAGCGATTAAAAAAAAAAATGGTATTGTTAACAGGGAATTACCTTGCTTTGAGAATGCTCATTAATTTAGAAATCTAAGTCTAAAACAATACAATCTGACATGATCAAACAAAAAAATTAGATTTGACAATTTAAAAAAAAAAGAAAATTTAAAAAAAATGAGACTGAGAATGAGCAAGTGTCTGGGAAAACTGTTTCAGTTAAAGACTTTTTAAATACTCCTCCTAGGCAACCACCACATTTTTGTCTTCTCAAGACAGAGAGAGAACAGATATTTCCCACATCTTCTCACCAGCACACACATAACACCATAGTGCTGCTCTTAGACAGCAAGAATGAAATATACTAATTTTAAAATGTTTTTCCAAATCTGAAATCTAACTAAGCCATGCTGAAAGTGCATTTGACATTTCATAGTTGAGAAACAGTGGTCAAAAACAAGCAAGTGAACAAAAAGCCACCAACCTTCACTTCAAACAATTTTTGTTGAAATATCTTTGGTTCCGACATAATGTTGATTTGCTTTTAGAATAATTGAAAAAAAATAAGTAGTTATTAACTGTGTGACAGAAATTTAAAGTACAAGCACAAAAGTTTTGAGGGTTTTTGTTTGTTTGTGGGTGAGTTTTTATTTTGTTTTGGGTTTTTGTTTGTTTAGTTGTTTTGTTATTTTAATAAAGTTTTAGACCAGTATATTTTTATCATATGCTCTTCTAGAGTTAAAAAAAAAATCTATATTTGGGCTTTGGGAATGTACAAATATTTCCTAAAGAAGCAGCCTAACATAAGATATTAAAAATACATGAAAAAATATGAAACCATTATTAAAATAAATAATAATGCAAAGGGAGAAGTGCAAAAAGATAGCTTATGTTATTTTTCTTGGACATTTATATTTGCAAGTAGCTATTTAGGAATACCTAGGACTATGTCACGTAGTTTAGAAGTCTGTTTATCCCATTCTGGGAGCAACTACCTATTTGATACACTTCTGTCTTTCTAAGAGGAGTAAAATCCATTGTAATGGCTAATTTACTATTTTTTCCTTTGAAAGCTGCCTCTGCCAAGATAATTTCTAATGGCTTCAACAAAGTTTGCTCCAAATACCTGGTAAAATAAGGCTACAGACCACAGAAAACTCCAGCTCATATTCCCTTCAAGAGAAGAGAAAGTATTCACCCATGGACTGAATAACATGGCACTACAGCACTAGACCATCACAGTTCTATGAAAAACATGCACATGACTAACTACAGGCTAATTTTTCAATGTTGTGACCATCCTGGTGTGTCTTGGAGGTAAAAAAAAAAACAAACAAACCGCAAACATCTTAGTTTTCCTTGCAAGGCTTTTAGGGAAACAAATGACATTAAGCAGAAGGCACGTGGAAATTCATCATCACAGATAGATAGACCTTTGGTTCAGGTATAAAGTTTTGAATTTCTTGTTGACTTCACATAGCAACAGGTAGAAAACCAACAGCTCCCAACAAGTAGGTCCAGACTTCCAAAGACATACCATGCTCATTTTATTTAGCAGAAAGAATTTCTTAAAAGGTTTAGGTTTTTATTTATAAGCTTAAATCTACAGTGGGTTGACCTTTTGGATCAATCCAAGACACCACTTAGTTTTGAGCTGAAAAGCATCACCCGCTGATGCATAATTTGACCCTTTACAACTAGAATGGACCCATTCAGTGCTCTGTTTATCTTTTTAACATGTCAGATGCACACCCTACCTGCTTAATATTGTAAATGCAGTGAGGCTGGTCCTCCACATAACCTTTCTTAAGCCCATGGGGTAACTCAGTTGGCTTCAGGGGGGTCACTGCTGATTCATGCCACCAGAAGGTGTAATTAGTAGACCTAGCTCATCCATCCTGAGGTATTACATGGCTTCCTTCCTCCTATGGATTTAGTTCCTTTGGGCTTGATTTGATTTCTGTATGCAACTTTTTTAGCCCCTACAGTGCTGCATGTCACATTTCTGTGAATTTGACAGCCAAACTGAGACTGAGAAATCTCTTTCTCTCACACACACATGCAAATACAATAACACACAGTAAGAAGTTAAATTTCATACATAAAACTGAGCAATTCAAGAGGTCCATTGACCTTTTATGTCTTCCATAAAAGGCAATTGAATGATTTTAACCCACTATGACTCCCATTTTCTATTTAACGTTGAAATGAACAACAGAAAGAAAAAAAAAAATCAGTCCTTAAAACAAAACAATCATTTATATTGCTAAGGTTACAGCAAAGATAAAAATGAAGTATTGCCACCCTGTTTTTTAAAAGCCTTTAACAGGACACTAGGCAGCAGAAAGAAAAGTATGGTTTGGTTGGGTTTTTTTTAATAGCACAGATATTTTAACTCTAGGTTTCATTTAAGCTCTGTCACAGTCAGTTGGTTATGAGCGTCTAAGTCAGCTCAACAGGACACTGTGGTAAGGATGATTTTTCTCTCTCTCTTGCCTTTTGCATATACAAAGCAGGGAGTAGAAAACAAGACAAAAGTGAAAACATATCTCCACAGGTAAACTGAATATTTGCCGACATCCCTGTCCTATTCTTCACCCAAAAATGAACACAAAGCCCTGTACAAAGAGACATTTTTACAAACAGAACAAAGACAATCCTTCGATCTGGAGTAAAATTTAAATAACCTCCTCGTGAAGCAAGCTAGGCCATTCAAAAAGCAATATTTCTTTAGTTGAAAGGGAGAAGGGTTTTGTTTTTTGTTTGCAGTGAATTTTGTTCTGGCAGTACACTGAAGTGGCTTCAGGACATACCAGTTCCATTTCTACATTTGCTTAATATTTTGTTCAGACATGTCCAGTGTAGACTTAGTTACCTGACTTTATTGTAGTCAGCTACATTTCTACCTTTCGGTCATACTCATCTTTAGCATGCTGGAAATCTGACTTGGTTATTTCACTAGTCTTTTAAAACATTCCCAGGCATTTTAAAAGTCAATATGTACAGATTTTATTTGGTTTGTTGCCTGTATTATATTTTCTGGCAATAAAAAACATTTATCGTTCATAAAGAGGTTCTGTTTCAGCGTGCTTTCAGGAAGGAGGGATGGATTCGGGATATTCCCACTGTACCCTATCAGCTGACATTTGGATAAAATATCAGAACGCTGATGTCTTAGGAAAAAGGCATTGCATTGTTAAAAAAACTAAACCGTTGGTTTTAATCACACCAAGTCCTTCTTGAAAATGCTCTCTTTGCACTCCAGTCTTCTCCTTAAGTAACTAAATCAAAGCACGTTGCTCATGCTCTCTACCACACAAGCAGCTCCACTCCACAGCACTTTGCAAATACAAGCAGAAAGTCAAAGATTAAAGCAAGTTTCTTCAAGAAGCTTTTATATCAGAGTTGTGCATGCAAGCATCCTTTCTTTTGCTTGAAAGTATGCTAATCATATTTCAATTGCATGCCTACAATATAAAGTTAATAGCATCCTTATTTCCTTCTTTCAGCATTTCCCCTCTACTCCCCTCAGTCTTTTCAATTATACAACCTAGATAATTTCTTTCATTTCCTTCCTCCAGTGTCCTGTTTTCATTTCTTATGCAAAATCATATTTGGCCACTTACACTTTTCTTGAGGATAAGAACAGGACAGCAGCATCTCTTGCTCCACCATGGTGCTGTCTCTTGCAGAGGTCGGTGGTCTTTTGAATAGCGCTTTAAGAAAATATTTTGGAAAGCTAAGCTCACTCATGCAGGCTTCTGATCTTCTCCAGTACTCTTGGCTTCTCTGTGTGCTGTCACATGTTATCCTCCCTCCTGAGAAACCTGTGAAACGGGTCTGGCAACACAACTTGTGTGTCAGAAGAGTTTTAATTGATTCATTGCAACAGGTACCCACCCTCATTAAAAAAAAAGCTGTTGAAAGGAGTAGTCTCTTAGCGCCTCATTTGAAATTACAGAACCTGCCCAATGTCACAGCTGGTGCACTTTAAAGGGAAACTCCTTGCTGGGTTTGCAAATACACAGGAAATAATTTCAAATCAATCTTAACGTGCCAAATAAACCACAAATAGCGGTAGAGTTTGGGTGCTTCTGCACTGTGGGAATGCAGGAATCCTTCTGCTGTGCAACAAGGTGGTGAGGGCTGCCACTGCATCTCTCCAAGGCACGATGACCTGTGGGACAAAGCAGCTGCACATTGCTCTACAGAGTCCTCTGTCTCCATGATCAGCCACTCTGATCACTCCTGAAGGGGAAAGATTGTTTGGGCCTGATTTCTGAGGAATGCATCTCCAGGAACATGAGGTTATTAGTGCCCCAGTGTTTGCAGGGAGGATTCCTCCATGCAGCAGCTATGGAGGTTGCTCTGCCTTTCAGCAGCCCTTGTCTCCCACCCAAGGTTCAGTGAGGAGCCCCCAGCACTGCCCTGCAAGCCCCTCTCAGATCAGTTACCATTTACCTGTTACCCTGTGACCAAGAAGAACTGCAGGTGGACTTGATTTTGATCCTGTATCAACTTCACATCAGGGTGCATCTTGCAGTACTCCCATAGCAGTTCCCTACTGCTTTTACAAGCTGGGGATACCATCTCCAAGGGGGGCTGTGGTTAGCAAGGAAGCAAAAAGCAGGAGACATGGGATTTATGCCTGACTCTGCCTCTAATTTGCCCTGTCACCTTGTGCAAATTGCTTTACCTCTTGGTGTTTCTATTTCCCCATCTCTGCCACATGCATAATTATAGTTCACGTTCTTTGGGAAATGCTTTGAAATCTCTTTACAAAATGCAGCATGAAAGAGGAAGCTATCATTATAGGACTTGTAAAATACTGGGATGTGGCAGATAATAAACACTAAGCATATGAGATTTTAAGCATATAAAGTGTTTTGTTTTAAGAAGAACTTGACCTTATTGTAATAATGTTTTTAAAAAGAGATACTCCTACAGAATTTGGCAAAAGCTCAGATTCTATTTTCGCAGTGGAATGATGAGAGAAAAATCTAAATCAATTCTCACTTCTAGGAACACTACGCCCTCCTGGAAACAGCAATTCCACCAGAGGCTCCTCAATGGAAAATGATATAATATGGCAATTTCCTGCTTTTCTCTCACCTAGGTTAATAAAATCTCTCATTTTACAGCCTGTGACTACTTAAATTATACTCAGTAGGTCTAATTCCTCACCCTCATTTTCTTTTTCTCTCTTTGAAAACTGACTCGACAAAGCTTACAAAGATTGGTTTTATTTCAGTTTATTCACGTGCAGGTAAGATTGAACAGATTGATGCAAAGTTATGTTTTCCAGAGGTTAAATTCACTCATATGGGAGCCTTTTAATGCTTCAGTGAACAAAATGAAAGAGGTGCCTGGAGAAATTGTGGATGCTCTGTCACTGGAAGTGTCCAAGATCAGACTGGTCAGTACTTTAAGGAACCTGGTCTAGTGAAAATTTTGCCTGCCCATGGCAGAGGGTTTGGATTAGATAACCTTTAAAGGTCTCCTCCATCCCAAACCATTTTGTTATTCTGTGTTGTTGTGTTGTTCTGAGTGTTGCTCATTGAGGAGCCTTCCTTGGTGAGGAGGATAGTCACAGGCACAACAGTGAACTTATTTTGCCCTGGAGTTTAGAGCAAATAATTTTTCACCTGCTCTGTTTGGGAAGACAGCAGTAGCCAGGCTGTGAGAAGAGCAAGAGGATCTGCTTTGGCTTTCCTGCCTGTGCTTCTGCTGCCATAATCCATATACTTTCACTGTCAGGCTGAAGACATCTCGAATGATGGCAACATTCTTGAGATGATACACTGAGGGTTCATATAAGCTTGAAAAGTAAAACAAATTTTCAAGAGCTTTCAGGACTTACATTGTTTGTGTGGTCTGTGAAGAAGTGAAGTTACTGCTTTTTCCTTCTGCATCCTCTTTCTGTAGGACAGTTCTCAATAGATATTTATTTATCCACTGTCCTGCTTATCCTAAAATCCTTAACATGGGTGATAGCCCAGAGATTAAGCTGGGCAATGCTGAACTGGAGATAAGTGGATGTGGAGAAATAGCTTTTTGTGAAATGCCCTTTTAATGCACATTAATACTGACACATTCTGAAAGCTTACCTGAGTCTTGAAACATAATTCTCTACATGACTTAACTTGGCCAGCCAGCGTTATTATAGACCAGGATAATAATGCATATAATAAATGCATAACCTACTTGCTTGTTGCTCCATAATCCACTAACTTCAGAGTCATGTTCTAGGATGTCCTAGGTTACTGCACTGATAATTTATAGTATGAGGTGAATTACTTAGAGCTGCAAGTTCAGAACCCCTTGGAAGTGCATTTGCAGAAGAGTTTGTATTCATTTGTATTGTCTGAATACATATAGTTGCACTAGGTGACTTCTCAATAATCACATTCTCAAATGAAGCACATAACCAAACTCATATTTGGCATCAGATAAGCATAGTCAGATTTGAATGTCAGTGGAAATAACTGTTATAAAAAAGAAATGCTTTCTGTAGAGAGATAAAAATTGCATAGGCAATACTTTTAAATTTTTTTTTAGTCTCTGTGTAATTCTTCCTGTAAATGGAATATGTAAGGAATTAAAACAGTTCCTCAATCTTTGGAAATAAAAGGCACAGTATGAGTTGTTTCCAACTTTTTACAGCACAGAAGTGAAAAGTATCAACTGAAGCTGTGCTATTTGTTTGAGGTAACAATTAGATGAGTGAATGCATTTGATTGAATATCAAATCCTAAAAATCCGAAAACCTTCTAATAAATTAAGTAAGCCAGTATTGTCGACTTTAGCCAAAACACCAGGAAGAGTCAAATTTACATACAATAGCATTCTGTTGCAATCATGGAATTAAGAGTATGAAGTGGTATCAGCCATCTATGTCTTTGGACATAGATGTCCAGACATTCAAACTAATGCATACATTTGTACCTCAGTTTCTGCAAAGAGTGTTCAAATGACAAGCATCCCATAATTGCTGTCCTCGATCTTCCAGAGGCTCATACCTATAGTTATAATCATTGCCTGAAAAAAAAAACCCAGACAAACAGTGCAGGTTTACAGTAACTGGACAATTGATTGTTGTCTCCACTTCTGTCACTGAAGTGACAAAATAACCAAGTTGTGCTGTCATCTGCTTCCTTATAATTTTACATTTGCCCTCACCTCAATATCTTGCTGTAGCCTACAATTATGTATCATTAACTTTCTGTGGAGCTGATCAAAGGTTGTTCAGTTGGAGGCTGATTTGGGAATATGCCAAAAGTCTGAGGGTGGACCCTAACTGGCATTCAATGGAACAGGTTTAAGCAACTGTTTCTTTAAACAGCACAGATTTTCCACTACAGGTAATGACTCTGTTAGCCAGTGCTATGTGAACATCAAGTCTTGAATCTGTTGGTGCAGCGAGGCATGTTATGCTGTCATCCAGACCATTTGGGTAATCTTTGCCTTTCTCTTCTAACTGAAGAACCTTAAAATGCTTAACTCAGAAGCATAGTGTTTGTTTGAAAAAAGATTTCGGGTATTGCTGCACAGGTTACAGGACTGAGGCAAGCAGAGGAAAGGGAGCCAGAGCTCTCTTTGGAAGAGATGAAGCCCGCTTGGTGAGAAACTGTGCTGAAACTGCTGCCTTGCCCTGGAAGCAATGAGCCAAGAGGTTATGAAACACAGATATGCCGAGCATGGCACTAGGGGAGCACACATCCACAGCAACTGCTTTCGGGTGAGAGGCACAGCACACACTGGGCCCGGAGCTCAGCACACTGAGCTGCTGCATGTGAAAGGCTTTAGGAAGTGTAATCTTGTTCCATCTATATGGTTAGAGGAGAGGCTGTATGCTGAATTCCAGATACCTGGCGTGTAGATCCCTGTGTGTGACGTGGTCAGCCCAGACTGTCTCCACAGCCATGGAGAGAGCCAGGCATGCTGAGGGCATAAGTGGTGTGAGCTGTTCCAGAAATGCTCTTTAGGAGGAGGTGAGCCATGCCTTAGTTCCCTTTGTACACTGATTTGCTCTCTCTTGTCTGTAAAGGGAACTCCCCCACCACCCCCTCTGAGGTGAACTTCTGTGTTTACTAATATGAATTCTGCTTTCCTGCTGCACAAAACCAAATAGGTTGCATTTGTTTTTCTAGTCCACTTTTCTATCTTTTCTCAGACAAGGGGATGAACAGTTTTCGTTAAGCTGTGCCCTGCAGATTCCAGGATGACCCTGGGACCATAAAAGCAAGAGGAACCACAAAGCAATGCACAACAATAGCAGTGCTGAACATATCTCTGCCTAGGAGTAAAATTGGGGGACCTGCATAGATCGCCTCAAATTTATCCTAAGATAAGATTTTCTGAACATGATATTAAACTGTTGATTTTTTTTTTGTTAGGTTTTTTTTTTGGTTGTGTTTTTTGTTTTGTTTTTTTTAACTTAAATTAAACAGCAACTCAATATTTTGACTTCTCAAGATCACAAACCAAATGCCATCACATACTTTTAGACAACATCTAATTCAAGCACCCACTGGCAGGGTAATTTCTGTGTGATGTGTATCTGCGGTCAGATCAATGCAGATTTCTGAAGTGCAAAGAGGGGTAAGATAACTTGGTACACTGGCTACTTCATCTGGAGTCATTTCAAGGAATGCAGCTTTAAATACCAGCCCATTCAACACCACTATCTAAGTTTTTCCTTCTAAACTTCCAGTTCCTTTAGGTGAACGAACAAATCCCATCAGGCTGAAAGGACCATGGGAATGAAGTGAGCCTGCTAAGTGGCTGCAGAAACCTGAAGGGCTCCAGGGACAAAAGACTGGGAGGAAGTGATGAACTTTCCCACTCTCTGTGAGGGTGATGCAATGTGTTGTTATCCACCGCTACATTTTTTTTTCCTAGCTTCAGCTCAAGGGATCAACAAATACACCTGAAGGCAGCAGGGATGTGTTTAAACAAAGGACATGTGAACAGATACAAACCTCAGACTTAAAACAGGCAAACAAAAAGACTGCATAAGGGAAAAAGGAGGCAGTTGTAGTAATTGCAAGGGCAAAACCATGCAGAATAATGAATCCTGCAATAAACTGCTGTCAGCACACACAGACATCCAGTTAAGTCTGTGGGCTGTTCCACTGCCAAATCCTGACTGTTGAGGAGGGCATAATCAGGTAGAACATTTTTTTAAGGATTAAGTTCTCTTTCCAACTTTTCTTCTCTCCATATTTGGTTATGTTGTGGTGTGAATGTTTGGCTGGCTGGTGAGCCAAGAGGGCTTGTGCCTGCATTTGCTTTTGCTGTTTGCTCCCACTTGCAGCAGTTCCCCTCACAGCTCCACTGACTGGCTTCATTACTTGCAGCTTTGAATTGCTCGGGTCTGTAGCTCTTTGTTTTGCCAGTAGTGAGTCATACTACTCCACTATGGATGAAACAAAGTCAGATGGAAACTGTGAAAGCTCCACCTTAAAGTCAAAATTTCATATTCTGGAGGTAAATATTGTTCTTGCAGAAAAAAGTAGGGAGAGGTAGATATTCATATATCATATACCAGCTCTGAAATTCTTTATAATGACAAATAAGGGCAATACCTAATAAGTTCTCTACATTAAACAGAAAAGGAAGGACTTTATTTGTTGTTTCAATTCAAAATGTATTGATAGAGAGCAATGTGTCCACCACTGGTTGTGCTTGGAGCCTTTTCCACAGTTAATCTCTGTGAATTACCCTAAAACAAAGGAGTCAAGAAGCCCAATTAATGTAGCTCAAAAAGGGAGGATAGCTGGAGAAGAGAAGGCATAGACAGAACCCTTGGCTGTGGAAACCTCAGTTAGGTGCCCCCCTCAGAGACCATCTGCAGCTGCTGCCATCTCTTAGAGCACATCTAAGTGTTCATCAGGGACCAGAAGCCTCCTTGAGCAGTATAGGATTAAGTGTAAGCAAAGCTGGCTAAATCCCCTGTTGGACATGTTCCTCTTGCTGCTTATAATTTTAAGTGATTGTCTGGAATTTAATCTATTTTTCAACTACAATTAGCATAAACTGGCACTACCTCACCATTAGTGCTGGAACGTATTTTTGTCATGAATGAAAACCAGAGAGGTATAATAATAAGAGGAAGAGGGTCGTCTTTCCTATTAGTCAGTGCATGTAACCAGGTTCTTTTAGAAAATAGTAATTAAGCATAAATAGACTAGATCATAGAATCATTGAATATCCTGAGTTAGAAGGCACCCACAAGGATCCTTAAAATCCAGTTCCTGGCCCTGCACAGGACATCCCCAAGAATCACATCATATGCCTGAGAGCCTTGCCCAAATGCTTCTTGAACTCAGGCAGGCTTCATGCTGTAACCATTCCCCTGGGGAGCTGTTCCAGTGTCCAGCCACCCTCTGGGTGAAGAACCTTTTTCTAATATCCAACCTAAACCTCCCCTGACACAACTTCAGGCCACTCCCTCAGATTCTGTCACTGGTCACCACAGAGAAGAGATCAGTGCCTGCCCCTCCTCTTTGTGAAGATGTTGCAGACTGCAATGAGGTCTCCCTTCCATCTCTTCTCCAGGCTGAACAGATCAAGTGACCTCAGCTGCACCTCTTCTGGCTTCCCCTCAAGGCTCTTCACCATCCTCATGGCCCTCCTTTGGATGCTCTCTAATAGTTTAATGCCTTTCTTGTATTGTGGCACCCAAAACTGCCCCTAGGACTCAAGGTGAGGCTGCCCCAGCTGAGAGCAGAGCAGGACAATCCCCTCCCTTGCCTGGCTGGTGATGCTGTGCCTGATGCCCCCCAGGACAGGGCTGGCCCTCCTGGCTGCCAGGGCACTGCTGGCTCATGGTCAACTTGTCACTGAGCAGGACCCCCAGGTCCCTTTTTGTGGTGCTTCTCTCCAGTATCTCATTTCCCAGTTTGTATGTTTGTTTGTCCCATTCTGGGTGCAGAATCCAGCACTTGTCTTTAAATGGTTAGATGGTGGTAGATAATTCCATATTTGATGGAATAAAAATAATAGATAATTCCATAATTCAAGGTTGGTAGATAATTCCAGTCTTTGCTGGAAATGATAGGCAGAAACTAGAGGACACACTGAGAGTATTAAATGTACAGGAGATTCCTAGTATGATTTTGTATGTCAACTGAAAGAAGGGGATTGTTCCAAGTGGAGGGGAAAAATGCAACCACAACCATTCATTAAAAAAATCATAAAACTGATCATTTAGGGTGTAGGAGGTTGCTCAGAGTTAGCTGGAGGGTTTAATTACCCTGCATTTCTTGGATGCGTAAGCTTCTTGACTTCTTTTCAATGTGTTGACCAGAGGACATATGTAAGCTTCACTGTAGTTAGTAAATACCTTAGGGTAGACGAATTCCAAGTGACATCCACATGGATTCATGCAGCAAAATGGTGGCATGTCATCACCACCATGTTATCATCACACAAATTGTCAACGTGGCCATGTTATTCACCAGTGAGTGTGACACCTTAATGACATGGAGTGACATTTTGCTCCTTTTCCTCACCTATAAGTCTCAGAATAGTGACTCCTTCCTAACCTAGTTTTAAGTCCCATCAATACTTTTGTATTGACACACAAGTATGACTCTTGCACACCAAACAAGAAGTCCTTACTAACTATATCTCCAAATTTTATGAAAGCACAAGGCAGAAGGGGCTGGACACCAAAGGATCCTGAAAAGCAAAAAGGCCCTGCAGAGGCAATCCAAATTTGGGCAATCTCTGAATAAAGCTTCAACCCATGCCATGTTCAACAGTTGAAGTGAATTTGGAGCTCCAGATGCATTATAAGCTTTATGCTTAAGGAAGGAGCTAGAAATACTTCAGTACAATTCTGTCTGGGCTAGGGACTCAGATGTGTCCATGCAGACCAGCAAAGACCCAGTCAGTCAGCAAGATGAGACAATGGGACATCTACTATTTAACCACCTCACTAAGAACTGTGCAAATGGGACATTTTTGCAGATCAAAAGTCAGATAAGTGCTCAGTTAGATACTTGTCATCCTTAGATGAAAGGAAGTGACATGTTTGGTACACATTAGCTTAGAGAACAATGACAAGAAACTGTTTTTAATGCTGCACAGGACCAGTATTTCAAGAATATGAGTTTTAGAGGTATGCTAGCTGAATTTAATCAGCCTGCACTTATGTTCATTACATATAGATGATGCTTCATCTTCACATAGGGCTCCAGATTTCTCACATCTTTGTGTGAAATGCTCCATACCTTAGCACTTTGAAGTACTGTATCCATTGATGTCTTTGCAGCTATGCACAGATAAAGAATTTTAGGAATTCTTTTATATTTTCAAATGCTATCTGCAGTAGGGGACCACATCTAGCTTATTATCCGCTTGGCTACTGATTTCTTTGGCACCCATGCTTTGCCTGCTGGAGATCAGGAGATTCAACCAAAGATAGTATTAAAAAACATAGTCTAGGGTTAACTTTATTTTCCTCATCCAGGTAGCTTAGATGTAAAAGTTACAGTACAGTAGATGAGGTTGTTGGGCAAAGTAAACATGCATGTTTAAAAGAGAATATTTAAATGCTTGATCACCAAAAGGTGAAATACTTGTTCACATAGCTATTCAATTTAACTTCACTAACAATATAATTTCTATTCAGTTTCTTGTAATTATCATACAGTTTTTATGGTAACATATGAAGGAAATATGAAAAGTTAAAGCTCTATATTTTACACTACTCTATGGATATATACACTTCTAATATTATGCTTCAGCTTACCAAAAATATACCATCCCTTTGTGGCTTATAAAAGGAGGTCTATAATAAAAAGGCAGCATACATCTCTCTGTATTTCTGCTGTTAATTGCACTGCTCTTATGAATCTACACGGATGCCATGACTAAAAATATTACTGTTCTTTATGTAGTTACACACACCAGCATGGAGAGTGAAGGCATTATCTAGTGGATCTTTCAACTGTTTTATAAAAATCTCTGTGAGCACTAGATATTCGGAGCTAACAGAATGCCCTTACAGCAGAAGACATTAACATTTCCTAGAAAACAGATCCAACTTGCTATCCACACAAGGAAGCCTCTCTGCCTATGAAGAAAGTGCCTCCAAAAGAAAATGCAAATCTAACACTGAAGAGTTTGAAATGCATTGTCTTAAGGTGCTTTCCCTTTGAATAGTACAATTTTTAAGTGGTAAATTCTAACCAAAATAACTAATAACACAAGTTAATCCATGAGCTGATGGAAGTTTTTCATTACTCTTTCTTTGATAACTCTCAGTGCCTTGTTCTAACACTGGCAGTGTCAATTTTCTGTCACGTGTGGCTTTTTTATTATTTGGAGGTTTCTTATTTTTTAATTATTGTATTTCTTAAATAATTCGTGGTTTGCAATCTGATATTTTTTATACGCCCCTTAGGACCAGTTTGTAATTCAGTGAGTATGAAAAACAGAAGTGAAATGATAGTGCACTGGTAATTGAGTAAATAAAGGAGATAAGGTAATTAATAGGAAACTGGTCCTTTCTTATTTAGCATATATTTTATGCCTTGAGAAAAAGGAATCTTTTTCTGTGTTTGCTGTTAGGTGCAAATATCAGTGATCACTGCAGTCCAAGTGCTGTGTAGCAAAGGCTTTGGAAAGAAGTGTGAGCTACCATGGTGTGTTGTGCGTTTCTGCTTTTAAGGACAGATATCCTGTTTGGTGATTTACATCAAAGTAATATTTGTTCCACTCACTATATTTAGAGTGATACAAAGCCAGATATAAAAATAATAGATAATACAGCTGATACCCTGAGCAAAGATACCCTGAGCAAAGATCCACTCACCAAAAATCCCAACCCTTTTGCAGGAGTCTTATTTCATCAGGCAGTGGTACCTCAGCATATAATGTCTTTCAACAGCTAATTATGTAAGCAGATGGGACTTCTTGCAGTGAGTCAGCTTCATATTCATATTATTAGCATTTTAGTCCAGGTGAGAAGGGTGTGCTGAAGTGACTCTCTCAGTTCCTGTGCTTAGCTTTGGCCTAAGAAAGCATCAATTTGATCAAACTGCAGACACAAAAAAAAATTCACTCCATGGAGAAAAACAATCCCTGTGACAGGGATTTTGGGCACGTTCTATAGAGCCCCTTGTCTTGCTCTGTGCTGATTGCTAATGAAGACATGGCCTCAGAGTGCTCAGTGTTGCTACTTCAGTAAAGTGCTGGTGGGTTTTTTCCTGATCAAATCACATCACCTCTGACAGTATATGTTTCTATAAAACAAAAAGTCTTGGGGGAAACAGACCATGTTAATGGAGGGAAGGGTTGGTAGGATAATTGAAACAATTCAGTATCATGGAACTGACTAGGCTGTGGAGGCTGGTGGCTTTTTGATTGACTCGTTCCAATTTCTTACAGGATTTTAGCTTTTTCTATATATTAAGCTAAGAATTTAAGTATTTTAACTTTATAAAAAATTATTTTTAAGGTTACTATTCTGTTTCCAGATAAGAATACATTACCTCAAAACAACAACAAAAAAAACCCAAAAAACCCAAGACAACCAATCAATGAATGAACAAAAACAAATTATCATCTAAAGCCTTGAAAAATCTTGCATGATTTTGACACCAGAGTTTCTCACAGGACTAGGTTGCATTTTCAAGGAAGCTCTTTGCTTGAACTATTTCTGAACTGCCACAACTATATCAGATATGGCCAAGCACCTATTTCAGAACAAAGCCATATACTCCAATTCCTTTCAATAGCTGCTGCCACCTTGCAACCCATCTCTCTGCTGTGAGCTATTATATCCCAGGAAAAGGCAGCAGAAAATTAACTTGTACATCCCGGTTTCTGATAAATGCCCAAGGAAACTCACCTTTGCTCCTGTTAATTTGTCCTCCTGCACAAAATTCCACAGTGCTCTGCATTCATGAAGTTTTCTGCATTTGCAAAGAGCAAAAAGAAAATAAATTTCTTTCTAGTGGTGCAGGCTCTGCCCCTTCCAAGGAAGAACAGCAAATATTATCTTCCTTTCCTCACCTAATGCCCTACCACCACCCACGACATTTGGACTCCTCCCAAGGTCAAAAATGACAGTTGTTTCTCTTCTCAACCTGTGGCATTAAAAACATTAACGTGAAGGTGTGTGAATCTTGGAGAGAATGGAGCTCACCTGCCCTGCCAAGGCAGTGGAAAGATTTATAGTATCTAATTTACTTGGGTTGCACCACTTTTATTGTGGTAAAAATTATATTGCTTTTTAAAATCCTGCTCCTGCTGTTCCCAGACAGGAATAAGTGGATGCTACAATGCAATTTTTTTAGGATAGCCACATAACATTGTGCACAGTCAACTCTGTGCTTATACAACTGGTTTTGGACATCCTGGTAAAGCATTTAAGGTCAGGAATGGGTTTTGCATGTGACCTTAGTCATGGCCATTTTTCTGCAGGCATTTTGGTTTTATTGAGCACGGTCTTATCTCACTTTCTGCACAACTTCTCCCTCTTGGCACGCAGAAGGAAGGTTACAGTTCCAGGAGAACAAAACCCTTTTGTGATTTCAGCTGGGACACTGAGAAAGAGAGAGATCTCCTCAAGGAAGCAAGGGTCAGGGAGGGGAAAGATGCTCAGGATTAGGGCAATGGTGCTCAGCTGAAATGGCTCAGGCAAAGGCAACCCAAGAGAAACCAGAGAATGTTTTTTGTCATGGTACCAGGAGCAATGACAGCTGAGGCTTGATACCATGAACGACCACACACGAGAGGCAGTGGGATGATTTGAGACCACAGAGGGCCTGACTCAGCCTCCTGGGCAGCAGGGCTGGAAGTGCTGGGGCTGACCTGCTGTGGCCATTTGGGTAACCCAAAGGCAATAGCCTCATTTGAGTAATTCCAAGGTTTTCAACAGTTTCTTAATCTGTGGGTAGCCACCCTGCTGTGTCATGCTTTTTAGGGAGAGAGAGGCATCGTCTCCAGGAATGACCAGCTTCCTTTTCTCCTGGTTCAGTTTCAGCAGCTCCTTTTCCTGCCTTTGCTGGGGCATGGAGATAAAAAAAGAATAATATATGTATGTATATATGTTTGAAGTTGCTGTTTATACTGGAGAAAAAGGAAAAAATAGCAAAAAATTAAAGAACTTCCTGAAGGTCATATTAAGACATGCTTCCTGACACCAACTTCAATTAGGGAATGGAGTCTCAGATTGCTTTGGAATTCTGCCCATGTCTAAGAGCTTTCTCTTAACCCTTGGCTTGACTAGTTTTCAAAATCAAATTGCAAACAAACAAAATCAGTTTGCCAACACTGTGAGCAAAGCACATGTTACTTTAACTCTTGCTAAAGAGCAACCAATCACAATGCCCTATGACTCAGTTATTCATGATCTGGTCTAATTTTTCCTGTGAAAACTATAAAGAAACTTTCAAATTGCTCTTACACAAATGCTTTTTGATCATCTCAGCTCTATTTTTGGAATGAGCTCTCATGAACACATTAGCAGTCAGTCCTTCTCATATTTATATTTTTCATTCTGTCTGAGTTTAGGGGAAATATGTGTCATTTATAAATTGGCTTATTATAGGTTTGTGTTGAACTCATATGTGGAACACACTGATCTAAATTAGATTCCTTCATTATTTTAAATTGTAGCCCTAACAGAGGAGCTAAATACACAATTATATACTCATAATAACATGACTCTGGCCAAAAGGCAGTGGGGAGGTGTAAGATGTTGAGTGAGCCAACTGGTCAAGCAACAACAGAAATCCTTTGTGCAGCCAGCCATTTTCCCCAGGGCTTCCTTGAAACCCAAAGAGCACAGTTTACATTAGAAAACCTTCTCACAGAGGAAGCCCAGGCTGCATTAAGAGAACTGACTAGCCTTATGTGGGGCCTTCTCCCTTCACTGCTCTGGTGATACCTGGCAGTCCTGGCTTGGCTCTGAATGTTGGACTGGCCTTTAGATGCCAGCTCCTGTTCATAATGCCCACCTATCCTGTGTGCAGGATAGTACCTGACTGTGACACTGCATTACTGATGGATTTCCATCACAGTATTATGTTTGGTTTCTGGGTCTTTGGGTTAAAATTTATGATGCTTTTAATAAGATCTGGGATGCTTCTGGTCTGGAGAGCTGGAAGCTGAGCACAAGCAGACAAAAGCATTTCATACTTACTAGGCACCCTGAAGGATAGGTCCTGCTTGGAAAAGTCTCATGAACTGAGAGTTAATCACTCAAAGAAAAAGAGGAAAGATAGCAGCAAGATGTAGGTCGTGCTCTGGAAGAGCAGATTAAGAATAGATCATTTGCAAATGCCATCCGGCTGGCAGGCAGTCTTGCCCTTCTGGTAATGAAATATGCTCAGCATTTGCTATCAGTATGAACACAGCTTAAGATCATGTATAGGCTGGACTTGCAAAGCATGCCTTTTCCAAAGGCACAGATTTTTTTAACTTGTCTTCATCTCACATTTAGAAGTATGATCCACAGCTATCAATATATACTGCAGTGCAGGATAAGGATGTCCACTACATTTGTTACTGAGAGGTGAAGAAATTCTTTATTTCAAAGCTCCATTTCAGCAGTATTATGAGACGTTTCTGATTTATGAGGAGTCTCATAAGATATCTATACACATGCATTTATAGAATGTACTTAAAATATATATTGTCAAAAAAGTTGGTGATGAACCCAGCTCGTGAAGTACTGCAAACCTCCACCCTACTGCACATTTAATGAGGGAGACAGCAGAATAGAAGCTCAGATTTAACTCATGCTATGCCTAAACTGCTTCTCAGTTAGAGCAATGCAAAGGAGATGAAAACAATAGTCCAAATTGTAACAGATTCATCGCCCACTGCAAGTGGAAGAAGGAGATTACAACTTGCCCTTATAATTTGTCCCTCCCTCTTCCTATCAGGCTGGACAGCTTACCTATGTGAGTGCTTCTGCACCCCACAAAAGGATAATACAGCCTCCATGCACTGAGCTCCATGTGAGAGATCCTGTTCTCTGGGTCTGCTCCAGCCCCAGGGTATAGCCTGAAGTGAAGGATGTAGGGGTGTGTTTAGTTTGCATGACCTATTCCTTTGCAACTAGAAAGCCAGGCCAAAAATAATTTCCGCGGGGTCTTTCCATTGATTCTGACTTGAAGGTGCTGTAAAAACACAATAGAAGATATATAAATATTCAAGCACCACTCACAGATCCACTTCTGAATAGCGTGAAGAAGAGAGGAAATAAAAGTGACTAAAAAGTCTGGGCGTGGATGATTACACGTGTATTCAAAGCATCTGTATTAAAAAAATAGGAAGGAAGAGGAGACCTTGAGCTTGAGTAAAGCTCTGCTGCAATACACAGTAACCACATCATTTTTCAAACACAAATCCATGAGGAAATAGATCCTCTCCTCAAATTCCCTATCTGGCACATTGTCAGAAGCCACTGTTTCCTTCACAGTTTCTTTTACATAAGAATCTGTAATATCACCATTTTTCTCAGCAGTCACACAGACTGATCCCATGAAGATTTTCCAGCGTTTATCTGGATGCTTTGGGACACTCTGACTTTGACCAAGAAGGTCTACATACACCTACCTGTCAGCCAGGGGCATATTTTGAGGATGCTGTGGGAAAACAGGCTGTCCAGATGTTGGTTATTCCTCTCTGCCATGAGGCAACACCAAGGCCATCTTGTGCAAGAGCACATTACAGGGACCTGGGGAGCTCCAGTCCCACAGCACTTCTCCTCTCACTCCAAGGACAAGGGGTTAGCACCTCATTTGTCAGTCAGCCAGAGCCAGAGGGCAGGGATTCCCACCACCCCAGTCAGTTCAAAGGGATATGCTAAATATATGCAAAGGCCATGAAATCAGATGCAATAGGGAAAGGGAAGGCTGATTATCTGTGGACCTTCTAGAAGGCTGCACTGTGCCATTGCCTCAGGGAGGAAGAAAAAGGCTCCTCAGGACATCATGTGCACTGGGTCATGCTTGCTGTGTCCTTGCCTCTAAGCAGAACCAGTTAGCCTCTTTTCTCTTTCCTTCAGAAGTAAAATTAGGGGTAAAATCAAGAGAAAAGAAAATGTGTTGGCTCAGATCAGGACAGATGAAGTTGTCAGAGTTTTCTTGTCAATACAGGGAGAAATAATTATTGTGGACAATATAAGAATTCAATAGTGTTCATGGATAGTAGTGGCCAAGATTGTATTACCAGGCATTTTATGCACTGACATGTGAGGACGTGGCACATTCTCCTGTTCATTATCAGTCAAAACTCTGACTCCATAAAAGATGAAAAAATAACATTAATCGACTTTCCTTGCTATTCTGGAGGACAGTTGATGTTTGATCACAAAGTGCTCAGGTGTGTGGTGACCCTAAGCAGAGGAAATGGAGAAAACAAGTCTGTTGGTGCCCTAACTGGAATAGTTATGCAAGAACCAGGCACAAACCACTTCATTATCTAGGGCAGGCACTGTCCCCAGGGAAGGGAAAGGCAGCGAGCTCGAGGCAAGAAGGAGAGGTGTTGTCAGGGACAGGAGGGTGCGATGCAGCAGAATGCAGCGACCAAAGAGGCTTCTCGACAGCGAGATGAGTAACTCTCTCCAGGTGACTCAGCCGAGAAGTGATCAGCAAAACTGCACAGAGGTCAGGGTACCCCTCTTCTAGAAAGCAAAGCCTGCTTTCTAACTTCTGTCAAATCCCTGACCAGAGGGAGGTCAAGTGGTGCCAACAATATTTTCTGGTCTGGGAAGACTGACTTGTCCAAGCTGGGAAAACTGACTTGAAGAAGATTAGGACAGCTTGGGTAAGCTACAGGCAATTTCTGTGACAAGATTATTTGAGGGTAGAGGTGAAAAAGGGAGACAAATCATCTACAGCAGAGCAAGCACTATGGGCAGATCATTAGGTACTTGTACAGCACTTAAGGAGGGATCAGACGTTCTGTAAAACAAATAAAAATCCACAGTCTGAGACCCTTATGTTCTAGTCAGAGGCATAACAGGATGTATGACTGAAAGAATGAAAGGCAAGAAAATGGAAATGGGGGATATAAGTAATGTGTGGAAACTAAGACAGGACAAATTTAAACTGAAATTAAAATTCAAATAGGCCATTGCAAAATCATCCAAGAAAACTGATTAAATATTCAATTTATTACATCTGAGCAAAATGTTGTGTATAGTATCACTTGCAAAATGCATGAAAGGATTTCTCCCTAGAGGAATTCACAAACTCTTTCACACAGGAGAAGGAACAGCAATGAGGTCTCAGCAAGGGGAATGCATGCAAACAGCAGAGCACTGGACACAAGCATTGGCTTGTGTCCACCAAAAATGCAGAACAACAAATGTCATATAAAGACCCATTACAGCAGTGATATATCACTCAACCGTGGTTTTCATAAACACCAAGAGTGTTTTTGGAAGCTCTTTCTCTTGTGTCAAGTGTAAGGTCTGGGCTTGTATCCTGATTTCCAGAGAGATATGGGCTTGACTCTTTGTCATCTTGCTTCCCAGCCAGTCATCTAATACCATGAAATCCATAATACAATTCTGTGTCCCAACACTTCCATCACACTTTCTTTATAGCTGCTCAAAAGACAACCTAGGATGTAAAATAGCTGTTCTTTAGTAACATTTTTCTCTAATATTGAAATATTGGATGCACACAAGACCATTTTACAGGAATTTTATGCCAGGAAGTCCACTGGCATAATTGCTAATTACACAGGACCTACATTGGGATCAGCTCTCAGGGCAATTTTATTGATTTCCTCATTCTATTTCTGATTTCTTACACTCATTCCTCACTGACTTAGCAGCAGTGAAAGTAATGATCAGTGCTAATTCCTAGAAAAGTTGGGGCAGAGAGAGAGAGAGAGAGAGAGAGACTTCCCTCGCATCCAGCACAACAAAAAGCCTCTGGGAGTAAACTGACCCATATCTTCATCACTAGGTGAAAAAACAATGTTTGCAAAATATGCCATCTTTCAAGAATATTTTCATTGTTCTACTTCATAAATCATATTCCACAAGTAAACATGTTCCTCAAGAAATTGGTGCATCATTCACAATTTTGCTTTTCTACAGAAACTTGTTTAGGAGCTGATAGGTCAGAATGGTCAGAGTAGCGTAGGAAGTTTTTTCCAGTGTGGCTGAGCCTGAACACACTCACTTTTGAACAGATAAGATAAATAGAACAGATAAAGCTTGCCATCTAGAGGAACTGTACAGAAATCCACTTTTCTTTCTACTGAACCTGTTCTTGCAGTTACTCATTTGAGTGTGGGTGTGAGCAGACCAACAAGAGCAAGTGACACATTTTAGTATTGATCGTAACTCACCAGCTACCACAGAGATTGGAACATGATGACAGGGAGACCTGCCTGCAACTTATCATTTTTGCCATCCAACTTCTCCCTCCTTTTGCACCCAGTATAAAGATCCCTGCTCCATCTTGCTCCTGCAACTACCCCATGGTGAGATCCCCTTCCTACTGCTTTCTGTGTAATAATGAGAAGGGACAGCAAATGAGTGAATCTGTACCCTGATATTTTGCTTAGGTGGAGTCTGAAGGATAGGCAAGGGAAATGCCTCAAGGGACTGAAATATCAGTTCAAGACATTGTTCTCTGCTCACCGCAGAAAGACAGTCTTTAGACCATGAAGAAGATCACAGGGACAGAAGAGGACCCAGGCCACAAGCTATTGGAGCTGCCAGAAAAATGCAGTTGGTAAGGCAGGAGTAGGATGGTACAGCTGTTTCCTGCTAAAATCTCAGGTACAGAGATCAGAGGTACATTGCAGTCCCTGGGTAGGTGATGCCTCTTGGTGGGAGCCCCAGAGCAGCCGCATATGACTTGCTTAGTAAAGCTGACAGGATTTCCTACCCCGTGTGTGGATTGGAGTGGAAAGTGACCATGGTGGGCAGGCACGAATGCATCCAGGCAGCAAGGCCAAGGAAAATCAGGTCTCCTGCTCTTGAGGTGAAAGCAAGCTGCCCTGGCTGTGTGCAATCCAGTCAAGGCTGCTGTGCCACTCGCCCTGGCCAAACACACAAAGTGACTCCCAGCTACTTTCTCTTGCATAAGAGTGTGTTACGTAAGCACCAGCGGTGGTGCAATTATTTGTCTGGATACAGCACTGGGCACAAGGTCAGTGACACTGTTTGTTAAATTGCCTCAATTTCAGACCTTAGCTTCCGCCTCGAGTACAGATGCTTCAAAGAGATTATAAGAAGAATGAGTACCACTCTCATTTCCCTGGATGGAAAGTAATACGTCCTTCCAGCTTCAGGCCTAGCAAAAACAATACACAGAGCTTCTCATGAATTTCCATTACATTTGGGAGAACTTCACATAATTAAGCAAATAGCCCCGTCCTGCTTCTCTTGAAACCAAAAAGAGTCTTGCACTTTACAGGAATTAAAAATAGAGAAGTGTTCACTGTGCTTGTGCCTTTTCACAGTCACACTGATATCAGAAGAGTCACATCGATGGAAGTCAGAGAGATGCTGCCAAATTACACCAGGGCGGACGCAACTGATCGTGAGCTGTCATCCCTCAGGCTAATTATGAACTCATCAGTTCAAGGATTCTTCTGAGTTCACTTTTAGGGATCAGTGTGGTTAATCCTCCAAACCTAATTTTTAGCCTTACAATGACATACCTCAGTACCTATGTTTAACTTCTGAATTACCACTCCTTTGGGCTGGGAAACTGATAACAATTAGATGAGTCGTCCCCAGATCAGTGCTGGCCTCATATTTCACCCACCCTGCTGTACCCTATTGTTTAATCATACCTCACTCCTCTTAATGAGACTCATTTATCTTTCTCTCAGGTTTCATACTATTTCCTGCTTTACTGACTTTTGTGATGAAAGCAACAGAAATGCTGCTAATTGATGCCTTTCAGGTGACATTAGCCCTTGCAAGAGCATCAATCAGTGGTGGTAAACATCTGTCTGATAAGAATTTTCCTTTTTATATTCCACTTTGGAAATTTAAAAATAGCTAGAGCTCTGCTGATAAAGGATGAGCATTACACAGCCTTCTTCTGAGAAATTACAAGGACAGAGAGCATGGTACCAGAAGTGTCTCAGATCTCTGGTGGCATGGTGGTGATTATAAGATCAAGTTAAGCAGACTGACAAAACCCTTTCATCAAGAGCTGCCCTTTGCACATTAAGTTGCATGAACATAAGCTTGTGAACACAGTGCCCATAAGTCTGTCAGACTGCATCAACTCAGGGACAGCAAGAGTCTCCAAGTTCAGCTATTAGTTGAAAAATAATCACCTTGGTCTTTGGCCTACATCAGTTACCTGGCAGAAAGTGAAAAGCAGGAACAGAAGTGTCCGGGCTTGTGCAGAAGCAGACTGACCCCTTTGGTTCTTAGTCCAAGTAGTTACAGCTGCTTTCTGTGCCAAATGGAGAATGATCCTGATTGACACAGAGAGAGAGCTGTGTGTTTTCAAGAGCACTTGTCCCTAGGTTTAGGCCTTGAGGGCAGTGATATGCCACAATTGCCCTGAGTAATCTTCCAAGACCCCCTCTATCCCTGCTCAGCACAGACACCTGTCTCAGCTTCATCTGGGCACTCCATTCAGCACTGCCCTCTGCTGCAACAGGCTGAGGATGAAGAATGCTGGAATTAGGAGACCCTTTTTGATCCCTTTTTCACCTGCCAGGTGATGCACTGCTATATTTGGTGCTGGCCTAAGGCTGAGGGAATTTTTTAACCTCTCAAGGACTCTCCTCCCCCCATTTTGCTGCTCTTCTATAATACACTAGGATGATGTTCATCCTTGAGATCAATTGCACATCACTGCAAATATTGAAGTCTTGGGAATCTTCCAAGTGGTCTGCTGGAAAAGCCTGACTTTGTGCAACTCCTCTGTAATTCACCTAGATAACATGGATATGAGGATATCCCATCAAAGGGAAGAAGAGCCCATAAAAGCAAGAAATGTTGATTGACTTACTAGCAACCTCTGCCTGGTAATAAAAGACTTGGCTGTAAGAAATTTCAGATTCACAGACCTCAGCTGCTGTGCTTGCAACATTAACCTAGTACAACAGGAAAAAAAGTTTAAAAGTAAAAAAAATTGGGAATTATTTTGAGCTTTGCCCCCACAACAGACAAAGAATTTTAGTTCTAACATCTTCTCAACATCTTTAAAATAAAGGCATCCTACTGATCCTAGTTCAACATCACCTTGGAATTCATGTAGGTTATTCATCACCTAAGCATGGGGATTTCAGAATGATACTTGAGGGAGGGTTCTCTGCTCCCATATGATTATACCTTTTATCCATGTGTTGCACTGGGACAAATAAGCATGCCAGGTGCCACGGAAAGAAAAATGAGGCTGCTCAGCAGTTCAGGCCTTATTTTGTTCCCGTGATTGCCTGAAAATCTCATTAACCTATTCTGCCTGATTCACCCTGTTTGCACTGTACATGCTAAAGAGAGAAGCACAAAGATACAGTTGTGAACAGCTGTCAACTTCCTCTTGCCTGCTGGCAATGAAACAGCTGATTAACCATTTTCAGAAGTGGTTCCTTTAGCAAATTAGGAAGTGGTACACCTTTGCCTAAAGTTTCAGAAGTACTTGGGTTGCATGGATATTTGACTCTTGCACTGTTCAGTCAACCCAATTTTTATTGAGTGTTCAGCTCATACTTTTAGAAAACCAAATTTGTTAAGTATCCAAAACTGGGCATGCAGAACTGGAACTGCCTTAGTTGCACAGCAACTTTCTGAATATTGTGGAGATCCATTTAGAACATATTGAGGGAAGCAAATATGATTACCGCCAACCTAGAGAGGAAATGTCAGTTTACACAGCAGAGAGGAGTTTAGTTCTGCTGCTGACCTCATTCAGACCAAGATTTCAACCACATTCCAGTCTTGCAAAGAATGAACTAAACACCCCCTCTCTCCCAATCCTTGTAAATAAACCCCCAAAATTTCCTTGATTAAGTCAAAAGGAGAATCAGCCAGTAAGTCAATGGTAATAGACTTACACCCTGAATTCAGTGTAAGGTTTCGTTTAAAACTAAATTCAGAGTCACTCTCTGAGGAGCAGAAATGGATGTATCACAGCCAAGTCTCCAAACTGATAATAATGTAACTTCTTTGACCAGCTTGCCAGGGAAATGATGCCTGCATGAACTGTGTGTGGCCTTTCTCACTCATTCACCGAAAGAGCAGATGGAAGAATTCTGTGCAGCCCTGTACGTCAGGCAGTGATTTTTTGAGTTCCCGGGTTTAAATCCTCCAGCATTCAGCACAGGATATGAAGTCAGGCATGACACTTTTCACTGGAGAGAAAGGTCTGAGGGTTGCAGCACATGATGTATGAGGAGAAGCTGAGGGAGTGGGTTTCTTCAGACTAGAGAAGAGAAAGCAAAGGGCAGGGGGTACAATTACCTATGGACCAGAGGTAGAGACCAGTCTTCCCAAAGATGCACAGTGAAAGGGTAAGAAGCAACAGTCAGAAGCTGAATTTTGGTCTAAAGAAAGCCTTCTTCATCAGAGGGTGGAAAACCATGTGAAAAAGTTGCCCAGAAACATTGCTGGAGAGACTCAAAACTCAACTGGATACAACCCCAAGAGACCTGATTTAGCCCTAAAGCTTGAAGCAGTATTTGTACTAGAAGACCTTCAGAAGTCCCTTCAAATACAGTTACCCTAACATTGACAGCTCCATTACCAAGAAGCTAACCAGAAATTAATGAATGCTAGCCGCACTAAAAAAAAAAACCCAAAATTTACATTAATGAATTCATGTAAAGACCATCCTACAAATATTTAAAAATTTATTAAGTTGCTATTGCACAGCAATATTTTGGCTCATTAAATGAGAAAAGAACCAAATTACAACGAAAAAGAAATCACACTGAAACACACAGCTTTCTAACCTCATGGTGTTTTCAACCAGCTTTACTTTTAGACAGAAATGAGAAATAGCTGAAAAATGGAGGAGAGAATTCAATTTTAAGACAGCCTTTCCCCATTCTCAAGTCCGTTCATGAATCTGTAGCTGCATTTCGAGATGGATTACTGGGCTCATGCTTCTATTGCCCGAAGGGCATCAAGGGGTCTTGTTCTACTTACAGGCTCTTAAGAGGCTTCATCTCCTCTGCCATTCATGTTCAGACATCCTATTCCTGCCAGCTGCAGTTATTTCTTCCATGGAAAATCCAGGTTAAGAAAGGCTGAGTGTATGTCACAATAATGCCAGCATCAAGAGGTCAAAAATCATGATGTTTCTAAACCATTAAGTCTTGCTATAGCTAGAAAGCTTTTCAGCTTTTCATTGCAGTATTAAGGTCAGAAGTTTCCTCTTTCTGAGAAAGAGAGCGTCTCCCCATAAGGCCTTCCCTTATGATTTTAAGGTTTACTTTATCTACTTTATCAAATAACTACAATTAGCAACTTTTTTTCCATGCCCACATCCATCATGAGTATCTCTGTCAATAATAAGCTGATAACGACACTATTTCAGTGACTTCTATCCATGATCTGGCAGTTAGGGGGCTGTAATAACAAGAACTATGAACTATGTAATAACAAGAACTATAACAAGATGAACTATGGTTTAGATGTTCAAAACCCAATAAACTGCTTTTATTTCTATTAATGCATTCTAGAAGGCTGAGATATTTTTGTTTAGTTCCGTTACTCATTTTTATACTTATTTTCATATTCTTTATAAACTTAATATTCTTCCTACAGAGAAAGCTGTAGAAAGTCAAAGTCCAAATTTCATTTAAAAAAAATCCATTATTCCACTATATTCTGGCACTTTCCATCTGATACCACTTTGCCTCTCAATCTCTACCTGTTCTTTCTGGCATAAAGATTATCACCAGAGACTTCAGAAAAATAACACCTACTTAAAGTAAATGTCCTAATTTGGGCAGTTTCTGAGAGAGATGTGTGTGTACATTAAGGGATTTCTCTCCCAGCAAACATTCCTCTTGAGCCGTAACATGATGCTTGATTGTATGCTTCTCCTCCTAAGTGCTGAATCACTTCCAATTTTCTTCTCTTTGACAAGTGTCATGGCCGTTTTTCCAAATGGCTGGTCGTGTAATATCACCATTCACCTAACTTGTAGACTCTCAATTCAGAAAGCTGTGTCTTGTTCAGGCGTTTTCAAAGTCCAACGACTCTTACTAGATGGACAAAACCAAATATTTTGCCCATCAATATTTTGGGGATGATAGGTGCAATCAGAAAAAATACAACACAAATTATAATGACCCTCCCAATGCAAATATTCTTATTTGAAGCAGAATATTGATTTAATATATATGCAGATAAATATGCTAATTGCAATACCTGACAATCTCATTTTGATCACATATAGCTTCTTAAGTACATGATTGATGGTATGTATTGTCTTTGCATTTAACAAAAAGAGCTGATAGGAATTCACTTACATTTTTCCCAATGTTTCATGTAGGTCCCTGCTCCACACAGCTCTCGGTCTTGCTTGACTGATTTAGCCAATTGTTTCAGATTACCCACTCAATGAAACCTCAGATTTTCTCTTCCTCAACACAGTCTTCACTTTGCACGTAAATAGCTCCAAATTACCATGCTGTGCCAGGGGGAAAGGCAAGGCAGACTGAATGAATACCAAGCGATTCCATGGTGCCAGTAGGAGACATAAAATAGTATAAGAACTTGACAAAGTCCTTCCCTCAGAAAAAGAACATGCACAACCAGTTAATGAACAGTCCTCTGAGGCTGGTAAGCTAAATTATCAATGACTGTTGGCTTTTGATTGTTCTTAAAGTCTCTGTCCACAATATACAACTTATGTGCTACAGCACAGGGCAGAAGTGGAAGCATTCAAACATTGTGCCTGGGCCACTCTCTCAGAGTCCCTCTCTCTCACTCTCTCTCTCTGTCTTCTTTTCTAACTTACCAGACATTTCTGAGGAACACCATAGCTCTTTTTCAAAGTTCTGGCTGACAGATGAAGCAACTCAGACAAGAACCTTCCCTTTTCAAGTGTATTAAACCACTATATCAAGCTCTGGATAGCAACTCACACACAGAAAACTTGCATTCTTACAACCATAGAGCCATTTAGGATGGAAAACACCCTTAAGATCATCGAATCCAACAGTTAACCCAGCACAGCCAAGTCCACCACTAAACCATGTTCCTCAGAACCGTATCTGCATGTCTTTTAAATACCTCCAGGGATGGTGACTCAGACACTTCCCTGGACAGCCTATTCCAATTCTTGAATTTCTTTTAATGAAGAAATTTTTCCTAATATCCAGCATAAACCTCCTGTGGCACAACTTGAGACTGTTTCTTCTTATTCCTTAAAGCAGAATAAAAACATTTGACCCAAGAAAAATTTAATTTCATTTCAGTATTAAAGAGTTTGCTGGGAGAAACAGGAAATGCAAAGGCTTCAAGGATAAGAAATAACTGAAAGCATTTGGCAAATACTAGTGAAATTACAAATACTTAATGCATGACTCACGGGAATTACATCCATGAATGATGGATACTGCAGAGGCTCTTCTCCATTTGTAGAATGAGTTCAGTGCAGGGCCTTCTGTAGTCTTCTAGCTTTCTGTAGCTTCTGGAAATAATAACTCACAAACTTTTCAACAGCTTTATCTCATTCATCTATCATAAGTACCAGGAAACAACAGACTTGATATTAGATCACTGCTGGCTTTTAAAACACAGCCTCATGGAAAACAGCCATTTTAGAAATCAGAAGCTGATTTAACTTCTGGAATCATCTCTGCATTAACAATCCTGGCCAGAGTACTTTAATTCAGATGGGACACTTACCTCTGAATACCAGCAAAAAGCATGAGAGGGGCTCAAATATGGAATATACTGGTTATCTAGGAGAAGCTGATGTTGAGTTCCAGATTTGAAGTGTGTTGAGAAGTTAGTTGCAAGTTTGGAATAGATTGTCTCACAGAAGAAATTTGGTTTAACACAGAAATGCACCTAGTTATAGGCTATGTATGAGCCATGCAAGGGAAGGGACTTTACATTTGAGATCAGTGTCCTTTCAGATTTGCCATGAAACTGCTCTACTAAATAAAATTCCCTGATTTCTCACATTTTGTTTTGCTTGGTGGGTATTTAAGAAACCTCATAGCAATTCTCAGTGGCAAATGCTACAACATGCATTTTTTGTTTCTCCCCTTTCCCCATCCTGCCTTTGCAATGATCTGCTCCCCTAGAGCACAATTCTTGAATATCACCCTTACAGGAAGACTTCACAGTGCCAGCAGAAAAATTACTAACTTTTTCTGTAACACGTATTTCTGGGATTATTAGGGAGGTTTCTGATATACTCTGCCCATCGCAGTGATGCTCAAAGATGCCCCATCTCCAACTTCCCTAACATCTCTGCCTGTCCATAGTCCTGAGTGAATCACTTCACTTTATTTAGGAAAACTGCCTATTTTCTTTCCCACAGGAAAGGACCCACAACCACCACCTCACCAAGTGACCAGCAAAGCAAACTGGTTGGCAGGAAAAGGAAGTAAGAGAAGCCTCTTAAAGATGCCTTGCTTAAGAGGCACCTCTCTGCCAATGACTTACTCTGAGTTCTCAGAATGTGATTTATGGGCCTGAGGATACCTACATCCTTTATTTTCTGGAAAAAAAAATCATAAACTGGTTGATGAAAGCATGTGCATCACAGCTTTCTCTTAAACTCTGACTATAGGTAATGCCACTTTTCTTTCTCTCCCACATTTTTTCCTGTTTACTCTGGCCTTGCCACTGGAACATCTACTAAGAAGTCAGAAATGTAGGCACATCTTGATTTCATCTTTTGATTACTCAAACTCATATTTCCCATAATGGCCTATTCCAAAACACACTTGGGAGGTTCTTCTCTATTCTTGATGAAGTTCCACCTTTTACTTAAACACTGGTGGTATAAGGAACGAGACAAGGCAGCCTCTGCAAACCCACTGTCTCAAAATGCCCAGTGGAAAGGAGCACCCTGCCTTCTTCTCCCCTCTCTGGGGGCTATGCCTATGTTTTCCCTAAGCAGTTGCCTCATGACAGCTGTATAATGGAGAGACAGGGATGTACCCACATTTCACCTCCACCTCTGTCTGGTTACAGAGTCCTGCTCTTCTTCCCCTCCCACACTCAGTGAACCAAAGAATGCATGAACAAGTAGCTCGAAGTCACGTGTGGATTCTACCTCACTGTGCTCATGTCTGTCTCTTGCTGTGTCTCTTGCTGGCCCTGTGAGTCACAGATCATTTCCATGTAAACCTCATGAGGAGGGAGGGACAAGCCTTCCCCGAGATTCCTACACACACCAACTCCTGTTTAGTCTTCCCTACTGACTGACAGTGAGGAAAAACAGTGTTGGATCCCTCCAGGCAAAGAAGGAAATAAACCATCTCTTCTCTCACCGTATCACCCTTGCTGAAAGCTCCAGCCTCTGGATAACAGAAATGGATTCATCAGGACTGATAGTACATATTTTAAAGGAAATTAGTGATTATGAGTTCATTTTGTGCAGGGCCTGAGTGTGTAGCTGACTGGCATGTGGCTACATAGACAGAGGGAACACCTCACCTGTGAATCCCAGCAGTGATAAGACATCCCTTCAGTCCTGAGCCACATACTCATCCATGTGCCCAGCAGTGCCTCCAAGCAGAACGGAGCACCTCATGAGCTCGAAGGTCAGGAATGCAACCATCACCAGCAGACACATCAAACACAATATATATTTTATTGGTTTAATTTTCAAGGAAGTTAAAAACCAGATGAAAGAAGACTTGCATAGCATAATCTCTACAATTTATGAAGAATAATCACATATTTTATGCAGTCCTTCATTTTGATTTGGGTGCAATTTTGACAGAAAGATGACCAAACATTTTTACTATACTTTGAAGGACACCATTGAAAGTATATAAATCATAAACTAATCTGAAATATCTTAGTCATATCAGAAAATGCGGAGCTCAGAAACATCTAAAAATGCTGATTTCTGTTTTGTGATTTCAGCCTCCTAGCTATTATTAGAGCTTGTAACAATCTCCATTTTTACCTTGAGATTTGAGAAGGACCTAAATCTCACAGAGAATGGAACGTATCTGAATAATTCACCACAAGTAAATAAGGATTTGGTTTTCAAATATATAGAGGACTTCCTACATATAGCACTCTGGAAATACTGTATTAAACACATTTATTATCCAAATAAGGCAAACATATATCTGCAATTATTCCAAGGATTTAATTTTGCAGTAATTGGAGTATTTAGATCAAAGAACCAACATTCATATGAAACAGTCTTATTTTCTATATACTTGGAAAGTTAAGAATTAAACCCTTACAGAACATTAACTTTTTTTATATAGTGTTTCAAAGTGTTTATGACTCTTATGTATCTGCAGTTCTTGGGGTTCCAGTATGCTAAATTTCTTCTTCCTTTGAATTATTTTTTTCACATTATGGGATGGATGTTCTTTCTGCAAACTTATAGTGCATGCCATTTAAAAGTGACTCTTCGTACTTCAAGATTTTCCACAGAGTTTTGGCACTGAGAAGAATTTGTCTTCATCGATGGAAAGACATATCAGTACTTGCAGGAACACTCCACTTACTAGAAGGGAAATATTATCCTTTATTTAGCTGAAAGATTCCTTATGTATCTTCCATCAGTCTGAAGTGTTGTGACATTTCCTACCACTGTACCACAAGGATGTTCCTTCTGGGAAATGCACAGACTATACTAATGGGTATGTTCATACATCAGAGAAAATCGTTCTTTTAACCCTGTAAAATGGCAAAATTATTCTGGATCTAGTATTACTAAGCCACAGCAGAGAGAATGTGTAATTGACTGTAAATAATAGCTCAAAATGACCAAGCATGACATTTTTAAAGTTCAAATCCTCTCATCCATAGTTATCATACGTTGCATTAGGGATATTCACAAACAGTATTTGTCAAGCCACTGTGTACTAAAGTGGCTTATTGTGTACTAAATGCAATAATGAGTGAAACAGAGCTTTTTGAGGTTGCTTTCAATTTTCTTTTCTAACTTCTGTGCCATTTTAAACAAATGACACAGTAGTGAGGTGAAGAGAACAGAGCAGAGCAGAGAGATCACCGAAGGCCAGCATATAACAGGTCTCTTCATATTAAATCTGCTAGAGCTGTGCTGGCTTTCCACCCAACAAGCAATGTTCTGTGTAACAGAAAGGCAAAGAATGAAGCAGTTAAGAGATTTAGATCTCAGGGAACTGCTTTTCAAGGTTACAAAAAACCCTCCTCATTACAATCTCAGATAATTGACTATTAGAGAGATAAACCCCCTGCTTTTCAAAGCAGGCATCAAGGAACAGATCTTGGGCTCTGAAGTGGAAGGTACAACTCTCAAAACTGATTCTCAGTTTGCATACATACATACAAAAACCTCTCTCTTTCCAGATATTTTATGGCAGATTGTAAGAAGCACATAACATTTCTTCTCATTTCCATTACAAAGCTCTTCTGAGAAACTGTTCCAGCTGAAGTGAGTAAAACCAGTTCTTCGAAAGAACAAAAGAAAAAAGAAACCATTATACATTAAAAAAAAAAAGTGAAAAAAAAAAGGAAAGAGAGAAAGAAGAAAGAGCATTTTTGAATTCTCATTTGTGCACTGGGTGATGGGCTTTCTTCTTCCCATTTTCTGCTGCTCTGTGGTAGTTGCTCCCCTTTCAGAATGACTGTTTGACCAACTCTTTCACAAAGCTGCCTGCCTCCCTCCAGGGATATGCTCAAACAACTCAAGGATTGCTTCAGCCAGAAGCACTTTCACACAGCTGGAGCCAAAACTGCCCCAAGGAAGACCTAAATCATATTGGATGAGAGTTTTGACGGTGCTTTCAGTGGGGTCAAAATTTCACTTCCCAGATGGCAATAGAGCAGCCAGTCTAGGAGAATTTTGTTGTCCAGGAGGACTTCCTGGAAGCGTGAAATCATGCCATAGTTATCTGGACACATGTCGAGGGTCATAAAACACCTGGCCTCAATGTATTCAGTCTTGATTTACATAGACTTTCCATGTGGGTTTTCTTTTTTGCTCCATGCCTTCCTTTATTTATTTTTTTGTAATTTTCACAATAATTGATACTTCAGATTATGGTTTCAGACAATTGCTCTCATAAATTAGAAAGCATGAGTCTTCTTTAGGACCTTCCAATGTTGTTTAAGAAGGGCATTATGAAATTAACAAAGACTAAGAAAAAGGAATAATTTGACCTGTTTGCAATGGAGAAGCATTCAAACTGTCAAGAGTTCCCTTAAGTGGCCATTTGAGATTGCTGAGGATAAACAAAATTTGTATAGAAAATGACTGTATTACTTGAAAAATCTCTAATTAGAAATAATGTGTCAGCATCCACAAATACATAAGGAAACAAGAGTGTGGAACTCAGAATTATGGAATTATTTCCCTTGGGTTGGAAGGGACCTTAAAGATCATTTAGCTCCAACTCCCCTCCCATTGGCAGGGACATCATTAGATAAGAAATCTCAGGGAAGACGTCACATAAATGGAAAAGGAGCAAATGGAAGAGAAAGAAGTTGAGAATAAATGGGTGGAATTCCTCCACAGAGAGTATGTTTTGCAAATGTCATCCTGAATCCTCATTATCTTTGTGCCTTGTTGACATCATCACACACTACTTGCCAAGGGGGAGACACAGATTTCCCAATAATTCCCTCTTTTCCATTGCTTTCAGACTGTCTACATATCACCTTCAGTTTCCTTTTGGAAAAGCTGAAAGCACTACTACTCTCATACCACTCTCCCACTGTTCTCTTCCCACCCACATTGTTTCTAAAATATGTCTTGCATCCTCTCTCCTAATTGGGGTTTTGACAAAGCAGTAGAAGGAAGCAGTGTATTATTGTGTTTACTTTCCTCAAGTGAGATATGGCTTTCTGACAACAAAGTTGGGCTTGTTTTGGGAGTCATCCACCAGTAAGACTTGATCAAACCTGTTGCATCCTGAAACAATTGTGCAAAATAGAGTTATGGCTGCTGCAACTTTATCACAAGCAAAAACATGTAGGTGAGCTGTAATTATCAACAGTTTTGCCATCTGATAACATTTACAGCAAACAGAAAATTACCCGAAGCAAATGAGTGGAAGCTTTTTCTCTTTTTTTTGAGTAACCGACTACTGATTTTTCCCTGTAGTTGCATAAAAATTTCATCTCCTCCAGAGAATCTATCCTGAACATTTTTCTTCACTGGATATTGGAGGTTGAATTTCTGTATTCTCCTTCAGCACTGGAAGTACTTGAGACCCAACTGATAAAGTATCTGAAAAGGATGAGTGCAAGGGCTGGTTCATCAGGTATACACCAAAGTTGGTCTGGAAAAAAGCAAAATATTTATTAAGATGCAAGGCATGTTAGAGTAATCAAATCTATAGAAGATCTCACAATGCAGATACGTTTAGAAGAAAAATATTGCTTTAAGACTAAGGAGGTATGTACTATGTCCATGTAATTAAGACCATTCTTAACTCATTAATTATAATAGACAGAAGCTAACACCAGGCTATTCAAGAAGAATAGCTTAAGTAAGTGGATAAATAGCACAGTATTTCATCATGAGCTCCATAGTATCATACATGTAATTCACACTCCCTCACAATCTTGTTATTTAGTGTCGGCTCTGGCTCCTTGACAAATACAGTTAATGTATTGTCACAAACAAAGGCTCTGCAGCATGGGAACACTGGTATGTTCCAGCAGTGAGGAAGTCTTGCATCTCTGACCATGAATTATTCACTTTGTTAACAGAACTTTATTCTGCCTAGCCTCTGTGAGTTTCCCTTCATTTGTTTTTATGCATATTTTAGCATGTTTTACAGAAAATATTCGGAAAGTTTGTTTTATTGTTGCTCCCACTTGTTAAGTGTCATAATCTGTGAATCCATCCATTATCTGCATAAATATTAGAAATACTTAGAATATGTCTTTGGGATACTGAGTAATTAAGAAAAGAAGAACAGAATATCCACTTTGCCCACTGACCATGTAACCCTCACAGGCACCAAAGACCTGATCTGAGTGTCTGCATTCTTATGTGAGGTCTTAATCTCAAGCAGCTGAGTTGTGGGTGTGATCTGGAAATGTCACAAGAAGAGACTGGTGTGGTTTTGTGGTTTTGTTTTCCAACAGTGGAGAATTTAGAAATATGCAAGAAAAAGATTTGTCATCTCATGACAATATTTTCCAAAGAATTAGATAACAGTTAATCAAAAAATATGCAAAGTAGGAAAAAAAGGAACACTGAAGACCATGTCAAATTGATAACAGATTTTTAGACTTCAAAAAGTCTTTGGTCTTTAAACTGAGGACCTTGAAAACCCAACATTAATTTTCTTGTCTCTTTTTGCAGGCTTCAAAAAAAAGTATTTTGCTTTGGTAGACTGCAGCCAAAATGTACAAGTCATTATATAGTATAGAGTAAATAAATAAGCAAATTAAATTACTTAAAAACAAAATTCTATTACCCTTTTCTATTTCCTGATTACATTTACTGCCATTGTTCAGATCAATGATTCTGAAATTGAGTGAATTACGTTTGGAGCCGGTTAAAAAAATAGTAGGTAAAAGGGACTGCAATACAGAAAAAAACGTGATGAATTTAAGGGAGCATATTTCACGGACTAAATGTGAAGGCAGTATGTTGTCTCCTATTCTAGCACTGTGTAATTAAATAAAGATGCAGCAATGAGGTAACAGAGAACAGCTCTTAGTTTTTGAAGAATTCATGAGAGGTAAGGTTGAGACCTACTCCCCAGTAAGAGAGATGCTGTAAAGCAGAGATCTATCCAAACACGGCCTCAGATCCTGAATTTGGGTCTTTCTGTTTCATTTGTATTTCTAAACATCAATGAGGAAAGGGCCTTAAGCTTAGGTATTTTTGTCTGCCTCTGCTATTCCTCTATCTCACTGGCATGTGACATGTAGAGGGCATGAGCTGGACCTACCATGCCTATCCTACTGCTGGCACTTTTTGGGTACCAGTGGCTATAATGGTGTCAACACTTGGTCAACACAGGGCACATCCTTGTGGTCAGTGTTCCAAAGTTAATGCTGAGGAATGACTGCTGCACTGTAAGATCCCAGCCCTCTAGCAACAGTGACTCTGTTGGATCAACCATGATGCCATAAAGGTGTTAGTAACGGTTTCATTTAAAATATTAAAATACATAGTCTTATTTTCCATCTTTGCTTTTCTCTCATTTGTTGACAATTTACTCCATTGGCATAAATGATGTATTTCTCAGCCTTGTGGTAAATAAGTTGGATTCACCTCCTATATCCTAGTGCAGAAATGACAGTTGCCATGATTTTTTTTTTAAGTCAGGCAATTATAAAACAAATATTGTAAAATTAATATTAGTTCATGCTACACCACATTTCACACAGGAAGGAATTTTACAACTCATCCATGTAAATGAGCTTATTTGATGCATGAGAAATTTTTATTTATATTTACTGTATTATCATCTTGATGTATCTTACAATGAGATTAAAATTAATCTGGGCAGATTTTTCACTGCGAAGAACTTAATTTACCAATTTTTGCTATTGAAAAATCATTTAGCAGGATTTTATTTTAATGCACCTATAAACATTCAGAATTATTTAAGAAAAGGCATGTCTGAGTGCATCTTGCCTTCAAATACTGCTTTAATACTGGTCCTTAGTATTTTTCTTCTCTGATTGGGCATCTAAAGTCTCAGTGTCTTTTTTAATGAGTAATGCCTAAGGAGTTTCCAAGGTGATGATATACAGATGGTATACATATATTAGTTCTAATGTCTGTTTGAAATCGCCAACATCTGTATTTTTTGGTGAATGTTCTTTAACCCAAAATTTAGCCTGTAATTGCCAGAAGTGAATTAAACATCTTTTAAGTAAATTTCCTTGGTTTTTTCAATAATTACAAATAATGACTCAGCAAGTACTGATAATAGCAATCACACACACCCCCCTGCCAAGCAACCACAAAAGCTGCATCTGCCACTTAATCTCTGTTTCAAGAGAAAGACAAAATGTAGAAATTCTCACATTTCTGATGAAAAATGAGGCCTTACAGCTCGCAGAGTTATTACAGTGAACCACATAATCTCTGCATGCTACCTTTTCCTGTCTTCAAGGGCATTTTATTCTGCATATAATCTTCCCAGAGCACACCAAGAACTCGGTAGGGAGTGCAGGACTGTGAGCACTGTGGCTTTATCTCACAGTCAAGACTCTTCCCAACATTGTAAAATGTTACAGGGAGAAAAATTCTAAAGCTTCTTGATTAGGAAAAAGCAGACCAGTGCTGGGAGAAATAGAGACAACATACAGATTCTTGCCAACAGTGAATCATATGATAGTCATCACACTCACTTAAAGGAGGAGCTATGAAATGCTGTCATTCTTGCATGTTGTTTCAAGTTCATTTACTACTGGATTAACAGTAATATGCTCTGCTCAGAAATTCACCAACAGAGAAATATCCTGTGTACACTATCCCCTTTTGCAAGATAGAAACCTGAGGGGCTACAAAGGCCTGAGGTGAGATGCCTTTGAGCTACAGCTCCTAAAGAATCAGTACAGACTAGAACCTGGTAGAGAAGTACCCTGCTAGAGTGTGTAACAAGCACATAAATCATACTGCATGCTAATACTTAGCTTTGGATGGATGCTTTCTGAATTTTGCCTCCAGATGTAGCTCTCAGCTGCCATAAATTTACCTGTCCAGGTCTGATCATTTATTCCTACAATAACATAACCTCCCTCTCATCCAAAGATTTGGGAGATGCAATTATTAAAATTGATTTTTTTAATGTAATAATGTTTTATTAGCTTTAGATTTACTAGAATGTAAAGCATTACAAAATAGGAGAGTGGAAGTACTCACTTTTGACATGTTGATTTTTAATATTGGAAAACAGGAAATTTTTGAGCTGGTGTCAATAAAACCTCATATTGTTCTGTTGAAAATATTTGGACTGTAGAATGTTTCCTTAAGAACTGATTCTCCTTTGTTCTACCTTAAATAAATGCATTTTTCAGTTCAGCCACCAATGAGAAAAGAGAACCATATTAATTCAGAGGCCTATTAATTACAACAACCACTGTTCTCAAATGTTCCAGATATTTGAATGAAAAGCATTACACGGTGTAAAGCCCTGTATTACTATGTAAATAATGATAATGATGCATCAGATATGAGAGATCATTTGCTATCCTTGCTAATATTTCAGTAAGCAATCCAAAGGCACAGTATCTAATTCTGCAGGAAAAGAAGCTCTCCTAAGGCACAATGAGATACATAAAGGAGGATCAACAGCCCCCAGGAAAAAACACGTCTTTTAGTGTATGAAGGCATGTGCAAACATAATGGATTTCCCTTGATGTACTGTTATCCATACATTTAGACCAGGGCAGACTGCTAATGCAATAATTCCCTTTGCTATCTCAACAGCAAGTCCCAGCTTATAGCACTGCTGCACATCTACCCACAGGGCTTCCGCTATCATTAGCACTAAACAGCATCTGCAAAACACCAGAGAGGCAGGAATTCTGTGCTCCCCATCTTTTCCATCCATGTGTGTTTTGCTCTGGTGGTGAGGCATATGAAACAGCATGTGGCCATTTGCCTAATGGAGCTATCTAGTCTTTCCTAATCTCCTGCAGCAACAGAGAGCACTCTGTCACACGAGGAGAGCTCATCTTTCCTTTCCAGTCAAAAATTACAGAAGGAATTCTATATGAGTATTTCTTCAGAAGGCAGAGCTCAAGCTCACTTTATAGAGGTATTTACATTTTATTTTAAACAATGACATAAAAGGTTTCATAAAAAGTAGCCGGCAAGGCTTCAGCACCACGCTTTACATTTATCATGAAAGATGCAAATTGCTTGTGTGACTAGTTACAGTAGCTGGTTCTGACTTTCAGCAGCAATCCATCTATGCAAAGGCTCCATCATTCAATTTGAAGCACCAGGTTCTCAGAGTCTCAGAGGAATGGAGAAAAAGAGGATTTGAGAAATAAATATTGAACTACCTCTTACAAGACTTACATTACTTAGCTCATTATTGAAGTTCATTGGCAGTGCTGCTATTTGGGCTACTTGTTTGATAAATTTCAATGTAATTCTTTCAGGTTGGTGCTCTTGGAAAAAACAAAATAAAATTGTAAATATTGACATCTGGCTCTCTTTTCTATGTGCAGTATCTTTAATGTTTTGGCAATCAACTTGCTTCAGCAGCTTTCCAAAAACATGGGAAATTATCTTAAATCTTATTTTTCTGCCATAGTTTTTTTGTAGTTTGAATCAGATTATTGACAGATGGGAGCAAACACTGCTGAGTTCCCTCACTGAATCTGGGTCTGATAAAAAAAAGAAAATTAAATCTATTAGATGACTCCTTAGCTTTAGAAAGCACATGGTAGAGATATGAGTCACCGAAGGATTAGCTCTGCGATTTAACACAGTCACATGAACTCGATGTTCTTTCTCTCTCCCCACTGTGAGCTGTGAAAGGTTTGGATTGATGTGCTCTGTTAGGTCTGCTGAGAACACTAAAAATGCCATAGTCCTCCCTGGTCACTGATAATCAGCTGGTGCCCATCAGCACAGAGGTGACCTGCAGGAGGGACGGGCTCGGAGGTTTTCTCAGACCAGACCAGGCAAAGCTACCAGTTCAAACTCTCCCTTCCAATTATCAGCTAAGCCAGAGGACTCACACAGAGCAGGGCATGCTCACAAGACCCCATTTGCCGGCAGCAGTGAAGGCTGGAAAAAATTTTAAAAGGCTGAATGCCCGTGTCTTTGCAGTGTGAATATGGGCGCAGCTGAGGGAGGGAGAGCTGAGAGAGGGACCAGCAGTGCCTGCCTCTCCTCGCCGTGCAGCTTTTATCAGGCACCAGCTTCTTCTCCAGAGGCTGCACTGCTCTCTTTGCCTTAGTCCTGTTTGAATGAGCCACTTGGTTCAAGCAGTGCATCTTCACTGTTGAGTTAATCAGAGTGAAAGAGGAGCTCATCTTTGCTGCGGGAAGAGTGCAGAAGATGCTTTGGCTCTCCCGAGAATCTGCATCCTGAGTAAGGTTTTGTTGCCATTTTCTCACTGAGTGTAGAATGTTTTCTCTCTTCAGAGGTTTCAAGTCATAATCCAGTAAGACCAACATGGGCTGAAAAAATCCTCTGCATACTACACCTCATGTGGCAGTAGGGAGCATCCCTGTCCCGAGCACCCAAATGTGCTCTGAAGTGTCCCAGATGCTGCAGCTGTGGCTCACTATTACTCAGAAAGGGCCCCTGTCCTCAGGCTACCCACCGTAGGCAGGAGCTCCTCTCACAAAGCCTCATGTACTGTGGTGACCTGGAGCAGAGCCTGCTGAGCAAGCCTAAGTCACCTCAGGTCAGTGGGAAGCTGTGCCTCGACAGCCGGCCCCAGCTCACAGCACTGGGCTGGCTCCTACACGGAGCCAGAGGAGCCATTCACCAAGGAGAACAGCCAAGGAAAAGAAAGCCCTTTGTTTGCTTTGTGAGTCACTGAGACGAATCGATTTTTTTTTTTTTTTTTTGTCCAAACATAGAATGCAGTATTTGTAACTTGTTTGTGCGTTGTCTGGTTGAATGATTTTCAGCCTATTTGTTATTGCTCTGTGCCACCGCTGTGCCTGCCTCTGGTGTTTGGCGGGTACTGGCAAAGCTCCTGAGCTTCGGCTGCCTGAGACACTTTAACAACAGAAGCTTAACCAACAGGAAGCAATGAATTTTGAATAAGGATTTTCAGCTAAATAAATACGTATGAGGAGATTTGTGGAGCTTTTGGGATGCCGAACTGTCTAGCCATCATCTGAGCACTCTCAATTCCAAGAAGCAATGCGATCTTAGGAAGCAGGACCTCAAATAAACACCTGTATTTCACACTTACTTTCTGGTCACTTTCCTGAGCAATTACTCTCCACTTTGACTATATTCACATCTGCCTGTTTTTTCCTGCTAACTAATTTCTCAGGGTAAGAATAAAGTTTAGTCCTACACACCAACTGTATAATTTCAAACACTTTCTGATTTTTCAGCATATTTATTTTCTTAAAAGACATCAGTGCATCAGCTTGTGTTTTTAAGACCAAAATAAACACACTGTAAAGAAGTACATACAGAATAAAAGCAAGCACAGTTAAAAATAATGCATATTAATAGTCCATTTCTGCATTTAAAAAATGTATTGAGCATTTTATAGAAATAATCCATGGCATATCTGGGTTGCAAGTGCATCCTCTTTTTACAGAAAAAATCCAAATGGTAACAACTTAACTGTGAATATTCTCTCAGCAGATATTTCACTACCCATGCAATAAAGTCTTTCATTACAGTTATTTTGAAGTACTGTACTGACCTTTCTACCTCTGGCAGCAGACAGAGACTGCAGAATTTCTTTGTTTCGTTCCCCAGACTGTTGATCAATGCAGATTATCTGACATCTGCTACATGGACCCACAACCTGAAATTTTAGTTAAAGAAAGTTCATGGCTGTTTATCAAAGGAGTACAGCATTGAACAGTACAAGCTTCTGACCATCATAATATCTCAAACATATACCTTTTGCATACTTTTACTGTGGTTTTTCAAGCTTTTACTATGTAAAACGTCAAGTCTGTTCACCTAATGTAGTAGGTCTCCTCACAAGTCTCACTGAATTTTTAATTCACTTTTTTCTTTTTTTAACGAAAACTTTCTCAGAGACAGAATCTGAGAAATACCAGACATTTACATATTTGTATTTCCTGATGGCTTCGCTTCTGTGGGTTAGCAGGGGCTGCTTGGCCAAAGAAGTGAATACAAAATTAAGTCAATGCCTCAGGATTCAACCCAACAAGAATTTTCTTGGGACTGTTTTAGTGCAGCTGAAATGCACAATATATTTCTTATATGCATGGCACTTCTAGATACTCAGAATGTAAAATATTTAAATATACAGGTTTACCTAATCAGAAGAAATAATTCATCCTCCATCATCTATTATACATGATGTTAACATAATAAGTAATTGTTCTTGAAGTTAATTGTTTTTGAACTAAAGTATGTTTTTAGGGAAAAAAAACAACCCTACAACAAATTTCTTCTTAGAGCTTTAAAATGGAGAAGGGTGACATATTGCACTTCCACTTAACACTGCATCCCTAACTTTAGCAAAGCTGTACATTACAGAAATTACATCTTACAGTATCCCAGTATACACATTCTACTTTTGTAAAATGTGCCATAAATTTCAAATAGGGCAAATAATTAAACTCTACACTTCAAACATTTTATGTGCTGAAGTGGTATTTCAGGTTTTTGAGATGCATCTAGACTGCTTGTATAACTCTTCAGCATAATCAACACCACATATCAGCTCTTTTAGAAATTTATTTTCCATAGCTCTGATTTTTTAATTAAAAGAACAAGACAGAGAAGGAAATATTTTTTTCCCTGCTTTACTTTGTTCAACAGCTTCTACCATTTTTGTGGCATAAAGAAGCATTAACATAATTTCTACTGTTACTACAGCAGTATCTGAAAAAGGACCTAGCAGAGATGGGAAAAGAGAATGCAAGTTGCATAAACCTTTCTATTTTTGCCTTGTATTCCTAAAGCATATCAATGCCAGAAACAGGAATGCCTTTTATTTTGTAGTTTTACAGTAACCTATCAACAGGATCCTCCCCAGTGTAACTCCAGCCTCCAACAAGCTATATACCACGGACTTTGTCCTTTTGTGTTCCTCATTTCTTACTTACAGGAATTTTTCCTCAATTTTCTGTAACTCATATTGCAGCTCACTCATCAAAGTGCACATAAGAAGAGAGCAGATAACCAATATTTTCCACCCTTGCTGAAAAATTTTCCTAAAACATGCTGACCAGAAAAAAAAAGGAGTGATGCCTACCACATCGTCTAGATTTGACCTCGGTACTCCTGTCATTCACATTTAAATTATAGTCTCTAAGAAATCAATGAATAAGCCACTTTCACATCCTAGGCAAAGCCTCTTCAAATACGTATTTCATATCTCTTGGCCAGACAAATTCAGCAGAACATTTAATACATGTGTGCATCATTCCCTTAGGTGTCATGTGTAGCTTTTACAGATTCTTTGTTAAGAGTTTTTCTTGAAAGAATATATTTACAAACAAGGTCTGACTCTTTACCATTTTCCTTACAGTACAAAGGACATTATGTTGTTAGCTATGACATGAAGCACATACCAAAAAACCCTAGGAGGCTAGAATTAGAAACATTCCTTGAATGAAGACTAGGATAAGATGTATGCAACAGAGGGCAATGAGTGTTCACTTCATGTCCAGCCTTTGGCAATCAGTTACTTGATTTGCAGTAATGTGAGGTTACATTTGAACTACTGTGCTTAAGAGCAACTTCTTTGCTGGAGAGCTGGCTAAATATGTGTCAATATGTGTAAATATGTGCAAATACATGTAAACTCTGCCTCAAAATATCTGATCATTATTTGGTTCAGATAGATAAAGATAAGAAATGCTATGAATTATGAAAGTCAATAAAAGTGTGGAGAAATATGCAAAACCTCTTAAATATATTGGAGTATGTTTGTCACAGGACACATCACTTTTTTTTATACACTTCATAAATTTCACCTGAACAAAGCACATTGCCCATATTCTAGTCAAAGCCTTGCAAAAATTGGTTTGTATCCAGGAATCAAAATGCTTTGTGATATACTGGAGCATGGACAAGAGAGAAAAGGTCACACCTGGAATTGCAGAGCACCTATTGAAATCTCAACCCACTCTTCCTCTTCAAAGGACTCTGGTGCACTGATGACAATGTTGGCACGGAAACGTTGGATCAATTCCTCTATTCCCAATGGCTCCTTCAATCTGTCTCACAGAGTTGACAGAGCAAAAGAAAAAATAGAATTATTAACTAATTTTGCAGTAGATGGTTGTGCTATAAGAATCTGGTGGCTCATGTGATTAGCAAATGCCTCTTCAGAATAACCTGGATCAAGTTTTATTACAAAGACTATGGAAATGGCACAAGGTATTCAACTATAATTTGTAACCTCTCAACTATAATATGTAACCCTCTAGGTGGCTTCTTCAGAGTTGTAACCTGGAACTGCAGGTAGGAAAACATGTAGACAGGTGATTGTGAACCATGCTTATGAGAAAATTCCCTATTTGTTATCATACGTAAGGCTAATGGCAACAAATAAAAAGATCTTTTCAGTTAGTAATCATTTGACTTGTTAATTATTGTAGAAATAGAAGCTTCTAGAACCAAAGGCAAAAAAAATTTTATTCTGCACATGCTGCAATGTCAGAAGGGACAAAAGCAGCAGTTGCTGAAGGTGAAAAAGGCCAGTAAAATAATTTTATGAGAGAATATATCCGTCATATTATTATTATTTGCCTTTGGGAGGCAGCAGATTGCACAAAATGATAGGTGTTTTAAAAAAATTTAATCTCTGTGTGGTGATACCTCCCCCTCTTTACAAGCATTTGAGCTGCCAGAGTGTAGATTTGTGTCAGTGTGGAGAATGTATATGAGACAGAAAGAGCAGCAGACTGCATACAAATATCAGAAATCTTGCTGCATCTTTGAATTGTCATTCTTCACTCTTCTTCTAAAGGAGAACTTGAACAGCACCAGGAAAAAAAAAATTAAAAAAGACACTAAAATTTGCCAGAGAGCTCTCTCTGTGCCACTGTTAGTGGAGAAGAACATTTCTTTTTGCATTAGCTGTTAAGGACATGAACCATTTTTGATACTCCATAAACTGTAGTCTGACAACTTTGGGATATGACATTCTACAGCAGAGGCAGAAACCTGGGGAAGCAGTGAAGAGAGGCATTTCTGTCCCAAAGGGAAAAAAAGAGGAAGGACATACAGTTTAAAATGCATTTTAGTTAGAGAAAAAACATGCAAAATCAAAGTACAGGGAAAAACTTCACATCAAGCAGCCTTGGCAGAGGAGGCCTGTTAGGTAAAAAAAAGAGCTTGGTTTTATTTAAAACAGTTTGGATGATCTTCTCTAGCAGGCAAAAGTGCATAAGGATAAACTGTCTGTGCAGACTTTCAGTCAAACCACAGAAGCCCAGCTCCACCGAGCCCTGGTGCTCACAAGGGCTCCAGCAGCCTGGGGGTAAAAGGTGGGATGGGAAGCTGCATGGCTACAGGTTTTCCCTCAAGATCCCACAGGTAATCCCATGGCTGAGACACAATTTGTAATGAATGCAGGAGGTGGGATCCAACAGGAAGCGTAGATTATGCCAGTGCTCATACAAACAAGGAGGAAAAGAGGAGTTACTTGTGAACGCGTCCAATTAGGCTGCTGTGGAGCCTCTGGTTTTGAATGTGTTTTCAAAATCTAAGTGCCTGCCACCCCAGCCTGCACTGGTGGGCACCAAAAGCCGCAGTAACCTCAGAGCTGTGCCTGTAGTGTCCTGAGACAGCTGATGAAAATAAGTCAAGCTTCTACTAATCTATTCCTTGCTGCTGAACTCAAAAGACTGCAATGCCCCTACTCCTGACCTCTCTGCCTTCAACCTGCTCACATCCAGAATACCACACCTCTCTTGCACCTCTTCCAGCTCTCAGAAATGCTTATAATTACTTGGCAACATATATCTGAGGAAATTTCCATTATTTCTCCTCCCACAGAACATGCATTGGTTGGATGGAGTGGCAGGCACCTTTCATCCTGCAAATCCCAACATGGACCTGTTTTGAAAATCAGTGCAATGTGCCAGAGTCAGCTGAGGTACTTTGGATTTTCACAGCAGTGGGCTCTGTGATGAAGAATGTGTTACCTATATCTAACAGGCAAACTTGAAAATTAATATTTATATCCTCAGGGTTCTATTTCTAACAAGAACATTTGAGCATTAGGCCAGGCCATAGGGATTTTCATGGAGATTACCTGCAGTGGAAACACCAGAGAGACAAATGTCTGCAGGTACACGTAGTATGTACCAACAGTACAACAGTCCAATAGTATGTTGCATGCTAACTTTTAATTGAATTGCTGTTTCTGTTTCAGATCAACTCTCAAGAGCCAAGTGCAAACTGGAAGACTAGTTTTTACTTATGGAAGATACAAAGTGAAATTATAAAAACTTAATTGAAAATTGAAATTGTTTGGTAAAACTTAGCAAATTTCCATTAAGCAAAAACAAACTCTCATGCCAAGAAGCTAAATAATACTTTCTAAAAACCCTCTAATATTTGATAAAGACCCCTAAGTGCAGCTCTTGAAAGTACATTGGATAGTTCAATATTTGGAAAGTTCATACACCATAATTTAGCAGCAGTGCAGAATGAGGATGCTGTATATCTGAATTTATTTCTCCAGCACCTGGAGAAGGCACTGCATGGCAAAACGCATGGAAGGGAAGACACTTCCAACTCATGCTCCAGAGTGGGAAGAAGATGCTTCTCAGTCACCATTACAGCTCCAGTCACATCTGGAGTTTCCTTTGAGGAAAGCGAGATTACAAGCCTAGCTGTGCTGGAAGATATTAGGTATAAAATCAGAGTATCATCTGATGTTGAATGTTTTACTGAAGTTCCTTGTTCTCCTTAGTCCTCAGTTGCTGCTTCTTACTCTTCATCTTTGCACTTAAATCCCGTATCTGGAAGGCTCCTCACAGAGTCTTGTCATGGAAAAAGCCCGTTCTGAGTAAGGAATGTCTGCAAGAAGTGCCCTCCCAAGGAGATGTAACCCAGCCAGTCAAGCTTCACGAGAAAGCATTAATTGCCACTGAGAAAGGGTAGTCAAAACACTGAGAGATGGACTGATTCAAACCTTTTCTACACATATTTTCCCGTGATATTCTAAAATTGCCCAACTATCGTCTCCTAAAGAAGAAAAGTCCTCAGACAATGCAAGCTCCAGTGGTCTTAGTGATGCTTCATCCAGTCAGTGGTTTTAAATCCTGAAGCTATATACACATCCCCCTGCAGACATTTAGATATATATATTCCTCTTCTGCTCAATGCAGGAATTTTCAACACAGGGGATGTGTTTTGTGGTTGACTAAGAGGAGAGAAGATGACTCCAGGAAGAAGCAAGAGAGAAGTTCTGAGAGATAGGAAAAGGGGGCTCAGAGACAAATGCTGGTGGTGTGGGATGCACAGACAAAATGGAGCCCTTGAGGGAAGATTTTTTGGAGAATTTGAACATCTCCTAGTTATATTCCAGAAACAAAAATTTCCTGTAGTCAGTATACGAAGATTTGGTTGGTAATGGGTTTGTTATCTTTGAACTATGGTCTGACTCAGCATTTCATTTGCTGCTTCTATCTCCTACTTTTGTATAAGTAAAGCCAAATTAAATTAAGAAATAAAATTATTCCAGTCCTGAAAACACTTTCAGAGTATTTCTGTTGTGTATATTTACTCTAAATCTTAATAATTCCCATGGGAGAGAAATAGTTCAGGCAGTAGTCAGACTTTATATTTTTACCTGCCAGACAATTTATGTTGACAAAACATATTTATCCTTGTTCTTCTGACAAAGAGAAGTTGGCTGGTTCTCTATAATATCTTTCCACCAAATCATTTGACAAAAATTTCATTTACATTTTCCTGAAGATGATTGGTAGACAGATGATGCTCACGTGTTTAATCCAAATTTTCAGAAATCATAAAATAATTAGTAGTTATAGCAGTTTAATAGGTATATAGTTTTTGAATGTTGAAAAGTAACTATCTCTAAATTTCCGCATAAACCACCTATATTGATATCTTATAGCAAGATTCTGGAATCCAAGATCACTGAGAGACATTTGGAGACAGAAGCATCTTACCTTGCAGAAATGTGTTCTTTCAGCTGCAGAATGCTTGCTACATTTATCAGGAGGTATTGTGCTTCATTCACAAGAGAGAGTGAGATGTTTGTAGCAGATGACAGACCTAAAAAAAAGCAATCCAACATTCGAAAATGGTCATAAAAATGAGTAATTTCACCTCATCTTTCCTTTGACCTCTTACTTATTCTCATTACTAGTTTTTTCATTTAGTTCCAGGCACTAAGGAAATATTCCAAGGATGCCCTTAAACCTGCAAATGATAATGATCCAATGCAGTTAGAAACTGAGATAGGATTGAGATTTTACCAAATTTGTAAAATAGTTTACAAGATCAACATCTATGCATTTTCAATGCTCTTTCAATTATTTTTATAATGAAATTTAGTCTCTGAATAAATTCTTTGATTCTTAGATTTTTCATGATCATTTTTCCAAATGATCTTTGAGTTTCTAGACAAAATCATGGTCATGATGATAACTTCCCCCCCATACTGATGCATCTGCACATTTTCAAATTTAACAAGTAGAAGGGCAGCAAAAAGTCAGTTTGGGTATAAACATAACAACTAGATCAATACTGGGTAACTCTTTCAGCCTTTATCACGGTACCTATATATTCAGTGTGAAGTCCACGAGCCTGATGTTTGCATGAGGAATCACAAATATTTTTAAGAATGACAACATACCTTTCGTATTTTTCTGATGTGACTTGCTTTTCACGTCTGAACTTTGTCTTATCAAGCGACATGGACGACCAAGAAACGTAGAGAGCCAGCCAGCAATTCTTTCCCCACAGTCATACGTTTTTACCCTATTAAAAGAAGAGAGGAAGTTTAAATTTGATTGTCCAAACATTAATTTGCAAAACAGAAGTCAAATTGTGAAGATGTTTATTCTGCTTCCTTCAATACAAAGTACAGAATCCATATTGTCTGATGAATGTCTGATATGAGGCTCTGTATGACTCTAACTTTCTATTTCCTCAATTTTACTCCATTTCTCTTGAAGTCAACTTTCACAAGATCTAATTTAGTTTAGTACAGAAAATTACTGTGGAATAGAGGACTAATCATAACACTGAAGACACTGACTCTGAAGTACAGTAAATGGTTGCCCATATAACAATATTACAATACAGTATTATGAAGTACTCACACTCTGGTCTGTACTTTTCACTAAAAACAGAGAAGAATGATCTGAGTTCAATTTAAGATTGCTCTGCTGTGTGCAATTTTTAATGATCCCATCAGGTACTTCTCTAATTTAATTCGTGTTAGTACAGACATTTCACATTAAAACATGGCTCCACTAACAGAGGCCAAGTATCTCTCTAAAGATGATTTCCATTACTTGTAAAATACCTAGTGAGTTATGCAAGCTGGCAATAGAATTGCCTTCTTTACCTGGATGAAATCTTTCTTAGAGGGTCTTTGAAATCACCTCTCTCAATCCAAGAATGCCACAGATCAGACCACTGTTAATCGATCCATTTGACATTAGATTCCTCAGCCCTGAGTTAACTTAATGTCAATCTTTCAAAATCCAGACATCTAGTTTAAATCAGTCGTCTGGGTTTCACTCACAGATAACGGGAAGAAGTAAGTAGTTCCAATCTATAGGGATGGAATGACTCTCATTGTGGGAATGTTCAACTCTACTGACTACATAAAGAAATTTAACTGATACCTAACTTTAAATAAAAGAGGAATGTGAATTCTTATGCTGATTTAGGGAGGATTCCTGTAGCAAGGAAAGTGAAGTAGTTGTGTTCCTATGCTCACCTTTATGTCCTACCCAGCCAAAGAAGTCGATCTGCAAGGAAACCATCTCCTTTGTGAAACAAGAAGACAGCTTGTTTGTCACAGCAAAAGGTGCTAAGCCTCAGGACTGAGAGGAAGTGGCTTGGCTTTATAAAACGCTCTGTAGGGTTCAACTGAATTACACAGGTACAAAGCCAGCAGAACAGAAACCAAGGAGATTTTATAATCCTACATGGATCAGGTATCTCTTCAGCACTTGTTCTGTATTTTGAATTATGGTGCAGCTCTGCATCCCTCTCCCCACTCAGAGTGGGCCAATGTCAACCACAGTGCATCTATCCAGTGATGCCCTAGAACTGGCATGGTGTTCTGGTATGAGGTGCAGGCACTGTGTCAGGAAAGAGGCCAAAAGGTGAGTGACCACATGAGATTTCACAGTCTGGACTGTGCTCTTTCTCACCACTCTGTTAGGGAGAAGGCTGTTAATGAGAACACATGAATCTTCCATGATAACAGTGCAGGTGAAACAAATTCCTCCAATATTTGTTTCCACATTCACAGAGGTACTATGGATGCTTAAAATCCTTCCTGAGCCAATTGCCTCTAGCAGCCTGTTGGAAATTAATACTGTATAAATCAGGAGGAAAATTTTGCCCTCTTTTTATACACTTATTGAGTCACAGTGGCTGAGGTTTTTTTTGTATTCCAAAACATGCGCTTTCAAATTGCTTTCCCTTACTGTCATACCATTTTCTGAAACAGTACCATAATCTCTTCAAGGTCTTAGTCAAAGTCATTCTGTTGTAGCTCAATTCTACTAGTTTTCTGCTTGTGCTTATTTTTGTGGAGTATAACTTTACATCTGTCAGCATTACGTTTCCTTTGGCACATGTCAGGCAATTTATAAAGGAGAACCTATTTCTCTCTGATTTCACTTGCTGTTTGCCTTGAGTTTCCCACTCATCTTTCTATTATGTCATTTAGCTTCAGTGCGTTACAACTGGTCCCTCCAGCAGGGTAATTTACAGAACAAGAAACAAGGACAGATGAAGTCTGAATATTGATCCCACGGGATATAATACAACGGGCTCAGTTCACCTTGTTCTTAACTACACCTTTGTCTTCTACCACTGCTACACTTCCCTTGATCTCTTTGATATTGCAACCTGTCAAAAGGGAGGCTATGTCCCTGCTTATTTCAGTAAAGCAGCAACCTTGATCATTTAGGGTCTTCTACAACATCAATCCTATCAACATTAGCTTCTACTTTCATCATTTCTGTCACTGTTAGACATTGCACCAGAAAGCCATGTCCCTCTGATGTCAGCAGCACATGCTGATGGACAGCCCCTGCTGGGATGAAGGCTAATGCTGATGAATTGCTTCAGAAGGGAAATTTGGGCTCATTAAACTTCCGTGGCTGCAGCGAAATTAAACTTCCTCATATGACTGCTTGCAGATTCTATATCATGTACTTTTGTCAGTTATCTCAGTCTAAATTCAGAGTAAGCCAACAGAACTGGATGAAATAACAGCATCAGAGCACAGAATTAATAAATAGAGCACACATTCACTAGGCGTTTCTTCCAAATAGAAGCCTTCTAACAAAGGGTTTTGGTCCTACTGCTCACCTAAGACACTTTTCAGAAAAGACCCCAGACAACAAATCACCTTCTGTCCTCTTGCAAAGCACTGCTTTTCTCATTATTTTTGGCCCTAGAGGCTCCTCTGCTGAAGCACTGGAAACTGGCATCAATTTCTATTGGATCTCTGAGCAGTTTCAGAATCTCATAATTGTTCACTCATCCTGCCTCACTTCCTGTCTTGTTTATTTGCTAGTCACAGTCCACTCCATGCAATTGGCTTTCATAAACTCTTTCTTACTCATTCTGTCCTTCCTTCACAGAACTCTAAGAAGCTTTCCATGAAAACTTCCAATTTGATATGATAAAAATTACACAGTCAGTTACATGAAAGAGAAGCTACAATAAACAGTATGGCAACAAATTTTATGCACACAGAGAGATAGATAACTCAGGCTGTTTTACAGCTTGTAATAGATGGGCTTGCCATGGGGAGGCTAGGGATGAGTCAACACTAAGGGAAGCGGGACAGATGGTTAAAACAAATGACTCTTGGGTGGATTCCACTACCTGAGAAAAATACACTTCTGAGGAAAAGATCCTCTTTATCATCTGAATAGCTAGTAGAAAAGAAGGAGAAGATAATTTTCTGCATGGCTCCATGGGGAAATTGCCAGGTCTTCTGTTGGTTTGTTTATGTGTTACTCAGAGAAGTAAATGTAGAGGGTTACAAAGAATTAGTATACCTCGGTGAAAGAAAGACATAAATCTTTAAGTGGCTATTTTAGTTGGACTTACCAAGAGACTCATTGAAAAGAAACATAGTAGATAATACAAATGTACGTTAGGAAGGCACTTGATACACTGCCACTCAGAAAACGTAATGAGACTGCAGGAAGTTCTTAGAAAATATGATGAATAAACACTTTATTATGGATAGGAAATAAATTTATTCATAATGTTATATTCACTGAAGTGGTAGGTCTCTTGATTAGAATTAATGTTATTTAACTTACCGGCAGTCAAGATCGTTAAGGGGACATTGAAAAACATCGGTGGTCAAAACAAAATTAAAAAGGGTTTTAAATATGGAAAGCTGTTTATAACTTTAGAAAGTTCTAGCAATTTTAAATCCATGTAGTATGAAATGGGCAAAGCTGCCAGCATCATCCCTATTAAACGTGGGAAATGAATTCAAGTCCTGCAGCTATCCCCAGTTGGCATTTGGAGGTAACTGGGGAGACCACCTCCTTTTCTCATGCTTGGAGCAAGTAAAAAAAAAAAAGATCTCATCCATTCAAGTGAGGACTAAGTCAGTTTACTGTACTGTCCTTCCTCTCCTTTTAAATTTTTTTTAAAAAATTACTGTTTTCTATCAGACATGCTGAGCATGCCAACTTACTTATTTAAATAGGACCACTCTCTTGGTCCACTAATCATTCATTGCTTTCCACCATTTTTTCAAGGACTTCTGTCTGTGTGCACAGCTGTTCACATCCTGAGTGTCACTACAGTGATTTTAAGCTTCAGTACCTCTCTGCTCTCACTTACCTGTGTGAACAGACTTTACTCTCACAGATCACAGCTTCTTTTCCAGTATTTGCTTCTAGTGGCACAGATATTGGGTCCATGCCTAGGTGGGCAGAGAGCAAGTCATATTTAAATAAAAAAAATTTGTGAAGAATGATAGGGTCATGAAAAAAGTTCTTTTTTTTGCTTCTTTTCACAGTCACAGCAGCCTCACAAACAGCAAATTAAAAAATCTTTTTTCTTTTCTCTAGAATTATATTCTCTGCCGGCAGGTGGCTCCAAATGATAAAACAAAACGGAAAGGCTGTAGATGACCTTGGTACCCAAAGCATATTTAAAAAATACACAATTTCAGCTTTGAGTAACTTCCTTCTCTGTTTATCTCAGGCAACAAAACTGGCACAGAATTATAGCCTCAGCCACGCTTTCTGTTGAAAGGATGGTTCCTCTGACAAATCAGGAGATGATGTTAAGCACTGTCATGTTGGAGTAGAGAGATTGAGTGATCTGAAAGACGGAGGAGGGGAGAAGAAAAAGAGACACAGTCTGTTCAAAAAAATATATATTGTGAGATAAAACTACAATAATTTAAAGACAAAATGTATGGAAAACTGTGAATGAGACAATTATTCCCATCTATTCATCTCCAAGTTTAAACCAGCTGAGGATTCCCTGGTAATGATCTATCTTAACTTCTCCCACATTTTTGTCATCTTGAACAGAACGAGCCAAGGAGATGGAAAGGATACTGTACTTTACTAGAATAAAAAAGAAAAGCTATACTACTTTTCTTTCTGTTAATTGAAAACAATAATCTTAAATGAAAAACAAAATGTTTTTACTGTGTGGCTGCAATGAATCCAGCTTTTCCATTACACTGCAACATATATTAACCAAGACTCTGACACCACCACCGTCCCCCTCATTTCCCAGAATTATAACCACACATTTTGATGTTATATAATATTGTAAAACAACTAAGAATCATGCTCTACCAGCTCTGTGATATGGTGAAATCAAGTTGGCTTATCTGTTTCATGCATGTTTTACAAAATAGAAAGTGGTCTACTTCTTCTTTGATTAATTATGTTAGTATACGCCATAAGTGAAGACAGAGAGGGAGAAGTTGGGTTTATTTATGAAAATATTACATGTAATAAATGCTTTGAACTACCCTGTAACAACCTAAAAAAAAGTCAATGTTATCATCTTATTGACTAGAAGTCTTGGACTTTGAAACAATTAAACATTGGCATAATTCCTTCTGGAAAAAAAGAGTTTGAAATATTTCATCCTGGATGCACTCTTAACTGTTACATCTTTCAAAAATTTTCAAAGAAAGGCATACTCACAAAATTTCTTAAAATAGAATTTCAGGTCTTTAAAAAGGCTTTTATACACCAGCAGCTGTATCACATTTTTATTGAATAGCACACATCTTACAGTGATGTTTAGGTCAGTTAAACATTGTTAATTACAATTTTATTCTATCTTTAAGGCAAAAAAAATAAAGTAGAATATTGCCAGTTACTAAAATGTAAAAGCTGTCATTCTCCATGGTCATTTGCTTGATAATAAAATACACAGATGTGCTCACAGTATTAATATAAAAAAAATCCTATAGTTATAGCTCCTATTTTCAGTCAATGAGGAAAATTAGAGATCTGTTATTTCAATAGCCTGAAATATGAACCATTCATGTATATTCTTTCATCAGTGTATGCACTTAATTCCCATTATTTTTATTGGCAGTAACACATGACTATTTGAAGGCACAATAAACTCCATAAAGTGCAATTAGCTGCTCAGTTTTGCTAGCATCTTTCTACTCCTATATTTTAAAGTGCCTCCTCGACACTCAGAATTTCTCCCACTGTGCAGTGGCAAACTAATGCCCAACTTGCCAAAGTAATGCTGATTGTCAGCTAAAATGGAAAGAGAGAAATTAGTCTTTTCCAGAAATGTATTCTCAGCCAAATTCTGTTTGGCTACACATTTGTGTAGGTCAGGAACAAGTGCAATGCAATCTGTGCTCCTACGCATTTGATGGAGGAGGACAAGGAGATTTCATTTGATTCTCATTCAAGTAATAGGATTTCTGGAAATGAAGGCACTTGCTCCTGCCCACCTTCAAGTTATTGAGAGCCAAACCTCTAATAACTTCAGTCAAGACACAAATAGTTTTTTCTCTCCATAGGAGCTGATTTAGAGTTAGGTGCACTGATTTTCTCAAAGTAGGTTCTGTGATGGCAAGGCTTTGTTACACTCTTAACAGTAAACAAAATAGGAAATAACTGTTAACAATCACATAACCTAAGAAAATAATTTTGACAAAATTAATAAACAGTTTCTCAAAATTAAAATCTCGCTCCCTCTGCTGAAGAAACGTACAGCCAGTGAGACAGTATGCACAAGCCCTTCCTCTCCCTCTGCTCTCACTTAACTCCTTCGTCAGAGATCCAGGAAATACCTGGAGCTCCCCAGCTGCCATGCAAGCCAACTGATTTTGCAGGCATGCCAGGCAAGGATCCCAAGCCTTCAGGCAGCTTTGGCCTTGTGTAGAGCCCCACTGTGCCATCCTTGCTACCCACAGTGGTAGCAGGATTGCACAGCTGGGTCGCTCACACAGCAGGTTTCCACACCTGGGGCTACGGAGCCACACAACATGCAGGGGTTAAAGAACAACCCTGAAAGGTGTCTCAGAGCATAGAGAATTCAGCAAAAGGTATTAAAGTAGTTAAAGTCACACTAAATCATGCTGACAAATTTTTCTTGGACAGAGAAGACAGAGGATATTAAGCCACATTGCAATAAAATCGCCATAAACAAATTTTCTGCTAATGAAAAGTTCTAGAGAGAGAGGAAAGCATGTGCCTGGAGGGGAAGAGAGAACAGACTCATTATGTTTAAAAAGTGGCACAGATAAAGTCTTCACCATAATCTAATGGTGGAAGAGCAAAACGCTCGTAAAAGATGCTGTGTACTTCAGCTACGTGGGATTTGGGCTTCAGGCACTCACCAGAGCCCCTATTCCAGCAGCACAGTTGCCTTAGGCTCTCTGTTTTGGAGGGACAGAGGCGCCTCCAGCCAGCAAAGCGTGCTTGGGGTGGAGATGCCACAGCCTGCTTGCAGCAGAGAGCAGCGGGGCTGGCAGAGACAACACAGTGGGTACAGCTCCATGCCCAGGGCAGCTGGCCAGACTGCACTTGTCACCCATCAGCTGGGTCTGCACAGCCACCAAAGCAAGGGCACTGCAGAAATGGAAAGAACAGAGACACTCAGCATGGGGACTGTGAGGGCAGGGCGAGGAGAGATGGAGGAAACAAAACTCATCTTGGAAAGATGCATGCTGCTGTGGCTGAGGAAAGGTAGTTTGGGTGGGTGGCCTCCCATGTGGATGAAGGAGCAAAGCAGGAAGAGACCTGGAGGTGGCTGCTAGTCTGCAGACCAAACGCTATGGTGTGGAAAATAGAAAATGTATAAAACTCTCAGAAAGCTGTGTGAAAGCAAAGGTCAGGATGGAGAAATGCAAGAATGCTGAAGATACAAGGACAAGAAACAATAGGGCTAGGAGATGTGCAGAGATAGGCCTCAGGAAAATATGTTTAGCAAGATAGTAGAAATATGTAAGCTCAATAATGAAGCTTTAACCATTCTTTTAAGCTATTACAAGCAAGCATTGTTCAAAGCAAGATGTACATGTTTTATTAATTGGCTAGAGCAAACCCTTGTCAGCTCTTAATATTATGCTATTGGCTAGAAAGTTGTTAAAAGACTTTGTAACAAAGAGAACTTCATCTGATTTTGTGGCTGAAGCCGTTTCCATCTCCCTTGCTTGGTTCTGTAAAATGAGACTGATGATTGTGGTGGAATAAAGGCTCAGAGACAGCTGCTCCAGCAGGCTCGTCCCATTGTTTGTGTACATATATATATGTAAATATAAGATAAGAGAAAAAAATATCCCAGGAACCCAACACTATGGGTCTGAAATAACATCAGCCACCGACACAGGCAGTGAAGGTTCTGAGCTTCAGAAAAACCAGACTGGCTCAACTGAGCTCCACTGCTCCCCACCAGAGTGATCACTGTTCACATGCAGCATTCCTCTTCAGGTCCTACATTTGCAACCAGCTACGGACAGGCTGGAGGAGTGGTGACAAAAGCAACAGGAATTAATGTGGGACTTTCAAGGAAAGAGTCAATTTATTAAAATAAATTTGTCTGCCGTGAAATGATTTAAGTGGAAGATATAATGCTGACCCATGTTTGTGAAGGGATAAAAGAAAAAAATTAAAAATTTAACACCAACAAACAAATAATGGATTTAGACTGCAGGTAAGAAGAAAGAAAACATAATAAATATTGGAACAACTTCCTACAGATTTATCTGCTCAGTCTTACCCTGCTGGTTTGTATATGCTCCCATCATTGTGCCATCTCAGGAGCAGTAAGCTCTGGAATAGACTCCCCAAGGAGAAGAGAGCCATTATCTCACTGTCAAGAATTAAAAAAAATGCCACAGGTTGCAAAAACACCATGAGAGTTAAAAACAGCAAGACTACTAGAAAAGAGGGCCCATATCACCTCATGGGCTAGGACTTTGGTAGCTAGAGTCATTATACAAAGAATAAAGTTACTCCATTCTTACATGCTGGCTGTACCAAAGGAGGCTGTAAATAAATGGCAATGACATTCCTCTTAGAGTACACTGATCAATTACTTTTGGGTAGAAAAATTATCAATAGACTTGGACAATCACTTCTGTGGAAATGGTTCTCACTTTCATTGGAAGGAAGTCAAATGATAGTGAAAACTCCAAAATGACACACAGTAAAATGTAGAATTTAAAGGCAAATTTCACCGTGGCACTATGGCAAGAGATTGTAAATCTCAGTATGAAATGGGTGCCTTGACTGTCATTTTTGTCTGAGAAAACTTCCTCCTGACTCCCTGAAGAATGTCAGGTGTTACTGACAGGTACTATTGACAGGTGAACATACTAATGGGTATGCACTTGTCTGATAAGTGCTAGCATGGAAAAGAAATTAAGAAGAGACTCCGAATGGTAAGAAAGGAAGAGAGATGGCAAGGAAATAAACATCTAGAAATAATTAGTTCTGAAGAACTTGGTAATTTAAAAGTTGTGAGAGAATGCTGTCTGTGCAACTGTACTACAGCAATCTGAGGTGCAAGGTGCTCCACATAGAATTGAAATGAATTAATGACAGATTTTCAAAGAAATAGTATGTAGGAAAGAGGGGAAAGCAGCAGTGTATGTGCCAGTGAGCAAGTCTGAAATCTCTAAGAAGACAGTAGATTGTGTTTGGGATTGGAAACACAGATAATAGCACATGATTAGTGGAAGTATTAAAAAAAGTACGTTTGAGAAACCTATTTCAGACAAAAAGCATAAATGAATCAGATTTAATTCTACGGAGACTGCTCAGACAATTGGAGATCACAACAACTGTAACGTACACGCAGAAAGGAGGCTGTTGTTACAGATCCACTTATATGGATTTCTTATAAAAGGTGAAAAATCTGAAGACAGGTTCCCTTGTTTTGCTCTAGCTGATGAAAATGTGGACACATATATTATTAATGGTTAAGACATACGGGCTGAGTAAATGTTGGACCCCAGAGGAATGATGAACATCATTCAGACATATGCAAACTCAGCATTAGTAATGACTTCTGTGGAATTCAAACCTGTTCCAGTGTTCAGTGGCAATGACACTGTAACAAAACCAAATATTTTTCACCCCTGAGTATCAAAGGGCTTTCTGTAACACTTGACATATTTTTTTCTATTTTTTTTCCCTCAGCAGAGAATAAAAAGGATTTTGGTAATTTCCAGGAAGCTCAAACATCATGAAATATTTGCCTGCTAGTGCAAGTATTTAATTGAGTTAAATAATGTCTGGTCCTTATTTTAATTCATACGAATTTCCACTGAAGATTCTACCCCTCTAATCCCACGGATGGAAGGAGGAAGAGATATACAAAATGGGAAGGTTTTTGGCCAAGGTGTTTAATGTTAGACTTCTATTATTTTACCTTTGCAGCATTAACAATCCCTTCAGCTATGGGACTTCATGCTATATATTACTAGTCAGTAAATTTCCACATCTGTCTGTTCTTTTCTCCATCCTGGAGCATTCACTTTATGATTGCACATAGGGAGTCACTATCTACTCTCTGTCTACCCTAACAATGAGTTAGGAAGCCCCTCAGGGCTGTATATAACAGGTTGGGCTTTCATTGTCCACAGCTGGCACAGAACTTGTCCCTAAAGTCACAAGTAAGCATGCACAGCATTCAGTAGTTTGGTGGGAGCATGCAGGTGTCCCTGCCTAGAAGTTTGACACCAACAAAGAAGGGAAGGAAAGGGTATTGTTTACTAACCTTCTGCCTGAATGACCATAATTTTTTGCTTCAGATCAATTGAGGGATTCACAAGACACAACCTTGGCTCCTGCTTCTGAGTCACGCAGACTCCATTCTGGTTTACAACCATCCAGTTTCGGTCATAGAGCAAACCCTGGTTTCCTACTGGCCATTCTGTAACCTGGGAAAGCATTAGGAGGGGGTACAAAGGTTTAGAAAATGTTAACTGCATTAATAGATTCATGCTGAAAAGAGAAGAGGGAGAAAAGAATCCATTAATGAAACTCATTGAAATCAGGAAAACTTATGCAAGCTAATGTCAGCTTTTTATAAGAGAAACCTTAATTGTAAATCAAAGATAAAGATATCACTGCACAAATCTGACAAAAAAATCAAATTACTCTAAGTTGTTACGTATTAACATACAGTTTAACAGAGCTATAAGAATAAACAATCTCCAAAACACTCTGAAAACTGTCTTCAGTTTTATACTCATCCGTTTTTAGGACCTATTTCCCCAGAAATTTTCATTTAACTTACAAAGCACAGAAATTTTACAGGAATTTTATATATTAAGGCAAAACCAAACAAACAGAAAGCAGGAAAACTGTGAAATTCACAATCCTGTAAAAACTTATTTTTCATAACATGTGACCACTTTATTAATTAATCCATTTGAGAAACTCTGCCACTGAAACTTCTGGTTTAGCTGGGAGAATAATAGTTTCTTTAGATTTCCTTGCAACAAAATACATTGTTTTTACTATCTGTTCTTCCATTGCTTCCATAACAGTCTTTACATTCAATAGCCCATACAAGAATATTGTCCTTGCTTTCACATACATTTTTCTGGTGAAAAGAACATCTGTTTCTGATGCTACGCAGATGGCAATCTTGAAATCCAAAAAGAGAGCAATTTTAGTAATGCCTTTGGGTGACATTAATATCTGCTTTCTTCTCCAGAATGTTAAAATATTAATACCATTCTTGTAACATAAAGCTGGCCACTAACATATTCTTCAGCTCACATATCTAGTCATAGTTGAATGTAGAGAAGTTTACAGCTGAACTTCATTGAATTCTTATAGAAAAGCTGAGTACATCTCAGATGAATTAGCCGACAAAAGACTTCAACAAAAAGTATTGAGTAAAAGACGTGAAGCACAGCCTGATGCTATGAAGAACAGCACGTCTGGAAGCACTGGCTAGATTAATTAAAAATCACGTTTTTGTTTATCATGTGATTGACCCAAAACTTGTCAGAACTTTTCCTGTTTTTATAAAAGCCTGCAGAAGCAGTTTGGCACTGACAGCCTGACTACAGAAAGCTAAGGGCAAGCATGCTAGAACTGAAAAGTTAAAGCATCAAAGCTGAACTCAAAATAATTTCACCACAGTCCTACCAACTATACTGAATTCAGAAAATAGGAAAAAAAATAAAGAGAAAAACCGTGTTCTATCAACCCTCTTGATTTATAATATTATTGGACAATTTTTTTAATGCAAGTGTGGATGAAAAATTCAGAGATAAATAGAAACTGTAGGTCTTTCAGTGTCATCTGAAATCATATTATCTAAGTACCTCAAACTGTCAGCACCTCAGCTATGTGAACCCTGTCTTTTTTAGGAGAGGAATCATAGCCCAAAGACTGCAATATCAGCTGAAGAACACACTTTTGTTCTTAGTGGAAATTATTCTTTGGAGAGACCAGCATTTTTGGTTATCCTGTATAATTAGACTACAAAATGCATTTGAACAGCTGGTAATCATCTGAGAGCTGTGAGAATTTCCTGCTAACAAATCTCCCTTCCAAAAAGGAAGATCATTAATTGGTAATACATCCTCCCATGAATCCAACAGATCTTGTCAGGATTTGCAAGATATAGAGAGCAGAATAAACTTAAAAAGCAGAAAAATAGAAAAAGAGCACGAAGTTTGTCAATTCCCTATTGCAACATTCAGTTATTTTGGTTCCACTTCAGAACAACAATGTTATTCAGGAAATAGCTTAAACGTTTGCTTACCCTTCACTGAAGGCAAGAGGTTTTATGAGCTAAAAAAACCCTCTCTTTAATCAGAGGTTCAGGTAGTTCTTACATGCTGACAGGCATTAAAGGGTAAGCCCAGCTAACTGGCTAGCAGATATTTGGAAATAATCAGCACTTTCCACTCAAGATACCTCTGACAGGTCCAAAATAATGGCAACTAAATCCATGCTTCACTCACACCACAGAGGTGATGCAGCACATGACTTCAGGTCCTCAGCCCATTTTCTCCCTTCCTCCGGGTATTTGCCATTGTAGTGACTCACACAGGTGTGCCCTGCAGTGAGTCCCTGTCCTGTCGTGGATGTCCTCTGTGCATTGCAAAGTGCCCAACTCCCTCTCCACTTTTCAGCTCCCTGTATTGCACATGTTGCTAGGACCCTGGTAAAGAAAATTGCAACAATCAAAAAACCATGCCCTGCCTTGGATGGAGAGTCACAGACAGCTCTAAACATCCAGAGCTAGTTTGCTGCTAGTACTGACACTGGAGATGAGCAAGGAAGAACACATTCATTTCTTCTCTCAGCACTTAGGCCCGTGGCCTGTGCAGAGCCTTATCCTGCCCTTATTTCAAAGAGGCTGAAGGGATTGTTAAATAAAGTAAAATAGAGCAGGTTAGCATACGTGGCAGTGAGCAATACTGCATTATATAACCTGTAACATGATTCCCTGAAGTTGCCTGGTCACCTCTGGTTACTGGAACAAATTAAAAGTGAGAGGACAGAAGGAAAGCAGGGACAGCATGGTTTTACTGATATATACCAGCATACATATTCATTCCAAGCATGGGAGGTGATGATGGATCCCAGGATCATTCAATGTAAGGTCTTCTCTACCTGTCACAAGGACCATTGCATAATATAGCCAGTATTTGGTATTGTCCCATCTGCTTTAGTCCATCTTTTCTTATTGCAAAATAAAAATAACCACTGCAAGAACATGTGGAGTTGTTTGGTTTTTTCTGTATTTCAGAATTTTCTCTAAAATATTTTGGGCTGCATTTCTCCCACAGTTCACAGTAGTGCCATCATGAAGACTAATACAATTTTTGAACACATTAAAGGAATCTCTGGAAAGGCTTTAAATTATCTAAGTTTAAAAATATTAGTGGTCTTACATACAATTTGTCCACTGATCACTAGGAACTTGCATTGTATTTTAAATTAAAAGCTAGTTTGTCTTCTCTGTTGAGATGCAACTTTTTATACACTGAAACCTACTGCAAGAATAATAAAGTTATTAATTAGTTATTAGTTTAAATTTCTAACCTTTCACTGGGCACATTGCATTATATAATTACGCAAAAGTCATTGACATGAGAGATGTTCCTGTTTAAAAATGCATGTTTAGAACACATTTTTATGTTGGAAAAAAGAAAGTAGTCTGGTATAGAGGTTACTTCTCTGCTTTTCTCCATTTAATAAAATAATTGTAGGGAAAAGAAAACACATTTGAGAAATTGAGTTAGAAAATTCTGCCGTCTGCTTCCTGCACCATGTGTACAAAATCCATGGGACAACAGTGGCCAGGAACACTCCATAATATTCTGCAGAAACCACCCGACCTGCAGCGAGCTGACAATCTTCACACCAAGTTTCATCCTCCCAGCTGCCAAAGCACTCTGCCCTCCCATTTTCTCTGGAGGTCAAGAATCTCTCATACTAAACCACTTAGAATAGAACAGAGAAATCAGAGTTTAGGAGAAGAGGAGATTATGTGACTCTAAAGAGGAGATCAAACAGCTGTGAGTTTGCACTCACTTCCTCCTCAAGTTTGTCCTCCTGCCACTAATCATCTACCCTGCAACCAGCAAGTCCGTGGGCAGATTTCACTGGCAGATGGGCTGAGTCCCGCACACAGTTAGCTGGAATTTTCCACTGCACATATTATTTTAGGAAAAGTGATCGTGTAGTTACAATAAACCCTAGTTATGACACATTCTGAAGATTTGACCTCCCATACCAGCAGGAGTATGAACCTACAAATCTACAAGCTTTTGATCTCAAGCATCACAAGTATTACAAGGTGAATGAATTTAGTATTTGAATTCAGTATTTGAACCACTTTTACCTTTCCACATTAGCTAGCTGAGAGTTACCTTAAAACTGATAAACATGGAGGTCAAATTTTTAATTGAGAAAATACTGTTCTAAATTTCCAGCAACTACAAAGCATCTAAAGCTATTTTAGATTAAAAACAAGACACTGAATTTCAATTCTTGGATTCCAATCAAAGACTAAAGCTACATGATTACTACTTCAGAAGTTTTTGCGTTTCCTGAAGTAAGGAGATAATATAATGTTAAGTGTGAAGTCTGTATGAAAAAACCACTAAACAAATGGCAAAAGAATATGTTTTGCATATGCACTTCAGTCAATCATCTAAAGCCTAGAGATTCTGGTATAATAAGTATTTTAGAAGACAAAATTATTTTCAGGATTTGATTCCAATTAACTGTGGTAAGATTTCTTCTCTAGCATGTCCTGCTTCAGACTCCAGTGCATGTGACATACATTGTTTTCCTGTTTCAAGGTGATACAGACTGAAGCTGCAGTAATGACATATAAAAACACATATATAGATGCATGTTGGAGGTTACTGCACTCTGCAGGGTCTGGGTCCTGGCAGTCATGGCTTTCTATTCTACTCTTACTTATTGGGGAGAGACTAATCCATTGGTGATTTAGAATGGGATTAATTGAGTTTTAAAGTTCATTTTGCAAATGGTGGTCTGCAAGATGGCATTTTTATCTCTTCTATAGGTAGACAGTGAGACTGGAAGATCTTTCACAAGCTGGTTATAAATGTATGACAGGTCTAGAAGTGTCAGTCAGACTTTTGTGTAGAAAAAACATGAAGAACATCTGGTGGACACGAGGAAAGTCACAAAAACAAACATATTTTTTGCAGGGATTTACTTAAATATAAAAACCTCATCAAAATCAAAATACTCTTTTGACTTCAACTCCTGGCCTGTTCTCCCAGTGCAGTGAAAGCCCTTTCCTAGTGGATTTGTTAGGTCAGCTTCTACTGTTCTTTCATATGTGCCCATGTATCTTCTATAAACCACATGGAAACCATGTGGAAATGCACAACAATTACATTTTAAGTAGAGGAGAAGAGCTAAATGCTCTTTATAGTGAAATTCCAGTCCCTTCCAATACCATACACTCAATCCGTATTTATTTAATTTTCTCTTTCAATTGAAATTGTTACTCTTTGGCAATTCAGGCTCTGACAGTGCTTAGATTACAGGGCTCTAATATGGCTGAGGCTTTGTCATAAAAAAATCAAAACAGACTTCAAAAATTACTCTAGACATGCAAAATTAAACCTCATAATGCAGTTGCAGTTTTTATATCTATTTTTAAATAATTCAGATCAGCTCGTGTTAGCTGCATAATCTAAGTTGCCTTGGATTCCTCTTGCAGTCAATGAAAAGAAAGAAATATCCAGGAAAATTTATTTCTCCTACTGCAGATGCTTATTTTATGCTAAAATGAATAAGCAGGTATCCATCTCTCACTGCTTACACAACAGTGTTGAACTGTAGAAGTGGAAGCTGAGGTAAGATGAGCCCTGTTTTCACTCTGGGCCCATTAACACATGCCTGGTACAAGCACTATGCATGAGGCATGGGGATTTCCCCCCTCCATACAGAATTGCAGTCCTGTCTGCCAGAGGGAGCACCAGGTTTGTGAGAATTTATCACCTAAAGATGTTTCTCTTCACAGAGCTTGAAGAGGAGAAATCCAGCTCAGCTTGTGGGGAAATGTAAGCTTTCTTTCATGCTGAGGTATGTCTTACCTGCTCCTGGGCACAATCACTTCAAAGCCTTCCTGGTGCTGAATGTTGTGGCATGTATTTCACAACACCAGCCTGCATGTCAAAAATAGAACTTAACCCCAAACGCACATGACTACTGCCAACGTGTTTCAGCAGCTTCTATACTGGGCTTCTGTAATACAGCTATGAAAACTGCAACACTTCAACAAAGGTTAGAAAATTTTCACATTAAATGGGCAATTAATTTGATTTTCTAAACAGTTTGATCTAGTGGGAGGTTAATAAGGGGTGGAAATTGTTTGTTCAGGTCTCATTTAACCCTCAGGATTGTGCCTTTGAATTAAAGACATCATAAGCCAACCCAGATTTAAAAATACAGATGTTTTGTTGATGATTCAATAGTGTTTAATTGCCCAACCTCTTTGCACTGAGAAAGAAAAAAAAAACAAAACATGATCAAATCAGCTGAGAAGCCCTATTTGAAATGCAGGGGATCTGTCACTAGATTTGACCTCAATTTTCTTTCAGATGTGAGACACTGACCTACACCAGTAAGATTTTGTAGGGAAAGTTATACCATTATTGACATTCATTAAATCACATCCCAGTATGGTACTAAGCAGAGTGACATTCTAGGTCATGTGTGGGCCATACACCTATTTCATCATGCATTATTTAAAAAAAAAGTCACAGCTAAGGTGATGATATTATTAACTTGGTAAAAAAAGCAATTAAAATCTTCAAAGAGTGAACTTTCAAATAGCACAGCAACACTTAAATGTCATATTTCTGTTGCAAATGTATTTTTAATGATAACATTTCTTTGTAATGTAAATCAGCCGCCTCTCAATTATAACATGTTAATCAAGTTATTTCTCAATTCCTGCCTACCCATCAATGCCTACAAGTCCATCACTTGCCATTCTGTAAAAGCATACTAATTACTTGATTATATTTTAGGCAAGTTTTGCAAATCCAACTATTTTCTTCAAGACAGCATATTATGTGCAAATTTGCCTGTTGTGAGGGAAGGGAGAGCAGAAAACACATTTACCCCTCCCCTGTAACTTCAGCCTAATTCAAAATCCTTCAAGGTAGCCTAACATGTGGGACTTGATCCCAGAAACTGGAAAAAAGGAAACATGGGTACCAACACACTGCTTCCTAGTATCTCATATACATGTGTCTGATGAAAAACACGAGGCTGAGCTGCACAAATACTTCTGAATAGTTTAAAGCACATACCTCAAATGCAGAGCAGGATTTGATTGGGTAGAGGTAAATTTTGGCGACGGTGATGGGCTTGCCACCTTTTCTACATGTTGGCACTGCAGTCTCAGAAACAGCTGCCCTTATGCTTTCTGCCTCAGGCTCCAGTGGCTGCCACCTGCCAGTTGTCTCTGCCTCAGATGGAATATTCCTGAGCTCTCCGTCTGAGATTTGCAGTATTTGAGATAGTTTATTTGCACTGTTAAAAGAAAGGTGGTCATCTGGAACAGACTCTGTCGTCAGCTTTGTAACAGACTGGAAAGGAATCTCAGCATCTGATTTGGAGAGTCTGGTGGCTATGATAAAATTCAAAAAAGTTTGTGCATCTTCAAAAGAAGACATGTAGCCAAAGGATATTCTCACAGAACCAGTGGGACGTCCATCAATTAGGTCTATGTTATCTCCACAGACATGGCCAGCCTAGTTTGAAATAGGAAGAAAAGGAGAGAGCTGTCACGATACTTTGCTTTTTTCGCTCTCTAATTTTACCTAGTTATTAATGAGTCTCTTAAATCTAACCTGAAAAACTGTTTTAAAAAATAGAAGGTTAAGTCATCAATACAAAGAGAAAATGAAGAAAAAACCCTCAATCATCTTACGATTTACTCAGACTATGAAGATAATTTTGAGCTGCTTGTCCTATTCTACTCTAGGGGAAGAGAAACTTCTCAAAAACATATCAAGAATCACAGAAAGGTTGTATGTCCCATGACTGTCAGCTCAGACGATCTCCAGGGATATTCCAGTCTCACCTGCATAATTCAAACTGGGATTCAAACTGTGATGTTATGTTCAGATAAGTGAACAAGCCATGAGACGGTTGATTTTTCTGGGGCAGATTTCTTGATATTCACTGTCAGAAGAGTGCCATTTTATACCATCTTTTCATGGCTTGTGTTTAATAGTCCAAACAGCAGAGAACTAAGTCATGGGGGATTGCAGCAAAGCAGTGACTTGAATCTAGAGCTCAGACATCCAAAGTGACATTGGAATATCCATCAAATCTCTCTTGCTGATCCAGTCAACACATTGCTTTCAGGATGAAGGGAACTAGTCTTTCCTGTAACACTTCCTCCTCTAAAGAGCACAACTTGCCACTCGAAAAAATTTTGTTGAAAAATGAATGCTCTGTAGAGACTTCCATATAGGTACTAATCTGATACATTTCTCATACAAGACTCTATGGAAAACTCTCCCATAAGAGCAAAAGTTTCTCATTCTTTAAGTGAGTCAGTGAGTGATGACATATCACCAGTGAAGTAAGCTAGTCCCACTTTGTTCATCCACTTAATATTAGCTCACCAATGGACTTAAGATTTAATCCTAAATCAGCATCCTATTCCCTAAGTGCAGCAGCTGTTGGGGTGTTTTTTCTCAGAATTTAATTTATGTACACATTTCTGTCACATTAAAAATGGAAATGTGAATAGTTTATTTACATTAAGGCTTTTTTTAAAACAAGAAATGTCACAGGACAGTGAACACATATGCCATTTTTGCAAGGGGAAATAAAAGCCCTACATCTATGTCAAAGCATGCAACACAATAGTGAATATTTTAATGCAGTGTGATGTGGTTTTCATCCTTGACAACAGAGCAGAAGCAACATTTACAAAATTAGGTTGCATCTGTTAATATACCCTTCTGTAACCCTTCTGCCAAGTATTGCTTGATTGACTGAGGAGAGAGGTTCCTACTGTGCAAATAAGTAAACGAGTTCCTACATAACATCCTAAGGAAACTAACCACACTTCTCCAGGGACACTTGAAGACAGAAAGTCCTTCCTCACAGGCATTTTATCATGTAAAACTTCATAAGGGAAGGAAGAATACAGCCAGCACCCTGGGAAAAGACTAAACTGAAGTATATGTGCAAATAACATGATAAAAGATGCCTTCTTCTACATAGTAATGTTGTCAATAACTCATCCTGATCCTTCTCAAAGCACTGATGGGAATGGAATGTCCCAAAATAGTGACTGTGTAACTGTACCACCTCATTATACAATCTTTAGTGATTAAGCATCTCTCCATAAATTTAACTTTAGCCTATCTCCATTAAATTATACACTAAAAGAAGTCATTCACTCCTTAGCAAAATCCTCCTTGTATAAGAAGATCCAAGAGAATTGCAGCTGGTTATTTGGCAATTTTCACTTCAGCAAAAGGGTAGACCCTTTTTTGCTTTCTCAGAGGAGAGAGCTTCCATGGCAAGTCAAAGCACCATTTTGCCAAGGAAGGCATTAAAGAGCTGCGGCAACCTTTAAGAACTTATGCTATCAGTCCTGCATGTAAACGTGTTTGCAAAATTATCTATATATCTCTGTGAAATGATAAGGGAGCTATAATATCATTACTGCCATTAGATTTTTTTAAAAAACTTTTGAAGAACACCATTAATAACATTTTTGATTGTTCTGAATTAATTTACTGTAATTTCAAAGTGACAAATATGCAGACAGGAAGCCTCCTCCACTTCACTGTAATACATCCTGCTATATATCTTTTAATGACGGCTTATGGAAAACATTAGTAATCTTGAAAACAGTCTTTGCATTCATATTCTGAAAATCTAACACCCTAGTAGTCTAAGATGTCATCTAAATTTGCTTCATGCTCTAAGATTCACTGTGTATTTGCCTTTATTGTTTCCTGTCCATTTTGTGTATGTATTTTAAATTGTGACACCTGACAGCAACAGGTCTACAAGACTTGAACATTATTAGGTGGAATAATTAATTAGGATACTTAAAGAAAAACATGGGAGGAACTGTCCAGGAAATTCTGTCTGATATCATGCAATTCCAAAACCAAACAAGAAGGCCCAATTTCGTATTCGCCAATGAAATAATAACAAGCAACACATACTTCTCGGCATCCATCAAATATTTTGTTCCAATACCTCATTTCAATGAACCGAATTTCAGTTAGTTTAGTTCTCTAACAAGGCAAGGGAGTTTACATTTTAAAGAAAGCAAGTCAAATTTAACTTCATTGGTAAAGTCACAGATACTCAAAACCGTGAGATGTGATACACTCACTTTAGCTTTTAACTGCTAATCACATTCAGAAACTAACCTGCAGGTTCCTTTGGATGTCCTCATTGCTTATGCCCAAATGCATCTGGCAGGCTCCCGTGTTACAGAAGCAGCCTGTGCGAACATGTATGTTGTGGAGACTTGCCATGCTGTCCACCTTCCCAATCCAGCAGAAGATATAGGAGAAGAACGAAAAATTGACATTTTAGAGTTGTGGTCAACAAGATACAGTGCTTTAAAGGTATAAATCAATACAGGTAGATTACATCTCTAAACAATTAACAACTTACTGTAGCTTATACCATTCCCATACAGATTTAGTATTTTTCAACTTTGTTACTTCAGCTAGAAGAAAACAGTGGAAGGAGCAGAGATGTTTGCCTTAGCATTGAGCAACTACTCCACACAAAACATACACAATCAGATCCTGAACCCGTAAATGTCAGTACATCTGCTGAATTTTAAAGCTGTGAACAGCTTTACTCACATCAGTGCTGCTAATTACAGACCTGCAGCCTGCAGGTGTTACTCGGTGTCTTGACAGAGCCACCACTTGCAACTGCCTCTGAAGAGAAGCCTGGGGCACCTTTTCAGGTAGCTAAAGAAAACGTTGTGTTCCAAGGATCTGAAACTGCAAATTCTCATTACAGAAACTGATGGCATCTATGGGATTTTGGCACACAAGTGCTGGAAGGATCAGTCCCTCAGTAAAGGAGTAACATTTGCCAAGACAGAGAATGTACTGGAATGTGTCCTTGAGTCTTGCACTTACAACCCCCCAATCAACCAAGACCCTGGTGCATTTCTTTCTTGTGCTGTTTGGTATTACACCATTTCTTTATCATCCACTGAATAATGAATGGGCAGAAATACAATACTTGATGACAAACTAGCATGAATAAATTATGGGAAAGAATGAAAATTATGTGCAAAGAGAACAGAAGAACATGCCTATATGTGCCTCAGAAGGAGACATACATATGCATGTACTGGGAGGACAGCACTGCAAGGGATATAGATTGTCAGGGTCTCATGGCACACCTAAGATACAAGGGAAGCACACCACAGGGATCCTCTTAGCACAGCTAAGAAACCATGGAACCTCACTGCAGGGACCTGGAAATGCTTTTTATTGATCTCAAAAAGCAACAGCAGCAGCTGATAAGATTAGCTGAGCTACCACCATTTATTTCTTTGACGAAAAATGATAAGCATTCCTGGTCAGAGCTGCATGAAATCTGACCCCAACTCTACCACAAACTCCTAAAACAACCATGCACAACTTGCATTAACTCCTCTGTGCTTTTGCTCCTTTTCTACAAAAGGAGAGCTGGGAGCCCTTCAAATGACCACAACCATGCTTCAGACTCAGAGGACTCCGCTCTACCAGGAACAGAATCCTCCATGCAGGAAGCTTGGGCTCAGCTGGATGCACAGCAACAGCTCAGTCTAAAGGGGCAGGAAAGGGAGTGTCAACCAACTCATACTAACTACTTCCCTAACTGTGAGCTCATGTTTCGTCTGAGGTATCAGCATAAATGTTCAACCTAACTTTTGTAGCTGGCTAAATCTCTACTGGCTTTTATTATATTTAACATAAATTCCCTCTGTATAGGACAATGGCCCAATACATACATCAAACACTTTCTGGTATAATTCAGTCTATCATCTGTCTTGATATGTAAATCTTCTATCTTCTGATATATCTGAGTTTAACTGTGTGCACCAAGCACCTTTAAAGTCACTATTTCAGTGGCTAGAAAACTCAAGCCTTCTGTTAGAACTTATTCCATGCTGAAATAATTAAACCTAAATGTATTTAGTTCTTCTAAAAGCAGTTCAAATAGATTTATTGGTTTTTTTCATGTGTGGGGCATAAGGGTCTCTGCACAAAAATGTGCTGTATACAAAAAAACTACATTGCTATAGCGCACAAGTTCTCCAGTTCACATTTAAATGTGTTCTGCACCACTAGTTTAGTTCAAAACTGTTTGATTCTCCAGCACAGACATAATAAAAAATAACATATATACAGATATATATGACATATATATACAGACTTGGAAAGCAGAGAACACAATCAGCCCCGAGATTCCTATTGATGATTAATGCCTAAGAGAATATCTTGTGTTTAAAGCATGTTTCTCAAATTGAAGTTTTAGTAAAAGGCATCCGTTGAGAGAGACTGTTGTGGTGTCGCTAGCTTTGTTTTGTCAGAAGACTTCAATATGGGAACAGTGACATTTTCTTGACGTCTTTTTTCATTTAGATGAGAAAAGTTGTCATTCTCCCAGAGCATGGTTTGTCATGGTGCTAGTGACTTGTGGGCGGATCTGTCGTTCTGTTAATCATGACAAGCAAGGCAGAAACCATGACATACTTCACTACTGAAATTGTGCAGTGTTTGGGCTTATTTACTCTATACACAAAAACCTTTAAAGTATATAATCTTTTTACTATTAATACTTTTTAAAAGGAACATTCCTGGGGCAGCTTTGTCTATCAAAAAGTATGTAGTGTAATATAGTTTCCATGACACATCTTCAAAGGAATTGCAAACCAGATTTTTAATTTTTTTTAAAAAAATTTGTCAAATAAATTATTACTGTTCTTTAATGAACAGTAATTTCATTTTAGCCATGCAATCCAACCCTCACCCACAATAATACTTTATTTGTAATATATATCAATCTTACATTAGACAAGGACTACCGAGACATAAAAAAGTGATGATTAAAGGAATATGGGAATTGTGATTTGGGAGAAAAAATATAAGTTATGAATAGCTTTAGTATTAACTGAAGTTCATTATCAGACATGTGATAATGAGCACAGGTCTTGGGAATGTGATGCACACTTTCCACTGGAAACAATGACACCATGTAAAGAACCAGTAAAGGCAGCACTGCAAAAATATCTGTCCCTTGAAGAGATGCTTGGTTTTCCCTTGGACATATGTTTTGATTTCTTCTCATTTAGTTTCACCCTAGAAATGCACTACTTGGGGAGTTAATTTAATCTCTCTCTGCAGTGCTATCACATAGCAAAACAAATAGAACATAAAACATCTGTTACAGTTATTTCGATGAAGAAAAGCTTCCTTAAATAAAGCACATCTTTAAAATTGCCATAAGGAGCAATAATGGATATTGGTCTCAGGGTTATGAAATACAGAATGTCACTTGCAGCTCTGTCTGTAACAGCAGAGGCTGACTTTTGGTAGCCAGGAATGCGTTCATCAATGAAGGCACAGAAGCATGAATGGTACTAATGATAAGTACACAGCTTAATGTACTTGGACTGTCAGTTTTGGTGATTCTCTGGGTCTGATACTTGGAATTATTGTGCCTTGGTGTTTTAGAGATTAAAGACTACAATTAAACTGCAAAACAAATGCAGAAATCTTGCAGCATTTTTACTGATTTCAGTCAGCGAGGACATGGTAATTAAGCCATCATGCTATCTTAGAGTCCCTTCTGTCTCTCAGAGCCTCTTGGCATTCATTACTTTTTCTGAAGCTCTTTCCTGTGGGCCTGGCCCTGTAGACTGCTTCACACCCCAGTACTTCCCATGTCACATTGTCTTGATTTTTGACAAGCGAAATGCGGTTTTCACACTTCCAAGTCACGGTCTTCAAATTTAATATAGATACATAAAAGAAGTTTGCCTAAACCATTTTTTAAAAACAGTTAATTTTTTTCCATTTCCATGAAGAAATCTTGCAGCATTTTTACTGATTTCAGTCAGTGAGGACATGGTGATCAAGTCCATCAAATCAAATGCTCTCATTTGGTTTTTTTTCATAGTGCTCTATTTGATAAATACAATTTAAAAAAAAATATAAAAAATATTGAAGTGGAGAGCTTTCACTTTAATGCATTACCCTACAGTAGTCCCCTCTTGGAAATCTCGTTGACACTCATCAGGTGGAAAACTCTGAGAAGAAATGAGATTCTAGTCTGTTCTGCTTTTCTATTCCTTGTCACACAATGCACTGGTGACTTCTCTGTGTTTGCTAAATGACTAACTTCTGCTAACCATTCACTTCAGGGCTTCTGGGGTACCCAGTGAAAGCTGAAAGCTTTTCTCTGGCTTCAGGTTCCATTGAAATAAGTCTGGGGATGATACTTGCTGTAGGTACGTATATACTAAATGAGCGCAAAGATTTACAAATAGCACATAATTTCACATTATTCCTAATCAACTAAGTCTAAGAATGATTTCACTAAGAATGATGAATGCTTTAGAAAGCCCTGCTGAAGTAATTCCCATAGGATGCAATTCTGTAGTTTTTATTCAAGCAAGTACTTATTTGTGTAAGTTATCATAAGAATTATTCACATGAATAAAGGAACTTTTTATAATACATCATGAAGTGTTCTGAAAAAAAAAATCAGATAATTCAATACTAGCAAGTACTGTCCTTCAGGAATTGGGATTAGGACTTCTCATTCTGCTTTCTACAATGCCAGTGCCCAAATATCAGAGCAGTTTGTCTGTCTGATGGATTTGCTCATTACAAGAATTTTGGTGCACACCACTGATGGCTGGTTATAAAACAGGCTTCACGATGCTGTTCTCCACGTCCACTGGTAAATTAATTCACTGATTCATGGCATGGAATTTGAGAGAAAGTAAGCTAGCTCTTTCTGTCATCCAGCATTTGACTGTGAAACGCTGTTGCTGATGCAAATGCATACTTAATCTTGTTCAATACAATTTAATAAGAAGTAGGTCAGAAGGGAAAAAAAAACCCAGCACTAGTTTCCAAATCATTTAGTGGGTGGGGGGCAGGGGGAATTTTAGTTGGGTTACAGTATCATTAACTGTTTTAACTGCATGGTTTTCTGCAATAAAATCCTTTATTTTCATCTCCGAGAAATAATTTCAATGTGGGCAGATTCCCTCAGTGTTGAGTAATCTGATCCTCTCCTTTTTGCCTCTCTAGTTGTTGACAATGGTTTAAATTAGCCAAAGAGAGGATGCATATCTCTATTTAGCCTTCATCCATTCATCACTTACTCTGAACAAAATCCCTATGGTAGAAGGCAGTGAAGTATTAGACAGATATTGAAATTTACTAAAATTGTCAAGTTCAGTGTCCTGGATATACTTGCTAAGTACAAATGCTATTTTATCAGGAACTTTACAGTCAATGTGATAATTTTCTCAGCTTGTTTTAAAGACAGCTGAATAGCAGGTAAGATTGCATGGGAGAGAAGCAGGCTGGAAATATTAGCATAATTCAAAATATATGGGTTGCCACTCTGCAGGAATTCTCACTTAGGAGATGCCATATTCATACATAACTGCAGGTTCTTCATGCATAAAGGAGTATCAATAATTTTATATTACTCACAACCAGAAGCTAGAAGATTTCTTGGGGATTGGGTGGCTATAAAGACAAAATGAAACAATGAAACACAGTCTTGCCAATGGATGACCTAAAATTTTTTCAACCATTTTTTTCTTTCCTGCTGTATATGCAAGTGAATTTGGCATGGACCTATCTGAACATAAGTAAACTTCATTAGTCCAAGATCCAGCTATTTGAAATGGAACAGACTGATGAGTAAGCTAAACACCTTGGTTTTCTTTCTTTGATTTGGTATCTTAATTGCCATAGGTCTATCCAACCAATGACACCTTCTGTTCTGGTTTTTTTTTGGGTTTTCCCCCCTCCAGTTCAAACTGCATTCATTGACAATGAAAATCTGGTTTGCTAAAATGATATCAGCAAAATAATGGATTTCAGGAAGAAAGCAAAATAAAGGAAATCAAGCCCTCTGTGGTTTCCTAACTGATTTCAACAAAACATCCTCTTGTGAGTCATAGAAAAACATTTGTATCTCTCCATCCCCAGCTATTTTGTAGGCTAAAGGCTTTCAGTCAAATTGCTGCAAGTCAGAAATGTTGAAGCCAGAGGAAAACCACACAGAGGGACTAAGCTATAACTCATATCAATAGGGATAAAGAGGAATGTAGCAGACTAATACAGGTGGAAATAATGCCTAGTGCATGCTACTGAAAGTCCAGTGACATAGGTTTAATTAATGTCACAGTCAAAACCTTCTCCAACTTTTCCTCTTCCTTTTAAAGCAGTTAAATCCTCTTCTGTCTGTATTTAACTCCTGAAAATAGGGATAAGAGAACACAGGGAAGTTGTGGGGTCAAATTCCCATATTACTTTAATTAGAGTAATAGGATCCTATACAGTGGTGTGTTGGGTGTGGGGTGTGGGGGCAGGAACACGCAAACAAGGAAGCAGAGTAATAGAGAAGGTGGGGGCAGTCTCTTTTTGTCTTGAAAGGATTCAGATGGTGGACTGAAACTAGACACTGCATGCATTCAAAGGCAGCTGATCTGCTTTTACCAAGATCAAGGACAAGGGAATCCAGTGGAAGCTGTCAAAAGTGCAGTTCTTTTCCTGGTACCATGGGGTTTTTCTCCACATTTCTCCCATGTGACAAGGTCTGTAGTTTAGAGCCACAGTTTGGCCCTGTTACCAAACAGAAGCTATTTAGCCTCCCTCGTTCATCTCAGATTCTTTCATCTGAACAACTATGAGCATCTTTCTTTTATCTCTTTTCGTTTCCTTAGCAACGTGCAAGGACACTCCAGAGAAACAGTGTCAGACAACACCTTCAGTCTAGTCTTTCATGAGGCTTTCTAACCTTGATAAGCTCTGATGTGCAGTTTAATAGTAGGCAATTTCAAGCACACTAACTCACATGTGTCTTTGTCCCCTGCAATGAGATAAAACAGAAAAGAACTCAGCCTGTACTCTGTCACTACTACCTCAACAAGAAGAGAGCTTCATTACCTACTAGCCAGGTTTGCATTTCTCACATTGAGCCTCCGAAGTACAGCACCTCTTTATGTTCAGTCAGTGATTAACAACTATTATTATATTCAGACCTAGATCAACGAAGCTGCCTCCAATATTGTAAGCTCCTTTCTGCAAGGGCTGTCTTTGAGCACCCAGTGCCATGTCACAAAAGCAAAGATCCAGATTGTAATGATTTCTTGCCAGTTTGAAGAAACAAGGTGCCATTTATTGACATGCCAGTGTGGTTTACTGCATTGCTGTTATCTCCCTGGTCCAAGACATCCACAGCACAATTGGAAACTAATTGGAACCAAGGAAATCAGTATATGTTCAACAGGAATCTTCACAACAATCTTTTTGTCCTTATAATCTTGTTTGCATTCAATTGTGCTAGTCCATCTGCCATTCCTGGCTTCCTGAAATCAATGGCTAAATCCATAGCTAAAATCAATAGTGAGTAATCACCTCAGCAATTTTTAGGTAGCTATTGGGAAGATGGCCAAAAATCCCATTAAGCAAGTTAGAGAACATTTTTCTTTCCCTGAGTCATCAAAATTAATATAATGAATGGTTATGCTTCTAAAAGCATTAGTGTAACTAGCTCAGAGTCATATGACCATTGCTGCAAAGCCATTCTTAGCTGGAATTAAAAAATGCTGGATTTCCATTTTCTGTGGCCCAGATGAAGAAATGCTGCACTTACAAAACTGAATGATTGTTTTACATGGAAGTAAAAAGAAACAGATGGGGAAAAAACCCTAAAAGGATTAAATATGAAGAGCAACAAAGAAGTCTTGCTTAATAACTTTCTATGAAGATTTATTTCAAATAGGTTAAATGTAGTAAGAGGTTTCCTCCCACATTGCTCACTTTCTCCTGCAGGAATGTGGTATGAATTTCCAGACAGCTACTGACAAGTAGTACTAGGCTCTGGTCAGTCTGATCCAGTTGACCTGGTATCAACTTCCTGTGCATGGGAAATGCTGTAGCTCATTTTTTTTTCACTCCTGTAATTCACATGTTGCCATTGCTCTAATTCTGTACCTATACACCCTGTGTACAGTGGGATGGAGATGATCTTCTAGTGAAACTTGAAATATCATCTAAGACACAAACAGCAATTATTTTGAGAAATCTACCCACTTCAGGTATTGCCTGGTCCCTTTTATCAGGTAATGATAAGCAGTGATATGAATATGTATTGAACCAGCTGTGTGTATATACAAATGTATCCGCCACTTGATATCTGAAGATTTGACAGTATTTAACATATTTTCTCTCCGCTCCTGTGAGGTGAGAGTAAATTGGGAAGATAAGGCATTGAATCTCTCAAGGTGACACTGAAAGCCTACAGCAGAAGGAGGGCATTTCACCTGGCTGTTCCCAGGTCCTGGTTACTAATCTAAGTCTAGCTAAACAATTCCTTAAGATATTACTAAAGGAAAAGGAAGCTTTTGAAAGAGAATATTGTGAAACCAAAGCAAAAAAAGTGTACTTACAGTATGAAAGCACTTCCAGAACTGGCTATCACCATGATATTTACCTAGAGCAGCTACCTTTTTGTGCATTTCCCATCCTGCCTTACACTATTTTGTCCCGTGTTACTTTTGTTTGCAGACCTGTCCAAATACAAGCAGATGGAATAACTTCTACCTGCATATACTGCTCTGTCACTTCCCATCACACCATATAACACTGCTTCATGCTTCTTGTCCAATTCTTCTCCCATCTTGGATATCTGAAATCCTCTTTTTTCTGCTTTCCTGCCCAAACTGGTGTCTCTTTCTTTGTCCAATACATGTAAAAAGGGACTTTAGCTGCAGTGCAAGAAATTTAGTTTAATTACTAGGAAATATTTTGCAGTACTGAGTATAGTGCTGCCTGTAAAACGTAAAAGTTGTTGCCATCTCTGAGAGTGCAATCATGGTGTGGTTATTTGTTTCTCACTTTAATGAAGTTCCAGAACAAATTGCCTCTGGTAAGAAAGGTTTAAGTAAAGATGACCACGCAATTCTAAGATATATTTTTCTCTCTCTACATCTCAAACCACAGGGTTGAATTTAGCTCGGCTGCTAAACTGCTTACGACACAATTCACTAACACAGAATGCTTTGGATACAGAAGGATAAATGGGGTTGAAAGGAAAATGAAATTTTATTTGTGAAGTCTCATTCTGATTTTGCCTTCTTCAAGCAGGGTGCTAATAACACCAAAGTTTTGGGTTTTATCCCTGTATGGGCCATTTACTTAGGGCTAGATCTGATGATCCTTGCGGATCCAACTCAGAATATTCTGTGATCTGGAACTAAAGATTATATTCCTAACATATACTGCTAGCAGAAAGAGGCTACCTGAGAACAGAAGGTGTCACAGTGAGTGGTTGGATATAAGTGATTTGAGGCAACACATTCTGATGGAAGACCCTGGTCTTCACTTCTGAATGATAGAATGCAAGGGAGAAAAGGAAAAACCCTGCAGGTCATCAAGCTAATCCTTACATTACATTAATTCAAGGGTGGCTGAGATGGAGGAGAGTGAGACAGTGGGCAGTCACTGAGCAGTCACCAAACCATTTTATAGATTTAAACTGAAGGGATGCACACTAAATGTTGTCTCTTGAGAAATGTTATTTTTTTCCTTTTAATTGAGAAATGGGTGAAGAAAGTCAACTCAAAGTCTAGACATCCCTTCACTCTATCTAGATTGATGAGGGTGAGCCAGGACATGCTAATGTAGACTCCTAGGCAAAACTGATTATAATCTATGTGAGCAGGGTTCTGAGTCTTGAGAGGCAAAACTCATTCATATGCAACACTGCAGAAGAGCCTTCCTTAGGCAAACCAAAATGTTTACATTCTCTGTCTTTGGCAGCTATTCCTGTTATAGCAGTTTGTCTATCACACACAAGTGTGAAGTGGTAGGCAAGAAGGCTGAGACTGCTAATGGACTGATGCTCATTCCCTTCCTGACAGGATCTTTAGGGGACATGGCAAGCATATATGCTCACTAAGGGAACTTTTGCAGATAAGCCAATCACAACAAGTTACTTGTGTTTAGGTTCAGGCTCCAAGCTAAGGAGGCAATGTGAAAAAGCAGAGTAGGGATGGATGCTGGTAATCCACAGCTGAAATGTGAAATGATGGTCATTTTTCAAAAGACAGCCATGATGGTTTGCTCACTTTTTAAAGGCCATTACTGGCTCCATTACACACAGGAGGAGAAAAAATATTGTCTCAGAAGATCAGAGTGGAAAAAGAAAAAGTCTGATAAGGGGAGGGCTATTTTTCACTACTGGCATAACACTGAACTGAAAGTTGTGGCTGGGTAAAAGCTCTCCAGTGCATACAATTCAACAAATGTTTCAGGTAAAATTCCATCTGGCCATCTGTGTCTCCTACCTCTTTCCCTTCTTCCGGCTTCCAAACTGACTTTATAGAATAAAATGTAAAGGGATTATAAAATCACTCTGCAATTATCTACTAAATATACAAAGAGAATTTCATAGGTCTTGTCTCCCTATGAAAACAAAGAGAAAATTTTACCAATTATATTAGCATAAAAGGTCTTCCAGAGCAGAGATGGTGATGTTTTTTCACATCTGCAAATGTGAAGAGAACATACAACAACATTTGCACTTTGGCCCAGTTTATAAGAAATCCACATTTTTATATGTATGATTGTAGTTTCAAATCTATGTTTTCTTTTATGACCATTCCATGTCTTTGACATTCAAATCAGGTTGGACTTCATAGAGTCCTATGCAAGTTTTTGCTAAAAAAAAAGAAGGCAAGGATGCAGATTGAAGCTGAGTCATTGCTGCCAGTGTTCGAGAGGCTGGAAAAGAGATGGGGATGACAGAACACATGACATTCATATATGCTGAAGGCTGCAGATACTCATTAATTAAAGAGCTGAAGAATCTCTGTGTGAAGAGTTTGCTGCATTCACTCAGCACCAGGTATATATCTGTAGCACCATCTTTTGTTACATCACAAGCCCTCTTTAAAGTCTAGGGATGATTGCTTTTCTTTTTCTGGTAGCCTCACAAGGAAGCAGAAGATTGACAGTTTGCTGCTTTAATGTCAACTCTTCTGCTTCTATCCTGCAGAGGTCCTTCATCTCTACCCCTGCACTTCCACACCTTTCCAAATTACCAGTCTGTCATCTGTCCACACTTCATTAGCAGCAAAAACTATAATGCTGGGGGATTATCCATTCTTGACTAGACAAGTATATATGAAGAAGCCACTTGGCAAAAAGGCCATCTTTATGTCCTGGGCCTGTCAAGTACTTGTCATAATTCAACCCCTGTTTCATAACAGGGGCTTTTTGATGCTGCAGTGCAAATAAACACTTAATAAAATGACAGAGGCGCTACTGCAGAGGACAGGCATCTTGTGTGAAAAGAATACAGGTATCCTCCCAAGTGATTTCAAGAACAAATTACTACCAATAGTAGTCTATGAGACAGATTTACTGAAGGAAATAATTTTCATGGAAAGTATTTGGTGCAGCACAAAGGAGGAACTTTAATGCAGTTTTAGTGCTCAAAGATGACAGGTTTATGGAAATTTCAAAACCGTAGTAGTTTTATTTCTAGATAAAGAAATGTTCCATGAAAAATCTAAATTAAAACCAAAGCTTTTGAGTGACTATTGTTGTTTAGAGTCCATAGGTCTTTCTTATTTGTTTTAATTACCATTTAGAGCAAAAACCCCTAAACTAGTAATTAAACTGTCAATTAAACCAATGATACATATACTATACAAGACAAGTTTATTCCAAATATAATATTCTAAAACAGTGCTACCGTTCAACAGTCACAAAGAAACATTTAAACAAAAAAGCAATAGCAATTCAACCAACTTGCATAATTATTTCACTCTCCACCCTATTCCTTCTTAACATGCAAATATTTTATATCATCTATATTGGGACAGGAGGCTGTAAAAACTGCTGCCATCTCTGAGAGTGGAATCATGATGTGGTTATTTGTTTCTCACTTAAATGAAATGCCTTCATTTGCTCTTCAGTGCTGCAATGAAGGTTTTACTCAAAGATGAACCTGAGATTGTGGCTATTTCCTCTTGGTGCAGTTGACCCTATGGATGTAATCCAAGAATGTTTGTGTTTACTGGCACAATCTTGCTCTGGTAATTAAGCTGATAGCACTGAGAAATGGATTTCAACCACATCAGCAAGTAAGAGCAACTTTTTTTCCCCATTGCTACACAGACGAAAGACACACTTTTTTCTCTGTTTTCATTTTTCAGCAGTGGTATTACATGTCATGTATTTCACTACACGCCTTTCACATCCTAAACATCTTGGGCTTAGTTCAGAGTTTTGAATATCATGCCAATTATGCAAATCTTGAGGCTTAAATGTAAGCTTGGTATCCTCTGAAGACAGTGTCTACTTATGAAGACTTTCTTGCCAATTTCAACAAATAAACTGCTCCAAGCTTCCTCATAATATTTTCTCTGGAATCAGTTTGCCATATGGTCCTTTTCAGGCTACTAAATGCTAATGTCCAGTCACACTGTGCCCTACAATAGGCAATGGGCACATAACAATTGCCTGTCAGAAAGGCAAATAGAACTGGTTTGATGCCTGGTTATAAGTAATTAATTATATATGGGATATCATTCATAAAGGAATAGGATGTTCTGTCATTTCTCTTTTAATAGACAAAGATAACCTGAGTCATTATCTGGTGTCAACTAGTAGAACTTATGTCAGACAGAAATGCCATCCAATTTTCCCTTCATAAAAATTTCCCAAAAATGTTTTCTGGGAGCCTTCTGAAACTCTGCTCTGCTGACTCCACTGCATTGCATTAGGAGACTGCCCAGTGAATCCACATGAATGTGCAGATCATAAACACAATCAAAGCAGAGGACACTATTTCACCTCCAAACAATTAACAAAAGTATTGAATTTAACTTTGATTTGAATAAACCTATATAAATTTAGACATGCATGCGAGTACGAAGAGATTACACCGTCAGCGTACATTCTGTTGTATGTATTTGCTTTGTAATCATAAACAAGAAGCAGCAAAGGTTTTTCTCCCCCATAACTTCTCTAAGGTGTCTATGAAAGAATTTAATTCCATAAAGAAGCCAATTTTATATATATATATATATATATCACACATACTGTTGCTTTGGAAAGAATAGTGCTTGTTAATTTCTAAAAGTCATTAAATTGCATATTATTTTAATTAAATAAAGTACTCTAACAGGCACTGCAGATGAGAATGGGATGCATTTGAAAATTTTATAGTTCTTCATTCCATATATGCTAGAAATGTTCAGAATCTGGTGAACAGCACAATCCAGATGATACAGATCAATAAAGAAGATTTCTATGAGCAGCCACTGTAGCAAACAGACACATGGATTCATAAGACTATGAAAGAATTTTTAATTTGAGAGTACAGTTGAGTTTTAAAAAGCGAAACATGGATCAGCCAATTTTACTAAGAAATTGTGAAATTCAGAAATCAGAATAAAGGTTTTGATTTTAATCAAAGAGCAGACACAACATTGAAATGTTTGGGGAGTTTTACAAACTCAGCTGTGTTAATATTTCCAATCTTTTCTGAACACTTTCACACATATTGAAGGCTACATAAATGACTAGTTAATTCCTAAAATGTGGACTGCTTTGAATTGAAATATGGTGAACATTTGCCCTTATTTGGTGGAATTGTCTAAAAAAAAGATGTATGTGAATAAGAGCTTATGGAGTACTCTACATTTAGTAATCTCATGTTCATCAGGTAAACGCCTTACAAAAATATAAAATTCCACACTTGCAGGCTACAAAACAAGAGCTTCACTTATATTCTCCCTTGTGAGAAATAGATTTCTTCTTGTATTCTTGTAGACGTAGCTCCATGTTCCCCTCACTACCCTATTCTCTCAGGAAGCCAAGGAAAAAGAAGAAAGCAAAACAAGAGCACTCTGTTTTTTCTGTCTTCTGCTGATAAGCATGTTAGCTACTGTCCCCTATGTCACCCACTGCCTACACAGTGCCCAGCCATACACACAATTATGGTCACTCTCTGCTCAAGGGACAAAAGCCTGATGAAACTCTATCTTAAAGATACGTGGTATACCTGATGGATAAAAGCTACAAGAAAAGCTTCTGAGAAAGATGGCGTTTAAGGATTTATTGAGCTTGAATCTCACTCTTTGCACTGATCATTCAACTTTATTCCATGGTTCCTCAGGAATATTACAAGAATGTAATTGTTACAGCTGAAGAGTGGTGACTGCATTGGTGACTGCAATATTCTGAGATCTAATTTCATTTGTATGTCAAGGCTCCAAGGCAGTCTCTTTATCAGCTTTTCCAGACTTGCTCTTCAGTTCCCAATTTTGAGTACTCTAAAGAAGGAAGCCAGCAAAAAACCAAACTGCCTAGTCAATGTATTCTGTTCAAACAGCCCACTTCCAAACTTCCTATTTGTGGAGTAATAAATCTGTAAGATATTGCCTCTGGCTATTCTGTGTATTTTGTAGGTGCCAGTATTATTTATTGGATTGCTTTAAAAATGGTGCATATATATGGTGCAGAGCTATGAAGAAACAAACCCAAAACCTCAGAAAGGACTACTGTGAATAACAGATTTCTTTTAGGACACAGAATTCATTATGAACGTGCTTAAAATACAACCATAAACTCAAGTTAAGACAAGAGAAAAACATACCTGTGAAAAGCCGAGCACTTCTCCATTTTCATCGAGCACATTAAAATTAATGATTGGACCTTGGACATCAGGATTGCTGAAATCTGTATCACTGTAAATACGTACTACAGGAGCACCATTGGCATATTTTAAGTTAGACAGCACAGTATAGGTGTAGTGAGCTAATGCAAAGGTATGCTGTTTTATTTTCTCCATTCCACCTGCAAAAGAAAAGTGCACATACATGTCAGGTGCATTATTTTTAGGTCAATGTTAAAAAAAGGATGATTTTTCAGAATGGCTTAGTGTGAGGCAATTAGCACAAATTTGGTAGTTTTGTGTCTTTAAATGCATATACAATTTTCAAATGTTTCTTTCCTCATGTAGAAGTTTCAGAAGTACTGTTGCACCAAGGATTTATCTATAGTTAATCTACTGTAGAAAGCTAAAATTTCACTGAAATGGTTTACAGGAATTAGAAGATTACAAAATATTGTTCCAGCCTATACATAAAACTAAAAATAATACAATTCTAAATGTAATGGCAAAATAAAAATGTCATTTTACAAGGAATTCACTTAAATAATGAAGAATTATTCTTCCAAAACTTCTTTCTATAGAAGAAACTTTATAGATAAGTTTTCACAGAACTTGGCTAGGAAAAAGCATAAAGACACTTTTTTTCTTATTTTTGCTTCACTGCAGTTTGGAAGAGAGAACTGCAGAGAATTCCTGACAGATGAAGATCTTTTCAACATCTCTGCTCTTTGAGGAGAGGTTGTGTCTTTGCTAGATGTCCCCATTGAAGGGGCTTCTATTATGCACACTATACACTGCACCACGGTGGGTCCAAATCATGTGGAAAGAACAAAAACGGGTAAAGAATCACCAAAGACTTCCTGAAGTAGAAGAGCATTTTTCTTTGTGGGTTTTAGATCCAGAGTATTTTCTGTAATGCTGAGTATCCTATTTCATGCTCATGAGCATGTTCCACATTTTATTTTACCTTTTTTAATCAATCTTTGTAGCCATGAATCTCACACTTCTGTGCATATTACTTTTATACCTGAGTATCTGGGAAGTTCCATACTTGAATTGAAATTTTATAATCTTGTTGAATTCTGTGCTTTGATACATAAAAAGAGAGTGTCATTTATGAATGTATATAAAGGAAAAAATAAGATATATTTCTTCTGACATGCAGAAGAACTGCAGCAGCATCTGTTACTTCCCTTTTTTTTAAGTTTCTCTATTATGTGCTATCTCCTTTCGATAAATTGGGAAAGCATACGTTAAAAGCTTAGTAACAGATTAGATATAAGGTGGAAGTAAAATTTTTTTTGGTGCTGAAGAATAATAAAGAGGAATAAGACATTTAATGAGATACTAACATGCAAAGCACTTGCAAGGAAGCGTGCCAGAAGCTAATCAGTGCAATTTCTAGATGTTACCCACAGTAAACTTGGCAAGCATCTCTAGAACATTTTGGTCTGAAAGATGATTTGTATTTGCTGAGAATAAAAGATTGACTAGTCAGAAATGTTCTAGTCATTCTTGAGTAGAAGTTAAGAGTCTTGAAATAGCAAAAAAGAAAACCAAAACCACACACAAAAAGTTATTTCTGAGCATTTGCCAGAAAGTAGCTGTCTTAAGAGGTGACTGCCTTGTCAGCTTCTGAGATGTGTCTAATCTCCTGATTCAGAGCTTTTCCAAACTGACAGGAATCTTTTAATAGAAGATTAAAGCACTGTCCTTGTGCCTGGTTGAAGAAATCTCTTATTCAGAAGTTTCAGTCACTCATTCAGAGCAATCATCCTGCTATCATTTCTATATTGTTTTCAGCTATTCTCCTTTAAAGTTTCTTAATCACATTTCCTTGTTCATGAGCGAGAAGATGATGAGTCCTTTAATTATTTATTCTGACAAATCCAAATGCAATAGCCTGTAGTTGCTTTCCTGCCCTGTGATTGGAGAAAGGAAGCTGTGTTGCCAGGGTCCCATATTTTTATGTAGGCGAATAGGTGGTAATTAGGCCTGATGTCACAGAAAACCTTGTGGAAAAACTGCCAACAATCTGAAATTTATTCTGACAGAAAAAGGGATATATTCAGAAAATAGCTGTGATTGATTTTTATTTTGTCCAACAAAATTATCTATACTATGTATTACATAAATCCAGTGCTTACCTCATCTCCCTTCTAGGGACAAGAATGTAAGCAAGAGAAAATAAAACCTAGAACAAATCTCTGAGAATAAAAGTAGTAACACACCATAAGCCTTTTGTAAGACTTACAATTCAGAAAAATCGATACTTCACTTCAAGAAGGTGCTAGGAAGGACTCAAGTGGCCTGACTCCTTCTCAGTTTAGGGATTTTATTCATTACAGCTGCATTATTTCATTAAGGTGAATTGCATCTAGGTGGTCCTTCAGCACAAAAACTGCTCACAGTTCACCACCTGCACTCATCAGGGACTTGTTCCTATAGCATAACTGTAAGGACTTCTGTGTTAAAAGAGAGACTTCTGCATTTGTGTGGATTAATATGCCCCTTATTACTTTGTCTTCGTGTGTTATTTTTTGACATTACATTAAACCAGACATGATCATTTAATTAATTCTTCTTCCCAGTAGCACCAGATTTTTCATGCAAATTGTTGCCCCAATGATTGTCATATACTTTTGCAGTGGTAAACATTTTGAGCAGAAGAGATTGACAAAGCAAGCTTGTACAAACCTCCTTGCCAAAGTATTCTAGCAAACCTATGGGATATGCTGTTACACCTCATATTGCTGATGCATGTTTGCACACTACAGCATTCAGATAGGTCAGCACCATCTCAGACCTGCCATCCCAACTTGTACCTCAGTCTGGATATTGTTATGGAAACTAATACTTTTCAAGTATGGAAAATTCTGCCACTGGATAACCCACAGATAAATTTATGATGTCAGCTCTTCCATAGGAATTGAATGCGTGCATATGCCTCTCCAAAGAGACTGTGGGACAGTTAAGTCATATGGAAGAGAAGGAGAAGTTATGTCACACTTACAAGAGGGTACAAACTGTGTGCATTCAAACTATTCACAACTGTGATGGTGGTGTAGTAAATCCACTGCTTGTCTTGCCTGGTGATAACATGTTGTATTTGCATTACCTCTGTCTTGTTAGCTTCTTGTTCTATGGAGAATAGAATAACATTTTATTTTTCCAGTGGAATTTTGTCTAATCAGATAATGCTGAGATATACAGATGTCCAATAAGTATTCAGTGAAGAATGCTTCTGAGCTCACAGGGAATTGGTTTTGCATTACATAATGGCACACATGTAATGGAGTATCATCTACTCTCTGAAAGAACCAAGATTTCAGCAGCCCAAATGTACAAATGTTATTCTTCCTGAAAGAGCTGGAGACAAATAAGTGTATGTCAACACCTATAACAGATTTTGAATAAAGCGATTAGGATAAAGCAGAGACTAGAAATGAGCCTCTAGAATGAAAGCTCTGGTGCTTAAGGTTTTCAGGCTGTACTCATAAACCTCTGTGATCTGCATTCAAATACATTTCTTATCTCTCTTATTATGAGAAGCTAACTACTGGAGATAAGGAAGAAGAGAGACATAAAACAAATATACAGTTATTGTTCTAATTCAGTGTGAAAAAGCTACAGAAATTGAGGTTTAAGCGCGACAAATTCTCTATCACTCCAGTAAATCCAATCTCACATGTATCTTTGGATAAGAGAAAGATCAATGTGATTCACTATCCGTCAGCATCACCTAATAGGAAGCAACAAGGCAGAGAAATAATGAGCTGAAATCTCAGAAAACCAATCAGCATGGAGTGAAACCAAGATGTAGCCACCTTCTGCTGAATCCCAAATGAGACAGATCACCACGCAGGACTGGTGAGTCAATGTGCTAATGAAGCCATAGAACCTGGAAATCCTGTCAAACATTTGCAGTCCTTCCTTCACTTCCTCCAAGAAGCATACATTAATTTCTGAGCTTTTTTTGGTGTTCTTTTTTACATAGAACTGAATGTCTCTGACTGAGGTCCATCACCTATTTAGTGTTATTCTTCCCACTAAAAATCTCTTGAGGATGAAAACTTGGGAATTTTTTGCTGATTTGAGTGCTTCAGTTTTAAATCACATTAAACAATGTATTCTAACCACTGCTATTCTTTAGCACTCCTGTTTTAAATAGAATGCTGCAAACAAGAAAATGAAATATTCTTAAGCTGATCCAACTCCCTGCCCCAAAAGTGCAACCCTGAAATGTTATAAATGCAATACATGACAAGAAAATAAAGAAAAGAAAATATAACCAACTTGACTGGTCATCCCTTGGCAGAGCTTCTATATTTACCAAGAAAATATTAAATATACCCATTCCTGGTGAGTTTTGCCCCTTAAATGACGAGAATAGCTGCCCAAAGTAAAGCCAAATCTAGCGACTGCCTGTTTCCCAGAGTGAGGAGTTACAGACGTCTAGAGGAAAAATATATGAAAAAAGGAATGTAATTCCTAATCAGCTACAATGAAGTAAGCAATATATATATATTTTAAAAACCCTAAATTATGAAAATGTCCTTATGAGTTGTCTAACAGGAACTTTAGTTTTTAAAACAGAACTAAAACATTAGTTTTTAAAACAGAACTAAGGGTATAAAAGCCACTCAGGGAACTTGAACATTACAAATAATACATTAACATTTCCTTGGTGTCAACAGAAAAGAGCTCCTCTGATGTAAGAGAACTGCAATATTGGTCATAACTGTTACCAAATCTCATCCATTTAATTCAAAATAAACCACTGTAAATGGCTTACCAGCCAATTCATAAAAATATCTATCATCCACACTCACAGAAAAGGCATAAGGCTTGGACAGATTGCAAAAACCTCCTTCACTCTGATGCACACAATCAGTTCAATCAACTTGATCTATAAAACATATGTAATAAATATTTGGGGAACACAGAGTGGGGTGGACTGTGACTGTTTCTGCAGCTAAGGTGACTGCATTTGAGAGCAAGGGTAGAATCTGTGTCCCCAGTTATTATTGGTACTTCTACAAAAATAATGCAGGCTTCTTTCTAAGGCTAAGATGTAACAAAAAGAATTACATAAAAAGAAAATTCCAGTTATGAAACTATGGGTTTTTTTCCTGAAAAGTACATAATATGGTTTGAAAGTACATAATCAACTGGCAAGATTCCATTTCACAAGATCAGTGTCCAGATTGAAACTTTAGATGGACTCCTGCAACCTAATTATGTACTTTCTGTGTGTCCAAAACAGAGAGCCATGTTACACTCTCAACACAACTAAATCCATGCAGAATTCAATGGGTAATAGGGGGACCTTTTACTCTCTCAACTCTAATTCTTTGCATAATAGCTTAAATCCTTTTATACTTCTCCTTCTCCCACACCATCTCAATAGTTTAAAACTGTGGGAAGCAACTGCTTAATCCTCTATTTGGAATGTTATACTGAAACCAAACATGAAACACATATTTGGTCTTTATCTTAATGAACAGAAGGTTCTTTGATGCCCCATCTCCCACTTCTTTAGAGCAGCTAATTCAAATTCTGTTTTCACACAGTGAGGGGAGTTCGAAGTCTCTGTTCCAAACAAAACGAGCAGCGCATTGTGAAAGAAGCAGCTCCTAATTTTCAAACATCATAATGAGGAATACTTTGCCTTTTAAAAAAAGTTTTTTGGGAGCTGCATGAAAGTTGTACATGCCAGCTGTCTGTCTCCCTTTTTTTTTTTAGTTAATATTTTAATTACAGGTACAATTCAATTTCAGTTAATTGCTTCTTGGACTAATAGCTATCTAAGAATTCAAATAAGCTTCAGGTAAGATACATTTAATTTACTGTTTGCTATTATGAGATTTCCTTTTTGAGCCAGGGGAGGGCATATAATTCTGTCCATCCTTTCTTTTCTTCCGTGCCTATGCCATACTCTCAGCAGAGGTAATAATTTCAGGATGACTTTTCAAACCAGAAAACCAGCAACGTAAAAGATGACTGGGGAGTCTTTCTCAAAAAGGCAGAGTGCCTCTTACACTTCATGGAAGCAGCATTCAAACTGCACCTCTAGAGTGCTGGATGGCATGAGCCCGTGGAGATTTCTGTGAGTATCATCCCTTAAAGTATGTTTTTATGTGACACTCACATTTTACCTCTAAAGGCTATATCTCCCAAGGTTTTTATCAGTCCAGCAGAACAACTTCTGCTTATGATTCTGTCATCTTAAGGACAAAATGCAAGAGAAGCGTGCACTATAAAAGCACATGAATTCTCCTGGCAGCTGTTAGAAACTTGAATATTACATACAGGCCAGTTTTCTGCTTTATTATGAAATGTCTCTGTCCTTCATTTAATGGAGCCTGCTATGCACAATTTGAAATCAGCATGTGGAAGCATAACTGCTGCTTGTTCCCTCGAATTTTAACTCTCCACAAGTAGTCTGCTAATATAAGGCAGAGCATAAAGCTCTTTGTCTCACAGCTATATAAAGGGAATTTAGAAAATGCAAGATTAGGCAGTAAGTCTTATGTTTTCCAGCTAATAAGACTAATTTGATCCTAATTTTTCATGAACAATTATTTATTACTTTTTAACTTACTTGAGTTAGGAGCAACTTTCTAATCTACTGTAAAATAGCTGGAGGAGAACTTTTGTCATCTGCTCAGCTAAACTAATACTATCATCAGATCTGCAGTTACGTTGAATTCTTCCAAAAAATAACTATTCTGTAAGACCCAGCTACCAGTGCTACTTGACAGTATCACGATTTTCTAACATCTCTACAGTTTTGTGGGTTGTTTGTTTTCATTTTCCCCTGAGAGGAGGTGCAGACCAATGGATACAAGCAACTTGCACCAAAAATACACTGGATATAAAGAGAAATCCAATTGTTGGAGGGGGTTGTGGGAGGAAATTTTTCCCTCAGCATCAAGAGAACCATTTAAAATATTCTGAAAATCCTGACAGCTTCCTTCTTCTCCTTCCTAAGATGACAGATCCAAGTCTAAAGCCCTGCTAGGATATAAATCAGTTCTGCTTCAAAACTCACCCTGCCTGCATTAGGTGAAGAAGAATGGCTAATGCTGTGCCCAGAATTCACATCTCAGTATCCACTGGTTTGACTCTACTTTCCTATAGTTTCCTATAGGTTTTGTATTAGCAGAACAATTAACATAACATTTTTGGAATCTCTCTGTTAGTGAAATACTTTGATGTCCAAGGCAGCATATGGATTTGCAGTACAGCTTTTTCCCTACTCATAATTTTGGTTGGACACCTTTACTCTTTTTCCCTGGCAATCTCTGGACCAAGACTTTTCCTGCCAGCATACGAAGTAGTGGGATGCTCCATCTCTGCTCTTGTGCAGCCTCTGTATCCTGCTCTTTCTAAGGCTCCACAGAACTTTCCCATCATAGCAATACAGAAAATACCACAAGTTCATTTAATTAAACCAAGAATCACAATACACTAAAAGAAAAGTTTCCACAGGACGAATCTTGAAGCATGATGCTGAATAATGATGGAACAAGAAAAAAAAAAATCACTCGATTTTCCCATTCTCTATTTGTAACATTCAGGAATACAGGAAGTTAGTAAAATAATTTCTATCCATTTTTATGAAAAGAACAATATTTTTCTTAGTGAAATTTTGGATTTATTGACACTCATATATTTTTAATATCCTTAAAGTATGCTTTGCCATTTGTTTTGCATTTTCAGACTAGGTCTCTGCTGGTACTGTTATTATAATAAAAATAACAGCTACCATGGAAGGAAGGTGTTATTAAAGAAACAGTAGTAATAAAGCAAATACAATGAATTGTAAAAACTGCCTTGAAATTTCTCTAATTTGATGTCTTAATCATTAAGAAGCATGCAGTCAGTATTAAAAAGTGCTCTGAATGCTGGAACCTCATGCTAAACTGAATCATGCCAGGCCTTCTCCGAGGCTTCTAAACCAGGGTAATGTTGTTTAAATAATTATCTCCACTAACATCACAAGAGAGACCTATAGCTAACATATAATCTGCCCTGAGGTCACAGCATTAAGTCTGCTTTACATCAGTTACTGCTCTTTTGAGGACCAAGAGGTGACCCACTGACACACCTTCCCTCCTGTGGCTGTCTTTCCTGACTGGACGTAGCAGGCTCAGACCTCTTGAAGTTCATTGCTGAGCTTGTGAGATGTGTCAACACACAAAGGATTTCACAGACAGGGAAAGGATAAAATGAGAGCAAAAAGTGGCCACTTTGGCCCAGTGTTACATGTTCTCAACACACAGGTTTCAGCAATGATGTTCTCAAGAGTTCATGCAATAAAAGTGAGATGCCAGTACTTCTTAAGGATAGCCACTCCTGTAAAACAGCACCAGGTTTTTTATAAGCAGAATGTCCTGCAGTGTTGGCTGGCATTAATTAACTTCTGGGAGGTTTTTATTACACTGCTCATTCCTCTGAGCTTCTGAAACCCACTGCACCTAGAAGATTGTGTGGTCTCCATGTTAAGGGGCTGATGAGAATTAAGAAAGTGTGCTGGATTAAGACTGAACATTTGTAGGTATTTTAGGTATTTATAATAGGTATTTTACTCAACTGTAAGTTCAAAGAGCAGATCTACTAAACAGAAGGCTAGAAGAGAAATCTTTGGTAGAAAATGTTAATATTATAATGTAATTTATTGCAGTTTTTGCTTCCTTATAAAGACTAGGTAGTGTGCTTCTGAAAAAAATAGCCACTCTTGGCCTTATATCAGCTTCAATAAGCTATAACACTATAAATCAGTCAAAATCTGTACTTCAGATTCAGTTCAGAAGAGTTGAAGTATTGAAGACATGAGCAATTCTTATGTGCACCACTTTCTGTCTCATGCTGTAAATCAAGCTTTACAGTGAGCTCGGGAACTGCCTCTGAAGAACTCGGGCAAGGTTAAAAGAAAACACTGATGTGGGCAAGGCACTGGTGAAGGATGAGTGCTGCCAACACAGAGGGAGCCACTGACAGGGAAAAGAAGCAAGGCAGCATGCACTGAAGAAGCCCTGGCCTTTTCCCATGGCACCCATTACATTCTGAGCTCTGCAGAAGGAAGGGAAAAAGAGTAGGGACTGCTGCAGTTCTGTAATAAGGGGTAAACAAATGGCTTGAAAAAACCCATTTTCCTCATTATTTCCATTTCAGGTATTTCTTACAACAGCAAGGCTTTAGAATTGAAGATCCAGCTCAAGGCACTGTTCATAAAATTCCATTTTTAGGTAACAAGGAAAAGGCAAACCAGGAAAGGTTCTCTTCCTACAAGGTAGGGTTGAAGCTACAATGAGATGTGGAAGTGCCCAGATTCATTTATGTCTTCCCTTGTGGAGCTAAACACTCTAGTTTGCTACCACACATAACAATAAAACAATGTATTTTGTTTCTCTGGTTTCTTTGGAGCTCTCAGTTTTTGGAATGCTTTTTTTCAAATCCACCAAAGTGATAATAGTGGCTACTGCTCTTCAGACTGTTCTATGAGAATTATATTTTAAGATGTTAAAGAACACCATCAGGGCTAATGAAGGAAAACATCAGAAACAGCAGCTCTTCTCATGGTTTTTTTTTGTTTGTTTTGAGGGTTTTTTGTGGGTTTTTTTTTTTGTTTTGTTTGCTTTTTTTTTTTGTTTGTTTTTGTTTGTTTGTTTGGGGTTTTTTTGTTATTTAGTATTACCTACCATGCATTTCTTTCTTCCTTTTATGCAGCATATTTTCCAAAGATACCTACAATGCCTTTATTTGTAAATGGAAATATTCAGGGGAGAAGCAATTTAAAGAAATAAATACACAGACAATCCTTATTACTTTCCTTTTCATTCTTGCCCCACCAAGTGCAGTCTTACTATTGTAAATGAAAAGTATGACCATGAAAAGAGCCTCTTATTCATCCTGAAAAGGAAACCCTCAGAAATGACTCACATTGTATATGGCTATTATGCCTAACAGGCACTGAATGTTACTACTGTTGGCAAAGAAAGTTGGCACAATGCTCAGCTCTGTGACCTTTGGCTACCCAGAGGTGCTGCACAACATGAGATATGCAAATGCCATACTCAGACAAAAGAATCTGTTTTCATATCTTAGCCTTGAATTACAAAACTTTTTGATGGAATATGTTCATCTCTTTCTTTTTTTTTTTTTTTCCTTTCTTGAAAGGTGCTTAACTCAATACATGAGGTAATTTGAATAGCTGCAATAGCACACACAAAACATCCCAGTAAATAACATCGTCTTGTTTTGGAGTATCTAGCTGACCAGTCAGGAGTCCTGGTTTGCAGTTGAAATTAAGGCTATTAAAGATTATTACTTAGTCTATTTCATTTATTAAGTACAACAGATACTCTTGTCTGAATTGAACTAACCAGAATGGCTGTCTCAGGCTGCCAAAGATTCTAGCATTTATCTTGACTCAACCTCTAATATTTTATTGTCTCAACCTTTCTGGCCTCACCACACCTCTGGTGGTCTTACATATGTAGGTGAGGATCCTACAGGAATTATATCACCCTGCTGAGTTATTTCACAGGAGAGAGAAGACACTTAATTCACAGCAGCAGTAAACTTTAGACCAATTAGAAGTGGAGTGATTAATCAAACTGTTCAAACATTTGACTGCAAACCCAACAGGAAAACTTGTATAAATAAGAGCTGTGAATTTAAATGCATGGCAATGCACTTAGAGGCTGCATGTACCAAACATTAGCACAATAATGTTGGCATTTCATGCAGAACTGGTATATTCACTTACTTCTCCAAAACCTTTCTGCCTTCTTGGATAGGGTAGGAAAAGGGGGAAACAATATGCAAACAACCAGCCCTGTTTCCTTTTACAAGAACAGTAACAGCTCCACAGTTTTGTGGGTTCCCATCTGCAAAATCTTTTACTGTTACTCAGTGGCATTTTCCCGTGAAACTCCTCAATAATTTTTAAAAATTCAAGAATATCTTCAATGTTTAATATAAATGGTTTAAATTTACTGAGTAGTTTTCAAAAGGGAAATTTTCCTCAATCACTTAGACCAAAAGGCAACTGCAAGGACATCGACCTTAGTATGTTGTTCTAGTCTAGGATGACCAAAAGTGACACCAGGATCAGATGAAGCATTTATCAGATGATATTAGCTTGGATTGTGATATGGCTTCTCAACCCATTTCCCTTTCATTATAATACCTGTTAGAACTTCACCAGAGAGCCTTCTCAAAGGAGAACTACAATACTATATGTATAATGTCATATATACACGTGTTATGTATTATATCAATAATACATATATTTATATATGTATTATGTCTTATATCAATACAAACTGTGAAGGAAGGTCACAAGATGCAGGATGAGCTGTCCTTTCAGGGTAATGGCAGGCAGACAACTTGAACTCCCCAGGAGACACAAAGCAGTGGTGACAGCTACACAGCAAGTCCCCCTTCAGCAAACTGCTGAAACTTCAGCAGTTTGGAACTGCCCCAGGAGAATTTGTACACTGGTTAGCAATTTTCCTTTGTCTTGTCTTCTCAGATACTTTGAAAACCATGCTTTCCAGAGTATGAGGAGTCTTATGTGACAAACCTCTTGCTCTTAATTCTTTTTAATAATATTATGTTCTGTCTGTTTTTCTTAATTTCTTCCTGGCTATTCCGATATCAAAACTTCCACATAGTGTTGAGAAGTGATAGAAAACCATACATTTTGATGTAAAGAGAGACTCTTTAATGTCCCAGAGAGTTCTAGTCTATCACATGCCATCTGAAGATAGAAGTTTCACAGGACTAAAACTCCCCTTGTATAGCTGGAGAACAAATAAATTAATTGATAAGTAAAGAAATGCTGGCTCAAGTGCTTCTTTCCTTCTCTATCTCTGAACATGCAAAAAATAAATTGATTAACATCCTGAAGTTATGATGAATCACAGAATTTTTAGGATCAGTAGAAGCTGTGTTGAAACATGTCACCTGTCTTGGATAGAATAGAAAAGGAAAAAGGAAGGGACTATAAATGGAAGGAAGGCTCAGAAAAATTAGTTTCATGGTCTTGCAGAGACTTGACTCACCTGTAAGGTCAGACCAATCAGTCAATCAAAATAATAAAAACCTTTCTTTTTGAGGCCTTGACAATGTGCATCCTGCCAAACGTACTCATTACAGCTCTTTGCTTTTTTCTTTCTTTATCGGAATGATGCTGTCAAGTTCAGTATGTGATTTAATATAAAAGCTTAGATCCTTCTTTATCAGAGCAGATAACAAGAAGTGTTAGTAACAAGACAGCATGTTGATTATTTCTGACTAAAAGCTGAACCTTGAAGGCTCACTTTGTTCAATAGCCAGAGACAGCAACTGCAGTCTTTATTTTCTTCTGCAACTCCCAAGCTTTGACTTAACTCATACCACACTTTCTTGTAACATATGATGAGCTCTGTTACAAAGGATTCATTTCTTTCCCACATCTCATACAGTTCTTTTTTTCCCCTCATTTTCACAGCTCTTTATCGATAATATTCACTGAACTTGGGTACGTGTGATATGTTTGTAATTTTTTCTGAAAATATTCTGTAAGACAGAATTTAAATACATCACTGTACTCCTCAGCTATTTTGGCTTTTTGGCAACGCTGGTATGACTTTCCTGCAGACTTTGTCTCTTCATCTACAAGTAGGGAAGAGATGAAGGAGTATGTCAGGGGCACGAGGCACTTTAAAGTCAGCTGCTTGTAAGCCAGGTTAGTCAGTAATGTATTCAGAGCCTATTAAAGCCGACAGGATCCTCCACAGCTGTAAAGCTCTCCTGCAGTAACCAGCAAGAACATTTTTCCACATCCTATGTGATGCTGGGATGCAGGTCCATCCTTCAAAGTGTTTTGAAATTCTTCCATGCTAACTGAATGCATCCCATTGGACTTCACCTCTTTAGTTTTTTTATTTCATTTGTAGCAGAGACAGTGAGTATTTGACCCAAAGACAGAGGCTGGATCAGCCTGTTTCACACAGCTGCTTGTTGGGCTGACATTTATTTTAAAACTCTTCCCGTCAGAAGAGAATGATCTATTACTGCCACAAAATGGCAAAATGCCAAGAGACAGATTTTGAGAATTTCTACTTCCATGAACAGGAAGATATTATCAAGACTAATTTATGAAAAGGAGAGCAAAATATATCTTTAAGACCACTTAACACAGCCATAAAAATATATAGCTTTTAAATGCCTGTGATGTTATTCAGTTAATGAATAGGTATTGCTACCCTCAGTTTAAAAATTCCAGTTTATAAGATTCTCAGACTCTACATCCTTTTTATTCCCATGATCCCCCTCTTACTCACCTCCAGCTTTTCTCAATTATTAAAGAAAATAATCAATTTCACCAGAACCTGTTGCCACAGGACACCTGCGCCAGGAGCAGGGCCTGGGATCTGGTGCCAGGAGATGCCCAGAGACCACCAGGACACTGCAGGGCTGCACCCTAGTCCTGGGGGGATTGAAGGAGCACAGAGCCCTGGGGTGCCCAGCTCCCGAGAGCAGGTGTCTCAGGAGGCAGAGGATGCCAAAGAGCCATGGAGATCCTTTTGGAGAACATTAACTCCCAGCCTGCCGAGGGGCTGCCAAGCCTTCAGAGAGGAGGACGGGCAGGAGGGAGAGCCCGGTGGTGGGATGAGGCCACACTGAGCTCCCTGGATGCTGAGGCCAGGCTTGCCAGCACTGGGGGGAACACTGTGCCAAGGCAGCCACTTTCATCCCATGCCTCTTCCTCCTCCTCTTCACGCACATGGGCCACAGGCAGAGCCTCAGGACAGCCATGGCCAGGCCTCCTGCCACTGCTCCCAAATACAAAAAACTTGCAGGTGCCTAGGCTGAGACAAAGCATAGTTTTAAATTTCAGAAAGTATTTTTATTATCGCTAAGCAGGTGACAGCCACTGCAGGTATAAGAACTATCTTCCTTTCTTGACTCCAGCCTTCAGTCTTCTTTAACTTTTCTAAGCTTTGAAATGAAGATGTTCTTAATACCAGAGAAAGAGGCTTTGCATATGAAACGAATTATTAAAGTCACATGAGATGCATCCATTTTGGAGATGAGGGATTGCATGAAAGAGAGACGCACTGTGATCTTTTCCTTCTTGTCACTTTCATATTAAAACAAACGCTGTATCGTTATTGGGACTGGTTTGTCCAAGGTCACTCAATTGTTCAGCATTTACAAGCTGGCAGCTCATCACAGGCAGAAGCAGCACATATAATCATTATTGATGCTGGCAGTCTCCACCCTCACTAATGCTACTTGTTCTGTCAGCCGGTCCCTGGCTTGTCGCAGGCAAATAGAATTATTCTTTGAGCTGTGCCTCGGATCTGCAGTTCAAGGGAGCTGTTTGATGCTAGACCACAGCTAAGTATCAAATGGTGTCATGCCTATTTACAGAACATGCCAGGTCAACAGCTACTGTTTAATTAGGCTCAAATCCTCCCATCCACAGCTCAACATGAATGCCATGCCATGTGGTAGGCATCTCTGAGGAAAAGTACCTCACCTCCTCCCACGTATGAAATGCCTGAAGAGCTGTCTTCTCCATGCTATTGTAGCCCCCCAGAGAGGGCTCTCCTTTGGATGGCGTTGATCCCATCTTCTGGCTTTGAGTGAACGACCCAATTACTCAGCTCCCACTGCTACTGTGAGGCAGAACTGTACAAGCTATAGGAATTCCTGGCTCTACAGCCTTGCAGAAAATTCCCCCTGCTCTGTAAACTTCAACAGCTTTCCCCCCATTTTATTAATCCTCTTCAAAAATTGTATTTGTAACTGCAACTTCTGAAATTTGACACAATGTAAATGACAATTGTATTTATTAACATGAAAACAGGTATTTGAGTTTTCAGCCCAAAACTTTAACTAACTTTAAAGCCTGATCTTTTTGGAGATGAAAAAGAATTCTGTTTAAAGGCCCAGAGATAAATGATTTAATAATATTTTTTAAATTATGAATGTTCTTTTAGTTTATGTGTAGCTCACTAAATATGCCAAAGTGGAAAGCACACCTGGAATTCCACACAGATGATACAGAGAGAGAACAAAATATAAATTTCTGAACTTTTATGTTTGCTAGGAACTGCTGTTCCATAAAAAACAAACAAACAAACAAAAATACCCCATAAATTCCACTTCCTGATGTCAGTAGAACACAGAAAAGCCATTGACTACTAACATGTTATAGCTATGCTTCTCTTCAGCACCTTGACAATTCAAAATTAGCATTGATCTAAAACACTTCTTGCTAAGAATCAATACATAAAACATATCTCTGTAAGTATTGTTTGCTGAGGGAAATACTAAAATCCAATAACAGAGATGAAAACACTTGTTTTGTGAAGAACTGGGCTTGTTTTAGCAAGACACTTTAAAAAAAATTGTGAAAGGGACATAAGCATATTTATGGAGATGTACATAAGAAATTTTAATTTTGATGGATAAACAGGTGTGTACTGCAGATAAAGGTTTAATAAGTTTGCTCTAAAATGAAGATATTCTGCTTAAAGAAATTACTGCATCAGCACTAGCCTCTTAAATTGCTTGAAAATAAAAACTTCATTAAGACCTCAATCTTGGCAGTAATTAATTAAATATCATTAATAGCTATATGCCTGTAAGAGACTACTTATAGAAAAACCTAGTAAAGTCAAATCTATTGGACTGCCTTGCAATTACTGTGGAAGTCCAGATAGTTTAAGAAAAGAGTTTTTCCTTTTTAGAGATTGGAGGCATTTCATGCTTTCATATGGGATTCTATATCCAGTTCATAATTCTCTTCTAATTGCTAGCATAGGGTTACAAATGTAATAGAAAAGCTTTTATTTTCTATTAAATCCTTGATAGCTTTTTCAGGAAGGGCTAAATTCAAATATTTAAGATTAGTTTCAATAATAATTTTTTACTATGCTCATAAAGAGCTTACAGGCTTCATCTTCTTCCCTTGCTACCATTCCCATAGGTGCAGCATAGATTGATTCTTCTCCGAATGGTGCAATGATCTCATGAACCACAAGAATAACCCACTTCCTGATTCTGTGCTCATGGAAATAAATGAGAAATTTTGGTAGTGTTTAAAATTATTCCTGAAGCAGATACATAGTCTACATACCCAAGTGCCTGGTATTACCCAGATGCTGATGACCTTATCCAGCTTTTCAGAAATTCTCTCCAGCACAGTTAGGATTAGTGACTGCAAAAATTTGGTTTTAATCTGACAAGAAAAAGTCAATTTCAGGTAAAAAAAGCAGGTTTCAAGGATCACTTTCTTCAAACTCAGGAGTGGTCCATCCCAGCAAGCAGGAAACATAGTTAAGGCAGCAGACTTTAATGAATGAACAAGGAGCTACTCACTAAGCTAAAACACAAGCAGAAAGATGAAAAAAGGACCAGGTCACCCAGGAGGAACACAGAGCCATGGTCTGAACACGCATGGATGCAATTAGGAATTTGGTAAGGAATGTAACTGGTAACAAGAAAGATTTCTACAAGCAGAAGCCCTGTTAAGGAAGGACACAGAAAAGGGTAAAGGTCTCAATGTCTTGTGTGACTCATTTTTTTACTGGTGAGCGTTGTGTTCAGGAATCCCAAGCCCTCAGCTCAGAGGAAAAGCCTAGTTCAAGGACAACTTAACCATCAATGGAACAGGATCATATTATGGAACCCTTAAAATAAACTGGGTGTTAACATCTTCATGGGCCCTGATGGGATGCTCCCACATGTGCCAATGGAGCTGGTTGCTGTTGCTTGCAAGGCCAATCCTGATAATCTTTGGAAGATAATGGTGATTGATAGAATTTCCCAAAGACTGGGACTGGAGGAAAGCAAATGTCATTCCTATTCTCAGGAACGGCAAGAAGGAAGATCCAGGGAATTACACGTGGTCAATCTCACCTCAGTCTCAGGGAAGGTGATAAAGCAAATGAGTCCAGAAACTGTTTTCATACATGTAGGACAAGAAGGTGATCAGGAATAGTCATCATGGATTTACAAAGAGTAAAACATGCTTAACCAACCTCATAGCCTTCTTCAATGAGATGACCAGTTCAGCAAATCAGGGAAGAACAGCAGACGCTGTCTATCTTGACTTTATTAACTTTTGACACTCTCTCCCATAAAATCCTCATAGACAATCTGATGAAGTATAGGTTAGATAAGTGGACAATGAAGTGGAACTGAAAAATGGCTTAACTGCCAGGCTTAGAGAGGGCAGTGATCAATGGCACAAAGTCCAGCTGGAAGCTAGTCACTGGTGATGTCCCCCAGGTGCAGATACTAAGTCCTTTGCCATTGAGAAACTCTATTAATGACTTGGACAATGGGGCAGCATGCACACTCAACAGATTTCCAGATGATACAACTAACGATTTCACTGCCAACCAGGGGGATCTCAACAAGCTGAAGAATTGTAAAAAAGAATTCATGAAGGTCAACAAAGAGAAATGCAAAGTCCTGCAATTGGGTAGGAACAAACCCAGGCACCAGTATTGGTCAGGGCCTGACTGACTGGAAAACAGTTTTGTTAGAAAAGGGTCTGGGTGTCCTAATGGACAAGCTGATCACCTCGTGGCAAAGGAGGTAAATGGTATACTGGGCTGCATTAATTAAGGTTATCCCTCCTATCTATTCAGAGCTGGTGAGGTTATATCTGCAGTGCTGTGTCCAGCCCTGAGCTCCACAGTCCAAGATGTAGTAGAGTGAGTCTAGTGAAGGATTACAAATATGAATAAGGGACTAGACCATCTCTAATATGAGAAGAAGCTCATAGATGAGAGATGGGACTGGAGAATAGATATTTCAGGTGTATATCTTCTTGATGTGCATAAATACCCAAAGGGAAGATAGTAAAGAAGATGTCAGGCTCTTCTAAGTGGCACCCAGTGACAATGACAAAAGACAATGGGCACAAACTGAAAAAGAGGAAATTCCACATAAACATCAGAAAAAACTTGCTAGAAAGCCTTCAGCCTTGAACTGGGAGAGCTCTTTTTCTTCATTCCATTGAGTAAAACATTTAGTCCCTCTGTGGGCCTAGAAGAGACAGATGGACTCATTCAAGCAAAAAGGCCTGCCTATTTATGCTGCTAGTTTAGTTTTTCAATGATATATTCATTCTTCTCTTATATGGACACAGTGACTAACAGTTTTAATAACCTGTGAGCAGCCAGACTTGATTATGACTCTCTTCATTGTGTTATAAAATTCAGTCTCTTCGAAGGGAAAGCAGGGTTTCTACACAACTGCTCAAGAAATGGAACTCCTGTTATATATTAAATTCTAACGTATTAAAAAGTATTTCTGATTTGAATTGCAAATATAAAGTGATGGAATGCCTGTAAAGTGAAAATTTTCAAAAATCACCACAGAGTTAATGCCAAGAACAGACATATTCTCAGTATCTTATAAACAGGTTTTAAGGAAGTTGCTGCAGTTGCTGAAGATGAAGAACTCACTGCCCTAGAGAAGTGTCTTTCCACCAAATACTTTCAGAGTGATGTAACGGAAAAACTCACCATGTTGGTTAGTTCTGACTTCTGAAAACTTCTAAAGTTAAAAACCTCCACATCTCATTATTATTTGACAGCATTTAACAAGATGTATAAAAACTAGTCTCTTTTAAAATAAAAGAAAGCCTATCTACATTCTAGGTACAAGATCAATGACATTTCTTTGAAAAGAAAAACAAACCTAAAAGCTCAGAAATGGCACGTTTCCAAAAAGAGTTTAAATTTAATAAAATTTAAATGTCAGAACGTAACTTGGTTACTAAATACATTGCTGTCCAATACATCTGCAAGCAAAGGCTGTATCGGTGTCATCAAGGAGCTTTGCAGAAGACTCAGCTCTTTCTAGAGTTACCTTTCCCAGATCTGGTAGACTGTTAGTTGGCCTCAGCACACAAACAAAAGGAAAATCAGTTTCAGGATTTAACAGTTGAAGTGAAGGTCTTACAATTCCTTGGGAATGTGCCTTATCACAAACCATCATGGGCATTGCTTGGGGGACAGGGACTGCCAACTTTTCCTTCTGGCTGTAGTCTATGAGGCTCATCAAATAGAAACAAAGCTCGTATGTGAGCACATAAGGACTTCATATGAACTTTCTGGGAGAAAGGAAATCACCAGTGTAAGATACCAACTCATACCATTTCATGTGGCCCTTGTGAATTTTCCACATTTACTAGAAGAATAGCTTCAGCGCACAGAGGTTGCTTGGACACCTGAAATCATTATTGCTGACCTAAAGAGGAAGATTTATAAAGGGTTTTCCGGAGGAAAACATTTGCAGGTCCTGTTACAGCCAGGAAAAGAAAAATCTGAGACTAATAGAACTTCTTCCTTTATAGAGGAGCCCTCCCCTATGATGAACTATAGAGTAACATGTCTATTTCCTGTAAAACCTTCTCATAAAGATCTTTAGGCTGTAGATAAGTGGATATGCTAGCTCCAAGGCTATATAAATTGCAATAAATCCTGTACAGCCTCAAAATATAGGTGTCCTAATCCCATTTGTTCCTTTTTTTTTTTTTTAATTTTTACTTTCATATGCTCAAAATTCAGTACTAAGCACAGGTCACCCAGACTTGCATTCTACCTGCATCAGCTCATGAAACCCATCCTGAGGTCTGTTATTTATACATTCATTTACTCAGGTAGTAACGTATTCAAAGTATCATAAAACCTCGGTGTTGAGCAGGCTTAATTAAGGTTTGAATACTCGATTAATTTAACATTTATTTGGAGGAGGCTATTAAAATGTACCTGAAATAGTACAATATGGTAAATCCAAAAAATCCTGCTATTGCTAATCAAGTCACATTGATATACTAATAATTAATAAGAGCAGCAGGGAAAAAAAATCCTAAACAGTAAGAACAGCCACAACAAATTCTTCATAGTGTCAGGGGTTCCAGCCATAGGAAGATGCATCTCAGCACTTCTCACTGCTTAAAAGTAATGTCAGCCTCTGCCATCAGACAGTGCTAACTGAATCTAGTGTTGCCCTCAGCAACCTCTGCTTGAACATTCTCTTCAAGGTCCTTACAAAATTTAAATGTTTAGTCCACCACCACTAGCTGCTGGACACAGAAAACTGACAAAATCTGCTGTAAAATCAATCCACTGGTCACAGGCTGTGTTTTCACATCTCCACAATATCTGTCCAGTACAGAACCACATCCACACAGACTAATGCAGAGCAGGCAATGCTTATTCCTGTTGATTTTCCCAAAAATGCACCCTTCAGCCCCAGAAACACAGGACTCACACAATTATTAAAACCTGCCATTTCACATGTTTTATGCCACTCCTACCTAACCTCTCACAAACATCAGTAGATCCAATCCAGGTATCTCAGACTATGTCCTATTCCTTTCAAAGGATGCAGAGAAAGCAAGTGAGGAGACAGAAACTCAACAGCTCATTTGAGGGAAAAAAATTCTGCAGCAACTTAAGAGAATACTTCTGCCAGGTAAGTGGTTTTGTGACAGCTGGGATAAGAAGTTCAAAGCAGCCCTTTTGTCAGACATATGAACGTACCATTCTTCCCTACTCCTGTTTTTCTTTTTAATTTTTTGTTTGTTTTTTAGGGTGTTTGTTTGTTTGTTTGTTTGTTTGTTTGTTTTGGGGTTTTAATTTTTTTTTTATTTTCTGGATTTGTTTTTCTTTTTTAAAAGTATGTCATATTCCACTGGCTTTTCGGTAGAAGGAAAGCATCAATGATGTTGCCATTCCTCTAATTTTCTTCCCCTTGGCCCCTAAGGCCTCAATTCCCTTTAAAATTTGAGCTCAGGAGAATCTTGCAAAAATTGCTTCTAACTTCCTTCTGATGTGATTTTAAGTCACAAAAACAAAAAGGTAGTCAAAGATTGTTAACAGAGAGAATCAATCAATCTCTAAGTGTCTCTTCCACCCCGTGCTGTAAGCAGATCTGGATGCTTTCTTTAAATCTCAAGGCATTAACACTACTTCACAGCCATTCTGCCAGTTTCATTAATTGCACTTCTATTCCAATCATTTCATAAGCGGACTGTACTTATAATCTGGCTATTTATCCTAATGTTTGATGTTTCTGAGTCACATAAATACATTATGTTTGAATGCAGAGAAGTACTTTGCATGACAAATTTGAGATTTCTGCCGGAAACATTTGACTGAAATTTATTTTTGCTATCCATAGGGAATAAGCCTCTGCATTATTTGATTGTTATTCACATTTTGGTAATCGCATTACGAACCTCTACAAAGAAATGAAATGGCAATGTGCCTTTTTTTTTTCCTCTAAGAGCAAACGTCTCCCTCTCCCTTCCAGATGCACAGACCTTGAAAAGGCATTAGAAAATTAAAAAGCCAACAGAAATAAAATAATGTATCTATGTTTGAATATTCATTAAATTATGACATTGCTTAGTCACTGCTTGCCATTTGGATGATGCATGGTGCTTAGGCAAGCTTAATGCAACAATGGGAATTGGTCTTGTTCGACAGGGTGGGTGGAGACTTCAGTGGACAGATTCCTCATGGTGCTCAGCTGTACTAATTCCATTAATATTTTTAGGCCATAAATCACTTTACATCAGTTGATCTGAGTTTATGTTATAAATAAGACTTCAAAGAAATAGTAATAGATCTCATTTCTGGGCTTTATTCAGATCCATCCTGATATTTCTCATTCTTTCTAGGAGCTGCTCTACCTTCAATGCTTTATACTAAAGACCACATGCCTCTGTTGTCTAATGGAGTTATTTGCCCTTGATGTTGTTTGCACTTTGTTACTGCGGTATTACATATGCTCTTCTCTCCCAGAAACTTCTAGCAGCTCCCACACTAGCAAAAAATTTATCACACTTTATCTCATTCTGTCTAGCCGATTATCAGACATCACAAGCACAAGAAAGAATGACATAAAAACATCTTTGGGCTACTAAAATCCATGAGTCAAATTTATTTATTGTTTCACCTCACAAATTGCAGCAATCTGTTAATTGTGACCTCCCACTGCTTTTAGATTTTATGAGCATCAACTCACAGCAAGTTTTTTTCTCTGGAATTTGATGAAAAAAACCCCCAAAAAATAGAACAAACAAAACTAAACAAAAATGCTGCCTCTACTCTTACCCCTTTTAACATCAATTTTCTAATTGGAATGTCTGATGTACTTCCTGCCCTCTAACCATTTGGCAGCACTTCAGAATCTCCTTTGTTCTGTTATACTACCCTGAAACTCCTACTGCCTGTGCTTCCACCAGCTAACTAGCAGGAAACCTCATCTTCTACACTTGTTAAATACAGGAACACAAGTTGTGGTGGAATGGAGGCCCAGGAGAACACACAGCCTCTGGCCTCCAGCACAGCTGCTCTGCTGAACCAGTTGTGCCTATGCTCAGGATGAAGAGGAAGGAACTGCACAACACCAAGGGCACCTTTTCAAGTGGTGACCCAGCACCTCAGGCTCAGCCCTACCACAGGACAGCATGTGGCAGACACAGGTCCTCGCAGTAGTGTCTCACATACCAGTACAGAACTAAGGGGGGAGATTTAGGGTTTTATTTTATTTATACACATAAAATAGTGAGGGAGAAACATAACACAAGTAATAATTATATCCTTTTTTCAGTTTGATAACTTTCTGTGCTGGATGCAGCCATTGGCCTGATCCTTTATCCCCTGATTAGCTGACAAGAGATGCTCCTCCCCAGTTCTTTCCAGCCATAGCTCAGGAAGCCAGCCACATACCCGTCTCACAATACCTAATGCTAAATATACAGCATGACTTCAGATCTTTCATGTTGGACAGTGAAATAATTTGGAGGCCTGTCAAAGCTAGTGCTTTGAAAATTGCCAGTTATATTTCAGCTTGTTGCAATGTAAAAGATGAAACACAGTTGCAAATCACACACAATATAGACACACAAAACTACCTATATAGAATTATCTTATAGGAGCAAAAATCTCAGAACATAATGAAAAAGTTATGGTTTATTCTCAAAATCTTGTGATGTTGGGTCAGATCATGCACCCCTTAATGGGGTTGCTCAAGTTACAGTGAGACTGATTCAACCTTTTGCACTGTCAGTATGTGATGGATGCAGAGAGCTATCTAGTTTGCTTAGCTGATACGTCTTGAAAAAGGTAAGAATTCCTTCTTGACTTGTTATCAATGTAATGTCCATTAGTCATGTAGTCTGTATTAATGCCAAAGACAAATAAGTGGCTTAGTAATTCAATGAAAGTGATTAATAAAAACATGTCAACCCACTTAACTGGGTAATCATTATCTTCGCATTAGGTCTCTCACAATTAAACTTGCACAATCCAAACATCCACATGCATTATCCAAATCAAGAAAAAGATATTCTGGAGTTTGAACTTCATTGTTTTCTTTAATAATTGGATGTACCCAGCAGTTTGACTGCCCAGATCAACAGTGCCTTTTGGCTAGCTCAAGGCCCCTTCATCGATCTTTTGCACACATGGTAAATTATTCAGACAACAGCAGCTTGCAGACCCCAAATCCTTTTAATGTTATTGTTCTTATTGAATCAAGTGGCATTGGAACAATTGGATTGTCCTCACAGTTTCTCTTCCTGTTTCCACTCCCTGCTTCTTGAACACTGGTCTAATTCGGCTGATGACTTTCTTCTAAGAATAGCAAATGCCCTGTGGAACAGCAGGCAATATGGGAATGCTTCAAACTCGGCAAACGCTGTGAAACCAAAAAATATGTGGGAAAACATAGAGATTTGTGTTCTACACAAATGTTTGTGGTTTTAAGTCCATACATAGGCTTCCTTTTTTTTTGTTTTGATAAGCAGAGATACGTCCCTAAAGGATGTCATTGATTATTTTATTCTCTGTGAATGAGAGCTCATGTGAGCACTCGTTTGTGATGCTGAGCACCCTCAAATTCTGTGGATGTACTTGCGTGGTGAGGCAATCAGGACTGCATTGCACATTTTAGATTATAAGAAACATCTGATTTATAGGGTGGCACTTAAGCATCTTCCACATTATCCTCCAAGATAGTCCACGGAGCTTCTGTTCTTCACCCATACTATGTTAATATAAAATTACTAAAGGTTTTATGTCTCTACTGCCTTTGGACCTTACTCATGTTTTTTAGCTTCTATTGACATAATTCAAGCCTTGGCTTAGCAGCCTCTTTCAGCCTACATAGCACTCTGGCTGTAGAAAAGGAGACAGAAGTGGCAAACTCTGGCACCAACAGCCCTAACAAGGATTGTGAATTCAAGCATTCAGCTGGAGGGTTTTGTGATTTTTATTTGTGGAGACAGGTGAATGAAACTTCAGTTAGTAGGTTGGGCTGCCACCTGCCTGAGCTCAGAAGTAGGTACACTGACTACTCAGCCTCTAGGGCATCAACTCTGGCCAAGATTTGGGGGCAGTGCCTGGAAACAGAAATCTCTTAATCACTTAATCAGCAGTTATAATGGTGAATTAGCAGATTGTGCAAACCACAGCCTAAGTAAAATCTGACTTTCATGTCTCTCTAGAAGACCTTATTGATCTTAAAATTGAAATAAAAAGTAGATATTCTCACACACCAGCCAATAAAAACAGTGGAGAAGAAAGAAATTACAACAACAACAACAACAAAAATTTAATGATACTTGTTCCAGCTGAACCTGGGCTGAAAAGTTATTTGAAGACATCTCCGTTAACAGACATGATACCAGTTTCAAAACCCTACAAAAATGACAACAACAACACTTCCACTAATGTCAAGAGAGAAAACGGGAAAAATAAATGTAAAAAGTTAAAAACAGGTGCCTGGAAGCATCCTGAATAGGCTCTGACCTGTTGCTTTCAGTTGCCCACACATTTGTGTACTTTAGAAAGGAAATTACTCACCCTTGGGCCCCGGCTCTCTACTAATTAGAAGCTGAGTTTCACAGCTTAACATATAGCCACAAGAAAGAAAAGAAATAAATTTTGTGATGATGTGAACTATATTGAAAAAGAAAACAACCCTTTCAAGGCAGACTTCCACCTCCCTCCCACAACAGGCGCAAACACAAATGTGAGCACCCAACCTAACCTCTGGTCTACTCATTCACCTAGAATCAATTTGCTCCAATTTTTCTTTATACAGTATAGAAGGAAGATCATATCACTGTCAAGTGTTGCTAGAATTTATGAAAACTTACTTATATAAATAAAACCAGCTCAGTAATTCTGATCTCCAGCCTCGCTCTCTAATTTCTGGGATGAAGTCCTTTTAAGGTGTGAACTAGCCATGCCCAGTGAGTGAAACTAGGTCAATTGTAACAGGTCTGCAGTCTGAAGACATCTGTTAAAGCCACCTGAAAATGACAACTTTGCAAGCAACATCTCCATGATCTTTGCCAAGGATTTTGGGATGGGTAGCATCAACTACCATATTTCCACTAACATCAATAAACTATGGCAGTTTATATCATAGAATGATAGAACTATTAAGGTTGGAAAAGGTCTCCAAAATCAAGTCCAACCATTAACCCATCACTGCCAAATCCACCACCAAACCATGTCCCTAAGCAGCACACCTAAGCGTTTTTTGAATACTTCCAGGGACATTGATTCCAAAACTTCCCTAAGCAGCCTGTTCAAATGCTTGAACATCATGACTAAAATATTGAGGTTGTGCTGCTGGACACTCAGAAGCAAATAGCTTTGGTTTTTTTAGAGGTTTTGCCAGTGTAGTGTAGTTATGGTAGCAAAGTCCTTCTAACATAGAGATGGTTCACACCAGCACCTGACAATACTCAACTTAGTTTCCTTGGAGAAATAACTCAAGTAAGGAGAAAAGAGAGAAAAACATCCAAAAATATTGCTCCAGCTACTACAGAATTGCAACAATTGCAATTAAAGCAGCTTACAAATGGAGATTCTTTGCCCAGTAAAATCTTCCTTTCATGGAAATTAGGATGCGGGGAAATAGGGGGTGTGATATCGATGAGCAGATGTGTGGATCTCAAATCTGGAATTAGGCGAGGTACACAGAGTCCTGAAAGCATAACAGACCTGAAAGGGCATTACAAATGCATATACACCTAGAGTAATATAAAATGAATGTTTGTAGGAATGTAGTACACAAATGCCCAAAGTAGGTTCTGTGGGATGAGTAGGTTCAGAGAATAGGGGCATTTTACTTGAATGAAGCCAATTTGAAAAAATTTAATTATCTAAGCACCTCAGATAAGACCTTCAAATATATTTTACCTGTAGTGATTGTGAGAAAATGTACCCACTCCAACTGGATGGATGAGATGCTACTTAGTGTCTCGAATCCACAGGTTGCCCAAAAATGCAAAGGCTAATTTTGAAATATTAAAGACCTTTTGTTGGGGCCATGTAATCAATCATCTGTGTCCTTTCAGTTCTGCTTTTGCACCTCTGCAAGGCTGCACCTGCCCCAAGGCATGTGAGTGTCTCCTGGGGGCTAGCAAGGCTGGACTGCAGAAGAGGCAAAGCTGCCAGGTGTATTCCCAGGGGCTCCTTCAGGGCCTAAGCCCAAGGGGGACTTGCTAGGAGCTATGTTTGTGTGAGTCTTGTTCCTCCCTGACAGCCTCTAAGTGTTTAAACCACAACTAGAGTAGGTAGCGCATATGAGCTGAACTCATGTCTAGAACAGCTCTATTGAGAGCCATTAAAAACTGGGCAAAGGTGACAGCTAAGGCACATCTTTGTTGAAAAAATAAGCTGCGAGTGTGGAGCAAGCATTAGAAACGAAACCAGTCCCTGCAGGCAAAACAGCTCTTCCAATTATATCCTGTGGTTTCCTTCTTTCCATTTTATATTGACTAAATCAAAATCAATGGAGACTGACGACAATTATTACGTGATTTGCAATTAGTCCTGTTCATCTATAATGGATCATAAACTCTTTTTCTCTGATATGCACATTTCTGCTAAAAGTAGCTTGTCAGTTCAACATGAAGCAACATTAGCGAGAAAATAGGAAAATTTTATTTTGCCTTTATTGATTTTGTGTCTGTTGATATACTACTTAACGCTTCTTCCCAAATAATAAATTTAATGCTGCAGCACATCTAAAAGCTTCAAAGTAGTAATTTCCATATTAGCAAGTCTCTCCTTCAGAGATGTAAGAAATGGCATTGCAGGACCTGAGGAGGAGAATGCCAGTTAACAATTTGCCAGTAGATGTCTCTGCTAAACACACTGAAGGGAAAATACTGAAGGGAAAATAAAGTGAAATGCAAGTGGAAGTTTGCATACTTCAGCTGAAGAGCAGGGTAGAACCAACTAGGTCACTAGTACTTTATCAAGACTACTTTTACATTTTCACAATAAAAAATGGTATTTACTTAAAACTCAGTGACTCCCAACTTAGTCAAATATTGAATTTGTCTCCTGGTATTATCTCACTGAGTAAGGAGACTCAAGAAAGGCTAAGCTTATACATTAGCATTCTTGACAGAAATTATGAGTGTAGAGTCTTTGGGAAAAAATATTTTTATCATTTAAATCCTAACTTCTGTGAAAACAAGCAGTCCTTCCTACTTCCAACAGAGAATTTCTTTACTGAATATTTTTGCCTCAAACTAAAAAAAAACATTATATGGAAAAATAAATTTTGGTTTTAGGGTGAAATAGTGCAATGCATGGTAGAATAATTATGCCCCGATGGAAAACATTCAGAGGTTTGTATATTGTCTTTACATCTATATGTTATTTGGCAATGGTCTTATTTGCAAAAGCACAGCTTCTAAGCAAAGAAACTAATATTAGTTTCTCATAATTTGCACTTGCTGTTAACATACAGCATGATTTTCTGATTAATAATGAAAAAAAAAATCGCAAAAGGCACAGATCAGCTGGAAAAGCATCTGCTTAAAATATACACACATAATTAGGAGAGGACGTCAAACAGACTTGATTACATATTTCATGGGTATGTGTCAAAGAGTGTAAAGCATTTGACTTAACCCCAGGGTGACTTCAAGAGGATTTACTCTGTCTAGTGTTTGTGATTAGTACCATATAATCTGGATCTGCTGAACAAGTAGAGTTTTACATGATATGCAAATTTCATTTCGCTTTAATTTAGCCCCTTTGGATTTAGCATAAATTCTCTGTGTTGCATGAAGGGCTGAAACAGCTGGATCCAGTTAGCTAGGAAATTAAAAATGTTCTAAAAGAAATAAGGTAATCCTTGCCAAAGTAGCCAGCACACACTAGAGGACCCTGAGATCTCTGAGGGATGGCTGAATTGAGCACCCTAACACCAGTCAGACTGTTTCCACAAATGCCAAAATACTGATCCTTCTCTAGTCCCAGTATGCTCCAGTTTTTCATAAAACTGAATTATTTCACCACCGTGTCAAGGTTCATTTTCTAGGTGCATGTTAATAAGAAAATTATTCACCTTATCAGAAAAGGAAATTAGTATCCACTAGGTAACATTTTATTTCCTTGTTAGTATATCAAGATGTGGCAAAAAATAATTAGCAATACATTACCCTGTTTAAAATGTAATGGACTTTGTAACTTTATTTGCCATTTCCCTTTCACATTTTAGTTGGAACCATACAAAGACAATTCTTGAATATTTCATATGCATGTTTCAAGAATACAGCTGAACAAGATTCCCCCCCATTTCAAAAGGGTATTCTAAGAATAACAAGGTCTCTCACCTAATCCATCACTTGAGGCATCAAAAAGTCTTTGGAATATCTGCACCCGAGTCTAAAAGCTGTCACTTCTGTTCTCCTTTGAAAAAGACAGTTTCATAGGACTTTATCTTTGCAGTGATAATGATAACTTTGTAAGGAAAATGACGAGTCTTTCAGGTCCTAACTATATCTGACACAGAAAATGATCTTGGGAAAAAGTTATTACAGAGAGAAAGTGCTTCTTCTCCAAGATTTCCTTTGGCCATATGTAGGCCATGCTGCATCATTGTAGGGATCAGTAGATCTCAGTTTCATTACACTTGACTGCTGTTAATATTACTATGCCTTCATTGAAGACTTGTTCTCACAGTCATTGTCTCTCAATGGGGGGTACAACAATTTCTCCTGCTTCATTTCTGCAAGTGATGGATTTCACCATGCTACCTTAGGCAGAACTGGGAACAGATTCTGTATCTACAGTATAAAATGTAGCCCCTATTTATTAATCCAAACTTGCCTTCCAAACACATTGTATGTTCTTGGCTGTACTTCCAGCCAGTTGCACAAGACTGCCTCACCTCCTTGCTCATTTTGTAATACTGCCTCTGCGATTGTTTCAGTTTCATCCATAGCCATTAGTAAGTGCGTGCTCAGTTGAGCATGTTCTTCCTAATAAATTAACCACAGTCCCAACAATGGGTTCTTTTGATGCAAAAGAACCAACTGAGCTTTCTTTCCTCCTAATCTGCTGTAACCAGTCATTTGAAAATTAAAACCACCACAGACTTCTGAAATCAGCTGTACACACACATACTTTATATAAGACGTATTTTTTTTTACCATAACAGGCACATTTTCACCCTGGAGACAGAATTTTTTTGGCCTTTGTGGGACAGTTTGCTGGCAGACTGTGAGCCTTTCCCCCTCAGAGAAAGCAGCATCTACCTGAATAAACTTGGATTTGAAGCATGAAATATATGTTGGAAAACAGAAATCATTCCTAGAATAATGGACAGATAAAGGTTTCACAAATAGAAAACCTCACTTCATGCTCTTCAGGGTTCTTCCAGAACAGTTCGTGTTATGCTTTATTGGTTTATTTCAGCCACAGGAAATGTAGAACCTGCCCTGCTCAGAAGAAGCTGCGGATCTAAGGGAAGCAAAAAGTATCCCAAAACACTATTTCCACCTTAACTCATCTGGCAGTTCAGCTTTCTAGTCTCAAATGGATCATTTTCAGGAAAGTTATATAAAATTAAAGAAATGGCCTATACCACACTAAGCTAATAATATGAGCTCCTTTAATAGACAAAGAAAAGAGCTGCTATTGCTAGCTGTAACTCCTCTCATTCTAAATTTCAAAAAATTAAGAGGGATCAGCCTGGTGAAGTCACCATCTGTTCCACTGATTTTGGTGGGAATCAAAATGGTACCTCAGACATCAGTGTTGACAGCAAGATAAGGTAAATGCCATCCAGAGGTTAAATGCAGATCTGAAAACATATTCAGTTACCTAGCTCCCTGTTCTCCTTAAGATTAGTATTTATGTGATTTAATAAATGTCAAGTAAATTTTGTGGCCAAGGAGAGGAACCCAGTTCCTCATCCAGCTCCCAGGCCATTATATTAGACTTTTCATGGTCCCATGGACTTCAATGGAAGCATTCAGCAGTGTCCACACAGGCGAGGTCCTCACAGTGAAACATAACCTCATGTTGCAACTCTGAAATGGAACAAGTGCAGGTAATTCCTCTGTAGAGGTTCTGACTCATCAGTAGGCCATGGCTTAGTTTTACAGCAACCATCTGATGTAAGGCAGGAAAAACACCTTTCTTATATAATCCCACATGTAGAAAGAAAGATATGCACACTTGCAAAATATTTAGCCTATACAGTTGGTGTTCACAGTAATGAACACCCAAATTCATTAAAATTATTAATGAAAGCAGCACTAAGGACGAAAGCAGTAAAATACACAAGCATCACACCCATGATCCAAATTTAGGTGATGTCACCAGATAAGAGTAAGATGAAGCCACAAACTCTGCACAAAAGAAATCCCAGTAATCCCTGACAATCTTATTTCGGAGAATATTTTTTTTCTGGCCCCTAAACTGGATGACGTATAACCTTAAGTGTATAAACACAACACACATGAGAATCTGTGCAGTACCATTAAATGCAGGCTGCCAAACATCCCGTCACTGTCTGCAACCAGTCCTTGGTGGAGGAGGGCAAAACACAAAAAGAGTTCCAAAGACCAAGTTGAAAAACTAAGTTAGCATCACCATTTAACATCCTGAGCTACATTTTGCTTTGGTTGTTTTGTGGTACAATTGTCTTTATGAAAGCCAAAATAACCTTTACTCTCCAACAACCAATCAAGCATCCGGTGAATTTAAAAACAACTTTGAATTCACCATTGTTAGGAGACTTAATCTGCATTTTAAAATTTCTTGCCTTACTTTTAATATTTTCTTCTGAAGTGAATTAATGCTTCCTGAACAGACATTATAATCAAAGTAAATCTTACGTAAATCTTAAGTAAATCTTATCACAAATGGTGTGCCTTAGGTTCATTTTAAAAGCAGATGAATAATAACGAATAAAAATATGTACCATAAACCATAAATTTAAAAATCATTTAGATAGAAGACCTCTGGGAATGGTTTAAATACACGTGCATATCATTACGCAATTTTGGCAGGAAATTTGCCTTGTTCTAAATGGAAGTTGAGAGAGGTCAAGGATGTATTCAGATGATATCAGTCAGAAACTGATCTGTATGTTTCACAACACTGACTAACACTGAAACTCTGAGTTACCTTCTGTTAGTGATTTTCTTCCCTATCTTCAATAATTACAACAGAATAATTCAGCTCCAGTACTTCCCCAAAAGAACTTCAGCAGTGCTTTCATTACACATTAGGACACAAAAACAACAATACTTTGTTTATTTTGCTTGTTTCTACTCCAGGCTATTTCCAATCCAGAATGCAAATCATTGTTTGTGTTTGGGGAGTGTAAAATAAGTGCTCCAGTAGCTACAGCAAAGTGAGACTCAAAAGCGATTCACATTTGACAGTGCATTTTGCCACTGAAAATTCCAACAGTTGAAGTGGAAAAAATATGTATAAAGAGGCTTAAAACAAATCTGCAGTCCTTCTGGATTATGAAGTTCTTCTACAGCATGCAATGGCTTTGTTGTATACACTCAAGTGCTAATAATCTCTGTTCAAAAGAAACACTGTGCCTTTGACAGAAATTAAATAACCTGCAAAACCCCATGGTTGTCAATGGTATTCAGGGGAGAAAAGGATGGTGAGAGGAAATGGCTACTGAAAATCCCTGAATCTCTTGTTGCATTGGTTGTGCCAGGAACATTCAATGCTTACACAAATTGAAGAGCAGGGTCCCCCAAAACTTTGTCACACAGCCAGCACAGAAGAGCCAAGAGACCTGATAGGGCTAAGCCACCCTTCACATCAACTTTGAAAAGTCGACTCACAAAAATGCATTCTATGATGGAAAAAGTCCAAACATGACCATAGTTGTAACAAGTTCTACTATCACCTTTGAGTGATTATGACTAAATTCTAATTAACAAAAACACATCACATGGAAATTTTTCTACTTACATGCACATACACGCGTGCATAATCACAAAAGTTTTAGCATGAACATATTGAAAGTTCTTACTTATCTGGAACAAAAGTTTAATTCATCTTAGGTCATAGATAATGGTCTAGGACTGGCCCAACTTTGCAGAAAATTCTTGGATCATGTGGTGATTAAAATCCTTTACAGAATTCTATTTTTTCTTCCATTATAGATTTCTCCAGTCTCTTATATCTATAAAGAGGGAGTGCTGGCACTTGTGCTTTCTTCAGTGTGGCCCTCCAGAATTTGACTAGAGACTACTAAAGTATCTAGAATACACCAGCAGTGCTGCAGTTTTAAAATTCCAGTATTTCTCAAAACCATTTTTAATTTAATTTTTCAATTTTCTCCTTATATTGAAAATGTATAGGATTTTCTATGTATAGAACGATATAGATTTTTTCTATATCGTTCTATATATAGAATTTCATATATTTATATATATATAGCTTTCTTCTTGCTTGCTCTTTCAGTCTGTATTTTTCCATCTTTCTACATTTTAGCAATGTGGGAAAAAATGTTTTTAAATTTTAAAAATAGAAATATTCCTAATTTTTTTATTTTTATTCTTTATTAAAGAATTGTAAGTATGAACATTTGAAGCCAATTCACATTTTTCACAACAGAAAGATCTCAACACACTCTTTTTTCATGCATCTCTTCTATCGTGTCATCGATTAATATCCACTTTATTCAGATTCAGGGTTGAGTCCCCTCAGTCTAATATGAAGAGATTTTTCAATTGTTTAGCTAAAACAGGTACCAATAACAGGGTAAGATGGATGAGAAATGCAACAGAGGAGGTGCTATCATCAACTCTCACATTCATGGCAGGCAATTCTCCTACACATTGAACCAAAGCCCTCTTTACCAGTGAACATGTTTGTTTAGGATTGCACATTTTTGAGAAGCATTCTGTACTACAAGAACATATAGTTAAGGCTGGTTACTGATCCCTGGTCCCCATGTAGAGCAACATAAAGTAAAACATCCTTACTTGTTGGGCTTAGTCAGACTATTGATGTGGATGAAAACTGCTATTGATTTCCACATGAACAAGACCTGAAGCATCTAACAGAATACTCCTTGCAGAAGCCTTGCACTGGGAGGAAGATGAAACCAGAATCCTTCAGATAAATCATGACAATAAACCTTCACAGACACTTGCTGAAATTACACTAACCTGAAAAGTACGTAGCCAGTGTCTCTCTGGACTCAGGCATCTTTGACATCATGATGCACTTTATGACTTTATGTAGGAAATTGAAGAGTGCACTGGTGAAGGGAGGTTCAGACATTACACATTCAGTAACACACATACCTGATCAAGAAAACCATTTCAGGAACATCCGTTGTTAACTTGGCACATTCCACACGTGGAAAAATGCCACGGTACAAGTCTGCTGCACAGCTTGTGGTGCAAGCTTCCCTGGCCAGGTGTCATCTCCTGCCCTTTTCAGGAGACTCCCTGACCCATGGCAGCAAACACAGAGAGACTGTGCTTTTGGGGTGCTGAGCCAGACAAGCAGCAGTCTATTCTGGAGTAAACATGGCACATGAGTACCACCCTTCACATACAGCTTCTGGCTTGAAGACCAGCCTGAAGTTTTATCTGGGACTTCAGCGTTAGCTCCATATTAAGGGCTTCAAAGGTGGACTCAAACAGTGTGACTCACTCAGCCAATTTCTAGTGTTATTTTCCTATTGCATCTTTGTGAGTGTGAGGCAGGTGAGAAGTTCTCCATGTACGCAAGTCTTGCATATCCAGAACAGTCTAGAACCCTTTTTTTTTCTTTCAAACCAGGCTGGAATAGTTTAATAGGGAGCATGTAAATAAGCCAGTTACATTGAATTCTTATCTTCACAATGATGAACATAGATAGTAAAAGCAGAAAGGAAAATTAAGCTAGAGCCATAAGAAATATGATCAGACCTGTGCCCTAAGCATAAATCCGGAACTGCAGTCTTCAGTATTAGAGTTATATTAACTGACCTGTGAGTTTTTCCAGAACATCAAATCCATGTTTCAGAGCAATGATATCAAGAAAAGAGACTGTACCATCTTCAAACCTAAAGAATGGAATAAATGAGCACAGTAAATACAACATGCAGCAATGGTACTGATTTTAAATCTATTTTAAGAGTTACTATTTTTATATTCAGTGAATCTAACTTGCAGAGTTGGAACTATTTCCTTAAGGATTTATCTCCCAGTCTTGTAGTGTACTGTGAAGGAAAAATATGTTCTTCAAAGCAATAGAGGTTCACATAAACAGTTGCTTGCACATAGAAAGGCATAATTTTCTCCTACATAGAGTAACCATGTACTAATCTACATTAAAGTAATGGTTAACAGTTATGTGCCATGAGCTAATGTCACAAGGTCCTAAGTTACCTTCTGAGAATTTAGGGAATAGGTGAAGACAGGTGGAGACTTGTGTGCATCCCCCCAGCCCCCGATGTAATTACACCTAACACAGTTGAATTAGAAGGCTCCACTTAACTGGTGCAAAGAGGAACCAAAGAGATCACTAACAAATCTCCTTCTATGTGTTTCTCCTACAAATTAATTTTTAACTGACCTGTAGCAAAAGCATTATAGAAGGATGGGGGGAGGGTGCATCCCCTACTATCACCTTTTAAAGGAAACACCAAATAAAACTGAAGCCACTGAATTTTATGAACTACTGCAGCCATTCTCACAGTCCAAGAGGAGAAAGTGAAGCTCCACAGTGAGAATATATTCAGGAATTGATGCACAAAAGTATTCAAGGGACCAGAAGAGACACCAGGGAAGCATCAAAATGTTTCATTTAGGCTTTGTGTGCACCACAGTCCACAAGAAGTTTAAGGAGAAATCATTAATTTTGCTTCACCTCAAAGAAAAATGCAGAATAATGCAACTGATGAAGTCAAAATGGTACAGAACTCAGTACTTTAAAAGGCTGAACGTGGGGTTACGGCAAATCTCTCAGGAAGGAACTATGCCCAAAACTGTAACAGTTAATGCTGGAAATGAACCCATTCATAATCTCATGGTTCAAGTATAAAACTAACTCCAACCACGAGGATGAGACTTCCAAAGGGGCCTGGTGTTTCTTGGATCTTTCTCAGAAAGATCAGATGGTATCTAGATTGAAGAATTAGTGGACAAGGTGGAACATAAGACACACACTCTTGGGCAAAAGTACTTTAAATACACGTTTTAGGCCAGAAAATAGATTTCTTTTTTTTCCTGGATGCATAATTTTTCATAATGCATGTTAAAAGATTTTGGTGCCACAAATTAAAAATATCTTGAGAAAAGGCTCAAAGTTTAAAAATGTCAGATATCAAATGTTTCTTCTTTAATAAAATAAACATAAATAGAATAATATAATAGCTCCCACTTCTATCATAATTTTTCTTACTTCCTACTTTTTTTTTCTATAGTTATCAATCATTTTCAACGCTGAAAGTGACATCATCAGGTGATGAACATATTAACCTTCCAAAAAATCTTTGGTAAAGGTCCACACAAATGAAAAATGCAAGAGTATCGTGCATATATAATAATACATTCATCTGCAATGAAAGAAGATAGAGGCAACAAATAATTATAAACCAAATGTTAAGAGAATAGTGGTGGACTGCTACAAGGATGAATAACTCAAAAGAGACCACTTATGTTCACGTATTTTAACATAGCATAGGCCAAAGAATCCATTCTAGAAATTTCTGGATCTTGCCTACTAATTATTAATAGTTGATCTTGAACTTTAGAGAAGAAATCTTGCTAGTTGTCAGTGATGAAATGTAAAATGGCCATTTGTGATTTGAAAGAGACCTAACACCAGGAATATTTTCACAGAGACCTGCGGACCAGTGTCTGAGGGAAGCATTACTCTATCCAAAAAGCCATAAAAAATGTGGGAGTATGAGGAAGAAAAGATAAGGCAGGAGTTAACAGTTGTTTTGGAATTGAATACAGAAACCTTTTGCACTGGTTGCAGAAAAGGTCACAGCAGTCCCACATGTCTGCCAAGGAGAGATTACAGAGAGGATCCCTAAGGGGGAACTGACCTGCTCTGCTCAGTTACTCACAGTGGCCAGCAAAGCAAACAAAACACTGGGAACTGGACCAGAGCAGAGACACTGGCACTGAGCCCATCAAGGAGACTGCACAATCCCCAACAATTTTATCACTATCATAGTGATAAAATTGTAGAAAAGCACTTGAAAGAGCAACAAAGGTGCCAGCCTAGATCATCAGACATCTGAGTCCTACGCATAGTAAAAAAGGGGAGGCAACAATTGTATTTCTGTTTATGATATGTTTTATTAACTAAGGAAACAACTGCAGTAAATCCAATGCTAAACAATAGGAGAGATGCATGTACCATGACACTCTTGTAAGATCTTAAATATTTTTATGAAAATAGTTCAGAGCTTAGGAATCTTCACACAAATTAAAGACAAGTAAACACAGTTTGTGGGCTTTTGGTCAAACCTTATGCTCCAGAACAGCACAATTATTATGGCATGATATGCATCCTGCATTTAGTCTCTCTGCATCACAAAAAAACCAAAACTTCTTGGGAGCTCCATGGCAAAAACCAGAAGCCACAAAAGAAATGAAAATAATGCTAAAAATATCTGCTCAAAGATATGGGCAAATCTCTCTTTTTCTACAATTTAGACATGGACTATTTTGCAATATTCCTCTCTCTTTTTTTTTTTTTGTTCATATGGCCCCCTATACTCATACATTACCAGCTTTCCAGTTCTGATTAACAAAGTACAAATATTTTGTTATTCCTATAATATTTATATTTACACTACTTCTGGTGCCCTTGACTCTCATATATCTCTTCAGATTTAGTGAACACCTGGTGTGCAACTTCACGTCAAAATTTTCAAGAATAATGTATAAATTTTGATATTTAGCCCATTAAGCCTTAAGTGCTATAGCAATAGTGCCATGGCAAAACATGATGCTATGAAGGGCAGCTATTCCCTTCTTGGAACACAAAGAGCTCTCCCTCAGAATATTTAACAGTATTTAAGATTGACAGGAAATACGCTCCTTGAATTGCAAAACATTGGCTTCGATGGCTATTTTTTCTGTATGGTGCAACTGATGTTTCAAATAAACTGTTTCCCCACTCAGTGGCAGTTGCAGTGTTAGAATAATCAGTTCAGGACGAAATTCATTTGAATGCTGGTCTAGAAGCCACTTCCTGAAGTAATCAAGATTTTGCAGCTGATGATGTATAAAGGATACTTACAAAGGCTAATACTGCAGAACACCAACCCAAGAAACAAGAAGCTTACCTCTCTTATCTAGTTCTTATTATAATTGATCTCACTTAATCACATCTGGGATGAGCTCGGTTGCTTAGCTGATTATGTTTGTGAAGTGCTAATAGCATTTCAGATCCAATTGCTATCTGACAAACTGGCTATACAACTCATGGCATAACAAAGAACAGAGCAGCATGCCTAAAATCTGTCCAGGAGTTGTGAAACTGATGAACTGCTCTCCCTTTCCAAGTCACACACAAATTCTGCTTTCAGAAGCAAAAATTTTTAGTCACAAGAGAAGACTATTTCTTTACAGTGAGCAGTCCTGCCTTAAGGATCTTCCTAGGGATGGAGATAGGCTAGTCTTTCTTTGAATCTTTATTTCAACTGGTTGTTACAACACTTCTCTGTTACACTTCTGCTTATAAATGCTGTTTTCTAAAGCCACCATCCCACACTTTAGGGCAACTGAAACACAGAAGGAAACTGTGACATCTTGGATAGTTTCAATTCATCCTGCCCTTAGCTAGGTCACCTTTACACAGAAATATGATGACAAGAATTCTGGCCTGGACAGATGTAATTGGAAATAAAGTGCTGAAGGGCTAAAAAACCCTCTTCATGTTTGAAAATAGGACTTAGAGGAAATTTGGTGGAAGGCAAAAATATTACAGCACTGGCTTAAGTCAAGACTCCAGAAACTCCCTCAAGACCAATCATCCAATGCTGAGATGGTGAAATACCTTTCATAATATAAGCTATTCTGCATCTAAAAAGTATGCAAGTCATGGCTTTCAGGTGTTTTGGGTGGAAGCATCTGCTGCTGGATTGAGAAGGCTGACTTGTTTAGCACGCTGATGAGTGATTGAGTTGTTTGAGGGGTTTTTTTTGGGTTTAAGGTTTTTTTTCAATTAATTTGTCCAGATAAAGTAAATTCAGATATAAAGACATTCTATCTGTGCATAGAATCACAGATTCACAGAATACCATGTTAGAGGGAACCTCAAGAATCATCTGGTCAAACCTTTCTTGGCAAAAGCATGGTCTAGACAAGATGGCACATCTTGTGCAGCTAAATCTTAAAAGTGTACAATGTTGGGGAATCTGTCACTTCCCCTGAGGAGATTATTCCAATGGCTGTTTTCATTGGGGATGTCCAGTCAGAATCTCTTCAGGAGTAACCATACCCATTACCCCCCATATTTCCCGTGTGACTCCTTGAAAAAAAGGGAATTTCCATCTTCTTTGTATCCACCCTTTAAATACTGGAATATGGTGATAAGGTCTCCCTTCTAAAATCTAAACCACATGTCTTACTAGTCACCTTCAGCATGCTCAGCAGGATCCCAAACTCCACAATACTGTGATCACTGCAGAGAAAGCCACTGCTAACCGAGATATAAATGAAGCTGTTTTTCTTGATTTGCATGTTGCAAATCTAGAAGTGCCTCTTTCCTGGAGGGCACAGCTAACATATGTATAAGGAAGTGACTCTCCACACATTTCCAAAACTTGATAGATTATATGTTAGCTATTGCTTGTTCTTCTAAAAAATGTTTGGTGGCTGAAGTCACCCAAAAGAACAGGGTTCTTGGTAATTTGAAGCTTGCTTACGTGACCCAAATATTGCTTTGCTGGCCTTACTGTCTTTGTTTGGAAGTCAGTAGCAGATGCCTCCTGCAAGATCCTCCTTGGAGATGACCCTTGAGATCTTGAGCCAGAGGCTTCCATAACCACTGTACTTATGTCCATTCAAGGCTCTCTTTAATTTAGACTATGACTCCTCCTCCTCTTCTTCCTTGCTCGTCTTTACGAAAGAACCTTTAACTATCTATAGCAATTCTTCACTCGTGCCAGTTGTCCCACCATGTTTAAGTTATTCCTACAATATCGTAACTTTCTGACTAGGCATGGAGCTCTGGTTCCTCCTGCATTTCACAGTCTGCACACACTTATATGCATACACTTGAGATAGTTGGTGTTCTAGTTCACACCTTGGGAGGTGGCTAAGCAACGTTTCCATATGGGCAATTTCTATCCAGAACACAGGCCAGAGCACTCAAACTTTGATAAAAATCCCGTCACAAGGTCAAAAATAATCCTGTGTATTTGAGAGCACTGCTGAGTCAATGCAAAGTGCAACAAAGGAGCGCAGGGTGAACATCGCTGTCAGTCAGCTGCCACTCTTCCCTACACCAGGGTAATGACTCCATTTAGGTCAGATGAACATTCACGACTTTCTAAAGCAGGTAAAAGAGAAACCAAATCCACAGAGAATGAATATTTCTTGAATAAGCTGCTTTTCTTTTTTTTCTTTTTTTTAAAACACTCCTCCAGAGTGGAGCTGCCCTTTGAAGTGAGATGTTACATGAGTTCCTTTCATCTTTTCAATTCATTTATTTTCATCTAATTAAAAAAATACAACAATACAGAGAGGTTCTTGGTATGCATTCAGATCCTATTTTTCAGCTCTTAGAGATACTCCATATCACCACCCCATGAAACATCTGTCCTGGCAAATTCAATTTTTACAATTTACATATTTTTGTGTTTATTCTAAAGTGACATTTTCTGGAATTATAACAGCACCAAGGGTATACAGTATCAAGTTCATGGCTGTAGGAACAGACTGTTTTCAGTCATAGTTGCGTTCTTAGGTTAGTAATTGCCATCTCTGATATTAGCAGGGGAATGGATTTTAATTGGTTTCACTGCTTTCCAACATCAAAACCCAACATTTGCAGAAGGAGCTATATTTGTTTTGCTTTTCTTTAATTCAAAATTTATCATTACTAGGCCACAAAACCTTTAGGGCCCTGCCCTGCTCTTTAGAACTTTTATCAACCCCTCCAGAGACAAAGTTCTCAGGTACTTTTCCAGGGTATTTGTGTGTCTCCAGAGGACGTGATTCCCTTTGTCTGGCTTTGTCTCCCACAGGTGATACTCTTCATTTTTAGCAATTTGCTAGTTGACTATATTAGTCACTTTCTTAACAAGGGGCAAATCCTGGTCATGTTAACACCAAAAGTTGAACTTTAAGGCAGCATCACCCAAGACCAAGCATTTGCCTGTGGACTTTTTGATTCTCCACTAGTAAAATCTTTGAAACACGATATGACCCACAGATGACTAACCTCAGGTACACACTCAATTTTGACTAAGTATCTTTATTTCAGACAATGAATGCCATTGAAGAAAATAAAAATTAGGAGATAGCCTGCTGTAATAGACATATGCTACTATTGAACCATTCTTTCATAATTATCTAACATTTGTGTAATTGCCTGCACAGAAGCATACTACAGTAAGCCAAGAATTTAAATGGTAGGAGGGTAGTAATGATTGTTAGACCTCTGAAGAATACACCTACTCTCACCACTTCAGCACCTCCTTTTTACCTCTGTTAGTGGTGCATTACACAATCATGAACAGTGATTGTTTCTCATACAACAAAGGGAGGTCTAGTGCCCTAAAACTAGCCAGTTGAGGAGGATAAAACTGAATTAATAAATCAATCAATTTTTATTTTTCAAATGTCTCTGTGCATCTCTACCTTATGTACAATTGATGATCTCCTAGCTGGTAACTTTGCTCGCTATATATTTCTCTAGAAAAATCTTCCCATTTGCACTGAAAAGATTAGCAATCCTTAAGCCTGTTACTCAAATTGGTCTGAATGACACATTGTGATTTTGTAGATTATCAATTCCTTAGAGCTCTGAAAAAATGAATAAATTATATGTCAGGGATAACATACTCCCCCTGTCAACCCCTAGGAGGATCCTCCAAAGTAAAATAATGACAAAACAACTTTTCTTTTTCCCCACTAGAAGTCATTGGTCAAAAAACAACCACTGCGCTGTCAAAATTGGTCACAAAACAACCAATGCACTGTCACAGGCCAAAAGTTCCTTTCCAAATTCACAAAACGGGCTAATATATTTTCATTGCATTGCTGTGGCAGAGGGGGAGAAACAAAAATAAACGGTCTCTTTTAAATTTCATTATACAAAGGGATATTTCCTTGAGGTATATTAAATTTAAGTCTTTAGGAACATGATGCCTGCTGGTTAACTATCCTCAAAGAATAATATGTTCAACTATCAGTTAGTTAGCTTGCAATTTATACTCATTCATCTTAACTTGTAATTTATTAATGTCAACAAGAACCCATTAAGTACAATTCAGTGTGAGCAGGCGTATTGCAAATGATTTCTGTATCTTTCTGAGTATTTAACATTTGATATGCATTATATATACTCCCATGATTATATATCAATAATCCAAATGTTCACACCTCTGCTTCCCATGGGAAAGCAATATCTACATATAACCCCAAGTAACAGTTAAAGTGAGCAATTTGCAAAGTGTATTTGCATAAACTGTTCACTGATCAGCTATGAGTAATGAATCATTAATAAAAATTCAAAGCCTTTTCTTTGATTTTCTCCTTAGGAGGAAGGAAGGGATGAAAGACATTCTGGAAGTAAATTTTTCATACGCAAGAATCTGACCAGCTGTAATAATTTTTCTATGTTCAGTATAAACAGATTTGTTTATTTCCTCATGAAGATTGAGATGTAATCTTTCATCCTTAAACAGGTACATTTGGGCATAAAGAATAACTTTGTAATTAACTGCTAAAGATTTAAATTGAAATATCAGTTTAAAAACTGGCAGACAAAAAAGGATCCACTTGAACATGAATTCAGTCTTAAAAACCTACACCTGAAAATACCAGTGTCTAATCGTGTGTGCCAGTGAGGCAGGCCCAGAGCAGTGACCTTGGATAAGGTTACCAGTAACTTATCATCAGATAATGGAGAAAAATCCCTATGAGTGCTTTCCAATGGGTGGTCTCTGTTCTGTACAAAGGTCTATGCCTCGAAGAAGGGGTTGCTGCAATGAATGGACTTTATTTCTGCTACGGATAAAAGTGAATTCAGCAAGACCCCTGAGCATTTTATTTCCTCAGTTGAGGGTTGTGTTACTGATAAGTAAGGCTTTAGAAAGTCTTACTTATTGGTAACAGGGGTGAGTGGGTGGCTGTGTGAAAAGACTTCTCTGATGTCATCCAAAAATCTTCTTTCTCTAGCAAAAAAAAATTCTTTCCAGAGGTAATTTTCAGAGGCAATGTATACCTAAGATTAGCAGAATGCATTGGGAGCTGTGAATTAGGACGATTAGGTTAAACCATTCTGTTTTAAGCCACCATTTGGGAAAGATGTGCCCTTCTTTAATGGCAATGCAAAAACTAACTTAAAAGAACTTCAAATGTTGTTACTGACTGTATGACAGAGGCCTAATGCGTGCTCATGAACATGAGGGATCTGGACAGCCCAATTGTATCAGATTTAACAGGGTGAAGTGTTGAGTCCTGTGCTTGGGTCACAACAAACCCAGGCTGTGCTACAGGCTGGGGGCAGAGCAGCTGGAAAGCTGCCCAGTGGAAAAGGGAGGGAGCTGGGATTGTTTAGCCTGGAGAAAAGGAGGTTTTGGGGGAACCTTATTGCTCTTTACTACTTATCTGAAAGGAGGTTGTGGCCTGGTGGGGGTCAGTCTCTTTTCCCAAGTAACAAATGATAGGGGAAGAGGAAACCTCAAATTGCACAATGAGAGGTTTAGACTGGATATTAGGAAAAATCTCTTCATAAAATGGGTTGCTAAACTTTGGCACAGGCTGCACAGGGAAGCGGTAGAGTCACCACCCCTGGTATTTAAAAGCTGTGTAGATATGGCACTGAGTAATGTGGTTCAGTGGGGGTGGGGGGTGCGTAATAACTCAGAAAAAATAAAGGAGGAAATTTTTTTTTTTTTTAAAATGGAGGGGGTTAAGTGGTTTCAGAAGTTTCTCGGGACGTGTTTTCTTTGGGTGAAAATATTTTGTTTTTACTTCTGATGTGAACTTGCATGTATGTGAAACTATTGTAGTTGGTGGTATACACCAACTACAAGTAGTAACAAATGAGCACTAAGCAGCAAAATTCAGTTTAATGTATGATATATGTAGAAACAACATTGTGTATCCAGAAAGGCTGGCAGCTTGACAGAACTGGCATTATTAAATTGCTGCTATGAAACAGCTTAGGTTCAGAATAATGTCGTATTAGCTAGTTTGCATGTTGAGACCTTTGTGATAACAGTAAAATCATCAAAGAAGAATGGGACAAGACAAATACAAGGAAGACTTCAGCTAATAAAACATTTTAAGGTATATGACTAGCCTTTTTATGCCTAGGGAATACAATCGACTAAGACTTTCACATGTAAAAACCCTTACTGCGTCTGCACCTCTCTCAAGCTTGAAAAAAAATTAAAAATTACACAGTAAGGTCCCCTACACTAAATCAAGTGCATCCTGGTAACTACCTGGTTTACTGCATGCTATTTTTCCACCTTGGGACTATAATATGCAGATTTCTTCCAAGGCATTTTTATTTTTCAGCATAGTTGTGAGGCTTGCTAATATTTCATGCTACCTTGTGAGGTCAACAGGTAGTACCAAGGTAATGAACACTGGGAAGTTGAAGAAGTAAGCAACTTTTCTTTCCAAAGACCAACTTTAAATGATTTTCCAAGCATGGACTGGGTATTGGGAGCTACAAAATTTCCAGAAAATTTAATTCACAGCAGCAATGCTGAATTAGCAAGCATTCCTAATTTCCCACTGTTTTAAGTAGTTTTCAGCTTATACTGCAGACAGCCAAGAGCCCTTTCCATGCAACTACCTCTCCTCTTCAACAGGAGTGCAGTGATGGAGACCCCAGGAATTTCATGTGCTCATATAATCAAAGTTGTCCTGGACCTGCATTGATATGGTCAGTAACTGAAGGAAGTTCTGGAAATCTTCCAGTCATCCTAATCTAGAAGAAAGGATCATCTGAACTAACAATTCCTTCAAGAAATCAGGAAAGTTCTGGCATGTTACCAGGCATTGCTGATGCTTGAAATAGGGAGCACAGGGAGATGACTCCTGTTCCTAGCTTTGACAGAAAAGAGCATGAGTCATGTAGCTGAGGAAACAACAGGGTAAAGGAACAGCAGAGGGTCAGGACTGTGTGTATCAATGGAGAAATAAAAAACTTAATATTCATAGAAGCATTTGTTATGTAAGCAATATCATCCCAGCTATCACCCAAATAGAAAACAGAACAATGAGTGGGTGAAAAAAGCAGAGATGTTTATATGCTAAGACAAAGTACGTGGGCTACAAAATGGAGGAATTAGAGCCACTCAAGGACACTACCTTATTAGTATATGGTAGAAAAACAATCACAAACAGAAATCTTGCTAAAGAAAACACATAAATATAGGATACAGTGATGAAGAAAACAGAAACGTTTTGAATTGAAATACCTTTGGCGAGATGTTCTAAACAAGACGGACTAGCTGCTAAGATTCTGCTATAGCCTACGTAGCTACGTAGGCGGAAAAAAGGTTTTGGGTCCAACAGATACTTTTCTATCATTCTCACAGAAATAAATATAACTGTAACTTTTCTTCAAGCAAAACCAAGATAACAGAAATGGTCGGGTTTAATTATTACTTAATATCGGAGCCAAACTGAAAAAAAAATCTGTAACAAATAAAATAATTACCTGAAAAATGGCTTTTACAAACAGTTATACAATACACAATGGGAGACTTTGACTGATTGAAACACTGGTCAGAGGAATTATGAGTGTACGTGTCACAGACGGATAAGCCACCTCAAATGAGATTTTGAATGTGACAGGCAAAATGAGACATTAATAAAGCTACTTGGACAGAAAAACTGAACTGAAATAATCAAACACTTAGATAAAGAGGAGACTTAAAATTACTTGAAGTTGAGGTTAAAAAATATATGGAATTTGTATCCCAAAAGTATGAAAGAAATAAAGAAAACAAACTGTTAGAGAAAGCCTCCATTAAAAACCTTCACTAAAAAAAACCCTCTTATGAGAAATGTTAGTACTTCTTATTAATGATGACATGAAATCAGAAAAAGTGCTGCTCGGGGAAGGAAGCTACTGTTGGAAAGACAGAAAGCACAGGGATAAAGTGAGAATTCCCAGGAGCCAAGCCCTGATAAAACAAATCAAACTATTCTTTATATACAAAAAATGGAAAATATTAAGGATCTATATTAACATATAAATATAAACAAAAAAGGAATATAAATAAAAAGAATTATGATTGTTATTCAAGAAGCAAAGAGCTGGTGGACTTGGGCTCAGATTTTAAGAAGGACTGATGAACAACAAAGGTCAGGAGAGGGTGACTCATAGTTGAAAGCGTGGAAAGTATCAAAACTGAAGTTACTGCAACTGGTGTGGAAACTCATTTCAAAGGTTTCAACGTAGTTGAACACAGGCAGACAGATGAACTATGTCCCAGAACTGTAAGAAATTGGCATGAAAAACTCCCTAAGCCAAATAACACAGGCCAGTAAGCAAATTTTTCAAATCAAGAATGAAAAATAGAAAACACAGTATTTCTACGGAAGAAAGGGAAACAGAGTTATCTAGGGAACAACACATCTGTTAGCTTGAACTCAGTGCTATGTACATTCTGAAAACAAGTTCTAAGTGAAAGCACAATTAAATGAGTAAATAAAAGCATGCTCAAATGCATCCTGGATTGTGCCAATGGAAAATCAATCCCAGAGAGGCTGCCATTTTAAAAGCATATTATTTTTCTAGGCAAAGGAAATGCAGAACTAATTTATCTGGATTTCAGTAAGACATTACCTCTAGTGTCATATGAAGAACTATTATAGGACAAAGAATATTAGAAGAGTGTTACAGTAGGCCAAGCAATTGTGCTGAAAGGGGTACTATTATGCTCAGAAAAGGTTGCCCATTTAATTCCTTGAGCACTGGCTTTGGGACAAGTATCTCTTTTAACAGTCTCAGTAATGATCCTGGCACATAAGGTAGGAATGTGAAAATAAAATGGGCTGCTGAAGTGAAATCTGGAGACTGTCAGTGCTGGAGATGGGGCTCTATAAAGCATGCAGTAAGAAACAGATAATGTTGAAAACCCTAAAAACAGAAATGAGATTAAATGTATAATATTCTATAATGTATGATAAGTACATCATTATGCATAAGCCTTATTATGCACTTAGGGATTACTGACATTAACTTCTGCCATGAACTGGAGGACTGTCATCCAAAATATTAGATTTGCCAGTCTATCAGATCAACTATCAGCCATCAGGATGACAAACAGGAAAACATGCTTTACAGATAGAAAAAATAAGAACACCATTAATAAAGGTTTGATAAGATTTTCTGTGACAGGCTGTATGTGATGAACAGAGAAAAGGAAAGCGCATCTTAGAGAAGTGTTCAGTTCACTTAGTATGGAAATTCAAAGCTAAGTAGAATTGCTTTCTAGATCTAAAGATGGAAAAGGTGGGTTATAACCAGGAAGGAAAACCAGCTACAGGACAAAATGCAGATAAATGAACAAACTGACCGTAATGTACTATAGAGTGCTAACTGAAAGTTCGTGAACATCCAAGATGTGAGAATACAGAACCATTTCCCAACATAAGAAGCAGAAACAAACCAAAAGCAACACATCCTCCTTCCCCTGTCCCAAAGGTATCCCCCTCATTCTGCACACAAGCTCAGTATAGAGGGGATTATATACAGTGTGGATGTTTTTGACCATGAACAGGTTGATTACATGACCCAGAAGGCTTTTGGCCCCCTCCAAGAAGTCAAAAAAAGCAAATGCCAAAATAGCAACTTCTTTTACTTTCTGAAACTGCATAACTCAGAAGCATAAGTTTCTTACTTTGGGAACCTCTGAAAACCCTGGAGTGATGCCTCCTGATGATTTTCCTGTGACCAAGTCAGCTCCATTTGACATACAATTAGGGTGACACCATCTTGCTCAACATCTGTTGTATAAGAGACTACGGAGATAAGAGCTCTCCCTTCTGTAAGGAGGGTCTCTGGTGACAGTGGCGATGAATAAATAGATAATTTTATTTAGATTGATCGTCACAGAAGTAAAAGGTGATCTTGACAGCTGTATGGCTTTATAAGATGATGTTAACACAGTAAACATGGAAATACCCACCTCCATTAATATTTGGGTTTTTTTTACTTAAGAGTACAGGAAATCTCACTGCGTCAATCATAACAGACAAAAAAGAATCATCAAGAAAGAAAAATTGTACAGTGACATTTTAATAAAAAACATTCTCTTCAAAAACTCAACATGCACCAATACAGCAAGTCATCTATTCCCTCTTATGAATATAAGCACTTTCAAAATACAGCTCTCAATGAGTCTATACTTCTTCTGGACAAAAATATATTGACTTTTTGTAAATGCTGTAGACAGTGTTACGGTAAGTATAAGAGAAAATGTTTGCATACAAGTTTCACCAAACTGCACCTGCCACCAGAGAAAAAATAGCTATGTTTTCTGTAAAAATACCACTGGAAAAAAACCTTCTCATAGTTCATTTACAACCAAAGACTAAGCAGGGCTGAAATGAACCTACTTCCTCTTCTACTAGTTTGATTTTTCAGGTACAGCATATAGATATTTCAGGGACATGCAGCCAGATAACTGATGTTTGTACAATAATAGGCAGTGAAGATATCTGGTGTGAATAGAAATATCCAATAGGAGAACCAGGTGACATTGTTTACTGGAAAAGGTAGAAAGCAGGTAGCTTTGTATGCAGGGAATTCGTAATATACAGAGGAAAGTATAATCACACTTGAAACCATGCTTAGTACTGCAAAAACAATAAAGTACTTCGCTAAAACAGAGTTTTAAGAAGACAGCAAAGAGAGCAAAAATTAATTCTTGAGTTGCCATGAGCTCTGACTGGGTCAGTAGGGTGCTGTGTTGGTGCACCACAGCACAGTAGGAAGCAGCACAAAGCATTGCTGCCTTCATCTTGGCTGCCAGATTCCCAGAGTCCCCAGCACAAAGGAAAAGAGTTTGCACCAAGAGAATGGGAGGTCCCCAAAAGCAGAAAGTTCCACAGTGGAAAATAAATGTGAATTTGGAGAGAAAAGGTTCTATAGCTGCCATTCAAAAATACATTAAACAATATTTAGGAAATATGGGAAACTCAGTAGTATGAAGGCTAAAATACCACCCGGACAGTATTTTGGTGGTCAGAGGGATCCCTGATTTTAAATTTAGTTCAATATTAGTCTCCTATGTAAGACAGCAGAAATCTGGAATGTCATATGCCACCTTAAAAAGACATAACCAGTAGGCCTCTGAAAAGTTTTGCCTTCAAAATGATTATTCACATAATGAATTTTAAATGTATTTCAGATTTTTAATCTCTTAATATACATGGAAAACCCCATAAAAAACCTAATAAGACTGTCAGCCCATTCAGTATTTTGATATATCAGCTATGCTTTCAGAAGACTTCTTTCCTTCACCCTCCCTTCCCCGTGTATGTTAATGTTTGCTTTACTGGTTATAATTACTGAAAAAAAAATCCAGTTGAGATTAGATTTCAGTTATAATTAATGATGAATATGTCAAAGTATTATGATGTTGTTTATCACACTTCTTGCAATGTAATTTAGTGCAATAATACTAAGGCTTGCTATATGACAGTTATTTAGCATTTAAGTCTTCTTAAGATGCTCTGCAGAGTATCCTGAATGTTAACTATGGAAAGATTATTTTATACAAAAGCAGCTTCAGGCAAAATATAGCGACAATTTGCTAGAGCCCAGCAAAAGCTCTTAAATCTTATGCCATCTATGAGCTGAAACATAATAATTAAATAATCTAGACATGTTGTAAAGCTAATGAGAAATCCAAAGGATAAAATTAAAAATTGACATTAATAGGGCAGCTTAACCATATGAGGGAATAAACAGTCTTTGTTCTTTCTGGTACAGTTTTTGAAGAGATATCTTTCTTTTCAATGTGTACATACACACAAAAGATTGAAACCTCAGATCCTGGGAGCGGAGGGAAAGAATAATAACTTTGGATGCCATAGACAGACAGTTCAGGGTATTTTAAGGCAAGTCTTAGCTGTCCTAGTTGTGTTGGGGGTTTTTTTTGCTGGCTTGTTTTTATTATTTTTCTTCTCTTTGTAGCCACTAAATTAATTTTCTTTTCACTTCAGACATGGTCCCAAGAATTTGATACTGTAGGAGGTCCCCACTGTGTATTTACTTGAATGCTTGTGAATCCTGTCACTGACCTGGGGCCTTTTTCTGCAATGAATGTGCAAGTTTGTCCTGAGGAACTGTGTCCCAGCACAGCACAGAGCTGCTGTACATGCCCTCCGATTGAAAAGAAAAGCAGTAGTTTTATATATATTGCCTGTGATGACTAAACAAAGGTAATTAATTGCTACATGTTTTTACCAGGAAAATACCAGGCATGGTGGGAAACAAGAATATGTTAATTATTTTTGAAGTTAGCATAGCTAAAATGAAAAAGTTTTAACATTCAGTCCAAATCTAGATGCAAGATCTATTTTAAGAAAACCTGTACACGTACACAGAAAATCAGTTCACTTGGGGATATGATTTTCAAGTTGCAGCATGCTGAAAACATATATAAATTTTAACTTCTCAACAGAATTTGTTCATTTTGTTGTGGTTTCTCACTGTGCCATATAGCATTCTGTGCACATATGATAATGCATATAAAATTTACTAACATGTTGTAATCTCATCCTCCTAAACCCAAAAACATTTGGGGGACAGAATTCTAGGCTCTAATTTAAAAGCACAGAATTTGTGCTCCATAAATTCTTCTGAAAACAAACCTAATGCTAAAAGTGCTGCACATTGTTGTAGAAAGAAATCTAAATTGTCATTGCTTTAGTATAAACCTACAAATAAGTAATACTAGTATCTTGCTGACATATGTGAACTGCAAAAAATCTAAAATTTCTTTTCACTTGTAACCTATGAAAATAACTATGTTTTCATAGCAAGCATATTCTCTAGTTTTTATGGTATCTAGCAAACTAGTGCTCTTTAGGCTATTTCCTGGATAATACTATATATTTTTGGGGGAAGGGATATATTTGATAATACATTGTTAAGAACATTATACTTAATTCAATTTTGCATTCACTAATGTTTTTAAAGCTACGTTTGTTATTGGAATTCAGCTCTGCAGATATGATATTTAATACAGCTTGACTAATGTATTTGTTCAATTAACCAACATAATGTCTATTAAAATTCTGGTGTTCAAACTCACTGGAGCCATTTCAAAGACTCCTTGAGAAAACCAGAATAAATTAGTGAGATAAGAGGAAGATTTTTGAGAGGTACAACATTTGATATTTGCACATTCATAATCAAAACAAAACTTGAGAAATTTTAAGCTATACAAAAAGAATCAGCATTTTTTACCACCTTCTGTTACCATAATAACAAATACCAATGATGGAACTGACTGAAAATAACATTGACAACCCATAGAGATGGATACTGATTAGCAAGGCAGATCGTGGTAAAATTCGACCCTCAAGAAGCACTTGGCCGCAGGCCTGGGGAGTCTGGCTACTAATTTGAAGTTGAGCCTCAGAGCTTTTGAATTGTTCTAATGACACTCCTCCTAGCAGCAACAAGTTCTATGGACAAATTTATCATGCACTGTGAATTTGTGACTCTTTTTCTCTAATTTCCTCCCTCTGCATGCAGGGAGGTGTCACCAAGAAGAGTGTTTGTGCAGGTAGGTTGAGAGAGAGCACCATGCTGCCTTGTTCTGCTTATAATACCCATGTCCACAGAGGGAGAAGGTGCCTGGTGAATTTTCTGAGAGACCAGCAGAGACACACATTGCTGACTACCACCACAAGATGTTCTCATGGAATACTGATGCCTATATCCAAGTTCACTGTCCCATAGAACTTGCATTTTCCCTTGGTCTAACAGGTGCCATCTGCTATGCTGCCTTTACTTGCACTTTTTCTTCCAAAAGATTGAAGCTATTTTTTAATTTTAGAAAAGTAACATTAAAAAGAAAGGTTTTCATTAAAGGTATGGGAGTCATCTTGACTTCCCTGCTTCTGGGCAGATACATGGCACTTAGTTCAGTTTAACCAAGTTAAATCGTGCAAGTCACCCATGGATGTGAAGAAATGTGAGTTGAGTAATTTCAGATTTCTTTCCTATATACCTGTGAGATGTAAGTCCTGAATGTTTATCCTGATTAGAATAAATTAGACACTTTCCAAACAATTGCTCACCAGCACCTGCTCAGGAACACATTCAACCATTCAGTTCCTCCAGCTACCTCACCACTCTGCACGGTGGGTCAGCTAACCTCTGTGAGCAGGTTATAAATTAATACCTTGTGTCCTTTCACAGACATCTTTCCCATGAAGAGATGCTAATGAAATACAAGCAATGTATATTAACCTAAATGCTACTCTAAGTTTATCTTCATTTATGTTTTCCTCAGCCACTATTTAAAACCAAATCTTAGTGAAGCTCTGACTGACCTTTCTGCATACACATACCAAAAATAAATACTGCTCTCCTGCTTTACAAAGGTGAACTGGAGCTTAAGCATACAAGAGCTGCAGCTCCAATTTTGAGATGCTAAATTGGGAAATGCATTTGGGTTCTATTTTCAAGGGCTGGGAGTAGCTACTGTTCTGCCAACTGACCAGTGCTGGATTTCAGGGTTTAACAAAGGCGTTAGTGTTAAACACATTAAAGACATAACAGTTTGGGGAAAATAAAATCTGTGTCCACTTTCAATATCTATGTTAACCAGCAAAGATACATATCCTAAATTATAACAAAAAAATTACAGAAATTGAAAAATAGAGATGAGCATATATATAAATAAATTCTAATGATTTCCTTTAGTCACAAAATGATAGAATCATAAAGGTTGGAAAAGACCTCTAAGATCATCACATGCAATTGCTAACCCAGCACTGCCATGTTCACCACCAAAACAAGTGTCACATCCACACGCCTTTTGAACTCTACCAGGGTTGGTGATCCACCACTGTTCCTGGGAAGCCTATCTCAATGCCTGGCCAATATTTCAGGGAAGAAATTTTTCCCAATTATTAATCGAAAACTCCCCTGGAGCAACTTGAGGCCATTTCCTCTGATCCTGTTATTTGTTACCTGGGAGAAAGAGACTGAATCATAGGCGATTACTCCTTTAAGGAGTCACAGTACACGACAGATTGCAGACTGAATAACGAAGAGCAAGCAATCAGAATTGTGTACATCTAATACACAAAGCTGCACAGAGCAACTGTCTAAAAACAGAATGTCATCTGGAATAGGACAAGAATTCCCTAAAGTGAGTGGAGAAATGAAAATATTTAGTCTCAGAGCCTCTGAAAAGCACAAATTAACATGACTGCATAACATATGCGAGGAATGCTTAAAGTATCAAGGGACTATTTGAAGGCAACATGAAGGAGATACCAAATAAATGCATTATAAACAACAACAGCACCATACAGACTCTGCTGTATGTAGCCTCTTTTGTCAGCAAAACTGTACCATTTCAGAGGCATGTGACCAGGTAACATGGTCTTGCTAATATAATTTGAGTACTTTGAGTAAGAAGCAGCAGCAGTGGAAAACCACAACGCATTTCTTGACATAAAATGAAAAAATAAACAATCCTCTTTTTTCTAGCTTCTTGTCCTCTTTTTCTTTTCAGTAATGACTCCTTCCAAAGCAAGACAGTGTAGGTGCAATTCTTGTGAACAGCAGGTACATACATACTTGCTCTTAGCAAACAAAGCAAGCTGGCACATCTTAGCTGTTCTACCTCCTCAGGTGTCTTGGTACATACTGATTAGCCTAAGGCTAATATTTATGCTAAATAGGGGTATAAGGCTAAGTAAGTCTCTGCACTGTTCCTTCTCAGAGACAATGAGTCCTCACTCAATGTTCTGGAAGACTGTACTTCTCTAGAAAAGCATCTGCAGCCATAAATCTCTCTTTCTGCACAAGTACAAATTAACTATGCTTTCTCAGGTATAGATAATTTATATTTAAGGAAGTAGCATCTTTAGGACCAAACATTCTCTCTAACTTAATGAAGGGTAAACTCCACACATACACAAAATTTTCATCTAGGAGGCTGCTTTGAAGTTGAACCACCTAACTGTATTATTTTCAGGTGATAAAATTCTTCTTTCAAAGAAAATACATTGTAAATGACAGAAAAATCCATGTTTACTTTCAACACAGTCAGCTAAAATCTCATTCTTCAACAATGAACACATTATGGCAAGAGGAGGTTAGAGATAAACTAAATTGAATATATTGTAATTATATATAATTGTAATTGTAATGGTAATTATTTTTCTTAATTTGCGTCTTTATCAAATGGCTGAGGAAATATTTATAATGTAATTGTTATGCACACTGGCAGAATCATAATTCACACTGTAAATACAGAGCGTTCTCTGAAGCTTTTCTTAAGAGTGAAGTATAATCAGGGGATTGCAAAACAAAACCAGAAAAAACAATGGAGTGAAAACAGAATAATGAGTCAACAGTTCCTTAGAATAATCTTACAAGGAAGATCATAAAAATGTAATTTATAAAAAAACCCTGCAAAACAGTCACACTTAGTCTGAATGTTGACATTTTCTACCCATGCAGGGTTTCTGCAAACAGGATTATTACTGATGCATCTCGCATATGCCAAGGAGGTCTTATTCTCCTAGGATGCTGCTATAAGGCAATGCTGAAAGGGAGAAGACAAACTGAACTTTTCAGTCATAAAGAAATCCTCATTTTAAATGCTAATCAAATTGCCAGGATCAAAAGGATTCAGGGTTTTATCACTCCATTGACTATTTTTTCCTGCAATCAGGGAAGTAATTGAAATAAAAATATTAAGACAGAATGTTGGAAATAGTACAAGGTAACACTGTTTTCTTGGATCTGCTGAGAGACTGCAAGACCCAGGAGGGACCTCAGCTTCCAAATCTAATTGAGGCTGTAGATATATTCATCATTAAACAAATAAAGAAAACATGTTAGACACCATGCCTCACTGATTTTCAGTTGCCTGAGGTTGCAGAACCAAGTTCATCTTTAAATGTAAGATGGTGTCTAAAAATTGAAATATATGGAAATTAAAAAACCCAAAAATAATAGATTTAGATACTACTGCTAACTATTTTTTTTTCTTCCTTTTAGGATTAGGGTTTAATCAGCAGTATCTTATAAAGGAGATAATCTTTCTTTTACTGTGAAATTTAGCTTAAGTCATGCAAAGACTGTTTAAAAGGATTTTTTTTCTTGCAAACTGAAACAGATGCCAAAGATATACTCCCCTATAGAAATCTGAAAAATGGTACTGTCATTACTTTACCTTTTTCCTGCAGATCAGTAATGCATATAGTAGTTATATCACCATGGGTTGTGAAATCACTGTGGTATATAAAGCCATAAAGTCTCTGGTGCAAATGATAACTATATGTTCCAGTACAAATGAAGTTATACTGTTCTTTCTTTCAAATATGAGAACCAGATTTCACTCCTGCCAATAAGGCTGTTCCCTAGAAATTAAGCATTGTTAGAATTCTGGTTTTGACTTAAGAGAGAAATGGACAAGGAGCAGAGGATAAGCGTCTGGATGTCTGTGTATTTTCAGTGGAGCACCAGCAAACGCTGCCTGATTTAATGGTGTCTAAAGCTTGTAATGCAAGTTTTTTAAAAGAGGTAAACACAGATTTCCTAGCTGGAGTGGCTGGTCCCATAAATAAGGTTACTTCAACTCAGGAGCCTTGCCTCACTTGCATTTATATTATTTTATTTACTGTGACTACAACTCCCATGTCCTCGGACATGGCAAGAATGTAGCTGAACACTTCTGATTACAGCACTGTGCACTACCTGGACCACAGAAGCAGGCTTAAAACCTGCTCCTCCACTTGTGAAAAGGAAAGAGGTGTGTTTATACAACATTTTCCCTCTTCCCTAAACAAAAAGTTTGTATTAGAGGATTTTTCATGTATTTAGCTTTAGAATAGAAACTGAACAAACACAAGAACAATCCTGTATTAATGCTTAAATAATCTTGCATTAATGCTTAAAAATAATAGCTGTGTATGCCTGGAAAGTTAGCAGTTTTGATCAATCAGCTATTTTTGCAGACATAGTTAAGATTCACATTATTTATTCTCAGGGCAGCATCACTCAGACTTTCTGGATCACAAAGAGCCCTAAAATCATCAAGCTACTACCAGCTAACAGAGTTGATATGCTGATGTTTTCTTTAATATCAAGCTCTTATGACATTTTCAAACCTCTATTCTGCAGTTATAATCAACAAGCACCACAGCATAGCCCAGAGAAAAGGCGAGTAGGAGACTTGGCTTCTGTTTTTACCTTCTGTACGCCTACAGACATGCCAACAGCAAGGCAGGGCAAATCATCCAGCAAGATTAAAAATAGCTAGAAGATACTATTATAGCTATTGCTCATCCTCTGACAGAGCACACTGATCAGTCTTGTTTGCCAGGTCACTGCCTCAGACACAGTTTGGCCAGACAGAATTCAAAGGCAAAGGATGTAAGATAAAGCTTACGCACAGAACCATGTGGAATTGAGAAATTAACCTGTCACGAGACAGAGGGTCCCACTTCTCTGTTACTCTGATTATTAGCAACTGTCTTGTCTCTCTGGTACCCTTGGAAGAAGAATGAGTTCTGAATGCAAGATGGAGGAAGAAATATTTGTCGTGCAATATGCTGCATCCATCCCTATGGCTTAGACTTTCTTTGGCAAGTAGTTCCATGAAAAAGCGAGTGGCACGCACTCCTTGTTTGTCTATGTATCATTTTCCTTTCCATACAAGTCGTTTGCACCTGGAAAATGAGTTGATAGTGCAATTTGCAGACATAAATATATTGAATATTCTTCCTCCACCCCCTTCAGGGAGTCCCTTCAGGACATCCACACAAAAGCAAGGTTCATAGTCTTGTCAAGGATTTTCACATCTTTTGATAGGCCACTATAGATTTAAAAAGTCTCTGAATGAACCTCACATTATATTTAATGTTGGTGGGGCTTTCCTTGATAAATTCTTTGTGTACCTGAGAAAAAAAAAATCCAGAAATGTTAAATTAATGGATTAGTAATTGTTAGCTTGAGAAAGCAGCAGAGATGAGAAAAGTTTACTTAACTGAGATGTTCTGCTGAGAATTATTATGATCGTATAAATGTCTAACATTCTTGCAGCCATTTAAAGAGCTGAAGGTAGATTTCCTTGGTTGTTATTACTGCTTCATTAACTACAAAATGGCTTCAAGATTCACATTCCCACCTTTAGATCATAATTTAAATAAACCATGCTAGGACAAGAAATCTTTATCATTGACTCACAATTCTGATTGCCAAGTATTTGTGTTCATCAGACAGGAAGGGAGATTAAAGGAGAATTTATTCCATACACTCTGCATGGAAGAAGTATGTGTAAGTTTACATTTTCTTGCACAGGGAAAAATGAAATAAAGCTTATATTTGCTATACTTCAACTGTAGTTATAATCTAAGTTTGATTTGTCAAATAATCTGAATTTCTGAAAAAATAATATAATTGATTTTAAAAGGTTCACATCCACTAAGATGTGCCTAATATCACATTAAAGATTTAGTAACAATGTTAATAGAGTGCAGATGTTAAGAGAAATTTTTAGTGAACACAAAATTAATATATTTACATTCCTATGCATAGTTCAGATGAATGAAGACTGCAGGTGTGTTTATGCTGTGGACATTAGTCTTCATGTACTTTATTCTGTAATAGAAGGATTTACAGAAAATATTTAGGATGTCTGCTACAAACTGGCACACTAACAATTCAGAGATCATTCTCATTTACCAAGAGAAAAATAGTACAATTTGATTAACATTTTTCATAGAAGCTGAACACATTCCTACATCTCCACACATGACTTCTAGGCTGAAGGTAAAATTTTACAGCAGTTTCATTCATAATGTTTACCTGTGCTCTGCTGTGGACTAAAATAATCAACACAAGATAAAGAATGCAGCCAAGAAAATGATGAAGGAACTGAACCTTCTTGAAAATGCAATCATGTTAATAAGCTAAAACTGGCTTCATTTATCTTATTGTTTAGAACATTTTGCAAGACATGTCCCTTACCAAGCTTTGCTTAGCAACACCACAGCATCTAGTCCTCATTAAAATTTAAAATTGCACCTTGCACTTCTGTGTGCAAAACTCCTTGTAAATCCCACTAGATGATGTCAGAGAACAGGAAGAGTTACAAATGCATGAATTTGTTACATGTAGAATGTACACATACATGCAGTCAATGTTTGGAGGGAGGAATTCTTCCATGGTTATTTGTCTACTGGTGAGTCTACTATGGTCATGTATGCCCCTATTTATTTATTTATTTATTTATTTATTTATTTATATCCATAAAATGACAAATTCTTCAGAAAAATCAGCTAAAATGCATGGTCCTGCTTATTTTTGTTCTAATTTAAACATCATATTACATGCCAAGAGTGTAATTCTTATGAACACTAAGAGAGGTGATCTTTCTGTTCATCACCAGTTCTGCAGCAATCTGCCTAGGAAAATTATCTACAAATGACTAGCTAGAGAATCAGTAAGATCCATGTACTTTTAAAAAATCTATTCACTTGATTAAAATGGATTAAGTTTGGTATAAGGAATGTAACCAAAGGTCAGTTAAACTGGGTCAACAGGCCTCTACACAGCAGTTCTGTCACTCTGCTCCCAGACATCTTATGCTATTCACATTTACAGTGTCATGTTTTTGAACACCTGCAAAGGCTCTTCCTAGGCTTTTAGCACAACAGAGCACAATCCTTCTGGGGCTACATGTACAGTCCTAGCAAAGAGCCATACTCAAGTATCTGATGTGGGAAATCTTATTTTGAAAGATTTCTGTCACACAGATATGTGATTTGAACTATCTAGAAAAATGTTACAAATGTTTATAATTAAAATTATTAGAGATAACTTAGTGTCTACATATTGGTATTTGGCAGTGAAGGATGGGTTGCACAGGGCTCCATTTTAGGCTCTGTGCTCTTCAATATCTTTATAAATTACTTGGATGAAGGACTGGAAGGCATACTAAGCAAGTTCACTGGTGACACAAAATTGGAAGGAGCTGTTGACTCCCATGAAGGCGAGGAGGCCTGCAGAGAGATCCCAGCAAATTAGAGGACTGGGCAATCATCAGCTGTTTGAAGTTCAAAAATCCAGGAAAGTGCTGGATTCTACACTGGGCATGGGGCAAGCCTTGATGTATGGACAGACTGGGGAAGGAGATGCTGGGAAGCAGTGCCAATGGAAAGGGACCTGGGGGTCCTGCTCAGTGACAAGTTGACCATGAGCCAGCAGTGCCCTGGCAGCCAGAAGGGCCAGCCCTGTCCTGGGGGGCATCAGGCACAGCATCACCAGCCAGGCAAGGGAGGAGATTGTCCTGCTCTGCTCTGAGCTGGAGTGGCCTCACACTCTGCAGTTTTGGACACAAAAATATTAAAAAGATATTAAGCTTTTTGAGAACGTCCAAAGAAGGGCAATGAAGATCGTGAAGGGTATTGAGAGGAAGCTGCATGAGGAGCAGCTGAGATCACTTGGTCTGTTCAGCCTGGAGGAGACTGAGGGGAGACCTCACCAAATTCCTCATAAGAGGAGGAGCAGACACTGATCTTTTCTCTGTGGTGATCCATGACAGGATCTGAGGGAATGGCCTGAAGCTGTGCCAGAGGAAGTTTAGGTTGGGTATCAGGGAAAGGTTGTTCACCCAGTGGGTGGTTGGGCACTGGAACGGCTCCCCAGGGGAATGGCTGCAGCACCAATGCTGCCTGACTTCAAGAAGCATTTGGACAATTGCTCTCAAGCACTTGTGTGACAGGGCCAGGAGATGGACTTCATAGTTCTTGTGGGTCACTTCCAACTCAGCATATTCTGTGATTCTGTGATTTCTTTTATGTATACATATGCTCTTAAGACAAAGTTAAAAAATCCAGGGCTAACAACGACTCTGGCTATTTATTTTGAAATTGTCCTTGTAAACTAACCCATAATGATAAAACACAGAAAAATGTATATACGGAAAATCCAAGACCTAAATATCATATGACTTGAACAACATCCTTTTTTAAAACTGATGAAAACTTCAAAGCAGTTGCCTACATTCATATCCTGACAGCAGAAAACCCCAAAAACCCTCTTCTTTTCTAGGAAGGGTTAACTTGATTCCTGTTATTAATTGGCATCAATTTATTGATTTCCTTAAGAGTACACACTTTGCCAGATCAGTCATTGGCAAAATCATCACACCATTTTTCCCACTTAACCTGGTCATATATTAGTGTAGCCAACTTAAATTCTAATATAAAGTCAAAATGAGTGATAAGAAGAGTTAGGTTCGTACTAACTACTCTTTAGCAGTGAATGTTATGGAAAAAACCCATGCAATCCATATTGCTGAACTTATAACTGTTGGCATCAGCAACAATTAAAAAAAAAAAAAAAGGCCACCTCAGAGTACAACCTGAAAACATAATGGAAAAATGTCTGCCATAAAGTATGAAATAGGAGATACAATCCTTTCAGCATAAATACTTTCCCTGCTGGAACTCTAAAACTTTTTATCATTAAATTCACTAAAAATAAAGTCGTTACAATCATTTGACACAGTTATTAAGCCATAGCAGATGTTAGTTGATAATATAAATGCCTAGATATTAAAAAAGTAGATTATTATAATGCTAGAGAATCCCTCTGAATTTTTTAATTGAACATGAACAGACACAAATGTGACAGCCAAGTGTTTTATCAAATCTGCGTATTTCCATTTTTGGAAACCATTGCTTATATGTGAAAGTTAAGAACGACTGTAAAACCCCTTTTTCTCAAGAGCATAAATATTTTCCTTTTTCTTCTAAATTAAATCTGTTTGAGAAGCCTGTAGATGTTTCTTTCACGGGTTCCCAAGAGCACAACTGCCAGATGCACTCTTGCATATATTTGACTAGTAAGAAGATGAAAAAAATGAGCCTAGACCAAACCTGTGCTTGTACTCATAATCTTCAAATACTAGGTTGAGTGGTGTCATCTAAACAGGTAAACTAGTCTGTTTCAATATATCTCTTTTTTTACCACTAGGAAGGTAGTGAACACTAAGCTTGCTTAAAAACTAGCTTCCTGTAGCTTAGCTATAAATAAAATATAAAACAATACAGGTATCAAATAAGAAGCCACCTACTCTAAGTCACTAAATTTAAGATAGTTCTGTAGGTCTTCTGCTATAAACGGACAAACTTTTATGGCATTTCAGCTTGCTCTCTTGCATTCTGATGTCATTTAGACTGGAAAAACATATTTTTTCCTTAAATGATAAGACATCTTTGGTGATACTGAAAAGAATAAGTCTCATTAAGAATACCATTCCAAAAAGATTTTAGAAGCATGATTCTGAGGGGAAGGAAGTCACCAGACTATAAAAAAATTCAGCAAAGATGAAGATCTCTTTCAAAAGATCAAATCTGCAATTGCTCCATGATATGCCACATGGAGGTGTCTCAGTCTCCATTGCTGGAGCCGTTACAGAGATCCATGCACAAGGGATCCATGCTCAACATGCTGAAACCCACTGATTTTCTGTCCCTTCTTGCTGAAATGGGCAAATAAAAGTAAGTAAGAATGATTAACATCAATTCATGATATTACAACGTATTAGTACAGTATAGTAGAGAGGATGTTTCGCCATTTGTCATCAGACATTTCCTGACATAACCTTAGCAGCAGTTTCTATTAGAGTAGCATACTTCTTTATTGTATAATTATTATTTCCATTAAGGACAAAACGTTAAAGGAAAATACCTAGTCCCAACCTGTTTTGGAATAACTAAATTTGGTTGGCATTCAATCTGTGATTTTAATTGCCAGGCACTTCACCATGCCTTCCTCTGCCCACTGTCCACAAAAAAGAATAAACTGAATCCATACAAGAAGTATGGGGAGGGGAACTGCTGTGAGAAGTATTTCCTAAAAGTTTTGCTTCCAAAAGGATCCATACAGAAATACACCAGTGCAATTAGTATAAACTTATTTGACTTAAAGTACAAGCTGACATCTCTGCTAAAGCTTGAAAAGTTTCTGTACCAGAGACTGACTGAAAGACATATGCTTCAGTCCTTTTCTGACCTGGAGAACAGATTTGCCTCCCCACAATTTTCACTGCTGTGCATTACTCTTAAAACCCACCACAGTACTATCTCTTAAGTCTAAGAGTTGTTTCAACAGGAAAGGTTTCAATAGGAAAATAACAAAACTGTTGAAACCAAGAAGGATCAAAATGCAAGGTTTGTGCAGCCAGACGACCTTGCTCCCAGGGTGTGTCTCTGGAGAGGCATCCCTGGCCTGTCATGGACCTGCAGTTGCAAAGGCACCAGCTTACCATCAGCCCTAGCAAATGGATTGGTGTGGGGGCTCACACTCATCATTACTTTGCTCCTTTTCTCTACCCAGACACTGAGAGGGCCAGGTGTCATTCAGCTCTCATCCACACATGGGAAATTAAACTACACTTCACAGCTGTGAGCATGCACATGCTCATGTGTATGAGTCTTGAATCCACACATGGACCTGGGTGTCGTATTCTGCAGTGCAAAGTCCACCCAGCTGGCAGAAGAAGCAGGTGACATGGCCACCATGCACAGCAGGATCCTTCAGTTTGGACTCATTTACTCACCAAAACAGAAAATCCGTGGAAACCACAGATTACAATGGCTGCTTGGAAGCCCATGATGCAGCATCCATGCAGAAGACATGCCAGAATCTTTGGCACATGCTGAAGGGAATGGCCCTCATCCAAAGCTCATGACAGCTTCCAACAGGCCAACACAACAACACACAACTCATTTGTGGGTCAGAGAGGCACGAGGAGACAAAGACACTGAGCTGCATTTCTTGAATTTCCCCATCTGCTCCTAACATCCCACGCCCTCCTCATCCTGCCTGAAGGAGCACCCCTGATGGATGGGTCAGCTCCCAGGGCAGATTTGCCTCTCCACATGCAGAGCTGCCACCCTTGCAGCAGCAACCTCATATCACCACGTCTGGGGCTTGGGGCTGGCATCTTTACAGATACGTTGCTTCAACTTTTCCTCCATTTTTGCCATCTCCATTCTGCTTGTTCTTATTGCTATTAGCTCACCCCTTTCTTTTTAAAATGTTGCAAAATAGAAAATAAAAACACCTTGTCATAGTCATTTCCTGTCTTGATGACCTTCTTCCTTAGGAAGGAACATGGAAACACACACATATATGAAAACCACCCTCTCTTCCCTGTTCTCCTCAAAAGGTTAGAGAGAGCAGTAATGGGAAAGGAGAGAAGATGTGAGAAGGACTCTTTCTTATTTATGAGGTTCTGAAGAGATACAGGGGCATGCTCTGTACAGGACCAGACCTGTGGGCAGCACATGGTGCTTTCTGCACATCGCAGGCTGTGCTATGTAAAATGAGACTGAACTCACTACAAAGAAGCCAATAAAGTTTCAGCAGCCAACTCAGAACAATTTCAGCATCGCTTTGGAAAGTATTTAAGCGCACATACACATGCCAGAGGATTCAGAGCACATAAAAACTAGGTTAAAATAATGTTAAATATCTAAATTGACCCCCTGATAGTAGTTACAGCTCTTCCATATGTCTGCCGTAGCTCATGCTTTTGTCTCTGAGACTTCACGAGTCAAATAAAGAGTATTATACTAATTATATACTATACCGTGGAGTATTTACAACAATTCCTGTTACTAAGAACTGCCTGAGGTAAAATGAGAGAGAAAAGACTTTAATTCCTGCACTTTGAAGTAAATCAATCTCTTAACATTAATTAAATAGAACTTGTAAGTACTGTCTGGGTCAAAAAGCCAGTCTCACCTTTTTACATCCAATATCACATTTTAAGTACACAGTACAAATGCCAAAGGAAAAAAAAAAGTGATTTTTATGCCAAACAAGTTACTATTATATATCCTTATATATCAAACAGGTTAATTAATCACAAATGCAAAATCTACAAAGCATAATTAAAAATGTGCCATAAATTTATCAGCAGAAAAACAATTCTGTAAAGTCACAACAGCTGGTGCTAGCAATTCACAAAACCTTTTAGAGAAGTATTAGAGAGAACGTACGATTCTAAATTTGAGCACAAGTACTCCATAGTGTAAAACTACATTATGCCACCTTGTTAGCCACAATGACTTCAAAGACATATTCTGGTTAAAGCAAAATTTTTACTGTATTTGATCAAAGGCAAAATCAAATCCTGATATAAACCAGAATTCTCTTCTTGCTTGCTATCATCTCAAAACACTTTATATTTTAAGTAAAATGCATTTTACAATGAGCTCCACATTTTTCTTTTTAAAAAATGAATGTGCTGTAGCTCTCCAGCAGTTTATAAGGTTTATTTCATAAATCAATAATTTGGTTCCATACATATAGTGGGATGGAGTTTCCCAACAATACAGATGGGTGCTTGCTGTGATTTATATGTGCCTCTCTGTGGTAGGCATGTGGCTACACTGGACCCATGATTTCTAGTGGCTTTCAATGGCACTTGCAAAACAAAAGAGGAAACATGGTTAGTTGGGTCAGTCTACTTCCAAGTTAGAAAATTCACAGTACAGTTTAAAAATTCTTTGTATTTCTGGGTTTTATTGATTTCATTATAATGGACATTTCTAAAAAGTGTGTAAGATCCACTACCTCCCCTGACTGAGGAAAACACCTCCTGTAATTATTTCCATACTGTAGATTGCATCCTGGTATTTGGACACTCCAGGAGTATGCAAACGAATAGAGGTGGGGCTGGCTGACTGGCAGAAGCCACCTCTGCCAACTGTATTGCCTCTTCAGTTTTACCTATATTACTGCTTCTGTTTAGGTGACTACCCACTAATCCAAGTTAAGAAACATATTTTCAAGTGTCTGGTTGTGCTTTACAAGCATTTATCAGATGCACTGCTTTCAATTTATCCTGGATTGAGCAATTCAAGATGAATCCCATGGCGAATCAAGATCAAAAGTGATCCCCTAAGGTTAGCATTTGGGTTGCTGATGCACAATTTTCTGTTTATTCTAACTATGCTGGGGAATGAAAAAACTTCAGTATTGGGGAAAAAAAAAAAATCACCCAAAGGATTAAACTGCAAAATGACACATGAATGCCTTCTTAGAGTTGGGACTTGGAACAAAAAAATGAGTAAAACTTCCCTTTGCATCAAATACTGAAGAATTTGGATGGCTGCAGTCATGGCTGGCAGAAAAACAAAGCAAATGTCAACTGCCACCTTGGACGTCCTGAGAGGTAACAAAACAGACTGCATGCATGAAGCTTGCCAGCAGATACTAACACTTCAACAGAGAAGGGAACTGGTTACTTGAACCTTCTTACCATTACCCTTTTATTTTTCCACAGCTCTTGTTTTGAAAAACAGTTATAAAAGTTTTCAGAATTAAGTTCTATCAGTTAAATGAAAGGACTTTGCCTTTCAGACACAGGGAACAGATGAGTGAGAATCTTTTTCAGTTCTTCTCAATGACCTTTGACCTCTCATCTCTGCAGGACAGGGTGGCACTGGGTGCTGAGAGGAAGGAAGAGACTTGTTCACTGTCTTGATCCCTGTTTAGGATTAGGCTTACGAGTCTCTGTCAGTAGCTGCAACAGGTCTGCCAGGTGCAGAAGCTATTCTCATGGTGCAAACACCCATTAGAAATTAGATGAAGACCCCTGCCACTTCAGAAGTATATAATCTGAAATCCATCACTGCTATTTGAAAGTTCAGGAAATTTACAGATTTGGAAATTCTCCCATAAGTGGCCCTGTTTAGACATCTCTAAAATCACAAAAATGCAGAAGCAGCATAGCAAAAGTCTTAAACAGAATGTGGTTTTTGACAGGGTGATACTTAAGTCCACTTACCACATTAAAATAATCAAGGGCAGATGGTCAGATTCTTTGTGTGTGAAGCCAATGAGCATGTGCCAAACTAAAAGGTGAGCTTGCACATAAGGACTGCGCTCTTCTCAGCATAGTCCAGGCCCTAGGTGATTTTTCAGCACTATGAAGAGCTTCTGTGGAACAAGCCAGCACCTGTCACTACATTCTTTCTTTCTAGGCTGACAGAAACAATCATGCTAAAGAGATTGCTTTAAGCAGATCAGCTTTATTTGCCAAAGGACTCTCAAGCTGCTGCATACTCACTACCCAGACTCAGCATTTTGTCTCAGCTACAGCTCTAGGGACCTTAGTTTTCATCACTAGTTTTCTGCCTCTGTTTTTCATGCCGTGCTTCCTTCCCTTCAGCACACACAAATCCAGAATGAAACTGAGGACCCAAACCATGTCAGTATACCCTGCATAAGCACGTGCAGAGTTGTCCCAGAGATCTCTAGCCACAGCATCAAGAATAAAGAAACCTACTGTTGCTAAGCGCAATGCATAATAGACTACGTAACTGTGGGTGCTGCTTTGGGATTGTCAAATTATTCAAGCAGCAGAGGCAAGAGTCACTGTAACTCGTCAGGGACAAAGTCATGTCATCTGCATTTCCAAAGCTTTTGAAAATGCATTTGGAAATGAACAACATACAACAGCTAATGCACTAGATTTTTCACACTGCTGGACTAAGATGCAGATACCCAATTTACAGATAACACAATAGCTCCTTTTCCCTTAGTCATAAATTCCGGGATGATCAGATTCTGAATAGCACTTCCATAAAAATAGGGCAGACAATGAATACTTTATCACTGAATTCTTGCTATCCATAATCATATTATTTTATTATCTCATGCCGTGCAGAAAAAAAACCATGGGAAATGAGGCTAGATTTGTGAATGATAATAGTAATTTGTCAAGCTGTTTGATACAAGGATGAAAATACAATAAACATGATTTTAGAAGTTGAGATGGGAAGATTGGCTACTGACATGAAATGGGAAAATGTGGAAGTGATTTAAGGGTATTAAAGAAATGTAAAAGAGACTGCAGTATATTAATTTATATAGCAGGAACAACAAAATAAAGTACAAGAAACACTAGCAAAAGTTGTATCTATTAAGAAAATGGGAACCATTTTAACAGTCCTGGGAAGGAAAGATGGATAAGCTGTATCTCGTTACACGTTCCCACTTAAGTTTCACCTTGACTTCGAAAATGCTATTTTCTTACTACAATGCTCTTGGATTATGTGCGAATGGGGAATACCTTCTGCTAGTGGTACTCAGGCACATATATTCAAATCTCCTTTTCCAGTGACATTTGCTAGAGTTCAAGTTTCCTAATGAATTACAACATGAAATGACATGTTTCTGTGTATTCAAGCTGAATACTAATCACACACTGTAATGAAGCATTTTTAGAAAGAATAAAATTAAAAATAAAGCATTTTGGAATTACAAAGACATGTCTGAAGAGACAATGCAGATGGAGCTTGGGAGAGGTGCACAAAATCAATCACAGAAGCACAGAGGCTGGAAAACACCCCTGGGAATCTCAAATCCAACCTTCAGCACAAAGCATATCCAGGTGGACCAGACTGCTCAGGGCCTTTGCCAGTTGGGTTTGGATGCCTACAAGGATGGAGGTTCCCTACTGCAATATGTCAGGGATAAAACCTGACTAGAGCTGCTGCTCATGTGACATATAATGACCCAGCTGTTTCAGCCACTAGCAAAGAAATGGAAACATGGCCCACAGATAACGGAATCTTATTAACTCTGGCCATGTCATTTAAAGTGTAGTAGTTCTGTTCCTAACTGCTCTGCCTGTATTTTATTATCAGGAAAACACTTTAAAAACATAACAAAGCAAAACCCATAACAGCTGAGGAAAAAAAAAAAGTGATATAGCTTGAATCACATTGATTATGTCAATGCAGCATGTTGTTTTTACTCTTCAAGAAAGTTATCTTCATTCCTGACCTATTTTTAAAAACGTCAGGCCTCTCCAGGCAGAACTTTAAGTCTCTACAGTTAATGAGAAATTAGGGACTGCATCAGTAATGCTCTAAACATGAACTTTTGAATATTAACTTTTCAAATAACAACCAAAGGATCAGGTGAGGCCAAGTATAAATATTGACCTATGAGCAATGACTTAGACTGTCTGCATGACACTTTGGTGTTTAACAGGAACTAGTATCCAGCTGTCAGTTTTGATTATTTTAGTTTTAATCCCTCATACCAAGATTACATATTGTGTACCCAGCCTTAGAAGTCAATTTCCTTTGTTTCTAACTCTGTTGTAGAAGAGGGTTAAGGCGGGCCCTTCTTAACTCAGTAAAAACAAGCCCTTGAAACAGTGGGAGCCTCAGATACCTGAAAGGTTTATAATTAGTCAACTTCTGAAAACTCCTGAAAATTATACCAGAAATAGTTACCCTTCCAGGTTTCCACATATCTTCCCCTTTTTAATTAAAGAAAGTATAAAAGCGGAACTGAGATCTAAAACACATTTCAGATATTTTTATCTCCTATGCAATCTCAGGATTCATGTATCAATTACCTCTAGAAAAGCTGCTTGGAAACTAGAGCCTGCCCAGGTGAAATTAAAGGGAGTTTTATCCTTGGCTTGCAGATGATGCAGGAGCACCCTGGGATCCCATGATTTCTATACCTTGTCATCCTGAATTTCAGTGAAAGCTGCACTTCATGCCTTTTTACTTTGAAAAATCAGAAACAGAGGTCAGAATGACAATGTTCCTCTGTTCTTTTTACTTTTATATTAAAAGATGACCTGGACATTCACTGTACCAACATCCAATTCAGAAATAATGCATGGTCTCGTATGACAAAAGCCAGGTGGATGCAGCCAGCCTCTGCATTTACCAGTCCAGAACCAGAACCCCCCAGCAACATTCAGAGCACACACCCAGAAGAAGTGCAAATGCATTAAGCATCAGTATGCATACAATGAAAGGTCAGATATTCACATAATGGGAGATGCAGGACATCGTGCTTCTGAATACACGTCCATAAACAATTGAAGGGAATGACGATTTTTTTTACTATTGCCCCTTTTCACCTCTATTATTTTCCAAGGTCTATAATATTATATATATCTATATATATCAACATGTATTTCATATTTTTTAGAATATTACGAGATAAAGCCCTAGAAGGAAGAGGAAGGAAAAGTGAGGCAAGAGAGTTGGTTAAGATTCAAGGGTCATGTGTTCCAAGCCCAGGAATGATGCATCTTAACAAAGAGGAAAACTGCCAGGAGGTCTGCATGGATAACAAGAAACCTCTTGTTATTAAACCTTTCTGTGTAACCAAAAACACAGAAAGGAAGCCTGCAGGGGGTGGAAGCAAAAACAGGTGGCCTGGGAGGAATACAGAGGGATTGTCTGAACCGCTAGGCATCAGGCTAGGAAAAGTAGAGCCCTGACAGAATTAAATCTGGACAGGGACATCAAAGGAAACGGGGAAAACTGTACATCAGCAGTAAAAGGAAGACTAGGGAAAATGTGGGCTCTCTCCAGAAGGGATCAGGGCAGCTGGTTACCCAGGATATGGAGAAGGCTGAAGTATTCAATGACTTTTTTGCCTCTGTCTTCACCAGTAAGTGCTCCAGCCACACTGCCCAAGTCATAGAATGAAAAGACAGGAACTGGAAGAATAAGGAATGGACAACTGTAGGAAAAGAAAAGGTATGAGACCATGCAAAGAATCTGAAGGTGACCAAGTCCATGGGATCTGATGAGAGGCATCTGTGGGTCCTGAGGGACGTGGCTAAGTGGTGGGTGAAGTGGCTAAGCCATTTTCCATTGTATCTGAGAAGTCACAGCAGTCAGATTGATACCTCTAAGTTTTACGTTTTCTGTTCTGCTTGGATGTGCTTTTCCATTGCTCTTGGGTGATGAAGACAAAACAGTCCGATTCCACCTAGAGACTCAAGGACAGTATCTTTAAACTTCAAGCCCTAAGCATAAACAACGTGAAAAGAGGGGTAGGGGGACACACACAAGCAAGCAAGGAGGATGAAACTTGCCTATTTGAGAGTCTTAATTGGATAGTTGACGCCTGCATGCAAATGGACTGAAACCTATAAAGGTGTGAGAACTCATGACAACCCCTCCTTTTGCTTCCATATTGGAGCCATCCAGGCAGGGGCCACGACTGTGGCACTTATATTGCTAGGGTGTGGCTTTTGTAGGCCTTTCGTAGGTCTCACAATAAATACCCATTTTATTCTCCTCAACACTGTGTGTAGCCTCTGTTCCAGCTCCTCAAGGCATCAAGATGAAGTTCCCACTGGCTGGAACCTCCACTTTAAAAAGGGAGGAAAGGAAGACCTGGGAAACTACATGTTGGTTAGTCTCACTTTGGTGCCCAGCCAGAACATGGAGTAATCATCCTGGAAATTATGCTAAGGCACATGTTAAAAAAAAGGTGATTTCTGCCAGCCAGCATGGTTGCACTAAGGGCAAACCATGTCCAACATATTTGGTGGCCTATTACAAAGGCACTACAGCATTGGCGGATAAGGGATGAGCAAGTGACATCATCTACCTTGACTTGTGGAAAGCACTTCACACTGTCTTGCATGACACCCTTGCTCCTAAACTGAACAGGGAGGCATGGGTTTGACAGATGGACCACTCAGTGGATGAGTGCATGCATTGGCTGGATGATGACATCCAAAGAGCTGCCACCAATGGCTTGATGTCCAAGTGGAGACCAGTGACAGGAGGTGTTCCTCAGGGGTTGTATTGTGATGGCACCGTTTAACATCTTTGTCAGCGATCTAAGCAGTGGAATAGAGTGCAGTCTCAGCAAGTCTGCCAGTGTCACCAAGCTGTGTGGTACAACTGACACACTGAAAGGAAGGGATGCCAGAGGGCCCTTGGCAGGCTTGAGAGATGGACCTGTGTGAACATCATAAATCTCAACAATGCTAAGTAAAAGGTCCTGCACATGGGTCAGGGCAATCCCAAACACAAATATAGGCTGGGTGGAGAATGAACTGACATGAGCCCTGGGGAAGAGGACTTGATTGTGTTGATTGATGAGAAGCTCTACACGACCCTGCAATGAATCTGCTGGCAGTCCAGAAAGCCAACCATGTCCTGGGATTCATCCAAAGCAGTATAGCCAGCAGATTGAGGGAGGTGATTCTGCCCCTCTGCTCTGCTCTCATGAGACTTCACCTGGAGTGCTGCATCCAGCTCTGGGGTATCCAGATGGGAAGGAAATTGATCTGTTTGAGTGAGTCCAGAAGAAGAGAATGAAAATGCTCAGAGGACTGGGGTACCTCTTTTACAAAGACAGGCTGAGAGAACTGGGGTTTTTCAGCATGGAAGAGAGAAGGTTAGGGGTTACAACAGCCTCCCTGTAACTGAAGGAGGTCTACAAGAGAACTGGAGAGAGACTTCTTACAAGGGTATATATTGACAGAATAAAGCGAAATTCAAATGGAAAGAGGGAAGGTTTCAATTAGATACGAGGAAGAAGTTTTTTACTGTGAGGCACAGGAAAAGATTGCCCAGAGAAGTTCCTTGATGCCTCATCCCTGCACACGTGTTCAAGGCCAGGCTGGATGGGCCTCTGAGTAATCTGGTCTAGTGGAAGGTGTCTGGGCCCACAGCAGGGGGCTTGGGATTAGATGATCTTTAAGGTCCCTTCCAACCCAAATTGTTCTATGATCCTGTGATGAAATGCTGATCTCAAGCATTTCCGTTGTGCAGATGTGAGACAGGAAGAAAGACCCTTTACTGCATTTATGTAAGTTGTTGCTGAGATGAAGGAGGGGACAGAGAGACCAAGCATCACTAAGAGTGGCACTTCAGTGTGTTCAGGAACTGGTGAAGCTTACCTTATTACCCTGCATTTTCTTATGTGTGTATGTTTGACCTCCTTTGGGTGGTCCTCTATTTTCTCTAGGAGAGCTTCAGAGCTACTTCATAACCTCAGTCAAGGAATAAGAGCACCACAAGTATTTGTTGTAGGTAATGTATTTTACTACACTTGTTATTCTGATAAAGCTTTGTCTTGAGGGTAAAGCATTGCACATTTCCAGTGAAAAACATAGACCTAACTTTGCAATTTCACTGAAGGTAGTTACACTGTGTGATCAGCCTTGCTCTGCCTACTTTGGGTGCAGAGGTTCAAAAACAAATCAGGTTTCCACTGAAGTACCTTAAATAAAAAGTAAAAAAATGCATGGATTGCCCTTTATGTCACTGAATGAAGCCTTATATTTTCAGCAGTTTTGGCAAACTAGAGCAGGAAAGGAAGGTAGATATTTCAGATGATGTTCTTTAGATAGGAAAGAAGAATAATAAGACAAACTGAGTTAGATGTGAAATACCTATCCAACTGCATAAAAAGCACATGCATCACAGCCCAGTGCATAAGCCAAGCCTGAGACATTTGTCTGATGCAAACAGTATCAGCAAAAAATCCTGTTTTGTTAAACAAAGCCTTACCTTTCTGTTATAGATTTCCTTGGGAAATAAAAATCCTCTCCTGCGAGGTAGGCAGCTGCAGTTCCACCTCCGAAATAGGTTTTCCTCAAGAGGGGAGCAATCCTGTTGTTTACCAATAATGCTCCTAAACCAGTTGGGAATCCAAAGATTTTATAGAATGAGATGGGGATAAAGTCAGCTTGGTGAACTCCCAGGTCTAATGGAGAGCTGCTCACATAAGAGGCTGCATCTAGTAGAACAAACCATTTCCCTGGTATTTCGATGGGGCAGAGTTTCCCAGATTTTATATCCTGTATCCATGAAAGGGGATATTTGGTACCAGAAAAATTGCTCTGAGCTGGGTAAGAGAATAGATGAGGTGTTGTGCAGTTTTGTTCTTCAGCTGGTAGCCTGCTTTTTGCTAACAAAATTTCCTTTGGTTTTATTGGAACAGACAAGACATTCATTGAAGCAGTTATGCCCCTCATACCAACCACAGATGTGTGGTTGTCAGTTAGGTAACAAAATCGACTGCTGGGTTGCTTTGTGCCTTCAGGTATCCAAGGGAATGATTCTGCTATCAGTTTAAGTGCAGCTGTGCATCCAGATGTGAAAATGATGGTGTAATCCTCAGCAGTAGTATGAAAGTGTTGCAATATTCTGAAAAATGAAAAAAGAAAAATATCCATTTATTTTCTGATTTTTCCCTTTTATTGCTGTGTGATATATTTTGGTTTTCCTCACTGTAAGTTCTACTCTGACATCAGATATTAATAGAAGTAGACAAGATTTGCCAAACAGTACAATAAACTTCAACAAGGGAACCTGAATCATTTTACCCACAAGAGACTCTTTTCAGTGTTGAAATGAACGTGGCTGTGTTCTTAAGAAGCCAATTTGACTGGCTCCAAATAGAGTGGCCAGTCTGGTCCCTCAGTGGGGTGAGAATCAAGCCTGTATATAATTAAAATTACACTGTCCTTCAGAGAGACCGGTTTTATTTGTAAACTATGAGGGTTTTCAGTTTACAAAATATTTAGAGCAGACAGAATATGTTTCAGTTAAGATAATCTGCTTAAATAGTGGGCATCCAAATTAAGGCTCACAGTATTCAACAGGGAAACTTTAGCAAACAGCATTGCTCCTTGATTATGTTATTAGCTATAGAAACAGAAGGCAGCAAGAAGCAACACACATTTCCATTGGCTTAATGCACATAAGTCTGTAATCTCTGCACTCCACAAAGGTAGCCCAAACCAGAAGAAATCTAATGTTTTCCAATGAGACAGACTATGAAAAGCAAACTTGTCTCTGGAGGTTTGCCTATGCTACACCTTCTTTGATGTCTTGACAGCACCTTGTTGGCTCTAAACTACCTTTTGTGAACACCACCAAACACAGCTTGTGGTACCCATGATGGGCTGTGCATCTACTGAAGTTTTGCAGTGTGCAAGATGAGTCTGTTCAGAGACTGAGGAACAGCTTCAATTCAGTCACCATTCTCACCTTTTTCACCTGAAGGACTTTCCCTGAATTAACTTTATAAACCCCTACTAATATAAACAGAAAATGTAACAAACATCTTCAGTGAATGGAACAGAGCAAAGAAAATTGAACCAGAGCATACATGTTACTGTTCAGAAATGCTCTCCAAGCAGCTGGCATTCTGATCTGTGGAATTCCAAGATACAGACCAGCATTTAGAGTCTATGAAGTCTGGTTTCCAATGTATATCATTAAAAGTTTGCATGTTTTATACAACAGGATATTCCCTTGCTAGAAGAGGCAGAAAATTAAAATAGAGGTGCATTTAAGTATAAGTTGCACAAAAGACTATGTGAAAAATTCAAGTTAAAAATCCTGAAATATAGGACAGTGGTGAAATTCCTCAAAATTTTATTCATCCAATCTGAAACACAAATGCTACACGCAAATGGTTTTAGATCTGGGTGGTGGGTGCAGCAGTCAAATATTAAACACTGGAAAAGTAACAATTGCAATGGCTTTGATGATTTGCACTAAAAAAACTACTCTCAAAAGGCCCACTGAAATGATATTATGAATACTTTTCGCAGTTGAAGAAAATTCTTATGGTACTGGGAAGTACAGGATGCAACAGATGGATTCATAGGCCCAAATGAGACTTGACTTTCTTCAAACTTAAATTTTTGAAAACTGATGCAAATGGTAGGTATTTTATTTCTTCTGGAAATGAAGAAAGAACTGCAACTCTTATGAAGAAGCAGGTCATGGATTTAGGCTTTAAACATTCCAAGAAACCATTTGAAAGAATTGGTAAGACTCTTTCCAAAACTAACTTGCCAAGGGATAGTTGCTACGAGCATTCACAGCTCCGGACATAATTTTTAAAGACCATATTCATAGAAACCAAACTTTTCCATTAGAGTTTAGAAACCCTGTTAGGGATGAAGACAGGAACAATCACAGACTTTTTTTATTGGGTATTGAGCTGGCAGCCTGCCTCATTCATTGCTGTGACCTGCTCTCACTGTTCACTGAATCACTTCCCTTGCCCCTGTACAGAGCTGTGCAGCCTTTCCCTCCACCACCTGCTTTGCAGCCTGGAGCACGTGTTTGTGTCATACAGGACATCTGAGTGAAGGAACCTGAAACCCTTAACCCAGCTGGCTGCAGGGTTAACACTCAGAACCATGCCCTGCATTTCAATCCTGACATGCTGCCTTTATTCTTCTTTCCTTGCATTTATTTAGGTACAGGTAAGGTGGAAAGCAGAAAAAGCAAGAGTCATAATTTCGTCTTCAGGGATAGAGAAGGAAATCATTATACCTCTGTTTATAGGGGAAAGGAATGGTGGAAAGCAGATTAGAAAGGAGGTTGAGTCTTTGTGGTTATGGACAATTTTTAATATATTATCTGATGTGGCTTATTTTTGTATGCTCTACAGTCATATAAGATAGATTTTGGAAAAATCACACTGATATAAACAAAATTGCAAAAATAAGAAAAATCATCGACGACAACAACAACAACAAAGTATCCTGCTTGGTCTATTTTTACCTCTGTGAGCTGTAGGATAAGTTATGTATTCACATGTATGTGCACAAACAGAATACGTTTTGAGATAAAAAACTTGGTGATAGGAGCAAATTCATAATATGTAATATCTTTTCATAAGAGTGAGCTGACAAGAGCAACAACAAAAAACAAGCTGAAGGCCATTATCAAGTCTGGTCCTCTTTTACTCTCAATAATTTCTCTGTTCTCATCCCTACTCAGCCTCTTTGTGCCACACAGGCTCAGTGCAAAGCGAGACACACTGGGTAAAAAGCGAAATTTTGCATAAGAATAGCACCTGGAGTTCTCCATTGGAATTGTACTTACTTACCACAGGATCTAATTTGACCAAAAAACGATGTTAAATGACTACAGCTGAAATGCAAAAATGGTGGAATTGGATTTAATAATGGGATGCTGTCATCCAACCATGAATATCAGAGCCAGTGAGTACTTTTATTAAACATTTTCAGAATTCCACAAAACAATAAATACTATTTTGGATTGTTTAGGCTCACAAATAGTGACAGCTTTATGTTTAATTCAAAATGAGTGAGACAAAGTTCATTGCTATTTTAGCTATATTTAGTTTTAATTCATTCAAATTCAGAAATAGCAGACCAGTTCTGAAATAAAATCTCTGACACAACACTGAATTATAATCTATTCAGTTCAGTACCAGAAACTGACTTTCACAAAAAAAAAAAATCAAGCTTTAGGGTTAATTTTCAGAAGTCTCCAAATAAATTAGAGGCCTTTTTTAAAAAGCCATTTAAGTTCCTAGCACTAGAGGAACAATCAATTTATATTTTTAATTTACTTAGATAGGAAATAAATTATTTTGTGAGTCAAATTAGCTACCTATTGCATTTTGAATCTCTAGATGCCTTATGAAATTGCTATGAATCCAGTACTTGCAAAAGAGCTGGAATTTTTAAGGTCAGACTTACATTTTGATTGAACTACTTCTAACCTTGAAAAGGAAAATAAATAAATAAGGCAATAGCAACTGAGTTCAGGGAATTTTCTTCTCCAGGATGACTTCTGATGGACAGACCAGAAAAGCTGCAAGAATCTCAGAATGAGGTTTATGAAATGGATACCACAAACTCCTGAACTAGAGCAGCAGCAGCACTGCCATAATAAAATCACAGTACTCCAAGATAGAAAACTGCAATACATCTCAATGATTTCTGCAGCCCACAGGCCTACATCCTCTGTTTTGACATGGATGTTGGGAAGCACTGGGTATTACACACAAAATTCCTAATGCTGTCTGTCTTTGTGCAAGACATAACCCATTACAGTGAAATGCAGCACACCTTTATTACACTCCAGGAAGATTTATAGCCATATATAAGGTCGCTGTTGGCAGCAGGACTAAAGACTTGCCGTAGAAAACTGATAACTTGATCTACTACAGCTGACAGCTGCAAAGAGCAGTAGCATTTTATAGTATTACAAATTCCCTTCCAAAGGACTCTTTGGAAGAAATTGCTAAGAGGGTAATTGTTTCATTAAACGTATGGATACCACTGTGCCATCACTTGCAAGATGGCAGAAAGGCTGAGGAATCCCCTGTCAGGCTGGCAAGGGGAGGGAGGAAGCTGCAAGCTCCATCTCTGCAGGACATTGAAGGCCCATCATGAGTGGCCACCTCTTCTCCTTGTGCTCTCAACATCCCCAGAAGCACAGATCATGACACAGATTGTGCAACTTGTCCAGAGGGAAGGCACTGAAAATGCCCTCACTTAACCACACTTCCTGCTGTGTGTTTGTATTCTGAGACCTCTCTGTTGTCTGGTGTTTAATCATTTTAAAAAGTTGCCAGGAGACTTTTGTATCTTTATAACAACAACTGAGCCAAAATACCTTTCCACTTCAAAGTAAACATTGGCAGAGAAAGTCAATTTTCAACCCATCCAAGCCTGCTGTCTCATTTTATACGCTTAATACACACAAAATCAGTAATGAGTTTTATTCTTAAAAGTTTCTATAATCAAGTCATATATTTAAAGGGAATAGTCGCATTATCTAATTTATCTTATCCAAAAGCCCAAACTAGTAGTTTAATTAGTACTATCACTCCGCAGTGCCACTGGCAGCTCTGCAGAAGGTAACTGATACTATTTGTTCAGCTACCTTAGTGATGCTGTGACACCCAAAGTTAGACGAGAGAGATGCTCTCCAAAGCTGCTGCCTGGCTGCCCTCCCCTCATGCAAGAAGCCCCTTGTTCCTCCATGCCATCAATTCTCTGTAGCTCTCAGCAGAAGATCAGTAGCAAACAAACTTACTCCCATACTACACCATTTCCATTATAGCCTCCCAAAATTCAGCTGATTGCTTTTCTTCCATGCTGCTAGGATTACAATACTTCTCATATATATTTTACATCAATTTCTGTCTATTCAAATCTACCTTTTGAAAGCAGCTGTAAAAAGCTGAAAAGCAACTTATATTGCTAGGCTTTCTTCCTTCCATACTTTGTGCAAACATTTATATCTCTAGTTGGCAAGATAAAATATAGTCAAGGTGTTTGTGGTTTATATGCTTTATATTTGTATTCACAATTTATTTAGATTTGTATGAGTTTTCATAAATGTCATGAGTAAAATTTAAGTATGCCATTGTAACAGGAGATTCAGATTGGAAGATATAGTTAACTATTCAAGTTTTGGAAGCACTTCATAAAGGAAACTTTTCAGCTGCACATTTACATCTAATTTTTTGGCTTTTTAGCATTTTTAAGCATCATGCTACCCAGATTCACAAATCCAGTTTGGACTTGCATTGAGAGATGCTTACCTTGGACCTTAGAAATATCATCACATTGTTTTCTGCTTTATGGAAACTCTGAAGAGATGTAACATGCTGTTGTTTAATGAATGGGTTTTGTAAGAATGAAATTTAAAAATTACTTCAGAGTCAGAATTTTTTTTTTGTTTAATTTTGTTTAAATGTAACTTTTTAAAAAAACTGTTGTAACTAGCATTTTAATCCCTTCTGCACAGAAGTACAGGTTAAAGTAGAGACAGTGGCTGAATCTACATTTCTGAGTAAGGGTGTTTTAACTTTCCCCATTTATTAATCAAGAGTTGGATCCAGCTATCAAAGAAAACAATGGAAAAAATTACACCAACTTTAGTGAGAGTTCCTAAGGTTTGTAAACTGCTGTGGCTGTAACAGAGCAGGGCCCATTCCTGCTTTCAGGCTTAACTTCATGTGCAGCAGCAGTTCTCTATGTGTTTTTCTCTCTACATATGCAGAAAAAAAAGGAAAAGAAGACGTGGATATCCCCATTCAAGCCAGCACAGAATACCACAGAAAAGGATATACTTCTTAACATACAACCAAATTTTCTTTAATTTCTGTTGATGACAGAAGTGACAGCTTATGTCTATATCCATTAAGGAATGTTCCAGTTTACAAATTAAAAAGACAAGCTTTCTAGGTAGGAAATATTTTATATCTTATTTCATAAAGACAAAGTCTATTCAATCCAGTATGTCACAGCACCGAGTTATATTCTCATTGTCAATTCCCAAATCAAAGAAAAGTAAACTAAAATCTATAAATGCTTTAAAGAATCAAATATATTCAAGCAAGAAAAAAATTACCTAACCTGTCTTCCTTCAGCAAAACATAACTACATGGAAAAAAGCCCTTGTAAAGCTTTGGGGTTTTTTTCTGGTTTGTTTAGTTTTTTCTTACAGCAATGTTTTCATCAGAAATCTATACCATATCATTTGCAACCTGGGCAGCTAATCTGGTGGAGATCCACCAAATTGAAGGATTTGCCCATGGATTGATAGCAGCATGAGAAAGAACAGTGGGATAAATAATCTTTTACAGTTCTCTCTCAAAGTTTCCTTAGTTAGTCCCCTTTTCTGTTTCAGTTTCCTTTTTCATACTGACAATGCACAAATTTAAATTTTTCAGAGCACGTGCTAACTGTGAAATACCTGCACACTGTCTTGTTGATCCTCAGTAGTTACATACACAGAAACATCTTTTCTGACCATTTTACTTGAAAGGCACTCATTCTGAGCCCAGCTTCTTCCCACTACTGCTTGCACAAGTGTGATTAGGATCTTACCCATTGACATGACTGTTGTTTATTTGCTCCCTGGAGACAAAATAAATGATAAGATGGAATGTATCTCGTAAGTTCCACTTGGCATGCGGATGGAAAAATCCCCTCCTTCTGCTGGAAAGCATTACTTTCTTTAGGCATTCACATTCAGCCCTCTGAATTGAAGCATTATCCCTTACATTTATTCCCCTGTCCAGTTCACTGGCGATACACTGTAGAAATACCCGTTTGCTTACAAAGGGTCGTAGCCAGTCCTCACCAAACAAATCCCCTCTCCAGCTCCACCAAGCTGGCAGCTCAGCAGAACGCCTGGAGTTTCCCTTGCACAACAGCTTTAGAAGAGCAGGGGCTCTTTAATTGCCACAAAACATCTTCCTGCAGGAAAAGATGCTTTGATGAACAAAGCCTATGAGAAGCACACACCCTGACTGAGAGGTGTTGACCCTCATTACTCATTTCAAAGTGCACATCCAGAAGGTTTTCAGTGTCACACCTGGCACACTGGCAGAGCAAACTACAAATAAGGTTGGTATTATGGCTCTGCATGTAATGAGAAGAGCAAAACAGTCAGAAGGACTCATAAAATCCACAAAATCCGATGCTGCAAGCAACCTATTGGTACTGTTTATTCTAACACACAACTCTAACTCCTCTCACTGACAGAAGTCTCTAATGCCTGTAACTTTCTAAATGTGGCAGAAAGCCCATGGTAACTGTTTTCTTTGAAATTAACTGTTATTTTTCTGTGTAGAGAGGGAAGATCAATACCTACATGATTTTAAAACCACTTTGTGGATATTTTTTCTGAGTAAAATCAGACAGACCTGTTTACTTCAGAACTTGAACAAGTGCCAAAGATTTGTAAAAACACCCATGAAAACCTAGTATTTTCATTAATTACAACACAAATGACTGAAAATTTCTACCATAGATTCTTTAAAGGAAAATTCACCACTTGGTATTTAAGTAACCAGGAAAGAAATGTAAAAAATAACCCATATTTCAGACAACCATTTAAGGCTGACTAGGCATAAACATCAAACAGGTCATGAAAAAAAGGTTTCAAGCTGTATTTACAGAACCTAATTGCCAAATTTAAAAACTACAAAATAAAATGAATCAGCTTTTAAATCATTCATGTCTTAGAATTCAAGCTATTTCTGCAGCAAGTCTTAGGAGTCACTAAGAGGAAGCAAAGTTAAAAACAAACACAGGAAGGTTTTGTGCATGGACTAGCATATCACCTCAGTTGGTGTCTAGGCAACTCCAGCATGAGAAGTTTTCAATCCAGTATTTTCCTCATAAGTTACACCAAACACCTAAAGTCACTGTATTTTCCTCTTACCTAGCACAGACCATAAGTTTTATATTTAGGCATCCCCTGAACAGAAACAAACACAAACAAGATTAGCTTCAATGGTGAGCACTCAAGACAGCACAATACCAGCCAGAGGTGTCATTTCCACCATGAATATGTGCAATATCCTATCCACAGGCTACAGGAACAAATTAAAGTGTGTACATATGGAAATTTGTATCACCATAACACATCTACACTGTGGACACCGGAGCAAATCCCTCTTTAGAGCCACCCAAAGACCACAGGCTCTGCATCAAGAATCTCATCTGACCTAAGCTAGAGGTCTGCTCTGGGCTAAGGTGTCTCACCCTGGACGTGTCCAAATCCTTCCACTGCATGCCAAAGGCATCCAAATGTCTTGTGCACCATACACAGCTATGCTCATCCAGCTTAACCTCAGCATCTTTGGTGTGAAAACATCCCTCTTCCCAGTCTTACTTGGTAAGTTCTGATCTCTGACCTTTTCACATGTTCTGAGCTCCTGCTGGGAGACTCAGTGTTGCAGTGTTGAATTAATGCTGTTAATGCCAGCAAGCATCACTGCCATGAGACCTGCCTACCAGCCACAGAGATATTTGCTGGTAACTGGTCAGAAATTACTGCACACTTTCTTTTCTGATTCTTGGAAACTGGAGCACACCACTTGGCTATTTTCAACTCCGTAACAAATATAATTTTGTAAAGATTGTTTCAGAACAAAAAAATCTCACTTAGATGTTCTCATGGTTTCATACTCTCAAGTTTTTACAATGGCTAACCTTTTAAGTAACATCAGAGAAGAAAATAAATATTCTTTACGGTGCTAAAAGAACTTTAGAAGCTAGTCTTTTTTTCCCCCTTAAATAACATACTATTGCTTCCAATATTTTTAAAACGTTATTCTTTGTTTAACTTTTATTTAGTAGAATTTGTTTCTAGATCAGATTTGGCCTTTAAACTATGAACTTGTGTAATCTCTTCAGCCATGGTGGTTTGTTTTTTCTTTTGTTGTAGTTTTGTAGCCATTTAGAAAAACTACAGCAATTTTTTCCTGAAACAGTGTGTCACATACCCCAGACACTCTGACACTAGCCAACCTCTTTTCCCTGTAGGTGCCAGAGAATAGGTATGTGACAATGAGTCCATGGCCTGTTTACAAAATGGATTTGCTATCAAGTAAACTTGATTTATTTGCACGTTGCCTGATATTTTAGACTGTAAGGCATGAGTAATGAAGCATAGCTGCAAAGTCATAATCCAGCAGCTCTCACACTCTGCAGCAACAGTTAGGCTTATCCTGTAGTGTGTAAGTCAAGCACAGGCATATGCTCACTGAGTCTGCCATTGCTTATTTAGTCTTTTTGGGCTGGTATTGCCTGGGACTAAGGTAGGTCTGCAAGGCAGGAGGAGAGTAGTTCTGTAGACAAGCCTGTGCAACTTCCATGTACCAGGGTTTCTCTACACCTGCTCCAAGCAAGTCCATCCCTGAGCCATCCTGAGTGCCAGGGATCTAAGCACAACAGTTGTGACAAGGTGTCTGAGTCCCAAGCACTCCCACATGGCTAAAAATCTTCTACCACCATCTTCCTTCGATAGGTTTAGGAGTCAATCACTCTGACTTTAGGCTATCAGAAAATGGATACGCTTGAGTCTGTAGCCTGTGAAGAATATAGCTTCCTATCTCCCTGGTAGGATAAGCCACTGGGAAGACATCTTCCCAATGCTGAGATCTATTTGATGGTTTCTACTCTAATTCCTGGACTGAAACAAGGCCTTCATCCTAATCTTGAAACATATCAACTACAAATAAAGTGTAGTCACATCAGTGATCACATATGCATTGCAATTCTTTAATATGAATATGTTTCTCTGGAGTAATTGCAAAACATAAGGTGAAAGGAAACAAAGACAAAAATACTTTCATGTCAAAACGAGTCAACGATATGTACCCATAGTGGTGATGAAGTACTCTGATTCCAAATATCCAGAAGCTCAGAAACGGACTGTTTCCAGTATAACCTCTTGAAACCACCTCTATAATGTATTGTCACAGTATGACTGATGGTCTGACTACAAAAAAATCATCAGACCCCCTGCCACAGCTTTCTTGCTCAAAAGGAAAAAAGAATTATGAAGAAAGGATAATTCTTTGCAATTCATAAAAGGCCTGTATAGTGAGTTCACATTTACTTGAGAAATGTGGCCCAGAACTTTGGAGGTACTCAGGTACTTAAGAGGGAATTACATGATTTTGTGAATCTGGGTCTCAGTTACTATGGTGACAGGGACTATGGTACATGATCACACATATATAGGCCTTATTTAATCAAAGGTAGCTTTCCAAGTACTGTGCTTTTGTCTGGAAACTACTTTAGATAAAGATGCTAATCTGAAATCACCTCAGTCTGCTTTCAAAACACAGAGGACTTACATAAATCTATTTATTTCAATAGTATTTCACATGGCATAGGTATCCCAGCAAATCAGATAAATCCTCAACAGCAGTCTGTGCTTCACCTTGCTGTGGGGAAAAAGCCACAAGAGTGAAGCTTGGAAGACAGCTGGCCACCATTTATTTGCCATTTGTTTTTCATGGGATTGTGATATCCCACTTCAGCAGTTTAGCTCCGATTCTGCTTCCTAGGAAGATTATTTGAAGCACTTTACAAAAAGCTGCAAAAACTTCCTTAAAGGCAGTGACAATAATATGAAGAGCACAACCAGTAGGTCTTGGCACAGGAACTCCTGAAACCTGCAAGGCTCATACTTTGCTATAACAGTGGACTATCTGATCGCTTGTGACTTAGAAATAACACAGTATCACAAATTCTTAGTGAAACCATCTTGGTGACCATAATTACAGAAATACTCAAGAACGAAAGGCTTTTCTGCTTGTTTGTTGAGCTGACCAAAGGATTCTTGGTCTTAGTGTGCCCTTGCTGCATGCTCTTCTCACTGAACCACATTCTTGGGTTGGCTCAGACAGCCCCAAGATTTCCCAGAAACTATGAATGGATGTTTTTTCATATGGGAAACATCATTTCTGCCTGTCAAGACTCTCTTCATTCACCTTAAATCCTGACAATTGAGCTTCCAGTGCTCCTGGCAGTTGACAGAGAAACTGTTTGACACATGATGGATGCAACAAGGCATAAATGGCTGTTGAGGGATAGCCTTAAAACAAAGCTGGTGGCAATCTACAACATCAGGGAAAATAGAACAATGAAAGCATTTTAAGGAGCTCATAAGTGACATTTTCAGAATCACAAAATGAAAGCAGCTTACAGGAAACTTAAACCCATAGGATCACAAAACCTCCATATAAAAGCCACTGCTTTATTAATTGAAGAGAAACTATGAATAAAACTCAGGAACCAGATGCTACAATCCTTTCCATCTTTTCTGAGGATCGTTTTGTTCAAACCCAAATGGATGTGACAATTATAAACTGAAACTAATGCTGTTTGTAGTGTCCCATTAGCCAACCGTGATATAAACTAACACAAAATTGATTAGAAAATTCAGGCCAGAAGATGCCTATGAAATAAGCCTTCCTTTTTGAAAATCTCAACAAATAAAAAGTGACTAAAAACATGTACTAATGGCCACAATTTCATATAATCCTTCTATTTTTCAATCTTATCTTGTAGAGGTTCTAAGAAGAAAGAATCTGAGTCAGAAAATGTAGTGGCTGCCCTGAATTTATCTTTTTTTGTCACTATCTAGCCTCTAGGAGGTAGAAACCTGACCCAGGAGGCCAGGAAATCCAGATGTGAGATGGTCGACTCATATATGGAAATACACACCCATGTTGTCTATATTGTGGGAAACATTCTGAAAGCAAATTCATCACTGCAACATCAGTAGAGCCAATTACAACAAGGAATAATACTTAGGAACCTATTTATGACACTCCAAGTGTGACACCCTACATAGCAAAGCCACAAAACCACTAAACAACAAGTCAGGGAATGATTCTCACAATGAGCAGAGGACTACTCACATGCACAGGATATTGCCATGCACAAGATGACACACAATGCTCAGCTGAAACAAAATACTCAGCATCTTGTGGGAAAAGAGCCACAGATCACACCTTCAAAACAGTAATTAAGTTGACTTTTAAAGTTCAAGCTTCTTTACAGAACAAAAGCAGAAAAAATCCAACAACTCAAGGTGGAAAAACCTCAGCAGGTTTGACTTCTTTCAAGTTCTATTTTAAACTGGACGATTAACAGTTTAAAACATTTGCAAAATTTTCTCTTCCCTATTCCAGGTATCAATGACCTTAAAAAAAACCCCAAAGTAACATGTTGCAGCTGACAACTGAAATCTACACTGTAGTCTTTCACCACTTGAGTTGACACCATGTGGTGAGCTAGAAAAGCAGGAATAGGCATTCTTCTTGAATTCTTGCAGATACACTGAAATTGCCTTCTTCAAACTTGGATAATTTCACAGTACTGTCCATGTTCATGCACTGACAGAAGATTTGTCCCTCACTATGTAATTTCCTAGTTTTGTTATTGTTCAGGGAAGGGGTTAATTATTCTTCTTCTTTTCATTGGGAAATATGTGGTCATTTAGCAGAACTAATGGCTGTGACAACACTGATACAATTCCTGTCAATGTATGCACGTGTAGGGCCAAGTGTGTTGTTACACGTTCACAGTTGCATAGAAGGAAGATCTCTACCCTGATTACATTTCAAGGTAAAGTATGGTCTAGAATTATTGCTACTGGGATCCAAAAGTTCTGAAAGTGTATTCAAGCTAAAACAAACGTCTGGATACATTCATGTATTATCTTATATAGTGATGAAACCCTTTTGGGAAAAATGTAATTAAGTGAATAAATCTTTCACTAGACATATATTTAACCTATAACCCTCTTGCATTAGGGAATATAGGCATTCTATAAATTCACCAAAATTGGAAAGCTTTATTAATGGCTGGAAAAAAATACATTCCACAAAAATTAGAAATTGCAACATCCTCTGTGTTACCCTGCAGCACCACATTGCAATAGGTTAGTCCTTGTGAAAATGGTCTCTTCTCAAATAAAACCAGAGGGCATGTGAGCAGTAAGATCTGATCAGACTTTTAGAGATCTACTAAAGCTGTTCTTCAAAGTCCTCAGCTGAAATTCCAACAGGATCAAGTCATATTTCATATGCATGAAACAGGAGAACAGAATTCCAAGTTTTTTACTTTACTAAGTTTTTTTAGTTAAAATCTACTCTCTTGTCTGTACTTTTAAACCGTGCCTGTCATAATTTCAATACCATTTTGGAAGATTTGTCACACCTCTGATGCTTTGATATTAACTTTGGTAACATCTAATATCATGAGGAGAAGAATAAAAAGGGAATGTATTTGATGAATATTTATTCAGAGTTCTAAGGACACTCATGGTGTGTATGTCTGTGCCCTTTGTACATTGCTTTCTGCAAACATTCCAGCAAATGTACAGCAAGTATAAATGATTACAGAATGTTCTAGGAAAGTAAATACTGAATTTGTAATTGTACACTAGAAATCTGATAATAAGAGCTATGCCCTAAAAGTCAAAGGCAGAAGCTTAACACACATGCTGTATCTTATTAAGAGGTTCAAATTTTGAATTACAAGATCTCAAAATTAATTTCAGGCAAGAATTTCCTTCAACAAGGTTGTCAGCAAATTATGTGGTAAATAACAAACCATGCTGAAGAACAGTCTTATTTTTATGGACAATTTCCAGACTAAGTGATATGAAATTGCCAACACAGAATAAATAATTATGTTCTTTGCCCAGCTCATGGTCATCACTAGGAATTTGTCTAGAAATTGAACTAAAAGGCAGCCTTTTTTTCAGAAGCCATATTTAAAGACAAGTAAATCCCAGAAGGATGTGTGAAAGTCCATTGTACTGCAGTATATATTTTTAGTCATTACACTTCAGATTTCATTAAGTGTTTGTTCAATGTGACAGAGCAGCAGGAGGTAAGTGCTCTGGTGTATCATTTCATACTTTTTAATCATCTGTCTAGACCATCTGGCTGCAACTCAAAACTGCATGTCCCTAAAACAAAGGAGGATGCATTGTCAAGAGACACCATCAAAGTAAGTTACCTATGAGTATTAGCAGAAGAAGTCAGAAACAGTAAGTGGTCTGCTATAAAAAGCAGAAGGACTCATTCCCAATGTACTTTGCTTGTGATTCAAAGACAATTAAATGTGAAGGGTACAAGCTACTTTATGTGTTGCTGCTCATTCACATTATAGTTCTATTGGGCTCTTTTTCATTATGCATAATTTTTCAACAAAGAAAAGGGCAAGAACTACATAGATATTTTCAAACTTACAGTTTAATTGTTTTGAAACTCTAACATTCCTCTATGTACCATATTCTCACAGCTATAAAAAAATAAAGGTATAGTTACATCTTGTTGCACAAAAACTTCAAGAAAGCAAATCTGATGACATTATTAGGCAAAACCTTGCTCTGTTGAGATTGGGTAGCTATCAATCAGACTTTTATTCAAGATGTGTAGATGTTGCTTGCAAAGCCAGTGCTCATTACAGTATGTTTGGCACTGCATGTATTGCAACATATGTGGACAGGCTGGGTCGATAGGCTGGGGACAATGGTATGAAGTTCAGCAAAGTGAAGTGCAAGGTCCTGCACTTCAGTCACAAAAAGCCCTGTACAGTGCTAAGGGCTGGGGACAGAGTGGCTGGAAAACTGTCCAATGGAAAAGAACTTGGGGGTGCTGGTCAACAGCAGCTGAACATGAGCCAGCATGTGCCCAGGTGGCCAAGAAGGCCAATGGCATCCTGGTCTGTATCAAAACCAGTGTGGCCAGCAAGACAAGGGCAGTGATGCCCCTGTAGGCAAGCACTGGTGAGGCTGCACCTTAAGTCATGTGTCCAGTTCTAGGACAAAGACATTGAGGTGCTGGAACATTCCCAGAGAAGGGCAAGGGAGCTGGTGAAGGGCCTAGAGAGTAAATCACATGTAGAGTGGCTGAGGGAGCTGGGGTTGTTTAGCCTAGAGAGGAGAAAGCTCAGGGGTGACCTTACAGCTCTCTACAACCACCAGAAAGGAGGTTGTAGCCAGGTCAGTCTCTTTTCCCAGGCAACCAGTGACACGACAAATGGGAGCAGCCTCAAGCTGTGCCAAGGGAGCTTCTGGTTGGACATCAGGAAGAATTTCTTCACTGAAAGATGCTTATGTGTTGGAACAGGCTGCCCAGCGAAGTGGTGGAGTCACGGTCCCTGGAAGTGCTCAGGAAATGACTGGACATACAACTTAGTGCTATGGTTTAGCTGACAAGGTGGTTTTCAATCAAAGGTTGGATCTGATGATCTTTGAGGTCTTTTCCACCCTTAATGCTTCTGCCATTCTAAGTCTAAGGACAGAGTCTATGGCTCAGAGGAGCTTTGGCCACCTTACTTCTGGTGCTTAACTCTTGCTGCTCATAAGGGAGCTGCTATCAAGCTCACCAACCAAATGTTAGAGCTGGGCATTAGTACTCGGTGATTCATTCACCTGTCTTACCATTTTGTTTAGACCACTGTCCCTATAGAAATACACATTCTAGTTGGGTTCCTACAGTAAGGGGCAGGAAGCTAAGAGCACTTGCTCTGCGCCCCCAAAATTTCCTATTTGAAAAGATCCTAGCTGTGGTTTTGTTCACTTTGTCTTTCCCACTAGATAAAATCAATTGTTACCTTTATAACAAAACAGCAGAAACCAGAAGGAGTGGGATTAATTTGGTGGACAGTCCTGTTCCATAGTGTTGCATTTCCCAGGGAGCTGCTGAGGTTAAAAAGGTGTTTCTGCACACAATTATGAACTTCTGTACTCTACTGAGACCTCCCTCTCAACCATTTACTCCTGCTGAAACAACCACTACCATTTCTAGTGGACTCACTGCACATTTTCGCTAGAGGTCTGGTTGTATCAAAGTATCACATTGCTTGTAGTAATCCAGAAACAAGATCATTACAGAAGAATATGAAAGACATAAAGCTCTGTTGATATTTGTTGACTCTTAATTGACCCTTGAGTTATTGCTTCATATATGTAGGGGTGCAGTGCCACTGATACATCACCTTTGTACCATATAAAGAACTTCAAAAAGCTCTTGGAATACACTTCTGAAGGCAAAACACCCACAATGGTTGGCAATAAAGCAGATTCTGCTGCAGCATGTCAGTTTTTGTCTGACAGATGTTGGGCAGGTTCTCCAATTCCCTGCATACAGCTACTGATTGATTTGTTTCTTTTCTTGAAGCAGGAAGGTTACTGCTTCCTCTGCTGCTGTCTTCCCCTCCTCCCTCCCATTTGGCAGCTATAACAGAAAACTCCTGCAGCAACAGCTATCACTTCAAATCCTGTCTATTTTTCACTGGAAGCAGCAGATGTACCCATAACACTCCACTAAAGTTAGAAAGGGAGGGTTGACATGACATATCTGTACTACAAGTGCACTGCAGGTTTATTGGGTGCTTAAGCCTCGGTAAGGAGAGTATTTAAGCATGTCTTTAGCTCTCAATGTTTACCCATTGTTTTCAATTTGTCTGCAATTACATACATACCTAAAAACCTTACACAGTGAATTTTTCACATTCGTACTCCTTTCTCAACCCCCACAAATTGTTCAAATACCAATGTCATAACAATTGTATAAGCTATTCAACAGTTCTTTACTCATTGCTGAGCCATACTGTTTTTGTTTAAATACAGGGTCAAACAGCAAAATGAAAGTAGGCTGTCCTCTTCCTGCTTTCTTTCTGCTGTCAGAAGAGGAGGAGATGTTGAGCAGACTCATAATGGATTTTATCATAACCTTTTTTGATTCCTTTTTTCACATGAATGTTGTGTTTTGGAGGTCTCTAAGAAAGAGATTCTAGATAAAGAAAGCTACTTTGTTTATAATATGCCATCAAGCTGCAGTGCAGATATCTTCAAAGATCTCTGTGCCTACACATTTCTTTAAATGTAAATGTCAAGGATAATTTTTATCAAAATAACTCCACATACTAAGTAATAATGATAATAATAGTTATTATTATAAGTGATCAAATATTGCAATTAATATTTTTCATATTATGGCACTTTTAGTGCAAATGTTAGCAAATCTGTAACTGTTTCCATTGTCTTCATGCTTCATCTAATACGTGATGGTGAGATTAAAAGATAAGGACTGAGCTTAAAAAAAAAATCCTGAACACCATCTCCCAGTATCTCAGTTCCTCTTACCATGAACTCAGAGTACAGACACATACTTTGTTATTGTTGTTGTTTAATTATTTGCATTCTATTACTACACAAGAAGCTCTGCTCACCCACAGGATGCCACTGTGAGAGATGCTATATTCACACAGAACAAATTCCTCAAGGAACTTCAGAATGGCTCTGATTGCCTTCTGAAAGCTTATGTGTGCTGCAGAATTGGCAAGGCTTACAGCACAGCCTTGAAAAACACTTTACAACCAGGCAGACTGCACAAAGCAAAATCAAACACAAATTTTGTTTTGCTTAGATACACATCTGTGTGTATGCACAGACAAAAAAGAAAAAACTCTTAAAGCTAGGGAAAAAACATGTAAATAAAAAGAAAATTACTCCACAATAGTTTTAAAGCTTTACAAGATCTTAAAAGCTGTGCAAAGAAACAGAGCTTCTATGTGCTCCCCAGACAAAGCTAATTGACTGTCGATTTAAGAGAAAGAAAAAGCCTTACAGTCTTGTGATATCTACTTTATTCAGTGCATAAGACTTCATATGGACATATGGAGACCATTTGTGACTTTATAGTCCTTACTGTTCTCATGAGAATTAAGCTTATTGTGATTCTCAGATATTGCTCAGCCATATTACAAAGGAAGAAAAAACCATACATCTGCCACAAGGTTGCATTCCTTTACGATCAACAGAGGTACTGTTATTTTACTTTGAACAAGAAAACAAAGAGAAGTTTGCTTTTAAGTCATGATACATAGGTGCTAAAAAGGTTTATATTTTATACAATAATGCAATAAGCATTTTTACTTATTATATTGGGTAACAACTGAGCCATCAGGGAATTCAAAAACTTAGGAGATTTTTTCCTCCCCTTGATCTCTCTTTTCCCTTTGTGATTTTGCAGAATACTTGGTATCTGATGCTCAGAAACCCAGGTCAGAAAAGTACAAGCATTGCAATGTTCTTGTACATATTCTGTTGCTCTTGTGCAACCACTTCTTTGTGCAGCAATCAAGGTACACTGCACTTTGATCCTTTGCTCTTCTTGGAAAGCTACAGGCTGAGGCCCTGACACAAGCTCTTTGCCATTTCTCCGGACGGGTTGTAACATTTAGACATTTATGTGATTAAGTGTCATAGCTCAGATGTTACAGACACTCTTGCTAGCAATTCCACTAAATTTTTGCCAAATAAAGACTGCTTAGATAAGAAAATGCGAACAAGTGTGGACAATGTTGACAAGTGTGAACATTTATTTCTCTAAGGCTTCTCATACATTTCTCTAAGGTCATGTGTCCCAAACACACTACCAGTATTATTTAACTTCAAACATTTCTTTCAATAAAGTGTTTCAAAGATAAATAAATAAATTAATCACTGCTTTGAATCCCTCAGAGCTTTAGCTGAACTACACTTACACAACTGTATAATGTCCCAAGGCATGCCTGTTTCCATGTGTCCATGAAGACAAAATATCTAATGCTACTCATTTCCCTTAGCATGCTCTTCTCTGCCTTTGGCATCACTCCCTTCTCCCATTCCATGCTAGTTCAAAATCTACTGCAAGAAGGAGTTTTTCCCTTTGGCACTTTGACCAAATCACTGTCCTCAACTAGCTCTCTCCATCTCAACTGAAACAAAAAGGGAATTTTGTTCTCCACTGCAAAGGTTTTGACTCTTGACTCTGTGCCACAAACCTCACCATGTTTGCATTTTCAAACAATCCCATTCCTGCTCTAGCAAAAGTTTGCAGCAAGCATCCACTAGCATAATACCCGTTTATGCATATTCAATTACAAGTATCTCTTGTTGCCTTCCATCCCCACTACACTCCAGAATAAATGTTCTTTCAACAAGTGGGGCACTACCACTGTTACTTCTTATATTGATGTCTCTTGTCTGCTGAGTCTACTATGCTCCCTTAAACATCTGTGCCCACCTGCAGCTCCTGCTCTTAAACCTAGATAATAAATTTTTCAGGAAAGAGACTACCTTCCCCAGACACTACCTAACACATCAAGTACCACAGTATGCATCAGGTATTTTATGCACTATCAGAGCACAAAGAAAAGGAGGTGTACGGTAAACATTTGTACCCTAAAAGTTTGAACACAATCCAAAATGCAAAACATGAAGATTTTGGATGCCTGATTTGGTAGCAGTTCTGAAATACAGCCTTAAGTAACATACCTATAGCAACTACTAATGTTGATAACAGTTTGTCACATTCAACTGTCTTTTAATTAATAGCTGACTATATTTTAAACTGATTGTACTTTAGCTGATAATTTTCTTGAAATTATTCACGCAAGAATTCACACAGAGAATATGTGAAAATGTAGATCTCCTCTCTTCAAGTTAATACATAAAGCCAACTTCCATCAGCAGTACAATCTGAAACGTTTCATAATCAACATGATTCTAAAGGGGTACTTATTAGTACCCATAAAGAAAATAAAAAACATTTTTATGTGAAAGTTACCTGGAGAACTATTTTTTAAACCATGAAACTTAGATACATCTCTGCTCTCAATTTCAGAAAGTAAGACAGTATTCAAATAGGCAGAGCCAGAAACTATTAAGATAAAATATTTTAACAGAATTTAGCATTAATAAAACATGAATAACTGACCAAAAAATCACACAGACACACAGAAAGGAAAAGGTTCACTAGAGAAACTTCTTTTTGAGATGACAGTGTAGTGGTTTCAAGTGATACTTTCTTTGGAAGCAACCAATTCTACTGCTAAAATGAAACATCCACGGAGAACAAGAAGCTTGCTAATGATAAATTATTGTTATATAAAATCAAGCAGATTAAAAGAATACTCTATTAAAAGGTACACTTTGTTTTCCTGCTAAGACAAAAATACCATCAGAATAAACATTCTGTGGTACAGAAAACCCTATCTCTTCCAAGAAGCCTCTGAAATGCTAAACTATTATTTCTAGACACCAGATGTAATTAGAGTACAACCACTTTAAGTGCAGTCTAAGCTGGATTAATCAATAATGCATCAACTCCATGCTCAAAATAGCAGGTCACTGTCACCAGGGATTAGCAGGTATCACATCTGGGAAAATGTGCGCACAGAACATTTACAATTCACCAAATATCTGACAGACCAAAGTACACAGCCCTTACAGATTCCAGGATCAGCTACATCTAGTAGGAGAATACTGGGGCACTTCATTGATGAGAGAGGCCAAGCAATTCTGCCAAGCGCAAGTAGCTAACCAACTCCCGCCAGGGGGCTTGGTTAGCTCTATAAAGTCTTAGTAATTGAGTAGTATTACCTTTTACATAAAGATATAGATCCACAAAAGGGAATAAGGGCCTGAAAGCCGAGAAGACAGGCATCCTGGACTGGATTACCTAAAGCACAGCCCACCATCCTCCTCTATGAAGCAATCATCAGGAGCACCATAGTTTCAGGCCTCCAGCACAGGAAAGACAATGATCAAGTGCAGCTAATTCAGTGGAGGAACATCAAGGCTGAGCACATGACCTGCAGGGATTTTAGCCTCTGGAAGTGAAAACTTCAGCAGCCTTCCCTTACCTGTGAGGAGGTCATTAAGACACTCTTCATGGTGGTGCAGTGTGAGGATGTGGGGCAGAAGACATTAAATGAAATGAAAGAGGATTAAAAAGCAAAAGCTTTTGCCCTATGGGGACAGGAAAGCAATGAAACTTTGCCAAGAAGTATTATACAGACTGGGGTTCTTGGAGGTTTACAAATGGATGTGGCTTTCAAGAACTCCATGGCTTTCATCATATACCAAACAGCTTCTCCTTCCATTCCTAAGGTTCCCTACATTTAAAGCACAAGGAATGGCTGATATCTTTGGCTGTTTTCTTTTGCACTTTGCAGAAACAAGAAAGCCAAAAGTAGAGCAAAAACGCCTCCCAAAGTAGATACTGCTTTCGTCTTTGCAAGTGTGAAAATGGGTTTGATATATGTCACACAACAAGAAAAATAAAAATAGTTAAGTCTTAAATAATTAAGAACTTGAAGTCTGGCTGCTAACTCCAACTGGATGTGCTGCTGGTTTTTTTTTTTCAAAGCTGACAGTGCAAACCACTTGTCTAAAAATATTTAGCTTGCAAGAACATAAAATGAGCCAGAAATTAAAAACACCACCAAAAACCAAACACTCCCATGCCGTTCTTCTTTGTGCTCGTGCAATTAAAAATAAAGCCTGCTAATAAAAACCCCTGTTCTGAACAGCAGTTAAATGCATACCTAGTTTTAAATGTGGGCTTGTGTCCCACTAGAGATTTTAATGGATGCTTATATGTTAGTCCAGACAGTAAGAGATAAATGGAATTATCTTCTGGACTGGAGGCCTGAGATCTTTTACCAGAAGGGAAGTTTAAGTTGGCTTAGAGCAGGTTATTAAAACCTGCCCATGTCTGTGTGGGTATTTCTAGCATCTACCACCAGAGCTATCTGCAAGTCCTACATGAGAAAAGACAAGGCAGCAAAAAGGCCAGTGGCTATAGCTTTCCAAGCCAAATCATTTAAAATAATGATTTACTTTTTCTTGACCTCTTTCCCTTCTGAATGCTTTAGCTCTGTCTGCCAAACACAAAATCCAAGGTAAAGGGTTTTCTATTGTTTGAGGCTCATATGTGAGTATATATTTCTTCCTCAGTCAGTCCAGAGGAAATATTGTTTTGAACAAATAAAACAATGAAGAAAATATGCTACCAATCCATATTTTGTACAATATCTCTTTCGTGTATTTTTTCTTAGTTTCACAGGTTTCTTTGTATCACCTTGGTGTATGAGTATAGTAAAAATTTGAATCCAAATACAAAATATGTGGTAGTTCTTGCACGTGCAAGATGAGGAGTTCTGATAGCAAATGAATGTTTAAATACAGACTATTACAGATTCGCAGAAACCAGAAGAATTTGTCACTTTGTGTAGTTTGCAGGCAGATTAAAATTTCACTAATCAATCTCTGAAATACAATTTTTACAGTTTTTAAGTGTTTTTTCAAGGAAAAAATAGATGATTTTACTGCACTTTGCGTAGCTTCCTGTGAAACAGCTTACCAGTAGGTATGATTGACTGAATTGGCTTGTTGCTGCTTTAAAACAAACTGAGAATGAATTTGGCTGATTTTACCTCCTAATAGTACTCAAAAAGGTCCTGGCTAATTATAGTTTTGCAAATGTAAAAAGCCCTCATGAAGAGTTCCAAAGACATTAAGTTGAAGTCTTATGGCACTGATGGTTTACTGATTAGGCAAATGTCTTACACAAAAAAAAAAAATATCCCTATGTATGAGAGAGTCTTACAAGAAATACTATATGTTCTTTTAATATATATAGGAGGGAAGCAGCCAAGAAAATAGCGGGGTATATGAAGAAAACCTATACAAGAGATGGCACACAAAAGGATTTCTTTTTTAAAAAATGCCTAGAACAAATACCACATGTTATTAATCCCCAAGTCACCTCCAGTTTACAGACTGTTATACAATCACTAGAAAAAGCATCTTAATTAAGAAATCTACTTTTTGTTTAAGGGATTCAACCAATGAAGTATTACATGTGATTAAACATGTCATTTTTCAGACTCGTAAATCTCACCTAAGGTCAGGACCACTCTTGATGGAAATCATACAGGTCCAGTCCTCAGATCCAACAAGTTAAGCGTAAATTGTTGGAAATAAACCCCGCCAAAAACAGACACTGACATTTGAGGATGTGGCTTTGGTTTGCACAGGTAAGCAAGAGGCAGAGGGATTCTACAAGCATCCTCACTATGAGAAAGATGGATGAAACAGCCCCATTAGTACAGGGTAAGCTGTGTCTTCTGAGTTTCAAGGAATTTTGACAGCTAGGAAGTCAAGGAAGAAGACAGTTTAGCTATACCCATTTTCACATTTGGATCATATTATTCGCTTTTCATTAAGTAAAAAGTTTTTCAGCACTTACAGAGACACCTTGACATTGCAATAAATTCCAAACCACTAAAAGTCTCCCTTGATTTCATCTTGAGATGGAATGGGGTAAACCACTAAGTATTTCACAAAGGGCTTAGGCAGCTGAACTTGCTAGGAGATACAATAATACAGGATCTCACAGAAAAGTTCAGCACAGACAGACAACATTTGGCAGCTTTGGCTGTGTAGTGGATATCAAAGGTCTCTGTTTTTTTAAAAAGGTGTTGTTAATACATCAAAAGTTTTTATTAACAACAACATAGCTTGGAAACTAACACGTTAAAAATTTTTAAAATTATTTCATTATTTTTTTCTGTGGCCTGCCTATAATCAGCACTGCTATTTACCCATGTTTAACCAATTGGTAGTCCTATTCAGAAATGTCAGCAAGAAATATGATTACTTGAAAGAAATCACATTTGTATAACATTAAATCAACAGCTAATTAATGTAGCAAATAGCCACTGCATTTTTATTATAAACATGTAATCATTCTAAGTGCAATGGTTATAGCAATAGTAAATTTTATTACACAGATATGTCTCTGTTTTGATAATGTTGTAAAACATAACTATCTGGCTGGCTGTTTCATGTATTAGAATATGCAAAAGCCTAATATTGTGTTCTTCCACCTGTTTGGGTTATGATATTAATTTGTTTGAGCTTTATGATGCACCCCTGAAATTATCATGAGCATTAGCTGATAAAAAAAGAGAACAAGACATATTAATGGAAGATACAGTAATGCAGTACCACAGCATGCTCATGAATAATGCAAACAGACATTTATTTCCCTCAAGTAATAATAAAAAGGTTCATAAAGATGCTAAGCTTTGCTATTGTGCCTGTAGAGTCCATTTTAGCACACATATATGTAGCCCAGAGGCATGGAAAACCTCCAGAGGAACCAAACAGGCCAAAAAATTAAGAATCCTAGAGATAAATACCTTATCATGTACAAGCTATCTTCTCCAAAAGATCAAGCTATGGACTTGTCTCCCTATGGTACTGACCAGCACGAGAACCACTGCACTCTGTGGTAAATCTCTTCTATTTGTCCACAACATCAGGAATATCTAACTCATGTCAAAACATCTCATCTCCAAGGTGCTCAGAACTGTGGGCATCTATCCATTATCCTGCCCACATCCAGAGGGATATACCATCATCCCACTACTCACAGTGGTATTATGCACAATGGACTCTCAAGAAAGAAAGAAAACGCAAATCACAGTTTCAGTCTGCCCATGTGTAGAAGCCTAGAAGATAAGAGGGCTAATGTTTGTCACTCAAACACCAATGGCCAGATAGACACTTGTAGAGCCAGCCAAGGACTATTGATAATAACAGTGTGAGAAAGAACAGGATGTGACTGGAGAAAGGGACCAAATGGAGGTAGGGCTGCACTTCTCTGGTACAAACATCCTTATTCTGGCTTCTGGAGACAAGCACAGCACAGTACAATGCAAGTGCAGGAATGAGTTGGAGAAGCAGGCATGGACTGTCTGAAAGCTGACCCAGTAGGTGGGAATCAAAATTACTGAAGACCCCCAAGGTCCTCCAACCCATTTCCAGAAAGGTCTAGAGGAATGCACAGTGCATGATAGCTAATTTGCATGGAAAGCAAGACACTAATCTCCAGTTGAGTGTGTGCAACCAGTGCACTTGTGTGGAATTCCAGCCATATACTGTGCAGTACTATTAACAGCATGGATAGCAGGTCCAGTGGTTATTCTTACTGCTCAGCACTCAAAGGATGTTTGGAATACTCTATTCAGTTTTGTTTCTTCGGTATTCGTAAACTGCATTAAGTTCAACAGTGGCCCACTAAAATGGCCAGGAAGTTGAAGCACATGTCCTATAGTGAAAGACTGAAAGACAATGTTCTCTTAGCCTGGAGGAGGGAGACTTCACAAAATCTCATTACTGCCTTCATTAATTAAAGAGAGGAGTTATAGACAAAACAAAGCCAGACTCTTTTCAGACATATACAGTACAGAATAAGAGGCAATAATCACAGATGCAGCAAGGAAAATTTTGATCAAACATAATGAAGAAAGTCTTCCCCATAAGGGCAGCCAATCACTACAACAGGTTTCTCAGAGGCTGTGTCATCTCCATCCTTGGGGATGGAGAGCAAGACATAATCTCCAGTTGAGTGTGTGCAAAACTAGACCGAACACAGTCCCAAACAAGCTAACCTAGCTTGGAAGGTAGCCCTGTTTGGTGACACAAGCCACTCCAGAGATCCCTTCTAACCTTAAGTATTGTATGAATCTTCATTTCACAAGGAAAACTAGGCAAAATCATTATGAAATGCTGTAAGGTGAGACATTGCTGCTCCTTTGTAGAATAAATAAAACCGAACTGATGCTGGGGAGAAGGAGAGAAGGGTGTGTCAAAAATCTGGCTTTGTACAACATTGTTTAAAAAACGGCAGGATAAAAACTGCAGAGATGTTCGAGAATAAGCAAGTTACAAAAAACACTGTGGCCACAACAACAGAATTCCTGCCAACAAGTAAACTCTGACCAGGAATAAAACCGAGAAGACTCAATAGCCAAAGGAATTGTGGAGGTTTACAGAAAATCAGCTCCTTCTACAGTAAGGGCTTTGAAAGTCAGTGGGGTCAGTTTAAAATTGATCCATTGTCACTTTATAGGCAGCAAGCGAAAAGACTGCTGGGTGGATGTAATGTGATCACAGCCACTCAGTCCCGTGAGCAGTGTGAGGCTGCACTCTGCCATGGCTGGGAGCAGCAGGCAGCCTCTTGCTGGAAACCCTACTAAGAGAAAATTGCCACTGTTGATTCTCATGCTGCTGTTCAGTTTGCTGGGATTTTTTACTGCATAAATGACTGCAGGATCATAGCCTACATTAAAACAGCATAAATATAAAAAAAAACATGCTTTAACTTCACAAGCATATGGCTCCCACTGGCTTATAACCAACAGGAAATCTGTGTCAAAGGGCAAATTTGGCTCCCAGCTTACCATTGAATTACCTAGCTGTTCTTATAAAAATGAGGAAATAAAGGAAAAAGAAAAAAGGAAAAATCATATACAATCATGGATACATTTCCATTTCTGACTTGGAGATGGCCTTTTATTCTGATAAATTTCTGGGCTTTCAAATATTGGAAACAATGTATTTATCACACGGAAACTGATGTGTTGGCAACATCTTTTTAAAAAACCTCTGTGCTAGCCAAATGTCAAAGTCTGTTATTTCATGTTAAATGGATTTATTCAATTCTCTTGCAAGTCAGTGCACAACCTGACCTTAGGTAGCAATACAATCAGGAAGCCTGTGCAAGGAAGTAATCTGCATGACATAGCTAGTCTAGTACCACAGATACAATAAGCTCATAACTAATCTACATAACACAAACATGTTGATGAACCTCTAATGAATATTCTACTAATATCCTACTTTAGTGAGAATTCTAGGGAGTAAAGCACTTTCCTGCTGCTTTTCTTGTATGCAGCAATGGAAGGGAGAAAACAATAAATGTTGGCATACATAACTCCCCCTTGAAGGCAGCTCAACTACACGCACAGTACTTAGCTGCGCTGAGTTTCCCTTGATAGATCTAGTCATCTAATTATTGGGAGCATTTGCTCTCATCTTACATGGAAATTTAAAAATTAGCTATCTGTTTTCTTGGGTGCTGTTGCAATATCAAAGAAAGTGACAGATCTTGTCACACTTCTTTAGACATTGTTCTGACATTGGGAGTAGAAGGGAAAAGAAGAAATGAGAGATTTTGCTGCTCATTAGATTTTTTTTTTGCCTGCTCTGGTGCCTCTGTTCCATCACTATCCTTAAGGGAAAACATCTGTTACCTAACCAAGAATTTGCCTTCCTTCTTAGATCTGTTTCCCTCTGAAATATTCTTAATTTTGCTGCACTGGCATTTTAATGTCCTTTATTCTTTCTCTTTTCAATATGCTTAGGTTTTAACCTGCACAACTTTATTTTTTTACCTTCACTCTAAAAAAAGTATGAAACAAAGAGCCGTGAAATGTTTTTTTAGGGGCAATAACTACTTTTTTTTTTCTTTTTTCTTAATCAGCTGAAGGATTTCTATCAGCATCTAGAGAGATTTCATGCGAGGCATGCATGTACATATGCTGCATGCAAGTTGGACATTTCTTGTTGCAAAAGAACTTGCTTAACCTTTTACCTGGGCAGATATTCACAGATAATTTGCTCTACTTTTATCCCAAGCTTAAAATCTCCTCCACTAATAATCACAAAAGTTGAAATAAGGGGCAAAACTTTAAGACTGTTTTTTATATTGAAAATAGAGGGAAGATATATATGTGAACAAGCACCTGTGATAACCAAGAACTTGGGAAAGAAGATGGAAAAAGCCAAGCCCCAACAATGATTTTGACTCTTATGATGAATTTTAGTTCCAAGCTACAGTTGTATCAAGTCCTTCAAAGTTATTAAAACTTGTTCCTCCCAACCAAAAATATTAATTTATTAATTATGTTTTGCCATCAGCATTGATAGCTATCCTAGCCAAATCTAAAGGCTCAGTCATTTTGCTTCAAAGCTGTAAGGTTCTTATATTGTGTAATCAATTTGACTTGCTTCTAGATAATTAAATAGTAGCAAGTGACATAAACTAGACAAGATGTATTGATTTCAATAGGATAAAAACTCAGCCATGTTCTCTGCGATTGCTCAATATACAAAAACCTCTCACAAGGCCACCATCATCTTGCACCTTGAAAATTATGGTAAATGTTAAAATGAGGTCAAGGGTGATATATACATCAATCCTTCTCTATTTAGAAAAAGACCAAAGTTCTATAAATAGTTCCAAGGACACCTGTAACTATTAAATGGGTAAGGATGATGGCAGAGACGTCAGCCCAAGTGCCAGATTCAAAAATCGCTAAAGTTCATGGCACTAACAAAAGGCAGTTTTTATTAGCCCCCAATTTAATAAAATATCTCAGTTCCTATTTGGATTACTGTGAAAAGTGAGCAAAGTGTCTTGACAGTCATTGCAAGTCTGTGTGGCAAAACTAACTCACTGGAAATGCCACCTGCAACTCTGAGCTATTGACAGCTCAGTCAAAATAATACAGAACTTTTCAATATCCAGTACTCCCATCAGCAGCAATTAGACTTCAGTGTTCCATGAAGATGGAGATGTATCTATTCCTTGAAGAAAGATATTATTGAACTGCTGTAAATAAATAAAAAACTGTTGATACACATAAAATGTAATCTCATTACATGAGCAAGTCTTAAAGTTAGCTCTTATTCTATCTTTTCTTTGTTACTTAAACAATGAATCACATATATTGGTTATGACTGAACAAGGACTTCAAAATCACTATTCCCAAATACAGCAGAACTAATAATTCTTTCAAGGAAATGGAAGTCCTGTGTCATTCTGAGTGGACATGTCCACATAGTGATTGAAAGATGGTTTTATTTACAGTTGAGCTAACAGGAATCCTTCCCAGTTATCAAAAGACACTGACTACTTACAGCTCCTGACACAATAGGAAAAAATATTATTTTCATGACATGTAATTTGTACATGACATAAGGTGTAAATTATAAAACCCATCTCATGTAAAGAGACTTTATTAGAAAACAGAAACATTTCAATGGATATGGGACATCTTCATTTGCAAAGATGACAACTTCCCATCTTTTTGCTCCAAGCCACTAAAAGTCAAATTGTACTGAAATTCAAACAATTCCCCTTTCCCAGCCCATGTTTTCCTTCTGTCCTGAATGACTTCATTATGTTACCCAGAGAGGCACTTCCAGGAGTTTGTTAAAATAAAACAAGAGAAAATCTTACTGATCATAGCTGGCTAAGAGGGAAAATATTTCCTAAGAATGCACTGTGACCTGTCACCTTCCATGCATAAGGAAGAGTTATGGTATTCTTGGGATCTTAAACAATGGTTTCAGGGTGTCATTTGAAGCCAATATTTTCCCACTTATTTACTTTTCTATTAAAAGCATGTCAGGTCAAGCTTAAAGTCTCACAGAGGTACATTGTTTTAGAGTAGAAAAGTTGCCACAACCTCCAAGGTGCTAAGAAAAACAACTTGTCAGTTGCCATAGAATGCTACAGGGCTTTCGGTGGTCAACAACTTATTTTTTCTTCTGCCAACAGCCATCTGCAGATGGTGTTACTAAATCCAGAAGCTTTCCTTAACTTTCAGAATATATCAATCATTCTGCAACAGATAGAGAGGATCTTTCCTGGTAAAAAAGATTTTTTATTGATGGCCATATGAAAACACTATTAATTTCCAGCTGAATTCCTACAAATCTATGGGACCTGATGGGATTCCTCTGAGAATCCACGAAGAACGGGTTGATGTCACCACAAAGCCTCTCTCGATTTTTGAGCAGTCTTGGGCCAGAGTGGTCACAGCTTACTGAAAAGCTCGTAAATGTTGTCCCAGTTTTCAAGAAGGGCAAAAAGGAGGACCCTGGAAACTACAGGTCTGTCAGTTGCACTTCAGTGCTTGGTAAAGTTACAGAGGAGATTACTCTGGAACATAATGAAAAACACCAGTCATTGGTCACAGCCAGCATGGGTTCATGAGATAAAGTTCTGCTTATCAAACCTGATTTCCTTTTATGACAAGATAACACACCCAGTTGATCAAGGGAAGCAAGCTGATGTAAACTTTCTGGATTTCTGCAAAGCTTTTGATACCCTCTCTCATGATATCCACCAGGTCAAAGTGCACAGCACACATCTGGATAAACAGATCATGCAATGGATGATCAACTGGTTCACAGGTTGGGCTCAAAGGGTCATAGTGAATGGGGAGACATCATGCTGGTGATCTGTCACTTGTGGGGTTCCATAGAGTCTTGTCTTAGGTCCTGTGCTCTTCAACATCTTTATAAATGACTTGGACACAGGATTATAAGGGATACTGAGCAAGTTTGCAGACAGTACAAAACTGGGAGGAGCTGATTCCCTCAAAGGCAGGGAGGTCCTGCACAGAGACCTCGACAAATTAAGAGGGCTGGGCCATCACCAACTGTATGAAGTGAAAGAAGGCAAAGTGCTGGATTCTACACCTGGGATGGAGCGACCCTGGATGTACAGACAGACTGGGCAATGAGATGCTGGGAAGCAGTGCCAGGGAAAGGGACCTGGGGGTCCTGCTCAGTGACAAGTTGACCATGAGCCAGCAGTGCCCTGGCAGCCAGGAGGGCCAGCCCTGTCCTGGGGGCATCAGGCACAGCATCACCAGCCAAGCAAGGGAGGGGATTGTCCTGCTCTGCTCTCAGCTGGGGCAGCCTCACCTCCAGTGCTTGGGGCAGCTTTGGGTGCCACAATATAAAAAAGACATTAAGCTGTCAGAGGGCATCCAAAGAAGGGCAATGAAGCTGGTGAAGGCCTTGAGGAGAAGCTGCATGAGGAGCAGCTGAGGTCACTTGGTCTGTTCAGCCTGAAGAGGGGATTGAGGACAGACCTCATTGCAGTTACAAATTCCTCAGAGGAAGAGGAGGAGCAGGCACTGATCTCTTCTCTGTGATGACCAGTGACAGGATCTGAGGGAGTGGCCTGAAGTTGTGTCAGGGGAGGTTTAGGTTGGATATTAGTAAAAAGTTCTACCCAGTGGGTGGTTGGGCACTGGAACAGCTCCCCAGGGGAATGGTTACAGCACCAAGCCTGAGAGAGCTCAAGAAGCATTTGGACAATGCTCTAAGGCACATGGTGTGATTCTTGGGGATGGTCCTGTGCAGGGCTGAGTTGGACTTGATGATCCTTGTGGCTCCCTTCCAATTCAGAATATGTGGTGATTCTGTGATTCTGCAGCTAATTTCAGAGGACCGACTTTCAGCACTATGGTATATTTCCATATACACTACTTTCTGTAATTCAAAGAAAAATATTAGAAAAAAGAATTATTATAAGTCTTCTTTTGATAAGAGGCTTAAATAGGTGATTTGAGATTTTGACTTTTTCAGTAAACTTACAAGCAATCTTTGCACATTTCACTGTTTGACATGAAACATTTTTATATGGTGTGGATTAAGTTAAAATGGAACATTATCTTTCTTCATATGCATTTTCCTTGATTTCCATGGGAACCAAAATCCACTGAATTCTACTATTAGTGTAAGAAAACAGTAAGATCATATGTCAGGATCTCTAAGGTGCCTCCCTATCTCAGTAAACAAGTTTTCATTAAGGGGTGTGTTCTACGGGAGTATCCTCACTACTCTTTGTAAAAGTTTTAACGTATTTTAGGCCATAGTTCCTTTGCCTCTCAGCTACTGTCTCAGCCTGTAAACTCAACTTCTTTCCTGCTATTTAACTGTCAACACTGGAAACAAACAAAAAATGTAGACTATAATTTTTTTACATTCATCTTTTCTTTCTGGTACATGCATGTGTCAGTTTTCCTCAACTGACTGAACAATCTCTTTTGACTAAAATCTCCCCTGTTTATTTATGCTAGCAGCAGAAGTGCAGCATATGTCAGTTATATCCATGCATCTCAAGCCTTTTTGAGTCACTCATTCCAAATTACAGATCTTTATTCTGCAGAAAGAAAATCTGCTTTTCACGTCTGGGTGCAGAACCTTTGAAACATAAATAAAACCAAGAAAATCTGTGCAGTGCTAAGTCAAATGCCTATCAAAAATCTCATATGTCAAGAGTTCTTTCTCCCAATTAAACTCAGAAAATGGTCTCAAGCAAACAAGATTTGTTTTCCATGAGTTTGATTTGCACATAGATTTGCATTAAGAAAGTTGCTATCCTTTAATATTTTACTGATTGAATCTTTCAGATGGATATCAGAAGAGATGTCAAGCTCATGGGTATAAAGTTGTTTAAGCTTCACAGGAGAATGAATACTTTTGAACAAAGTCTGGGCATTGCAAATGACACATCTGGAGTCCCCCAAAAGCTATATAAATGTTAGAATGGTACTGTACATATTTTCTTCTTCAATAACTAGGTTCACTTTTTATCTATCCAAGCCATCTGTGAATTGAAGAACTTAGTTCCAAATATGTGTAATTTGAAATCCATAATTTTTCACAATGTGTGCAATCAGACAAATTATTTAGAAATTATCAGCGCAAGCTGCCTCAACCCTTTGAAGGGTAAGAACATGAAAGAAGAAGAAAGTCTATCCAATCAGTGGACTAAGTAAGTGAAATTAAGGTACATGAGGTCATGGTGACAAAACACTGACCTCATCTCACTGCCAAGACCAAAATGCCCAGGTCACAGAGACAGTGCAAATTAGCTCACAAAAAGGCCATTGTTACTTGCAACGTGGTTGTCAATTATTAACTTGCATCACTCTTCATAACCCGAAATTTTCATAGATATTTCCCAACTAACTCTGTTCCCTTCTCCCCACCACATAAGAGGGGAAAAAAGAACTAAAAGTTTTAAAAAGACCTATTGTAGACTGGGGTTTTTTACCCTCTTAAGAGCTACAAAAAGATGTAATGCATTTCAGCAGCACAAATAAGAATGATCCTCCCAGTCAGCATCACTGTAAACTAGCAAACTCCATAAAACCAAATAATTTATACATATACTGAACAGTGGGCACAAATTTCAAGTTAGGAAAAAATGAAAAACCAACACCATCAACACTTTGCATATCTTGTCCAACTCAAAAGCATACAGGTTTAAATATAGTTATTTTAAAGGTTGGATTAAAATAATGTAAAACCTGTATACATTTTGCTAGCTTAAAGGACAAAATGAGGGGCACAAGGTCTGAGAGTTAGACCACTAGTTAGGAACTCAGAAAATAGTGGTTCATTTCCATCAGCCTCATGCATCACTCTTAGTCACTTCAGGAAGTTATTTCAGAAGGGCTATCATGATTGCAAAAGCATTACTGCTTGTGGACACCCCTTCCTCACAGATTTCACGAGAACGAACAATAGAAGTATCAATACAGACTGAGCTTAAACATCAACTGTACATGTCATGCTTTGCAAGGACACAGCACACTCTCAAATGACTTAGAGAGCTCAAAAGAGTACTGACAAGGCCCTAGGTCTTGTTAACTGCAGTTGTGTATAGACTTTACAGAATTTTAGGAGCGTTTATTTCACAGCAAATCATCAAAAGCAGTATGGGCTACTTTGTATAAGCATAAGATATTTATTCTAAGAAAACATCTGTAACCTTGGTCTTGAACCCCCTAAAGAGGAAAGACACACTCCTTTTATAACACTGTGATAAAATCTGGCTACACATATTTCTAAAATTAAATTCAATATATTATTTTTCACTAAAGTATCTTAAAATGATAAAAAGTATCCCTTTAGTAAGCTTCAAAATACCTCTCTAACTCAGCGAGATATTATCTTCACATTTTACACATAGAGAAAAAAAGGTTCCAAGAAGTTGAAATAGAGCCCTAGCACCACATAATTTGGTCTGTCAAGAAGAATTCTAATTCTTGCAAGCTTCAAATCTATTATTAACTCTCTAATTTCTAGTGTGTGTGATTTTTTAACGCTGCTAATCAACAATCTCACAGAAGATTTGTAATACCTGGAATATAACAAAATCTTGAAAGTGCTAGCTTTTAAGACATACTATCAATAACCGTAATGATCAATCGAGTATCTCGCGCTACATTTTAGAGACTATGTTATGTAAAAATCTCAAAAAGGTCTGAAGAAACAGATTACTTCAAAGTTTGACCTAGCAAGCTATAGAATGCAAATCAGCTTCAATATAGAAACCTCACTTAAGACTACAAGAAGATAGTGCTTTAATTATCTAGTACAATGGCTAGTCAGGTTTGGAGGATTTAATCTCACAGAATTAAATTTCAGTAACTCATTGAAGTGTACACTTGCTGAATTAAAATAGGTTATCCAAATAAGTTGTGGATACCCAAGACCTGGCAGTGTTCAAATCCAAGTTGGATGGGGCTTTGAATCATCTGTCCTGTCAGAGGTGTCCCTGCCCATGGGAGGGGGGTTGGAAGTGGGTGATCTTTAAGTTCCCTTCCAATGCAAATCATTCTAAGATTCTATGAATCTATGTTGAGTTTCTTTTGCACTGCTGTGTTGAGTATATTGACTACAGTATCACATTCCTGATTTGAGTCTTCATACATATCCTAAACCTGCATTTTGAATAGTCTGTCTCGTGGATCATCACCAATACAGGGAGGCAACACTCTGCCACTACCACATTTTACCACTAGAAGAACACCTCAGGCAGATGTATGTTAATGAGACTACAACCAACATATTCCCCTTCCTCTCCAGTGCTTATTATTCACTGAAGTGCAGTCCTGCTTTACAACGTTTTTAAGTATATTAAATGTACTAACAATGCAGCTGGAACATTAGTAGCTGTCCCGTGGATGAATTTACTCTGAGTGTGAACAGCAAAGTATACACAAGGGAAGATTGTATTTACATGCACAAACACACCTCATGCTAATTAGGCAGAACACTGGAGAGACTATAATTCCTTGCAACATTTTCTATTCTGCATTTTACTACTCTAGCTGGGGCTCCTTCACACTCACTTGTCTAAATACTTTCCTTGAATAAGTGGGGGCTTTAGGTAAGAAACATATTCCATCTTTAAATTTCCTTCCCAGACCTCTCAAAAAATAAAATCTTTTTAAATAGACAAAAACATTGGTTTAAAAAAGATATTAATTGTATATATATCAATTTCTTTGCTTCTGATAAGAGAACTGCTCTGTGCAAATGAAAGGTTCAACTGAAGCTTTCCCTATTTTATTAGCATTGGCTGAGGTGCAGCCCTAAGGACAATGCTAGGAACCTCAGTACAGGTGAGGTTCTTTCCTCTTTCCCAAACCTGCTGGCTTCATTTGTAGTGAGGAAGGTATCTGGGAAAAAAAGGAGTGAGCAGATACACCTCTTGGTTTAATTTTTAACACTGAAGTCTGTCTTGCACTGTTGAGAGCTGGGGCAAAAGTTCACCCTTTGATGACCTGTATAGCTAAGGGTAACTGCAAAATAATAGCCCTTTGCCTCATCTTACACCACCATTAAAAAACTGTCTAGCACATTCTCTTACAGGAAGAGCATTTTAAAATATTCTAAACTCTTCCCACAACTCCAGTATGTGGGAAAGCTTTACAGCTATATGGTACTATATATGAAAATAACAGTGTCTGATTGTCTTACAAGTTTGTTGGGTTTTTTAATATAATATGCATTCAATAAATAGTTTAATTTCTCCAATGATTTTTAATTGTTCCAAAAAATCTGTAAATTCAAAATAAGCTAAGGAACAGACCAAGTAACACACAGATATGCTGCTATCACCACTAGCTCTCCCCTAAAGAGGCTACAGCACAGAAAAAAAAACCAATGAACAGGCTTCTGCAACTAAGAGCTCTACTCATTTTCACTTATTCAGCAGAGGGATGCATGGTACCGCCATACATTCCCACCTTTCCACTTAAACTATCAGCTCTGCACTAAGAATTGTATTGTCTCTTACTAAACTGTTATTTCACAGCCTCTGCCAAAGAAAGCTCTAAGTAGCTGTGTGAAGAGGAACAAAAATATAGTTTTACACTTTCCTTGTTGCACCTGTTTTGGTTTTTTTTTTTTTGAGCAAAAGGCTGGAGTCACAATTTTCTGAGCAAAAAGTTTCTTTAAGGTTGGACTCCAAATTGAATAATGTGGCAATCGTGTAACATTTTGTCTCCAGTCACATGTACTACAGTTATTAAGATAAACCATAACATAGTTGCTTGTACTTATAGGAAACTTACTGCCCCAGAGTTGGAAGGGAAAAAAATACAGTGACAAAAAACAGCCCTGTTTTTCCCCTGTCCTTCCCCATGAATCATAGGGGGCATGAGTAGTCCTAAATCTACCAGCCTCTTACAGTTTCCATTGACTGCAACGAATTGTCTTTGATCCTTAATTAGCAGTTATGATGCTTGAGATGACTGTGTCCACAAGACAAGTTTTGCACTGAATATTCTACATTTTCTTGTTTTTCTCAGAGGTAGACTGTTTTACACAAGTCATTGCTCCCTCAGGTTACTGCAATATAGTACAGTGACTGCTTTTGCCACTTTTAGAAGTATGACAGTAATAACAGCTGCCAATATCAATCTTGGTTCAATCATTTCTATCTGTCATTGAACAAAAAAAGAAAAAAATCCTTTCTTATTATCCTCTCTCTCCTTTTGCTCTAAAGTTCTGCACAACTTAAAGGTTACCACATTCTGGACCATTTTAATAAAATGTCTGTTTTCTTCTACAAATAGAATTATAGCATCAGAGATGCATACTGTAAATAATGCCTTTTTGGATTCTGAGACTGGAATCACTTCACCTAAGTTTAACATCTAAATATACTAGTCATCTGAATAAACTAGTCATCCCTAAAAAGCTAGGCTCATGCTACCTACCTTAGATACCAATCTCAAACTGAGATAGTTAAAATAAGGCAACTAAACTGACCAACTTGTATATGAACAGTACCAAAGCTCAGGTCAGGACTGACATTGAAGTGCCGGAGCAAGTCCAGAGAAGGACAGTAAAGTTGGTGAAGGTTCCAGAGGCGAAGTCCTAAGAAAGCTTATGAAAGATAAGGAGAGCAAAGGAAAAGGATATTGGTAGATATTTGGTGCTGGCAACATACCCTCATGCATCCCAAAATGCATAACAGCTGCACAGATTTCAGTGCAGAAGTTAAATTGGATAGTCCACCTCTTACAGCATGTCCAAACTACAGTGGGCATATAAACACAGAAATACTTTCTGACAACTGAACTTATCAAAATAAATCAGAGACCGCTTACAGCAGTACAGACTCTCCGGTTTTGTGCACGTGGAATAGACTATAAAACTAAAGCAAACATTTCTCATGAAGGATGTGGATCCCTCATAATTTATACACACAGACTTACGGCTATTATCAAATAATGTAAACAGTGCAATTGTTACCATCGAATTCTTTGTGTTCAAAGCTGTATGGCATTTATTATTGTGATCAATCGGAGATACTTACATGTAGACAAATTCAAAATCAGTGATAAAAGGAAGTCCAGATCGATTCTCACTGGATAAAAACCCAGACACCATATCAATTTATTTATCCACTATGAATAACAGCTTTAGATATTACAGACATTTGTGGGATAAAATATTCTACCAGAACAACAGTGCACTTCTCCCTGAGCTTGGCAGCAAACCAATTCCAGTGACTTAGGCAGAAGAAAATTAAGATTGATATTGCAATTGCTGCAAATGGGTACAACTCCCTCATAGCATTATGAGTCTATGCAATTACTATAGTAAGAAAACTTGGCAGGTAACTGTTCCAAATGCTGAACAGGAAAGGTTTGGGACGAACAGGTCTTCTTGAATACACGTGTTTGTACCTTTGCTTTCCATGTTTCACAAACGATAAGACCAAACACTCTAGGAGAGGCAAAAGGAATCCCCAGAATAGCTAAAACCCCATTAAAAAATGAGCCAGTGTTTATTATGCAAGACAGAGACAAGGAAGCTCATGCAAATCCCAGTATCATATAAACTAGCTGAAAGAGACAGAGAAAATGTGCATCTTCTTTCTCCACTTAGTACTTCTTTTCCATAGAACTAATAATAATTAGATAAAAGAGGTGTTTAGGAACCAAGTCTCTTGACCAATGGTTAATGGCATCCTCAGGGGGAAAAAAAAAAGTAAAGTTTCAAATCCATGGGCTAAATTAGGTAGAAAAGACTGCTTAGGAAAATATACTTGGGGACTTCATGATAGACATGCATGCATAGGATGTACTTCATATTTTTCATACATTTCCTTGCCTCTGATTATCCAAGATCAATTCTCTGCTGTCGGTGTAACTTCTCTGTCCTGTTGTTAGAAGCAAATCAGCACGATAAAAACTCACAGAGGATCATAAAGACAAACCCCAGTGGTAATTGCAGCCTTTTGGGGTGGATAGGAAAAACTTCATGCTGTGTCACAACCTCTGGTAGGATCTCTACCTCAAGCTCTTCCTGAGGATGCTGTCAAATTTCAGATCCGTACAACTTAGGGGAGAAAGTCTTGGAGACTTCTGGAACAGGAAGAAATAAATACTGTGTTTCTCAGCTGCAGTTGAAACACACATTGACTCCATCCAGTGAGAAAAAAGTGAACAGGATGCTGCTGTATGCCACCTCTCAGGAGCCAAGCCAGGCAGTCAAGCATAATGCCCGTTTGAGCCTAATAACAAGTTACTGTGCTTTTTACTAGTACTGTCAGTCCAGAAGCATTCAAAAACAAAAAGGAAGATACCACAAGTCTAATATTTGCAGAGACCATGTCAGGTTTTCTCTTCAGAGCAGAAGTCACAGCCGTGGGCTTTAACACCCACAATTTCACAGTCAATACAAGCAGCATTCCTCTTGAAGACAAGTGACACACGTCTTTTTGCAGATACAAGATACAGGTGCAAGACCCCAGAGTCCCATGGAGGCAAAAGAAGCTGGAATCTTAAATTCTATTCTGGTGTTTTAGTTTGTCTTGTTATTACTTGGTTGGTAGTTTATTAAAAGCAGAGTATTTTTAAATGTCTGCTGCCATGACACAATTCTCATATCCAAAGCATCCTTTTCAAATTTTTTCAAGACAGGCAGCAGGCAAGAACCTGAAGGCTGCTGGTTTTCTGGCAGCTCTTGAAAAGCAGCAAGGCTGATCTGACAATCTATTTTACATAGACAATATCAAGATATAAGTGAGCTCATAGAGTTGCTTTTAACTCGAAAATATGTTATGAAGTGCCTGACAGTGAAATCAGTGAAGAGCCTGATCAAGGGGCCAAGGAGTTAAAACAGTCAGGTTAAACCAATGCAGTCTATGAAATGAGAAAATAATACTTTGAATACAAAACAAGTGGGAAAAAGATGGGAGACCATAGAAAACAGTGATGAATGGCAGTACGTCTTTCCTTCTTAAAGTAACTCTTTTCTGGGCAATAACAGTATGCAATCAGTCTTATGCTATTTCATGAAGTAAGAGGATAGAAAAGAATGTCCAAAGTCCTAAAACGTGGAGCTCAGCTTATGAGGACGTGAAAATGGCTGAAAAACTTCTCAATCAGAACTTCTTATAAAACTTGGGTTTAAAAGGTGTGTTAGCAAAATGGAGAAAAATGTAAAAATAAAATCATGGCAACCACATAGCATTATAGAAGCCCCCTGGGTTTCAAAATTATTTTAGGGCCTCTCATCTCAGTCTGCTTCTATTTCTGCTCTCAGAAATAGAAAACTCTTTGGTCTTTACATATGCAATTCTTTCTCAGTAGCCCATCACCCACAGATTTGAAGCTGCTGGGGTTTTTTCCCCTTATATTACCAGCCTTCTAGGCACATCACACACATGACACAGGTATAAGGGAGCGCAAAACCAGGGTTCTGCATATAAGGCTGCTCTGCCTTACAAAGCTCTTTCTTGTAGCCAAATCACCTGCCCACAGTAGCAGAAAGAATACATGCTTTGGTGGTCATTTTTATCAGCAGCCCTAGATTACTGTATCCACCACAGGTAGCTTATGTAATTTATGTTTTTAATTTTTCTGCAAAGCACCTAGTACAATGGTGATAGGCTCCATTTAAAATTACCTACATAAATAAGCAAATATAACACCATTAGCATAACAAATTGTACTCAACAAACTATAAATACTGTAAGTTCAGAAAGTTTAGTGGCAGTGGGACTACCAATGCCTGGAAGAACATGCATTCATTTTTTAATAGGTCTAACAGATCTTAAATTGTTGCGTAACTCAATAATAATCTTCTCACCATTTTCTAGGAAGAATTTAGGATTCTCATTTTCTTCTTTACATTGTATCAGTAGCTTTTCCTGGGCAACACACTTGTGCTAGATCCAAAAGCTTTGAAGTTATAAATAGCCAAAATCCATCTACCACAATTCCTCTGACACCATTAACAGTGGCAATAATGCATCGGACCAGTTAAGAACAAAATTTCCTTATGCAAAGACTTCAGAAAGCTGATCTCTACCAAATGACACCCAGTATCCTGGATTTTTCAGCCCTGAATCCTCAAGTCAGTGCAAGTCTCAAACAATTTGAACATCCACTCAGAGCACTGACAGAAGGCCACATTCCAGGGCAGTAGTTACCATCTTAGAGCTCCACTTCCAAAGACAGGATCCTAGCCTAGCTGGGACCCCAGACATGCCATGTGCCACAGGCATTATTGTGAGCTGCTGTGGGTCTGGTTTTGACCACGCCCATCTGACTGCCTTGCTGCCTGCCCAAAATGACCTGTCTTCACCACAGGTGGTACTGTGCACATGTGTGTCCCCACTGCCTCAGCTCCACATCCGGTATTTGGACTTCAAGTTACTGTCAGCAGATCCAGTCTGCCAGTACCAGAGGTGTACCTCTGGAAAAGGCATGGAAGGAGCCCCTGGGAGATAGTAACAGCACATGACCAAAGCTGGTAGAGCATTATTTATGTCACATCTCACAGCTCCCTTAAAAGTTGTCTTCAAACACAGAATGCCCCATCTGCTAAGTCTGCTGGCCTCTGTTCACCAAAAAATGCTTTTCTGTCATTCTTTTTCCTTTTAAAATGTGACACTGATCTGCATGCTACACAGAATAAATCACGAGGGCAATTCTTTCACTGTGATTGTAAAAACAAGTGTAACAACACTTACATTTTGCTGTGATTAAACCTTCGCAGAGAGTTGTCATTCACAAATTTTAAATTACTTACAATATGCTGTGCACCTCAGTAATTATATTCGAAGTCATCAAGTTCACACATGCTCTCCTTTTGTTGGAACCCAAGTGTGCTTGAGAGAAATTGCTTCTGAACCTGCCTAATTTCTAAGTCTTCATTTTATACACTGTATGTAATCAAACTTTTTATTAAACATTGCCAAGCAATCTGTCTCATTTAAAATGAGCATCTCAGAAAATGTAAAGGTCCATTAAGCTGTTAATTGTGCACTATAACTCTGAATTCTTGAAAAGTTACGTTGAATATTGTTTTCCCAAATGCTTAGTTCCATATTTAGCTAGTTCTACTGCCATAGTTACTATACTGGTCAGGTATATAAGAAGTCAATATAGCCACATGAGCAAAATTCTCACATTTAGAAAGAGGGAACAAAAAGAGAGGATTTAATTTTCATTTTTCTTGTTTGAGTTTGATACAGGGAATTTCACTATATAGGTACAAAACACAAATCTGCTAATGTAGAAATATAAGTACACCCTAAAGGCAGAGTGATTCTGCTACAGTAATGGTTTTAGTGATTTGATAGCTCAAATTCATTGCAAGTAAACGTCAATTAGACTTGAAAATGAAAGTCAAGCAACTGACATAGAAAATATTATATGCCACTGGTGTTAAATAACTTCTAATGGAGGTGAAAAATACTTTAGGCTGTGAAAATAAAACTGAGATGACTCCAAAACACATAAACCACATATAAACATATTCAAAAAGATTGCTACCTCTTATTCTTATTTCTTATTCTGAAACAGTTCGAATGCAGGTCTTTGTATGCAAAAAAAACCTTCCAGTGAAACATTTAAATTTGACTATCAGAACTCAAGGAACAGCAACTTTTTTTACATACCAGCTAATTAACTAGACCTTACTTCCTATCATCTACTCTTGCCAAATAAAATTGCATTTCTTACCCTTAAAAGACTTTCTGTCCATCTTCGTTTTTTGTTTGTAGCAATATGAATCATATGATAATGAAAGTCAAGAAAGAATAGAATGAAGCACATATTAATTTCTCTAAAAGACTTGTAACTCAAAACCCTATGTTACATGAAACTTGACAGTTATTTTTCCTCTTTTTCCCTTCCTATTCAATTTGGTGTACACATTTTCTCACAACACTGAAAATGAAGTAATTAGCACTGCTAAGTGTGAATTTATTACATCTTGTAGAAGGCTTTGTCAAGGGAATCTCTCTCCTCCAAGATTTATGACCCTTCTATAGGAACATCTTCAGCCATCTTTCCAGCATCTTATCATGGCCATACAGTTTAAAAATGGCAGGGCACCAGCAAGAGTTTGTAGTCAATCCCTTTCCACTTGGGAAGGCCTGTGACAGCTTTGAATTGCCAGGCATGAATTCCTCAACGCACTTCATTGCTTTGTTCACAGGGTGCAGCCACAACCAACAGCTCCTCAGTATTCCAGATACCAGCATCAGATTCCAGGTGCTGTAGCCCTGTTGTTAATACTTATAGCTCTGATTTTTATGAGCCACAACCAGGGTGAAGGTTATCCTAGCTCTTTTTCATACAATTGAAAAAGAAATACCTGAGGAAATCAAAAGGGCCCCAAATTTACCAAAGAAAACAACATGAGTATTTTGTTAAGTACAAACAGCTTTGAAATATATCAGCACTATCTTTCAAATTATGATAGCTGTTCAGGGCCTGAGACTTCAGATTAAGAGAATTATATTTCCAAAATTCAGTGCAGTGTGTGCTTATTTAATTAAAAGGTGATAGAATTTCATTTGCACTTCATTGTTAAGAATGCCACCTATAATATCACATTTTGACAGTGCAGCTTAACTCCAATTTATACTAAATGCATACTTCATCGAACTCATTCTGAAGTTCATTAGAAAAGCTAAATGCCAGTACTATTTGCTATGGCAATCCCATCCCATTTAGATGTTTAAATAGGCAAACACGGTCAGATAAACTCAAAGTGGATTGTGATTGTTCTATGGTTTTTCAGATGAAGTCTTACGTATCTGAACCACTACTGTGAGCAACATGATGTATCCTTGATTTCAGATTTTCACAGGTATGGCTCAAGACATTGAAAAAGTATTTTGCTTGTACGTGTACCTATAAAGTAAACCATCTTATTTTATTTTCCTCTCAGAAATGAAGCAGCATATTATACTCATCATTGGGCTATGTCCCACACAGCAAGGACTCCTCACAGACTGACAGAAAATTACCCTTGTGCACTGCCTTCAGACAATGCACGTGTAAGGTTAGCCCAAAAACTACCCCCCCACCCAAGGAAGAGAGAAGGAGACTTAAAACAAGCAAGAGCATCCCATTGACTATGACACCCACTCAAGACAGCTGATAAGTGTTCCTGGAATTCTGGAGGCCTCCTCTTTCATCTGAGCAACTTTGTCAGGCAAGTAGGAGAGGCACTGTGCCTATCTATTTTGGCTCAGGCACATCTCGTTATCTGAACTATACCATGATTGTTTAGCTTTCTTCCTTGGCTGAGGTAACCTTTGCTGACAGATTTACAAACTCCTTTCACTCTACTTCTGCAACACATGGAGCTCATCACAAACACAAGCAGTTTGTGCTGGAGTCATGGACAGTAATGCAGAAACTACCTGCTTGTAGCACACTTTTTACATAGGAGGAACATGACCAAGAAGAATTAGAAGGTCTGTTTTGATCTAGGCTCAGTCACTGCCTTCATACACTGTCTCAGCCACAACACTTCAGAGGTCTGTCACCTGGTCTTATTCCACTTTCAGACCATGTTAACACCCAAACTGCTAACAAGGCAGGCTGCAATAACAGTTATTGTTAATGTCTTGTTACATGATTGCAGATAAAAATCAAATTATCAAAACTGTCCATAAATATCTTTTGCAGGGAATGAACCATTCCTCAAGTATGTTGCTGAAACATTATACTGTGTATAGGATATTGACAGAGTTCACGTTAAGTATTTTGGCATAAAGTTTTACATGTGTGGGGGGCTGTTTGGTCCTTGGAAGGTCAGATAGGCACTTCCCAGTAAGCTTGTACATGGGGACTTTAGAGTTTGCAGTGTATTGGTGTGGGACCAAAGGCTTTACAGCCCTGCAAGATGAGCAAGGCAGCTATTGTCAAACAGAAGGTTTTGGACTCTTGTTTTCACCTTTCACAGGAAGACAGATCTGTGAAATAAAATAACCTTCAGCTTCTATGAATTCACAGCAAGATTATACGCATCTTGGGACAAGCTCTTACTAGCAGGAAGACCCTCTTTCTCCCCTTGCAAGTTAGCTGGACAGTCATTGAACTGGAAGTTCCACACACAGCTTACCAGAAAGCCAGGGACTCAAAAGAAGACAGAATTGAACAACATACAAGATTTTGGCACCGGGATTTTGGAACCAACAGGTCAGTGAAATTCTGTTTTAGCGCAGGAAAAATAAGTAGGATTGTGCTTCACGCCTTTGCAGCAGAGTGCTTCCCTTGTTAGCACAGAAGTCTCAGCCCTATATTCTAGAGGTCAGTTTTAGTATTGTTCATATCTTTGGTCTTTTTGTAGTTTTAATTTTTTTTTCCTTACTGTAAAGCAATACTGTTTTCATACACAGTTTACTCACAAGTCAGAAATATCTAGTCTGTGACCACTGACAGATTTTTTAAAGAAGTGTTACATGTGTATAAAATCTCCTTTTCATCACAGGACAGCTGCAAAAAAAAAAAAAAAGTATTGAAATTTTAAAAACTTTAAAAAAGGTAAAAAGAGACAAACTAAAAGAAATGGTAAGTGGATGGCTGAGAAAAGCTGGAGTGTTGTAAAGCTCTTGAGAACCATTGCCTGTGATCACTGGATTCATTACAAGCCTAGAGAGTCTCCATAAAATCTGAAGTACATACATCATACTCCTCTAAACAGTCTCACCATCCAAAAGATTGCAATAAATTCTAAATTATTCGCAACATGTTATTGAGCTGGCATTCAGTAATATCAATGATGCAATTTTCTTCTGCCTTGACACGTACCAAATACACTAATAAAATCTAGCAAATTAAACCTGGATTCACTAGGTGTTGTTAACTTTAATATAAAAGAGACAGTTCTGTTTAAAGTCTTGCTTCATTTCTCTTTCATATTCCTGTATCTTACCATAACTCGTGCTGCTTCTTAAAGGCAGCCTTTAATTTCAAGGACACTATCTTTACTTACAACCTTCAAATTAGATATAAAGTTTAAAACAGGTAAGAAACTTGAATCAATGGAATCAGCAGAGAAACAATAGAAAGAATAATGAACGTTAGAAGGAACTGAATAATACTGCCAGCATACACTACAAAGTTCTATCTGAGTTTTAGGCACTTATTTGCTATTATTTCCAATTACCAATCAAAGTTAGTGCATTTAGCTTCAAAGAACCAAATGCTTAAAGTGACCAAGTTTAATCAAATAATTTTCTCTCCTTTAAGTCATTGTGGCATCCATAAATAAAAACTCTCTGTACAAAATCTCACAATCTTTGATTTTTACTCGAATATTTTAAGTATCAACCAGTTTATGGACCGCATTATCACTTTCAGCCTAGCATGAAATTTCATAACAAAAACAAACAAGAAAGCTCATGTTCCAACAAATTTATTACACTCTAGAAGAATTACCAGAAAGATGTGCTTTCTTCCTCTCTGGAAACCTGTTGTGCCACCAAATTTTCTTAATTTATTTGAAATGCTCGAGCCATTTCCTTAGCTTTACAATACTTTTGGTCTTCTCATAGCACCCAGTACACTGGATAAGGTCATACCACCATTTTAAGAATCTTTTAATCTGTCTCAATTACCAAACCCTCAATTGCCAAACTGCAGGATTTACTTCAACAACCCTGTTCTATTTTGGTCACACACTTCAGAAAGATTAAGGTAATTCAGATCAAGCCCAGAGACAGAGTAATTGAGATTGGTGTGGGGGATGAAGAATGCATTTTGAAATAGTATCTAGGGGAACATATCTTGTTCAGCCTATGAAAACAGATCTCCTCTACTAAAATATATCAGAAAGGGTTAATAGTAGAACAGACCACAAAAGCCTATAAGCAACACAAAATTTTGGTGTAGGAACAAAAGGACGCTGGCTTCTCAAAATCCAGTGTAAGAGGGAGTGTTCTATTCTTTATAATTGGGAAAGATAATCATTAGTAGATGAAAAGTAGTCTATAATAGCTGGAGATGAAACACAAAAACCCTGAAGGTTACGTGCATTCCCATACCCTTGAGCAATATCAGCCAGGATATGCTTCTGACCTGGCTGTCCTGAAATCTGGAACCATAAAACCCCTACTGGGCACACACAGACTCATTTCATCTCTGTCCAGGTAAAGATGGCTGGGTTTTACTACACCTCACCCCTTGACAGTCACTGCCCATCCTTCCACACTCCTCAGTTTCTTCTGCTGCAGCAGTGCTCTGCTGGCTCTGCTCCCTGTGGTGTTTAACACATCCCCTGGGTAGCCTGGAATTCGTGCAGCTGCCTGTCTTTAGCTACACAAAAGTTTTCATCATGGCAGCCATGGCCTCAGCAACAGGCTGTTATGTATTTAATGAACACAGCTAGCTAGCACCTGCCTCAGGCCAAGTGCAGTCTCAGTGCTGAGGGGAGAAAAAAAGACAACAACTGCTAAGAGACATGGCATATTAACTGAGAATTTCAGGAAGACAGCAGGTTGCAGAAGGCAGCAAAACAAACCAAAAACAAACAACCAAAAAAACAAAACAAAAAAAAGACCAAACCCAAAACCAGAAAACAACCCCAACAGTGTTAGGACTACAGCATCTAGCACGGCTGCTGTAAACAACCTGCTCATTAGAGAAAGGGAGCTGAAGGCTTGTGCTATCAGTTGACAAAGTAAATGTGTTTGCTCTGTCTATAAGAAGACCAGATAGTCTGGAACAACGCAGAGAGGAAATTGGCATTATCACAGAGGAGAAGGCAGCCACAGTTACACTTGATGTAACAGGGACAGAAGATAATTAAGGTTACATCAGAAATGAGAGTAAAAAGAAATGAGATTAAATCACTCAAACACTGTAGAGGCACCTATCCCAAAGTTACTATTACTTGCACATCATATCTGCTTCTGGAGAAAAAAATAGCAGCAGATCCTGAATACACTGCTATATGCAGGAGATAAGAAGTTCACCAGTAGTTATTTTATGTATATATATATATTCAAAATTTAAATAGTAAGTCATAAAGATATGCAAACATATTTTTATAAAAATTATATATATTATATAAATATAAATATATTTTATAATAAAACTATTTCAGTGGACACCAATATTTAAGGTATTAAAAATCCTGACCACTAAGGATCATGCAGTGGGGGCAACAAAAACAGTACCAAAGTGCTGAGGGAACAGAAGAGTAAATGGAGACAGAACTGGCACTCAGAATTTTGCATGGTAGCAAAAAGACCCATAGTGCAAATGGTGACTCTTTAAGGACTCAAATCTGCTAGTTAAAAGTGCAGCAAGGTGGGGCTCAGATGGAAAATAAAGGATGAGTGCAAAACGCTCTGTCTTGCAGCAGCAATGACACTAGGAAATTCAGATTCATTGAGACACAGATGGCAGGCACCATGGAAGCCCTTAGGAATGCTTTAGTGTGTCTTCAACGGCTTAATTATAACAATAAATTAAACACTCATATTGCTTTACAAGTGAAATGAATAAGATTCAAAATGGAGCTCAATACTGGGTTTCCTAACTTCAAAGAAAGATTATTAGAGACTATTTTAAAAGGGCCAGTAATAAATTATCTCTGTGTTACTAAAAAAGTAGATGAATTATTATTGCCCAAAGCTATGATGTTAAATATGACATAAGGTATGAACAGCACAAGTTAAAATTTGTCAGTCAGGCACTGACACTGAGCCAGTGATCATTGAGTCAGTTTCAGATGGGGCAAAACAGAAAGTGTCCATAGACTTCAAAAAAACTAGACATTAAAAAAATCAGCTGAATTTTGAACAACATACATAACTGAAGGTGGCTTTCAAAATTTCTTAACTTCAGTCAGCTGGAGCACCTCTCCAAGGCTACATAATTTGTTCTGAGAAACAGCAGTGTACTGAAGTCAAAACAAAGTTGTCAAGCACAAGTAGTGCAAACAGAGGATGGCAGAAACTATATTTGTGCTAAGTATATGGTCTTCCAAAAGCCTTACTTGAAATGCAAATAATCATCTAAGCCAGTAATGAAGTTGTCAGGCTCCCCTGGAGTTGGCAAAGGAACTGCTAGTGTTCCTAGAAGCCAGGCAGGACAATGTTACTGCTCCTTGAACATCCAAGGCAACACAAACGTCACCAGAAACGTCACCCACTGATGTCTCACAATGCTGCTTCTTAGGAAAAGCAGCTGCAAACCCAGAAGAGGGAAGAACGCTTCTTCTATAAGTATTGTACAGCCTTGAGAGGGGAAAAAAGCTTCCATATAAATCCTGAAAAAGACAAAGAGACGGAGCAAGTGGAAAAAAGGAATTTGCATTGGAGAAGTTTCACTATTTTTATCAGTGTTTTGTTCCAGTTGGACTACCTCATTCATCAGCTCATGTACTCTTTCACAAACCTCCCCACGGGCACAGAGGCCATTGGGTTCCTGCCAAAAAAGCAGCTGATGAGGCATCAAGGCTAGGTGCATTTAAAAACAAGTGAACTAAACTAGTGGCCTGAATCCAAGTAAGCCTGTACCACTCTCCCTACTCTGAGTGTTATCTAGAGAGCAATGGCACAGAAAGATCGCATTTAAACTTAGTCTCCATAGCGTCTTTGTCACAGACATATTATGAAAGCAGGGTCCTGAGGGTTTTTTCTGAATAAGAAAAAAAAAAAAAGGTTGTATCCAGTCTTTTTCAGACCTCTATGCAAAACATTCTAGCCACCCATATTAATAAAACTCAGAATTTCCCAGAAGCATTTCATCCTTTTTGTTCATAAACTAGCAATCTTGACCTCCAGCTTTTAATTTATTTTACTAAAGTATTCATTTATTTCAATAAATGAAGCATTCCAGATTTGACTCTCTATGCAACAAAGATTAGTCAGAAAGCATGACAGTGCATGTACCAATTTTATTTACTGCTCTCCATATATATGAAGGTATAAAACTGACTACCAGAAGAGTAACAGAAGGCATTAGAAAATCCCTTTCTAAAGCTTTAGCTTATCAAGTTAATTATTAATTCACTTATTAAAATAGAGCTGAAAGTCCAGGAGCAAAGTTCCAAAGTAAAACAGTGATTCTACCTGTTCTTAAAAGAGTCTCCTAACTCATTCAAAAATGACAGTACCTGTGACCCTGACCAGAAGCTTTTTACTACCTTGCATAGGATTGCAAAGAGTAAACTCACCAAAAGTAATGGTTTGACTCAGAAATAACTGCTTATAAAATGGAGTCCTTTGCACAAAAGGCTAGGTGTGGCTGAGGGAAAAACAAGAAGCATCTGCACCAAAGCCCCTGCAGTGCTGTCACTCAGCACACGACAGAGCCCACGGTGGGGTCATCAGCCACTCACTGTGGGCACACTGGGATACTTTAACGCCTAAATAATTTCATGAACCACGAGGAAAAGATCACCCCTATGGCCTAAGCTCTTCCAAAAAACCTATCCATTATTCCTAATTATCTTCTAAGACCTCTCTCATTTGCCACGTACAGAGTCACTGCAGTGAGCACAGTGACCTTTTGCTGGACTTCACTGACTGTGGTATTTCAGAGTTATCCCACTGAGCAGTGGCATCAGGAAAAGCAGCGATTGCAAATGGTGTTCTAAAACAAGCATACAAAAGGGCTGAACCACCCTAGACTGGAAACAAGGTTTACAAGTTGATGGGTGCCATTAAGGAGGACAGGATGCAGTGCTCAGATGTCACTCATCCATACAGTCTCCTGTCAATGACCTTTGCAAAAAACAAATCAATACTAAGCAGATACTGTATCTACTACTTCTTACTGTGTAGGAAAGGTCAACCCATTTTCATGTATGTATCAGTTCCAACATTACTGTTTTCAGACACAGACCTGTTTAAAGCTGGGAATTAAGGAAAAAATCCCTATCTTGCACAAAACACCATTTCAAAACATGCTACCTTAAAGAAAAGACTTGGAATGGAAAGGTATGATGCTTGCAGAAGGAATGTAAAGATCTATCTTGCTATCATGAAATGTTCTCTAAAAATACAATGCAAATGAAATTATAAACAGCATTTATGAGACTGCTTCCTTAGCATAATCTGGTACCACTTGTGTGTTTTACCACAGAAGCAAATACATTTTTAAAACACTAAGCCATTTAGTCATTTTTTGCATGCCTGCTGTACCTGTTTCTGATACTATGTACTGGCCACAGAGATTATCCTCCTCTTGCAGTTCACTTAGATGGCATATTTTGAGAGAAGCCTTTATAGAAATATATGTTTTGGTTCTATATTTTAACTTGATCTCATTTAGCTCAATGCCCAATCCTTTTAGCTTCAGCAAGAAAATTCTGTAACACACGTATTGCCACAGTCTAGGAGAAGCTTGGTACCAAAATCATAACTGAAATTTCTGGCCTTTTTTTTAAAATATATTTTTGAATTCCCAAAGTATGATTCAGTTTAACCCTTCATAGGACCTGAAAGTTTGAGGATGAACATCAAAACTCTATTACAATACTGTGCTTAAATGAAAAAGTATCCTCTTGCATGTTTTAAACATACTACAAATGTCAAACAACTTCAGTCTGGTTCTGGTTAGAAGACACTTGCTGTGCTATTTGATATTGCAAGTGCAAGATTCACAAGGACAGTGTTTTAAAATATTCAGAAATCTAATATTTTAAAATGCTTGCATATGGGAAAAGGATTATTTAATACTAAGTGTAATGAATTTCTGAGTTACATTAACTGCAGCATCATAAGGAGATATTGTACTCCTCTCTAGCTGTGGGGAAGTGGAGCAATGGCAGTGCCATACATCCATAAGCAAAGTAATAAAAAAGGTTCTGTAATATTTTGACGCATACATTTAATACACTTCAGTAAGCTTTGTTACATTTCTTGCTTCCTCTTTTCAGCATCACTCATGGTTAATGTTGAGATATGCACAATGTTTAAAATCACTCAGCAGTCCACGTTAAGAAAAGAGAAGAAATGTTTTCAAGAATAAAATAGTTACTTCTAAACTTCTTACACTTGAGTTGGTCAAGAGGTAAAGCATCTTATTATAATTTTGTAAATCAGAGAAAATATCCACTGACTCAATTATTTATTTATGTTATTCTCTTGCAAAGCCACATTCTAAGAATGTTTTCTCTCTGTCAAACAGATATGAAGGTAAAACCAAATCATGCAGTTTTGTATCATTGAACAGTGTACACTGACAGATTAGAAAAGTCTATTCTGATACTGCTGTCATCCATATCAGCAAATATAAATCTGAAATTAGGTTTTGTGTTAATTTTTAATTAGTTGATTGTGCCGTCTCATCGGAAAATCAAATTTTAAAAAACACTTAAAAATTATCGAGGAGTCAAACAATGAAAAAAAGCTATACTTCTGGCTGCAGCGATGTGCCAAAAGGCAAATTACAAGTCAGCAACTAAGATTTCTTAAACTGCGTACTGAATTATTTTTTCACTGAGGAAATCCAATCTATGCACTGTGATGCAGGACAGAGCTGCCTATCTCCCTGTCTTGTCATACTGCTTATTTTTATTAGCTGCAATGGCATAGAAGTATAGATTTTTAATATACTTTTATTGCATTTTGGATAGCTGACTTATTGACAGTAGGTTTGGGGCATTTTCTTCCTGAATTTTTATGACTATGCCTTTTTGACGACTATGCTTTTTAAATTTTTATTGGGAGTTTAAAAATGGCTGCATTTCTTTAGGGACAGATTAAAAAATTCTATCAGGTGTAATACCAAAAATGTTCATTTAGATGCAGAGGGCATTTTAAAAAAAACCAAAATACACAAAACTCCCCTCAGTACTAACACTGGTATGTTCTTGCAATCTCCCATTCCACCCTTAAAAATGTCTCAAGCTTTTTTAAAGCAGGATCCAAAATAAAATATGCTGAAGATGTAAGTTCTTTTCAAGTGATCTAGGTTTTTACTCAGTGAAAGCTTATTTCCTTACTCACTAACAACGAAGAACACGCAGTACAATAGTAATTATTCTAAAAACAGTTACACTTCCTACTGTGCCTTCATAAGCAGAACTGTGAAAAAGCAACATTGCAACAGCACTGAGTAAATGGAAATCAGAATGCTAACTCTGCATGCAAGCACACAGGTCTGCTCAAAAGACTGCAGACTGTGGGTATTGCTGTAACTGGCTGTAAGTGTCTGCTTTTGAAGACAGCGATTCCTCATGGGTAGTCTCTTTCATTTCATTTGGCCATACATTAATAGGTTGTCATCCTCCACAGCATAAAAAGAGGGTCATGGCAGAAGCAAAAAGATGCTTTCTCCAGAAAGCTAGTGATGGGAAGGGGAAAACAGATTACAGAGTGCACCAGCATCGAACAAGAAACCTTGGGTTTTTTACAATCCCATAAAAACAGTCAGAGGAAATGCAGCAGAAAGGTATAAAACAGATTTTCTTCATTACAACTATGAACACTAGAATGCTATTGATCTGAATTCTGTGATGTGTTTTGGAAAAATATTTACTTTAAAGGAAGAAGACAAAATAGGAATCCATTACATTCTTTACTTGCCTTAAGAGTGTCATTAAAAGCAGGCAAATAAACGCAAATCATCCATATGCTGCGATAAAAAATGTATTTTATAAAATAGCAAGTTTTCTGAAAAAGATCCCTAAAACCAATAACCAAGTGCCTAAGTTGCATATTTTGTCATGATGTAAATCATGACAAATCAATGGCAAGAAGCATACCTTCAGCACACGGCATCCTGAACTTTCAAAGGAATACTTTATTTAGAGAATCAGTTCATTTTCTTGCCCATACCCAGAAGCCCCAACAGTCAAGTTTACATTTTCTTTCTTTCTACTCTTAAGTTATACTAAAACTGCTTTAAACGGTATTTTATTACTCCAATGGAAGTGAGTACCTGCTGTAAAACAATGTTCACATTCCCATATGCTTTTTGTAAATTCTCACAAGCCATTACAGCCTATCTAATCTTATCTGAATTTTAAACATGTCTTTGCACCTCGTCCCACCTTACTATCTTACCATACCATCTTACTAATAATCACTTCTGAAATTCCAAAACCTATATCTTAATTAAAACTGTGGACTTGTATTACAGCACTAAATTAACTACAGGACTTTCAGGATTTGGGGATCTGGGGGAAAAAGAATTGATATGATCCAAGACCTGATTGTCCAAATACCTTGTGTTTCAAAAGTGAGGTGTTTTATTTAGGTATGAGAGATGACCCTTAGAAAATAGTATCACATCAAAGTCATTAAAACAGTGCGGGTCTAACCAAAATGAAAACTATCAAGTGCATCATACAGCATCTGAAAAAAATATTATTCTACCTGTACCGAACATGCTCGATTGTGTCATATGTCAGCTTGCTGCTGATATTCTGACTATGAGGGTTTCCTAGGAGACAACAGAGATACAGAAATTAATCATTAATCAAAATTTTGCTATTAAATTTCTCTTTTATCAAAGTATTACACCAAGTGAGCCTAAAAGATGATAAAGGTTCAATGCATACTTAACAGCAATTCCCTGAAGCCCCTTAGTCAAGAGAAGGGCCACACAACAGGGTAAAGCAATTATGACAGACCTAGAAACTTCAGCTGAATCTCTTACTAATAGGCAGTTCCCCTAAAAAGAAAATGAAACTGCATATACACAAGCATACTTAAACTACAGACAGAAGGCACATTCATAAACGTATTTGTGCAGTAGCTAAGAAGCAAAAGACAGGATCTGGAGAAAACAGACAATCATGACTGGACAGAGGAATTAATCCTCATTTTTCAGTGTCTGAAATTCAAATAATTCATCGAAACATAAATTTTATTGCGAAATTAGTAGCTGCCTTAGCCAAGCTCAGCACAAGCATATATAACAATTAAGATAGCATGATTTTATCTTCTTGAGCAAAAAAGATTACAGCAATATTCATCCAGGTACAGAACACTTTCCTATTGGCAAATACTTAGAGAGCATGGTAAAACAGTTTGGAAAGGGATAAGGAAAAAAAATTGCTATAGTAACACCATTTTTGCAGTAGGCTCCAATATTAGCTACTCTTTTCCAAATTTAGAAGTTGAGTGAAGGTGTTGAAAATAATAACTTTAGAGCTCAAACCCCAAACTAAGACTGTACATGTCTGATGTTGCATTTCTGTAATTTTCAATTCAAGTATTTTCCATTTAGAAGTGAAATACTCTCTTACTTATATTACTTTCCCTCATTTACACATGCAACAGCTATTCTGCAGCTCTTTGGGCCTGTGGATTATCACCAAGAAAATAAAAAAGCTGCAAGTCAACCCCCCTTTATTCATATCTGTTTGTTAAATTATCCTATACATCATTTACTGTCCTTAGAGTATGAGTTATAACTGAAAAAAAAAATTGACCATGCTGGAGCTCTTGTTATCATTTTAGATGAAAACACCAATAAAAATACACAATTTGTTCTCCTATAGCATTATAGGTACTATGCAAATCTGCTCCAAACTGGCAGTATTAGTATTTCTATTCACAAGCAGTCAATTGATTCACAAATTATTTTTTTTCTGCCACAGATGGTACTCATTAAAAGGGTTGAGCCCAATGTTGTTTGAAGTAAATAAGATCAGAGTGCATATATTTCACTTTACAATGCCTGTGGTGACAGAACATTAATTTTCGTATCACTGGCATGTACTTGAATAGGAGATCTTGAATGTAATCAAATCGATGTATTTTGTTATAACAGGAAAAAGCCCCTATGTCTATCAAGAATAACACTTATTTTGTAGTGAAACTTAAGTTCATGCTCTGGATCCCAGTCTTGCCAGCACTCAGGAAAAAGCATAGGGGGCAATGACATAATAGCACATGGAAAATGAAAACTACCCAAAACTCTCAAGTGGCTTGCCCAGGTGACAAGCACATGTGTGCCAGTGCTGGAATGAACAAGCATTTTCTTCTAAAACAGTGGTACCAAATTCCCAAGTGAGGAATCCCTTTGTTCCAGGCATCAGGGAGCACATGAAAGACATAAAACTAGCAAAAAGGACACATGACCCACAGATAGTAATACACCATAGGAAATTTGACTAGTTCAGTGGGACTACTCACAGCATAATACTGTGCAGTATATTTTTTTCTGGTTGAGCATGACTCACTCTAATGCAAATTGTCTCACACAGCAACAATTTCTTAAACAATGGATGCTGTTGACTTTGTATAAAATCATACTCAGTGTGTGCTTCTTGGCTAAATAATATTAGAAAGAAATGAAAGATTTAGGTGAGGATCTGGGAATGACGTATTTACAGGTGGTGCTGTAGAAGTTAAATCTCCACCCAGATATTACACAATTCTGTAAATACTTTTACTCTCATGCCTCTGCACAGGATTGCTTTGGCAATACCTATCCTTTTTCTGAGTAGGCACCAAAATCTAATAGTCAGAGCACAGCCGAGTCTAATAGCACCTATTCTGTGCCTAAATTCACTTGGGATCTTTGAGCTCTGCTTTCTTCTGAATAAAATGCTTCTACTGAATCACAGTGTAAGCTCTTTGTGATGACTCTCTGAGAAGGAGGGTGGTTCTGGATTCTAGTCCTTGAAACTGGCTTTGCATTTTGGTGTGGAAAAAACCACAAAGAATGAAAAGTGCTTATAGCTAAAATGTATTTCTTTATCCCAAGCCTGGTGCCCTAACAGAGTAATGCAACAGAGCCATGTTCACTTTGAGCTTTCTTCTTCACCAACATTGACAGGTCCTTGGCCACCAAAGAATGAAGCTAGGAGTGACATAAAGGGCCTATGCCTCCTTTCTAAAATCGCTGGTCTTCCAACTACTTCATAGCAGTATTAAAAAACCTGCAGAAGGTCTTTTCCAAGAAGCTCGGTTTTGAATGATTTCAAGGGAAACTTGAGAAGACTCGCGGGAACAGTGCTTTACACTTACCATAAACGTTGTTTCTGAGGTCATCAGTAAAAGCTTTAAGTAGACTCTCTGGGAAGAGTGCTGACCCAGCATGGTCAAGGTAAGTAATCCCTAAAACACAAATAAAATTACTAGCTTCAATTTTTAAAAGATTAAATGCCATTTTCTCTTTAGATTACATTGTGAAGTGAACTATTCAAATACCCCTTTTCATTCACTAGTAGAAAATAAAAAAAGAGGATGAAAGAATAGAAGGAAAATATTTTGATTACCTGGGTATGATTTTTAATTAAAACCAAAGAGGTCCTTCCTTTCATGCCTGGATTACAAAATCTTTGGGAGAGAAAAATCTTTTGTTTGGCCTGTACAAAAGTGAGCAAGCTGGTGTCTTCAGCCACAGTACTTTGTTACTTCTAGGCACTACTTATTATGAAAACTGCTATTACCAAAATGCTAATCATTATCTGCAACACCAATAGTGATCTCCTTGCTGACAGGTGATGCAACTCTCTCAAGAACTGACAAGACCTAAATCATGTCTGAAGCCCAAAGACAGGACTAGTATGTTTTAATGTATTTAATCATGTCTCGCTACTCTGCTACACTTAACATTCAATTCCTTTTTAAAATCTCCTTTTATATTATTAAGCTATTGCAAAACTTTAAAATAAATGCTTATTGGAAATGAAGGCTTTTTCATGTTTGGCCATTTTAGATTTCTTAATCTTTAGCAATTATTTTTCCATTTCTCCAGCGTGTTCCATGCTCTTTATTAGTTTTTTCATTTCACTTACCTTAAGTACTTCAACCTATTTCAAATTTTAATAATGATGAATATGATTAAGATTAGAATTTATTAAGTATTTTAAAAGTCTTTCCACATGGATTTAAAATTGAGTTAAGCTTTGAACGAGAAGCCTTGACACTTGGAAATACATATTATTATATATTATGTTACTATAGCAGTGATCCAGTGGGTAAAGCTGTGAGGCAGTGCTAATAATAAAACCAATCCAGACATCCACCCCTTATTTTCAAACTAGAAGAGTCCTCTCCTGCCTTAAGATTTCATGACTTAAAGTGCCTAGAAGAAGCAAAATTCTTAATGATGGCTTGAAGTCAGTCAAGTGGTTTAAGGGGTTTCAAGGGGTGGAGCATGGACAAAAACAGGGTCAATTTATTAACTGTACAGGGTTTTTAGCTTTTTACTTTTTTAAAACTGAGACTCCTAGGAAGTTTCTCCCAAGCAGTATGAAGCAGCACTCACAAATGCTCAGGGGTCAAAATACATCTGGAGGTCTGTCCTGCTCAGTTCCCGAGAGCTGCTCAGCTCTCCACAGGAATGCAGAGCTTTGGAGGGGGAGAGGCACGCTGCCCATGGCAGGTCACAGCCAGGACCCTGCCCAGCACTGTGGCACAGCTTCTGTCAGCAAGGGGACAGCAGCTTTCCCTCCAGCAGGACATATGCTCACCATGGCCACCCCCAGTACCTGCAGCTTGGCACCAAAAGCTCAGGCAGGCCCTGAGATGGAGCTAAACCTGGAGCAAGATCCACGACCTCCACCAGCTCCGACAGCAGCAGTCAGGGCAATAGGCAGTCCACAGTCACTGGCTATAGCTGGGAGAGGTGGGAAAGGCAGGAATGGGCTGAGAACAGAAAGAGGCAGCCCTGAATCAGGCACAGGTGGAAAGACTCCTAGAGGGAACCATCCTGGCCAACACTCTTCCAATAAAGCTTCCACAGAGATGCCATTTGGCTCTCATGGACACCAGGAGCACAGCCAGGTGATGCTCCTCTGGGAGCAGCTGCTGTGTTTGGACCTTTTCAGCCCCAAGGAGAGTTCCAGCACTGAAGTCATTACACAGCCCTACAGCATGAGCAAAAACCAGGCAGCCAGCTCCTCAAACACAAACTACTCACTGACAAGGGACAGGCACTTCCCATCCTGACCAACACTCCTGTGAGACAATGTGTACTGAAAGACCTCTAGATAAAGGCCCCTTGAGTGGTTTTTCAAATTTGATTCCTTATGTAGCTCATGATGAAGGACGATACTGCAGTTCTGTGAAATGGAAATACAAAAGCCAGCTAGTCATTTTTAAAACTCCTCCTCTGGGTATAATACTTTTAAAATCTGTGAGGAAATTTGGCTGAGGAAGAAAAAATTATTAATTCTTAAACTTTAATTTTATATTTAATGCTGCTGTTTAATTGAAAACAGAGCACAGCATTTAACACTCTCTCTCACTGCCCAAAAAAAGAAATGGTCTCTCTTGTCTTTTGAGGCTACACTGAAACAAATATCTTCATTGCTACTGCACTTTTATGATGCAGTTTTTCCTTGCTGTCTTACTTCAACAAAATTGTATTTTTAAGGAAAAGAACAAAACGTGGCACATGTAAATACCATGGAAAAAACATATTAATAACTTTCATTGTGTTTTTCCCCTGGTTTAAAAATATTTGCTATTTTATCTTTATTGAATGCACATTAAGCAAGGAGATTTGTCAGTATATAGAGAACAATGCAGTTGCCATTGTTCCACTGTGTTATTTAGTATATAGGCTGTCAGCACTATGAAATTATACTGTTTATGGGAAATAACAGGAGAAAGAAAATATAATATGATCAACCAAAAGAACATTAAAATGCAATATCCATCAGGACATCGTTTCACTGCTCAGGGAAAATGTAAAATTAACTTTAAGCTTAATTTACATACTATTATGTTTCGAGTGTGTAACTGGTCTAATAATACACCAACTATTTGATAAAATCATATTTCAGAAGTAGAGTTTTTTAATACAAGTATCAAAAAACCATTCAGTGTGTTGGCATTAGTTATGGAGAGTTATTCAGCCAGAGTATCAGTTCATAAGCTGCAATATTCATATGCTAATATCCTTGCAGATTAATTTTGCATGGGAAACTCTTTGGGAACCAATACAGGCCAGTCTGTCCTGCTGAAAAAGTCCCAGCCCAGCTCTCTGCTCTCCTTATATGCTACAATTCAGCTCTTAACAAAGCATTACCATCTCTGTGTGCTCTTGGCTCTTAAACTTCCTAAGTGCACACCTACATACAGCCTCATAAGTGCCAGGGGACCATTCAGTCTAACTGAACATTTCTATCTCTTAAGAGAAAAAACGATAATTTAATTTGGAGCATTTCAACATTAGAGTTTAAGGCCAAGAGAGAACACTCAACTTCACAAAAGTCTGAGAACTTGCAAAACATACAAGACGAAGAGAAACTACCAGGTTACTCTTTGTGAGCCGAATACCTGCTTCTGACAAAAGCACACTTGCCTAAAATGTGACTCCATCTGACTTAGAAGAAATTGAAAGACATCATTTGATGAACTGAAAGTTGAACAAGGCAGTTACAGCTTTACTAAATCTTCTGGCAACTGCTAAGTTGTGTAAATGTCAACCATCCAGAGGACAGTCTAGAGGGGAAGCACAGAGACACGTCCTGGAAGCACTTCCTACAATGATCTGGTGCCTCATGGCACTAAGTGACTAAGCTGTCTCCTACTTCACAACCCGCCTATAAATCTATGTCTGGTCACCCAGCTCCTCTCTGGCTAAATAATTACTACTTTGGTGTTATCTAATATGTGCTTGTAATCCTTGAAATTGTTCTTGGTGCTACACATTTCTGAACTTTGTCTAAATATCACTTCCAAAAATAACCAATTTACCTCCACACCATCTGGATGTTCTGTGTTCACCTCCTTAACCTTTTGTTATTCTGTGATTCTACTACAGTCACCAAAACAAGACAATCTGAGCTTCACAGATTATTTCTCACAGCCCTGACACTTCAAAATTCCTGCACTCCAGCTGCTTATAGGCTTCCAGTTATATTGCCAAAAGTCTCATAATAAAGAATGAAATGTGTAGTTACAAGGCAGCAACTCTACAGAGTCATGAATTTTGATTGGTAGATATAATTGCAATTCAGTAGGATTATATGCACAATATTACTTGGAAAGCAGATACAGAAAATGCCCTGGGGAGAGAATATATATCTTAAGTATGGCAATATTAACAAACCAGTATGAAATAGATTATGTAAAAACAAGCTGAAGGCAAAATTAAACATTATCTGTCAAAAGATAAATATCACATTTCCATATACCAAACCATAAGCAGGAGGAAAAACAAGTGACAAAAAGGGAGAAGTGGGCTCTACAGAGGCTGTAGATAAGTGTGGTATCATTTGGACACAGTGAGGTTTTAACAGGCAGGATCACATCAGGTACCTCAGATTCACAGAATCATAGAATAGTTTGGGTTGGAGAGGACTTAAAGATCACCTAGTTCCAACCACCCTGTTATGAACAGGGACATCTTCCATTAGCCCAGGTTGCTTGAAGTCCCATCCAACCTGGTCTTGAACACTTCCAGGGATGGGGCATCCAAAACTTCCCTAGGCAATCTGTTCCAGTGTCTCACCACCCTCACAGTAAAGATTTTTTTTTTCTAATATATAATTTAAACCCACTCTCTTCCCCTTTGAAGCCATTCCACTTTGTCCTGTCACTACATACTCCTGTAAAAAGTCCCTCTTCATCTTTCTTGTAGGCTTCAAGTACCAGAAGACTGGAATCAGGTCACCCTGATGCCTTCTCCGGGCTGAACAATCCCAATTGTCTCAGTCTTTCCTTATGGGAGAGGTGCTCCATTGCTCTAATCATCTTGGTGGCCTCCCCTAGGTTGCTGCAACAGTTCCCTGTCCTCCCTGTGCTGGGGGCCCCAGAGCTGGATGCAGCACTGCAGGGGGGGGTTTCACCAGAGCAGAGCAGAGAGGCAGAATCACCTCCCTCACCCTGCAGGTCACATTGCATTGGATGCAGCCTAGGATACAGCTGGCCTTCCAGGCTGTCAGCACACATAGCCAGGTTATTTTAATAATCTAATTCAGATACCCTTTAGAGTCATCTCCTTCTTTCCAGCCATTGTGTAAGACTTAGCTCCCCCAAGGGATGCCCCTAAATTAAATAGCAAAAGTAGCTTTAGCTATGTAATGTAATATATATAGCCTTTCTAAAAGTGCCTGAAGTTCCTGACACAGGGCATGATATGCCTACATGCTGAATGGATGGACAGATAAAGATCCTCATTACGCAAAATCATTAACGAAGTTCATTACAAGAAAACAAATTCCTACAGATATGGATTGAGATTTGCCTCTCCTGGATAGTTTACAGATTAAACATTTAATGAATATTTTTATGTGCATCTTCAGTTCCTTTTTGGCATTGATTTAGACAAAAACTATCACATCAGAGTACGTTTTCTCAATAAAAACATACTTCTTATCTGAACAGTCTTGTTCTGCTAGACAGGGTAATGTTTTATTTCCCTTGCTTAGGGCCAAGGAGCTCTTCAAAAGACCACAAAAGCATTATGCTTGATGGACAAGGCCATAGATGCTCAAAGCCTGAATAGTTACTATGCAGTTAAAGGAGACACTGTTCCTCAGCATGATTTGATTTAATTGCTGCAGGCCTGGTGAAGTAACACAGCAGTCAGCCCACAGCCATGGGGCGCATTCTGCCAGTCCACCAAATTTATCAATTTGAGTAATCACAGCTTGACCTGACTGCCAAATGCTGCTCTGCACTGGGCTGCAACCAACCTGGATAATGGTACCAACATTCTAAGGGCTGCTATCCAGTTACTGAGTTCTGTGGGAAAATGGTGTTTAATTAACGTCCTTGAGTGTTTGACTTGATGGGCTCATTACAAAAAGCAAAGCATGAAATGTGCAATTACATTTATCCATAATAAGTTCCCATTGTTTTTTCTGTGTGCTATTGTCTTGCATTATTTGGTCTCACTGCATTATTACCTACAGCAAAGTAGGCAGAACTCAAAACCCTTTACAGAGAATACCACACACTCTCTTTGCTTGCTGAACTCCCCAGCAGGGGTGATACCAACTCCACAAAGGCTCTTTAGGTCGATAAGGTTATTCCACTGTCATTACACACTGACACTCTTCTATGTACATGAGTCCCTACTTGCAGCTTTCAGTTTACAGCTTACTGGTACTGAGGAAGAAGGGAGCACAAAAGAAAGCAATGATTTCACATTTATTATGAAATCACATCCAAGCCTATTCTTCACAGCTACAGAAAAATATATAAAAACTGCATGCCATCAAATTTCATCATTTGCCAATTCCTGTCTTAAATGAGGCTGCAGTAAAGGGATCCATAAGCACTCCATCCTTACAGGTCTACCTGTAAGGCACAGCTTTACTCAGTGCATCACTGGGGCAGGATTAAACATCGACTGCACTCAGGAATGTTATTTCCACGGACAGCTTTAAAGGGTTGCATGAGACTGGTTGAAGTCTTATTTGTGGGCATGAACCAGAGGTACCACAGCTTCATACAAATAACCTACTGCAGCCTCTCTGGATGAAATATACATCACAAGTGATTCATATTCATGCATGCCTTCAAACAACTCTGACTTCCTCAGACAGAAACCAGCATTCACACCTCCCTAGCAAAGATATGACCATTTTTCAGTCTCTTTCTTTTTTCCCTTTTTCTCTGATGGAATTGATCAAATGAAAGAAGAGTTGAAAGAGAACATATTCCCCCATTCTTCTATTACTGGAAAATGCTTTTGTTGATTTTTCCAGAAAATTTCACAGAAACATTCACATTTTTGTAGGAAAGAGAATTCCCACTTGAGATGAAAACACAATGGTAAAAAAACAATGTTTAAGGAATCATAATAGTTGTTTATAATAGCAGTCATTACCTAAACATTCTAGTAGCATACTCCTGCTCTTTTTTCCTTCCTTTTCTTCCCATAAAACAGACTTTCAAAAATGCTTAAAATTGACTTTTCTAGTCAGTTCTACTTCTTGCTCTGTGACCTGAAATAATGAGCTTCATATGATATCTAGGACAATATAGTGACTCAATATTCTCTCCAAAATATATCAAATTAATTGTACAGAGAGATATAGAATATATGGAAAGCCTTTTAAATTATTTTATGTGTTTCCAAAAACACTGGAAGATAAACTAAGTTCTAAACAAAAAACAAAAAGTAACCCTTTTCTTCATCCTTTTCCCTTAAAACTCATTTCATTACACAGAAATAATTATGAGCCGCTGGCAGCTGGAGCCTTGGGTTGAACTTCCAACCATAGCAATAATTAAACACTCACATGAGAACTGGTATACACAATGAACATGCAATGACAGAGAGCAAAAATCAATTATCCCCACTGTTGAGGGCCTGCAGAAGCACTTCCTGGCCATCCTTCCTTCCAATGACAAGACCACGTTAATGCTTTGTTTGGAGAATGTACCACTACTTCTCTCTGCTGCTTCTTCTGGCAAAGAAGCAAGACTGCTACTGCAAACCAGTGGTGAAGTTTTATTCTCCAATGGAAGCTCTTCACACAAGGTAACCTACAGACATTTAGAGCTCTTGATTTTCTTGTACCATCCAGCAAAAAGTCCAGGAACAAAAAGTGAAGATTGATTTCAGGGATGTAAGAATAAGTGAAGCATAAATTTCCATTCTGCATAAATTTGATCTTTCAGGGAAAAATACGTAAAACCAAATGACCACGTTACCAAGAGGAACTGTGCATAAATTCAAAGACTGTGGAATGAAGAGTGTGAGTGAATACTTTAGCAAAAACCACACTCATAAGCTAAGAGGTCTAAAAAGTTACTCCTGGCCCATAGTGGGGCTACAACATTCATCAGCTAAGCTACCACCATATTAAAAATAAGCAGGTTGTTAGTCTATTTGCTCAAACCAGAACAGTGCTTCAGGATTGCGTCTTCCTAGTAAGAAACTACATCTCAACCTTTAGACTGCTTTTCCATGATTAGTGTATTCTCATATCTCCCATGTCAGCACTGTTTTGCTTTAGTATCTATCTTCAGCCACTCACTTTTAGCAGGCATTTCTCCTTGACATCTGTCAAGTAGCATCTGTCATCTGACAGTAGCATCTGTCCACTTGCTCTGGTTAAAAGTGCCATGTTCCTTTATTCCTAATAAATGGTAATTCCAACAACTCATTTCAATCCCAGCCATGCCTCTTCCAGCTTCAAGTCCTTTCTCTGGGAGCAACAGGGGATTGGAGAGTAGGAGTGGGAGAGCAGAACAGGCATTCTAGAAGATGATCTCGGAATTTTGGAAACCTAGACTAAGTGTCCCTAACTTTACTGGAAAAATACATTATTAGACCAACATAACCAGATCTGTTGGGTTGTACTCCTAATTGTTATTCCTTACCTGATTTACACTCCTAAATGATCATAGTGTAGTCAGAAAAAAATCCCAGCATTATTAAACCAGGGAGAGGTATAAATTCTTGAAATTTATCTATTTTAACAGATATATTTTCAATATATTATGTATGCCCATACATAATGCTTGACCAAGATCTCCTACATTTCCTTTTCCTTTCCTTTGGTAAGCAGCCACCAACAAAAAGTGAAACCACAAACATGCGACAGCAACAATGGTGTGTAAAAATGTTAAGCGTAAGAATCTCAGTATTGCTACTGAGTAAATACTTAAGACTTAATACAAACAATTTACTTTTAATGAGGCAGAGAAAAGACTGAGATGTCATTAGGGAGATAGTAAGTATGCATGAAAAACTATGTATAAGCTTTTCCTCTGTATATGTATTGGGTTAATCTAGACGTTTTTCCATCATAAAACCTTTTGGCTCCAAGTACTCATAGATTAACTTATACTTTACAGTCATTTGATTCAAACTGCTCTCTCAGGTGAAACTGTTCAACTATAAACAGACCAATCTAAAAGGTAAGGTTATACTGAATTGCTTTACCTCTACAGAAGTTCATTGACCACATTAGGTATGCAGATATCAATAAGAACTCATTAAATACCCTTATTTCTTATTTAGGGATTTTTTTTTTTAAATAAGAATTGTTCTGTTAAATTTTTGAGGACTGACTGTAATTTCTTGATATCTCCACAAAATTGTAATATTTCAGTACAAAAAGTATCCCCTATTTGGAAAATAAAATTGTTTAAAAAAAAAATTTTAACAGACACAAGTTTCTCTAAATAAAATTTAATAGATATGCGATTAAACATTGGAATAAATGTTCTGTTGCTACCTTATTATACTCAACCTAAATTAGTTTCCACAGGTTATTTTCCATTTCTTACGGGTATTCCCAAGCATAGATTAAAAAACTCAACAACCACTTTCAGAAATGTTCTAGAATGAAAAAATACATTTATCAAAAAATATTGTAATAGGTAACCAAAGGTTTTAATTCTGAAATAGTTTGACAACTGTAGAGATTTGTTAACTAGCTCTGACAAAAATACCAGCTTCCTAATGAGTAGGTCTGAATACATATGAGAGAAATCCTGCTTAACAGACCTGTTTTAAATACAAATAACAGGATGCAGTTTCCAGATACCCAATTTTTTTTAAGTTCTCTGATGTCCATATTAAAATTTTCTAAGAGAAAACTAAAAATCTCTTGGGCTAATTGCACAAACACATCATTTCATTACGTCTTTCTTAAAGGACAGCTGCCATATGACACAACTTTTGGAAGTTTGGTGATTACATTGAATCTGACTTTGGGCAGCAACAATCCACTGTTGGACACTGCCATAAAGCTGTTTAGAAGGAGGAGTTTGTGGCTCTTCAAGAGACATTACCTTGCACAGGGTACAGATATTGTACCTTCAGAGAATAGGTTCTCTGAACTCAAAGGGCTACAACCCAACAAAAAAAGGCTTTTGCAAAGTCCAGTGACTTGAAAGGAACCCATGCAGAGTCTGATTGCATTTCTGCTGTACTACAATGAATAACCAAAGCAGACCTTTGCCTTCAGGTCACAGGGACCTCAGCTCTGCAAAGAGGAATAAACTCCACTCAAGAATGAGAACACACATCAAGGTATCCAGAGCCTATGATGTAATTATAAGGCTCTGCTGAACTCTGAGTTAGACCATTCACAAATACACTATAACCAGCACTTCCTAAACATGCTGCACTGATTGCCTTTCTGCTTCCAGGCCAAGTTAAAGAGCTGGGTTACAATCTTTGCAGAAGCTTAAATGACCTTTGATACAAGTGAAATTTTCCTTTCTTTAATCAAATGCATTGGACTACTCCTATAGCTGTATCTTCATATAGCACCTATAGAATATTTTCAGTCTGTAGGGTATGCATGAACTCCCTAAAAGTCTAGCTATCAATTTTAAAAGTGCAACACTTGTAATAACCCATAGACAAGAGGAGTAAGAGTGCTGTAATAACAGGAAAAAGTACCAGAATCTCAAAATCACATAAATCAATTTACTAGAGTCAGTTACATCAAATGAAGAATTACTCCAGAGGTATGTTTAAGGCATCCAGATGATTCTGTTTCCTTCTAGCACATATTGTACACCTTAATTTACAAATATGCACAAATGTGCCTGTGTATGCAGTGCCGAGATGGGTATATGAATATATGTAAATAAGTATCCCCTTTAGAGGATAATTAATGTTTTCATGTTGCTTCCCATAGCAGAGCATAAGGAAAAGCAGATGTGAACCTGAAGACTCCCTTCCCTTACAGCTCTTTTCCACTTTCTCTTCTCTAGCGCTTCTCCAATTGTACATTTTGATATTTTTGGCAAAGTCATAACCTATCTGCTTTCAATTAAAATTAACATCTAGAGAACATCATCAACACTCAACAAAAACAAAACCAACTTTCGGTAACAATACGCTAACCACAGTTACCAGTGAGTATCTTTGCAGAGTCAGGCACACTTCTAATTTGAATAAATTTGCATCCACTACAGAATTCCAGTACTGGGGACTGAATTTCAGTCCTGCTCGGCTCAATGCAAGTCTACTCAGTCAACTACTCCTTTGCATCTTTGTTTATCAGAATGCTCTATGTTTAAATGAAAGTAGTATTTGGGACACCTGTGAAGTTAGTCTGATTTAAGTTAGTACCAAGAGATGTAAATATCTGAGCATCATAAAACACTACTGATATACAGAATTTCATTTTTGGAGCAACCTTACATTGGACACTTTTGGCTACAAAAATGAGTTTCACAGTTCTTCATTTTTGTTTTTTTAATGGAGCCAGCAATAAAGCAATTACAATGTCATCTCAGTTTCATAAACATACACCTGTGCTTCACTAGATTATAGTATAATTTCTCTCAATCAAAGGGCTTCTTTCAATACTAATAACTTTGGAAATGAAAGAGAATTATAATTTCATCATAAATTATTCAAAGTACTAAATACAAATGGCCTCATTAACACTAGACTAGCTTTGAAAATGAATAAAAAATTATGCATGGAAAAGCAAATATTCCAGTTTCCCTAATTTCTGAAGTCTGAGCTTAAATTCACAACTCTGCCCCAACACCAGCTATTGCACTTTGCCTCAGAGCATCTAAAAACATGATGTATTTAAAAATCAAGGTCTTCCCCACAAGCTTATAACACGTGAATAAATGACAAGACCAGACACAAGGTTCATACAACATATCTCACTCAATTTCTGACACAAAGTACTTGAAAATGCTACCTAAATAAAACTACACATGGCATACACTACTTCCAGAAGTGACTACAGGACTGGATTCCAAGCATGGGTAGCAATACCCTACGTGGAGCCTCCTCCATAATTAGCACAGCCACATGGAAGTGCTGGAGCTGCTAGAATTCCTTAGCCAAGCCAAAGACTGCTCTTTCTTTACAGACCACTTCTACAGATGCTGCACAAACCAGATGGCTGAACACCCTCATCGTTACACGGGCAGAGGATGTCTGCTGACACATCAAGAGTTACGCAAGCGAAGAAATTCAGGAACTGATTCCGTAACACAAAGTGAGGATGGAGAAGAATTTTGAGGTGAGCATTATTTATGACAATGAATTATCTAATTAATAATGAACAGTATTACCATAATTGGTAAGCAATAGTAATTTGCTATTATTTCAGAGCTAACTTATGCACTTAATTTTCAAATACTTCGTTATACTTGCTATAACGAGAAGGAACATCTCAGAATAGTACTGAGCTTCTGTAATGAGGTCTTTTTATATCCTCAAAATTTCTACTTTTTGTTGAATTTGTGCTTGCAGACATTTTATTACCATATTCCCCTAAAGCAAATATGTTTAAGGCAACAATAGCACATTTGGTTCCCTTAACTTGCATTCTAAAGGTATATATTTGTCATTAAGATGAAATTAACTTGTAATTCTGTTTATTTTTAGCAAAACTGCATGAACATTTTTCACCAAAAAAAACCCACCCAGGATACATATAAATGAAAAACCTTAATACCACATTCTAAAATAGTGAGTACAAATTCCTAGTACAGCACCAAAAGGTCAAGGTATGGCTCCATCTTTTGGAAACTGTATGGGAAAGGATTATACCTCTAAGCAAAGGAACCACAAAATCAAACTGCTTAAATAAAAAATTTAATTTAAAAATTAGTGTGCCCTCATTTGTGTCCTTAGTTACAGCTAACTCAAGAAGGATCCAATTTTCAAAGAACTTTAAGATTACTAATGTAAATCTGATTCAGTAAGATATCTCAATCTGCCTACCACATTTAAAATTAGACTATTAAAAACTCAAACAACTAACAAGAAAAAAATATGTGTCACAATACCCTGAAACAATGGTAACTCAAAGAATGCATTTGATTCAGTGCATACAACAATTGGTTCTACATATGTCATTCCAGATCCATTTACTTCCAAAAATTCCTCTCTAAACTTATACCATAAATACTGTAATGCAAATGATCCCTATTATGTCATAAAATCACTACCATAACAAAATTAATGGCTCCCCAATAATAAATCAAGAATGACCCCAGGCAATCAGCTGCACAGAATGCTGGTTTCATGTGAGATAACTGCATTGAGAAGGTTTGTTTCCACATGGAAAGCAAGTATTCCTCAATATTTTGTACAGACAGCAGCTATCTGGTACTTTGCCAAGTGAACCTTGTGAGATCAGTTACTGCACAGTGTACACAGAGTATTTTATTTTACACTACAGAGCGAACTACGGGCTTCTATTTTCCCATTTCCTTCTGACTTAGGGACAAGAAGAAAGGTATTAAGGGCAAATTTTTCCCCATGCCTACTCTACGCTCTTTTTTTCCTTCCTCCCATTCCAATCTGAAACTGTTTTCTTCTTTCTGCTATGAAAGATGATGCTTTGTGTTCTCACCACAGTGAGAGTAAAATTCACAGATTTAGAGAGAGAGACACATTTATTTATTTTTTTGTCTGCATTTGTATATATACCCATTGTAACGACTGCACAATGGAAAGACAATAAGAAACAATCAGTTTTGATAGTAATAGATTCTTCTCTACATAACTTTTTTCTCTCGTGTTTTGTTTTTTCTAATATACTGCTGTCTACAAGCCAGGAACTCCAGCCAACATATATCCAGAGACTATATATGTTAGACTAGACTGCTGTTTTCTTCTGAGTCATTCCACATGGAATACACAGTGCAATGAAGTAGACTAAACATATGCAACACTGGCTGTATCTCACTTAAATTAAGAACCTAAACAGTAAAGCTTCTCCTCTGGATTCAGCTATTTCTGTTCTTCAACTAGGGAAATTCAACCTACAGTAAAAAACAAAACAAAACAAACAAAAACAAAAAACCCCAAACAAACAAACAAACAAACAACAACAAAAAAAACAAAACAAACAAACAAAAAAAACCCCAAAAAACCCCAAAAAAACCAAAAAACCAAAACCAACTAACCAAAAAACCCCCAAAACAAACAAACAAAAAGAACGCCCAAACAAATGAACAAACCAAACAAAAAAAAGGAGATGTAGTGACTAGAATGACCCCACCAAGCCATGTAGCTAGATTATAAAACAAACCAACCAATCAAGCAAACACCACAGGATCTCTTATACTAAAGTAAAAGACCCGAGAGACTCCCTTCCATGCTTCATCTCTCATACCTGGAAGATTTTTATAATTATAATATAAATATCAGTTTTACTCATTTGAGAAATTCTCATGCTATTTCAATATATGTAACACAATACATTCTCTCAACATGAAGTTTAGAAAGCATTTGAAGAAGTAGGAACTAGGCAAAGATGGGTTTTCCCCAAAAATTTCCAAATACCCCACTCTTTATAAATCATTTCACATGTAAGGTTGAGGAGAGATAATTGTAAATTACTTTAGTACCTAATCACATTCCTTCAACTAGAATGGATGAAAATAGAAGTGATAGATACTAGAAGCTGAACGTACCCACAAGGTTTCCAGCATTCAGATCTGAAGATCTGATCAGACACTCTTGGAGACATGACAGCTGTCATGAGATTATTTGGTACTGTTTCCCCCACTTCAGTGGCACTGAAGTTTATCCAAAAAAGCATTGCAGTGTAATCTTTGTGACACTTTACAGGTACACCTATAATTCTCTGTACTTGCAAAAATGAAAGAAAAACTGAATAAAGTTCTGATGGTAACAGCTCTTTAATCTTTCAGGAGCTGTCATGCTCAGTGATACAAAGCCTGGAGAATCTACTGAGTGCCTTCAAACAAGCATTACACACTGTGAACTCCACATCCAAAGGAAAAGAGGTTTTAATAATTTTTTTTAATGAGTAACTTTAGCACCCATGAGCTAAAAAGCTTGATTTGCCTTTCATTATTGCTAATGAAAGCAATATCATTTATCAGCATAGAAATATTCTAACAAAAGCAGGTGTTTTTAGATTTGACACTGGGGGAGCTGAGAGGGGAAGACTTTTCCAACTGTTGAAAAACACCAGATAGAAAGGAAACTCACAAAAATAAAGTATTGAAGTAACTCACTAAAATTTATACCTTTTCATCATTCATTAAGTACTCAACCTCATACTATTACAGGTTTCTAAGGAAAACCAAGAGGATGAGATGTACGAGAGAGAAGTAGACAGCTTCAATCTCTAGAGGGCATTTCACTGGAGTAGCCTCATCCTCTGGGCAAGATGATATTGAAAAGCAGGGGTGGAAGGAGGATTTGTTTTTACACAGCCTACATCTCAAGGAGGCCTCCCATAGTGCCACATGAAGGGCTTGTCTCCTGTCCTCCAGTCTCTCCCAGTGGATCAGTCCAAGCTGAGGCCACGTCAGTGCTCACTAGAAGGCAGCCCTGGTTCCACAGCCCTGTGGTGCAGTGATGCTTTCCGCACTCTGCAGATGAGCTTCGCTAAGCCTGAACGCAAGGCAGCTCCTAACAATCCTATCATGACTTTCTTACTCATTCACAAAAGTTTGATTTCTTTCCAAGCCGTAGTTTATGACTAAAGATCAGTTTAAATTCCATTTTCCAAACAAATACACTTAGGCCTCTATAGAAATAGAGAATGGAAAGTTTAAAACTCAACTTTACAATAAGCTGTTGAAGTTACTATTGAAACAGCTCTTCGTGACAGGAATAAAGAATATTTAAAAAGCTTATTTTTTGACCCAGGCATCTGCCTCATTGCCCCTTCTTCATGCCCTACCTCTTTCCCCAGCTCAGTGTTTTTACAGATGCTTTGATGAATGTAACTGAAGTGACTTGAACTCTCGATCAACCCTTCTCAAGGAAAACATTTAACAGCAACAAATTCTAAATTGTTAGTGTCTGAAAGGAAAAAAGGTGCTTCCTAAGGAATAGATTTCCTTTATGCTGGAGTTATAGTGGCAGTGTTCCGTTCATAGGAGAACCACTTCAATGCACGGTAATCTCCTCAACAGTGCAGAGCCACTAGCTATGTGTAAGTACATCAATAGCTGCTATTCTAATTGATGAAAAGCTAAATTTCCATGTAACCCAAAATCAGAACCTTTACTCTTTCTGCAGAAGAAAAACAAATCATTAATTTTCTGATCATTAGACAAGTTAACCTATTACTCTGAAAGTGACCCTGAAGGACCAAGAGCAGATAAAGCTGCTGGTGCTATGACTTTTTAATCAAATTCCAGTTTAGAGAGTTTCACCTGAGCATGAATATTGAATTGTTTCACCGAAATCCGGAAGGAAGGGAGAAAGGAGGCAGAAAGGAGGCAGAAAGGAGGCAGAAAGGGAGATTGTCACTAAGACTCCAGCTTTGTAGTTTAAGAGTGCTTTTGGCAATATTTAATATACAGAGAAAGTGATTTTCCTTTTACAACTGTCATAGTTTTCTCCCTTCTGTATTTCTGTTCTTGGTGAGTTTGGAGTGATACTAAGACAATTCACAGAACAAACATAAACTAAAGAGCTAATAATTTCTAAAAAGAGGGCTTAATTTCATTTCATTACCAGAAAAAAAAAATCTGTCAGGGACATGCACCTCAGTCATACCAGAAATGGAAAAAAAACTAAATGGAGTTTGTGGGTCCCAGTTGGGCTGCTCTGTCCCCAGAAAAATGAGCTGCAGTACAGCTCAGAGGTGTATTTCTGCAGTCTATCTTAAGAGTACACCTTTTGAGTAATCCCTTAAAGGTTATTTTTACATGTTAATGTCTCTTGCATGGAATTTCATGCTACCCAAATCATAGCTTACATGGTTTTTAGTTTATTTCTTATGTAGTCCAAGTCTTCCAAGTCACTTCTGATGAATTTAAATGGCACATACTTTCATGCACTTATAGTGGTATTAAATTATCTCCTTTTTATAAGGGCAAACAGTGCTCCTGCATTTGTGATATCAAGCTGTCTTGGCAGCATTGAATCCGTCACTAAACATCCATGCTAAGGTAGTAAGAAGTAAGAAGAGGAACATTATCATATTGCTACACTTCATGACAACCTTCCATGATATCAAAGAATCATAGAATCTTTCAGGTTGGAAAAGACCTCCAAGGTCATCGACTCCAAACTATGACCAATCCCCACTCTGCCAACTAAAGCACAGTACTGTGCCACATCCAGTTGTTTCTTGCACACCTCCAGGGATGGTGACTCCACCACCTCCCTGAGCAGCCCATTCCAATGCTTGCCAAAAATACGTTACTTCTGAGGAATTTGCGTTCTTTGGGGATTTACTCATTAATCAAATGCTTCATTTGTTGTGAACACAGACTCTATGGCCAACAGCAGAGTGCAATAACCTACATACAGTTTTGTCTGAACATGAGCCGGGTCAGCTTCCCAGCTAAGCAATGCTAGTGAGTTCATGTGTGTGGGGAGGAGAAAGCAACACGTCTGTGGATGGCAAAAGCTTCTTTTTCATGCAGTCTTTAATTCTGGGCCATTCGGTCTGCCAGGCAGGGAATTCTTGCTAGGTATCCACTTTCATTTATCTTTTCAAATCCAGTCTCATGAGAAGGCAAGGTGCATTATCAAAGCAAATTGTCTATCACAGTTGAGACTGGACAAAGTATTATGAAAAGAAATGCCACTGTTCACTGGGCTTACACACACCTAAATTGATTAAATATGTAACAAATATTTTCCTAGTGTGTGAGGAATCAAAGACAATGACAGATTTAAAGAAAGTTGCATACTGCCTGAGCAGCCAAGTAACATTTTGCTTTTACAAAATTCTAACTGTTTAACATTAAAAGAAATTATAGGCAGGTATACAAATCATAAAAATGCAACTCTAAGACACATTTAATAAGCTACACTTGTCAGTAAATTGGGAAATGTATGGCACAGCAGATAAATAGGGTATTTTACTCAAAAGCAATACAAAGTCCTTTTTTCTAAAGAAAGGCAATATACGCTGGAATCCTGATACCATCAGTTCCAAATTACTGCATTATAACATCTTTTATGTGCTGTGTGGCATGAACATAAACATGTGGAAAATCCTGGGCTTCAATTTCTTCCTCCAAAAGAAATTACAGCAGAAACTTTCTGATGACTCTGTAACTTCACTTGACCCGTGCATAAGTTTGCAGAGGGGTATACACAGTGATATTTGGTGTTTAATTGTGCATTAATGAAATTAATTCACACCCCATTAATTTAATTAATGAATATTTCTTCAAATAAGCTTCCTGTCATCGTTCCAAATTTTAATTTGGAACATTATTCTGCATATTGGCAGAAGAAATAAGCTTAGTTGTGTAATCATCCTTGACAGCTAACGATGTCACCAAAATATCACATCCTTGTAATCACATCTCTCTCTTTCAGGAAGATCATGAGTGACAGAAACCCTGTCCAGTCATGTTCTGCTTTCTTTTAAAAGCATCTTAGATCCTGATGCTCCTGGGACTAATCTGAATGAGCACAGAAACATCTGTTTGTTACTTGTCATGTGAAAGCCATATTCCCATGGCTGCTACAAGACACCATGAGTGAGTCAGGACAATGCTGAAAGCGTTGAAGAAGAAATAAAATACTGTGGACAGAAAGATTCCTCAAGCCTTGCCTTTCAATTTAATACACGTATTTCACATACTGGGGGGAAAAAAAAGTGACTTCACACTTTCCTGCATGCCATTCTCAGAAGAGCTGCCTACCTGGGGTCACATCCCCACTGCAGGCATTTCGCAAACATCACTTCCTCTACAGCAGAGCAGAAGGTGAAGGGGCAAAGGATCTATCTGGGCTGACACAAATACTGCCAAGAGCCTAAAAACTTAACTCACTAGCAATTAAACTAATTAAATCTGACTTTTGAATGCTTTGTGGCCTGTCTTTGCACTTCCCTGCCCTACTGTACCTGTTTCTCTGTAACTCTGACATCCCTGTCCCACAACGTCAGTCTTGACACCACCCTTTTCCTAATGCCTCCTCAAAACACATTTGCTTCTACCAAATGTGACAGGAACCAGTCAGTGGTTCTCAATATGCAGACATGGTAACACTAACAGCATTATTAACTTAGGAAGAGAAAATAATACCAACCCCAAACTGACGTATTCCTAAAAAGAATTTTATTTTGTTTCAGTCTTCTTTTTAAATTCAGGGCAGAAAAGGAAAATTAAAAAGCCCACTTTACACGTACTTTAGTGTCACACAAAGGAAAACATCTGCATTGGTGGCTTGGGCCAAGAACAATGAGTTATAAAAAGCCTAAGGCATTTGGAAGCTCATCCTACTTTCTAAATATCCTCTCCGAGTTAAGCATCCTATTGGCTTCCTGTTCTCTAAACATATTGTGCTGTCCACACATTTATCAATCTCTCATATCAATGCTCTTTACTATGCAGAGTTCCACAGTATGGCTTTCCTGAATTCAATGACAGTCTTTTCACATCCAAGCAATGCCTTTGCAGCATCTCTCTGATACCAGGCATGCAATGAATCAAGCTGATCAACAAAAACTGACCCTCTCACCTCTCCATTTGTCTGTTTGTCCTTACACAGGGAGCACCCCTGAATTCTAACAAGCAGTGCAGAAATGGGAATTGCTACCATAATAGCTAATGAAAATTTCAAGGGCATCAGACTCCAGGTTATGACTTGGCAGAGGAAAATCCAGTATAACTGCAGGAACACCAGAAACAGATCACTTCTGCTGGAAATATACATACACTCTTTAATAATCTTATATTTAACACTAAAAATAATCCATGATCACACAGAAACATATAGAAACAGGCTGGGAAGAAATCAATACACATCTCACATACAGCAACATCACAACAACCCCAGAGGACACAGAGAAGATTCTAAGAGGATGCAAAGGCAACAGAAGGAAGAAAGTACCACTGACACAGATTTTGTAGGAAAAATACTTTGGTGCTTTTCCAGTTTTTGAATAAGAGATAAAAAGCATCTTGTGCTCTTCTAAGTAGAACATGTGCCTGTTTCAATACTCTTGAATATTAATATCTTGTACAGGCATTAAATTTAGAGATAATGTATCTTTTAATTAAAAGTGCAATTTTTTAAAAAATGGGTGGCTGATACCCTGCAGCATTTGTGGAGTTCCCTAAATTATCTTCCCAAATCTAATATTTTTCCACATCTACATACTGATTCTAAATATCTAATGTCTATATATGATCATTTCTTCTTGTAAAGAATCTAGTCCCAACTGATTGTCTATTAACTTCTAAAACAACACTGAATATTTGGAGTTCATATCGCTGTATCAGGTTTATAGGGTTTGGGACTTTGCTTTCCTGCTCCACATTTCTTTTCTTTTCCACTCAACTAAACTTCAAAATAACTAAAACTGTTTCCCGTGCTGAAATATTACAATGACAATATCATTGACTACTCTTCATTTAGAGCTATGTCCATCATTAACAGTAACTGAAAGATCAGTCCTGCACAGAATAGATCATCTTCTGAACCCTGAAATGCAATGTAAGGAATTCCTTAACACTACTTGTTACTTCTGGGTAGTTTTAGATGTTTTCCTCTGCCTAACACACAGCTATTGTTACTGTATTTGGGACTAAACACGCTTTATGCTCAACACATGCTTCCTCTTTGACATCAATTCTTAACATAAGAGCTTATGTAGGTAACTGCTGCTGACTTGAAATCATCAGGAAGCATTAAGGTTTTTTATTTTTACAAAATAATTGTCATCAGTTGTGCAATTACACCTCCCATACCACAGCTTCTTCTTAAATACCTTCTCCACCCACTAAACGCATCTTCCCAGATGTTTTCTAGCATTTCAGATTGTCCTACAGCAGCTTCCTCTGATAACAATAATTTCTTTTTCTTTCTTTTCCCCTCCAAATAAAAATAAATAAGTGTTTCACAAAATCAAATCACATTCTGGTGCAGAGCCCACAGAGAACAGGAGCAGGTTACCAGAGATCTCACAGCCACTGAAGAGAGTGAAAAGGCCTGAACAGTGGTAGAAAGGAGCTCTCAGCTTTAGACACCAAATGGAAAGGTTTAGAGGACTTCTCTTCTGTTCAGGATGAACTAGAGATAAGGAAACTCAGTAAGACTTATTCTCCAGCACAGTTAGCAGCTCTTCTAGGCTACACAGGATCTTCCAATGAGACAACAAAAAGCAGCCTCATCCTTCCCCTGTACAATGCTTTTGCTGCCTTTGTGTGGGAGAGGCAAGCACTGGATTAACTTTAACATATGCCAGTCTCTGCATGTGGGAGAAATAATTTGTCCTTTCCTGGAGATGCTATCTCAACTCTGGCCAGCAATGGGTGGTGTGCTTAAGGGAATTCACAATAAGCACTGCATCTGACCATAAAATGGCACATGCCTTGTTTCTGGTTTATGATAGTCTTCAGACAAAAATTAATTAAAATAAACATCCCTCACTATCAAACTTTTTCTTAAATAAAAAGATCATATTTGCCTACTTGGTCAGAGACCAATACTGCTCAAAGAACTCAAAGGTATGCTGAAAACTCAGTCACTTAGTCTCCAAGAATAAGAAAAAATGAGATGAAAAGATTCACCCAAAGTAACACGTACACATATAGAAGATAGCTACCAGATCAAACAGAATGGTCTTATAAAAAGCAAAACAAAACAAAACAAATAAGCATACCAACCCCCCAAAAAGCAATCATTTTAGGATGCAAATTTTTCCTTTTCTTTTTTTTTTTTTCAAAATAAAGAAAAAGCCTCAGGCACAAGACTGGTGTAGAATTTCTGGTTGACAAGGCAAGCCTAAATTTGCAATCAAGAGGTGAGCACGACTCTTGAGGCTCACAGTCCACTCATCTTCACAAGTTTCATAAAGTGTGAGCATCAGCTACCTATCAACAAAATTACTCTGAGTTGACACACCAGAATGTATTTCTTACTTCTGAAGTTCAGCCAAAAAAAACTAGATTACCCCAAAGGTGACAAAGCAGATAGGCTTTTCTGTTCTCAGAGGACAGAGATGAACTTCGCTAACCAAGCTGCTGAGGACTTAACTGCAGCACACAGAGGAGATCTGCTTTTCACATTCTCCTACTCACAGGAAAAGTCACTACACAAATAATTACCAGCAATATGAATAAAAAAGACTTATTTTTGTATAAGGTCAGATCCAATACCCAGTTATTCCTTAATACTGAATGATACAATAAGATCTCGTACAGGTGACCAGTTCATGGGACATCATTCGAGTTTCAAAGAAACAAAGGTCAATTCTGTTACTCAAAGCTCAGTGTGCCTTTCCTTTTTGTTTAACAGACAAATTTAATTATTATTGTTAGTTGTTTGTAATCACACGTATCACAAATGTTCATACTACTAAGGTAAGGCATGATGTTGAAGTACAAGACAGTGACCAATTTAACATTAAATGGGACAGTCCATCTCGAGCTCGCCTAAAGACTATCTTCAAATACTCAATAGCCCTTAAAGAACACTCGATTCCTAATACATGCTGCTTTTTATTTGGAGGATGGATATCTACTACCTAATGCTCTTGGAAAGCTCCCACTGAGCTGCCACAGCTATATTAGATGAGAATACTGGCATATAACTTAAAATGGAAAGGTATCTTGTGATTAAATACTGCATCCAAATCACATGTCAGCTTTTTCTTTTTTAAAAACATGATACAAACTGAAGCTGAGGTTTTCCTTGCTATGATAAACATCACAGAAGCATATTCATCCCCATTACTTAACAACAGAACCTATAAACTCCTGCTGATTTCTTTATCTGTTTCTAAAGCACAGTTTAAAATCCTACACTGCAGATAAGGGTATACTGCTTACAAGATTAAAGTCAAGGTCACATATTGCACATACGCTGCTGCCTGTGAAATAGCGATCTGTTTCACAAACTCCATATATATTTTTAGAAAGGGCTGCTCTAGTCATCAGCTAACAGCCTTTGAATTACAGAAGCGAAGATAAACTTTGGCTTAGAAGGGAAAATTTAAGGCTTCTGTGCCCAAACAGACAGACCCCTGCTGATTTAAGGAAGTAAAGTAGTTCTTTTTATCTCTTCACAAAACCCAAAGGGGAAATCCCCAATACAGTGAGTATGAACCTTACTTTCCTTCTGATAAAGCTAAGAGTGAAATGCCCCAAGACTTGATACGACCACAGGTAGACCACCTTTGAGAAACCCTGGCTTCACAGTATGCCTGGTAGCTAAGCTGCTGCTCCCTCCAGACATCTGTTGCACCTTCTGCTCAACAGGCACCTGTGCAGTATTCATACTAAAGCTACAACAGAAGCACCAGCACCATGTAAGCAATGGTCTGTAACATAGAAAAGATTTCTGCCTTCCCCAGGGAACACCATTTGCACAATATGTCCTTAGTGGATGCCACAAAATATTATTAATCAGGAAAAAGTGAGTACATTGATATGCAATAATTATTTACACATGATGGTCATTAAAAAATGACACTTCCTAAATCAAATATTACGCTTAATGCATGGTTCTCTAGAAGGGGATTCCAAAAATTCTGCTCACGTAAAAAGTGAGCAGCAAAATCTGGATTTTTAACCAGCTTTAATGATAGAAAGATCTTTAAGGCATGCTCCAAATAAAGAAGGCACAGGCTGAGAGAGCGAGGCCGTTCAGCCTGGAGAAGAGAAGGCTCCAGGGAGACCTTGTAGCATCTTCCAGTACCTAAAGCAGGCTTACAGGAGAGGTGCAGAGGGCACGTACTCAGAGAACAAGGTGGGGGGAATGGATTGAAACTGGAAGAGAGTAGGTTTAGATTAACTGTTTTGGAAGAAATTCTTTACTATGAGGTGAGTGAGGGAATCAAGCAGGGTTCCTAGAGATGTTGTGGACTCCTCATTCCTGGACGTGTTCAGGGCCAGCCTGGGTGGGGCTTTGAGTGACCTGGTCTAGTGGAAAGTGTCTCTGCTCATGGTGAGGGGGCTGGAACTAGATGGTCTTTAAGGTCTCTTCCAACCCAAACCATTCTATGATTCTGTGATTACTGTTAGCTGCCTAAAATAGCTCTTGTTCTCTTTTGCCTATGGAACTAGTTAGGACTGCTCTTTACTAGAATGGATAAAACTGCAGCAGCTTTGTGCAGTATGGAGACACACAGCAGAGACAACATCATGAACAGGTGGAGTTCCTATAGTGAATCACTGCTTGTAAAATCAGGACTTACCCAGAGAGTTTATCCAAGGCCACTAGTCATGTAAAACTTCTACCTCCTCCAGCAACCTACATGTTCTGGCAGGCCACTGAAAATGCTTGAGCAGCTAAATGTTAATTTTTTTGTAAGTCATTTGGAGAAGGTTCCTTTATTTATTATTGCTGCCACCAGCCTGTACATTAGTCACCCTTTCTTTGCCTTGCTTCTGCAAGGCAACAACACTGAGAGCTTTAAAAGACTTTGCATTACATCAAAACGTGTTGACAACTTTGGCAAGTGGGGATACAGGGCTAAATAAAAGCAGGCCAAGAAATAAATAAAAGCAGTGTGCTTCTTTTCTACACTGCTCTGCTGTCAGCCAGTTCCTGGAGTCCGTCCTGAACTAGTCCAGTTAGTCAGCTTTGAGACAAAGAGATGTGTTAGGCAGGGGACACTTGGCCTAGGAATCTGTCCCTGAGCACCCTTCATTCGGCACTGCTGCTATCACTTGAAGGCTGAAGTATCAGTTCCTGACCAGAAATGTGCCACTATTTGTCAGACAAGAAGTCCCAGACAGGACACCATGTGTATGCACAGCAATCAGTTATGTTTCCTCACAGACACTAAGTTTCCTCACAGAGATGACACAAACTTGCAACATGAATGGACGACAATTCATGAATTAGATAACGTTGAAATTCCAAATGGGAAATCGAAAGACAGAAGGAATTTGCAACCTAGATCACCTTACCATAAATGATTATGTAATTTCAATTAGCTAATGTTATTGAAGATTCTATTTTATACCCTGTTCATCTCTTTCTAGAAATATTCTAAGTTATCTACACCTTGTATCAGCAGGCTGAACAAATCGGAAGACTATATTAGCAAAAACATTTTCAAGTGGAGGAAAACTCCTAATGCTCTGCCTTTGCAGTAACCTCCCTTTGGGAACCAAACTAATCCACTAGACATCATTCATTAGCAGATACACTTTATTTCAAAACTCAGGAGCCTCTGAGAAATGAGCGTGATTCTCAGGAGTTTTTAAAACTCATCTGCTTAAAGGCCTAAACAATGTTTCAGTTACAAAATAGCCATTTTTTAGAATGTAAGACTAAATTTTGGACAAGGAACTTCTTGTGTTCAAACGTTCCCTGATGCTACTACGTCAAGTATCAGACTGTGACACTGACTAAATCTGCAAGTTCTTCAAAGTGCTGCTTAAGTTTTTTTCACATGCCTCTAGAGGCTAAGTATAACTCCATTCAATCTAAACACCTGTGTGAGAAACCCCACTCTTGAATCCAATCACCAAAATTCGGTAAAATTACAAAAAATAATAAAAAAAAAGCAGTAACACAAACCTCTCAAGAGAAAGAGTGGCCTAAACAACAGTTATAGGGCATCCAAACTGATGGTATTTACTCCACTCTTTGCCTGGGGGTTTTTGCCTTAAGATGAAGTGCCAATATCACGGGCATTGATACTTCTTTAAACAGGACAAATTGTAATCACGTAACCATTACAATTATATTTGAAGTAGTATGCACAAAGATGTTTAATGCTGGGGGGATGGTAAAACCTATAAAAGCAGTTCACAAACACCTCTCCAACTATAAGGTTTCACTAGAAATGGGCTAGCTTACTATTATAATATCTCTCCTTCCCCTCCCAACCACCCTCCTCGTATCCATATCGAAATCCTGTTGCTGAATCCACGGCACCTTTGAGGCATTTGTGCCGGAGGGAGGAGGGCACGCACGAGAGGGAGGAGAAGGAGAGATGACTCTTGTCTCGTCACCGCGCCGCAGAAATCACGGCAGGAGCTGAGCCCAGCGCTCTCAGCCGCCGTTCCCGTTCCCGCCCCTGCCGCCGCTCTCTCGAACCAGCGCCTTCCCACCCGGGGCCGATCCGAGCCGGGAATGGCCCGGGCCTCCCCCGCCCCCGGCCCGCCCCCGGCCCGCCCCGGTACCTCGGAGCCGGGGGAACTCGCGGTCTCGCATGGCGCCGAGCCCGTCCCCGTGCCCGTAGCCGTACTGGCAGCCGGCGGGGCGGGCGGCGAGGAAGGCGCGGAAGGAGAGCGGCTGCCCGGCCATGCCGGCCGGCAGGGCCCGGCGCGGAGAGCGGCGCGGTGCCGCGGCAGAGCGGCCTCCCCGGGCCCGCTCGGCTCGGCTCGGCCCGGCCCGGCCGATCTGCTCCGCCCGCCTCCCGCCCCGCCTGCCCCAGGGCCGGTCCGGCCGCGGCTGAGCCGGGCACTGGGGCGGCACAGGGAGGAGTTTCCCGTAAGGAAGAAGTTTGCCGAAGCGCTGAGAAATGTTTGTGGATGGCGGCAGCAAGTGTACCCTCCTACTGAGGCATGCTGTTTGAAATACTTCACGGCGCTCTCTCTCCCCTAAAATTTGCCAATGCAAGCTTAGCTTTGCCTCGCTCGCACTGCTGCTAATAGCGGAGGTCGCTTTCTCACACCTCGCACCTGGTGTACGACACTCCTGCAGCACGCCGAGCCGGCTCTCCTGGCCACAGGTGCCGTGTGGCCAATGCAAAGTGCCACGAACCAAGGGAGTGCTATGGGCTGGGCAGCAGGACTAGAGAGAACAGCAGTGTAAAAACCTCTGCTTTGTCAGATGAACTATAACCATATACATAAACCAAAAAAATCACGGCCAAAGGAATGCGTTTGTTGTGGTTTTTTGTTGTTGGGTTTTGATGTTTTGTGGTGTTATTTTCATATTAATGTTTTCCTGACATAGTACTTGCAATGGATTTTTCTACTTACAGCTCTGCAATCTGCAGAGCATAAATTACCTCCACTGTTGGTCCAATACCAAAATGAAACTGCATGTTAGGATGGACCTACATGCAGAAACTGGTAAGGCAGACTCTCATTAGATTGTTCGAAATGCTATTAGTGGGATGCCAGTGAAATGGGAAACTACATAGAACAAACTTCAGCCCAAACAGAACTGTAAAGATTTTTCACTTAGAAAGTGGTACTGAAATAAAACCATGTAGATAATTATAAAATAAGCCTGACATGAAATACAGCATGCTAATGTGCTCCCTGCTTTATATATTAGGAATTTTTGTTTCATTTAAACACATAGCCCTAGCTTCAGGGCATATATTTCTATAACACTAGAAAAGTATGTTTGCCCCTGACTCTGTTCATGATTGGAGCAGGTCTATAGTGTATGACAGCCCCAGGTGAAATAGTACACCTTTCAGCCAGCCAATGATTTTACCAAAACTAATTGCCAAATAAGTTACACCTTAAACATTCCCTTCCAGACGAACAAAACACTGCTGACAAAAAAAGAACAGTTGCCATCAGGTAGAGGAATGTTCTTGGCTGATCTCCTGAAGTCACTTAAAAAAAAAAAAAAAAAAAAACAAAAAAAACACAACCAAAAACCCTGCCTCGAATACCTTTTGCAAAATTGTTTTAACGGTTTATGCATTGCAATTTAGGAGAACCTATGCCCTCACTATGATTTCTTTATTGCAAGTATTTGTAGAAAATATCTGCTATAGATTTTCCTTCATATTTCTAGATGCCTGTTATCAATTTACAGAGCAATTTATTTATATTGATTGCTATAGTTCTCTCACCATTTTCATATATTTTCATGTAGTTGTTTGCAATCCTTTATTGAAACAAGACTAGTTTTCCCCATCAAAACAGATGACAGAATGCAGCTTTCTGATCTTACAATAAATGCATCTTGAAGACCTAATTTCCATTCACATTTTTATATAAAAAATGGTTCCTCACAATTGATTTGTGTCTCTCTTTTCTTCGTCCTGATTTTTGAAGATTAGCCCTTTGGAAGTAACACATACATGGAGGCAGTACTAATTTAGAATATGCTCTGCACACTGTATGTAGCCTGGTGATGATCACTGATTATTGGGGGTGTACCAGTTTCCAATAAAGGCCTTAGTTAATCTGTCAGAAAGGCTGACCAGAGTCTTAAAATAGTAAGAGGCATTCAGGTTGCTCAGTGTCAATATAGAAGTTTTTGTGTTGGAAAATTAGTATAACTTCTAAAAAACTAACTAGGCTTTACTCTTAACTCTATTTCTGAGGTAAAAGCTGGAGATTTAATGGAATTTTGACAGGAAGCCACAACTTCCAGTTCTGAACCCTGTCACACCCAGCTTGCTTAACCATAACAGGATTATCCTAAGGCACATCTTACAGCTACCTGCTTTGACAAAGCTTTACTGACAAGGCTGGTATAAAATACACAGATTAAGTATAGAAAGCTGTGAGCTAAGGCTTTGTCTCTGCCTTGGTCTACTGTATGAGTAGGAGAGGATATCCCTTCCTTGTAGTCACCTTAGACATAAATTATTGAAAACTATGAGTCAGAGCTTATGGGCACGATTGGATATTGTATTAAAGAGTTGAGCAGTTTGGAATCATGTAGCAGGAAGCATTCAGAATAGTAAGAACCAACATAATGCAGTGAATGTGAAAAGTGCCGAGTAGTCTTGGAAGGGAGAGGTATTGCTCTCGGCAGAACTTTTGCCAGCAGAAAGCCAGATTCTCTTTGATCCTCCGCTGACACTGAAAGCACTAGTGGAAATGAGTGCTACAGCCATTAAATGATTGCACTGAGGTCAGCACAGGCACAGCCTCGCCTTTGTGCTTCTGTGTTAGGAAAGGCATTATTAACTCATTGCAGCCCAGATTACACTTGGTATATGTTTAGGACTGATATAAGCCTTTTCGTTTATTCATTATACACAAAATTTACTTCACCCTGTTATATTCTTTTGCATGTTGCATCACAGAACAATAAAATACTGTTTTGCTCATTGCAGAGACATCCCAAAGTATGCATACAGTGCTCCAGTCTCTAACTGGTTGATCTGAAATGATGTGCAGGATCAGAACTCTGATGCTGTTGCTTACTAACCGTAAACAGTTTGATTTTTGGATTTGTTGACTATAAAGAAAGCTTTATCTAAGTCAGAACATGCTTATAGTTACAGAAATATAACTTATTGTATAGCTCTTTGAGACCATCAGTTATAAAAAAGCTGCTAGGACATAGAGAGCCAAAATCAAGATTATAACTGTTAATTTATTCCTGTCAAAAAAAAAAAAAAACAACAACAACAAAAAACCAACAAACAACAACAACAAAAAAAACCCTACAACAAAACCTCAAACAAAACCATGAAAACCAAACTATGCTCAAGAAAAAGAAAATATTTCTTCACTGACACCTGGTATTCTGTTTTGCACATAGATGGTTGTCTTTAGTAATGAAAATGGCCAAATTTCTTATCAGGATTAGAGATGTCATTGTGAACTGTTTAGACATTTGGTCTCTGGCAATCTTTTGCTCAGGGAAAAAAAAAGTGAAAATCAGTACCTTACATACACAATCCCCCAGCAATTGTACTCCAGTTGTAGCAAAAGCAAGCATGAAAATACAGTTTTAGTGGCTTAAGTAGAAGGAGTCTGCTGATTCAAAGAGCAGAAAATGCTTCAGCACTCAAGAGACTAACTCCAGCTCTGAAGCAGGCTCATAAAGATATTACCATGAGACTTGGGGTTTATTCCTAAATAAATTCTTAGCAGAAGAATCACTGAGAAGGCTGTCCCTGCTTGATGGCTTGCTGCATATCCCCCTACATTACCAGGGCTATGACTAAGAGCAACCATAGAGCCACCTCAGTGGCTGAGGAGAAGCACTGCAGGAAGGCAATATGAGAGTAAATAGGGAAGCAGCCCCTTGCACCACTGCAGGGTGCAGTGGGAAGGACACAGCACTGGCAGAATCATAATAACCCTGCAAGCCTCTGCATCCTCCAGTCCATTGTGGTCAACCACTCCCAGGACTGTACAGCCATATGCCTTAATCATTCCCCTATGAGGGCAAATGATTCTAAACAAATCCAGATCAGCAGATTAAGACTCCTGAGACAGCAGGACAGGTCATGCAAGAAGCTTGAGCAGAAACACAGGTGCCACAATGATTTGGTGGGGCTAACCATGCAGCAGGTAGGATGGGTTGTCTCTCAGTTCCTTGCCCTTTTTGTCCTCCTGTTCCACTAATGCTCACCATTTCCTTATAGCTTCAGCCTACATATGCTTCCCACTTCTTCCTCCAGTCTATTTGCAGCACACCTTCTCTTTTAGTTGTCTTTAAATTTGACTAATCCTTTCCTATCAGTGGTGAATCCTGAGACAGGTCCCCATTCCTGAAAAAGTAGCAACTATGAAGAGATGGGAAAGAAACCCTTGATAGCACAGGTGGCATATTCTGCCCCATTTCCCCACTCCTCTTCAGGCCTGTGTTTTTAAACTTTAAGCTCTGCAACAGAACCTTTATTTTATACTATTACTGACTACATCTGTTCAGTGTTTTTGCAATCAGCCCCTGTTCTGAGGCAAACCCCAGTCCCAGCTTCAGTAGCAGGTGGTGATCATCTATCAGGTTTAGGCCATAAGCACTGACGTTCAATGAAAATATTTAATTCCTGCAAGTGTTATTATTAAACTTCATGTTCAAAGGTTTTAACAGTTATTAAAATATAATTTTTTGCAACAGCATGACAAAGCTTTGTGCTTCTAACGAGAATCCAAAAGTTCAAAGGAAGACTTGATCACATAAGCCTCTGTTTTTAAAAGGCTGATTGTGTTGCAAATATGACAGCCATGGGTTTGACAAACAGTAGTTAGGTCATCTTTCATTAGTCATTCTGACTAAGGCAGATTTTAGTAGAAATGCATTTGCATGCACCCCTTGTCACCCTAAGTCAGGCAGGGCACACTAGAGAGAGATATAAGAAAAACAGAAGGACTGAATAAGGCACAAACCCAAAACATGTTTTAACAAGAGGGACCAAAGCCAATGTTTTTGGTGAATCTCATACCCCATATGGAGATGAGAAGTGAATATGGTTTGGGATTCAGGTTTTATCATTTGTCCTCGCTCATAACACCTGTCTAGACAGGGCAGTTTTGTCATGAGTTGCTTGTTACAAGTCAGTACTGTCCACAGAAATTAACATGGGTGATAATGCAGAGTTGGGTTCAAAATTATAGTCTTCATTTCATAACACATCCACCATGACTAGATTTGCAAATGCTTGCAGCATACAAATGCTTTTTGCTTTTAATGTAATGTATCCAGAAAATATAAACACTTTCTATCTCTGACAGGGCTACAAGCTTTGTGAAGATATTTTACACTGAATTATTAATGTGGATTGGAGAGTCATAATCTTGCTGTTTGAGGCTTAGTGATACTGACTTTAAATGGCAAAATGGCTTTTTACAGTTACAAAATCCAAAACATTTCATATATACACATGCAGAAGTGCAAAGAAGATTTCTCTACTGCATAGAAGATGCAACACATCCACGTACACGTTGTTTATAACCATGAAGCTTATAATTTATACCTGTTATCACAAGCTACCAAAAATCATTCCCAGCAGGTTAGCTTTAACACACTGGCAACTATGTAAAAAATTTAACTCTCTCTCTCTTTGAAATACCTTTACAGACTTAAAAATGTACCAGAATATGCAATAATGTTTCTCATACAACTTCCCATTCTTAAACTTTCCATTATCATTTGACTGTTCTGCTTGAAAGATTCAGAATTTTTGTGCAGACTAAAAACCAATATGAAACAAATATATGATGAACTACTGTTACCAGTTGAGCTTCATTACTTTCAATATATTGCTTTATTTTTAGGGTATTCTCTGTGTCTGTTAGGTAATATATTTGACATCTCTCTTCAAATACAGATTAAAGTATATTTGATGCTGTTGACCAACTGTCAGAGTTTAACCCCAGCCAGAAACTAAACTTCAAACAGCAACTTGCTTCCTCCCTGCAGTGGGATGGGGGAGAGAATCAGAAGAAGAAAATCAAGAAAACTTGTAGGCTGAGATAAAGACAGTTTAACAGATCAAGCAAAAGCCATGTGCACAAGTTCACCAAAACAAGGAATGCATTCACTACTTCTCATGAGCAGGCAAGTGTTCAGCCATTTCCAGGAAAGCAGGGCTCCATCATGTTTGTGGCAACTCAGGAAAACAAACTCCATCACTCTGAACATCCCCCACTTCTTCTGTCTCCCCCCTTCCTTATCTGCTAAACATGACATCAGCACAAATCTATGGGGCCAGATGGGAGGCACCCAAGGGATCCCAGGAGAGTTCAGCAAGCCACTTTCCATCATTTACAGAATCACACCATAGTCTGAGTTGGAAGGCATGCAGAAGGATCATCAACTCTTTAAGTGAATGGCCCATATGGGGATTGAACCCATGAACCCTGGCATTATTTACTAGCAGTCTTAGCTAACCAGGAAGGTCCCAGGTGACAGGAAGTTAACAAATGCAACACATATCTACAAGGGTTGGAAGGAGGATCCTGGGAATTACAGGCCTGCCAGCATCAGTTTGACCTCAGTGCCAGGGAAGGTCCTGGATCAGATCATCCTGAATGCCATCACATGCCACACACAGGACAATCAGGAGATCAGGCCCAGCCAGGGTAGGTTTGTAAAAGGCAGGTTAACTTGACGAATTAGATCTCTTATTTATGACAGGGTAACCTGACTAGAAGATTAGGGAAAGGCTGTGGGTGTTTTCTACCTCGGTTTTACTAAAGACTGTGACATAATTTCCAACAGCATTCTCATGGAAAAACTGGTTATTGTGGCTTAGGCAGGTGCACTCCTCACTTGGTTAAAAAGCTGGATGGCCAGGTCTAGAGAGTGGTAGTGACTGGAGTTACATCCACCTGGTGCTGGTCACCAGTGGTTCTCCCCACTACTTGGACCAGTTCTGCTAATGTCTTTATCTGTGATCTGTGCAAGGGTATCATCAGTCTGCAGAGGACACCAGGCTGGGAAGGAGTATTGGTCTGCTGGAGTATGGGAAGGCTTTACAGAGGAATCTGGATAGACTGGATAACAGGCCAAGGACAACAGTATGAGGTTCAACAAGATGAAGTATTGGGTCCTGCACTTGGGTCACGATAACTCCATGCAGGGCTACAGGCTGGGGACAGAATGGCTGGAAAACAGCCCAGTGGAGAAGGACCTGGGAATGCTAGCTGATAACAGCTGAACATGATCCAACAGTGTGCCCAGGTGGCCAATAACACCAAAGGCATCCTGGCTTATATCAGAAATAGTGTGGCCAGTAGGACCAGATAAGTGACCATCCTGCTGTACTCAGCCATGGTCAACCCACATCTCAAATCTTGTGTTCAGTTTTGGGCCCCTCACTACAAGAATGACATTGAGGTGCTTGAGCATGTCCATAGAAAGGTAATGAAGCTGGTTAAGGGGCTGAAGCACAAGTTTTATGTGGAGCAGCTGAGGGGTCTGGGGTTGTTTAGCCTGGGAAAAAGGAGGCTCAAGAGGGATGTTGCACAACTGCCTGAAAGGAGGGCGTGGACTGGTGGGAGTTGGTCTCTTGTCCCAGATAACAAGTGACAGGACAAGAGGAATTCGCCTCAAGTTGCACCAGGGAAGGTTTAGACTGGATATTAGGAAAAATTTCTTCAATAAGAGATTATCCAATACTGAAACAGGCTGCCCAGGCAAGTGATGGAATGACCATCCCTGGAGGTATTACAAAGACAAAGTGTAGATGTGGCACTGAGGGACATGGGTCAGTGGTGGATTAGGCAGTGCTGGGTTTACAGTTTGGTTAATGGTCTTGAAGGTCTTTTCCAAACTAAGTGATACTATGATACAGCATAAGAAATCCTCAGCAGTAACAAAAACATCTCTGTTATCAACACTGTTTTCAGGACAAATCCAAAATATAACTCCATACTAGCTACTATGAGAAAAATTATTTTAATCCCAGCCAAAACCAATTTTGACACTTCTGGCGGCACACTGAGACATTGTGAATAGTGGCTTTGATGACAAATTTTTGCTATACAGAATATTCCTCATAAAAATACTCATTTTCAAAGAGAAGAGCTTTCATTTCAAAGATGCCTTTGCTCTTCATTTCTGAAGTGCAAATGGGTGGTGGGAAAAATGAAGACTACTCTTGTTAATTTAAAAGAATCCTATTCTTAATGAATTTTGACAGTCTTTTTTATGCTTGCAGGTGGTTTTTAAGCTATAGCAGATAGTTCACTAAGTAAAATACCCTTTGTACAGATCTAGTGGTTTGGGTTTTTTTTTCTTGAAAATGTTGGAAACACATAGTAAGAAGATATTGCCTCCAGTTTGGGACTAGGAGCTTTAATTAAGTAATTATTGTTGGTCTTTTGTCATTTGGGTCTTCTCCAAAGTGATCCTTACTAGCTAGCAATTAAAAAATAATAATAACTTTTTAAAAAATTTAAAAAAAAAAAAACAATCTTCTATTTGACGGCATCTCAACTACCTAAAATTCTTCTATACTAAATTATGAGAAGCACTGCAGACATCAGTCATAGCTTTAGAAATATTGCTTAGGAGTCATATTTTATGTAAGAGAGTAATGTATGCCATCAGTAATGATCAGGAAGTTAGATGTGATACAATGACCAGTAGCCATTGACAGGTTTTCACACAGATTCCTATAAGCAATCTATTAGCTAAAATTGAACTGGGAGAAGGAAACCATCATATTAGCATGCATCTATGATTCTGCAGCAGGGTGAAATTAATCCCACTAGAGAAGGGGGAGGCCCCTGGGTTTGACAAAGTAATGATGAGACCAGAAAAAGGAAGGTCTTGGGTTGCTGTTGTGGCTTAACCCAGCAGGCAGCTGAGCACCATGCAGATGTTTGCTCAGTCCTCACCATGTGGGATGGGGGAGAGAATCAGGGAAAGAAATTAAAGTTTGTGGGTTGAGATACAGATATTTTCATGGGACAGAAAAGTAAAATTATAATTATTATAAAAGAATGTACAAAACAAGTAATGCAAAATCAGTTGCTTACCACTCCCTGACCAATGCACAGCTAGTCCCTGAGGAGGGGACTGCCACCACCCGCAGGCCAATCTCTCCCAGTTTTATTGCTGACCATGACGCTGTATAGAATGGAACAACAACTCATTTACTGCTGGCACAAAAGTTTAAGTCCCTGGGCATTTCAACACAAAGCAGTGCAGCATCTCAGGTATCTGTCACTTAGAAGCAGTCATCCCCAAATACCTCTGTTTCCTCTAACCTGTGAGCAGACTTAAGGAATGAGCCACAGAAATCAATGTATCAGGAAGCAATATAAACTAATAGAAACAAAACAAAGACAAATAAGCTTATGAGGAAGTACATTCTGTTCAGATAGTCGGTTTGTCTCAAGTCTGGCTGAAAATAAACTGCTTCCTGCAGCTAGTATTATGAATAAGTGCACTGACAAGTGGTAAGTCCTTAGTTGGTGCTTATAGGATTGCATAACTGTGTCCAAATCCCTAATTCAAAAGAGGAACTTGAAATCCTACTGCACAAGGATCTTATTAACACTGAGTTCATGGGGACTTCTGCAGTATAGGTTCCCTTAGTGCTTATAGTCTGTTGCTGGAGTACATGCAACAAAAAATGTTTAGTCTCAGTGGACTGTATCCAACCTGATCAATCTGACTCTGGAGTATTGTGTGTCCTGAACCTTCTTCCCACTCTGTATTCACTATCAAACACATTTTAATTTAGTCCATTGTATTTCTGGATAAAAAAAGGACTGTACCATTTCAATGAATCCCAGAATTGTTTGGGTTGGAAGGGACCTTTAAAGCTCATTTTGTCCTCATCTTGAATCAGTCATCTGTCAACCAGATCAGAGCTCCAAACAACCTGGCATTGGATGGTTCCAGGAATGGGGCATCTACCACCTCTCTGAGCAACCTGCTCCAATGTTCTACCACTCTCATTTATAACAAAAGAGCTGCCTCCCAACACCACTGGTATCAGTGAGGGGCCCTCGAAGCACTTTCTTGGACTCTAAAAGACTTCAGAGTTTGACTCAAGTCTGTGGTTTGTAATATTCAAGAACTACATCGCCTAGCCAAAGAAAGGAATGATCGCTTTATGTTGAGTCTAAAAAGCTGATAATGGAGTTGAAATTAAATTGCTGAACAATGAAACTTGTGCCAATTTACAAGTTAGAGTTTGGATTCAGTTGTGCTGCAGCAACACTTCAAATCTTAAATTTCAAGCTATACCCTTGAAAAGTTTTCACTTAAATTTTTTATGCTTAGCTTTATAAAAAATTAAGAGCGAGAGTTTTCCTGCAATTAAGAAATACTCCATATACTTTTAGGAGGAGCTGCATGTTTTAAAATGTTGGAAGGTAGCATTCTGTAATTGGAGTTGACATTTGGCCAAGTGAACATGCACACTTGACCCTGCCAGCGTGTCCCTCATCTTGCACATGGAGACATCTTCTACAGCATCTGACTGGCAGGCAGCAGCCCTAAGTCAGCTCTCCAGCTTGCTGAAATAAGTCAGAGGAGCAGAAATAGTCAGAATTTATAGTGCACAACAAAGAATCAGGGGATTTGTGAAAAGGAAGTGAAAAAGGAATGATTGCTGGCTTTTGTCATAGAAATTCATAGAAAATACTAACAACATAAGGAAATGAGAATTTTGCATAAAAGTAAAAGGGCAGGTGAAGCACAAAACATGCACCCTTTCAAACAACAGAGACACCTACTGCCAGCTGTCATGTAACAAAAAGGAGTTAATGTTACACCTTGACAGGCAGGTCTGAGAAATTTGTTATGCTCAAAGTGCTCAGGTTTGGGGTTGGTATATTTTTGGTCTTTACAAGGCCTCTTAGGCAGTAGCAGTTGAAGAAATTGAGGGAAAGGGAAGCTCTGTAAATAAGACAAAAAGGGGAAGTGGATGTATAGATATGATGAATACAAATGTAAATCTATCACCCACCGCAACAAGAAGTTACTTCTGGAATTTCTCTTGAAATGGCCGAGAGTATCTCAGCTTTTCCATAGCTAACCAAAACCGTGGTTAGCTGAATCTCTGTGTGCTGGCATTCTTGGTGTATTTGCTGCGTGGGTCTGGCAGCAGTGCTCTCACAGCCTTTTGCTGACGTCTAAAGTTCACAGTTTCTAAGAATCAGAGATTCTTGAATTTATAATGAGAAGTTACTGTCACTTGGGAAAAATGTTGCCATACAGCTCCAAATTTTTCAGCAGCCAAGTCATCCAAAGTAACCCTGTGTAGATCCTGTGAGTTCTTCAGTCAGAAGTCTGTGGCCAGGTAGTGACTGGAAAGAAAATCTTTGCTCAATGAAATGCAACCAAGGCTTTTCGGTTGCATTTTATGTTCTAAGAATTTCTTGATAGCAGCAACTGAAGAGTAGTCAATATTAACAAAAGCATTGATATGCAACTGCCTGCACCTAATCAGAGCTAACACCATGCAAATCCTATAAATTTTTGCAAGTCACATTTTTGTTCCTTAAAACTTCATGTATATAAAGAAAAAGTCACTTGTCCACATCCCAGTTTTACTGTGGTTAATAAAAAGAAATACCAACTTGCAGCAAGAGAGACAGCACTACGCCAGTGTTCGTAAAAATGTTGTTGGCAAAATAAATAATTTATTTGCAATAATATATACTTAACATTTTTGTCTCAGTGTACATATCCAAAAATTGAAGAAAATAATGTGCAGAGTGGCACATTCTTATTATGAACAGTTTAAAACATTACACAAAGAGATAAGTAAAATTTTTAAATGGAGACCAAGACCTGTCTGAGATTTTGAAATTCCAGGATCAGTTTACTCTTTGGTAATTTCATTATCAAAGAGTACTTTGGTAATAACAAAATAAAAGCTTGAGATCCCTACATCATGAAAATTTTAACACATTTCAAGAGTCAGAGACAACTTCATGGTAGTAATTGATGAAGTCAGCCTCTCTCGTCAATTCACATACTTTCTCCCTTTCTACTCAGGAGAGAGAGATAGTTGCTCTTGTCTTAGGGATAGAGAAGAAAATCTCTTTCTTGCTGTTAGAATTTGAAAAGTGAAATTCTTGAAATTTCTTCTAACAACACTTTGAAAAATTATTAAAGACTCCAAACCTGTCATTCCAGGTTGCATAAACCCTTCTAGACCTATGGCTAACAAATATTACACCTCTAATATTTATATTTTATTATTTTATATTACATAATAAAGTAATTCATACTAATAATACTTTGGCTTACATAGTGCATCTCAACTGAAGTTTTTAAAACAGTCCACAAAACTTAACGTTCATAAGGTATTTAAAGCCTCAGTACTCCACAGTGTAAATCAGCCCTACTATGAGGCAAAAAGAACAGCAGGGGTAAAATTCTAAATTATTTCAAAATATTTCTGATTTAGTTTCCTTGTGCTTTTCTGTGGAGCATATATATATATATAACTGATCTTTCTCGAGGGCCAAACAGTGTTGTGGTCAATAAGATCATGATTTTTGTTCCTACTCCTTTTCAGACAGAAAAGCCATGAGGTATGGCTGAGATACCATTGTAAATTACCAAGCTGCCTTTGAGTTGATCAGATAGAATGATTTAGACACCACCACAAACACAGACCTGCAGTATAAATTTTCCCTTTTCAGTCCTATACTTTGACCAGTAGATCACATTTGTGCTCCCTGAAGCCTGATGCCTTCAGCATTTTCACAGCTGTTGTGTAAAATATAGTAACCAGGACCACTTGTAGCACAGGAAGAAATGAAGTATTGCTACATGTATACCTCAAAGATGTGTATATTATTCTCTTTTAGGATAATCTTTCACAACATAGCTAGTGGTGCTTCTTTGTATTGTGTATTGAAAGAAGTTACATCTTTAAAGTAGAAAACCGATGCAAAGAAAAGATCTGGAGTACATTTCATATGACAATTTCTGAAATAAGAAAAACACTCATTCTCTAAATTACTGGTGTTCATCGCTTTATTGCCAAAAAGTGAAAGATTAAGGACATTTGTCAGTTTCTATCGAGAATTAATTCTGTTCAAATAACAAGAGACTTAGTTGTCACAGTATTTGTCATAACTATCACACTACATCCTAACAGAATAATGAAAAACAATCATCTTCAGCTTTCACACATGCAATAGTCATCCCTGAAAGCTTTCCAAATCCCAGTGCAGGTGGTGCCAACAGAAAGGATCAGAAAATGACGAGTGATGTGAGAGGATACAGAGGAGTTATACTGGCAGACAGTCAGAGGATTTTGAACAGAGCTTTATCCCTGTAATGTACATCTTTGTCCTAAGTTTCTCAGCTCCATACTGCAGCCATGATAAAGCCGCTCATTTAGGAAACGATGGAGAAAATTTGAATATTGTGAACAAACTCCTTTCATAAATTCACTGGCACTAAAAAGGCATAAGCAGGACTTCAAATCTTGTGTGAGTGTTGGCATTCGTGAACCAACAGCATTAATACATTTGTGCTATCACATATGACTTAATAAATTCACATTATGATATTTATTACAGTAAAGTGACTCCATTCCTCATTTTTTGTTTAACAGCAAAGCTATGTCTGAAAAACATATGTGGCAAAACTGTACACACAAACGGAATACCTATTGCTGAACAAGCTACTTAATTTAGGTTTTTGAGGGAACAGCCGGTATAATCTGTTTTGCTGTTTTTAATGTTATTCCTTAATTTTTGCTTTAAAGCACAACTCCTACCATTCTTAAGTGTTCTCATTCCTGACACACAGCTCCCCTTACCTGCAAGCCATTGCCCTTCCTTCTGCATGTGCTCACTGCACACACAGAATCTTGCAACTAATTTGAAGTTCCTTTCCTTTAAAGAGATGAAGAATGGACTAGGGACAAGGACACTATCACTTTCAATGAGATGTAGTGTAAAGCAGAAGACTTAGTCCTTACTCAGAAAGGCCCACAGGGCCTGAAGCCGAAAGCAAAACTCAGGCCTAGAAATACAAGATCCAAATCTGAAGAGCCTCAATAACATGTGTCTTTATAGACTAAATATTTATGACATTGACAAAATCAGTATTCTACAGCATACTGCTGTGTACTGGGAAAATCAGTTAATAATGCTGGAGGACAGGGAGAAATCTGCCAAGGGACAAAGACCACGCATGCAGTACATCCTCCATGTGAAGCTGCTGGCATAGCTGCCAATGGCACCGTGCTGGAAAACACGTCCTACTGCATACTTTAACCCATATCCCTTGCCAGCAGAAGAGATGGGTGACCTGGTGACAGAAAGCACCAATTTGCTCCTCAAGTGATATGCATATATAACCTAGAAGAAAGCCTTTATTTTTTTTTTTGTTGCCTGAGTTCCTCATGTGCAGCTTGAAGATGTCATTAGCAGTTCCTCTGAATCCATCTGTACTGAATCGTAAAAAATGGTTCTACATTTTTGCATTTCTGTCTGATGTTAATTGGGGTTAATTGATGATAATGGTAAGAGTAATTAGTTTTAACAGGCTCTAAGTCCCATAACCCAAGACTCTTATGACAGAAATAGAACAGCAGTCAAAATGTGGCATGAGAAATAACGTGGCACCATCCAGTCATCTGCAGATGCTGGGAGGTGGAGATCACATAAGAATTTGTATTCGTTTCCATATGATTGCATGCAAACTACTTTAAATAAAGTGCAATCTTCTGCACTGTGCAGTTACAGCATTTTGTTATTGACATTGACCAAAATACAGCAACCTGAGGTTTGCCAACAAGCACTCCAGCAGCAGGTTGGGAAGTTGGACCACTTTGTCTAAGAAGAAACAGCTCCTTGAACTATTGTTTAAAACTAGATAAAGGGGTCAGTGCCAAGTTAAATCTTTTACTTTTTTGTAGTTTTCCCCCTCCCACTCCAAGTTTTATATAGCATCCTATCTGAGACTAGAAGAGAAAGCAAAGTGAAAAGCAGAAGTACCATTCTTCAGACTAGGACAGCAGCTTGAAATCTCAGGCAGGAGCTGTTGCATTAAAAACTGATATGGCAATGTATAAAAATTAAGACTCTGTCTCACTTGGTCTTTCCACATAGCCCTCCCATTGCCACCCCCATGAAAGGTTTTCTCACTGTAAGCCTGACACCTCTTGGGCTGGCATCAGGCTTTTTAGGGTTTGCCTCCCTAACAGTGAGTTCAGGTGACCCACGACTGCTGTACCCACCAGCCACCACCCATCTTCCTGCTGATCAGCTGAGACTGGCCTACACATTGTGTCCTGGGACCTGTTTCCACACATTATTAAAAGTACTATTTTATTGCAATATTGGGAGGAGGGGGAAGGATGTGGAATCACCAAAAAATCAGTATTAGACCAGTTTTTAATTCAAGTACAGTAAAGAATAAAAATGGGTGAAACTGTTAGTCTGTGAAATGCATCAGGGTGTAGAGAAAAATCACATATGCCGTTTGGACCTTAAGAGCAGCTTTAATTATGGAGTCAGCACAGAGCAATCATTTCATACTAAGGTTAATGAAAAACACATTTTTAAAATCAACTTGTTACAGAAAGCCTGACAAATATTTCAGAATAAACAGGATTGTGTTTTAAGGTTGAAGGGAAGATGACTGTTCCTAGGACTATAGCATAGCAATAACTTAGATTCTTGGCTAGGCTGATGGAAGGTGACTGGGGGTGTAATCACAGTGTGACAAGGAAAGTTTACAGTTGGATGGCATAAAAGTCTGATCTTAAATTTTCCTAAAGTCTTTAAAACAGATATTAAAATAATAATGCAGGCAGCAAGTACTTGTAATCCCACTGAGCTCAATTACTTCTCAATGTGCTCAGCACTTTTGAACACTAAGCTATTTATTTACTTGTCAATGTGTATGTACAGAGACATTTCTGTATCTTGTTTTAGACAAGCAAACACACGGTTTAATCCTTCCACTGTCTTACCCTAATAGGCCATTATATATCCTTTAAAAGGAATAGGCCTCCTTCATTTCTGTTTTCAGGGGAGTAATCTGTGTTTCAAACACCAACAGCAAGACATACCAGAGACAGCATTTTACAATTTCAGTGTCACCTATTGAGCCTGGAGCATGAAATCTGGATAGCCACTTCACATGAGCCTCTAACATGAGTTAAAGGTGATTATAAGTCCAGTTTAGCCTCGAGAATGAGAAATGGGGTGACTATTAGCAAGGTGTCCTATCTCTCACCCATTTTCCCCAAACAGCTTTCAATCTACTGATAGCTGCACATAACTAAGTTGAATTGTTATGCAGCTATATTATACCCCTGCCCTACTTACAGGAACATTGAATTCAACCCAAGGATTTTAAAGTGTTTTGTGAATGCTGGCAGTATGAACATCATTACAGTTGTCCTGTAAAAGGAATTGGACATTGCTACCATAGAACACATTTCAAAATCACCAGGGAACTTTTTGGGAGGCCTGGGCATACTGTCAATTGTATAGGTTCATCTAATAGACTGTAAATTGATAAGACATAAGACCAAAGCAACTGGCTATAATCCTGTACCCACACTGTGCAATGCATATTAGAGGAAGCCTCTGAATTAATTTATATCTAAATAAGATTTTGGTGGAAAAAGAAGCCCCACAATCTTCATACACCAATTTCCAGTTATGTGCACTCTAAAAAAAATCTCAGGCAAGCTGCTCCAATTTCCAATGGCCTCATGGCCAAAAATTAAAGAATATATCTTTATCATAATAGGTTATAATCAAGTACTAGCATTGTTTTCCAAAATACACATGGGAATGTTAATATCCTAATTTAATAGATACTATATATATATATATATATCTAAAACACCATTTTCCAATAAAAATGTCATAAATACAAAGCTCTGTTAAAAACTATGAGACGATATTCAGGCAAATTCTCTGCATAGTTTAGTGTCATTTATGCTGTAGGCAAGACCTTTAGCATTACTGCTTGTGAAACACCAGACATGAGCAATTAGAATCCTTAGAAAATGTCATCTTGATGCTGCCTCTTACCGTTCCATCGAGCACAGCATTCATCTTTCAACTCACTTTAGAGGCTACTTCATAAGAAATATTTTCCAGAAATTTTGTGGGTAGAAGATAATATACAATAGTGACTCTATTAATATTTATAGTTCCAGGAAACTCGTGGTAGAAGAGGTTTCCAAATTAAGCCAAACGTCTCCTTGAACCAGGCATCAAGAACATCAGCAAAAAATGCTAATATGAACCCTTGCCAGTGGCACAGTCATGAATCTCCAGGCTTAGATTGAAGAGAATGAGCCCTTTTAGCATATTTAGGAATGTAAAGCTTTGCAGCAAGTTTAACACCAAAAGCCCTTTCTCCTTCCTATATGAATAAAGTCTTTCCTTTTGCAATTTATTTCTGGTTTTCAATCTGGGGAAGAACATCCCTGCAGTGTTTTTCTGAGCCTTCAGGAGCTGGAGGATTTAATTTTTATCACCAGCTCCAAACAGTGCCTGGCAGGATGCATCTGCAGTGACAAGCCCTCTATCAGAAAAACCTGGAGCACCCAAATTGTTCTTCGTATCTTCACTTTTGAGGGCCAGCTTTAATGTTAAAATAGAGTGCCACTTAAAAACTAAGTTGACGCTAACTTCCTCTGGGAATAGTTCATAGCTGCAGGTGTCCTTAAAAGGAATTCTTGATGCATTTTTACTAAATGACTCCCCTTAGAAGGTTTTACTCCAGGAGCCTAGCGTTTCTTCATCTCCTTTGACTCTGAGGGTAAGACAGGCTACTAAGGTGGACTGAGTGGGAAAAGGCAAAGAGATGAGTTAAAGTTCCCTGATTTTGATGAGATGAGCACTCTCACTATGCAGAGAAGGATGTAAAGAAACTGAAAACATTTTTGTGCACTATTTCCTCTGCAAGTTGATTAAACAATTTCCAGGGAAGTAGTTTTCTACTGAAAGATGCCAAGTCAATGAAATTTAAATGTGCCATGTAGTATTATTATAAAATGCTGACAAAAGTTATCATGCCATCTTGATACAGTTGCAACAATTTGTTTTTAAACACACAAAAACCAAATGTGCAGTTAATAGATTACATTTTCACTGTTATTTGTATTTAAATTTCTCATCCTAATCTAGGAAAAAAGTAAATATTGATAAATCCTGCCATTTTCAAAAAAACAAAAAAGAAAAAAATTCTGTTCTTTGATTAGCTCAGTTTAGTGTATCTCCATAAATGCATCACAAATTTGTTTGGTTTGCAAATAATCTCTCCTTGTGCCTTTTCTCATCCAATTCTTTGTAATCCCAATGGGTTCTTTTTCAAAAATACTCATTAGTCAAATGTTTTTTGCTAAATTTCATCCTGAGTTATCCTGCCTAGCCTAAAGGTTTCTGATTGTGCTTTCTGTGACAGTTATCCTCTCCTTTGCCTTTGAAATGTTCCATGAATGGTTCTTAACAAACAATTCTGTTGATAAAGTACAAGAAAAAGAAATCAAAGCGTCTCTCAGCAGTGGTACACCTCTGCAGGGCAAACAGGATTAAAGCACAGTGAAAATGTATTTGTGTCACTCAGATTAGAAGATGGGAATCTGCAAGTGCTCTTCACAAGATATTGTGAGAAAAGCCACCAGTTTAACATAGGTTCATTTTACAAAAGCACTGTACTCCAGGAGAAATAACTATCCCTCTAGAAGCAGGTTTTGAGATCTAGATGACTATCTTCTAGCTTGTGAAAGTTACTCTTATACTAATAGGTTGCAATTTTTTAATAAGTAGAAGTACGAGAAAAAGGTAGAAGTACAGAAAAAAAGGAGAAATATGGATAAACAATTTCTATGAATAGACTTTACATTGATACTAAATACTATAAAGCCAGGTATTTCTGGAGTTCATAGCTGCCTTTTTGAAAAGCTTAATCAATATGAGGAAAAATGTAGGGCCATTATCTTTGAGATCTACTGAGCACTTTATCTGAGTGCTACTGGCAAAAAATTATATTGAATATGGCACCAGCATCTTTTTAGGTATAAAAATTTGAAATATGTTCCAAAAACAATACATTAATGAGGAAGAAACAGTCCAGTTGATTATCCTAGAAGGGCAATCTGAGTTTTTTAGCAAGCATCTCATTTCTTCATGTTGTTTAAAATCAGTAAGGAAGGCTTCATTTCATTGCCAGCTTTCCCACATCAGTCCTGGGACATCTGGACAGGTATCTGGTAACAAGCATGCTGAAAAGCTGAATTAGAACAATTCTAACCAATATTATTTCAGATAGATTATATCTTTATATAGCATTAAACTAGGAAAATAGCAAAACTGAATTATATTCACCCACAGTTTGACCCACTCTGATTTGTCTTCAGGTTTTAATTTTGTCTGATTTAATACATCTGATACCATCGACATATCACTGTTGAGCTACAGAAAAAGACAGTACACAGGCAGTATTTTAACTGACTCTGATATCAAGCCTAGGCTGTAAATCGGCTGCACCACAAGTTCCACAGAGAAAAGTCACTAAAATAAGTTGATGCTGAGGTAATGGTTAAGAAGCAGAGTATACCACTGGTACACTGTAAGGCCTGTTTTGTTCTGTATCTTCATCAGCAAATTTGATGGCTAGAGCACACCCTCAGCAGATCTCTAAGGAGGTTCAGTCTAGAAAGACCTAATAAACTTGGGGACTGAGCTGTGAGCAACCAAAATGTTAAAGGTTAATGGCTCAAACAATCAGCCATGTGCAAAAGCAGTGCATGCTTTGCTGATGGTATGCAAGGAAACAGCCCAGGTGCAGAGGGCAGGTGCAGCAGAGGATGACCCTGACAAGTAAACATTTGTTTAGCAACCAGCTGGTGTTGAGACAGATGAGCCAACAGGCAAATAAGATTCTGTGAGGTGGGATAGTGCTTGTTATTTTGCCAATATCTTCCCCTACACAACTGGCTCAGATATGAAAACTTTCACCCCCGTTTACACACAAGCCTGAGGGTGTTCATCCCTTCTGATGGTGCATAATTGGCTTAACTAGTGACCTGAGAGGTAGCTGTCATGTCATGGAAGGTGTCACAAATCAGAGACCCCCAGACTCATTTAGAGGGCTTTCCACCAGAGGACTGTGCATGATCCACAGTGCTGGATATTAAACTCACCCCTAGGGGTGATATCTGGGTTCCTATGTAGTCCGAGTATATATTAACACACTGAACTTTTCTTATCCTTTCTTCGTCTTTTATCTCCTATATTCTTATTCCTGAAATATAATGTAAGCCAGACTAAAAACTTCCATTTGATGCCTTAATAAGTGTCTTGATAAACTGAAGTTCACTAAGTTGAAGCTTATGAAGTACCTTACTTTGGATGCTGTTTTAATATTTTCCAAGTACCTTATTCTGTCTTAAATTTCTAAAGTTTGCAAGTAAAAGTTTGTTATTTAACCTCCTGAGAATTTTTTATTTTCTCCCATGTACCACCCAGAGTGAATCAAACAACCTTCCCCTAAACCCACTGAGCATATCAGGGTATAACATGAGCCAACACATGCCTCAAGAAGCTCAGCAAAAACCTCGAGAATGACACTGAGGATCAGGTGATCCAATCTGTCAGTGCAGCTGGAAGAGAGCTGGATGAGGAGCAGACCTGCTAAAATGGATCAGGGTATTTCAGTCTACACTAGGTGAAACATGAGCCAACTCTGTGCTGTCCCTAGCCACGCAGCAAACTGGCTGGACTGCATCAGGTGGAGCTTTCCTCTTTGCCGTGGAGACTGCAGTTGGAATTTTGTGTCTTGGTTTCAGCCTCTCTGTTAAAAAACAATGCTGAGGAATTTAAAAAGGGTGAAATAGGTTGCTCTCAGGATGTCTGGGGACTAGAGCTGCCCCTCAAAAGCTGTGTGCTAAAGCACACAGCTTAGTCTGGTGGAGAGAAGACTAAGTTTAATTTGCTAATAGCCTGCAACTGCATGAAAGAGTTAAAAGACAGTGGAACCAACCTCTTCCCAGCAATAGCAGAAATGTGTACAATAAAGGAAATGGCCAAGACCTTCAGCTTGATGGGTCCAAATGGCACAACAGGAAAAATTTCTTCATGAGGAGAATAGCACAGCACTGGAATGAGTGAATTTTGGAGATGACTTTTGAAGGATTTTCTTCCTTGGCTGGAGAAAATCATTGCTAAAATATGTTGAAAGCACATGCTCTGAAGTGGTTGAAGTAGATGATGCTTTGGGCAGTAGTTGAAGCAGACAGCCTGCAGAGGTCCATAACAACCAACACGTCTATGGCTGTGCCATCAGTTGCTGGTGGTCTGTCTGCAGCTCTTATCAAAGACACAGGGCTGGCTTAACCCAGTTCTCCTCCCTCTTTTCCAGCTGAAAGAACTGTCATAACAGACAACTCTTCTTTCATCTCTCAAGACTGATCTAATTTTTCCAACACTAACACCAACCTACTTTGGGAGCATGTGAGGCAACACTTGTGGAGTGCCTCAAAGCAGTCCTTGAAAAACTCCCAGTCAGCAAAACAACTGCACATCTATTTCTGCCACCTTCATTAATATGCTCTAGATTTAGTGAATTCTTGCTGATTTTAACAGGAGTGTTCATTGTAGATCTAGGGTAATAAGAAGGCCTTAATATAGATGGCCTCTATTTCCACCTCCAGCAAGAGTGAATGAAAGTTTTCACATATATAGCACTTAAATGTTGTAGTAAAGGCTGCTTCTGAAGCATTTATTTTAGAATAAAATTTGAAAGCATCTTTAGTTCTGTTCAGTTTTAATGTCCCCATTTCCCTGGGGCTTTCTTAGTGGTCATAAAAACATTCAAGAAAAACTGTTTCTTTTAAAGTTTCAGACTTCTCAAGCCTGATTTTTTTGGACACTTCTCTAGGAAAGCAAAGGGGGATTAATACACACTAAAGAGAAAATCTCTCTTCAAAATATAAAATAATTCCGGTTTTTAAAGTTTTCGTTTCTTTCACTTAGGGATGACATCAAAATACAGGAGTGAACACAGATGTTTCAGTTGCTACATCCTGAATTATTCTTTGTGGATGGAAATTTTACACAGTGTCTCTTGTTGCCGACATGAGACAAGGATATCATTCAGTCTTGTCATGATTGTCATTAATCAGAAAGTTATCCTCACACAGGATAATCCTACTTCATTCCATTTCAAAATTTCAAGCTCATGCTTGAAATCATGAAAAAGGCAACATTTATGCACAGCAATACATAATTGCTAATTTTTAGAAAAAAGAAGGGATATACCATAAGTTTTTCCCCCCTTTATTAATTCCTGTTTTTCATTATATGGGTTCTTTTCCTATATATCTGATCAAAAGTGGAAATACACAAAGTAAGCTATACCAATATTCCTTTTTCTTCCTGTTTTTAGAACTCATCTCCCTCCTTTGAGATATGAGAAACTGATGGCCTTACGTCGTATCAGCCAAGTGTCCACAAGGTTTTACCATACAGTGTTCCAAACCAAAATGAGGGGGAAAAGGTCCAGATAGTCACTATGCTTAAGCTTAGAAACACATCTCTGCTGTGGTTTAACCCCAGCCAGATACCATGCCCTGCACAGCTGCTTGCTCATTCTTCTACCAGCACATTGATGGAGAGAATAGGAAAAGGTGGAAAACACATGGGTTGAGATAAAGACGGTTTCATAGGGAAAGCAAAAGGTATGTATACAAGCAAAGCAAAACGTGGAATAAATTCCCTCTTTCCCATGGGCAGGCAGGTGTTCAGCCATCTCCAGGAGAGCATAGCCCCATCACATGTGACAGTGGCTTGGGAAGACAAACTCCATCACTCTAAATGTCACCCTTTCCCTCCTTCTTTGCCCCAGCTTTACATACTGAGCATGATCTCATATAGCCTGGAATATCCCTTTGGGTCACCTGTCCTGGCTGTGTCTCCTCCCAGTTTCCCATTCACCCCAACTTCCTCACCAGTGTGGCAGCATGGAAAGCAGCCTTGGTTTTGTTATTAAGCCTTAGTTTAGCCATAACAAAACCATTTCCATATTATCAGCTCCATGTCCAGCACAAATCCAAAACATGACTTAACCTACATTTACATTTAAAATCAGTTAAACTTAGTTTCATAAGAAATAAAGAATTTTAATGAACTAGACATCAGCTGGTCCAGTTCCTCAATTATTGAAAGTTTGAGCCCTTACTGTGTTCTACTATTTTCCTACTCCTCTTGAAAATATTACATGATTGGAAAATGCTATGCTTTTTCATTAAATATATCCCGAAAAGGTAAACTAGGACCTCAAAGTGTACTAATAGAATGTGCTGTTTTTAAAATTCCACTTGTTTCCATGAAAGTAGAATCATACTTTCCAATTTAAAAAACTCTAAATAATTACTTGCCCTGTTTTCAAAAGATAGAACAAAGTCAAAGAATTACAGCCACAAAGCATTCCTTTGCCCTCTGTAACATCTCTCAGTCCACTACAGCAAGCATCAAATGGACCCAGAGTCTGACATTCAGTGTCTCTTCTGGGCAGGGGAATTCAGAGTGTGGGAGGGAGCTTATGCTGTTACCATTCAGAAGCAGGGGGAACATTTGATCCAGCATTATTTCAGTTCTACAACTACCTTCTACTAAGCTTGGTGCATGGATGATAAAAGTTTTTTAATCTGTTTTTAATTCCTTTTTTTCTTGTTTTATTTTAAGCTATTTAAGTGAAAACTATTTAAAGTAATAAAGGCCCGCTGCTATTAGTACTACTCACTTGTTAGGCCAGTATTTCAAATGCCTGTTATATTCCTTTAATCTGTGATCACAATACTTCATGGAGTCTTGGTTGCTGAAACACCAGTTCATAATTATGATGTTCAATCAATATTATGGATTTTAAAAAGAAGAAGCTTTTCTTCTGTTCCTTATCTTGTAATCAGAGTAACAATCAATTTGTATATACAGATGTGCTCTTGGCTTTTGTGATGCATTACGTCTTCCTTTCAGTACCACATAGCAAATTGTCACAGGATCATTCCAGTTTCATTCAAGGTGCAAAAATAATGACCTCTTAAGGAAAAAAAAAAAATCCCAACCAAAAACCCCAACACTACCAACAAAAAAACCCCTAAACAAACAAAACACCCAATGAACAAAGCCAACATAAGAAGCAGTATATATCAAAGCTCAGCTTGGAACTGCACAAAACAGCTTTCAGCCCTGTTATACTGTGGAGGCAGATGTCTTGAGAAATGCAGACTTCAGGGAGCAGGTGGTAAAATATATATCTGCTGTTTGCTGTATTCATCTCACTTCTCTGAGAATGTATATCTTGTTCCAGAGCAGATTTGTATCTCCCCATGGGCAAAACACAGTCCTGTTGCACCTCAGGAAACCATGCTTCTCCTTTCCTGTCACCCACAGGTCCCTCTGCTCACCCTGCTCCTGTAGTAAGTCTTACACCTGTGAAGGTGTCCTGATCCAGAGATCGCTTCCACCAGTTTCTTTAATAGAAGTTGTATTTGCCGCATATATCCAGCTGAACATAAGAGCAGGCTCTATCTAATCAGAGGGGCCATCACTGTAACCAGGAAGGAAAGGCAAAATCTTCTGCCTTCATTTGGGTAGGAAAGAAGTGGGCAATGGACTGAGACTCTCTTCTGCCTAGCTAGGTGACAGATTCCTTTTGTCTCCCCAGTAAATTCACACCTTAAACTATCCCTTGTAAAATGGTACTTGAGATTCTAGTATAACACCTATTTTTCTGCTATTAATTCTGAGGTAGCACATGATAGTTAGGAAAATTAGGAAAGGGAGGTGATTCACGAAGGAAGCAACACAGGACAAGGACCCTGCAGGAGTTGTGCACCAAAGTCTAGATTCAGCTAAAAGTTTAGTCCAGTCTGACTAAAGAGAAGGTGAAATACAGCTCTATGAAAAGTATTGAAGAAACTTCTTTTCATCAATGATATAAATACTCCTCTGTCATACAGATACTTTTTAGGTAAATGTTATTAGGATTGCACTTATTTCTTTATCCTTGTTACCATCTGTGTGCTCACAAATCCAGAATGGTGCCATAAAAGAAGGATTTTAATACTGATTCAAACACAATTGGATGTGAAGATTATGAAGCAAAGTTCCCACATACATGGATTACACTTTCTCGTGGAACAGAAGGTAGCTACTTTTGAAACCCTGAAATAACTAGGCACACTCTACTGTATCTTGGGGTTTTGAAGTAATGAGGCAAATCTGTAATATTGCCCCTAAATAGAGGATAATACAGGACTCCTCAAATAAATGGGATTTTTGTGTAGGCAACTGAGTGGATAAAATATTTAGGAGTTGGAAGAAAAAGAAAGCTAAATAAGAAAGTCAGATGTATTTCAGAACTGGGGTAAGTATAAAAATGGATATGGGCATATGGAAGTGACTGAAATTCTCTAAGGAAAGGGTAATACTGTTAAAATAAATATTCTAAACTACTCTATATTTTTAGCACATTTGCAGTATATGCATCATACGGTTTCCAGTAATGCAGTGCTATTGCTTTACTCTCAAAGTTAAATTTTTTTCTAAAGAGATTTCAAGATACACCACTACCAGAAGTATTCCCTATCTCAGAAAATTAATAGAGACTTCTTTATTTGTATCAAAATAATTACTTGCAGTGTTTGCAATCAAAGGAGGATACCACCATGATAGAATAATAATGATAGGTAAAATAACTAAAGAGCTAAGAAAAATAAGTGGATTTTAATTTCTATTATTTTCACTGTGTCAGGCATCTAGCCATTAAAAACAGTTACCAAGTAGAAAAGGTAATCAATAGCAATGGTCCAAGGCATTATTAAATTTGTTGATATTGTTATTTTGAGACAGTTTTAGTAATGCTGGTAATAACTTCTCCATTTTATATTCACCTACTCTAGGCATTGTCTGTAAGAATGTAAAAGCTTTTCAAAAAGAGAGAGTAGGATTCCTAACTGTTTGGGAGGTGATGAGAGAAATGCCTAAAAGGTAACTTGACCGATCTAGTCCTTGTTTCTTCTTCCCCCACTCGATCCCACTTGGTGTTTTCTCCATTGAAGCTTTTAGCAAGTTCTCTGAACGGTGCATCTGGGACTGCTGGGAACAACTAATGCAGGCAAAGCTTCTGGCATGCCCTTCTGAGCATCGTTTGTCTGTCATCTGTGTAAGCAGGTTTTCCTTCTTTACTGATTCTTTATGGATGAATAGGAAAAGGATTTATTCCTTCAACTCAAGCAGCCTCAAAAGTATTTGGTGGAACCCTGACAAAGGGGGTTCCCCCGTTGTTCCCAATATGGCCTTACTTAAACCAGAGGTTTTGGATTCTGCCACGGAATTCCCCAGGTCTTTGTCTTTTCCTAATGTGCTTCCAGTGAACAGAGCTACTGTTCCAAGTCATTCCACATGTAGAGATGTGGATGTGGCCATAGGTAAATTTGGCCTTAAATGCTTTCCTGCCTGGGGAAAGCAAATAGAAGCAGCATGGCAATGCAAAGGCTTCTCTGATGAAGTCAAAGCACACAGGAGACAGTGATTTTGATCTCTAATGCCAGAATCCATCTATTCATGCAGTTGTATTTGTGAGGAGCTACTCCTGGTTTACACCTGTGACTAGTCTTAAAGCACATTCCAATCCAGGTACACAAACTGTGGGCCCCCTTCACCACTGTATTACTCTATTTTGACATCTGTATCTACCCACACCAAGAGACTAAGGTGAGCATTATGAGCAAATACACTAATTAGGCTCTGGGATGCTGACTTTGCATTCCCCCCTCATTTGTGGTTTTCGTAGAGAAAAAAAGACTGGTGAAGCTTGAGATTATCCAGCTCCTTAAAGTCTGAAGGGGTTTAGAAGATTCTGGTTCGGGCTGCCTATATTTTTGAATATTGGTTTTGTTTTGCTCATAATATGTGAAAAGTTTCTGAACTGGCAAATACAGATTTTTCCCACTATTTCCAATGTTATCCATATCCTTTCTACCCTAATCTTTCCCAGTCAAAGAAATAAGCTGCTATCACTGATCAGCTAGTATTTGAAAATTGGCTTTTAGTTTATAGTCTGGTTTTATATAACACTACTTTTTATGTCTTTGGTAATGCAAGTCCTTCCTCCTTCTCAGTAACTCCAGAGTTGAGTGAACCATGCAGTAAATAGCATTGTGATCACCCAAATATGTTACTGCCTGTTTGGAGAAATAGTTACCATAAGCACCCACTGAAAAATCACACTTCATTAAGTACATGTGTAATGCACTAAAGAAGATTATATAAACATGCACATTTAGTAAGGGACTTAAAAATCATCAGATGAAATGCATACAGAGACAGCCAAAATAATCATCTTCATCACAATAAAATTGTGCCTAAAACTGGCAGCCATGTATTAATCAAAAATCACCTGCTGCACAGAGCAAAAAGCACATCAAGTCCGTATTACCCAAATCATAACAGGGTAAAATGCAGTTAATTGCCTATTCTGTCCTTTGCTAAACTTATTTCTGTCACCCTCCAGGGTGGAACTTGTCCTTGTCCTGTCAGTCAGAGCTTTACAAAAGCATTTTGTTTGCACCTTACATTTCAGTGAGACAAGCTCAGAATGAACCTGCTGACCACACATTTATGCCCAAGGTAAAGAAAACAGACAGACTTCCTATTCACAAAGTCACTGTCCAAAGGTGTTCAGATCTTTCTGTTGCTCTTAGCTTCCTGCTGAAGAAAAGCAGTCATTTCTTTGAAGCCTAAGGAAAACATAAGGTGCATTTTGTCTGAGCTATCACTAAGATAAATATGATTAAATTATTTACCTGGCCACCAGAATTTAAGACATAAATCATAAGACAGCTTGGTTGACTTGTGATTAGCGAAGTATTATATTTATTTATACATATTTGTATCACTAAGAAATGTGCATGCCTTTGGGAGAGAAATCATTCTTGAGTTTAGTTACTCTTATTTATACTAATATATGCAGATTTAAAGAGTTTATGTGGCATTTAAAGATAAATTGCATCAGGTACTCCAGATGCTGGAAATAACTTACTTTGCCTGTCCTGCAGCATTACTATTTGTTTATCATTTCAAAGTTCACAAGGTAATGGCTTCATTATGCCTTCATCTAATTTCACAGAGAAATGACAATTCCTAGCTGCTGAGGTCATGGCCCATCAAAAATTATATCGTCTCTAATTTTATATCCGATCTCTGGTAGATCTTAATTTGCTTATCCCAGTTCTCATATATCGACTAAATTGCTGAATTCTATTAAAATCTCTACCAGCTGTCCAAGATTTAAGACTGAACTACTGAATTGAGACTTATTGAATTAAGACATTATTGCCAATGTGACCCAGTAAAACAATGATTAAAATATACAAGATTAATGTTCTTTTTAGTTTCCTGTACACCATTTGGATTCATTCTGAATATGGCTTTGTACAACATACATATGATATCTGATCACCCCAGTTACTATAGCAAAATGTCTCTAGATTTGTTTCCTTTATACAGTTACTGGCCTCAGCTGCAAGAGCTGTTGTAAGAAACAAAGGTAATACTAAAATTATTGTGCAAATTTCCATGGGTGGATAGTGCAGTATTTTTCAAGTTGCTTTTTCCTGTATAACGCTTCAAACTGAACCCTCTGAAACGTTATTCTGCAGTGCATACTGAAGATCATTCCCTCTGAAGAGTTACAGGTTGTACAGTATTGAGCTTCCTACTCTGATCTCCAAGTGTGCTCACATTCCAGATGTGATAAATGTGTGGCAGATACTCGGGTGACCAGTCAATCTCGGATCCATTTTTTCCATTTTGGCCACTGCTGCCATATTTCTGTTACTAGAGGAGAGAAGAAGCTTGCACAAGCAGCAAATGCAGTATATAATAAAACCCAGCTTAACAGTTATTGCTTGTGTCTGACAGATCATGAGGAAATGCACCATCTCCCCATTTCTCTTCTTCCTGCATCTTTGCTGAGTGAGACTGTGGGCCTTTAGGAGATCCCATTTGAATAGGTAACTTCCCAGAAGTAATATCTTACTCTGCTATCTTAGCACACTGCTAAGAGCTACACTTACCTGCTTCTCTTCCCACAGAATTCTGGTTTCTGACAGCAGCTGCATTTCCACCACCACTGGGTTACCATCAGGTAAGAGGACTATCAGCATAAGTTAAGGGGCAGTGATAGTTACTGCATCTTCTTTATTACCCACAAATCTCTAAATTTGCAAACAAATGTGTTGCAGTTAGATTTGTGGTCTCAGTGCCTGTTGGCCAGCGCCTCTGCTTCACCACTTCATCACAGCAAACCTAAGCTAAAGCATGTGTCTGAAAGATCATTTCCATTCTGAAGGGCAGGTTCCCAAGGTGACATGCAGTCTTATTTTCTACTAGGGCATGAAGGTAGCTTCTAAATGAAAGATGTAATAGAGAAAACAGATTTTTGAAGTATGCCCAGAAAGACTGATTCTTCACTGGAAGAAAGATTTAACTTCTCATTATCATTTTTCTTACATGGCAGAAATACACTCAAAGTCAAAGAATTTTGTAGCATTCATCACCAAAGGGAAAAAAAAAAGGACAAAATATGCTTACCAGCACCTCCCACAGTGCTGCTACCTGTGAATGCCTGAGACTCCAGAGATGATTAATCACCAGGCTTAAAGATCAGGTTATCATAAGCTGTTTTAGATATCCTTGGTACTTCATCATCAGTGTGGTATGGTTCAGCAGAGAGGAAGTCAGCATCAGAAAACAAACCCTGAGGTCACTTGCCTCTCATTGCCAGAGGTAGAATTTTGATTGCTTTTGTTCTTGTAAGTCATTTGGTAGTTTGTTCAAAGTCTAATAGTGCATCACTTTCTGTGACTTCACTTGTGTGTGTCTAGTGATAGCCTCAGAAGTACCCTGTTATGATGCTTCCCACTGGACTATTTTAAGAAAGTGAGGAAATCTTTCTGCATGCTGACTTGGGTGACCAGGAGGGAAAAATTACAAATCAGTAAAATATACTGCATATATATTCCAGCATACTGTATTGCTTATGCCTTCCTGTGTTGTCCCTCCAGCTCATATCAGGATGTTTGAAGTGTCCCCTAAGGACCTGAGCTTGTGAATATGACGCTGCTCCTACTTGTCTGTGAAGGGCTCCATCTGCTCTGTTGTCCTGGTCAGGTGGCCTGTAGCAGACACCACGATGTCACTGTCCCTGCCCTCCCTTTAGTCTTGACCCATAAGTTCTCAGTCAGCTCCTCATCCATACTCAGGTGGAGCTCCATGCACTCCAGCTGGTCATCAACATGGACACAGAGTGAAACTCTCTCCTCCTCCCCTTGACTGTCCTTCCTAAAGAACCTACATCCATCCATTCCAACACTCCTGTCCTAAGGGTCATCCCATCACATCTCAGCAATGCCAGTATCATCATTGCCCTGCAGGCATGTGCATGTCTCTAACAACTCTTCTTTATTTCCCATGCTGGGTGTGTTTGCTTTCATGAACACCAACTTCCAGGACAGCTAACAAGAGACTCATTCCATACAAGTATTTAATTAAAACTTAGTGTATATTGACCAGATTTTTTTTTTTTAAAAATCATAAACAAGTAATCATTTCTATCAGCAAATTCCTTAATGGAAAGCATTTTCCAGCTAGTTTGGACATACCGTTTCTGATGTCAAACTGTTCCATTTTGTCTGCTTGCTCTTCATGGTTCATAACTACTCCTAAGTTACGAGATGGTATTTTTACTTTCTGATTAAATGTATTTATATATTTATATTTTAAATATAGTTAAACAAAAGATGACAAAAGAAATAGCAAACACTGAATACCACATTTCTGGTAAGAACTCTTTGATGAAAAATCACCTACACTAAGGAATCATGAATCATTCAGAACTCATGAACACTTTCAAAAGTATCTGGCCATTCTTACAAGCAAACCAGCTGCAAAATGAAGGAAGCATATTTATTCAGATTGTCTTGATGAACACAGATTAATCCAGTATTTATTGTCCCATAAGGATCTTCCTCCTAACTGCCACAAAAAGTTTTGGACTATCTTTACTCTCATTCAGGCCCCAAACAATTACAAACAAACATGATGTTATGCCTAGCACAACATAATTATTCAGAATCTGCTTTTGGACGTGAATAATGTGTTCACAGGGATCCCCAGAAATATCCAATGTCTTTATTGAGGTGTTGAGTCTGTTCAGCAGCTACCTCAGCAAGCTACTAGTTACAATTTAAGCGGTGCTATTTACGTGGGTCATGGCTTGCAGGTTGATGAAAACACTTTTGATTGTGTTGGGAACTTAAAAGCACAGGCATGCAAATTCAGCATGTGTTGTCTCTTCCCTTCTTCACATTTCCCTTCCATTTCACATCATCTGGTTTTCCTTTTGCCCTTACAGTTCCTGGATTTGGAGAAGAGAACGTGTTCTTATAGAGACATTTTTTTTCTTTCTCCAAAGTATTCCTTCTTTTGATAACATAGATTTTTCTGCCCTGAAATTCTGCTTTGGAAATCAGTGGTCATAAGAATACAAAAAACCCTAAGAAAACCCACATTGAGTTAGATAGCACCAGCCTCCAGTCATAAGCAAGGAAGAATTGAGGGAGGCACATAGCAACAATGACCCAGCATCCTCCCCTAACCTCAGGTGCTAACTGCTTTAAGGGCTTCCTGAAGCAGAGATAGTGCCTTAAATATTTAATAACCATAATTAGTGTTTCATCCAGCAGCATGCCCAATTCCTTTTCCAACTTTAAACTTTACTGTCTACTGCACTCCCTGGCAAGCTCAGCCACAGGCTTTGCCATGGGGCACATCTTTGGTATTAACCTGGTCCGTGCTGACTTTATTTGATGCCCTGTAGTCCTTGTGTACACAAACCTTTTATTCCTGTAAAAATATATGTATAAATTTTAATATATATATATGCATATACATGAAAAGCCCCCCAAAATAGTATCAGCTCAAAATTTACTGTCAATGAGATCATTATCATATCTTTATCCAAAGGTAAATAGGCTGGGCAGAGGTGATAGCAGGGCTCCAGCAGAGATCCTGCCTGCTGCTCTAACATGAGAGCTGTAATCATCACTTTCTAGCATCACTCATGCCTATGAGCAAGGACGGTCTCCATAACATCACCTGTCCCCTCAAAGCTATGGAATTCCAAACCTTGTTTAAAAGCTCTCGTTCTCTTATCTGCTCAGGAGAGGGCCAGGCTACCTCAGGTCCTCTCAGGAAGACTGTGGATGCCTGGCAGACTGAAAAGCTCTGCACAAGCAGAGGGCTCCTTGCAGAGCCACCCAAGCCCACTTACATACAGGCACAGATCCATCTGTCAAGCCCTCTGCCCAGCAAATCTGAATAGGACCAGATCCTGCACTGCCATTGCAGTTTAAAGCATCAGCTATGAAGTAGTCCAGATACTAAAAAGACTTTTCTAGGACTGTGCAACTGAGAAAGCAAAAGCTATGCACAAGGTTCTCATTTGTCACAGCCTAAATATATGCCAAATTTTCAGGTCTCAGTCAGCATACCCCTCCCATGCTTGAAGACTCCCAGATATTTTCTGAAAATATAAAGTATCAATTAAGGGTATTCAGCTTCAGATCTGAAATTAAAAATTTCCAAGGCTAAGTTTTTCAAAATCTGTAAAGTAACATTTTTGAAATTAAAAATCTCACAAAAAACCTAGAGCTGTGTGCAGCAAATCCAGGATGCTGTAAATGGCCAAAGCCAGATATTCTACCACAAGAGAGCCAGTAACCATCTGATTAGGCTACAACAAAGGCCTTGGCATTTGCCCCATTTCTGAACTGGGGAGGAGACTTTAACCAGCACTTATATAGCAGCCAGCACATTGCCTGCTCTGTGAACAGAATCTCTGTTGCTGACAATTGCTTCTCATGAGATATTATGAAGATTTTCCTCAAAAGACAGCAAGTGGGCTGAGACTGAATAAAAAAAGCCAAGGTAATAACTTGCACTTGCATAAAGTCACTCAGGCTTAAATACTCTTTATTCTTGGGGGGAACAAACCCGACCACTTTTCTGTGTGTGTTTTAACGAGCAAGACATCAGAAGAAGATACTCCTAAATAAACGCATGCCAGACTTTTATGTTGAATATCAAATATAGCAGTTCCCACTATGTGTACATTGTGTAATGATGCAGAAAAGGTGTCAAGGGATGGAGAGCCTCCCAAGCATTATTATGTCCCTGTGATGAAGAGACTCCTATTTAATTCCTCTGGGATCCTGCTGCTGGAAATACTGCTCTGATTAGGCCTGTTTACATGTTATCCATTTTCTGCAGCTTCAAAGAGGAATACATTTTGAAAGTGTATGATTAAAGCTATCCACTTTAACTTAGATGTTGATTCTATTTGTGATGTATGGCCTGCCATCGTTCTAAGGTACTTCCTGCTGAGATAAATTTGGAGGAAATGAGGATTTTATTCAGTTTGCCGTGGAGAGTTACAAATGCATGAAAAGCAATCTTTGCAGCTTAAACTATATGAACAGTGTGGCATTCTAATTCTATACAGTCATGTAGAATTTGTTTTTACATAAATTACACTTTATCTTGTTAACTACCATCATGTAAACAGCATCATTAGTATTCTGAAAGATTTTCCTGATAAGCTCTATCATATTGTGTTGGTTTTTCATGAGAAGTCACTATAATTTTAATTTCATATGGGAGTGCAACACTTGCTGCCATGTTACTATACTTGAACCAAGTTCTGCCACTACCTTACTAGTGGAAGCAGTTCCAGTAGCCCAGCTGAAAACGGCAAAGAAAGGATTTTGCACTTGGACAAATACCACTTTGGTCAGAAGGAAAGAATAACTAAATCTTTTACTGCCACCTCTGAAGTTAAAAGGTACTTTAGTGCCCAGGCATATGATTCTGACCTTTGGGGAAGGTGGAATCAGATAAATCAAAGGCATAAATTCAGGAGCTCTTCTCAGGCAATTTACATTAGCAAGGCCTGTCCCACTACAGAAGCCAGAAAATCCTTCTCTAGGTCTGCACAGAACTAATTGGTTTGCAGCAGGTTTAAGGCCTTTCTCATTTTGAGCAAATCTCTGACGTCTCATAAATCTAGGTTTACCATGTTTCTAAAGCTGCAGACCTCCCAATTTGTACTCTAATTATGTTTTGTTATTGTTATTATCAGCTTATTCTTGCTATGAATGTTTTTGTATCACTTGAAATTGATGCTAATACTCCCTGACATACAGCTTGACATGTATTAAGAATGCAGAAAATGAAATGACAGAACTAATTAAAAAACCATCTGTTCAGTTAATTTAGAGGTGTGCCAAAGAGTTCAAATGAGACTTGGTCAGCAGTAAATCACATCCACCTGTACCATTTGCTTAGCAGTTACTGTCCCTAGTCATGTTATTTCCTTAGAAACACTTCTACTATTCAATCCAGAGACTGCACACTGAGCAGTGGGAGCATGAAATCACAGCTATTACTCTTGAACAGAAATAGTACACGTAAAAATGTAGTATAAGCCTGCTAAATTAAAAAAGACATACAACAAAATGCTGTATATCATGTAGACTCACTCCATTAATTGTAATGACTGTGCCTCCAAGACATGGAACAATCACATCAGTATTACCTATAGAGATATTGCAGCTCTCTATCCAGGAAAAATTTCCCCCTTAATGTCAATGGGCTCTACTTTTCTCTCCTGTAAGCCCATCAAAGTTAATAGAGTTGTGCCAAGAATACATTTGGTCCCATCTTATTATGGCACACTGAACATGTTATCTTATTGCCTGGCTGCTGTGTTACTGCTTTACATACAGAAAACATAATAATTCAAAAAACGTTCAACTGGCAAGTGAGATCTTTTTTTTCTTTTTAAAAGAAAGGAAAATAAGCATGTTTCAGTCTGATGAGCAGCAGTCTGTTATGTGGCAGAACTATATTATTACAGATTACGTGTATTTCCTCTGCACCAAAGAAATTTTGCTAGAATAAGAAAAGTACCTATATGTAAAATAAGCTACTTGGCATTTTCTTTCTGCTCGTTCTGCAGTCAGCTTCTCTCCAGTATGTACCACTCAGATTTGCATCCCAGACTCCCGTGCACAGAGGGGCTCCCTTAGACAGTCACTTTGACTCTTGAAAGCTTCAACTGGTGGGCAACTCGAAAGAATTTGCAGTAGACAGCTCCAGTGGGAGACAAAGCAACAGCAGCCACCTGCTTGTAGCATGAATCTAATAAAACATCCATTAATAAACAACAAAATATCAGATAAAATTATACAAACTAATTATTTCTCACCAGAAAAAATTCTGCCATCTCCTGTGCTCAGCATTGTTTCAAGTCAGTATTCTTATTACTTTTTACTATCTCCTAATTTTGGTTTACACAATGTCATTTTGGTATGCTTGGGAATTTTAACCATTTATAAGCAAATGAATGGTCAAGGGCAAAAACACTACAAGGTGCACAGAGCCCAAAAGGGGAGGTCCATCAGAACTGGGATATCAGTGTGCCAGGTTCCATGGACAGGGATCTTGAACATTGCCTCCCTAAACATGGGCATTAGGAGGGATTTTCATGGATGCATTTCCATGCTTTTCTATGTTTCTACAATCAGGAGAATGAGCAGTGGGGAAGGGCAGAGCTGGCTGAGGGCTACGGTATCAATGTGGTCAGACAGAATCCAGAAGGTGTGAAGGGAGGGATAGGAGAACCCTTTTACTGAGGTCTGGGGGACCTTCATGACAGGCAAAAAAGGTTGGACAAACTAAAGAAGACAGAAGGATGAGAAGCAGGACACTAGCAAGGATCCTGAGTGAGTGAAAACTCACCTGCTGGCAGCCCTTCACCTGCAGTGAGAGTGTTTTTTCTCCTGGTTATTCCAAAGTCACTAAGGGGATCATATCTTTCCAGCTACATTAAGCCTGCAAAAGTGTGATGGGTCATTCCATAAAGATGTGTATTAGGGAGAAGAGCGTTCATTTCAGAAGCATTCTCTGAGCAAGGTAGCAACATACCAGAAACGATATTTCGTGAATTTACTGGATATGTTCAAGTTATGTCTGGGACAGAAGGGAGCTGACTGTGCACAGGGGTGTAAGAGATAGTCTGGTAAGAAACTAGTATCAATCCCAGAATGTGGGACCTGATTAGCACTTTAGTTATTTTCTATTATCAACAGAAATAATAATTTATCATCCTTTTCAGTGACAGAAATTCACTGAGAGACAAAAAAACAAAATCTCACAACTGATTTATGTCTCACTAGAACAAATCTGAACTCCAGCAAGCAGCTGGAGGGTGGGGAGAGTCACTGTTATTGACTAACAAAGGCCAGGTTTACTAAAACTCTAGGTTTCAAAAACTGTGATGATCTGTCAGTCATCTGAAAAGTAGCATCTCATCTTGTTCTCTGTGTGTGATGTGACTTTTTTTGATTGAAAGGGACAGATTTACTAGATACTGCTTCCTTTGGGACCATAATGTTAGACAAACCTATGGGAACGATCTAAAGTAACAATTTCACCTTCAGTGTTTCTGGTCCAAGCCATGACTTCTATTATATAGTCAGATATCCTTAGGATTTCCACAGTAAAGGACATAAGGTTGGACCGTGGATAATCTTTTCTGGGCCTTTTCTTCACACTTTTGGGGTAGAGCTGACCCCAACCTGTTCTTAAAACACTCGCACCAAGACCCAGCTGCAAAAACATATGGCTGGCCTGTGGGATACTTCATTTGGAGCAGTCTTCACCCTAAGCACTAAAATTCAGAGAGGAGCTCTTTAACCATGAAGAAACAGGAAGAGCACAGAGTTTGCAATCTCAGTCCCCAGTGTGGAAGTCTCCTGGCACCTGACCAGTGAATTTGAGCTTAGCTTGACCAGAAAAAAGGAGACTAATTCTCTTTTGGGTGGTGGGGTAGAGCCAGTCTCCTGGCATCTGACCAGTGAATTTGAGCTTTTCTCAAAATGAGAGAGACCAAGTTACCAGGGTCTTGCTGGAACACTGTAGCCAGATGATTGAGGTGTAAATAGATATTTGTCTTAGATTCATATCCCAAACAGAGGATAAAAAGCAGAGCAGCACAGGAGATTGCTCTTCTGTCTTGTGAATGAACACTTCACCTGGGAGCCCTTGCTGGGCTTTGTGCAAGGCTCATGTCAGCAGCTGGGTTCCCACTCAAACCTCAGAGGTCCTCAGCAGTCTACTTGGGGATCTTCATTTAACTGATGAGGTGTTTGGTGTTTAAGTCCAGTAGCAAATATGGAGAAATATGGGTACTTCAGGAATTAGGTTGATTCCAGGCCTTGGAGTTGTAAGTAGTGGTAGCTACTAGCCTGGCTCTAAAGCCTTGTTCAGACAAGTAGGATGAGTAAAATAATTTCATGCTTTAGAAGGAAAACTAGTAGAGGTATAAGGACAAAGTGAAAACTCCATCTACAAAAGAGATGATGGGATAGCTCAGTCAAGACTTAAGTGAGGATCACTGAGCTTTATTATGAATTCAGTTATATTTCTATATTATCACCTTCCAAAAAAAATTCTCCATCCTTAAAAAATTACAATCATTAAACAATAGGATGCTTTCCCACAATTTCCCCACATTTTTGTCATTTCCTTAACTCTAGAAAAACACTTGCACTATGATGGAGCTTTAGTGTCTATTTTCCCCTTGAGGAAATTAGCATGCCGTTACAATTTATGTTAATATTTGTTTCAATAACCAAATATTTGCTGGCTTGTTTTTTTTTCTTTTAAAATCTAGGATAAATTAACTCTAATCAAATCAATAGCACAGGTTCTGAATCGAAATCAATAGTACGGGTACTGAATTGTTTTGTAACTTTCAGATCACTTCCATGATAACTTTTGTAATATAGAAATTGTGTGAAATACCACAGGCAAAGTTGTGAAGCTGAAGGGCTGCAGTTATACCAGCTCCAGTTTCCATACTCCTTGGGCTCACAGCATTGTTCAGGGAATCATTGTCTGACAAAACTTGAACATTTCCTTCATGCAACACCAACATCCATGCTCACTGCTAGGAACAGACTCCTTTGAGTAAGCCTATTCTCCAGGATGGAGTTCCCAAGAATTTAGGTCTATCCTCTGCAGCCACAGTCAGGTCAAGGCTATCCACACCCACTGCCCCATCTGATCTTAAATGTCAGTTTCAAGGCCTTCCCGGTTTGCATACCAAGACCATTGAATTCTGACACTGTTTGAAACCCACTTAGAGAAGCCCCAAGACTGAAGAAGCCAGAACCACTATAACTTTAGCCTAAACACTTTTATCTATCAATATATTTATACTGTAAAGTTAAAAAAAATTACTGTTATAAAATGTAAGATCCAATTTTACATTTACTGTCCGTAACATATTCATAGCAGCAAATAGGTTGTTTTATTCATTTATGCAACATTTTACCTAATGAGCTAAAACTTACTGACTCATTTTATTTTACTGAATGAAAATATTCATATGCAACAAGACTCATTTTGTTAAAAGGGTAAGCCTGGTAACCAAGATTCACTGAGCCAAGAACTAAAGGCTGTGTGTGCAGCAGTGTAATGCATCATTTGGTCAATGGATATATGATCAAAGCAAATTACCTATCATGAAGATAGCAAAGAGTGGTGAGGCAGGAAAAACAGTGTTGCATATTCTAATGTATATTTTCTTATATTTATTTTCTGGCAGCCAGATTCCTATATATATATATAGGAATATATAATGTAGATTGAATTACAACCAGAAAGCTTTAATTTCCTGATCTCAAATTCTCCCTCCAATTCCAAAAAAAAGCATAATGAAAAATTCAGAAGGACAAAGAAGGAAAAAGATGCTGAAAGACCAGAAAACATGCCATTCAGTCAAAGACCTCTATCAGTTTATACTATCAAAAAGTAGCATAAGACATGGCTTCATAACCATCTTATCTCCTTTGCAGAGAAAAACTAAGGTTTACATGGTGGTTCTGCCAATACCTGGAAGATAGTACTTAAATTTATATTTGAACTAAGATGTTTGAAAATTGGTCAACTATTGGAACAAGTTTCAAGGAGACATGACTTTCCCCTTCTCTTTTATCACTGTCAGGCAGAATATGGCTGCTCAGGGCAAATGCCTGGAGAGAGTGCAGTGCCCACCACCTCTGAGGAGCACAAAGGCCACCCCCTGACACACTGACTGCTGCTGCTCTAAAGCACACCTCAGCTCACCTACTACCATTTCCAAGCATGGGTAGAACAAGCTCCAGCCTGCTGCTCAACAAAGCACGTGTGTATCTTCCATCAAACACAAGTTACTCAGCTCGGTACAGCTGAAGGAAACCAGACAAAAGGTAACACGGATACTCAGAGGTCAGGCAGATGGGTTTCCTGCCAGCCTCAGTGCACAGCCTATAGCTGCAATATCCTAGCTCCTTCACAGCACTGTGCCCTCTGGTACAGACAAATTTGTCACCCACCACTTCCACACTGGCTGCAAAACCCTTGAGTATCTCCCCCAAAGTCATAATGCCTAAACAAAGTATTTGCAAAAACATATTCTAATCCCAGTGCAGAGAAGTCAACCCTAAAAGCACAATGTCATAATTATGATACAGAAACACTAAACATGCAGAGAAGAGGAGCAAGCCAATTCCTTGGGACTCATCTGCTGAGATTTTTCCTCTGGGTAAGTTTCTGCTCCATAGACTATTTAAGTGGAAACTGGCTTATTTCCAGAACCTGACTGCAAACGTAAATTTTATTTTTTATTTAAAAATGATGGAAGATTAAAAGTTGAGAACAGTCTGCCAGACCCATGAGAAATGGAAGTTTGTTATAATTGCTGACTTGGAGAGCTAAAATATAGAGAAATTGAAGTCTAAATTGGGGGCTTTCTCAATTCACTATGATGCAAAAAAGGCAGTTCATTTACTGTGCTAAAGATACATTCAGCTGTCTCAGTTGCAGTTTGAGCTTTGCCAAAGCCCAGAATAAACCTCAGTAACTATAGACAGGTACTGTTTTGCATTACCCCATAACCCTTGGGTTCCAGGATTTAATATGATGGAAGAGGAAGACAAAAAAAAAAAAAAAATCTGAAATCTTGCTTTCATCTGAGACTACTTTAAGTTTTGACAAGACACTTTAAACAAAAACATGGGTCCTAAGCTAGGCTCCCAGGCCCGTTTTTTCTAAATAGTACTTTATATGTTTAAAGAGTTCGTAAGATTCAGACAAAGTCTGCCTAAATTATTCTGGGATCCTCAGTCAACTGACTCCAGGGAAACATAGCCTATCGTTCTTTACTCCCATTGTGGTAATTTTTAAGCTTGCATTAATTTTACACTATTTAAAAATATATATCCTCAGTGCTCTTATTGTTAAATATTTAGCCCAGCTGAATATTTTCTTAGACAGATCATTGATCATTTTACAGTACTGAAAGAGAAATTAACAACATCAAATTGTAGCCCCAAACAATTTATCTATTTGAATAACTGATCATAATCAAGCATAGTACAGAGGCAGAATTGTTCATCCCCATTTCATTGCTGCAAAAATGCATATTTTATTTTTGTCTTAGTGGCTATTTTCACAAAGAACCAATAAATTTTAACCAAGAATTCCCAAATATTAGACCACTGGACTTCTGCATACTCTCAGAATAGCCCATGGACCACTGTGCAGCCTCATCATCCAAATTATAATTTAGAAAAATATTTTTTTCTGTTCTGCAGAGTTCCATAAGCCATAAGCTGCTACCTCAGCCTGCTGGCTCTGTTAAGGAGACAGTCCTATAAGTAAGACAAGTAGCATTACTATTTTTGAACAACTTTCAGGGTTTTGTTCCAAAAAGAGAAAGAGAGAAGGTTTTCCTAGTACAGGGTATTTCTTCTTGGTTTGATGCTTCCTCACACTGGCCCCTTGTGCTCCTCTCCCTTATTTTTTTCTAGCCAGTAATAACACAGAAATAAAAGCTATACAGCAATTATTCCCTACTAAAAAGATAGGCCATGCAAAATCCTTGAGGTACTCTTCAGATACCTCCCCCACTCTTTTTTTCTCTTGCCAATTATGATGTACTTAAGATTAAAGTGTGATTTTTTTCTTTGAAGAAGAGATGAATGTGTTTTCCCACTTTACTAATTACAACATGATATATGAGGCAGAAAGCTTTGCAAAAGGTAGCACAGCATGCAAGCACAGATGAATAATAATTAGGCTTGCATGTTTTAGAAATTAAGATTTTATTAGAAGGCTGTTATTTGAAAGTTTTAGTGCTATGTGTAAGTGCAGTTACTATAAGTGTTTTTTTTTTTTAAATCCAATCAACCAAGTACTGCTTATAATGTAGGGGCATCTACTAACTCTCAGTAAATTCAAAGACTTGCACTGACTTCAAAGGGAGTTTACTCAAGCCCTAGAAAAAGGATTTGTAAAAGTGATTAGTGTCAGGGCTTTGTTTTAGAGCTAAATTTTAACTAACCAGAAAAAATGTTTTTATTATAAAGATTTAATATATATCTGGGAATAAGAATTTCTCTCCCAGTTACTGTAAGACACCCAACAATGAAGGAGAAAGGATGGTCCTATTGCTTTGTTACAACCCATGGTTTCTTCATTGTTGAAAAGTTTGTGCTGCCATTCAGAGAGACAACATAAAAGAACAGCATTTGTGTTACCAAAGGGTATCCCTAGAGACATGCTGGGAGAGAAGCTCTGGAAACATGACTAAAAAATTATGCAACCCCCTCTTTTCCAGCAGCATATAAGACAACGTGTATCCTTAGCTTCACTCATCTAACACTAAATGAGAACTCAGAAAACTGGCCCCAAGTGAAATTACCTTTATTCATACACATAGTATTTCCTTGAATTATGAAGCTACTCAGCATGGCAGATGACACCAAGCAGGAACACTGCCCCCTTGGTTTGGCTGTGCCAATCTGAATTGCCCTTCTGGCTTTAAGTGGCCAATTCTCTAAATGCATTATTTCATCCAACTGGAGTTAGATATTCCTCAGTGATTAACAGAATCATCACTGTATTTATTTCAGGCATCTCTGCATCTCTTTTCACTGCATCTCTTGCCTTTCCATTCTCCTTCAGTGTTGTATAGATACAGCCAAACCCTCAGTATTATTTTAATCCCTTTACCCTGCACACAGATCAGTATCCACAGGGAAACGTGCAGGTCTACATAAAGATCAGAGTGTCCACCAACACTGAGTAAACTTTATAACTAGGGACTCCAATATTTATTGCTTTAGGCCAAGCCTACCTTTTAGAATTACAGAAGCAGTTGCTTGGCTGTTTCTTAACCAATAGACATCTAGAAACAGAAAAGATACTAAAATTGGTGCAAAAAAAAAAAAAAAAGAGCAACCAAGACAGCATTTGTGATTGTGGAATCATAGTAATAGTCACAAATTATGATTTATGGGTGCAGTCAGTGAAACTTAAATTGCTAGTATGGACATATTCATTTTGCAACCTATGGAAGAAACTCCTGCAATCCTTTTACACCAATCCAACCAAAAACTAAGGTCAGGCACCAACACTGGTGTAACCATGGCAGCACAGAATACAGAAAGTTCTTTGCAGATCACACTGAACCCTGGGATGAGACTCGCAGTGTTACAGGCATACACCCTAGTTTAAATCTACACATGGGCACACAGCACCTTTCACAAGCAGCTGGCAATATACAAAAAAGTGTCATTTTAACAATGTTTTATGTATTCTGTGAATATTTCCAACTGTTTAGGGCCTTAAGCATCAAAAAAAGTCTGGACATAAATAATAATAAGAATTTAATTAAAAAACAAAAACAAAACAATGCAGCACAAGCAATAGATTTGTGCTTAAATTTCTAATTTCAAATCCAAATTTAAGCCTTCTCAGATTCTGGTGGTGTTTTGCTCTGGGATATGGTTCAGCTTTAATGACCCAGAAGTGAGACCTGGTGGGGCTGAGCAGAGACCTGGACCCACATTGTGAGAGGAACTGTACACCTGTGAACACCAAGGAGTGGGCAGGGTAAAACACTTGGGGCTGAAACCAAAAATGAAAATGATGCCCATAGCTTTCCATATGGTTTTGTTGTAAAACCAGGTCAGCATGGTAGTACCTAAATGTATTTCTTCCTCAGAAGAGCTCCTGAAACAGAATGACACTGACAATTCTGCTGACATATAAGACCTTTCTATTCCACCACCACCCCCTGCTTCTTTACAAGGAGATGTTTAACTATATTGGCAATCAAGGGCTTGTCTGTATCTCCTTGCAGTAGGTTAGCTATTGATTTTAACTGCTTAAAGTTTAACAGAGCTTTAGTAAATTTCATATTGATCTATTAAACTTAATCATGATTGGTTTTATGGGTTCTGTTAAAACATATAGTGGCCAGGTGTCCCAGTCAATACCTATATACTCTTTTCAATTAACTCACTTCAAGGGGGAAAAAAAAAAGTCTATGGAACATATCACTGGTTATTTATTTTGTTAGTCCATGTCTCGACTGCTTATGCAACTGACCAAATCAATTTTTAAAACAATGTAACACAGATGCAAACTATCATTGAAATTCAGGAGGAGTATTCTAGTATTAACTGCTTAAGATTGCACTAAACATACAAAGCAATACAAACACCAATAATCTGTTTTAGTTGATGCTCAGTTTCATTTTCTCATAAGATTATGGTATACACTTGTGTTTGCACTGCATTGTGGACCCTTCATAAAAAGACTTCTAAGCTTACCAAGAGGATCAAAAGGAATTAAAAGATGGTGTTACACCATGCAGCAGCTCTGCCAATAACAGGAAAGAGAACATTTTCTCAATGTATAAAATGTCTGCGTGGCATGAGGGAAAGGAATCTTAATTCTTAAAGACTCAATGCCAAAGTTTTTTGGTTTTTTTTAAGATACCACTAGTTTTCACTGAAAATATTCTACTTTTTAAAAAGACTGGGAAAAAAACCCATCCTTTTCTCTCATTCAGGACCATACAGTATTGTCAAAGATTCTTTTTTTTGGGGTTTATTTCAACCAGAGAGTGTGGCCTGCCAGTTTCACATCAAGCTTATCACAGCTGGTACAAATCATTCCTGTCCATCACAGCTGCAGTATACTTCCGTCATCCTCTGAAATTTAGAGAGAATGCTTTAATCATTTTACTAGCTTGTGCTGCTGTTCTGACAGTGCAGAACTATTAAAAAAAAGTTCTAAAACTAGGTCAGATGTATCATTGGCATAATCAGTTTGTTTAAAACCTGTTTTTATTCTACTTTGCAGTTTTGGAAAGTGCTAATGGTGCATACTTCAAAATTCATATTTAAGAAGAAACTCCTTTGTCTTTTTCTCATTTCCTTCTTCCAGATTATAAATGTTTTGGGTTCCATGGTGCAAATTGCCATAGGCTGCTTCATAATTGGATACCACTTCTATTCGGAAGCATTACTTGGACAATTGCAGTGAAGAAAATCTAACATAATCCTAACCTATTTTAAAATAGCTAGTTTCCAGAAGAGTATTGTAGTCATAGGTAAAGTGGTCAGTACATTTAATTTACTGTTTTCTATATTTGAAATTTATTTAAAACACAGTTTATCTCTTCAACTTTTGAGAGTGACATTTTTAACCACATGAGTAAAACAAATCCAATTTTAAAACTACAACTCATTTTGCAAGGGAGAGAGATGTCAATTTAGTTTATAAGCCTTGAGGCAAACTTTACCCCTGTTAAAACACAGAAAGAGTACTTGCTTAAGTTGCATGAAAAAGTTTGTGCTGCCAGCACAAGGAATAAGCTATCATGGAACATCCATTTCTTCACTAAGTCAAGGAAAGAAGAAAGTGCAGAAAAGCCACAGACCAGACAGTTAACCCTCTAAAACAGTGGTTTAGCAGAGATGTCTCCCCACCTTCCCCCTTTTTATTTTAAAGGAGGAGTTCCTAGGTTTTGATTGTGAATACATCAGACACATGTTCCAGTTAATCCATTTGGTTTGATTTCTATAGTTAAAAAATGGACAAAAGTGCTAGAAGTCTTATTTCTATAAGGGTACTATTAGACATTTAATTCCTGGGTTTTATTATATTTTGTGCACATTTTATAATATCTGTTCTTCAGCTGGCTTTCTCAGATGTTGTGTGATTCTTTAATGTTCATTTAATTAGGAGTTTAAATGAACAAAATTATAGAAGTTGCATTCCTCCATGCTTCCTATAGAGAGAAGTTTACCATACTGCACAGATCAGAAAGCCATAAAGGCCAACTGACAGGATAGGCACCATCATACAAAGCTCTTGTCTACCAAGTTCTTTTTACTTTCTTCTGGAAGTGAAAACTCAGTTCTCTCATCACCACCTAAGGAGTTCAGAAGGGTGTAGGTTTTCCCATAACTTCAACACCACTCTCAAAATGACCTAAAAATGTGAAAATTGCTTGCCTGAGAAGGACTAAAGTTTTCCATATAAGATCTAGGAAGCAATAAAATATCACTGTATTAATTCCTGTTAATGTAGCACACCCATTATTAATGCAACATAACCTGCTGATTTCATGGTAATGGTTCTTTCAGTTTGATTTTCCAGATTTTAGAAGTAAAACATTTTTTTCTATGTGTATGAAAAGTTTTAAATTAGCATTCCTAAATAGAGAGGGAAAATAAAAGGGACAGCAGCAGGGAAATAAAAGGGACAAGTGAATTCCTCAAGAGGAAGACAAAGCAAAATAGAGTTGACTATTATGGGGAAAAGGACACGGTATTTTGTAGGTTTCAACTCCAAAAGAAGAAAAATATATCTAATTTAGAAAGCCTCTATGGGAACCAGGTATGAAGGATGTGAACTGGCCATTGTGGAAAGGGCCTTGAATATTACAGCTATGGCATACTATTTATGTCGTTTTCAAACCCAAACCCAAAACTCCCAAAGCTTGTGAAACATGCATGTTATGTTTTTTTAAAGAAAACCAACCAAACAAGTAGCCTCTCATGATAAACCTATCAAGATCACAGAAGTTCCTCTAGGAAATACAGGACAGACTAAAGAAGTTTCTAAGGAAAGAGACCAGAGAAATGTTAATGAATGATTCCTTTGACAAAATCTAGTTCTAAAACCATTTTAGACAAAGGTAGTCACAGGGCCACAATAAATATGAGATGGAGGATGTGTAATGGATGACTCAAAAATTTTAAGCCAGGCTGAGACTCCAACTCACAAGGGAAACCATACTGCTGGCACAAGAAAAATTACTGTCAGTAGCAGAAAAGGGTATTTGAAGACTCATTGATAAGCTGTTGAGAATAAACTATTCAATTATCAGGGTTTCTCTTTTCACCTACTCTTTTCATGGCTAGATAACTTGTGAATACAAATCAACAGATATGCATTTCTTGATTTTAAAAAAGTGACAATAAGCTTATGCCCTATTTTCCACCTCCTTTCACCTGTTCTGATCCCATCATAAAAAACCATCACATGCTCTTTTTAATGGCACAACCAATTCCAGGAATCAAAATTCTTTACTCAGAACTGAGACAAGATCAGGTATATTTTCTCTTACAGTTTAAATTTTAAAGGGTTTTGAAGACATCCAGATGGAAGATCAGGCATATAAATTGGATGATCTTTGGCCTATTTCAGAACACAATGACTCAGTCTATCATAGAGCAACTCTCCAGATTATTTATTGGGATGCTTGTCTCCTAACAAAAACGTCAGCAAGCTTCTACAATTGCATTAAGTTCAGCTGAAAAGAAGTTATAGGTTGTCCTGAGCAAAAAGGCAGCTGAATTCTGCTCTACATTTAGCAACAGTGAGCCACAAAAAAAAATAAAAAATCTCATCTATGTGTCCTAAAAGGGAATAAAATACTTTAGCCACTCTTAATGCAGATTAAAATCTTTAAGGAGACATTACTTAGAGCAAATGCAATTGACATGCTTGTTATCTAGGGTGGCATCTGCTGAGTCCCTTCTGAAGGGTAGTGCCACCTCTCCCAAAGAAGACATGCCAGCCTTCGAGTGCCCCAATCCTGTCAAGCTCTCTGGCAGCTAGGCAGCCTCACCAGCAGAGCAGGTGCCACCAGCCTGGCAAGTGTGGAGCATGGGACAGGAGCTCTGTGGCTGTGCACCCACCAGGGCTGCATCCCCTGCCTGGAAAGGCTGAGCCCAAGGGAGCCTTGCTACGAGGTACAATCCACCCCTGCAGCCTGGCACCACCTCTGATACTATTCCAAGGTCTCCATCACACACACACACCACTAAAAAGATGATATGAGACTGTTGAAGTATTGGGTTATGTGTCAAATATGCACATTAAATACTCAACAATAAATAAAAGAAATCCTTAATCACCAGAACACAGAAACCTCACAACCTATTCCCTAATAAACCAGGTGAATATTATTTAGAATTTATTTTTTTTACAGTATGAAAATCCACACGAAAAAACAGGCAAGTAGAAATATCACCTGCAAATCCCTGACATGCTGTGGAGAAACTCTCGGTACTATGAGTAGCTCATATTGTACCACCCAAATAAACTGAGTCATCCTCTCTCTAGACACTTTTATCTAATTCAGCCTGCATGATTTGACCTCGGAGTTCATAAAAGTACATTGGAAAAAGAAAATATCTCAGCCTATAAACCCAAAAGAAAATTTCTGAGAGCTTTGAAGAGAAAATACCTTTTTCTCTCTGGAGAAGAGATAAAATAGCTGGTCTGAGTCTTGTGTTTGCACACAATTGCTACCACACTAAATTTTTGCCTTACTTATAGATGTAGAGCTACAGGTATGCAGCATGTTTTACCAGCAATTAACTAGATGTGCTGAATACTGCAGCACTGAACTCTGATATAGCATTAGGTACAAGATGGTGGAACACCAAAAGGGTGGGAAGAGTGCTGGAGGAACAACAAGGCTGAGCACATGATGTACAACACCACAACTAAGATTCAAACCATCCATTTGCAAATTAAAAATGCTTTCTTGACACAAAATATTTACCTCTCTGTTAAACTTAAAAAATGGTTAAGCCTTTGCATAACCTTTAGCAGCTTGTTCTTAATCTCTGCAGCTGAAATACACAGCCACCTGATTAGGCAAAGCCACATTCATTCCCCTTCACCACAAATCTCAATATCACCTGTCTTGCTTCTGCTCTTTCCATCTTCATTCAAAAGGTCAAGAGGATTCAATGGAAAGGGGCCTATGCATCTTTGGAGCATTGACATTTTGTGATTCTCTTCTATCTTTACAGGATTTATTTTCCATTCTGTTGTAGCTGGCTGCTACTACACAGACCTGAATCACCAAATGTTTTATAACTCAGGGTTTGAAGCCTATGTAAAACAAAAAGCTAGACAGAAACTTATTTTCCGTATGGGCAAGAAAGGACACTGGGACAGCGTTATACAGCATTCAAGATACATATGGCCTTTTGCTTCAACTTGACACAGGCCAGGCTTCTGCTTTTTCACAATGACATATAGAGATAAACCTCAGGGCTAGGAAGACTTTGTACTACTGAGCTAAAAGTTCACATCAGTTTAAATGAAAGCATAGCCCAGCTGGTTTACATTAGCTTTTTTTTTTTTTGTAAATAAGCTTTCAATGCACAAAGGTAACATTTTAAAAGATATCCGAAATCCTTTGAATAATTTATGCAAAAGCTATTAAACAGTTCCTCTGTTGGTGCGCTTCTAAGTTGTTACATGTATTTAGACGGCAGGATCACATTTTTATCCATATGTTTTGCTTCAATGTGAGCACATTTCTCTCTATTCCTCTTTTACAAAGTTTATCTGAAACTCAGAAGTGTGACAGCAATATAGAGCATAGGTCACATAGCTCAAGCAGAATCAGAAAACTTGAAGTCATGTATAAAGAACATCCTTTTCCTATAAATTCATCAAAGTCAGGCAACATTTAACATGGAAAAATATTTGGGAGAAGAATTATTACCTTATGAAGAAGGGCAGAATCCCAGCAGTAAACCACATATTATCCAGGTGGGCAGCTGGTGTGCTAAGGAAAGACAGAGCAGCGATTTCATCAAAGAACACAACTAGCAAAAAATGGAAAGGTAAAGGAGAACACCACCAGCATTTATAATGCTCTTTCAGGCATCTGCATTTTATAAAAGCTCAGAGGATGGTCAGGTGTGATCTATCAACAAGGCTGTCTGTAGTTAAACCCCATTAAGCAACTTCAGAAATTGCTATGGGTTCTGACCATTAACTGCTGCATGTTCTTTTTAAGTGTTTAGGAGTTTTCTATTTATCGGAATGTCACTGGTTCTTGCACACCTATAGAGAAAATATTCTAATATCTTAAGCCTTACAGATCTTAATTCTATGCTAACAGAGCTTGTGGCTTATATTAAGACAAAAGCTTAAGATAGGTTACTTATGAGGGTTATTGATGAGAACCTTTTGGTAGAAGACAGGGGTGTGGGTCATCCTCCTAAAGTGCAAGTTTGATTCAGTTCTCCTTAATTGATATTAAATAGATGAGGGTCTCTCATCTGACCTTGAGCTTCTGCAATGATAGCTATTATGCAGTCTTTCCTGAAAGTTTATTCTTTGTCAATTTTTCTTTGTACTGGAAAGTTTTCCCTAATATTGAAGTTACTTTTTCCCTCTCTGCTTGAAGCTTTGGTTTCTTATCTTCCTCTCTAAATTAATCCACCATGACTGTAACATGCTTAATGTAGAAATTATATTTTGATCAACTAATTTCCTGACCAGACATGCCCAAGTCTGATTTTTTTTCCTTGTACAATCTTATTTTACTATTTACTGATACTTTGCTATCTCTAAGTTGTATTCAATTTGTCTCTCTTTCAAAAAATGTGGCACCCATAATCAAGCAAGGAACTCTGTGGGAGCAGTGTGTTCTTACTCATAAAAGTGACAGTGTAGGGTAATATTACTATTGCCTTCATATTATGCTAACAAAGAATTCATGTATTGTTTTGATCCATTACCATCCTCACTGCTCAAACATCTTGTCACTGTATCTTATGGCTGATTGAAACTCAAAAGGTATCAAATATGCTCTTCAGGTAGAGCTGTCAAAGCAACTGGTTGTCAGGATTTGATTCTAGAGAGAGCACACTGTTTCTGTCTTGTAACTGAATTGAAAGGATGGTAGAAAAAATAAGGCAGTTCTTCAAGAACCATGAAGGTGTGGGAGGCCTGCTAGCTTAGGAAGGAAGTAGGAAAGAAAGCTGCAGAAGGAAGGGTAAAACCTGATGGAAAGAATAAAGTTTAAGGAAATCCAAGCCAGGTAAAAAAATAGAAATTTAATTTAGGACACAAGATGCAAATTATATGGGCTCTTCCCCAGAACTTTCATTCAAATATGCCTATATCCCTTCTCAATCATGTTTTATTTACATATATAAATAACATTATTCCTCTGGAGTTCAGAGTTCATATACTTGAAAATAAACCCCAAACATGGCATGGGAGACATCTGTGTTTATTTTCTCTCAATTTCTATATTTTGGGCTGCCCTATTATTGATATTAAATCCCAGTCCTGTAAACTCAACCAGCTTCTGTGGTTTCCAACCAAGGAAATTAAACTTGTGTGGAATAAATTGGGATGTTTGTTATATCCACAGAGTTTCCATTATCTTCAATTTATGTTCTCAGTGACACTGAGCAAAATTTATAGCTGCAACTAAGTCAATGAGTTTTGTTGACTTGTGCAATGTAGCCCAGCCCAAGCTGACTATTATGGGAATAAAGCAATTTTTATTTTTGCTGGTGAAGGTACCTAGATAGAGACTACAATGCAAAGATCTGCACTCAGATCAATGGAAGAGAGAGTACTTTAGGCTCCTATTTTTCCAAATAAAAATGCACTTAAAGATTTTATTTCACTTTCATTTTACTGTATCTTTCAGGTTGTATTTAAGTCATTCCCAAAACAGGTTAAACTCCATCTTGATGTGTATTCTTTCTGTATTCAGCTCTCATTCTGTTCTCCAACTTGGTATTTCAGTAAGATGCTGCTGAAATTGAGGCTGTGGGTTTTTCTCTCAGTGTTTTCTCTTCCACTTTGGTGTTGTTTAAATTGAGAGGAATGTATGCCTACTGCTGGTTCAAGACAGCTGGTATATTATTTTTGATGATGCTAAACAAGAAGAGAGTTAATTTTCTGTCATTTTTGCACTCTCTCTGCTGCACAGTGGATGTCAGAACATCTGGGCACTCTGCTCACTGCTCAGGTGTGCCAACATGAAGAGTCACACCTCAGATCTTTTGGCTATCCACCATGTATGTTTAGATAATAGAGTTTCCTGCAGGTAAAGTCAAAATAACAGACTGTCAGTGCCTGAAGATCCACCACCTCTTACAGTGTGAGCTCTCTGGGTCAGCAAGAAGAGGATTAGCAAGAGCAGCTCTTTTTAAAGTTTAAATTAAAGTTTATTGGAAATAATTTTTCCATAAAATTCCTGAAAGCCTCAACACAAGGGAGAGATTGAAACCTATGCTTTTATAGCTGCTTCTTATTAAGGATCATTTGTCATTGACCTGTTACCATGTCATAGATAATGCACTACAGAGAAATATTGTTTTTTATGGTGCTTTACTGTGGCTAAAGCTTTTGTATGTAATGCCAGTGTTTTACTGATATTACTCGACATGCTCAGATTAGAGACAGACTTTTAGGAACCACACCTATCATCCCATACCACCTTCTCAGTAATCATCAAACATCACAGCTTGTGCCGTTATAATTGAGACAGCTGTTTTTGTTTGCTTTCATTTTTTTTAAGGACTCCCTTTCCACAGGTAGCTCTGTCTGAGCAGTACTTTGCCAGGGCGATTAATACCCACTTTGGCCTGAACTGTTGCTCTGAGTTCAGCACACTGATGGGGCACTGAAGGCAGTTTTCAGGAATGACTGAGAACGTGATAGAGCTGGAAGTCACAGGGTTTTGTGAAAAAGTTTCTGCCTGAGAACATTCAAGCTGTAATTGTTTACACTGCAGGTTGGATCAGTTGAAAAATTTTCAGTGGCTTTTGGAAGAGATATGGATTTCCATGACTTTTTTAGAAATTTTGGAAACAGGGTTACAGCATGTTCCTATGGTTTTCATGGTCTTGAGGAGAGAATTTAGGAGTTATAAAAGAAAGAAGTTATTCCAACAACCCGACCTAGAAATTCTTTTAGGAAGCAACTCAGCTTCTAATTTGGAAGGTTAGGAGTTGAGCATGCCTATGCTCTTCTCAGAGAAAATCTTTTCACTGCTCCAGTGGGCTAAAAGATGTGTCAGAAATAAAAAATTGTGTTGAAACATGGGTGATATGGGCACTATTGATAAAGGGCTCATTGGAGCTCTGATGAAAACTTATTGCAGGTCTTTAATTCTATAATTGCCCTTTACACTCCCCTATTTAAGTCATATTCTCATGTAATAATATAATCATATATATAAGTAATATATTCTTTATAGACTATTGGAACAATCACAGTAATTTAGAAGAAAACACAGTGTGAGAACTGTAAGGTAGTGAGGGTGAGTCATTTACTACACATTCCCCTCCCCACATGGATATAGAAATGTTCTGCACTGGAGTATTTGGCACGTACAATTATGCTGTTTGCTCAAGTACACTCTGTCTTGCAGTTGCAACTGTTAAGCCATTTTTCTCTTGGTGGTTCCTTCAGTACATTTACCTTTCTCTATAAACTGTGTGTGGTGTCAGGCTTGCAGCCATAGACACTCTTTTCCTCCTTAAAATATTCTGGTCAGAATTTTTAAGATATCTTTAGGGTTGGGCCCCCAATATGAGAAACAAGGAGAACCGCATACCTCACTTTCTTAAAGACACTTGAAAATTCCATTCTTCCCTCATGCAAGGCCAGGACTAAAAGGATAAAGAACATATACTTTCAGGCCATCATCTTGCAAGAATTTCTTTATACAAGGTGAATTAAATATGTGCAGAAGCATTTGTAGTATGTGGATTTAAATGCAAATAGATTTGATTGGAAAAAGACCTTTACATTTGCAAGGAAATGCCATTTTAAGGGAACATTTTAATACACTGGTGTGCCTGGGATTCCCAGATTTTTAGCAATGGAAAAGCCAAACTTTTCAGCTTCGGTATAGCTTTGGATTAGTAAGCAGGTCCTGGGCACACATTGTATTTTATATACCCTATACAGTTTCCTCTTTATTAATCCAGCATGCAAGGCTTTCATTTCTTACTGAGGCCCATTTTTTTATTTCTTGCAGATTTTAAAATCTGTCGTGTTGGCACTTCACTTCTTGGAGACCACTGGTGTCATTTTCTCCAAATTGTTAGCGTAAACAGTCTGTAACTTGAGTAAGCCAAATGTGGGTGTATTAATCTTCCTAGTGCCAGCTAAGCAAGCCTGGCAAGGCACAGTTTAATTCCAATATCAGAAGAGCAGTAAATAATAATCACTTTTTCCCCCCTTTTCAGTGCTGAAATACCCAGATCCTTGTAAGTATATTTGACTCTTGTAAGTTAAAAGATGAATAGAAGATGAAGGAAATTCTTTTTATAATCGTATACAGGAGCAAGGATGAGCAAGTTAGGATAGGAAAAGATCAGTGTGGAATATTTTAAATAGTGGTCAAAAAGTAGAATGGCATATACAGACAGTTGTCATCATCAGTGTTAGTTAAAAGCTAACTCCACCACATTAAATAAAAGAAAGCATGACTTCATGAGTGTTTTGCAAGGTTAATAAGTTGAAATCTGGCTACTGTTAGACATAATTCAAGATATCTGCCACTCTCCTTGGTGAGAAGCCTGTCTCACAAGCCACTGCATCAATGCACTGCTTCAGCATATGGCTGCCTTGTGAGACATCCTCCTGTACAGTGACCATGGGGTAGTCCAGGTCAGCTTCCTGCAGGACGCTTAAGCCTGGCTTTCAGGACGGAGGGTGTAATTCAAGCCTCAGAGCTTTCCCCGTGTTAGCAGAAGGTGTGGTGACAGATTTCCCACTCCTTGAGTTGAATGTCAAGAGGTGTTACTTCCACAGCAGTGTTCCCCTTCCCCCGCAGCCCACAGATAGAGCTCACTAGGTTTCTGGATCAGGATAGATGGCACAGAGACACAGGAGAGCTGGAGCCAGGGTGATGCCAAGGGAAGGATCCAAACTGTCCTGGCAGCAGTGTGCTTCAAACAAGGAAAATATGGAGAGCCTCAGACAGTCAGTAATGATGTGTTTGCAAGGACATTGCTGGTGCTTCAGGAGTACATGGGAAGTGTGCTACCCCCAAAACATTCCAAACCTCCAGGGAGATTATCAGCACTCTGGAGGCAATTTCATGCCTTCTCTTAGGAGGGCAAATATCTCTCCTTGCATTTGTTACCACCAAGCAGCGAGATCCCATCACATGCCCATTCCAGCAAAGCTCACATGTAACCTGAATCCCCATGGAATTAAGTCAAGCACTGTCTTTATGGATTTTATGCTCAGATTCCACACTGTGTTTAAATGCTTTGCTGGGAGGGGGCCAGTGCTCCCTGCCATCTGACCATGGGTTACCTAGAAAAGCACAGCCTAACCTAACACCAGCTTTAGCCCCATAAAAACGTCATGGATCAATTCACCTTCAGGCTTCAGTATGACCTCAAATAAATCACCCAAAGCTTTTGAGATCTAAGCACTCTTAATTACTGTTGATGTGAACAGTGAAATGGGTTTCTTAGTATCCTATACCACCCCCAAAGTTTCAGTATTTACATCTGTGTCAGAGGTTTGCAGACACACAGAGCCCTTGATTTCTGCAATATGTTTTCCTTGACAGGAAATAATAAAATTCCTTGGGAAAATAGGGTTGAGTAATCTGTCTCAGAAGCTTTACACATTATAATTTACTACTGTGCTTTCAGGTTTCTCTGGCACATGCAGTATTCCACACCATGGAAGAACACTCTATCAGAGCTCTGATGTTGGCATATGAGGTCAACAACACATCTTAGACAGGCTCTGAAATCATTGTTCTGTTTTGTTTGCCTTTTGGTGAGAGGGTGGATCCTCCCTGATCTGCAGTGGCCATTCTCTTCCTAGCAAAAAAAAATCCAGCTCTTTCCTTCTGGGCATGGACAGGCAGCTCAAACCTACTGCTCTTTGAATGCCATAACTGCTGCTTTTCTATGGCCAACAGAAAAGCAAAGAGTGGGAAGACCACTGCTGAACCCTAGGAAAAGCATTTCTGGCTTTGTGCAGGTAGATAAACACACACACACTTTCAAATTTTACTTTAAAATTTAACCGTAGTTACAGAGATGTTTGTGGTTGAAAGAAAGCATTGCCTTTTCCTGCTTGAAATCAATATTTAGCATTGCATTTTCTCTGACATTCCTGAGATGAATGCAAATAATCATGTATACACAAGCAGGAATGATCTGTCAGTCACAGCTCATCACTACTTTTTCTGGAAGTGAACAAGGCCAGAATATGGGACAAGAGCCAGTAAGAAAAATAATACTCCAGGAAGCTTTAATGCTTACTGTAACCACAGCCTGAAGCATCAGCATTTCAGATATCAATAATTTACAGGAATAGATAATGACAATAGCTTGATTCAACTTCTCATATGCTCCACAGGAAACAAATCAACACAGGTAACTGGAGATAGGCTGCAGTGAGTTCTGAAATGCCAGATTTTGTAAATTTGGGTGTAGTACTGTTTCTGAAGCTACTAACAGATGTGAGGGGTGGGCTCAAATCTGTTGATGTGAGTCAGAGTCTTGCGATTTATTTCAACAGGCTTTTCAATGAGGCCCTTCTTGACATTTCTCAAGAGACTTAAAGTACCCAAATCAAATAATCAGCTTAGTCTCCAGTTTGTTCTTTTTCAAAACTCAAAAACCTGTGGGATGTCAGGCAGCAAGCATTAAATCCAGACAAGGCATACTTGTCCCAATGAAATAAATGGGCATTTCATCATACGTTCTGAGACTCATTTCCTATGGTGGTGACATACAAACACAGGAATAAGAGGAGGAGGATCCACAGGTGATTTAAGGAAAGTCTATACCCATCTTCTTAAGTGGAGAGTAAAACCTACTTTAAAACTGATAAATTCTGTCATTGAGACAGAAGTACATCAGCAGAAGCCTAATGTAATTACAGTTTTCTACAATGGCAATGCATTTTTAAGTATCTTCAATTTATTATCTTTTAAATAAAATACAGTGAAATAATAGAAAAAGAACAAAGTTCTATCAAATTATAACTAAACCACCTACTTTAATCTGCAGGTGACAGAACCAATACCACCTTCATGCTTTATTGAAATGTGTTATAGATGGCCTCAATTTCTTTATTCCCTCTGCTTCAGGACAGTTCATTGTTTCAGACTAAGAAGTAACAGCATGGTTCATGTTGGATTGATACTGAGCAAAGTCATTAGAACAAGACAGAAGATTAATAATAGACTATCTGATGTCGTTGTTTTCCAGGTCTGACACAAACGTTGCTTTGTACTAATTTAATATCTATGTTCTCATCATCCTGAAATAAATTATTTCTAACTCCCAGGTATCTTCTATTGATTTGTGTGACACCTTGCTTAGGACTCATGTAAATGCCAACCCTATACATTCAAATGCCAAGGGATTCAAACTAGTCATGAGATGAGTTTTGAAATAATGAGAATGTAAATCAACTAAGACTGGGGGGAGGGGGAGGGCTAATATACATTTAAGTGGGCATTTATATGCACTTGTGTGATTACTGGTGCTTTATGAAACACCAGCAATATCATCAATCCAGGCAACATCACGAAGCACGTAACACACCTTAAGTTAGTAGGAGAAGGCCAATTGTGAGACAATCCCTATCTAAATAAACACACTGCCTTTTCGGAGACTTTGAGCTAGATCTTAAGATTTTTCTGTCCAAAACTAATAGGTCTCGTGGTTCATATTTAAGATATGTTCATGTGCTTATCAAAAAAAAAAAAACTATTTACCAGAAAAAAAAAAAACAACAGAGAAAACATCAAGAAGGGAGGATAGACTATTTGACATTTCAGAATTTTTATTTTATTTCTGGACTGAAACCATTACCACTGTGGCATTGCCACGGAGACATAGCCAATGGAAGTGGAGGAGGGGACAAGGCATCCCTGACAAACATGAGTCAGGTCATTTCCAACCAGTGCCCCAGTGGTATGAAGGGAGCTGATACCATACTCTGTCCATAAGTTGCTGTGCACTTAAGCTGGGGTGGACAAGGAAACAGAAGCAGTGGGACTGACCATACACAATTCCTACTACTTATGCAGCCCAGCCTTCCCAAAAGTGGCTGATATCCCACCAGGTGCCTGGCACATGATGGTCACACTGGGAAGGAGTGAGTCTCCCAGACCCATATTGGGTCTTTTTGCTTCCCACTTCTCTGCCCTGTGGCTAAAGCAGATACCCAAAGGTGTCTGGGTGGTCCTTGTTAAATTTGACTGTCTGTCAAACTGAAAGTAGCTCATGAACAGTGACATGGACCAGAAACACACCTGACCCATTTGGTCTGACTTGAAAGACAGGCTGTGCATGCTCCTACTACACACAGGAGACAGAGTATTTGAAAATCTAGGAAAAAGCAGTGGACTACAGAGCTCAGCACAGCAAAGATGTGCATCCTTGGGGCTGGGGAGCATCCTTCTAACTTCAAGCTTGTTCCCATCTCCACAGGTTGTCTGTCACCACAATTGAAAGCAATGAGATAGAAGCACCTGTAAAAGAGCCACCCTCTCTTAGGTTGATGCCTAGAGGAGCTGGAACAGAGGCTACACAGAGCTAAGGGTAATAAATGGATATTTTTTGAGAGGCCTTCAAAGGCCACACCCTGGCAATGCCAGTGCCACAGTTGTGGCCCCTGCCCGGATGGCTCTAAGATGGAAGCAAAAGAGGGCTTGGTCATGGCATCTCACATCTTTATAGGTTTTAGTTCATTTGCATGCAGGAGTCAGCTGTCCAATTAATAGTCACAAATTGTGAAGTTTCATCCTCCTTGCTTGCCTGCTTGCCCACCCTCCTCTTTTCACATTGTTTATGCTTAGGGCCTGAAGTTTGAAGAAATTGTCCTTGAGTCCTTAGCTGGACTAGGACTGTTTTGTCTTCACTACCCAAGCACAACAGAAAAGCACACCTAAGCAGAACAGAAAAAGTTAAAACTTAAGACATCAAGGTATTCTGAAATACTTTGAAAATCTGCCTCTAAAAAAAGTACAAGTCCCTTGAAAAATATAATGTAAAGGAAATAAAGATCGCTGTCCCACAGTGTCTCTGTGGGAAAAGCAAAAAACTGTGATGGAGAACAGAAGTTTCACCCAGCCATTTTTTATCAGTCACAAAGGTATCTCATAATAAATCAAGTTAATTCAAACACACTGAATTTACATTTCACTTAATTTCCTTTCAAAATTGTTACAAGTAATATAACAACATGGTCACTGTTTTAACTCCACAGGGATGTTGTCAAGGCAGTATATCACAATACACAAAGTTAGAAACCCCATGTTGCCAAATTTATATCATCATGCAATTTACTTCCCAGTGCCATAAATTTCAGGTGGCAAGTTTAGCATTTTGAACAATTCATCTGGAAAAGTGACAGTATATTTACTTCTACCTTATTTCTCCTCTGAGTTCACATAATAGAAGTAACTGGAAAGCTATATCAGACATGTAATGTAATAAATATAGCACTGCATAAGGTATTTGGAAGCCTTTGACAAGGCAAGCCCATAAATGTAGTCCTCAATAAATCCCAGGTTTGGTATAGCACCTGTTGACCAATGTCATTTCCTCTGCTTAAGTATTGTGCAAATGAGTTCTGGGGCAGATTTACTGGCAAAGGGAGAGAATTGAGAAAGGGGATTTAGTCCCAGCCATTAATCTCAGTGGTGCAATGCCCTCTCTCTTTTCCAGATGACTCAGGGTAAGTCCAAAGCTACTTAACCAGTTATACTGAGGCTCTACCTTCCTCTGGCATGTGATGTGCATATAGACATTTATATTGTAGGCCCTTGTTCAGTGCCAGCTCTCATTTGTGAAAAATGCAAGTGGTACACGTATATATTCAGTTCTTTTTGCTGGATGGTATAAACTACCCTCAGTAATTTGTTATTAAGAAGCTCTAGCTTCATAGAACTGACATTATGACACACATAATATTTTCATAAACTGTGAAGGCTAATAAGTGTTATTATGGAGTAAGCACTTCTGTGTTTTCATGAAGTGCTTGATAGGATTGGACCTTCTCTAGAGGTAGGATATGATTAATATAACCTCACCCTCAGATCTAAGAATACTTTGATTATTTGCCCAGATAATTAAAGCTGTTTACTTGTGCAATGAAAGGCCAATTTAAACAGATTGTGAACCTTAGCCTAGGGAGCATTCAAGAGTTCTGCAGCTTGTTACTGGCAAAGGATGAATTTTAATACTGAAATAATTATTTCATCATTATGAACATACTGAGATTGGTAAAGATGCTTCCTAAAATTGTGATTATGATCTAAGCATGCTGCAGATACACAGAAAGCTGTCAGCTATTTATTGAGCCTGTCTTGTGGCTAGAAATAAATCATTCTGTAAAGAAATGTGGAACATTAACTATAATCTTTAAACAGCTTAGGGAATTATGTTAACAAATATAAACATGCACGTGTGTGCAAAATAACAGAATGACCAAGTTACTATCATCTGAGGCATCCAAACACATCAAACTGTACGATTTATTTCCCGGCTTTTTTTCACAGGTTTTTTTTCTTAGTACTGAGTTCATCCATATTCTGTTAGACCTCGTGGGAGAGTGAATTATTAGAGGCAGGCATGATAGCCAAAAGGCACGGGTGTAAAATCTTTGCACAGGGCTGGCAGGAAAAGAAGAGGATGTGTTACAGGGCCATATCTATGTCAGGGGGTCATGCCTTTATCAGGTACAATGGAAATTTAACTTGCATTATTTCTGTTCCTTTAACTCTCTCTGCAGGCATTCATATTCAGAAGTAGGAGAGAATTTTTGGCTTGGGATGAACCAGAAGAGCTGTTGGGGGTTGAGGAGGAGTGATACCGGCAGCCACTGCTTCTGAGAAGGATGCTGTGAGCTGCACGGAGGGCTTACACTAACAGACTGAATGGATGCTCTTAATCCTCTTTGGTGCAATTGCCAAGAGTAGAGGAAGTGACCACTAAGCAACATCTCCTGCCTTCACGTGGGTCACAAATTCAAGGTTTTCTCTGCGTGTGCAGAATTAGTGATTGCCTTAAAATAAGTAAATAAGTAAGTAAATGAATAAATATTGCTGCGAGACTGTGGAGAGGTCCAAGATTTCTGCCTACAGATTCAAGCCTCTGCTTCGTTCTTGTGCCCCGTGAGGATTCCTATTTTTCACTGGTAGTGAAGGTCAAAAGATATTGCATGAAAGGGTTTTTTTCCAGTTTCTATTTTGTTATAAATACACACAAACATTGAACTGATTTTGTTTTAATGGCAAGAAAAGAGTGGAGGGAATCCTGAATCCATGTTCCAATAGGACCTCTCATTTTCCTCCTCTATTTGTAGGCACAACCTGCAAAATGGGATCTCTATCCAGTGGCAGGGAAAGGTGTTCTGTGAAACAATATACTGCCATAGAGGGAAATTACAGAGAGAAAGGAAGATGGAAACAATACTCAATCAATTACATATAAAATAGTGGAAAAGTAGCAAAAATACACTTGGAAGGGAATATGTGAATTATTGTGCGGGACTATTTGATGTAGTTTACACATCCACTGATATTTTAACAGGATGTGCTTCTGATTGATTACTGTAATACAAAATTCCACCCAAGGACCATGTAGAGTTATTATTTTTCACATAAAAATACATTGCAGGAAATAGTTTTAAAATGTTCCTAAATTCAAGACTCTGAATTTGTCCTTTGGAAATGTTACAAATGAAGTTGCTAATGTAATATTTTGACCTTCTTACCACTCCTTTCTCTATATTCTGGCTATAGGCTAGATGAAGCATAGTCAACTAGATTTTTTTCCATTCTTGACAGCAGGAAACAAAACAGCAGAGAGAAAAACAAAGACAAACAACAAAACAAAATAAAAACCTGAGCTGTTAAGAAAATCAAGAAATATTTGCTAAATGAGTCAGCAAGGTCTAGATCCTTGCTCTTCACACAACCATGTGCAGAAATGACTCTGTGACAAGAAATCCTGTTAAAGAATTACATTTTTAGGTAGAAGCGTGAAAATCAAATATAGGGTTTTAAAGCCATTTGATCTCTCCTCCAAAATACTCTAATAATTTGCTAGAGAGCACTGACATGCTGGGATGCCATCCCTTTTGATTTTAAAATAAATGGGTAATGAGAAAAAACAGAAAACATCCCTAACCTCTAATTGCAAAATTCACTTTTCCTTTTGTTCAGTTATTTAACAAAGAACTAAAAATCAGAGTGAACTTCTTATACATGAAATGTTTTAATTAGAGTAGGCTAAGGAGGTGTCTGTCCTCAGAAGACCATATGGCTTAGAAGTAAGTAATTCCACATCACTGGTTTGCTGGCAATAATGGAGTGAGGCGGAAGAACGAATTCATTTTAAATCACACCCATAAGGGAATGAATTGTTCAGAATGTTCTTTGTGCCACACAATGGCTGTAATTTTAAACTGCTAATACCTTACAATAAGACCCATAAATGAGTTATTTCTTGCTTTTCATGGGGCCAAATTCTACTTTTTTGATGTTCTTGTGTAGCTGTTATTAAGATCAGTGAAAGTCGAGCCAACTTTTACAAGTGGGAGATTTGTTTAAATCTATTTGGACATAGTTGGATAAAGTTGGGCTGCCCAGCTCAGCTGTTCCTCCCTGTGTGCCACAGAGCACCTGCAGCACTGGAATGTGCAAAAAGGGAGTTCCTGCCTAGCTACTCTCTCTTACCACCCATAATGAACCTTTTGGTCAGGGATATGTCTTCAGTATCTTTTTTCAGTTCTGGTTAGCTCAGTGGGTGCCTCTCCTTCACAGGTTGCCTGTGCTGGGCCCAGCTTGTCTGATGAGCAACTTTCCTGGAAAACATAAAATGTGAGGATGTATCTTTGAAGGATAGGATGCATCCAACAAAGCTGAAAATACAATTATTGATTTAAATAGTTCAAAGTGTTGCACATTCATTACCTGGAGAGGAAACCCATTGTTGTTGTTCCATGTTACTCATTGTACAGTCAAGCTGGAGGCCTTGATCTGCGGGAACAACAGGAGATGAAAATTCCCACTGTGTCTGGAGTTATGCCATCCCCTAGCAGCATCTACCATATTGGCTGGTATTGGCTGATTGTACATGGGAGCATGAATACAGGTACTCATATACTGAACTACAATGACCATAGCTTTGAAGGACTGAAACTTAAATGATAGCACCACATTTCAGAATTTGCTTCCAAGTTTCAAGCCTGCCGGGATGGAGAGGCATCACATTGCAGCCCTAAGGGCAGCTGAGCAGAGGGTATGAGCTGCAACTCACACAGGGGAAAACTGCCCTGATGTGATGACTGCCCACAACCTCAGCAGGACACAGCCCACCCCGGGGTACAGCCTGAAGGTGAGGACATGTCCTAAATCCCACTGGTGTCACCAAAGGGCGAGCCCCTCAAGGTCTAGGTGCTGTTTGATCTACAAAAGGGTCTGCCAAGCACCTACACCTGTAACTGAAGCTCCACACATCCTGCTTGACTTGCCAACTCACCCTGAAGACACCCGAAGCCCAGAGGTGCTCAGCTTCTCATTGGCAAAGGTCCCACAAACCCCCAGCCATGCCCTGAGCAACTCCAGTCTGCCAACCTGGGGCTGCCCTGCTGATGCTGCCTCATCACCTGGGCTCCATACAAACTGAGAGGAGATGTGAGGCAGCTCTACGTTTGTGGAAAACAGCTCTACAGCTAAAAACTTCGAATGTAGGCGACCTCAGTTAAATTCAATCCTCTTTCTGATGGGATCTGAGTATACCTCTAGGAACCTTTATACCATATAGTGAGCCATTATACCATAAAGTAGGCAACCACAGAGACATTGGTCCTCTTCCCTGGCAGGACTGCTCCCTGGAATATGATATAAGGAAAATATCTAGGCCTCAATTAAGGCTGTTTTAACTCTAAAAGCTACACTGTTTCACTCAGTATTAAACTAATTAAAGCCTTTACTGAGGTGGGTAATGGCACTCAAGTTTCCATGGTTTACATTGCTAAAAACAGGACCAGGTCTGAACCCATTACTAAGTTGAATATTTAATTTTTCTGTGCCAGGCATAGAATCTCAAATGAAAAAAACTTGGAGGAAATCAAATACTGTCAGGTGACAGAGACATTCCTTTTGTACCACTGCAGGAAACTTTTTTAAAGGGAAGTACTCTGGCTAAACCCTGCTAATGAATCAGCTGTGCCTCGGTGGAGGCATGGCCTTGAGATCTCCCTTCTACAAAAGATAAATGAGAGATCAGGATTATTAACTGTATTAATGTAGAGAAGCAGACAGAGAAAGATGGCATGACCTAAAGGGGGGAGGTCCATAAGAATCTGAAAGGAATTATACTAATGCTTTCCTCCACCATTAATACTTTTGTTCAGGTGTATTCTCCTCTGAAAGCATTCATCAGCAATCATATACCATGCAAATGTAATTATTTTTTCTCATATGGAAGCAGAAAACATACACCTGCATATTTGTTTTTCCTGTATTGTTTTCCATAAAGTACATTTGTAAAAGAGTAGAAGAGCTCTGCAATGCTGTTAGTTCAGAGATAAGCATCCTACTCAATTCCCTTCTGTAGCTAGACATGTCAAAATGATGGAAAGAGGCAGAAGAACAGTGGCAGAAATAGAAGTTTGATGGGCTACAGTAACAGAACAGAAAAGCTGGAAGAGGCTAAAAAACCTTCAGTGATCTTTGCATATATATAGGCAGTTAAGAAATACTGTCGTAGTTGGAATATATCCACTGAAGCCTAATCAGCCCCTGAAATTCTGTTAAGAATGGCCCAGAACAACAGCTATGTTGTATGAAAGGAGATAAGGTTTTGTTTGTTATTCCTTACAGAGACTGAAACTTTAGCTCATGTTCCACAGACCAAAGAACCTAAACTACAATGGGCGGCTGCTCAAAAATGTGCAACACTTTTCTTCTTACAAGTAGTAAGATCCATCAAGCATTGTAAACAAGCAGCTCTTCAGAAAGGAATTCCAAACATAGCCTAGCTATGGGAGAAAGTGAGAGAAAGAAAGGGTGCCTGGGTGAGTAAATGAGAGCCTGGTGTGCTGGGACCAAGTATCTGAGCCAGGGCAAGCTCAGCTCACAGAACAGTACTTGCCCTGTGCTTAGGAGTGATTGACCTTGATTCCAGTGCTGTTGTGGGGTATCCTCCTTTTTCTGCTCTCTGCCTCTGCAGCTCTTCCCATGAGGGACAAAGCACTGAGGTCTGGAGCAGCTGCTGTTTGTGTCATTTAGTGGAAATTGCCAAAGGAAGGGGCAAGTTTTGGATCCTCTGTTTCTCCCTCACCTATCTCTGCTTCACTCACTTTTTAGTTTTCCCTGTAACTGTTGTAAAGATTCACCTTAGTGATCACTCCAGCCCAGTTCCAGCAACAGAGAACTCTTCAGATGCCAGACACCTTTGCAAAGAAATTACTTCAGCCATACCAAAATATGGGAAAAAAAAAATCACTTGGTCTTAACCAGTTCTCCTTATTCACAGTGAGATAATTACAGAGCCTTCTCTTCTTGGCAGGGCATCCACCTTTTCTTTTTCCAGAATCATTGAGGTATATATATGAAGACTTCCCAGAAAGAAGTGAGATTCACAAAGGGATTGTCAGAGACAGAGGGAATGGCCCTCATTCTCATTTGCCCTGAGACTGATTTATATTCTGCTTCATGTGTGATGGACATCAGAGTGTGATGAAAAAGAAATAAATGTGTTCATACCTCCCTAGCACTGCTGGGATTTTACAGTGGGTCCTTGTGTGAATTGAAAGAGTCCATCTACCTCTCAGCTGGGACTTGCACTGCGTTTTGCTTTTACTGGGCACAGGCAGTGGCCTAATGGAAGAAAATTTCAGTACAACTGTGCTGAGCAGCTCATGGAGGAGCACAGACCCTCGCTGAAACTGGAACAAAATGTCTTAAGTCTGGGTCTCAGAGGTGCACCCTGTATCTTCTGCCAGTGCTTACTTGACAGAAAAACAGCCAACCATAGCAGTCAAATGTGCAGAAGCTTTGTCTTGCAGAAGCTGTTGCTGCCACACTCTGCAAACACACTCTCCCCAGGCAGCAATTGCAGTAGGTATTGTACCAGTGTAGCAGCCAGCCCTAACATTCTGTGCCCAGATAAACTTATTCAGCTGTCTTTGTTCTGCTCTGCCATCGTTTTACATAAGAAACCACTGAGAAGTTCAAATCTTCTGAAACTAGCCAGTGGTAGAGTGGTGTGAGGATAAATAAAAGTGGCAGCTCTTGTACAGCCTTCATTCTGTCCCTGACCTTGACTTATTTTGGGATTGTACACAAGTCATTTTATTACTTTGCACATTTTCTGCCTGCAAACACTGCCTTTTCTTTGATGTTCTTTGGATGTTCTTTCCAAATGAGTCTGCATCTCTGGATTCTTGCTAAAACTACATGATAAATAAACAACAGTAATAAATGGTATATCTTGGAAAGTGTCTTAGCAATTCAGGAGTGGATTGGATAAATCCAGGCTCTCCTGTGCACTTTTTCCAGGGGAGCAGTACGTACAAAGTAAGACAGATCTTGACCTCCTCGCCAGTGAATCAGAATGGCTCCATCACCTGAGAAAGGATGAGCAGCCTCTGCAATTCTGTGACTGCACTGCAACATTAGTCAGCCCTGGAGATGATGGGGAGATTATTTAATAGTACTGAGCATCAATTTCTGGTGAGAGGTAAACACTTCTAAGGTAGATTGCAGCCGCCACATGGTTCCCTCCTGGCTGATGGGAGCTGAAGAGCTGGCCCTTGCTGTTGCTCCAGTAACACATCTGCTCCGAGTTGTTACTAGTTTTACATGCTACCAGGAGTGCTGACACAAATCCAAAAGAGATTTTTAAAAGGCAACCAAAAAGATACGGCAGACAAAAAAGATAAGGGCTGGGAGCTAAGTCAGAAGCAATCAGCCCTCCAGCTTCATTGCTTCCTGTAGAAAATATGGGCTGTCATTGGAAGAGCTTAAAGCTGTATCTCAGAAATTTGTGCAACTGAGAAACCTGATAAACACAAATTAGCCTTGCTCTTTACAATCTTAGAGTCATAATTGATAGGTTTAGTGCATTACACAGGTAGAATAGGAAGAAAAATTATGGCAATGGCATTTGGTATCATTTATTTTTATCAACCCACAGAAGCTTTTATTTGGCTGGAAATACAATGCTGAAATGTTTTTTCATGTTTCAGGTCTACATTTTCTCAAAGAGTAGATTTTAACTTTTCATTGTTAGGCATCTGGAAGGTTTTTATTTCATCTTTATATTAAATATTTTATTTGCAATATCTCTTGCAATTTTGTCTTTCTTCATCTATAAACCTAATTGGAGAATAAAGGTCGTGTTAGTCACTCATGGAAAATGATTAACCATTATGCAATAGATTCACATATCTGTTCTTAATATTCCTGTAAATTTATTCATTTTATGGTAAATTTAAGAAGCACCTACATCATGTTACTTTTCTTTTTTCTTTTTTTTTAATATAAATGCTCTATAAACAGCCAAGGCCATAAAGCTGGCTAAAGTCTACACTGTTTGGTCTCAAAAATTCAATACACTGCAGAAAGCAGGAAAGATTAAATTACTTTAGTTCAGTAGTTTAAAAATATTTTCCAATTCTACTCTGTGAGAGGTTCGAGATTGTTCACATGACTTTCTCCTGCTGAATTATGATCACAGAGAGAAAGCAATTACTCTTTCATACTCAGTCCAGAAAAGACTTGCATTGAAAGAAAACTGCTGAAGATGTGCAGTTCAGCACTCCAGCAATAAGAGGTAGACACTGCATTTGCCACACATCAGCATCACTGTATCGGTATCACCGTTTTACAGATGGGAAATCCTAACACTGAGAGATTAAGGTGAAAAATACCCACTAATTCTGGTTGCTCCATTTGAAATACCTTGAACCTACTTTTTCAAAGGATTTACTGTATACAGCAACTGTATGAAAAGACAGTTTCCATGGATTTCGAAAGCATTTAAAAGTTATCACTCTTTCTGCAAATGAGACCCTGTGATATCAAATCAGATATCTAGAAAATGAAGAAAACACAGTAACAAGACCACCAGTGAAATACCTGCTTTATATGATTTTCAATGCCTTTTCCTGCATTTTCTTTCTGTGATGCCTTTTTTTGTTAGCTGCACCTCTTCCAAATCCTACTGACTGACCAGTAAACTGAAATTTGAATATAAAATTAGTTCGATGCTTTCCTATATGACTATTTTCTTCTTATAAATCAGCGATTTAATAAAAAAAATAATTTTGAGGAACGTGCTGACACGAATGCTTTGAATTTATTTTTTCTTAACTACAAAATGTTAGCTTTTTATAGCTTCAGAATAATACAGTTATATCTGTAATTTAAAATCACTTTTTAAGAAGTATTTTATTTTATGGGGTAACAATGCTTAAGGGGATAAATATAAAAACTTCTATTCAACATTTTGAACACCCTGAATGAGAAACTCATCACCTGACTTTTTTTCTTTTTCTCAAAATTTAGTCTGAAAAATGCTTGGGCTTTTTTGGTTTTTTTTAAATCTTCGGTTTCCTTTGCCTTTTCAGAACATACCCTTCAGCCCTAATCATGAAATTCTACAATTTCATAAAACTGGAAAAACTAGATCTTGTAAATGTCACGAGGCACTTTAACACACATATATGGCGTGTTTCAAGTTGGACAGTCTGGGCTTTTCATTTTTCTTTGCTCATAAATTTCCATTTTCCTCACTGTATTTATTTTCCAGCTCCCTTCAGCGTCTTTATCCACCTCTTTTGGTCCTTATTCCCAGGTTTTTTTGCTTTCCCACTCTTTGCATCTTTTTCTCCTGTTGCTCACCAACTTCCACTCCTATTTCTGTTTCCTAAGGAGCTCCTTGACAAACTGTCATTTTTTCCACAGGCTTATTTTCTTCTTCTCTTTCTCTCACAGGAAGCAGATTTTTTTTTTCTGAGCTCCATCATAACAGCATGGAGAGCTTTGTAACAACCTTGTTACTCATAGTCCAGTTGGCCAAATGAAGATGAGAATGCTGCTGCTTACAGCTGTATTTTCCAGATGTTGTACAGCATCACACTGGATTGTGCTCAACAGAGATAGGAAGTTTGGGGAATTTTATCAGTGAGCAATGATCATATTTTAAGAGTCTTTTTTAAACAGCTTAGGCATTGTACAAATACAAGCTTTACTTCCCTGTCCTAACAGTCTCTCCTCACCAAACTTCTTGACCTTGCTTCAGGTAATGAGGAATAGAAAGTAAAAATTACTGGTGCTTAAAGAAAAAGACTATCAGGTACCATTTTGTTTTTCAACCTGTGTAAAACAACCAAAGCTTCTCAGGCATTATTCTCTAAAACAGCTGGAACGTATTGAAATATATACCCAAATAAACCCAAAAGCAGACAGAGGCATATACCTTATCAGCATGAAATTTTAAACATCAGTAGTTTAAAACCTAGACAAAGTTATAAGAAACTGAGGGGAGTTTCAAGATCAACATTCACCAATTTTAAGAGTAGGCAGTGCTATCTGTTCCACTTCTAATAAAATATGAAGTGAAATAACCCATGAGTAAAGCAATATGTTAGCAACAGTGTTAGCAGATATTAGTCTCCCTCTAGTCAAATCCTTCTGGTGCAACATTAAACCTACAAGGTAGTAGAAAAAAAGTTAGCAACATTCTTTGGGATTGAATTAGAGGATTCTAGCTTCTAGAGTTACCTTGCCCTTTTTTCGCTCAAATCACACAAGCGTATGATTGAGTTTCCAGTGGTAATATGAGCCCAGGTCAAATCTGAGCTGACCTGTACAGAGCCAGCTAAAATGCCTAGGTATTGATGTACGATTTATAAAGAAAATCCAGATAAAACATTACCCATGGAGATGGAGAAACTGGCTATACTGACACTGCCAGTGAGCGGGATACACTGTAACACTGTTTGTGTCACATGGCATCTGGACAGAGTTCATGAAAGATGCTTTAAAGGGTGCCAACACTCAGCAATCATTAAAAAAAAAAAAAAAAAAAAAAAGGAAAGGTTGTGGCTTAGGTATAGTTTGCATGAGGTTTGCTGAGAATATTCCCTTCCAGCATAATAAAAGTGACGGATAATGACAAAAGTCTTATTTCTTTTGTGGCAGCATTTGGCTTCATTTGCATCAATCATGAGAGTTCATTCAGTATTTTTTATTAGGTTGGGCTGTAGAAAATACAGAAAGGCTGGCAGGAAACTTGGGGTACTCTGGAGGAACAAACTGTGTAGTCTTAGTCTCATCAAAGCCATTGTGCTGATCATGGTTATGCAGACAATGGTTAACAGCTGTTCAGAAAAAAAAAACCAAAACAACGCAAAACAAAACATTTTTATTCCTTTTTGGTCTTTTTATTTTTAAAGAAGAAAGAATAAAAGAAGTTCTTTTTAAAATTTGGCTGAAACAGGGATATATTGGGGTTTCTTGCATAGGATGAGGCTCTCAATGTCTGCTCTTCACAGTGAGCTAATTACAGATCTAGGATAGCTCTTGATGCAGTATTTGACTATGGACTAATGCACTCATGAGTGCCTGTGCCCTTGAGATCTTTGTGGTGTTTTTCGAGATGTCAGTAAATTTTGACAAAGTGGTTCATCCTCTCTGATTTCTGAGCTCCACACAAATCCACACAAATCCATGCACAAGGTAGCTGCAGTCCAGCCTCCAGCCCAAGCTTCAGTTAATGTTAGTTGTATAGTCTGATATTGGCTGTTTATAAATTGTCACCAATATTTATCAGCTAGTATGCTCAATGGAGGAGGAAAAGCATCATGAAACAGGACAAAAACTGTCAAATAACAAAATGCGACAGCATATTATTGTACTTATGCATCTAGAATTTTCCACAGATGCAACAGACTCCTGGAAGGCAAGACTCATTTAGGCAAGGATTTGTTTTCTTCTAAAAAGAGATGACATACAGGAAGGCATAGGGAGATAAAGGTCTAATATATTTTCTAATATATGGGGGTCAGACAAATTATACTTGCAGGACCCAGGGCATGCATTTCAATTGTCAACCTGAAAGTTAGTGAAAGAGAACAAACCATGACACAGATATAGAAAAATACTCCATTCCCAGAAAGAATGACTTGTTTGCAAAATAATTGACTTCATATGTGAAATTAAAAAAAATAATAATAAAAAATTATAGTATTTATAGCAGACTTCAGTTTGACAAGTCTGACATGACATTTTTTTGGTTTGTACAATCTCTAACATAAGATCAGATTGTCGTGGGCCTCAGAGACATGGAACAGAGATAAAAAATACTTCTGAAAATAGGCTTAAACATAGCAGAATAAGAAACTGAAATTTGCCAGCCTGCAGAATATGCTCAGATCAGATTACAAGTTTTGATTTCTGTTTTTTCAGCTCTTCGGTGCCATATCGGACTAGACTTAAAAGCAAAATAAAACAAAATCCAGGAATATTCGGAAGGAAAATAAAAGTGAATCTGTAAGAGGTTGGAAGAAAGACTTTCAAGAGGACAGTGATAACCACAGAACTGAGCACTCACCAGCATTTGGCAGAGCTGCTCTCTCTGTAAAGAAATAAAGCCATTACCATACAGCCTCACTGACAGCACCAAAGGGGGAAAAAAGCACATGTCTAAGGAAACAGATTAGTTAGTTGTAGAAATTGCTTGAAACAGAGTCACATCCATTGTCTGGAATACTGTCTAGGAGCTTTGACACTCCAGAGACCTCACAAGTGAGGGTGGTATCTAAAGTCAGAATGAAAGATTTAGAGAGAAAAGGTAGGCATAAGGGAAGATATAACAATGATGCGTTGCAGAAATTATTCTGAGAGTGGGTGGATGTGGAGGGGGCATTAGGAAAGACATATTCTTCAAAACAAAGGGGTTGGAATTGTTTCAAAAATTCTCAGGCTGAACACATATATTACACTGACTACCAATTACTCTTTATTTCATAGAAGAGAAGGCAGCCAATAAGGTAGCAAATATGGATATTCAAATTTTAAAAAGGGAAAGAATAGCCATGGTTTCAGCAACTAGCCATATAAAGGAAAACAGCTTTCTCAACTTTCAGAAAGCTTGGTAACAAAGAAAAAAATATGGAAATATATGGAGAAAAAAAGATATAAAAAAGTATCACTTTGATAAAACTCATCCAAATAAAAAAACAAACATTGGTTGGTATCAGATTGGTTTGGATCTCTTAGTGCTGGATCATTTGTGAGCCACTTCTTTATTCATATTTCCATTACATAGAAATAACACTGAGACCCCTTGTATTTCTCCATCTATACAACCAAGCATCATATTGTGTATCATATACACTATATCATGATAGGGTATTTTTGTTACAGACATTTTCAGGAATTTTTATTGAATTTTTCATCTTTTGTGAAGTTTCCACTTTTAAATTCTCATATGTTTTGTCTGGCCTTTAACCTTCCTCTAGATTAAATGTGGGAACTGCATTTGTCAGACAAGTGACAATTCTGGAAACAGCCTGGCACCGAACAGTAAAAAATTCTGTTGGGCTAGCACCACCTAATTGGTGCTTTTCACTTAAAATATTTGTGCCACCTTAAACTGTCAACAGTGACATTTACAATAATTGGTAGGTCACAGATGAGAAAGATCATTTTGCTGCTAGACATAAAAGGCCTACTAGCCCCTACAAATCAGGAAAATGTTGCATTATTTTATGAAAGAAAAGGGGAAGACAAAAAAGCCAGAAAAAAACCCAAACCACTTCTAAATCTTTAATCAGCCACTCAGATTCACTGATGGAAAAATGCAAGTGCAAGGAATTTATGCTCAGTATCAAGAGGAAGCCTACTCTGCTCAAAAATGCCTTTTGAAAATCCTAGTAGTCACAGAGAATGGATCACTCGTCCTTTTTAAATGCTTACAACCTGTTTATTATCAGGAAATTTTCACAGAGACAGCATAAGAAAAAGCTATTAAACAACAGATGTTAGGGATCTCTTTGTAGAGAACACAAGGCCATTTTTGATAAAGCAGGACACAACTAGTAAGCACAATTGAGGAAATAAATATTGACCATAGCTTTGAGGTAGATCTGTCCAGGCTTTCATCTCCAATGAATTCTTCCTCCAAGACAAAAGCCTTTAAAGTCAGACAAGTCAGGTTTTACTGTAGTATTAACTAAGATCCCTAACTTGTCTGAAGAGAGAAAATCTAAAGTAAGTATGCCAGATGGAGTCTAAATATCAACAATTAAATTAAAAGGTTCATAAATAACTTGTCGTTCCCACTGTGTCCTTGCAGGTGAGTCATTTCTTCAAACCTACTTTCAGTGATAACTCAGAAATTCTCTGAATTGCAGCAAAATCCGCCTAGCAACTCCTGGTCCCTGGGATATTTTTCAGAACTTGGCTCCCAGCTCTGTACTTGCATCCTCTTTTTTGCCATACACAGTGGGCCCAAATATTTCAGTGCCAGAGACAGGTTCAGATCTCCACAACACCATATCAAACTCTTCTTCCTCCTGGGAATTTCACTCAGTTCAGGCTTTTTTTGAAACATAAAGCCATTGCAAATAAATAAGTAAACAAACAAACAAACAAACAAATGTGTAATATATGTATATATATATATACAGACATTTTCATAATATTATTGTGCATGACTGGTGTACGTGATGTCATGAAATAAGGCTGATATGAGCTTGATGCAAACAAAACCAAAGGAGATAGGTCTTCCCAAAAAATGCATCAGAGCACTCAAACTCTTTTCAATTCATTTTGGATACCAAAAAAATTACATGGATACAGGCAGAAGCTGAATGGCTATTTGGAATAAAACTGCACTGAAGGCTACTAGGCTTATGAAATCTTCAGAGATGCAAGTAATTGGCTGCTGAGAATGTATGAGGGTAAATATCATGTGCTTGCCCTGTTCTTTGCTCTAGGAATCAACCTATGTCCACTGCTGGGACAGAATACTGGGCCAGCACTCTGGTCTGAATCAGCACAGCTCTTAATCAACTTTTGCATAACACGGAAAAGCTTACAAAGTATTTGTTTTTCCAAACCAAAATATGGATGCTTTCAGGCTAAGCACACGGGGAGTCTCAAGCTTCTCAGCACACATATATATATCTCAGAAGGACCTTCTTGACACAGTACATACAGATCACTGACACATCACTGCAGCAGTGTCTCATTACGAAATCTAGCCAGCTGTATCTGCATGTACACACATGTCTGCATGTATTTATGTATGTATGTGTATCTATCTTCATATAAGTAAATATCTATGCATGTATGTGCCTTTCTCTCCCTCTCTCTACCCATTTTTAGCCCATCCTTTTGTTTTCTGAAATATGTATGCCTTCCTCTGTTTATCACAACTAGCATCAATCTCAGAGCAAAGAATGCATTAAACACCAATTATGGCTCTTTATTCTGCAGGTGAGCTCACTTGTTTAGTTTTGTTTTCTTTCCAGTCGTGGCCCATTTGCTGCTTTTATTCCTCAGAATACGTAGCTTGGATTATTTTTCCTTCAGTTAAGGTTTGCTTCACATAAAAGCAGACTGCAAACATATCATTTTTAGATGAGCCACCTGGATATTTTCACTGCTGTTATCATTTCCCATTTTTGTGTCATTGCCTTTCTTTCTTTACCAAATGTTTAAAAAGTCTCTGTGGATCACCCTTCTTATTATTTGCTGACATATTGAGCACCAAACTGGTTTAATTATTTCAGCGCTGGTCACTTTTTTTCTCTAGCACTTTAGAAGATAGTCAACTCATAAGGGATGGCTTGCCAGTTTGAAAATTTCTTAATACGAGATCCTTCTCATAGTGAGTCAGCAACTCCACATTAGGTTGGGGCCCCAAGAGGTGAGGAAACCTTGTAAATAATGAAATTAGTGTTATTTTGAAAATATTCTTTATATGTTTCCTAAATATCATGATGGACCAGATGAGGATGGTCCAGTACAATGTGCAACAAAGCATAGGCTTCTACTATGCAATACTTATTTTTATTATTTATTTATTTTTATTTAATTCGCCCAGTACAGTACCTTTGGAAAGTGTAAAGCTCAGAGTGACATGCTAAGATGCTGACACTCTTGCAGAAACACTGGTCTCTATGACAATAAGGAGTTGATGATGGCTGGACTGTCAGCATGGACATAATATTAGGAACTACATGAAACAAAAACCAAAGGCAAAGGAATGGCCAACACTCAAATACCAGGAGATTAAATCAACACTGCAGGATTCAAGATTTTCTGTCTGAAGGCACAACAAGCAACATCTAGGCAATGCCTACCTGGATCAGGTTTACCTACACTTAGTTATTAGGGAGAAGACAGCCAAGGCTTGCTACCACCAGCCCCAAAGAGCCAGCGATCTAAATAGGAACATATATTGACTAAGATTCCTCTTGAGGTATCAGCTGCAGGAACTTCTAAACCCCAAAGAGACCAAATAGTCCAAAACTAGTACTGCTGTACTTACTGCTTGCTCACAGAATCACAGAGCAGGTAGGACTGGAAAGGATGACTGGAGGTCATCTAGTCCAACCTCCCTGCTCAAGCAGGGTCCCCTAGATCATGGTACTCACAGGTTTTTGAATACAGCTCAGTTCACATGGGCCTTGCAGGAAGGTGTCATTAAGTTGTGCAAATGGTACAAACACTGAATTTCATAGAAATCTGTCTTTTGCTGCACTGAATTTACTCATTATGATCAGTAGTTTGAAGCTTATGAGCAAGGGAGATATTTAGTGTCTCTTAACTACCTAACTGTGACAGAAACCAGAGTCAGCCAAGGTTTTGCGAGGAAACTGCCTAGACCATTTCTTTATAATGAGATCCCCAAAGAAGATTGAAAGACTTTGAAACTCAGAAAGCAATTTTTTATTAAACCTTGAACCAAAACCAAAAGATTGAAAAGAACAAAATTACCAATTCAAGCAGATTAAAAATAAGGAAGGTTTCCCAAACATATCTTCCTTGGTTACAGGTTTGCTTTCGGTCAACTCAGTGACTTTCTTAGTTTGTCACAAATTTGGCTAATCCCCTCTCATCCTAGGTAGTCTTTTCCACCAGCCTCTGAAGTCTGTCTGCTCCTCCTGAGCTGCAGGATCCCAGTTCTCTGCTGTATCTCTTCTACACTCAGCTGTCTTGCAAAGTTTTTCCACCCACGTATGCCCAGCTGCTGGATAGACAGGAACCATCTGCTTTACCCTCCAAGGGGCTGCATCTGACCTAGCCTTCATAAAGGGACATACTACAACCATGAACGAAGGAGAATAAAAATAAATTAATGTGCAATATGCAAATCTTCAGCAATTTGATTATAACCTGTTCATGGTTTTTAGTAGAAAGGGAAATGCTAACACTAATAGATGTAGCACCAGTCTAAAATTAGTTTTTCTGAAGTATAACACAGACAAAACAACACTGTTAATAACCATATCCAGATATTTGACAGTAAGGAGGAATATGTTAGTCATAGCCTCTTTAAAGATCTGATAAAGGAAGAGGGACCATAGAGCAAAAGTTATTAGATTTTACATTTTCTGAAGTTGACACAACACAAAATAAGATCTGTTCTTTAAATGCTAAAACACAGTTAACACATGAATATCTCAGATATCACCACTGTGGTACTGAAACAGAAAGGGATACCTGAATGAAATGTCTTAGAATAGCAGAAGACACCAAAACATTGGAAGAAGAAAGCATTGCGAAGTTTTGAATATGGGTATAAGATAGTTATGTGAAAGTGAGGTTGACAGCTGCACAGAGGCTAACCATGGTGGTTCCTCTGGTTCAGCATGAAGGATGAGAGCTCTACAAAGGCATAGAAAATCACAATGTCATGGTTGAACTCCAGTCTGCCACCAAGCACCAAGCAGCTGCTCGCTCACTCCCCCACCAGCGGGACTGGGGAGACAACAGGATGGGTAAAAGCTGAAGAACTTGTGGGTTGAGATAAAGACATAGATCAAGAATAGGGAAAGTAAAAACCATACACAAAACAAAGCAAAACAGGGAATTCACAGCTTCCCATGGGCAGGCAGATGTCCAGCCATTCCCAGGAAAGCAGAGCTCCATTACATGGTACAGTTGCTTGGGAAGACAAACTCCATCACTCCAAACATATCCCTTCACTTTCTCTTTCTTCTCCGCACATTTATATGCTAGGCATGATGTCATATGGTCTGGAATACCCCTTTGGTCAGTTTGAGTCACCTGTCCTGGATGTGTCTCCTCCCAACATACCATGCAGCCATAGCTTCCTTGTCATCAGTATGAAAAATAAAAAGGCCTTGGCTCTGTGTAAGTCCTGTTTAGCAATAACAAAAACATTTATATTTTATCAACCTTGTGTCCAGCATGAATCCAAAACATAGCCCTATACCATCCACTGTGAAGAAAATTAACCAAAACCCCAGCAGCACACATGGCCATGAGAGATAAAGGAGGACAAAATGACCTGGGTCTCATATGGAGTCTGCCCCAGGCATCTTGCACATGCCTTATGCAAAAGAGTTATCGGGCTTAAGTTCAGAGCTGAAAGTCCATAGCACAAACCAGCTTGTCAGACTCTGCACAGGATTTTACAGATATGATGCTAAAAGGAAGGCTGTGTGCCTTCCCACTACATGATGACTTTTGTGATCAGGGTGGCTCTGGCCTGACAAAAGCAGGGAGATGAGCTATAACTTGGCTATGTTCTGCCTCTTGCATATCCTTTAGCTTTAGCTTGGGGGAGACTAAAAGCAAAATGCAACATGACACAAGAGCCAACATTGTATGACCTACCAGCATGGCTGTCAAGACTGGGAAACCAGTGGGCTCAAATGGCAAAGATCCAAAGGAACAGCTAACGGCCATTAATTTTCCTGTCTTCTTCCTGTCATTAATTGCACCATTAAAATTATGTTCCAAATTAAATAGTATCAAGCTAATTTACTTCAATTTCACTAAGTAAATAAAATAATCAAACATTTAAAATCATCCCACAGTGTAAAAGAAATAGGCATATCCATAGGCTCAAATTTTAAATCACCAGATCAGTATAACATGTATTCATGACAACTCTTTCATTGAAACCTGACAATGGCAGCACTCTTTAAAAGTAGGTACATTTGCAAGATAATGCAAGTGACAGAATCCCTACATGAGGCTGGAGTAGGCTAGATTTGAATATCTGAAGATAGGGCTCTCCACAGCCAGTCAACATTTGGCAATAATATTGAATTAAACATGCCTTGCACTTGGCTCACTGAGAAATTTCATTTCAGCAGAATTGGTACGTTCACTGATGACTGAAACCTTATTAGTTTTCTTAAAATTGTCTAGTATTTGAGTTCATTTGCTTTAGTCGTGGGAGCTCATTCAGTCTTTCTTTTTTGATTAGTTTGGGATATAAGGGCTAGCAAGAGCTCTGTCAGCTCCGGAGGAACAAACTGTGTGGGCTGAATCTTGTCAGATACGCTGATGTTATGCTGATCATGTTTAATATCTGTTCGGGGATGTAAAAACTTTTTTCCAGGAGTGAAAATGTACTGGCTCTGCCCAGTACCTGTGAAAGAAAGCTAATCTAAGGGCAACTGAGGGAATACTATTCACTTGTTAAAAATTCCTATTTTAAACAGATTCTAAAGTTAGCTCTAAGCAAAGGCACTTTGTCCAGATTAATAAACCTCTCCTTTCTCATAATTCTGAGCAGATTTACATAGAGCCTGAAAGTTAGTTCATAAAATGTGTTCAAAGTGGTGTGAGAGAATTTTATGATAGAAGAAATTTCACTGTTTCTTAACCTATACAAAAATGTACTCGATATTTATATTATGCAACAGAGTACAAACGTATGAATATGTTTGTTATTTACTGCCTTCTTCCTGTTAAAATATATATATTTAAATGCAGCCCTCCTTTATTCTCAAACTGCCAAAAGAGATGCCTCTTTTTAAACCTGTCCTTTAAACAAAATAAATCAAGAGGCTAGAAGAGTGTCATATAACAATTCATTCACAGCTCTGAATTTCCAAAAAGTGTAAAATTGAAATGAGCCTGTGACTTGCATATACAGGTCCTTGAAAAAATGGATCTTTAAACTTGCTTTCTCCTTTTCAGGTGCTTGCAGAGATTCTCTGCTATTCCTCTGCCTGATCTTCTCGCTCTCAGATCTCCAGCTGCCAACCTCTCTCCTTTAATTTCTTTGCCACTGTGGCACATGTGTATCTTCCCCCACTCCTCTGCCACCACACTTCCCTTATATCTGCCAAGGATCTTTCTTGGTTGTAGCCATGCCCTCAGCCCTCCTACTTAGTTGCCCACCCCAGCAGGTGGCTGTGAGTGAGGCACTCAGGGCTGCTGCTGGGCAGTCAGCCACACTATCCTGCTATGAGAGCTCCCAAATCCTGCCGAACCTACCCTGTCCCCCAAGTCTTAATGAGAAAAGGCTTCCTGGATGGGGCAGGAGGAAAACTGAGCCACGGGTAAGGCGTAACGACACAAAAGGTGTGATTTCCAACATCTCAAATGCTCCTTGTGAAGCATAGGGTGCCCTTGTTGAGCTGACCTCTATGGAATGTTGACTGTGTTCAGTAACATTTTGGGTCAGAGATATTCTGCAGCTAAAACTTCTGAGCCTGTTCGGATAACTCATTTAACAGAACTAGAATCCCAAGTGATTAGTTTTCTGAGGAAAATCTTCTACTGAAATATTCTGTGTCACATTCCTCCTATCCTTTAATCTATAGGCAGTGCCTTGAAAACTTATTTGGAGGTAATTTGAATTTAAAAGAGGAAATAAATCCACCCAAATCATCCCAACAGCAGCTGACTTCACTAATCAAGAAAGAGTTTTACATAGCCAGGGATCTTTCATCAAAGACATAAGGAAACCTTCAGTGGAGTCACTCAGGACTTTGCAGGATATTATAAAGCATCTTTCATTCAAGCCCTGTCTAAAATTCATTATTAAACTAAAACTGTCAGAAAACAAGGATGAACGTATGAGGCCGTGGTCTTTCACAGAGCCTCAAACAATCCCAGCACTGGTACTCCACTCAGACATCCCCTGTGGGCAGCCCTAGAGGATGGAGCCTGCTGCCCTCAACCCTGCTAGGTCGTGCTTACTCAATCGTGGCACAAACTCTGTGTACTGTGAGGAGGCAATGTGTCTTCTCACCCTTAATTTTCATACCCATTATACTGAGTTAATGACATAAAGAGTTGCCTTAGTTGACGTTTTCTGTTTGCTTTTGATTGTGGACATTTTCTCTGGGGCAGACAGAACTGCCTTGGTTTCTAGAGTAAAATTTCAGAAATATCTCACTGAGTGGGAGGATGTTAGCTTGATCTCTCACTGAAATGAGGCTTGTTTCATCACTCATTCTGCACATGTAGCTACAAGCTGGTCTTCTGATTTCTAATCCATTGCTGAATTTCAATCAGATTTGACAAAGATTCTCTGAGTTTGGTGAAAACAAAGTGAGAAGATGAAGAGCTGATAGTTCCCACTGGGAAAGAAGACAAATAAAATGACAATCTTATTTTTCTTGGGCAATCAGAGACTCAAAGAGTTAAGACAGTGAAAGAGTGGAAGAAAGATATGCTGAAAGCCAGGCTTTTTTGTTTCCTCTGTCCAAGGAACAGCTTGTTCCATTGTTTTCTTCTATTCCTGAAGGCAGGAGCTCCATCATTTCTGCCACACCAACTATTAAAATTCCAAGTTTTATAGGGAACACAGTACTTTCTGGTTTCCAAAAATTTCTTATTTCTTTTTATTTCTCTTAAAATTTTTTTAGGTATAGTTGGAAAAAAATCTGTGGAGGAATTAAGAGCTGAAAGAAAGAGAATCTGTTACTGTTTATGAACTGAAATGATGGGACTTGCTGAAGTTTTCCTGCCAATACGTTATATGTCAGCAGTCACTAAGTGTGAATTATTGACAGTTTCTGCTCTGCACTATTTTGTTCCCATTCATTGGCTCTGTAAATAGTATGGCAGGTGACAAACTGCATGGTTCAATGCTCAACTCTTACTAAACAAAGGGCTTCCAGGAAACACAAAGTTGCTCAGACACCTTGCTGTGAGGCAAGTATGAATCATATTTGACAAAAAACCCTACCAAAACCTTGATTAATAGAACAAATGTGATTTTATTCTGCTTATAGTTTAGGGTAATCCTTTGTGTCCTTGAATTAGGAGGGCCAATGTCATGCCAGCTGTATTGGCATGCTTTAAAATTCAGCCTTTAGCACAGAATAATGATGAAACTTGGCTTTATAGGAGAAGATCTGATTGAATTCCAAAGATGAAAATATATCCCCCCAAAATAGAAATAATGTTAGTAATTAGCTAAAAAATAGTGAGATTCAATGACTTAATAGTACCATTCACAGTTTTAAGCTCTTTATAATTAAGAAAAAGTTTAGAAGAACAGATTATGAACTCTCCTGTTATGAATGGAGGTAGTTTGCTAGGGGTGTTCTGGCAGCAGAGTAATTCCCAAAATAGAGCACTGGATTCACTCCCAGCTAAAAGGAGCAAAACTTGCAGATGTTGCTAATGCAGACAAAAACCAGAACATATACACGTGACCAGATGCGGCAATTCTAAGAATTGCATCTGGCACAGAACATGTGGCTGTTTTAGCATCACACCAAGAAGTGTTACTCAGTCTTTATGTACTATATTTTTCAGAAGGAAAGCATTTTAAATACAAGTTTAAATTAAATATGTAAGTAGTCCCAGTGGAATTATTTAGATGCAGAGGGACATGTTTAAGTAACCTTCTGAATCAAAACCCTCAACAACTTGATCTGACTCTGAGTCAACTGACTAACAATACTCACCACTTTCTCCTGGAGACAAAAGCTCTTTTATTTTTTCTGTGCTTTATTTGCCTCACTCTATTTCCTTCAGATTTATGTCTTCTCTTGGGTTTTGGATTTCCTGCTTCCTATTGTTATTCTTCATCAAATATTTCATGTACAAGTGCTTTCCAAAACAAGGCAATCAATCCAGAGCAAAATATTTCCAGTAATAGATAATTAACTTTTTCTGTCATGCAATTGCTCTAGGATTTACAAAATTATTTTCTGTATGCATTTATGCTGATAAGTTAGAAAAATAAATAAAATTTCATGCAAAACCCTAAAGAGAGCAATAGATGATAGCTTTGTGACCTCACATTATGCATAACCACATTTTGGATTTTCAATTATATTCACAATATGATGAGGCATTGGGAAATTATCCACTTCACTACTTTCTTCTTCAGCTTCTTTCTTCAGCTCTGGACTGTCCCATCTGTCTTGCATTCATGAATTTTCTGTCTGAGGACTACCAGAGTTGGTGCAATGCAAAGCCTTGAGGGCATTGTCTGGTCATGGAAAATAGCAGATGACAAAGATTCCTTAAATAAATGAAAAAATACAACACACAATTTCCTGCTTCTAACAAAGGAAGTGAGAGATCTGTTGGTCAAATATTATAAAAATACTTTTTTAAAAATATTCTTACTATATTTCCCTATTTATCCATGATTATTTTCGACACTAAGACTGCTCACCCCCATCAGTGAAAAGGAAACAATGGAAAAGTGCCATGTTTTCCCATCACCATAAAAGAAGAACTGACTGGGAGACACATTCAGAAGGAGCATTGTCTTCCTGTCCACTACTGGCCATGTTTTCTTACTCCCTGGCCTCTCTCCTGACTTCCCAGACCAACCATTCCCCCTTGTGCCAGCTCTGGCTCCCTTCACTCTTTTCCATGAGTCAGTTTAACTTGCTAGCACAGCAGTTAGCTAGCCAGAGCTGTTCACTGCTTTTTCTTTCTGCTCTCAGGGAGGTGTCCATGGCAGTTCACAAACAGACCTGGCAATCACCAGAGCCAGCCCAAGAGAAAAGCTGGGAATGTGAGGCCATGGGAAGGGTGGTTTCTGGGAGGGCGAAATGGGAAGCCCCTCACTGAACATCGTGCAATTCGTCAACTTATCCACAAAGCTGTACACTTAAGGTGACGCAGTTTTCCCGAAGAACTTGAACAAGAACCACTGGCAGTATCCATTTTTGATGGTTGGAATTTCCATATGTGGCTAAGGGATCATATAGTGCCACATCTCCTAAGAAAGAGCACCAGAAATCCCAATTCCACACATTATGCAAACAGTGCAGTGGAGAGATGGGACTGGAAGGAAAAAAACAAACATAGAAGTGAGTTGGCAATAGTTTACAGGCAAAATGGGCTTTAATTCTTTAAACTGTTGGTAGTGAGTTATTTACCTATCTCTAATGCTTTACCTACAAGAACAGTGTGAGGAATAGCTGTGTGTGAAGTGTTTTATGGATGAAAGTGCTAAGTGTCCAGGATGGAGGCTGCTCCCACCAGTTGCTTTGTGGCATTCTGCAGTATATATGCAAGGGAAAGCAATGAATTAAAACATGTTTTCTAGAAGTCATTAGATTGGAAAAAGAAAACAGTCCTGAAAATGCTCAAAGGCAAAGCTTCTTGCATTAAAAAAAAAAAAAAAAAAATAGTCCATTTCATCATTCTACGCAGAGGGACACAATAGCCCTTGCCATCTAAATAACATGCTTAAAAATCTTCTAGGTGCATGAGAGAGCTCACTCACCAGACACAGAAATGCAGTAAAATCCCCCTCCTGAGAACTGAAAAGCTTGCAATTAGGGATTTCCTGATGCCTCCTGGTAGACAGCCCTTTCAAAGCAGAGCAGAGGGGCCACTAGGCTGTTTGCCCTGGGAGCAGGTCACCCAATTAATCTCTGTTGAGGAGAGCAGAGTAATTGGCCTCTGATGTAAGAGGTGCTCATTCAGGTAAAATATAGATGTTGTAAACTTTGAGATTTACCTATTCATAGTTATTAACCTTGATCAGATCTAATTAAGCCCTGTGGGTAAAGCACAAGCAGAGAGATTTTATACCCATGTCATATTTTCTCAGGAGAGTCCAAGTACAATGTCCTCCACCCCTTTTGCTTTGTGAAGTGGGAATTCTGTCATCCATTGGTTTTCTGCAAACAGTGGATACCATCAGAGAGTACTCTGTCTGGAGTAACCTACATTTCTGCAGTTTGCATGGAACATTAAGCATCAACACTTACTTCAAGAATCCTAACTACTGCTGCCATATAAGTCTGTTTACTCTAAGTGTTCTGTGTAAATCCTCCATCAGCACTAAATATAGGACCCAGTGTGAGAAACTCCCTGCTTTAGAGATAGGAGCCATAGGCTCAGATATTTTGTTCAGTGTCTCAGCAGGCAGAGCACATCTCTATATGAATTTATTAGGATAACCATTGTCAATGCACGGATGGGTACTGAAGCTACTGACATTGTAGAACCACGCATGACCTAAACCTCAATTCTGCAGTGTTTTTCATATACTTCAATTGTTTTATTGGAAAGATGTCTAAAAAGAGACCTGATGCTTTAAGATTGACAACTGAGTCACATGTAGCTGGGGTGAAGGTGATGAAAGAGATTCATATTCCAAAATTCTCCTTGGGAAGCTCTGTTACAAGAAAAACCCGTGAGACCTGTGGCTTGTCTGTCTCTACAAAAATAGGGGAACATTTTTAAAGTATTATGCCAGGTCACAAAAACTGTGCAGACTGTAAAATGACAGAGTATGTGTTTTGGTGTTTATTTGGGTTTTTTTACTGCTGCAGTTCCTGCCTAGATTTCTCCATTCCCTGAGGTTTTGTTCCAGTGATTCACTTAGAAATTCCATGTTTGCAAGTGGCATGAGCTCAGTATTAAAACCTACAATGGTGATTTTCAAACTCTAGTAATTTTTGTCTGTAGGGAGTCAAGCAGATCCATGGTATTGCTGGCAAGAATGCCTTAGAGCATGGAACTGGAACTGCTGCTACTGAGACTGCTGCATTAGAGAGCCATCCTCAAGCCCAGCAGGCCAAAGCATCACCAGAAATTCAAGACAGGAGGATGGGAGCTACTACTGCTGTAGAAAAAACCACTGCACAGGACTTCCTATATTCACCAAGAGGGCAGAAGGATGATCAACAACTACTTTGGTTTAAGGATCCTTTTAATGAGACCTTCTATCCATTTCATTAGAAGGGTGTGTTTGAGAGGACTGTAGGAGAGTAACAAGGTTTCTCTCTGCAGTTCATGTCTCCCTCTCCCAAAGATGCCTATCTGCCCCATTTAATGCAGATATCCCATCTTCACCTTCTGCAAAGTGGTCCCCTGAACAGCTGCTATATGCTACAACATCCCTTCCCAAAGTGTAAAGGGAGATGGTGGAGTGCTGGTGGCTACAGGCCAAGAATAAAAATGGGTTGTTGGACTTTTTACTTGATAAATCCTCTTCACAGTCCCCAACAGGAGCATAGAATCAGTGCAAACAGCAGCAGTTCTTTCAGCAGTAGCGCTAACTTCTCATTGAACAAGCAAGAGAGTCATTCTGTCACTTAAGGCCAGAAGGCAGAGTTGCTTTGAAACTCCCTCTGAGATGGCAAGAAAAACTCACATCTTTGCTGAAGATGTCAGTCTTTCAGAGCCTTCTTCCCCTGAGGTTCAGTGTAACCTCACTCTGTGCATGCCAAACAAAACAGGGAGCTTTGTTCACTGAGTGGGAAGTTAGAAATGTTTCCAGGAGCACTGTCATCACTATCATCTTCACCCACAGGTTCAGAGATGACTCAGTGTGTCTGAAGATACCACTTTAGGAAACCAAGATGAGTGTGCTGCTCGTGCCAGAGGCTGCATGATGTCAAGCTTACTAAACAGGCGTAGCGTTAGCCCTAGCAGTCATACCTTAGTTTTAGGTGTTGGGGTTATTTCCTCATTAATCAAAGGGTAAGTGGGGCTGTGTATTACAGTTCTGTGGGTAAAGTCACTACAAATTAGCTGAACCAGATCTGGTTGTGAATCAGTAGTCAGAAATTGTGTAAGTATTTATATCAAATTATGTGAATGCATCATGGGACTGTATTTGAATGATCATGCACTTTATTTTCAAAGAGTGACATGCAAAATCTCTGCAGCATCTTCAGGCTTCAGTGAGGGACATTAAAAAGCTATAGGTTTTTCTTTGAATGCAATACTGTTTCCACTGATAACACGGTACAATCTTAAATAGTGGAAAATTGGTTTCATTTCAGCTTAGTTATTTTATATATATATATATATATATAAATTTCTTTTATATATGTAAAGATATCTGCGATTTCTAACAATCATTCATGATCACTCTTAAAAAATATTTAGAAACCAAGCACATTTGAAAAAAAAAACACAACATTTTCCCTGATTGTATCTCAAATGCTAGTGCTGAGCTAAAGACAGGAAAAAGCAGCACAAACTGCTCCACTGGAGCAGAAGAAGAGAAATCTCCTAGGCAAGATTTGCTAATACCAGATTGGGTGGCATGGTATGTTCCAAGTGTTTAAAAATAACAGTATGACATTACTGTATCAATGGTGGAAAATCGAAGGACTGCTGTCCTGGTTTGTAGGTCAGAAGTCTGGCATACACTGCTATTTTAAGTGGTAGTAAAGTCTGCATGGTGACAATATAATCAGGAAAATGTTTCGAAAGAATGTTGGTCTATTACACCAACGACTGAAGAAAAATTTCAGTTTCAAGGTTGTCTGTGCATTGCAGGTTGAATCTGTCCTACTTGCCATGTATTCTGGCAAAAAAAATGCCCATGTAAATGTTCACCTGACATGTTCACGTTGGACATGACAAGAGGTGCACAGGTATTGAGGAAAATCCATCTATTGGAGCAAGATAGCACTACTTGCATCCAGTAATTATCACTTGACTCTGGGACCAAAGCAGGATGATCATGGAATTGGCTGCCAGAATAATTATTCTATATTTATTACTGGATTTGTGACTTCCATGTTAATACTAATGAAATTAAAAAGCTTATAAGAGTAGGAGCCTGCTCTGTCAAGCATATCTGAATGAGCAGTCCGCACAGGTTTATATTTTATTGTCCTAGATACATATCAAATCACTTGAATTTTTCAAAGGTAGGGAAATCCATCACCCATCTTCAAACATCTTAACCTAAACTTCAGAAGTCTTTCCTTGGTTGCCAATAAAATGGACAAATTTCTCTCACTAAGAGATTTCATGACCAGAAATTTGAGAACAAAATTAATTTCCTGACAAAGTTTTGCTATTAGTTAAGTACAGAAATGGCAGAGTAACTCTCTGAGTGGATCATTTTAAGTCTTCTAAGAGGATTAAAATATCTGATTCAGAGACCCAGCCATCAGAGGGATGACTTTTCAGAGTGAAGCAAAGCTCAGCCCTTCTCTGATGTTTATCCTGAAACTTCCATACTTATTAGAGTTTACTTTGAAGGTATGTTACCAGTGTGTTGATTCTGTATTTCACTGATACTGAATGCAACTGCTTATACTTAAAGTGACTTTTACTTTATTCATAAGACATATGAAGCTATAAATATATAAATAAGGAATGAGCTTTTTTTTTTAGCTGTGCTCCCTATTGGCTTAAGTTTACTGGGACTTTTGAAAGCCTTGCTTGATGCTCTGCTTTAGGATCAGACTTGGAAAATAACTGGACTTTTTCACATTCTAGACCTGAAATTCTAACGCCAAAAGGAAATGTGTTACTGCTGCTGTTCATATTGCATTGCTGTGTGGAGCTCAGAGCTGCCCCTCATGCCCAGCACAGTGCAAAGCCTCAGCACAGCATGCCTTTCATCTAACAGCTCATCTTATCCAGATGAAAAATGATGTATCTAAGTAACATCTGTCATTTATGTTTTTTCCAGTACGGGTGGCCATCATTTTGCCCAAACACCTTGTTGATGCTACATCAATTACTAAAAAAAAGGGGTCAAGAACTCTATATTACTCCTAACTAGTAGCAAGCTAAATTAGCTATTGAACTTCCAGTGTTATTTCTACTTCAGCAATAAATGGCAGCACATTGTCCTCCTGAACTGTCTGCTGTGTCCTTTTGAAGAAAGATAGATAATCAGAAAAATAGCTTAATGTGGTTAAAAGCATCATTCCAGATTTTGTGGTGAGACACAAACAAGTATGCCAGCATGCCTGGGCTGTCTGTCTGCTGCTTTTTTCAATTTTTGCATAAATTAAAGCAAGTGAGTAAAATCTAAATATGTGAGACAGAATTGGATATCCTTAGTCACCTGTGACTCAGCAACAAAGTAGACTCTGATCCAAAACCAAGCATTGCTCCAGCAGTATTATAAAGCTCTTTGCTAAACTCCCATTAAACCAAGGTAGAACTTTGTAAGCTCTGACCTGGAGCACAACTTAAATTAAAATTTTGGGAAAATGTATGATTAAAAAATAAATGAGCGGTCACTCCTTTTGAATTAATTGGGTATGAGTCATTACCTTACTGGAAGTGACAGCTGGAAGAAAGTCTCCAGACTCTGCTCAGACCATAACATGCTCCATATGGCTTTCCATGGAGATGTGACAACACAGTTTATCAGAGAATGAGTTGAACATGGGATTGTATGAAAACAGGACACTTCTATTTAGTGTGGACAGGTGAAACTGGAAAGTACTTCATGGTGCTGCAACTACGCTGGTAGTTGTTTGATTTACTCTGGATCAGTATATCTTTTTCCTTATAAAAAATTATTTTCTTTCTCCTTTTACCTTACAGAATCATGGCCTTCCCAAGATGCAGGGTTCTTCAGTTGAAGATGCCTAATCCAACACTGGCTTGTCCCATAGTTTTCTCAAAAGCATTTAGTCTAACAAAAAATAAATAGAGTTGAAATGCTGAGGTGAATTTACCAAGCTATACTACCACTGCATTTATATTCATTCATTTATACATGCATTCAATCAGCTCTTTTAAGTTATTAAATTACTTGCATGAAACGCAGTAATTTAATTTATAAACATAGCATCCAACAAAGTTTACCAGCTACACTGGTGCAGTCTTGTAGAGAGCTGCATGTTTTAAAATATCTGCTGTCTGTTTTGTAGACTCTTTTAAGACTGAAAAGCTATTTTCAAGTCTGAAACAGCAGAAATAAGTTTTGTGAATTTCTTTCTTAGAGGGCACAGATGGAAATGAGATTAAATTTTTTTCCTCAAGTATGTCTTTCAGTCCACCAAGGGTCAAGCTAAATGCTGTTAAGGCTTTCAAATGCTTGAGGCATATCTTGAGGCAGATGCTTAGGATCCAGCCCTTGCAGATGAAGTTGGGTTCTATAAAATATGTGTCTGTGAGCATGCCCATCACTCCTTGCTCTGTTTCTGCTCAGGTCTTTTCAAGAGGAGATTCTCTAAGTACTGAAGGAGGATGGAGAGAGTCCTTCCATCTCTGTCACTAACTTCTTGAATTACTACTGCTTCCTCCAGTCAGACTTGGCCAAGTGTGTTGGATGAACAATGAAACAGATCCTTGACTGCTAAAAAATGGCCCCTGATGGCATTTTACTGATAACCATACTGAGATTCTGTCCTACTCCAGTGGGTGTCTGGCGATGTGTGTACTGCAGAATGAATGCATGTGAGTCTGCAATTTATATATAAAACATTTTGTTAACGCTTACTTTCTCTAGGTATATTAATCTTACTGTCTCCAGGTTTTTATGGTTCATGGCATGCACTAAAGAGTTTGCTCATATGAATAAGAAGCACTGAAAGCAACTGAGTTATTGAAAGTTTTTTGTCTTTTTACAGCATCACTGTGCTAAACAGCCAGATGCATGTGATGCTCTGTTTATTTAACACATCCCTGTTTATTCCCATAAAAGAAGCCAAGTCATCTCTTCTAAATTCGAAATCTGTAGTCTAATCTCCAACATAATACAGGTCTTAACATTTCTAAAGTTATTAAATTTTTCTTCTGATATACTATTAGGAAATTAGGTTCAAGTTAAATAACATAAAAATGTAGATCAATCTTAAAAGCAAGAAAATGAAGCCATTAAAAAGAAATGGAAGTAAAAAATGCTCATTCCATACCTCAAACGTCCTCCCCTGCACTGAAATTTATATTTTTAATCCAAGAATGGGGTTCATGTGTACTATTTTCTTGGAAAACAATAATAATTTTGACCAAAAAAAGAGCAGAACTTCACAATGGCTAATTGCATTTCCATACCACATATGATTTTAAAGAGAGTAGTAGAGATAAGGGTATTCCCTTGGCAAAACTACCTATTCCATGCCATTCTTTTCAATAATCATTCTTTAAACAGTTGGACATTCACAGGGTTTAATTTTCCCAAACTCATTCTATCTATGTGCAGAATAGAAGTAGTGATTAATTTTTAAAAAGGCTTTGTTAAAGCCTTCACTGTTGAAAAATTAGGCAGCAGGAATGATAATGCAAAACATGATTGTTGCTATTGTCTCTATAATGCTTTCTCTTCTGAAGTACTGGATTTCACCAATTGATGTGTCTAAAGACTACATAGAAATTGGCACCTGTTGTACTGAACATCAGAATTCGTTTAAACTGAGGAATAGGTATTGCTAGAATTTAATTTTTTGCCAATAATTACCTTGTTAGGATATAGATTTCTATACTGATCACTCATCATATACACAACAATTTTTAAATGCTTTTTCTGCTATAGTTTTTGTAACATTGCATAACTTCAATTTGGTGCAACAAGCAATGGAATGTAACAGGGAAGAGGGCACAGCACCTCTTTCAGAGGTGATCAGATGTCCTAGGGCTTCCTTGGGAACAGTACTGGCATGGTAGTTTTTTTGCCCTGAATTATAATGCTCAACAAGAAACAGGGAAAATAGGAATCATGGCTGTAGCAAATCACTAAGCACAAACAGTGAGCAGAAGACAACTCCCCATTTGCCCTTCCCATACAATTTTCTGTGTCTTTGGCACTGTCTGTAAGTACTCATGAATATCATGACCTAAATGCAGAAAGGATATATTTTCTTTTTAATCATCTGACTGTAGAAGGAAGATCTGGTTTAAAACAGCACAACCCAGTGCCAGGAATAAGAAATTTTAGGAACTAGTCTTGCCTCTTGCTGATGTCAATGACACAATTAATGTCTTGATATTAAACCACCGAATATTCTAGCCATAAGGAAACAAAATAAGGAGAGAGAGGAACCCAAGCAACTCTGTATTATATTATATATAACAGTATTTCCAAGCTATATGGATTTAGTATACAGGCATCAATACTCAGAGCAAGACAGGGCAGAGCAGTGAAAGCTACTTCAAAAAAAGCTTCTTTAATTTCTCATTCAGCTTTCAGGCTGAAGGCAGCTAAACAGATCCTATCTGTTTGGCATAGGTCACACTAAAGAAGATACAGGCTAGCAAGCGAAGTGCAAGTCTAAGTTTTGTGAGAAGTTTCTATTTAGCTTGCCAAGCCACAGAGCAACCCCTTACAGTATATTTATTATTACCTGCATCCTCTGAACCAGAGCTCACATGTGCATGTCTCCCTGCTGTGCCATTGCACCTCTATTTCCCACACTTCTTTTCAACATGAAGTATGAAAATGTAATTCCAAAAGAAAAACAGACCAGATTTGGTTTCCTAACCCTGGCTATTTTTTTTTTCCTAACCCTATCTCTTCCCTCCTCACTCTTATTTAATAAGTTCATTGACATATCTGCAGGATTTTGCCTCAAGTTATGCTTGTGCCACTCACAGGATATCACTGTGATCCCACCTTTGGTAACAATCTTCAGGAATAACACTACCCTGGGCACCCTATGGGGTTCTATCACCCTTTAGTACCACACTTGCAAGCGCACTTTATTCCTTTCTGTGCTAACTCTAATGACAGGTGTCTGTTGTCTCTCCATTTAGTGTGCATGAAACCACCAGTGGTTTTGATTTGTCCTTTGATCCTTTGAGTTTTAATTTGTTTTAATCAAAGGCTGAAAAAACTGATCTAGCAAGACTGCATGAGACTTGGTGTGCAAGAGAAACACAAGTGTGGGGTGTGGTCTCTGTGTTTAGCAGCATCAAAATAGTGCCCCTCTCCATAAAGGTAAGTTCAAATAAGAAAAGGATAGGCCCTTTTTTATGTAAAATGGGGACATCCATAATGTTCCTCTAATCACAGAAAGGTAATGTGCATACCTATGGCAACTAGATATTCTCATTCTGCTCCAGGAAATAATTTAAAAAAATTAAGTCCGTCTCACATAAGTATGTGAAGATTACTAAAATGGAAGGCAACAGTGCAAAGATAGAAATAGAAGTAAAATAAAATTATTTTAAAATACACCCTCTATGCAAGATGTCAAGTTCTAGTCAGATTATAAAAGGGATTAAATAACTTCAAAGGAAAATTAATACATAAAGTTGATTCTTAATATCAGAACCTGGTCTGCCTGAGCACAAATGTTAGAATTCCTTTAGATCTCAAAAATGTTAATTTCCTTCTGCCCTCTAACAGCAAAATTGCCTTGCTGGGTGAAGTGCCCATGGACAAAGGGCCATCAAGTAATTTGTCAGTTTTACCTGACTAAAATCTCTGTGTTTCTTTACAAGACACAAAATATAAGGAAGGTAGATGATGACATATGATAAACTGTCATCATTTTGCTGGAGATATTCAGTAATTCTCCTGTGGCTATTTATAGTCATGCTGAAATTTAGGAAGATTTGCCAACCTGCTGGTATTGCCTTCCGTGTGGGGAAAAAACCCAACTTCCTTACACCTCTCCAATTTTTTTCTAAAGCAGTGAATAAAAAAATGCAATAAAAACTGATTGTTCAGAATTTTTACAGCATGTTTTTGTCTCTCCAATTATTTGGTTTTTATATTTAATCTTGGACATTTTATGTTGCAGCAAGTTTGTACACAATCCTGAACTAAGTTGCAGGTGACTTTATTCTTTGCCAGACTTCATTCATTTTGGGTCACATACAGAACTTAACAGCCCCATGAAAATTGTGCTGGTTTTAATTGAAATTGGTTTTGGAGCCCCAAACTAGGGACACAATGTACATCTCAAGAAATCTAAACATTAAATAGTACTAAACCTAGTAAATAGTACTAAACTAGTAAACCTAGATGATTTTAGTGGAATTTTTGCTTTGAAAACAAAATAGGAACAGAATGTCCAGCTCTCTTATTCTTGTAGGAAATATCCTAAAATAGTATAATTACAATCAAGTTAAGAATAAACTGATATTTTCCACAGTTCATTATTTAAACTATAATTAACTGAGAGTTATTTTTATTATATCGGATTTTCTCCAACCTCTAGGATTTTTTCAAAGGTTCCTGAATTCAGAGCAACTGAAATAACTATTCACCATGTCACTAGAGGTTTTCTAGTGTCAGTTTCTGATGTGAGTCTGCTGTTAGCTTTTGTTGGGATTTTGTATCACCCAGATAAATCTTTTTAATCATACACACTATAGTGACAGCTGTGGTCACCACTTGGGAAAGGATAATGAGGACTGCTGCCCAGATCTCTGGGTTTAAGGGAGCATTAGATACAGACCTGCAGTCCAGCATAAAGCAACACAAGGTTTCATGGATATTTTGCATCAACAGAAGAATGGCAGAATTCAGGAATCACTGACTCTTTTCTGAGCTCTGAGGAGAACTGATCTACATTGGCCACAGTCAATTCTGTCTTGGTCCTTGTTTATGTCCCCCCTCTTGTTCTTTGTTTATTTTCTTTCTTCAGGTTACTCATTGGCATCCTCATTCCATACAACCAGGTTCCTCAACCTCATCTCAGTTTTTCTCCACACTTCCAGGATCTGACCTTCCATGTGCTCTTACATCTATACAAGTGCTGTATTTCATTATTTAGCTTTGCCAGCACCTCACAGAAATATCCCTCCTAAAGCCTTGTGAGAAGTTCTTGCCTTCCCAGACTAAATCTTGATGTTCTGCAGTTCCAGACTAGGTGTCCTTCATGATTTTATATCTAGTGTCTTCCCACAGGAACAAAGGAATGGGATCTTTCAGCCCAGAAGACATTGGTTTTTTTTAGTGTAGGAAACTGCTTCCGAAACAAGAAGAAACTCCAGACAAAAAAATCAAATATTGTCTTCTCTATATCTCCTTTAAATTCCAAACCAAATTCAAGCAGATAGAATTTATAAGTTTATACCCTTTTCCTTTGTGCCAATATTCCACATCCCACGCTAGCTGATTTACTTACTTATTGTAAGCATGTCCTCTATTTTATTTTTACTAAACTAAATAAGGTATGCTCTAAACTAAAAAAAAAATCTGCTCTTGTAATTTCCTCCCTCCAAGTAAAGTTTTCCATTACCCACTCATTTTAATTCTCCTGCTCTGCACCTATTTGAGTTGGGATTCATCTTCTTTAATCACCCAGAATAGAACAAAATATTGCAGAGTTGGCCTTAGAAATTAGTCCTAGTACTTTCCTTTCTGTACTAGAGATGCTACATCCTAAGTTTTCACATATATTCTTAAGGCTATGCCTGCTAGACTGATGTCTCATATATTCCAATAATAGACTTAGACTTCCTGTTGCTTTAGCCTCATCAATTTTTAAGAGTTGACAAGTTCCAAATTCATCAATGAAATTTGTGTTATTCATTGCTAAACGCACTTCCAGCTACAGTACTGAACTCTACTTGTGCCACTCCAGTTGTCAGCGATATTCTGAAGCGTACCCTGAATCATATTCTAACTCTTCTTGAATATTGTCAGTGCCTTACAACTCCTTGTTAACACATTTAGTACAGTGCCATTTTTGGTGTCAAGGTCATTAATAAAAATATTTAATGAGTTCTGTCTCAAGACTGATCTTTGAGTAGTAATCACTCTACAGCCAGATAGATGCTCTTTCAGCATATTCTAGAGCTCCGTCTCTCTTTTTTTCCTCACTAATCTTATCATTCTTCTATAAAAATTGCATCTTCTGCACTTAAACTAAAGCTTCCGACTTGACATCAGACTGAAGACAAAGAAAATGCAGTATCTGTAATCTGTAAAATCAATTTCCTAACAAAGAAGGGTGTGAAGCCACTATAGTGTGAGACATTTTCAGCAGAATCAAGTCATATTTTATCACATTTGCACATTATACTTTTAGTTATTTTGCCCACAAACATTTCTGCAAAGACATACTATGCCCAGGAAGCCAAACACATGGACCCCATTAAAATTCCCATTCCTCCACCACACACCTCTTAATTTTTTCTTGTGCTTGTTGCCATTTTGTCATATGGTCCAAACCCACAATAATTCTGTTCAAACTCCTTGCTAGGAACCTTTCAAACATGTGTGTCAGGTCCTTCTGTATTCTGCAACCCAGGGTGTATCCAACCACAGTGGCTCAAGTGCCCTGTGTTCTTTGTGTCCAGGTCAGATGAGCTTATTTGGAGTTCTAAACTCTCACTTCTTTTACACTTCCTGGTACACCCAGTCCCCCACTAATTCACTGTGCAAAGGAATGGCTTGCAGGGATGTTTCAATGCAAGTGGCAGACAGGCTGGCAGCTCTGCAGCAGGGAAGGATGTGGCTTTCAGCTCCAGCTCTTAGGATGGCTCTCCATCTGGCACTTAAGAGAAACCAGATTAAACTGGGGACAAGAACATGATTTTGAAAAGTGAGTTCAAGGCAGCAGGATGCATCTTCCAGCTAATGCTGGCATTTAAGGACACACCAACGCTACCATCTTAATTTGAGGCCAGGACACACACCGGAGCCACAACCTGCTGAGCACACACACCAGTTGTTTTGTAATCTAGCCCATGTCAGCTGGCTCTGCAAGAATGGTGCAGGGCTGGGATATGCTGCAAGTCTGACAGCTGCACTGGCAAGCAGTTGGCACTGGCCATGCTCAAAAAGAGGTTTCTTCTGAAAGAAGCTCAAGCCCACGTTCCTGAACAACCAACGGAGGGACATCTCAAACCTCTGGACTCCTTTAAAACCACAAATAATGTCAAAATACTGCTGATATCTTGCTCATGGTGAAGCAGTACAGCAGGCTCTGACTATAAAAGATTTGTTCAAAGTCAAGTAGGAAACCTGTTGGTACAAAAAAGGAAAAAAAAGCTCAGTTTTTCCAAATTTCAGAGATAATTTCAGCCATATTTGTTCACACTTTAAAAGAAAAAATTAAAGCTTTACAGTTGAGGATGGATGAACTATTCATAGCAAATAATGTAGCCATCAAACAGAGACTTTTAGTCATTTGATGTATTATCAATGAATAGACTGATTTTTATGAATATGCTCATTAGCTGTAATTGTTTAACAAATGATTTATCTGAAAAAGTTTCATCCCCTGAGTTGTCTCTGATCTACTTGCTTTTTGATTTTTCACTAGCTGTGGTACATTATTACTTTGCTCCCTCATAGAATAAGTGAAATATTAGCACTATCTGTGAACACTTGCAGCATGAATATTCATTTGTGAACGCACATGTATATGACTTGTCATTAAAGGCATCCATTATCACCCTATGGAAGAGTAGTTTGACTCTTCTTAAAAATAAATGTAATTTATCATGGCATCTATTCATTATCAAGGTTACTCTAAAATACAACTAAGTAATTACCTTTAAATGTTAATTCATCCCTTGCTGCAAATATTTTTCTTTTAAATACAAATTTTAAATGCTGCTGTAAACAGAGAAATTAACTGAGGACTTAACTCTTGCACTGCCAAGCATGGGTTACTTTCAGAGAATGAGCATGTCTACAATCGAAGTCATCATATGACAACAATTTGCATTCACATAAACTGGTGTTCCTGAAAGAATTTACACTGTAAGAGGCTGAGAAAAGTGGCATCCAAAAGTTAAAGAGAAAAAAAAAGAGAAGGAAAAAAATATGAAACATTCACAGGAAAAAACTAAATTCCCCAGAAAACAACAAAAATTCCATAAAGTAAACAAGCTGAAGTGCTGCAGAACAGTTAAAAAACTTGACAGCATGTAACAATAAATGAATCAAGAGAGAAGGACATTGAAGATGGAAATTCTGTTTATAATTCAAGCATGTTAAAGGAAACCAGATCTGTGTAAAGGGTTGGCATTAATTTATTTGCTTACACTGGAAAATATTACACACTGTTTTGAAATTATTTTTTTTATCCAGAAATAGCACTCTGAGTGCTACTGCTGTGTTATTGCAATAGCTTCTCACTAATCAATATCTGCTAAATGTAGCATACCAAGTGAAGTAGTAACAAATAATGGACCACAATATGATTTGTTAGGAGTTATTCTGATGTTCTGCTAAAGAATATGGTTTTAAATGCTCCAGTGTCTGGCGTACCCATGGTGAATTGCCCTTATAAAAGCTCTGCAGAATATTTTTGAAAACAGAATTTCAAAAGCCTTAGAAACAAATTCAGATCCCTGCTTGGCGACACAGAGTTTCAGGGAGTGGTTGTAATAATTGCATAGAAATGCTTTCATACAGTTCAGTAGAAAGTTGATAATCTCTTAGGTGGTCACTACTGCTTATGAGAGTACAGATATTTCTTACTAGCTATGAGAAAATGAAGCAGATTATGTTATGAAAGGTAAAGGAAGATAAAGCTCTTTCATCCATAAAACACTAAATATAAAAAGAACAGCAAAATGTGTGTGCAGAAGGCAAGTGTATCTCTGGAAGATGTTACCTGTCCACTGCAGAAATTGCTAAGTAGAGGTAGATCGGCAGGAGAAATGGGAGACCTTCTCAGACATCTCCAAAGGAAGGAAAAAAAGAAGCTGCACTCCAAGCCTACAAATAGTAAGTCAGAATGAGCCGAAAAGGATGCAGTGGATCAGATGAGTGATCCACTTAATGGAGTGAACTGTGCAAATATGCCCAGAAATTAAAACCTGAGACCTATTGTGAAGGAATACAAGACTGAAGAAACTGACTCCAAGCCTTGAGTTGTGACTACTGTGTATCTTCAGTCAGGAAGATGGACATACTCAACAAAGCCCCATTTAGAGCTGGGGCTTGGCATCTGTGGGGAATCCTACTAGAAGTCTGACTCTTGCCCTTTTCATGTGCTTTCAAAGAAAATGTTCAGTATCTACCACCTGGAAACAAGAAAACAGAAGCAAAGATAGTAAAACAGTGGAGCAACTAAAGAAGTTGGAGTAAAAAGGGAAACGTCCCAACAAGAATTTGGGATCTTTGTGGAGGTGGGTACAGCCACAGCAAAGAATGATAACTTGTTTTAATATACAAAATGAAAATAGAGTAGACTCAGAGTGTGGAAGAAAACAGACCAAAACAGGAATCTGCTTTCAAACAGAGTTGGTGCATTAGTGAGAAACAAAATCATTTTCCAAAAGAGACTCAACAAGAATAAAATGGACTGATAAGAACAGCTGTATATATATTTTCAAGAAAAGTATTCAGGAACAATCAAGATCTATATAATAGCACCAGTAAAGATTTCCGGTGGAAGAATTAGGTCCAACAACTTGAATAGTACCTTGAATACAAATGGAGCATGTGTTAATTTCAAACTGGATGGCAGACATCAAATCCAGTTGCACTTAAAAATTACAATTAAAAACTGAAAAGAAAGCCTTTTCATGTGGAACACAGGTGGTAAATCTAACATTTTACATTGGAAAGCCTACATCTAGTGTGAATATTTGAAAACTGGTAATTAAGTGAAATAAAATCCTGACAGATTATGTAAATTGGCTCTGGTCTTCCTTTCCATGCTCTAATCTATGTAACTTAATTTGATTTGAGTACTAATATCTTCAAAATTGTGCTGCTGCTGATGGCTAGGGTACCAAAGGTAAGCCAGGCTATTCAAGTGCTTCACCGTAAATTATTATTTTCTGGTTCTTCTGTCCTAATATAGATGTTACAAATTTCCAAAATATAGCTAAAGCTATGCTGCCTATATCCATCTTTTTATGGATATATTATTCATACAACACAGATTGAAGACAAATTGCCTCAATAAATTGTGTTATTTGATGCAACAGCGGTTATAATGTTGTTCTTGTTGTGTTGGCATCGTTGGAAAGACATTTCATTGTTGTAATGTCACAGAGATTTTTATTTTTTATTCAGTTTAGCACCATGCAGTTTATTGCTTTCAGCTGATGTTTTGATCTTTATTCCCGTGCCACCAGATATTCCATTTAAAAATCATAATCCTATGACTTCCTCTATGGTGAATGAATTCTACCTTGTAAAAATCCCTAACAGAATTTAATTGAATTCATTGGAGTTTTCAGCAGTCCACTCCATCCTGAATAAGAATAGACACAAATTTCTCCCTCTATAAACTAGTGGTGAAAACATTCTTTTATAACATGAGACTTAGGAATAGATTATTTTCTTAGATTCTTGCTTGAAATTTTCACCATTAGTTCTTAGAATCTTCCTGGCATAAAAATTTTTAAGGCATGAAGTAGTTGCTAAAGGTAAAGGAGCCTGAAGAAAACCCCAGATCCCAGTATTTGCCTCTCAGGTTTAAGAAAAATTTAATCTGAAATCTGGTTGCTTTGTTAATTGATTGTATTTATCCAAAATAGTGATACAGTAGAAGAACTGCATGAGTAAAATTGGGAATTCTCCATATTTTGGCTAAATATATTCATAAATATTTATCTTTAGCCAGTGTGTTGGGTGTCTTCACTCATACTGTTATTCTGTGTGGTTATAGTTGAATGAAAAGGATTCAAAAATTAATAATATTTCAAGACTTGAAAGCACTGAGGCAATTTGAGCTACTTTCTCCAAGTGTCAGCACACAACCCAAAATGCATGGTGACACCCTCCCTCTAAAATAATTTCTTGTCTTTCTTGTGAGTTTCCAAATATATGACAAAAGACAGTGAGAAAAAAAGAGACAAATATAGATGCTGATAATTATAGGAAAAGCCTTCTGGCACGTCCAGAAATAGAATGCAAACTTCTGACTCATAGGTCTGCATCCTGGCCACTGCACCACACTGCTTTTCCTAGAGACTTATTTTTATGGAGTAAATGCATATTTCATAAATATTAAGATTGATATATATTGTAATATGTCACCAAAATCTCATTTTAAGTACTGTTAAGAGTTTACTGTGCTTATACACTGTTATTATTTTAAAATAAAGCCCTACAAGAAAGCCCCCAAACTGTGAGGTGTTACATAATTTCACTACAAATGCTTAATGTTCTATAAATCAACGATGTTACTCTATCTGAACTGAGCTATGAAAATCTTTCAAGCATAAGTAATTGGAATTTTGCAAGGATCTTTATTTTATGAAAAAATACGAAAATGCCAAATGATTAAGGTGTTTTCATGAACAGAGACAGTATACTATTGTGAATTAAATTAGTTTTAGCTTAGCATTTTGTCAACATAGAGGAACATTGTGTGTGCCTCTGATCTTCATTATCCATTCTCACTGACTTCATTGCTTTTAGGAAGACACCTTGTACACCATTTGAAGGATATTTTAATTAGAAAATCCTAACTATAAAACATTCTGGTTTCTAAGAAATACATGAGCTTATTATCTTAAATGTGTTCTCCATGTAGTGTTTACTGTCTTAAATGTGTACCCCTTTTGCTCAGTTCACTGAGTTCCAGAAACTCAATATGCACTTTTTGCATGCAAGTATCCCCCTGTTTCTTGGATACATAAATTATAAGGAGAGAATCCAGTACCTGAAGGGAGCCTACAAGAAAGATGAAGAGGGACTTTTTACAAGGGCATGTAGTAACAGGACATGGGGGAATGGCTTCAAACTGAGAGTAGCTTTACATTACATATTAGGAAAAAATTCATTACTGTGAAAGTGCTGAGGCACTGGAACAAGCTGCCCAGAGAAGCTATGGATGCCTCATCCCTGGAAGTGTTCAAGGCCAGGCTGGATGGGGTTCTAAGCAATCTGGTCTAGTGAAAGAGTCCCTGCCCATGGCAGGGTGTTGGAACTGGATGACCTTTAAGGTCCTTTTCAACCCAGTCCATTCTATAATTCTATGATTCTATTAATACATATTTGGGAAGCACAAGAAGGAGAGATCTAAAGTAACACATTTATGCAGGTTAGTAGAAATAACATACATATTACCAACTTTCTTTATATTTATGGCTTTTGGGCAAACCAGCACTGTCTTATACTTCAACATATTTTAGTATATGGGAAAGGAGGAGGTTTGGGGTTTGTGGAACATTGTTTTTCCTTCTGTGTGCATAGGCAACCAAGCAGTCAGGATGGTCTACTTGGCACAGGAAACTATCTTCAGGAGAATAGTCTAGCTACAGCCACTGGTGGTACGTGGGCAGCAAAAGGAGACAGAAATAAAATCAACTCCTATTTAGCTCAAAATCTAAATGCTGAGGAAAAAATAAATCAAAAGACCAGAACACATGAAGACTCTTTATATGCTGATGTATGGGCAACAGGTGAGAGATATTCAGACTGCTTCCTTATGAGCACATATTTCATTTATTTTCTGAAGCAGGGAGGGGGCATATTAATCAAAATTCTAAAAACTTGCTATGTTCTAATACATTCCTTCTAAGGAATGAAACAGCAAAAGCAACAGAGAAAGGGTGTTCTTGCTCATCCAGCATGCCTGAGTCACTGAATGCCTGAAACCGAAAGGTTTTCAATCATTATGTATCACCATTCCAACGGAAAAATCACAATATGGGTTCTTCTTTCCATCAAATCTCAGTGTAGAGTGAGCTCCAAAAGTATTTTTTAATAACATGCAGGGAGGAAAGTTAATTACTATGGGTTCTTTCTCTCGATCTGACAGATGTTTCAGCAAAAAACTGCACTTCTGCCCCTGGAACTTGTGAAACTATAGGTGAATATTTCCTGACTTGTAACTGGGTTTGACCCTGGGGACATTGTATACTACAGAAATTCCTTGATTATCAGGCTAGTGATGCCTAATTCAGTGGGAGTGATGAAGTCTGATTTAAATTTCTTATGTGGAAACAGAATATATAACTGTGTAACCGCTGTGTTCTAGACTTGGTGCTTTAATAGGGCCAACTTAGAAATGCTGAAAATAACTATGAGTCAAATCATCACGAAAAAAATATAAATGGAAGCATCTGAGAGATGACTGGAACTATTTCACATTATATTCAAAATCTACAGTATAAAAAGTGGAAAAATATCCTCACTGCTTAAAAAACAATAAGGGAAAAAAGCAGGAGAAAAATTATATTTAATTTATATGTGTATGTATATGTATTTTAAAAATGAAATGGGGAGTTTATCCATAAATGTTCAAAGTATTCTGACTGTGGTTCATTATTTTAAAATGTGTATAAACATGGGGTAAACTCTCAACATAGTGCTCATAATAAGCTTTTGATGAGAATACTCTTCATTCCTTGTTTAATATTTATGAAATAAGCATTTACTTAGTGAAAGTAAGCCTTTAAGTGAGGCACATTTCTCTGTGACCAGAATGAAATGAATATAAATAAGTTAGAAAGTAAGAGTTATAGAAAATATATAAAATGAAGAAACAGAAACATGATGAAAAACTTCGAGTCAGCAGAGTTAAAAACAATGCAAATTAGACCTTTAAGTAAACTAGAAACAAAAGAAACCCTGAAAACAGTGTCAGTCCATCATTTGTGGATAGAAATTCTGGTCTCTGTCTTGGTTCAACTCAGAATTCCACTTCAACAATGATGCAGTCTCAGTGCAGGAGGAGGCGGTAGACTTATTCCACTTAACTGAGGAAAGGCAAAGTGCTCCATCAGAAATGTGCTTTTCCGGCAGTGGGATGAGGCAGCTAAGCCCAACAGTGATGAGGGCACTAGGATAGTTCCCATGCTACCAACAGTCTGGTCACTTCTGCTTCCCTGCTTCCTTAAGCGAGGTGTTCTAAAGAAGTACATCCATGTAACTGCATTTTAGACAGCAGCTGATTTTTGTTGTTGCATTGGGTTTCCATAGCCAAGCTTTGGCAGGGGGGCACTTATAGCAGTGGCTTCCGTGAGAAGCTGCCAGAAGCTTCCTCCATGTCCAGCAGAGCCAATCCCTGGTAGTCCCAAAGCTGGACATGCTGCTGTCAAGGCTGGGCCAATCAGAACTGGTGGTAACTCCTCTACTATAGCACATTTAAGGAGAAGCAAAAAGAAAGATATTGCACAATTGTAATTTTGGCAAAAGAACAAAGAGCAGGGTGAGAACAGGTGAGAACAACCCTGCAGACACCAAGGTCAGTGGAGAAGGAGGAGGTGATTCAGGCACCAGAGCTAAGATTGCTCTGTAGCCCATGGTGAAGACCAAGGTGAAGCTGTGCCCCTGCAGCCCCTGGAGATCCATAGGGGTGCAGAGAGAGATCCACCCACAGTCCATGAGAGCGATCCAGGCTGCAGCAGTTTGCAGAGAGCTGCTGCCTGTGGGATGGACTCACATTGGAAAAGTTCATGGAGAACTGTCTCCCATGCTGGAGCAGGAGGACTCTTCTCCCTGAGCAGAGGGAGAAACAATGTGCAATGAGCTGACTATAATCCCCAGTCCCTGTTCCCCTGCATCCCTGGGGGGGGGAGTTATAGCTGGGATGGAGGGAGGGAGGGGTGAGGAGAAGGTGCTTTTAAGGTTTTATTTTACTTCTCATTATCCTGCTCTGATTTTGTTAGTAATAAATTCAATTAATATCTCTAATTTGAGCCTGTTTTGCCTGTGATGACAGTATTTGGTGAGTGATTTCTCACACTCCTTAACTTACGAAACCTCTGTTATATTTTCTCTGTTATATGTTCAGCTGTGGAGGGGAGTGAGAGAGAGTCTTTGGTGCCTTGAATCCAGACAGAGTCAACGCTGTACAATTGTTGTGATCTTCCTACTGGGAGCTAAGTATTTACCTTTTGTTAAATTGTTTGTTAGCTCTGAAGACTCCCTGGAAGGCTGTGTGAAGAGGTCTTCTGTAAGATCTTTGATTCCCACCTCACTGATAGCGTGCTGGTCAGGCAGCTGTTTAAGAGTCTTGATCATCTTCCAACAAAATGATGGAGGGCCAGAATCCTGGAAGCTCAAAGATTACTGGCCTGCAAACTTCTCAACACCTGGCTCTTTTGCAATGCAAACTCTCATGGAAATCTGGAAGTCTACTAATGAGCTAGGAGAAGCAAGGGCCACAGGGTCTTCAGTTAAGGGTCAGAGAGTTACATGAACTGCCCCAGGTCATGGTTCTTGGCCTTTCTTTTTCCAAAAGGACCTCTTCATCTGTTAGGGCTTTGACTGCACACTGTAAAAGTGAATGTATTTCAAATCCTATACAAAAACCCTGTCTACACAGATCCTGATATCACCTACAGGAAGAAGAAGACTTGGAGACTTTTATATTCATGGAGATGACCTAATCTCTAGCTTCTCTATTGGGGAAGAGGAGGGGAAAAAACATCCCAGCACAGGACACAAAGGAGTTTTAGCTAGTGTGATATGGAAGAAAACAACATATCAGAAGTGTGTCATTGCAGATGGGAAAGTGCAGTGGGAGTGGTATTCTCATATGGGCACCTATTGATGTTAATGCACTCATCCAATGTCACCATGCTCCAAACAATTATTTAGTCAGGATGGAGCCTAGGGGTCACCCATTGGATCATCAATCAGTATGGCAGCATTGTTTGTGTGGGAATAACAAGGTGTTTATAGAATAACAGGAGAAAGGGGAGGTCAGAGGGGTTTCTGCAGGATCTGTAGCCAGAGGAAGGCACTGCCTGGAATTTCTGGATAGGGACTTGGGAGCAGGTCTCAAAAGCCATCACAGTCATTATACTGTACCTAGCAACATGCTCTTCAGACATACCCTGTATGCCACAATAAAAAGGTCTCAAGATCTTTCCATTTTGAGGGACGCTACACATAAATAAATGGTAGAAGGACTTCTCCATCCAAAGCAGTTTGGTAGACACAAAGAAAATCACCAATCAGAAGCCAGTTATTTTTTAAGTTCTTTCTGGTCCACAATTAAAATTACTTTTATGGATGCTGTCTGTTCATTTTCCTGAACAATGTTGTTCCTATGATTTTGTTTAGTCCCATCTCAAAGTCTTAGTCTTTCTTCCTACCACACAAAGTTAATTGTTACCACTGTAAGCCCCATGCCAGAGTTAAGTTTTCAGCTCAGTTCCTCACACCATGCCTGGACTAAAACTCTCAGTGCAGTCTTCCAAAAAAGGCACCATCCCAGCTTTGCTGTGGCATACTTAATTCTCTTGAAGCCCAGGGCATTTCAGCAATGCTGGACTTGAAAATCAGTGCAGTTCTGCATTGCATTGAAGGTCACATCTGAAGGCTTCTTATGTTAAGCAATCATAGACCTGTGTTTCCAAAAGCAATGTTATTTTGGAAATTCCAGATTTACAGGTGCTTAATCAAAAAGACTGTAAAGAATTAATTTTCTCTGAAACTACTGAGGATTTACCTTAGAAATCAACTCTTACAATCAGAAGAAACTATTTTAAAAAATGAAGGGAAAAAGAGGCATTATGAGATTGCTTTCTCTACAGTAACATTTCCTCCCATTTTTAAAATAAATTGATTTTTGGAGAATGCATCAAATCTCCCTTTTACTTCCTATCTCTCTCTTGAAATATGGTTTGAACGAATTCTTCAGACACATGTATTTTAAACTATTTACTTTAAATTGTGATTTGCATACTGCCAAGTATTTAAATGTAGTTGTAATTACAGTGGTTGGGAGTGACAAACACCAGGAGACCATCTATAAAGCTAATTTATCTCCCTATCTGTATCAGTATCAATCCACTCACTGTTCTTCTTTTACAGTATCCGAGATAATATGGAATTTACGGTGTTATGTGTTTGCCAGATGCATGTTAATTAAGCAAGAGGAGATTTAAATGTGTCTTTGGCTGGTTTCTTCATTCAACTGCCTTGAGAAATACTCAAAAGTAATTTCCATTAACTGCTGTGCTATTTACTGGTGAGGACAGAAATGGTCATTAGTGACTCTCTGCTGCTGAGTGCAGCCCTCCACTTCATCATAATTCTTGGGGAAGGTTTGCTTCAATGCTAAAAGAAACTCTGTGCATCATTGTTCCGAAACTGCTGCCTTGTAGCAAATGCCAGCATAGACTGATATTTAAAGATTAGAATGTGAGTTTTAACAGCTGAAATAAAATCTGTGCATTAGCAATGGGAACATATTTTCTAACAAACTTTAGGAAAAGGGGAAAAGAGCAGTCATGAGCCAAATTAACCTGGTATTCTCATAAAAACTTAGGCCTGGCCTTCAACGCCTTAAACCAGGAAAAGTTTTTGGAAGATTTCTTTTACACCTTTTCCGTTTCTTTCTTTGTTCCAGAATGATGTGCAAAACTGTCTGGAACGAGACAGGGGTGGTGTCATTGTCAGTTAAACACAGGCAAATGACTTACAGAATGCCCTGTGCCATTCTGTGCTGTACCCTCCCGAGGGCTGAATTTTTTTACCGAATCATTTTAGCATGTACAGACTTTTTAGGCCTTCCTGTGTCATATTTTCACATAGATGAACTATTCTTAAAGAGTTTCTCCATTCTATAGGACAAAAATAGACTTTTCTTTAACAGCAGATGACTACTGTACATATCCTTGTCCAACCCAACTACTCCAAAACCTGTGCATTTACTACACAACCAGTATATTTATTGTGGAATTTGGGAGCAAATGTCACTTGGCATTATTTTTATAGTTCCCATATTTTTCTCTCACTGTATCTCAAGGTTGTAGCAAAATAGAATCTTGCTTCTCACCAACATTGTGATACAAAAAAGCAGTAAGTGGCTGTTGGTTTAGTGTTGTTTTGTTTTGTTTTTTTGTTTGTTTGTTTGTTTTGGGTTGGGTTTTTTTTTGTTGTTTTTGTTTGGGGGAGGGTTTTTGTTGGTTTTTTTTTTCTGTAGTATTTTTTGCTTTCCCCATAGCATTCTGACTGTTTAGGAATGTGATAAACCTTATCTTGCTGGGAAGTAACTAAAGGATGATTTTTTGTGGGAGTTTAGTCCTACTTAAGACATACTATGTAAATACACAGAAAGTATCAGTTTTCAAACATCTTAATTAACAGGTTTAAAAACCATCAATAAATCAATCCATTGAAATTCATGGTAGGGTAAAAATGTAATACAAGCTTTTTCCATGAATCATTGCATTTTTGACAATTTCATTTTTTTAATCACTATAGAGAGCTGTCTCTTTTAGGTATATTGTCTTGCAAATGATCTTTCACTCCATTCAAAATGCCCTGTTCTTCTTTTAAATAGACTCTCCCCTCCAAAAGAGCATATGAAATATCCCTTTAATTAAACAGGCACCTAAACCTAACCATATATTGATGCTAATATGCATATCAAAGATGTTCTACAGAACCATACAATGCCAGAAGCACTTTTCTGTTTCATAAAAATCTTAATGAAGCTTAAGACAGCAACTTCTAACTTCTTTACTTAGAGATATAGAACCTTGTAGGTTTTTTTAATAAATATGCTCACTGATTTCTTTAATTACATGCAATAAAATGTACAGGTTTACATACACCTCAAATGAATTAAATTATGTTATCTAGACAAATGATATTCTTGTGCATGGAGAGTATCTATTAAAATGGGAATGAGGGCTCGTGCTGAGTCCATGAACTCTGATTGCTTTGAGAGGAGCTGTATGATTTATGACTTACAAGCAAGCTGTCCTCTCCACCAAGAAACTGCCTCTCATTCCCTTCCAATTTGGGGAAATTTTCATCATTTTTCAGCACTTCAGGTTAGGGAGTACTGGCCAAGTATGGGTTACAGACAACTGGAATATAGAGGAGAATTCCATTTCACACCCACACAATTGTGACCAGTGGGGAGGTTTGTGGTTTGCAATTATTAAAGGAAATGCATAGTCTTTGCAAGTATATGGTCTTACTTATTTCCTTTCTTTGAAGAATGATAATGCAGTAAATCATACACCTATGAAGTTTTATTAAATATTTATCATAAAGATTTACCAGCCTTATTAGGTTCACCTCTGCCAGGAGAAGAAAAAATGGAATGGGATTTCTGCTTTCCACTTCTCAACCTTTGACTACAAGGCTGTTAAGAAAATACAATGACTTATTTTTCCAGATGTGTTTTTCTTTCTTTGAGCATAATTTTCTCCCTGGTTTTGTTTAATTTTACACTTGGCTGAGGTGCATAAACTGAAGGAGCTGAAGTCATTTCAGGAAAATACATATGTGGGTTAAAAAATGTTTGAGTCATCATTTGGAAAAAAAAATCCAATCTAACTGCAGCAATAACATATTTATCTGGACTCTGAACAGAATTTGCTTAAGAAAACCCATGATCCATAGCAGAGGCACAGCAGAAGTGTAAGAAATACTACTCCCAGCTTAGATAAAGTCATGGACTGGAGATACAAGCTTAATTCCTAACTTGACCTCAAGCTTTCTGATTCATGCCATGACTCAAGCAGGGCCATCTAGAGCTGGTTGTCCAGGACTGTGTCCCGATGGCACTGCAGTATCTCAAAGGATGGAAACTCCACAGCTTCTCCATTTAACACTGTTCCAGTGTACAACCATCTTCACCAAAATAAAAAAAAAGTATTTTCTGATGTCAAGGATGATTTTCATGTGTTTCAGTTTGTGCCCATTGCCTCATATCCTCAAGACAAGAGGACCTGGAGAATAGTTGTACCTCACCTTCCACTTGAAAGTGAAAAACCAAATGAGAAAAAAAGCCCTTGAAAATGCCTCACATTATGCATATTTAGCAATTATGCTAAATATGAAGTAACATCAATGAATCAGAACTGGAGCTTGGATTGCCTTTATGATGCAGGTAGTCAGTTTATTTTAGGTCAAAGTCATAGTTATGCAGTGCCCTGTGCAATGAGACACCTGCTTCCTGACTGGATCTGTCCATCCTCCTCCAGCAACTTAACAAGATTTCAGGCTTTTTTTTCAAGTTTGCTGGGCTCTTCTGGTATTTTCTAAATTAAATTAGCACTGTATTATTAACTAAAGCCATTCTTGATGTTAGTAACCTGATATATGGCCCTAGCCTTGCAAGCTGTGCTCCCCACAACATTGTGTCTGTTTGCTTTTGTTTGCTACCAATAACCGCTCAGTAGTGACCTGTCCCAGATGTGCCACCTCTGGGCTCCTCAGCTGCACGGCTGTGTCTTCCACTGACTTGCCAAAAGATTGACCACAGGACTGGCTCACATCTGAGCACAGACAGGTTGCAGTAGAAGCCTGAAGAGTTTCCTCCAAGCCATTTGTAACTGGAAGGCACGTGGCCTGCATCCCTCCTGTGTGCAGACCACTGCCTAAGGAATGTCTGCTCTCTCCTGACCTGAGACTACTGCAAGTTCTCCAAACCAGTGTGGTACTCCCGTGCTTGCTAAGGTATAAACTCCATCCTGTAGCAGCAATACAGGATGGAAGATTTAGATTAGCACCAGGTAGCTGATATCCATATGCACCTTCCCTCCCATCTTGATGTTGTCCTGGCATTGACTCCTTCTGTGGTGGCCACAGGTTTGAAGTTTGATTTCAGATTGCATGAAGAAATATTTTGTCCTGTTTTGACTTTATTAATAGATTTTGCTGTCCCACTATTTATAAAACCCTATTCATGATTAAAACATTTGTTTGCAAAACACCTGGAAAGCAGCATTAAAGGCATATATCACTAATTTTACAAAAGAAAATTACTCTGACTAAAAAGATCTGTCTTGACAAAGACCTTATGCCATTTTCTACACACTGAAGTAGCTATGAATGTTCCCTTTTTCTAGATGTCCCATCCTTAGAAAGAAACATGCCATGATGTGCAGGAGGAGAGAAGCACCCCTGGTTGTGTCCACGGACCCAGGAAAGGCATCCAGGTAAAGCTACTGATTTAAAGGTGACAGAAGCTGTGAGATTTTCCTTTGCAATGACCTTGCTCATCTACTGGCCTTGATTTTTATTTCCTACTGCCCAGCCCATGCCACCTCCTTGGGCTTGTACTTGTCAAAGCAGGAACACTCCTATTTCAACTTCAGCAATTATCCAGTGACTCCCAAGCTTATGGCAAAGAACACCAGTCTGTATCAAACCAACTTAGGGTCAAAGGCCTTGAGCTGCATTATTCCAAAAAACCCCAAACAAAACAAACCAAAACCAACCCAAACCAAAAATAAAACAAAAAACTCCACAAAAATAAACAAACAAAAGAAGAAAAAATGCTGCTGCACAAAAACATTAGAGGTCTTGTGTGATATCTTGCTCATTACAAATTCAGGCTATGGGGTCATCCCCTTTTATTACAGGAAGGCATATTAAGTTTCTCTTATACTATTAAAATCTGTATCTTTGAGAATTCCTTTACCCATATACCCAGAAAAAAAAAAAAATCACTTAGTGGACTAATGCTCCTTCTCTAAATCTTTAATTTCATTTCCTTTCCTTCTGCTACCTATGGCTTTTCCTTCAGTTGGGAAGTAACTGTTTCTGACAGCTCATTAATTGGTCTCCTGTATTGCAGTTAGGAATAAGAAATGTCCCATTTGCTTTCAGTTCGTGCTGCTCTTGTGGTATTTATTTGTGAATTCTCTCTTTGAGGTTTTCATGCCTTTCTAGCTAAACCCTCTGCTCCTTTAATGTTTTGGATTTTCTGTCATGTCCAGATTGCAAACCATCCACAAATTAAAGGCTTGTATTACATTGCTTGTTTTGATTGGTAAATTCTATTTGCTTTAATCATAGCTTAATTCTGTGTCTCCTCTTTTCAAGATCTGTTCTCTTATTCAAGATACAGGTACTGTAGCAGATACTGAAAATTGCAAGCCTAGCTCTCCAATCTCATATTGGAGTCAGAAACTCCTCTATGTTTTTCTCTCGTTCACACAATCTCTGCCAAAATGCATCTTTCTCTGTGTGTATTCATATATTTTCAGATGGAACACAATACTCCTCAGATTTCTGCAATATAGTTTCATAGCAGCCTCCTCTTTCTAAGATAGCTAAAAACTGACAAAAATTTGCTGCTTCAGAATCTGTATTATGAGAAATAGAGCAACCTCCACCTGTCGACCTGCCTTCTACTGCTGGTGAGCATTTTTAAAAATCCTCTTTTATCTCTGACACTATGTGCTGTCTATCCTAAGCCAAGGATTTTAACAAACAAGTGTTTCCTACCACATCCAAACAACAACAAATTAGCTCATTATATTATGAGTTTTGGCATGAAACAACAATACTTTGACCAATTAACACCAGAAACTTCTAAGGGTCCCCACAAGCTCTGTAGTAGTAGAGCTCCTGCATTTTTACTCCCTTTTTTTCCTCCTGAAACTATTCTGAATTGATCTCTATGCTGTTTGGTGGTGTTTTTAAAAGCAGTTAAACACCTTCACCTCAAATACTACTCTCTCCATTGATACTACTAATATATTTCCTATGAGAAAGGCATGGAAACTTCACAGGAAAAACTGTCTTAAGAAAACCTTCAAATCCATTTGTCTCTATTGCTTCCTCATGGCTTCCCCCCCTGCTCCCCCACTTCCTGTAATAGCTTTCATGTATATATTCATAAAATTCAAAAAGGGATTTTCCACATAAGAAATTGTCACACTGCAATTCAAGTCTGAGATGTTGCATGTTCTCAGAAGCTTTTGATATTCTGCCACCATTGATTTTCCAAAAGAAAGGAAATACCTAACATCTCTTTTTTATTACCCCAGACAGAGCAAGGGAAAATAATACCCCTACTACTTGTTGAGAAAGGACTAAAGGCAATTCTATTTTCAAAGTGTCATCAAATTTGGCAGATTAAATGCTGATTATGGTTTATCTTTATCTGCAGTAAATTTGAGACTCTGTTGAGCTTCCTACTTTTATCACCTCTGAATCTGGATGTCAAAATCCCACAGGGCAGATTAAATAACCCTAATACAATTTAAGGTGACTGGGAGCCATTCCATACTATCCAGAAGTTGGCACAACTGCACCGCACCAATGTGAATTCACTTGCTCACTACCAAACTTAAATTTCAGACAGTTTTTGGCAGAAAAAGAGGGATCTGCTCTTCACTAACCCTCACTGTGAGGCAATGCTTTCCTGTCAGAAGTTGCTACAGCCAGTAATCTGCAGGTGGAAAAGTTCACCAGATCCTGCCTCATCCAAGAGAAAATGTATTTAAATTGTTTACACTACCCCAGCTGATCTTGCCTGAAGCAAAGTGGGAGCATTCACCACTGCTGCTGGTGGCTGCAGCTCCCACCCCATCCCCTGGCACCCTGAAGATGCCCCAGGCTCAGGGCCAGGGTGGAATAAGTCTGGGACATGTTCGGAAGACTATTAGTGCGAGACTCTTGAAAGCACTCCTAAATGATCCAGGACAGTCCCTGTCTCAAGGGACACTGGACTTTTGATTCATCTGCCTGAGGCATATTTGTGCTCAGGAGTCACCAAGCAGTTGGTACTGAGTGCCAGTAAAACACCTTCTGAAGAAGGTCAGATTGATGAATAAAGGTTCTTGTAAAATGGGGCTCAGGATGAAAAGATTCCTGAAATATTGATGGAATTGGATATGCCAGATGGGAAACATAAACTATTTCTGTTGTTGGTCGAAGCAAAAATACAGAAGAATCAAATTATTCACAGAAGGAGTCTGCTTCTTCCTAGCTGACATAATCAAATAATAAAAATGAATACATGCACTAATTCAATTAATTTGGCAAATTCCCTGTTCAACACTCAATATTTAACAATTTCAAATAATAAATATAATTTCCTCTTATTAAAATTAAAGTAACTTGAGTATGGGCCTCCCGTTTCTATACTAAAGGACTATATCTTGTATGATCTTATTATCACATACCAGAAATAGTAACACACCTTCTGCATGCCAGTTTAAAAATAAAAAGGCATGTTTTTTCCTGACACCCTTTACATTAGACTTGATTTAAACTATTTAGGTCAGCTCTATAAGTCTGATGCTTCGTGCATTATTTTCTGAAAGAAGAAATTAATTGTGGTAACTGAGATTATCAAATGTATCAGATCATGCATGAATTTAAATATAAAAGTGAGAATAAATTGGATGATGGGTCAGATTTATAAGCATAAGGGTAAACTACACTTAATACAGTTGAATTGACTCTGATTAATTCATAGATAGCTATCTCTTTCCAAATACAGTCAAAAGTTACTGTCCATGATATAACTATGCAACCATTAAGTAATATGTATGTTCCATTGAAATATTTTTTATTCTCTTTTGTGTTTTCACTTCACTTGTCCTGGCAAGTAACATTTTCATTCATGCTGTGGTTCAGTTATTTTGAAAGCGGGATGTGAAATCCAGTGCAAAAAGAATCAGAGCTAGGACTGTTGTAAAAGACTTGATAAGTTTTCTATTTTTTCCCTATATTATGTTTATTAATTGAATTTAGACCATGAAACATGGAAAAGGTAAAACCGTGAAACATTAAAGGGCTGTTGTATATTTTAACACAACAAAGTAATAGGAATTTACATCTATCTTAAAATGTACTTCTGAATGTGAAAATATAAAATTACATTGTATTTGATTCTCATTTTGCGAAATTGCTCATCAGTCCAAGGCTGACAGGGACAATGAGAACTGTGCCTAAATCTGTGATTAGGAAACAAGAGGAAAATGACAGCAAGAAAACTTGAGTTGACAGAGAAATATCAGAAGAACTGATAATGGAAGGGCTGATGATACATGATATTGGAAGAGGTATCATTAAGGTGAAAGAGGCATTTTTGACATGGGTTGAAAAAATGCTAGACACAACTAATGATGATCTGATCTAAGCTCTCCTGGTGTAAAACTACACTAACATTGCTGCAAATGCAAATTCTGATTCGCTGTAAGCCAGTAGTCCCTTCCTAATAAAGCAAATAGTGAACCAAATACATACCCCAGGAAAGAGAGCAAAATGTGGTCAGCTATGGACCTGATGCTACTTTGGTGATAGGAAATTCATGGCACAGGTCAGGGCACAGACAGAAGCTGGGAAAGAGAAAGCAGAAACAGAGGGAAAAATAGCCATCTTCACAGGAAATCCTACAGACACCCAAGGCAAGTAAAGGTACTTTCATCAGAGCAGAGTAAGATATGACAGTAAAAACAAGGCAACTTGAAAGAGAGAAAAAAGAGATTAAATATAATGACTCAGTAAGATGTTTTCCCTTTTTGGCACAGTCATAAGGGCAAAGCTCCAGCTGCCATTAAAATAGGTAGAATAAACACATACACTCAAGCTTTTCCCCTTACTTCCATAGAAGTGTTATTACTCTGACTGCATTATGCTTATGGGAACCATAATTTTCCTCATTACTCTTTTCTTCCATTCTTTCTTTTCTCTTTCCAGTTCTCACACAGGTTGGCTTAGTTTCCTTTTTCTCTAGTTTGTAATCACCCATCCCCTCAATCTTCCTCTTATTTCTAAACTGGCTCACTGCTACACACCTAGTTTGCATCTCCTCTCTTTTTCTGTGGCCCCTCCTGTTAGCAAAAAAACACACAAAGAAGCGAGCAGAGATAATTCTCTTCTTCCTTTCACCATCACTTCACCAGCAGCTCTTGGCTCTGAATGCATTAATGAGCCTTATTGCACTTATAAGCAGCCTTATCACAGGCCTTGACTCATATCACTGCCCATGGACACATGGGCTTTTTAAAGCTCTTAATCTCTTTCTGGGCTCTGCTTTGGGAGTGCTTGTCTTGGGCTCAGCCACATTTATTCCTGGCCAGGTATATTTCTGATTTGCAGTCTGAATTTCCAGCTTAATCTCAGATCTCCTCTGTCATCATGGACATGCCCAGAAATCACTGGACTTGATCTTGTCCCTGACTTGCAGATTGATTTCACACAAACTTCTCCGACGATCTGGATTTCTGATTGAATCTGACAATTAATTCTAGTCTTGCTTTGTTCAACTTACTGGTTATTGTGAGATGAGATCCAGAGTAGGGCTATGGAGAAGATTACAGGACTAGAGAATCTCTTTGATGAGGAGGAAAGGCTGAGGAGTTGGGCTTGACCTGAAGAGATCACTGAGAAGTGATCTTGTCAATACACACAAATATTTTAAGGACAGGTGTCAAAAGGATGGGGCCAGACTTCCTTTCAGTGATGCTCAATGACAGGACAATGGGTACACAGGGCAATGGCCACAAACTTAAATACAGGAAGTTCCATCTGAGTATGAAGAAAAACCACCCTGATGGTAACAGAGCACTGGAACAAGCTGCCCAGAGAAGTTGTGAAGTTTCATTTTCTGGAGATATCAAAACCTGGAAGAGATCCTGTGTAACCAGCTCTAGATGAACCTGCAGGGGTTGCACTAGGTGATCTCCAGAGGCCTCTTCAAAAACCAACCATGTTATGATTGAGTATGTGATTCTGAGTGATTAATATTCTTGGGATGCAAAAATTTGAAAAGCTCACTGGAATTTAAAAGAATTCAGCTGCTTCCTTAAGAGAATCCTGCCGACACTTTTACACGCACAATGACAGAAGAGGGAAACTTCGTCTCTTTCTGTCACAAGCATCAAAGTCAATGAAAACAAGACCAACCAACAGCAGGACTTTTATATATGTTGCTATTCTATTTTATTGGCTTGTTCTTCCCAATGGTGTCCTGTAGCACATGCTGTGAGCTATGTACGTGCACTGTGAAGTCAAGCAATCTCATTCTTACTGTTCACAACATATTTGCTATAAGTACTTGAGATGAGTTGTAATCTCTGACTCACTGTATATGATGGAAAGACAGATTTGACAAATGAAGAGAAAGCTTTGACTTTTTTTCTGACAAATGAAGAACATGGACTGACAGCCAAATGAGAAATCCATTCTAGTCTCCTTTTAAAATGAATGAACCTGTCAGTAATCTTCTTGGTCAGATAAGAAATACCAATAAGTCTGAACAGATAGCCTACCAAAGTTTAATAAATAAGCTAATAGTATGGGGGAAGAGCTAGTATCATTGTGATCCACTGGAAGGAGCTTGCAGAGGTCAGCCTTATGTGTATGGTGCCAGGTGCCAGAATCAGCAGCATGCTCCCATGCTCATGGGCAAACAGGGTGCATTATCTAGAGCATGGTGCAGCACTATGCCAGGTAGGGCAAACAGGAGGGGCACTGGGGCAATGTAGCTCAAGCAGCCAGTTTAGGTGGTGGCCATTGCCCTCGCCAAGACAGCCCAGGTATGGTGTTCATTTGAAGGGGAGACAAGGTCATTTACACTTGCCAAAAAGGATGTATTAACACAGGCACAGCCCCCCAGAAAACCATGAGGCATTCAGGGTTTCAGGACATAGGGAGTGCCTCAGCTTTGACTGGATTGTAGCAGAGATAGCTGTTTTGTCAAATGTGACCAGGTGGACAACTTGTTCAGCCTGGTATCAGCTACAGTATGAGGTAGAAAGGTTAAGGAATATTAGAGAATCAAAAAGGGAGATAGACTGGTAATCAAGCTCTGGCCACCCTGAGACAGAAGCAGACATCGGAAATAATTCAAGATCAAGAGGATCCTTTATTCATCTCCCAGCAAGGAGAAGGCAGAAGCTGTAAAGAAAGAAGTGCAGGGAGGGTAGTCCATGTCCACTCTGGGTGGCAAGTGAAATGCTCCTCCGCCCACATCACTCCCCAGGTGCATCGGCACAAAATCCATGAGGCTTTGTGCACGGAAGGCCAGCCAAAGGATGAAGAGGATGAAAGTCCAGTTACACCACAGGAGTCACCACAATCAGAAAGGTTAAGCCACCTCATTACAACCATTTCCAAGAGTAAGAAAAGGTGGGTAATAGTTATAGGCAATTATATCCTAAGGAGAATGGAGGCAATATGCTGACCAGGCCAAACCCCCAGGGTGGTCTGCTGCCTCCCTGGGACTGGGGTTAAGGACATCACCAGGAAGCTTCCTAGTCTGGTGCAGCCCTCAGACTACAACCCACTACTGCTCTGCCATGGAGAGGATGATGAAGTGGCAACACATAGTTCAAGAATGATCAAAAAGGACTTCAGGGCCTTGGGACTGTTGCTAAAGGAATCTGGGATGCATTTTCTTGTCTCTGCTTCCAGTTGAAGGCAGTGACATTGGAAGCAACAGATGAACTGACTCTATAAACACATGCCACCGCCAAAATAGTGTGGGTTTTGACAATGGAATACCCTACTCATCCCTGGGCATGCTGGCATCAGATGGAACTTGCCTTTCTCAGTGAGGGGGCAGAGTCTTTGCTCCACAGCTATTGGGATTGCTTGGCAGAGCTTCAAACTAGATGTGATAGGAGAGGGGAACTGTACCAGGCTTGTCCCTGGCAAGCTCTGGGATGGCATGCAAATGTTAGGACAGGGTGCTAGCAAGGCCAGGTTGGATGGGGCTCTGAGCAGCCTGGTCCAGTGAAAGTTGTCCCTGCCATGGCAGGAGTGTTGGAACTGGATGACTTTTAAGGTCCCTCCCAAACCAAACCATTCTTGATTCTATTGCTCACTTTCTAAAATGCAACTGAAATTTCAGAAATTATTGAAATGGAATGCAATTTTAAGAGTTTGTTGATTGTTTTCTGGAAGAAGTATGTTTGGTGGTGGGAGACAAATCCCTTTGCATCACTTCTGGTGGGTTTGTGACATACCTGTGGAAACATAAAAAGTGAATGGGAGTAATAAAATTTTCAAAACGTCTAATAGTCCTGGTCTGTGTGACATCCTGGAAGGATGCAGGAAATAGACCCCGTAACAAAAAGCAATTAATTGGTGGGAATATAGGGGCTGGAGGTGCTAATCACCATCATCTAGAGACACATATTTACCGATTTGTCCTAGAACGCACTGGCGGGACAGCAGTATAAATGAATATTGAAAGTTTAGATGACAACCCTCCACAAAACCCCGTACAAACCAAAGTACCACAAATAATCCTTAATAGTTTAAGCAGTTTTGACAGGAAGCAGACAAATATAGCTGTGACTCCAGACTAGTGATTGCAAGAGGCATTTTCTCTGATAGAGGGTAGAAGCTTTCATATTAATAGGGAACTTAAGATAACAGCTCCTTCTCTGCTGAAGGCGAAAGGATTTCCCTCCATAACCCCATCATTTGTCTGCTCGAGTTCCAGATCAACTTCTCTGCCTCAGTCTGGAACCAAAGATTTGCTCACAAGTGCACATTATTAGCCTGGTTTATGTTAATTCAAATTATGTAAATTTGTATCCAGATCTATCACAATGCTAATAATTTTAGAGCAAAAATATGACAATGCATGTCATATTTCTATTAATATTTAGTTAGATATTTAAAATTGCTGTTACTTCAATCAAACTGCAATCAAATAGCAAACAACTCATTCAACACTACACAGTATTAGGAATGTTTATCATTTTAAAGACATGTAGGCTAGAATAATAGCATTTTAAAAGAAGTCTTTGATGATAATTAGCAAAGTGCATAAAAATTTTAACAAAACAATCGATAAGCTATAAAATTGTAAGACTATTCAGGTTGATAATCTAGTCTGAAGACTAGACTAGTTTCATTTCAGTATTGTTTCCTAATTTTTTTCCAATTCAAAAGACTGTTTTATCTTTTATTTCCTGGTCCCATTTTTAGAATTCTAACATTGTTTGCTTCTGAAATACCTTCTTTCACAAATACAGTAAATCTTACTATTGAAACACAAGGAACCCATGTTTCTATCGTGTTGTACAAGAAAAAATAAAGTCTCAAGGCTACACTCCTTACACAATAATAGTTAACAGGGAGGTGATTTCTTAAAGGGCATAGTCTAAAGTAATTGGCATATCTGTCATCACTGGGGACTTCCCAGTCATTTCAAGTACTACTGCTTGCACATCTACACTAAATTTGAGAGTGTACATTAAATGAATGTTTTGACATGCTCTGTGAAAAGTTCCCATGAATGGCCATTCACATAATCTGTGAAGTGGTTATCACACCCGGGCACGATTGACAGACCTTACCAGACTCAGGTGAAGCAGACAAAATCCTAGACGTCAGGGACAGTCAGAGAATCCCAAATTGACTGAAACAATAAATATGTATATATTAAAATTTATATGAGATAATATTATTTTAAAAGTCTACTTATTGGCCTGAAATTCACTTTCTACTTACACTGATAAAATAAGCATCTGCACATACCAATAGCAAGGACAGAAAGATTGGCATTATGCCTCTTTCAGACATATCACTAACATGCACCATTCAATTGATGCTTGGTGATTTAGAAAGAATTTTTTTATTACATGATGGGAGAAGAGGAGAGGAGAGGAGAGGAGAGGAGAGGAGAGGAGAGGAGAGGAGAGGAGAGGAGAGGAGAGGAGAGGAGAGGAGAGGAGAGGAGAGGAGAGGAGAGGAGAGGAGAGGAGAGGAGAGGAGAGGAGAGGAGAGGAGAGATTTCATTTGGAAGGGACCTACAAGGACCATGTAGTCCAACTCCCTGAACAGTTGAAGGATGACCAAAAGTTAAAGCAAGTTATTAAGGGCATTGTCAAAATACCTCTTAACACTGACAGGCTGGGAGCATTGCCTACCCCTGCTGGAAGCCTGTTCCAGTGTTTGACCACTCTCTCAGTAAAGAAATTATTCCTATTTTCCAGTCTAAAACTCCCTTGACACAGTTTTGAACTATTCCCATGCGTCCTGCCACTGGGTACTCAGGAGAAGAGCTGAGTACCTCCCTCCCTATATCCTCTCCTGAGGAAGCTGTAGAGACCAAGGAGGTTTCCCCTTAGCCTTCTTTTCTCCAAACTAAACAAACCTGAAATCCTCAGCTGCTCCTTATAGGACATGTGTTCCAGCTCCTTCACTAGCTTTGTTGCCCTCCTCTGGATGTATTCCAGGACCTTTACATCTGTCTTAAAAGGTGGAGCCCAGAGTCACACACAGTAGTCAAGGTGAGACTGTACCTCATGTTGGCTGCAGCACGGCTTTGAGGGAACAGTACTAACAGTACCAACAGATCTGCAGACATCTACAGCAGGTTGAATGGAAGCAAGGTGCTTTGTGGCTAGGTCTACCCTGCAGAAGATAAAATTTCGCCTAATGGGTACTATCAACTGACAAGGGGTCGTGGTGGCCTGGTTCATAACTCTCAGCAGTACAAGGACATCAAATACAGTACCCAAACTGAAGTTTTTATCTCTCTAGTTTGCTGGTCTGTCAGCACACAAGATTTGTGTGTTTCATAATGAACAAAACAGAAAGTCTGTCTTCCTCTGGACAGCATGAATGAAAACCAGGGGAAAGCTCCCTGGCATTAACTGTTTGTAGCACCAGTGACACCCTGAAGCAAGATAATGACTTATGAGGAAGGATTTTGTTTGTGTCAGTTTAGATGTTCTGTCTTGTTCTCTCAATAACCTTTCTGACTACCTTTGGGTTATTTGAGCAATTTAGACAATTATCTCTAATGCAGATATATTCTCTTCAGGAAAAAAAAACTTCTACGGGAGCTCTATAGATAATAAAAAATCCCTGATTTTAACCCTTGTCATCATTTCCATCCACTTAAATGTATATTTAAGCTGTAAAACTGTTTCCCAGCATTCAAAAGACTTGAGTGCCAAGTTATGCTTGCAAATCAGACATTAAATATGCAGATCCTGTGACATGGAAACTGAAACGTACATTTTGCAAAGATATGCTGGTATTTGAACATTTTGTATTTGAGTGCTCCTGAACACCACCAGTGTGTGTGCTTTTCATCATTCAACTATAAAGCCATTCATCAAAAGGGGTTTTTGGTTTTGTAATGTTTTTGGTTTTGTTTTTAATTGGAATAAAAAAATAATAGCTCTGTGCAAATTTGGGAAAGTCAATAGGGACACAGAGCTATAATTGATAGTAAGTACTGCCCTGATGTTGCTGGGCACAGAGCAGCTAAGGGAACTGGAAATGGTCAGAGCATCACACTGCATACTGAATGGACCTGTGGTTTACAGTAAACTGATTATTTTGTAACAGTGCAAGATGATTCATAAATATTAAAAACCAATGAGAGTTCATGTAAATACATGCTAACTGCGATGCAGTTTCTTGAAAATGAACTGAAATTAAAGAAAATATTTACTAGCATAATGTATAAAACATTACCCTCACTTTAATGCATGTTTCCCCAACTTAGTTATTGCAGAAATCAAGGCCCAAAGTAGCACAAAGTTTATTTCCAATGTCTTTACTCCCCTTAGTATGGCTGTGAATAATTTTGTATATATTTGGTATTTTAAAAAAGGGAGACATAATCCAAACCCTGAAAACTCTTGGGTTCATCGTTTATACTGCTGAACAATTTGGTTCAAGAAGAAACCGGAGAAGAAATGGGAAGAAATTGAACCTGCAACAAGACAGAAGAGGATCTTCTTCCTCTGATTCTTGCGAGAAGCTCAGTTAGGGAACTACCAGCTCTTATTTTATTTCTACTTCATATGAGAGATTTGGAAGGTTCATTATTCTTCCAATTCCTCCTTCCTGTAAACCCAGAGCAAGCACCTTTTATCTGAAGAGAAAAAAAGAGAGATAAAATATAGAATAATGAAATTTTTGTTTCGTTCTGAGGATGTATTTTTTCTATTTAATTTAGCAAGGATGTTCTGGTTCTAACCAAGACTTGGGTTCAAAATATTTTACCTCCTCTATTTCAGCTGATAGTGAATGGTAAGCCAGAGCACAGAGGTTACTAGTGTATCCCTGAGAGCCCCTGTGGGAGTGCTCCAGAGCCACACTGAATGGCAAATAAAACTAGGCACTCCACATCCCTTGGCCTGCTACACTGCTGGTTTGGTACCCGACCCTTTGGCCACCATGACCTGCTCATCAAGGCTGCCTGCAGATCCCCACTGGCAGCTGGTTCACATAACATCCTCTCTGTGGGTACTGTGGAAAGTGCTTAGGAGCTACAATTTCATACCTCAGTACTTCCACAACACTCATTCCAGATACCTTTATCTACTGCCAGCTATCAACAGCAGAAACTAGTGTGACTAAGAGTCTTTCTTAGCATCCGTTTACAACCCTAGAACATACCCTTTTACAATTTACTGTATCTATTTACTATATGTACACTTACAGAGTTTGCATTCTGGAGCATATCCTTCTACTATTTACTATATGTGCTTATCTCAGTGTAACAGTGGTGCTGAAGCACAGCTTGCATATCAGTTGCAGGTTGTGGATCCAACAGCTTGGTCTGTGTTTGCTCTCATCATTTATGGGACAATGCCAATTCAAAATCACAAGTCATAAACACATATTTACTTGCAGTTGCTAATAGCGTTGTAGATAAAGTACTTTTTAAAGCTCATTCATTTCTGTGCTCTTAAATTCTCCATTTTTTTCTTTTTTGTTTTCTTTTACTTCTTTCAGTCTAAGCAATGAAAATATAAAAAGGTGTCCAAAGTATTTTGTGTTTATCGCCTTAAAAACAACTTTAACAGTGTTTATTTTTAGTTGTAAAGTATTCCTGAGGGTGTCAAAAGCTTCCTTCAGTAACATGTAAATGTTTGCTGGATTTTGTCAGCTGTTTGAGATGTGACCCACCGATGGTCCTCATCAGCACAATGCTGCGAGTGGCTTCCATTTGGCCCAGGAAGGAACATCATCTGCTGGCGCCGCTCTCTGTGAGCCACGCTTGTGTGTTAAAGGCACGGCAGAACGCGGTTTTACTACTTTTGATACGAGTAAGTGCAGTCCTCAGCCTCCCGGCTTGTCACCGATGCTTTCCCCACCGACACCGATCGACGCTGATGCGCGGCCGATGAGCAGCGCTGACCTGTCAGGGCGCCTTTCAGCATGCCCAACTTTCGCTTCCCAGCCCCTTTTCCCCGCCGGGTGCCGTGGGACATGCGGCCGCAGGAGCGGGGCACCGCGGCCCGGAGGGCGAGCCCGGGTCCCGCACGGACACGGCGGGCGGGCACCGCGGTTCCCCAGCCCCGCACGGGCACTTGAGAGCTCCTGCCCCGCCGCCGTCCTGGCCGGCCGGGAGCCGGGAGCCCGGAGCCCGAAGCCCGGAGCCTGCAGCCCAGAGACCGGAGCCCGGAGCTCGGAGCCCGCAGCCCGGCCCACAGCGCTGGCGGCGGGGGGCGCCCGCGGGCGGCGGCGGCGGGAGCGCGGGCGCGGGGGTGGCCGAGCAGCGGCGGCGTGAACGCGGCTGCAGAGCCCCAGCGAGCCGCGGGAGCGGGAGCGCCGTGCCCGCCGCAGCCACCGGAGCCGGGCGAGGAGCGAGCGCGGCCGGCAGAGCCGCCCAGAGCCTCCCGGAGCCTCCCGGAGCAGGCTCGGGCCGCGGCGGCCCCGCGGGGAGGCAGCGAGCGAGGGGCCTCTGCCGAAAGCGCGAACACCCCCCACACCCCCGCCCCGCCGCCTCCGCCCGCCCCCAGCGAAGAGAAACAAAACACAACCCCGGCACCGCCACGCTCTCCCTGCTTCTCCTCTCGGCGTTCGGTGTTTTGGTTTTTTTTGTTTTTTTTTTAATATTTTATTTTTTCTTTTAATTTTATTTTTTTTCTTGGGGATTCTCTTTTCTCCTGCCAGACTGACTTACACGTTCTTGATAATTTCTCTTCCCCTCATTTTTTATACTCTTCTCCCTTCTTCCAAACCCTGTGTCTGTGTGTTTCAATACTATCACAACCTCTGCTAAAAATAGATCTTTTTATACCCTTCCTCCTCTCTGACCCCATCCAACACCCCTTGTTAAGGTGAGTTGTGTCTTTTCATCACTTTTTTCCTTGTGTGTTGTTTTTTTTGTTTTGGTTGGTTTTTTTATATTTTGGTTTTGGTTTTGGTTTTTTGGTTTTTTCCCCCCCCATTTAGGGCAGGTTTTAGGGAGGAGGGGATGTGGAGGAGAGAATTTCATGGGGAGTCAGGCAAAGCCTTATTTTGCCTTCTGCAGCCTCAGCATCATTCCGGACTGCTCCCTTTTATCCCAAGGATGTAGCTAGCTGATGAAAGTGGGAAACGACTCTTCCTTAGCGCTGCATGCTTGGGAGCCACAGCAACAGCAGGAAAAAACACAAGCTTCTCTTTTTTCCTTCGTCCTACCCCCCACTCCACTCCCTTCCTCATTCCCTCCTCCTTTCTGTGTCTTTTTTTTTTTTCTTTTTTTTCTATTTTGGTGGGATATTTGGTTGGGATTTGGTGGTGGGTGGGTAGTGTGGGGGGTTTTTTTGTTTTTTGTTTTGGTTTATTTTTTTAGTAGTTTTTTTTCCTGTGTGTATGCTTGGCTTCTGTTTTTAAGCAATACTCAGGGGACTTGGAATTAATTGCATGTAGTGCCAGGGGAGCTCCGTGTGTGTGCACGTGTGTCTTGAGAGTGAGTGAGCGTGTGTGTGCCTATGTGCATGTGCAAAGTGCATTTGTATTTCGTGTTCCTGGGATGATGAGTGTAAAAGCTTCCAAACAGTCCCTGTACATAGGGCAAGGTGCACAGCAGAGGCTGCTGAGGGAGAAACCGGTCAGGGATGCGGGAAAGCTACAGAGCTCTCCACACAGTTCAGTCCCCAGTGCTCCAGAACATCTTTCCATAGATCATTACTGGCACCTTCAAGGTGATGGCTCCCATTCCTCTCCTGGCTTCTCAGCAGAGGAGTGCAGGAAAGGAAAACTTTACAGCTAATGTGAAGGGATAGCATTTCTGTTCCTCCAACAGCCCGAGACAGTGTTATTCCAGGGATGAGTGGGGAAAATAGATCCAGATCTGTGATCCAGAGTAAATGGATCATTTGCTGTTACATATTAGTGTTCAGTGAGAAAAAGAGCCATGAAACATTCTCAGTTTGGCCAGCCAGCAGAAGCATTGGAGTCCGGCTTACTTCCCAATTCCAAAGTTGTTTTAGACAGTTCTTCATTCTTCAGAAAACTGTGCCTATTGATGGCAGAAATGTGTTTTTATGGTAAAACAGTCTATTATAAATCTGCTGGGGAACGATTTATTATTCAGAGGCAATCAAGTAATTTATATGTTTCGTGGAATTCCCCCAAGTGTTTTAGTGTGCCTTCAATTATGTATTTTACCTGTGTGTGTGAAGCGGGGTAATATAGATTTTAGTTGCATTTTAACAAGGTGTTAAGGCATAACTTGCAGGGTGCCATTTGCCAAGTGTCACTTAATATGAAGCAAAATAACAGCCTCTAGCTCTTTTTTTTTCATGGATTTTTCACATCTCCCTTGTTTGTTTCAAAACAAGCAGTGATTTTGCTTAAGAACTTGTAGGAAAACTGGGTTCACAATGGTACACAGCTTCCGATATTAGCTCAAAAGTATTACACTTGTCTGGCTGTGAGACTTGAATTTACTTATAAAATTTAGTTAATACAAAGTACATGAAAGAGCACTTTGTATCCATGGTTTTCTAACAGGTTGAATCATTTTTGTATCTAAAAGTTTACAAATGAGCTAAAATGGTTGTTGTAATCTGTATTTGGAGGCTTTCATGGATACAGGAACATTAATGTTTCCTGTCTAGTTAATGTAATTCCAAAATATCCTGTCTTTCCACATGCTGCATAGATAACACTCAGCAAAAATGAGCAATCATGGAAGTAGTCTTGTGCTATCAAGGGTCATTTCATAATTTTTTATTAGCCTAAATTAAAATATTTTACACAAGTTTGCCTTGGAATTTTTTTTTTCTGCTGTGGCTGGCTGATTGTGAAAGTGGGAAGCATGCTTTGAGTGAGATGTGACATTCCTAATGCTTGGTAGCTGTGAGGGGAGAGACACCTGATGTGCTGTGTACATCATCCTTGAAGGGATGCAGGGTAAGAAAAAGGGATGGAAAACGAGCACAGTGTACAGGCAGTTTAGATAAATAAATATGGGTGATGCATGTTAGCTTGTCAGCTGCTGTTCTGCTGAACCCTGACTGCTGGCTAAACATAATTTCTTGGTAAGCACTGCAGTGTGATACATTTTTTCTGATTTGATAGAGTTTGCTGTTAAAATCACATGTAGCACAGAACAGCTCTTGTTCTGTAGATAAAAATCATGCCGCCTCGTTTTAATCCACAGAAGGCTGAAATATCCACTACTCCTACTGAAGTCACCAGGAGTTACTTGTGATCATCACTCTTCATGATTGTTTATCGCAACATGTCAGGATTAAGGGTATTTCCAAAGGATACTATTGACAGTAGATCTCATTTTGTTTAGATTTTACTTTGGGTGCATATTGTATGTTCACAGGTAGATATTGTCTTTTACCACAGCAACACTAAAATATGTCAGGAAACGGAAAACTCTTAAAATTGTATTTCTCATGAGCTTTTAAAGAGAATTCTCCCAGTGTCCTTTAGCTGTTTCTGGAAAAGCAGTGCTCACTTCACAAATCTACACACTAAGAACCTTAAGTTGGTTGCTTAGCTGTTGATAGAAAAAAAAAGATGGAATGTTTGTACACAAAAAGAGCAAGTCATGTGTTTGGGTTTTTTTATGACAACTGAAAGACAGGAGTGCTTTCAGCTGGATATGAAAGCGTTGAAGTAAGGTTAATGTTGAGTTTGATCTGGGGGTTGTTCCTATTGCCGTGAGTGACAGCACACCAACACTTAGCTTTTTCTGTAATGTGCTAACCTAGATTAAACATCTCTTTAATTTATATTTTGAGACTTGGATATGACATCATACCTTGGATTTATTAGCTTCTAGAGGCTTTTTAGTTTGTTTTGTTTTTGAAACAAGCCTTTTAAAGCTGTGAACTGCTATAAACAAAGTAATGGAGTGTTCAGAAGTCACTACGACTTTGTGGACCTTATTGCTATGAAAGTAAGGTGGGATTTCTCTCTACTGCTAACCAACTGAAATTATTTTCTCGTATTATTGCACTTTGTTATTCTGCAATGTCAGTCTAAAATGCTTAGTCAAAGGAGTTTTTATTCTATGGATGTGGTGGTTCCACAAAAGAAGAACGCCTATATTTTGTCTTGTCCTAAATTACAAGTACCCATCAGGTTCAGTGACATTTTGTTGCAGAGCAAAGTTGCTGTTTCATTTGAGGAAACTATATGGACCATGGATTTTCTTAGATTTTTAACAAAGTAAATGAAAACTATCACAGGGCTGCCTGGTAATTTTGGGATGGGGAGCGGTGGTTTTATTTGTATCCACGCAGAATGCAATCACGATATACATTAAAAATCAGTAGCAGCTGAAAACATTAATCCATTTTTCTCTTTAGATACCTCTTTGTTTACTAGTTTAAAATGGTACTATATGTGTATGTGTTTCTATCCAAGTGTATATTTGTAATTTTAAGATGCTTAGATGAATGGTGTTACCTTATGCAAAAATGACTATTTATTTGCATTTTGTCTGCTGGAAACACAGTTTTTATAATAAAATAGGTATTTTTCTTCTGCTGTACTTGTTTACACATAGAAGAAAATTAGTATTTTCCTCCTGGGAAACGTGTTACTCTGAAGAGCGAGCTGCTGAACAGATCTACAAGCAGTTCCCTTCCCATTCTTGGTGCATGTGGATGAGTGCCAGAGGTAACAAGTGCTCAGGCATGGCAGGAAAAGGAAGAGGGTGGCTCTCAGGAAAGCTGAGGGTCTAATGATCTGGTGCTGCAGTGGCTGATTGGTTCAGGGCTAAGAGAGCAAAGCGCTCCCTCATCCTTAACAGTATTAAACTCCTCTGTCTTGTGGCTTGTATTCATCAGTCTGCTTGGTTCTCCCTTTATTAGATAGGGGAGGCTTAATTACAGTCTGCTAGTGCTAGCACAGCTCTCTGATGACAACTGTTTGTAGGAGGTCAAGTGGAAAGTAATTCTGGAGAGGGGTCTCCAACTGCAACGTTTCTTCTTTGCGCTGATTTTACTCCAGTTTTGCCTGGCTTTGCATCCAGCTATTATACCCAACTTGCCAGCAAAGGCTGGAGGTTGTTTTGTGTGCAGAAGGTGTTCGTAGGAAAGGGAAAAGAGTATTATTGTTAACTTTGGACAACAGTGTAACTGCTCCACCAATTCCAACCAAATGCAAGAAGAGCTGTGGCATTGGAAAGAAAATGTTGAGAATTTGCTTGATATAAATATGAGATTTCATGTCTCGTGAGAAGAGACACATTTTTAAACATAATTCAGAGGGAACGCGTTTTTCGGAATGAGTTTTACTGTAAGTCCCAGTGATCTCTCATGTCCCAAAGAATCTGCTGGGAGCAGCCCAAGTAATTACAGGTTAAAGTGGGGTGAGGCAGTTTCTCCTACACAGTCCACTGCTGCAGCTCCATGCTGGTAGATGGGTACCTGTTCCAGCACTGCCATTGTATCAGTAACAAAACTTAAATTTTGTTTATGGGGCAATATATATAATGTACTATTGATTTCTGCTAGTGGACAAGGCTTTTAACAAGGAGTATGAATCAAATAATTTTGATTATGGATCTTGCAATATCTGACTTTGTCATCTATGCTTTAGATATATTTAGATGCTGTGGACACTTAATCCAAGCAAGCAAAATGCTTGTCTTCTGTAAATGACAGATAAAATATTTTGTTCATTCATTTGGCCTTTTAAGATGTGGATGGCTCAGGACTATGCCTTTCTTGATTACAATTTGGCTCTTGGTTTACTTAAAAAATAGTTGCAGAAGGATTTGTTATTCATATTTTTTGACAGGCTTTTTTGTATGCATTTTAAAAAAATAGTTAGTTTTGTAGCAAGTTTTAGGGCCAACCCCAGAAGTCTGATGAGAACTTAACTAGTAGTTAACATGAAATTTCATTAATATAAGTGACATGTTGTTGTGGTTTCACCCCAGCTGGCAACTGAGCCCCACACAGCGACTTGCTCACTGTCACACAAGCAGGATGGGGCAGAGAATCCAAAGAGTAAAAAAAAAAACTCATGGGTTGAGCCAAAGACAGTTTAACAGGTAAAGCAAAAGCCACATGCACACAAAAAGCAAAATGAGGATTCTTTCATCACTCCCTGTGGGCACGCAGGTGTTTAGTCATCCCCAGGAAAGCCTGGCTCTCTCTGCTCTAACAGAAGCTTGGGAAGACAAACACCATCATTCTGAATATCCCTCTCCTTCCTTCTTCCCCCAGCTCTATATGCTGCACATGATGCCATATGCTAAGGAATATCTCTTGAATCAGCTGGGGCCAGCTGTCTCTGCTGTGTCCCCTCCCGGCTTCTTGTGAACCCCCAGCCTTCTCTCTGGTGGCTTGGGGTGAGAAGCAGGAAAGGCCTGGACACTGTGCAAGCACTGATCAGCAGTAACAAAAATATCCCTGTGTTTTCTACACTGTTTCCAGGAAAAATCCAAACCCCAGCCCCATACTGGCTCCTGTGAAGAAAATCAGTTCTGTCCCAGTTAAAACCAGCACATGTATATAGTGGCATGGTCTATTTCAAATGTACTGGCACTTTGCATACAACAGTATCTTTTATAATGAGGCATCTGGAGCTCCCATAAAGATTTTTTAATCTGCAGTCGAAATTTGGAAATTTTATGCAAATCAAAGTGGTAGAATTCTCTGAGCTCTAGTAGAATCAAGCACCATGACTGTGTGATTCTCTTACCAGTCATACCATTGCCATTCTTCCACCTGGTAAATTCAGTATAAAACATCTACAGGCGAAGCTTAGCAGTTTCAGACAATATCTTTAGGTCATGATGGCTGCCTCATTAATCTTGGGTACACCAATATTCAAAGACAGTGTGGTGAAAGACAGGGAAGATGAACTGGGAAGGAAATAGGGTCCTGATGTGGGCTTAGAAAACCCTTCAGGATAAATGAAGAAGCTTGTCTTTCTGAAGGAGAAGACAAGTATCTGGCCATGATGTACTTGATGTACTTCCAAGCTTCTTTGGACTTCCTTGCCGGACAAAATCTGAGAGTTTATCAGCAGTGCAGAAACGTAATGAAATTTTGTAGAATCATAGAACCATAGAAGGGCTTGGGATGGAAAAGGCTGTTAAAGATCATCCAGTTCCAAACTCTGTGATGGCCACCTTCCAGGGACACCTCAGAGTAGATCAGGTTTCAAATTTGTATAACCCAGCTGAGGCTGTAACAGGAACAGAAAGGTAGAACTTAGCAAATGTAAATACTTCTATTTAAATAAGAATGTGAATGGTTCCTTCTCCATGTTGTGATATCAGTGGAGAAGTGTGTTCTGTTTTATTTGTGTGCCTTTTGAAAAGCTTTCTACATTTTGTCTTATAGTTTGAATGGGGAACGACTTAGGCTATAAAAATATGGAAATTCAAAGTTAAGTCTTGGCTTTCACTTAACTCTTACAGAGCATGGTCTGTGTCTCATGAGTTCTCACTGCAGGTTTTAGAAATATCTCCTAAAGTGGCACTGAATGTGGGGTTTGTGCAATGCTGTTCCCACCTGTAAAATGGGATAGCAGAGCTGTAGCTAAATTCAGCAATTCCTATTCGTGTTAAATAATTTCTTGACTTCAGTAGGATTTCTTGCCTAAGTGAGAGACTCCAAACAGGCTCGTAGAACACTGACAACAGGGAAGGTGTGAAGTATCTATTATTATTACTTCAGAGAATCTTATCTTGTATGAGATGGCTCGTGTTCCAGGCAGTCTGCATAACTAAACCAAAATTCCTTGGCACTTTCATTTGATTTCTGCAACACGACACTGCTTGATTCCATCACAGGATGAAATAAATTGAGAGTTCTTTCTAAAATCTGAGGACTAAATAAAGCATATGTTAACTATAGGAATATTTTAAATGTATTAATTCTATATGATACAAAAATACAATCTTTTAGCTTTATGTTTCTGGTTGTCCATCTACATGCACGAAATTATTTTGTCTGTATTTGGATTTTCACTTAATATAAAAATATTCTATGAATTCTAGAAGCAGGTGGATACTTCATCGTTTGCTCTTTACATATCAGAGATGAGACACTGGTGAGGCACTGGAACGGGTTATGCATAGAAGTTGTGGGTGCCCCATCCTGTGTTGGAAGCCAGGTTGGATGGGGCTTTGAGCAACCCGATCTACTAAAAGGCATCCCTGCCCATGAATGTGGGATTAGATCTAGATGATCTTAAAGGTCCCTTCTAACCCAAACCATTCTATGTTTCTGTGCCACAGACATCAACTAATTCATCATGTCAGCAACCTCCACCCTTGGGTTTTGTAGTGCATAGATAAAATTTTAAGCAGCAGTAATAGTAAAGTAAAAGACCAGGAGAAGGTCTGTTTTAATAGTTTGCTTTCAGTGGTAATGTGGGGTAGAGACTAGAAAAGAATTGTAAATGTGGCTGTCACCAGCTTAGTTTAAAACTGCATTTTGAGTGGGGATAGGTGCCTGTGTTAGCATTTGGGATTGGCAGAATTCTCCTGCCTGGCAATACGGAAGAATCTGGGAAGAGGAGGATTTTGATTCTTTCAAGTCTGAAGGTGAAATCTGCAGTGCCATATGGATAATATCAAATCCTTCACTCCTGTGAGATCTTTCCAGTATGTATTGCAGAGGCAAACTCATGCTTGATCTTCAAGGCTGAAATCTTAAAAGCAACTTCTAAATTTGCACTCTCATGCAGATTTTGCTTGTGTGTCACACCTACAAGTGCAGCCTAGAGGTGTAAGCAAAGTGAGGCAGAATCAGGAATAGTAGAATATATGGAATCAAAGAAACAAACAAAAAGGTAACAAAATTCTTGCTTTTAAAAAAGTGTGGAGTCCTTAAGAGAGGATGGAAGAGGGAAAAGCATTGCTCTGGGATGGGATTAATAAGATTTAACAGAATGTGAGATAAAAGGAACATAACAAATATCAGAGAGTGGAAGAAAGCACAACTAATGTTAAAAGGAAAAATGGCAGGCTGAAAGGGAGCTGTACACTGCCAGTTTAAAATATAGTTTCAAGATCAGCTTAAGCTGGTCTAAATTCCAGCTGCTTCTGCAGAGAGTCCTGCACAATCTTTCCTCTGAATAGTGTGCTGCAACTGGTAATATAAAAAAATAAAAATTTATCCCGATCAGATCCTTGATCCATCTGACTAACTGCTCATATTAACACTACAGCTGCCTCAAGGCAAAGCAGGAGGGGGGCGTAGGAAAAGGTAGCATAAAATTGACTTAGGCTGACAATGGATCTGTGCTCTTGGTCTGAAAGTCCTGGTGAGATTCTGAGTTATAAATTATTTAGAAGAGAGACTGGGCTAGGAAGACATGGAGTGGTAACACAGTGGAAGGAAGAAGCCACCTGGGACAGCACTTAGTGCGAGCAGTTAAAATGGCTGCATGCAAAGGAAAAAGGATGGTAAAAACATCTAAGAGGCAAAATCAAGCATTTAAAAGTCACAAAAAGAATATTTTTTTGTTATCTTTGTCTTCAACTCAATATCCATGGACATTTGCTGGTGCAGTCTTTATTTATATGATCAAGTAGGGCATTTTTCCTACTCACAAGCAGCTACCCTGTCCTTCATGATCCTGGTTGAGCAGAGCAGTGCCTGTGACCTGGGGCGTACTTCACCTCCTTGTGTCATGAATGACATAGTCCAGTGCTCAGCAGTCCTTCTGGAAGCTTTAGGCTTCCATCTCACATCCTTCACGGGCATCTCTGTAATGGGCCCGCAGCATATTCCACACTGACTTTTTATTAACCCAGTGTTACACCCACTGTTTGATTAACCCGGTGTTTATGGCTTTCAAACAGAACATTTTTCTGCCCCTTTTGTCTCAGAGCTGCACCTGCAGCGTGCCATACATGTGCAGAATGTGTTAAGCTTACTTTTAAATAGTAACACATGATTCAAGTTTCTCTTGGAATAAGAATAAACTATTTAGAAGGATAAAAGTAAATTCAGAATAAAATGCCTTCAGAGAAAAGGGGGCAAAGATTAGAATATGTTTTGTATTGAATGGAAAAATAAAGCACCCAGATCTTATTGGTTATCTTTTTAATGATTTGTTTTAAAATAATAAATTAGGAAATTAGATTATGCAGAAATACACAGACACGTGCTAAACCACATTATGGATTCCATTCTCTAAAAGTGAGGGTTGAAATAAAGCAGTTTGCCCGGCCCTGTGAGAAATAAGATGCAGGCAGTTGATGTCATACTGTCTAGACTGGAATAAAGGATGTATTTTAAAAATCTTAGCTAACTTATTTAAATAATATATTTTGAAAGTGTAAGAAATTGTAAGTGTTAGCTGATGATCTTAGATTTTGCTTTGATCATGTTCTATGGGTTCTGGTGTCTTTTCATAATATTTTTTAATAACTTTATTTTCTCCCTTTAAACATACCTATAGAGAATTGCTTGCTTATAAGAAGATATGAGTGATTCTTCTGGGTTATCCAGTTCAGTCCCTTGCTTTTTCAGCCAAGATGTCATACAATTCCTTTCATGTACTGATCAAACTCCTTCTTACAACTATTTAGGGATTTTTTTACTTCCCATACTCCATTTGGAGGCTGTTCCAGTTTTCTGGTTTCTTTTTCCCTTAAATATGTTCATGCCTGCTTTTATTACTTTGTTTTTGGACTACTTGAGCTTCAATGTAAGATGTTTACCGACTCAGAGTGGGGAGCAGTCTTCCTCACTGCTAGACTTAAAAAGCAAAGTTCTTGCTGGACAGAGGCCAGCTCTAGCAATGACTCCTAAGTTCTTGTGGAGGATAGATGATGGTGTAGAGTTAGGCACAATAGGTTTCTGGTCATGCTCCCCATTTATGGATGACTAACCTTAAACCAGACTTCACTACTGACCTTCAGAGTGTAAATGATATGTCAAGAGCCTTACCCACATTTCTCTTTCAGAAGGTTTGATCTTCCAGTGCGCAGTGCTCCACAGGGTTTTTGCAGACTCACTTTTATTTGGCTTAGTTCTGATTTCTCACTTTAAATAGTTCAAGTAAGACAGAAAGGATCTTTGTTTATAGTTTGGCAGAAAGTCCTGTTTCCCCTTTGGATTACATTTCAGCTGGTGAGAGTTGAGTTCTTAACATTTACATAGATACAACATTCCAAGCATTAGTCTTTCAAATAAGAGGTAGCCATGATGCTCTAAGCAAAGTTATTTTCGTATCTGGTTTTAAAATTACTGGCAAAGGGAAGATGTCTTTTTTATTTGTGATCCTTCAAGTATCATGTAAACAGAGGACAGAAAATTCAAGTGGCTGGCATTTTTGTTTCAAGAATTTATTTCAAATAGCTTTCAAAAAGTTACAGGTATCGATGTTGGCATACCCTCACCCTGAGTAATGTGTGCAGTTCTGGGCCCTGCAATTCAAGAAAAATGTGAAGGTTCTCGAATGTGTCCAGAGGAGGGCTACAAAGCTGGAACATACGTCCTGTGAGGAGCAGCTGAGAACTCTGGGCTTGTCTAGTTTGGAGGAGGTTGAAGGGTGACCTTTTTACAACTTCCTAAGGAGAGAACATGAGGCGGGAGATGCTCAGCTCTTCTCCTGGGTACCCAGTGACAGGACACATGGGAATGGTTATGGTTTAAAACTGGACCAGCAAAGGTTTCGATATATATGATGAAACTTATTTTTACTGAGAGGATGGTCAAACACTGGAACAGGCTCCTTGTAGAGGTGATGGATGCCCCAAGCCTGTCAGTGTTTAAGAGTGTTTATTTGCTTGAACTTTTGGTCAGCCCTGAATTGGTTAGGCAGTTGGACTTGATCATCTTAGGTTCCTTCCAAATGAAATACTCTATCCCTTCACAATATTTTCAGTTTTCTATTTCTGTTATTTTTCAAAAATCAAGGAGCAAAGTCATGACATCAAAGATCTACATAATTTGCAACTTCATAACCTATTTCACACATAGCCGTGCGTGAAACATTTTAAGCAATTTTATATATTACTAAGCTATACAGGTAATTGTTGTTTACCTAAAGTGGAATTATTACATTTTTCATTTATAAAAACCTACTTTTTTTGCATATTATTTGTCATTATTTTTCTGTTGGAAATTTAACATAGATGGGTAAGATACAATTCTACTTATCAGATATTTTTAAAATACCACAATAAGTAGTATCAACTATGACAATGCTATGATATTGCAGCAGACCTCTCGTTAGGGGTAGAAATGAGCCAAGACACAGACTCTTATTCAACAACATGAAAAGGGTCCTGGTTTATTCTTCTTTGCAGCCTAGCCTCCCTAATTCTGACTACAGCAAGCTCCTACTGTAGAGTCCAACTGTAGCCTCTGACTGCTGGCTATTTCCTGCTGGACTGTGACTGCAAGTATTGATTTGTAGACTCTGAGCACAGCTTTCACCCAGCTCGACTGTGACTGCAGGCTCCAACAGGAAGCTCTAACTCCACCAGACCCAGACTGACCTCACAGCAGATCTTTTACTGCAGCAACTCTCTCCTTTGTTTTAGTCTTCTTTGGTCTCTCTGGAGCCTTCCATCTTCCTCAGGGCCCTCTGCCTCCAAGATCCTCCCTAACCACCCAACCCACCCCTTTTATCACACTTATCCTTTTTAGTCGCAGCTTGACCCATTAAGGGTAAGGCTGTTCCTCTTCTTTGGTAATTAGTACAACTGTGACTTACCAGGGGTGAGGTTGCCTGTAATCTCTTCTACACCTACGTAATACTGCTACAAGAAGCAGTATCTGAAACAGTAAAATTCCACAGTGAATGAAGCAGCTGGAACTGTAACTCATATCAGCTGCCCTACAGCAAACACTGCTTTCAGCTTTCTCCTGGGGCCGTTGACATTTGCCTTGCCTGCAGAATGACTATGCATGTTATCTGAAAGGCATTAATCCATTAGTAATGAGCCACCTTTAATCCTGGTGTAGATGTCCTCTTCCTGAAAAAGGGTATGTGTCACAGCATTAAGATTTCTGTATACCTATGTGGGCAAATAACTTCCCTCATTGGATTTGTCCCATTTAACCTAGCAGGACTGCGGTTTCACATTTGAGTGTTTGTAGGAGTCAGCTCTGAGTCATATTTGTCCTGCAGACCTGGGAATGGACGGGATTCAAAAATCCATGTAGGGGAATAGATTTGCCAGTGTGTACGTGTACAAAGGTTGGGGCTGGGAAGGAGCCTACAGTCCTTAGCGCTAATTCTGTTCATCAAGCCAGAATGTTTATGCTGGCTTAAAAGAATGCAGCAATACACACAGAAGTGTTATTTACATTGCTGTTATTAAAGAAAAAAATGGAAAAAAAACCCCCAGATTTCTTTTTATTAAAAAATGAATTATAGATCTGGAAAAAAATATAATAATTAGATGTCATGGCAGTGTCTGATCTGTTTTCCTGGGATGCTTCGGATGCTTTTTGATTTCAAATTTCTTTTTCCACATGCTGTTGCTATGGTAAGAATCAGTACATCAGGGAGAAGTATCATAGCAAATAATGTCATAAAAAATAACCTATAAGAGCTTTGTATTTCATGGGGCAGCATAGGGCCCATAGTTTGGAGTTATTACTGAAGCCCTGTCAGAAGAGTTTTCAAACTGTGGGTGGCATTTCATTATTCAGAGATTGTTTATACATGAACAAAGCAAATCAATAAAATCAACATTTTTATCAGTAAGATTATAACTACAAATTAATTCTTACTTCCTTTAGAAAATATTAGGTCTTACATAAATTAAGAGGGGAAAATAAAAAAGGAACAAAGTCAAAAGGCAGTATGATAGGGCAATAGAGGTGAAGCTAAGAAAAACAAAATTAGAGATTTTCAGCTTTTGTGGGGAGCATGGAGGGGAGGAGGAGCAGAGAGGGATGATGTAAACCAAGATTTTCTCAACTTGATTTTTAATAATCAAGTCATGATAAAATTGGATGAGTACAAGAACTTGGAAATACCAGCTGTGGCCTGTAATGGCATGCCAAGCTCTACGTAGTAAAGGTTGATCAAAGTAGTTGAGTATTGAAAAACAGGTGGCACCTTCAGATGGTTCCAGACCTAATTGCTGCAACTCTATTACCAAGAGTGCTTGGGTACCACAGCCTGCTAAACAGAGAGCCTGTTGAAAAGAGTTTTGAATTTACTGAGCAGAAGTTACCTATGTTTCAAAATGTGATGAAATAAGCTTATCACGAGATGAGGCTGTACTTTTGAAATAGCAGCTGTAGTTACAGATTAATTATATACATGAGAAGAGGTGGAGAGGGGATTAGAGACTCCAAGCTCTCTGAGTATCTGAAAACATGGGGTGACAGGCTGTGGCTGTATTGGGAGGTCAGCAGATCAAAGGGAGTCCTTGTATTCTGTATTAGAAAAGAGTGGGTTTGCCACACAAGTCTAAATTCAATTCCTGCAACAAGACAGTGGAGAAAAATCTATGAGAGGGCTTCTGGTTCCCTCCAGAATTATGGCCTCTAGGTATAGGAGGACCTATAGCCTGCCCATTTGAAAGCCAGAAACAGGGAGACTGACCAAGAGAGTTTAATCCATATTTAATATTTTCCACCACAAAACTGAGTGGATTTTTTGATATAAATAGTTCCATCAATGCAGATGTTGCTCTAAACTGCCACCTAAATGCCACATAGAAGAGTAACTCTGTAATATTAAACTACTTGAAATGGAAAGTATAAAAATATGTTTAGTTAGAAGTTTAGTTGATTCTTCAGACTACAATGACTTCAGTTATTTTTTAAGCAGACACCTCCTGAATTGCAGTCAGTGGCCTCATGCCAAGCCCAGCATCCATTCGGAATCATGCAGAGTTTGCACTTCAGTAGTGTTTTAGCAATGTGACAGGTTTGTCTTCAAATGTTCTGGCTGCAATTTACTCACAGTAGCCTCATCCAGACCCACCCATGTGTTTCAAGGGTTAGCTTTCTGCAGGTTAGCTGATGTTTTGATCCAACATACCAGATCGCACTTGCAGGATGGTTTGCAAACTCACAGAGCAGTGAAGTTGTGGTGAAGGTGCCTCCTTGGCAGCAGAGGAACTGTTTTTCTCCCAAGAAATGCTGCTGCTTGTTTGGTCCTCCCACCTGTAAGTTCTTTCATGTAGTGTGATGACAATGGAGTTCTATAACAACTAGACTTGAGGAAGCAGGAGGATAAGCTGTCCAAAAACTTAGACTTCTTGGAAAATCCCACTCTAGCATTACTCACTAACTTCCATCAATATTAAAGAGGATTTTGCACCTAAGACCTCTGAAAATCCTGCTAAGCTTCTGTCTTTGTCAGTCTTAGATGTGGATATTTCAAATCAGAGAGCAGAATTACTATTATTTTTAGAGAGTTTCTCTGAAACACTGTTGGCAGTGTGCTTCTTGCCTTCCTCCTCTCATCTCCTGTAACTCTTGTGTTCATTCGCTGATATCAGCCACATCTGCCAGGAGAATGTGAAGCTCAAAATACAATCCAGTCCCTAAAAATTCTTTCAGATGTGTGCCTGTACAGATGAGGAGAACTGCAGACTGTCTGTGATGGGCTCCAAGCCTTGATAGCTCCAGACTCTCGGCATACTCCAAGTGAAGGAGTCAGACAATGCTGGACCTTCTTAGACAGCTGAGAGACTTGCAATCAACAAAAGTTTGTCGACTCTCTCTGTAATGCTTTTGTTCATAACCCTGACATGCTAACCACCCACATCTTTCATGGCTAACCATGGCATTCAGGGATGCTTGGCACTGTGCAGACCTTTGTTTTCTGCTGCAACTTTTTTGTGCTAATTTGCATTGTTATTACAGCTTCTCGTGAGTTTGGAATAGTCATCTATTTCACTAAATAGTTTATTTAAAATGCTTCTTTGAGAAGGGTATTATTTTGAGGTTTAAAATGTGGACAGTCTGAATGAAAAGGAATGTTCTTTCTAGTCCTGTTTTGAGGATGTCTTCTGACACATGAAACTTTTATTATCCTTTAATTATTGATAGGAAGCATTTTCTTACCAGCATAGCACTTACAGACAGTGAAATCACTTTTCAGGAGAAATTACTGCAAGCAGTTTTTGGATGAGTTTCAGTTTCGCAAATTGCTTAGGTTTTTTCCCTTTGTTTTTTCTTAGTATCTCATAAATTAAGGCACAAATTATAAGCAAGATCGTTATGCTGTCATGAATCACTCAAGTACTAATGGCCTAATGCACTAAGCCTTAATTAGTAATATTGTATTTTTAAAAAGACAATATTGTGAATGAAACCTGAACATGCACTGTTTTATAACTGGGCTTCCCAGAAGATTTTAAATGGATTCCTCTTCTTAGTATGTTTTTAAATAATTGATACAGCCACTTCAAGCCCTTACTAGACAAACGAATTATTGGCTGCTGGTGACAAAATTTGGTTTGGGCATAATAACTTCACAGAGACATGGCACTGCATACATCTGCTGCTCTAATTAGAAAGTTTGCCTAGGGTGCTTGTATCAGAAAGAGTGGGAAAAAATAGTGCTCCACAATCTGTTGTAACAGAGTGATTCCTGCAAAATGTGATTTATACAAGATTTCTGTTTAACTCTTTCACTTCTGGAACACTCTGATACCATTTTAGCAAATTTTATACAGGCAGGACAGTACTGGCGTTACCTGAATGGCCTGCCTGCATGGAAATGCCACTTTTGTGGACCTGATTTAGGGCTTGCAAGTGCATTGCTCCATGGTGCAAAAGATCATTTTGTTGTCTTCTACAGAGCAGACCATTGAGACCATTGCTGGTCTGTCCTGCAGAAGTCTGCTAAGAGCTGCTCCAACCATAGAGAATAGCCAGCAACCCTAGTGCTAAGTCCCTTTATTTCAGGTAGGCTCTCAATTTATGAGTTTTAAACACAGATAGTGAAAATCAGGACTAACAGCTTAAAATTAGATTTGGTAGCCCAGCGACAGCCATATATTTTTGAGGGGAAACTTGTTAAGCTGGGGCTAAAAGCGGTTGCTGTGAGACAATGATCAAGTGCATCTTGTTTAACTGGGGAACATACAGCACTGGAGACCAAGCCCCTTCTTACTGGAGTGGTTGGAATTCATCCAGTTGAACAGCATTCTGCTCAAAAGAAATAGCTATTGTTATGGGAAGAATTAATTTGAAGTGTACAAGTAAGATTGGCATTTCTTGTTGATTACTTTAATTTATCTATTCACTGAATATTTTCTGGAAAATGATTAGTTTCAACAAATATCATGTGTATTCTACGACAACATACAGCAGGAGTTTGGTACTATCATGGAACTATAATTTGTTGCAGCTTTCTGAAGAAAGTTGGAGACTGTACAGAGCTAGATCTTGCTCTCCTTAGATCTCATTTAATAAATAGTTCCAGTACAGTGAAACTGAAAATAAAGCAAAGTGGAATTTAATTTAAAGAAAAGGAAAGAAATCATGCCAAAAATGTTTATGCTTTGGAGGAAGTGATATGTGGTCAGGCACATGAAATTCCCTGTTATCAACTAATCCGAATGTTTCAGAGTATAGATAAATGTCTCAAAGGCAGGTAAAAGTGTGTGGGACATGAAACTCTATTTTACATGTCAAATTATCTGTTCATACTATGTTACTGTTGAATAGCAAAGAGGCAGAGCAGCTCTTCAGATATGCTAATGAAATGTTTATGAAACCAAAATCCAATATCAGAAGTTGGAGAAATGTAGCAACCTGAGGTGAAGGTGTACTTTGGAATATCTGTTGTTATTTTGAATTTTCCTTATCCAAATTTTTACAAAGAAATCATGAAGCAGTACAATGCTGAAATACATTTATAAATACACAGCCTGACATACAGCTGGATTTGAATTTATTTCTTTTACAGTTTTATGCTCTACCTAATCCAAGTATTTAAGTAGGTTGTTAACTCAATGGCCAGTGTAACTACAGAAGTATTTCTCTAGTTTTCAAAACCACAAATGATGATGGTAGTATGGTATATATAATATTTATACATATCCACAGATTTGTGGATAAAGAGCATAAAACCTTTATTATTTCCAGGAAATATAAGAAATTTTCTAAATAATGAAAAGATAGTGGTTTTGTTCCAGGATGTGGGGAGGAATTAGAAAGGAAAGAAGGAGAAGAAGCTTCAAGTCGTTGTAATTTATTTGTTCCCCCAGCAGCAAACACCTAAAAATCAAAGAAATCTGGTTGGAATGATGAAAGACTTTAGATCACCTGGAGCTGAAGTTAAGTTTATTTTCCCTGTCACATATGCTTATAGCATTCTATTTATGGGTATTTGAGGGGTTTTTAAAGTTTAATTTCCGCTGAACTGAAATATATGGTACAAGGGAGGATCTCATAAGGGAGAACTATATAAAATTCCTTTCTTATCCTTCTAGGTGATTCTGCCTTTTCAATGGGTTGTTGGCTTTTATGCAGTGTGCCGTATTCAATGTGGACCAACTTGTGACATATGTATCATTCATATTGGGACTGGCACAAGTTTTATCAAAGATTTCAGTGTCCAAAAGAACATTAGGAAGAATGAGGAACATTTTGAACGCACTGATACTCTACAGACTTGTTCATATTGGGGATACACCAAGACTTTTTGCAAATCCTTTCAAAATTACTTGTGATACGCAAGGAAAATTGGATTAAGAACAGAATGGTATTTCAGCAGCAAAGATGCATTCCGTTCTCAGTTGCCCTGTTTGCCTCATCAGCACAAAAGACCATATATACAGGCAATTTCTTTTCTGCCCTTCTCAAGTCCCCAGGCGATGGTACAAGACCAAAAGCATAACAAGAGGCAGTTTTTATGCTCAAATCACTTCCTTGTTTCAGAAATAATCACTCTTAAAAAAAAAACAAAACCAAAAACATAAACAAAAAAATCAGAATCAGAAGCTGGTGGTCAAAAAGTGCAGAGGTGGCTAAAACCTAAAATGTGACATCTTTGAGATATTTCCATGGCATCTCATTTCCATGGCCAGAAGTTCAGGGGGCTTATATCTTTCTACGAACTTGACTTCCTGACCAACCAGTCCTGACCAACCTGGTATAAGGAGAGGCCTTTTTCCTTACCTAGGGGATCTTGGGAATCTGATGGCAAACACCATCATGGAAGATCTAGTCAAATGAATGGGAGTAAATACATTTCAAATCACATGTGGCAAAAACTGTTACTTCCAAGTGCAAATTTGCAAGTTTTGACTAACACTGGGAAAGCTTTGTGGTCAGACTTTTTCATGGTAAGCAAGTTTTTTCTGCTAGAACAGGGTGAAAAAAGCAGGTGGATGTGGGCATGGAGTGTTGATCTCCGAGGTATTTTTCTCTTGAAATGAATTTTTGAAACCAAGTGTTCAATCTTGTGCCACAGCACCGCATGAGCAGGATGTGGCAGAATGTTGTCATAGCACCGCATGAGCAGTATAAGAAGGATGAGCAGCCAAAACCCCAGCTAAACATATTTTTGGACACCTGTTAGTAGACACCAAAAGTTCCTTGCATCTTATCTGTAGCTGTAACAGAGAGCTGGATGAAATGCAAGACTTGAAAACAATAAGGAAAAAAAAGCACTAAGTATTTTGAGTGTAATAGAACTACATGCCAGCAGGCAGCGGGGACTCACAGAATGAGAGTCTCATTAAGTTGTTATATATGTATTCATACAGAGAGATATATGGAAAAAATGCAAGAACTTAGATTTTTATGTGATATTTATGTGATGATTGCAGAAAACAGTGCTTGTTAAAGAAACAAGGTAATTGCTTTTTATGTCAGATGACCTAAGGGTTGGATGAAGAAAACTAAAAAGTGCTGTCAGATGACTCTGAAGGGGTCCTACAATACTTATTTTTAGGCACACTGTCTTAACCAGTAGCAATTTTGAACTTAATGATTTTTGATAATCCTTTGAAAGTGCCAAGTGAACAGTGCTCTGTTAAAGCTCTGTCACTTTTTTGCAGTGCAACTTATTGCAGGCTACAGAGCTGGACTACAGATTAGAATAGTCTTTAAGAAAAAGGCTAAGATCTCAATAAAGCATCTCACAAACAGAAAGAGTAGAAGGAGATGCAGAGGAATTACTCAGAACACCTAGTTGCCTTATTCTAGTTCATTATTATTGTTATTTACACATGCTACTGTAAATTATACTTAGACTGAGTCAGTATAATTTGAGACCTGCCCTGGTCTCAACTATTTAGTGTGTAACAAACATTATCTGCAATGTACCTCCTTTTCTTTGGTATAGGAATACAGTTGTGTATGGGAGAGTGTAGGAGACATTTTGATATATTTTCATTATCATTTCTTTCAAGGAGAGCAGGTTTCCTTTCTGGGCTCCTACAGAGTCCCTCCAATACTTGAAGCATAATTTCTGCTGGTTGGAGAGTAGACTGAGTAGCCAGATTCACATGAATTGGGGACTTAATGAATAAGAGTGCCTCATACAGATGCTTAAAGAAATTTTTCCTCCTGAGCTTGCTCTTGTGAGATTTATTATGAGACGACTACAGACTATTCCAACCAGTATTTGCTATGTGCTTAGTTAAAATTGAGATTTCTTCAATCTGCTATCTGCTTAGATATTCACAGTTTTCACAAAACTCAACCTCAAGAAATGCATGTATGTGTGTAGCTACTGTGAGCTTTATTTCTCTGCGATGATATTGCATGGAATGCACTTGTCTATTCTTTGTAGAGAATCAGGTTTGGATTTCCTTATTCAAGGCCCGGTGTAGTTACACTCTTCTGTGGTTTTGATTTTCACTGTAGAAGTTTCCAGAGACAGCTCTACTGGTGTTTTATTGAGTCATAGTAATCTGCTACTCTCATCTGTTTCTGCCTAATCTCATCTGAAAATTTTAAACTAATACTGAGTTTCCTTTTTACTGAAAATTTAACCTGTGGGACAAAATATAAAACATAAGTAAGATATTTCCATTCAACGTAATTCAGTCTAGCAGTTATATTTCCTTCGAAATCCACCCCAAAGCTAACATTTAGAATCACGGAGGTTTCTGACTGTGGGTAAGCTCAGTGTTGAAATCCCTCTTATTTATTTCACTATTTTGAACACTTTAACATATTCCATCACAAGGTCTCTCGCTGCACAGAAATATTTTAAATAGCTCTGTTAGAGCAAGTTCAAAAGATGATTCCTCTGACATGCATTCTTCAAAGCAAGACTACATTTCTCCGCAACAAAATAAATGTGTCTTACCTCTCCCCCTTCCTACTGTGAGTTGTGCCAGAGCTGTCATTTTTTCAGTAGGGATTGTTTATAAGAAGGACCTATATTCTGCTGTTCAGCACAGTAGAAACCCTTGAGTTTTCAGTTTCAGTGTATAAATATTGATTTTTGTACCTCACCAGTTTTGTTAGTTAACTCAGAGGTTATGGCATTTTTTGTTGAATGAATGTCTTTAAGGAAATAAAATATAGCACCTTCCTGAAGAATAAGTTGCTTGTTTCAGAAAGTGACTATTTAATCCCAGCAGCTAACTATGGTCTGTTTGGGGTGTTCTGTCTTGGATCTGATGGGTTTTGTTGCTTAAGAAAGCCCTTGTCAAAAATGACCACAGATGCCTGTTTATGTGCAACCTATGCAAAATTTACACAAATTAGTCATCAAAGCTCTTGATTCTTGTTTGATGTTTATACCTATTCTTGATACATTTCCTATAGTAGTTTGTTTAATTCTTTCAACATTTCTTTAGGTTGAACATAAGTATAATTTCTCATTAGAAAGCACTCAATTTTGCAGGACCCTCTTGATTTCATGCTTCTGTTTTCAAGAGCAGAGGATAAGTTAGAACTGGGAATGGTCCCATGCTTAGATCCAGTGAAACTGCTCTTCATAAAAAGCCTTTATAGCTAGTTATCCATGGAAAAAAACTGCACTTTGAACCTCAGGCTCATGCTGTGGGATTTGATTCCTGGAAGTCATATTTGTGGCTCAGTGACCAACCTTTGCTCCCCTTCCTGTGAACTTGACTTCAAAACTCCAGCCAGTTAGAAGGCAGTTCTGTAACCAGAATGAGAACAGCCTCAGGCTTGCAAAGATTACAGATAGAGGATATTTGGCAATGTGAAAAATCATCCTCACTGGTGTATATTTCAACACTTCTCTGAAAGCTCAGTTTTGCAGGTTGTTGTGCATTGCTCAGCCACCATCAATTCCTTCTGAAACCAGTGGACCAAACCCTCAGCTTCATAAATCAGGGAAAGTGCTGCTGTCTCAAAGGTATGCTTGATTACTACACAAAAAAATCACATCAAGCCTGAAGATAGGTCTGAATTTTCAGGTGTGTATGTTTTAAGTCTTCAGTTCTACCCAATGCTTTTTGGTACTAGGAACACTTTGTGGTAAAATTTGTGAGGGGTTTTGATGCATAGAATAGGAAATTCCTTAATTTTTTTCTTTTCAGAGAGTATTTTTTTTTATTCTTCCCCATAAGCATTGTCTCATTCCTCCTGCACTGATTAGTAAGATGTGAAAAGCCACCTCTGACTTACCAGCAATTCTTCTTACAAGTACCTTCAGATGACATTTGATGAGTAGCACCAGTTGTGCAATATAAACGGGTGGCAACAGTTTAGTTACTCTGTGCAGGTAGTCTGCCTCAAACTTGATGAATTGAAGACTTGGTGGTGTTCTCCAGCAAATACAAGAAACAGATCTTCATCGCATTGAGGAGATTGTGGAAAAAATTGAGGGAGAGTGAACACAGCAATGCACGTAATTCAGAAACACCTGCTTTTGTCAAAAATTCCACAAGTTTGACAAACACAAGCAAGAGCAAGAAGGGAATGGGACATGAAAGGGTAGCAAGTACTCTTGTGTTTATACTTGTCCTTATCCTACCGTCTTCCAGAGCCTCAAAAAGTGCTCCACACCAAGTGAGATTTTTCACCCTCTGAGCCCTGGCAGCTCATCCTTAGAGTTCCCCAGTAATTCCCAGAGTCTTGCCTACATGGAGAATGACAGCTTAAGGCTTTTTGTCAGAGGATTTTTGGTGCATTAGTGAATCAGAATTTCAGTCTTGCAAGAAGGCACTCCCTGCTCAGAATCACTACTTTGTAAATGTTATTCCTTTCATATTTAATTTGGAAGCTATTCAGCTGGGCAGCCACTCCTAGCTCTCTCCTTCCTCTGCCAGGCTTTCATTCCTTCCTGTTTCATCATCAGCATGAAGGAGGTATTTCACACTTAACCTGCAGTGCCTGAGTGGCACAACTGCATATTTTGTTTGGGGCAACAATCTGACTCAAGTGGTACAAGTCTGTCTTCACAGGTGCAGTGGTGGCAGTTTTATCTGTCTCTTAGTGCATAGGTAGGAGCAAATGTTCTTGCTATGCTATTTATTTAGTTAGAATCTGAGTATTACATCTTTCCCTTTGAATTGTACCTGAACATAAAGAAGGCTCAACTTTTCACAGCTCTTTTACAGTTTAATGTACTGCAGTTTCCTTGGTCACTGAAAGTGTCAACTTTACTATAAGGAAAAAACACCTTGCAAGCTGTCTCAATGAAGATATTGCCTCTCCATAACTGTCTTCCTAATCCTTTAAGCCTTTCCCAGCCCAAATTCCTGTCAAATACGTAGGAATGCAAGAAATCTAGGACAACAACTTAAAACAATTACCAAGATCAGTCTCTGTTTGAATAATGCAATAGTTGTATAAATATTGAAGTTAGGACTCTTCATTTCTGTTTGCATTATTTCTGGCAACTAATCCTTCAAGAAGCCAGGGGGTTCATAAGTGAGAACTGCTGATAGCTTACATAACTTTGCTTTGATGCTTGTTTTCATTGTGAATCCTTGCCTGGATGTAGATAGAAAAAAATTTGCAGCTAAAATTCCATTCACTACACACTAATTTTTAAAAATTTTTAGTTGTCTTTTATAGGTGGCACAATGGCTAACAAAGGAGCTGCATCTGCATATATTATTTGAGATAACTTTCTTTTTTTAAAGTAGGGGCTGCAAAAAAATTATTTGTATAATGACTGTTGGTGTATGACACTCTACACAAATCTTGTCAATAGAGCTGCCAATAGAACTAGGAGGAAGAAAAACAGTTGAGAGAGCACATTAACACTCCGAAGTATATACTATTAGTTCCACAAGAAAATACTTACTGAGCTGATGAACACTGGGAAAGGTTTTCCTTGCTGCAGATAGAGTGCACCTTCTCATTCCTATTTTAAAACAATATTTGCAATTAAATGTCTAATCAATATTTATATATAAAGCAGATTTATTGATAACTATTTGCTTAAGCATGAGTGCACTTCAGTCTTCTTCTTTCCAAAGTCTTTGCTTCCTACTGCTCAGCATCCATTTCTTGCTATGTATTGGTGCTCAGCATCTCAGTGAATTAGTGGGGGAAAGACTTTGAGAAAGAGAGCACTTTTTTTTTTTTTTTTTTTTTAAGAAGCAAATCTTAAAAACCTCAAAACTTAAGGCTTCAAAATTAGTAGTCTGGGACATGGGGTGCTGACAAATGCTATGGCTTTCCATACCTTTGCTCTTGCCCTGTGCTCCTCCCAGGTAAAGGCAGAGCTCCTAGCAGTGTTTTCACAAAAAATGTGCCACGAGCAGTCAAGCTGCCGTTCTGAAACTGGTGTCCAAACAGCAATATCCTTGACTGCTTTTGAATCTTCTGATACAAAATACCCTGCTTACTTTGATTAACCTAATGTCTACAGCAATCTCTATGAATCTGTGTTGAACATAACCCGTGTGAAAAATTCTTATATTTGCTCCTTTAGAGTGACCTAAAAAAGATGTGCACAGGACCCAGTCTCTCAAAGGCACCAAACTTTCACAGTGCTTTCTGTGAATCTTCACATGAGTACCTTTGAGGACCTCAGTCTTGCCATATTCATAACCCAACCTGAACTGATGTTGAAGCAACTTGAAGCAACTGCTGCACTGAAATATTATTTTGTGAATCAACATCTATCACAATAAGGCTTCTTTTAGTCTCAATTAGATATGCATCTTGGGACGAGAAGCCCCTTCTGAGATCCATTGACTATAAATACCATGCATTTCCCTTTAAGCTCTTGAGCAGCTCCCTTAAGCACACCTGTTAGTCAAGGTAGAGAGCTGGGAATTTCCAGAGGGCAATTCAGTTACTAGATGGATCAAGGTACCTTCAGTTTTAAGAGGACAATAGCCCCCTGGTAAATGAAGTGTTTGAATTTGTCCTGAAAAGACTTAAGAAATATTTCTGTAGGAACAGAAATAATAATTGTTGCAAGGATCATAATGGTTTTCAGCTATGATCTTACAGACCCCTAGGCATCCTTCCTTAGGGATCAGTGGAAGGTAATTAACAATAACAACTCACTGTTAAAAATTTTTATTTTGTTATCTAAGCATACATGCATTCATCATAAAATTACTGGGGAATATAAAAAACTTGTAAAACTCAGAAACCTGCTTCATCAAATTATTTTAGCATGCCAGATTATAATACAGTCAAAGATACTCCTTAAATATCCCAAAATCATAAGGGTTTTTGTTGATACCTCCAGAGACAAGAATTATCTTACACCACTTCCTCCTGGGAGCTCCGTTTTCCATGTTACTGTATTTTTAAAGGACTCACTGAAGTTTCATTTCTCCGAAAACCAATCATCCTGAAATAGGTCTGTGTTTCTGAGTCAGTTCTTCCAGTCTTATATTTAAGAGTGAAAAAAGGGGATGTTTGAAGTGCGGTGCTGCAGTTGTCCATGTGCCTGTCTGAAATGTCTGCTCACCCAGTAGATAGAGACCTTGCAAGAGTCCAATTCTTTGAGCTCTTTCTGTTCACACAGATGGCAAAGAACATAGATAGAAAGCCATGTAAAAAGACAGAGGCAGTTCACCTCTGAAGACCACAGCCAGTGAAAGCAACAGGAACATTTACACAGAGGAAGTTCTGTGTTGAGTGCATACTGTTGGAGAGGGAACCACTGATTCACCTTTATTTACTGCCCAGCAGCATTTGGAGAGTACTTCCCTTTCTCCTATTTGTATTCATTCAGATCTGTGGAAATTACCCTGCCTGAGGTTCTCATGACTAACCAAGAGGGACACTTTACATTAGCACTCTATAGAGAACTGTGTGGTAGAGTGATGCAGGCAGTTGAATAAGAAATCACACAAAAGGATTTTGTTCAGAAAATGAAAACCTACAAAGGAAAATAAATCACCACCCCAATAGGTAGTTTAACCTGAAGTGAAAATAGTGATTGTGCAATATTTGGGTGTTTAAACATTTCATTAGAAACACTGCAAGTTTTGCTCAGACACAAACATTCTAATGCTCAATTTACAGCTGCCTACTTTTGTTTTTTCAAATATAAACCAAAAAAACCCCAAGCCTTTTTACCGAATTGATTAATTCATGATGAGTTTTGCCAGGGCAGGCCCACAGGCTCTTTTTCTAGGTGCTCCGGAGGGTGGCATGCCCAGATCTAATATCTGCAGCGTTTGAGTATGGCAAGTGCTAATTTGGAAAAGGTCTGTGATTTTTCTTCTCCTCTTTTTTCCATCAGGAACATGAAAACATTTCTGATCTGATTGTCATTGTCTTAAGAGGTCAAATGTCTAGTAACTGGAAAATGGGAAATTTTGATATGGTAGTTTGAGTCAGTCTTTGTGAATGGCTGTTAATTTTACAGAAATAAATAGAGACTTCAAATTAGTATCTTGTCTTATTAGCACATGAAAATTCTATTCAAATTACGCAAAAAGACCATACTGCCTTATCCATAAAATGTTCTTAGGGCATGGTAATCTGATAATAACCAAACACCATGGAGTAGTCTTGATATTTTTATAAAATCTTATTAGTTATGTGATTAAAAGTATGTGGAAAAAGATGAAGGTTGAGATTGCTCATTTAGAACAGCTACTCTTCAAGTTATTAATCTCTTCCCTTAAATGTTGATCAGCTACTCTGAGTCCCTCAATGAAATCACTTCTGGGAGTAAACCTGCATTATCTGTGAACAGTATGACTTAATGGAGGTAAGGAGAATGATGCAAATCTTCAAATTTTCTTAACATAGAGAGTGACAGAGAGATTTGTCATTTTGCTGGTGACTTTTTTCACCTGCCTTTTTGCCATGCAAATTTTGCCACCAGGGAGGCTTGAATTTTGAGCAAGTTGTTAGTCAGTCGAGGGGTGTGTGAATATGTGTGTATGTGTGTGTGAGAGAGAGATTTTAAGTGCATGTGGTCAGTTTTTCAAAGGAGCTTAAGACCTAAAAGCCCTTCATGTGTCACAGACCAAGATCAGGGCTCACTCTAGTGAGCTTTTATAAAAAGCTGGACATAAAAGTAAGGAGTCAAACTCAGGTCTCACATAGTATGAAATCATGTTCCATAGATTGATTCTGCAGAACTAGACCCAGGAAAACCTTCAGGAGGCAGATACTTCCCTCTAGGGTAGCCCTTTAACAATCCATTAGATTTTCATGAAAGTGATTTCTGTTAGCTATTAAATCAGTGAGCTCTTCTTGGCCAATATCTCTACTCAGTTCTCAGAAGCCTCTCTGGGCCATCAATATATAATGCTAGAATAAAAAGGGAACAACGAATTCAGAGTTCATGTGGCTGACTTCTTCTCTGTCCCTATGTTTACAGATTATCAAATGGGGTCTCTTTGAAGTAATTTGTTATTTCCCCTGAAATTTTCTGAAATCTCCGTAGTTGTGAGGTGGTCTCTATCCTACAAAAATGTTTGGATGGCTATGCTGCTACACTGAAGTACTGACAGGTTAAAAAATATAGTGATCTCTGCTACATGTCGATCCTTACATAGGCAAAGTTCAAGACTGAAACTGGACTCTGGTCTTCAGCATTTATGGCAGCAATTGCAAGCTTTCAGGTGACATTAGGAGTATGCTAACATTTTGCATAATGCACTCACCTGTTCATCCATCATTCAAAACTCCCTGTTCTTGAGCAAATCCTACCCTGGTTTGGGATCTAGAGTCTCCTCTGAAACCTATGTGTGTTTTGTATGAATAAAGTCAATGAGCATTTTAAGGGATGAGATTTTTCTTTCCTTTTTCAAATTGGTTTCACCCAAAGGGAAGGCTCACTGTAGACCAAACAACTAAAACGAGTATTTCAATCAAGTCAGGCACTTCAGTCAGCAGTTCTAAGATTCACTGAATTAAGGTAATTTACAATGCTAATTAACATTAACCATTAGAGCATTAAATCTTTCCACCTGTAGAGAAGTTCTTCATGAATTTATGTTTCAATATTAGGAATCTTTGGACGTGAATTATGATAGTGGCAGGGCTTCTGCTTCTTTAGGGGAGGGAAGGTGCATCAGGGATATGTCATAAATAACCAGAGACAGTTTCATGGTTCAGACCCTGAAATTTGGCAGATGTGATTACTGATCTGAGCTCTACACCTGTCATAGGGTTTTTTTTGTATGAGCATCATATCTTCGTTTTCTAGCAATAAAAGAGTAATTGGCATTTTCTTGACTGAAAGGTTTATCAAGCACTTGGGAACAGGCTGCCCAGGGAAATTCTTGAGTCACCATCCCTGGAGGTATTTAAAAGTCGTGTTAATGTGACACTGAGGGACATTGCTTAGGGATGGGCTTGGCAGTATTACGTTAATGGTTGGATTCTATCATCTTAAGGGACTTTTCCAGCCTAAATATTTCGATGATCCTATGATGTATTTTTAGGGGGAGTGGCTTAAATTATGTGAGCTAAAGTAGTTATCAAAATCTATGTAAGTATTTATAGTATGTTTAAGAAACTGATTGGGGAAATTAATGAAGAAAGGCAGTATTTCAGTCCTTAGTTGTACATTAACTTTGTAGAGTTTATCTTCCAACACATTCAGCACTATCTTTTAAAATAGCAAATTTTATTCAGAAAACTATTGCTCAGTAATTATTATTCAGCATTATTCAAATAAATTCAAGTTGGTTCATTCTCATTTGGTGATTTCACACCTTATTTTCATTTTAGGTCTCAGGAACCATGAACTTATTCTACTTGGTAAAACAAATATGTAAGAAAAAAATAACACCTACATCACATACTTAACATTACCTATAAAGGCTTCTGTTTGTTCTTTCATGTATTTTGTAAAAAGAAAACTTACTGTAAATTCAAGGCTGATGAATACTTCTGCACTTTGAGATAGAGTACATGCATAAAGTTAGAAGTTTTGAAACTTTTTTCAAGAGAAGTGTTAAATATTTTGTCTTGAAGTCTTTGAAGAATAATATGGATCATAAAGTCATGGGGTTTGATGATTTGTTTGCTTGGGTAAGGATTTTTTTTGTTTGTTCTTTGGTGGTTTTTTGTTTGCTTGTTTGTTTTTTGTTCTTTTTTTCTTTACATCAGAACATTAAACTTTCACATGTTCAATCCTGTATAATTGAGATAGCTCAGGTTTGTCGGGTGCCAAAGTTGCATGTCCAGTCCTGAACTGTCAGTCAAGTTGATAAGTATGTGTCCTGTTGACTGCTTCTGTCAAAAGAAAGGTGGAGATAGAAATAATGACATTATTTTTCATAAAGTAACATTAAAAATATTTCATTGGCTTGAATAACATTTTTCCTTCTCATAAACTTCTAATTTTTAGCATCCAAGAAGAGTCTAGTTAGACTGAATGTAAATACAAGTTGGATTTTCTCTTCCTAAACTAACCCTTCCACAATTCTGAATCAAGGGCTTTCTCCTCCATTTTCTTTACCACTATCTCTTAAAAATGGTGCCTTTCTCCTTGTAGTCCAGTTAGGTATTATTCTGTCCTGAAGTTATGGACATTCACTGTTCAAAGGAGAAGTAGCTGTTCTACAAAACTGCATTTCCCAAATCTTTAGTTACAGAGTATATTAGGAAGAACTTTGACCATGAATAATTCATGCCAGCATGCTTTCTTTCAGTTTTCATTTTACTCAGTAGGACAATTCAGTAATCATGCTAATGCTAAGACTAGATTTTATTGACAGTTCAAGAAGAGCTGTTGGATATGTATTTTAGGGTACTTAAGAACATTCAGTTTTATTTAACTTCTGCTCAAGTACCACACCTGAGTTTTAACAACCTGTCTCCCTACTTAATTAGTCTTGAGCTACCAAATACCATTCCAGTGACTCTAAAGAAGTTTGACACCATACAGCAGGTTAATATAATAGGACATCAGGTCCAACTAAGTATGATATTTGAGATGAAGTGTAGGGACCTAGAGTGTCTTCAACTTAGAAGATTTTTTAATGAATTATTTTTATGTGAAATGATGCTGCTTTTTTTATTTTTTTTTTTAAATATAGCTACAATATCAGTTACCTAAGGTGGGTTTGTAGGTTAAGAATCAGCTTTTGCTAATTATGATCCAAGTGCTATGAAGCAATACTTTAGGCTGAATGATTCATGCTGGAAACAGTATTTTCAATGAAGCATAGAGTGGAACAGAGTAATGATAAATGTGCTGATGCACTAAGCTTTTTAATGTGGCTAGCTAATAATATCTGTGTTGGTCTGCATTAGCTACCCTAACAAATGAAGCCAGATAGGGTTACTGTTTTAATGTGATTTTGTTTTGATTTTCTTCTTTCTTCTTTTCACCTTCTTATGAGAAATACTGAAAATTTTATACTGGAGCTAAGACTTGTATGAGGAAGTTGGTATCCTGTATGTCATGACTACAAATGTTAACTATTAAACAGGTGTTTGAAGTTCTCACACAAGCGTTATCAAACTCATTTTTCCTGCCTGCTGTGCTCAAGTTATTACAGATGTCCTTTGCTTTAAATATATAAATAGATATAGAAGGCATGGTATTTTCTTGAAGGAAGCCTCTGTGAGATTTATTATTGGATAGTGTTGTTGACTAATTTAGGAGTTTCAATACCTTTTTATGAAACCTTAACATCCTGCTGAAATGAATGACCAAGTAACCATAGCCCTCCTTTAATCCTTCATCTCCTGTCTCTTTGCTTGCTGATGTTTTTATACACGAGTTTGGAGCACTTCTTCTGCCATTCTGAGGAACTCTTAACTTATCAGTGATGCTTTTGAAACTCAGGAGCATCACAGTGCAGTGTAGTTAATAACAACACCTTTCCATCTCATGAATTTAGTACTTTTACTGTAACCACTAGCAACTTTGCTAGGTGTACAGCATTACATAAAATCTATTTCTCTTTTGGTTTGTCCAGAAATTAACGTTGTCAGCTCGATTGATTAGGAGCGTGCAGCAGTCTTTGATCTGCTGACGTGAGAGACTGTCTTTGGAGATCTGAAGAGTACCTTGGGAAAGAGAGGAGAACAACACTAAATTCTCCTTTTTTTCCCCTCCAACTCTAATTATTCAGTGTATTTGTATAAAGTATGTTGCAATTTTCTATGTATTTCCTATATGTAGAACATGGAATTATAGGTGGGGTACAATCCATGCCGTGGCTGGAGCATTGCAGGAGACATATTTTCTTTGGGTGGTTGGGCTAAGTCTGGCCCATCAATCAGTGCATTCGGGTAATGAGGGCAAGAAGCGAGTTTTGATTTTGCAGCACTCACCATTTCCCAAGGAGCAGAGAGAAGTTCCTTCTCTGTAGCACAGTCATCCTAGCCTTGGTGAAGGCAGTGCATCCCAGCATGTTTCTCCAATAGCTCCTCTCTTCTGTGGTTTTCCCTGGAGCTGAAGCCTTGTCCTTGGCTCCTCTTGTTTTGGTGTGCTTTCCCTCCTGCCTCTTCTGCTACCTGCCTGTGGCCACAGCAGGGCACTAACTCCATACCTGCTTCTAAGATGATAAGCCATGCAGCTTATGACCTCCTGTTCTATTCCTTGTGCCACTTGCTGGCAGCACGGCTGTCCAGAGACATGTCTGGAGAATAGATGATTCACAGGTATCACACAAAGACAGAAGATCTTTTCCATTTCCCTAATGGCCCTTTGCTTTCTTTTTGAAAACAATGCTGCTGGTATTTTCCGTGAAAAACTTCTGAATAAACACTTTTCCTCGATCAATGTTCTTTTGTTCTTCTTTAGTTTTCCACCTGCTTTTCTTATATGTATGGTATAACTCCCTTCTCCCACAAACAAATCCCAGATCCAAGTCAGATTTTTTGTCACCACCATTTGCATGGCTGTGTGTAACAGAAGTTTATACTATGGAATGTGGAGACTTGTCATTGGCTAACTAATTTTGAACAGGAGAATGTTCTGTAGGAGAACTGGTTTAAAACTGGCATATGCAGTGACTGTTGTTAAAATACTTTGGAATTTAGTAGTAGTAGTAATGGAACAGGAAGTGGATAAATATTTTCAATTTATAGCCCCTGATGTTTGAATTCAACTTCATTGTGACTAGCAGAAAATGGGTCATATTCACAGCACTGCTATGAAAATTTCCCTTCTCACTGTGACAAAGAGAAAATGAAAAAATGTAGGGAGGTAAGATAAACAGGAAATTTCACTGCAGCATTAGGCACCAAGAATAGTGAGGTACTATTTTGAAGAAAAATGTTGCAAGTGCTGTGGCAACTGGCATTATCTTTGAATCAGTATTCATGAAGTTTATAATTAATTAGAATGTGTTGTTACTCTTGCAGCTGAATTTTAACTCTACAGCATTTTAGCATGCTCTTTTTTCTTTGACCTAAATCCGTCTAATTTTTTGTCTTCGTTAAAAGTACAGAACAAAAAGACTATTGTGTCTTGTGCTGTGCTCAAGCAGATCAAGTAAGTTTGCATTGCTAAGCAAAGCCATATACATTTTAGTCATCCCAGAAATGTATGACCACAACACAATTAAATGAGATGAGTGTCCACGTGATGGAAATGTTAACTGTTTTTGCTTAAACCTGTTTGTAAAACAGTCCAAAGGATAACAAAAGAGAGGGATAAATGTGAAAATGTAATCAGGCATAATAACACTTAAGTTTAGAGAGGAGAAAAGCATTTCATTTGTAGATGAAAATGAAATATCATTACGATTCAGTGTCTTCAGGAGAGTTCTTCATATACATTAGTTATTGTTAGCATTTCTTAAGGATGATTTAATAAATATATTCGAAACCTTTTTTTTTAAACTGGGAGATGATTCAGAAGAGCATGGCTGCATTCTTGCAGATGTAATACAATCCACACTTCCCAGTCCTGTCATTTACATTTCTATTCTAACCAGAAGTAAATGGAATACATTTAAAAATGCTGTGAAAAATAACAAAACACCTTATGTGCTAACACATTCAAGACAATTGCTCATGATATTATTAGATTCTGTTTTTGTTTTTTGAAAGTTAGTTCTATTTACTCTCTTAGAAAGACTTGATTTTTATTAAAAAACTGCTGGTTTTGTTGGGTTTTTTCTGCCATGAAAGCAATGATTTGATCTATTGGTAGGGTAGGATCACCAGCTGCCTTACAAGCTTTCATGCAGGCATGTCTTGGTGGTGTGCCTCATGGCTCCAAGTGAAAGAAATTGTCCTTGCATCCCCGTGGGCACATGTCACCAAAAAAGCTGTAAGCCTGAAGTCCATGCAATGCCAAACCAGGACAAGATGCTGTTGCCTGCTAAGAAATGAGGTAGCCACCAATTCTTTTTAATACAGCTGAAGACCTGGTACTCTAGGACAAAGGCTGGCACAAAGGTTTGAGTATTTCTCATCAGGAGCGTGAACCAAACTGGAGGAACAAAACTAAATAAAAGGAATTTTGAAGGCTTTGGAATGGAGCAGATCCTGTAAGCTACAGTGCCTATTGCAATGTTTACTGAGGAACCTTCAGTCTACAGCATAGACTTCTAGTTCACATATTTTGCAAGATGCAACACTTGGATCCATCACTAAATAAAAAAAAATTATCAGTATGTTTTAGTTTTTTAAATAAGATCTTTTTTTTCTTTCTATCTGCAAAACTTCTAAACGTACCTGCAGTTTTTCAGGAAAGGTTTTGCTACACTGAATTTACAATTCACTGTCAAATGTGAACATACAACAATTACCTATAGAATTTTCTAAGAGTAGCCACTGGACAGTTATGTTCCATGTTTTGTTCACTTACTACCCTCCTACAGATAAACCTGTGGACAAATAAAACTTCATAAAATTTCATCCCTGAAATGCGATGAGCATTGGAAGGCAGAATTGTGCATAAGAACAATTGCATATTCAGGATCTCACAACAAAGAGAAGACACGTGACAAACTATAAATCCTGCTCTTGGTGTCTTTCCTTCTCCCACCTGGATCACTCTCTGTGGATTGAGATACAGAGATAGAGAGTTCCTTTTATTTCCAGGAGAAGTATTTTCCAGGCAGATTTAAAGAAGATGTAATTCCAGACTGAACTTTTTGGTATCTTGGCTGTATGCATAAAGCACTGATGTAGCTATACTGGAGTGAATTCCATGAGGTGGATTATTTCTGAACGTAGGTGAAGAGAAAGGAAGGTCTGCTGCCCTATTTCAGGATTTCTTATCACATCTTTATTCCACAGTGAGGCTTTAAACTGTGACCCAGATAAAAAGAGGTATGTGTCATCTTACCATACCTCAGCCACCCAGTCTCCTTCTCATAGCTTTTGTTATTTTCTTGGACACATTCCACCTTCCTCCATGACATTTCCTGGGTTTAGACATTTTAGAAGTATGTTGTTTTTTGACAGCTAGGTTTCAGGTGTGCTGATGATCAAGTAGCCTAATTTTAAATGTTGGCAGTGTTACTTCAAATGCGATTGTATATTTGTCACGAATGTATCTTATTATGCTCTATATTTTGTCCTTTTTTAAACTTTGAATTGTCTGATGGTTTTATCATCTGGCACTTCCTTTTTTTTTAAATTTCCTTTCAGCCAGTCCCTGGAGTTTTTCCTAGAGTTAGCCAAGCACAGTCACAGTTGACAATATCTCGTGTTAGTGATAGTCCTTGCTATGAGTGGGAGGTTAAACTAGATGACCTTCAGGGTTTTTTTCCAACCATTATTTCTATGATTCATCATGTATTAGTCATTTTTTTACTGTGTATCACAGGTGTCCTTAACTTTATGTGCTGCCTGTGACTTCTTAACAAGTTTGAGATGGAGCGGGAAGTCGTTTCCTGCGGTTCCGCAGCAGATTGAGATCTCATGAGAGTCACAAACTCCTGTGAGTGGCAGGCAATGCCACATTCAGATGGCATGTGCTGTTAGTAAAAACTGAGTTCTTCTGTAGCTGGTGCTCTGATCTTTCCCTCGTAGGAGAATCACTGCATCCATGCAGTGATGGGGGAGACCTCAGAAACTGAGTGTTCAGATTTATTTCAGTGGCTGTCTGAAAAGCTTCACATTTTGTGCCTAGATCTGTGAGGCCAGAGTTTGATCAGATGGATAAATAGCAGAGCAGAAGGAAAGAAATTACCTGGCTGCAGAGTGGGATGTAGCAGTAGACAGTACACATAGAAATTAATTCACTGAGGTTTCTCCTGTACTATGCCAGCTGCAGTGTTGACAAAGCAGTGTAGTTATTTGACCTAGACCCTTGATATTTGCTTGAAAAGACATGTGCAGAACTGTAAATGTGCTACATGTATTGCTGTATTTGTTGGACCAAGGTGTGGTATCTCACTGAAAACTCCAGCAGACCCTATAGTCATGCACTTTCACACAGCAAGAAATAAATAGATTGGTGGTGAGGAATGGAAAAGTAAGAATCAGTTGAGGAATGACAGAGGTTGTATAATGAGCTGAAGATAAAAAATGAATAAAATTTAAATGTGTATCTTGGCTAAGTGAGAGACAGATGGAGGAAATCTACAAATTTTGGGGGTGTGAAAGCTGTCCTGGAAAATGCAGCTCTGTTGAAATCAAAATACTTTACAAAGCAGGTCAACTGCAGGAGACTTTTGCTTCAAAAAATAAAAATAGACTGTCAGACAGAACACATTTTAATATTTTGGAATACGTCTTTTTGAATTCTTAGTTTTAAAGTGATCCTTTGGGTTCATTTTTTTATCTATTTTGATTTATTTAGAAATAAGTGCGAACAATAAACAAATAATCAAAGGAGACATGGAATTTTCCTTCCAAGATTATTTGAAGTGTTTCAGTTTTGATGTAATTTGGAGCAAAGCCAGAGTATAAAATCCTTGGAAATTGCTGTCATCCATTCAGTTCCCAGGGGGCCTGAGAAGGACTCTGTTTGTATCGCACTTCAGCTGGTATCTCTTGAGATGCAGAAGCACCAGTAATTGCCAGTAGCTGTGCTACAGCTCGTTTGCTTTGCACTCTGCATTGCCGGGGATCAAATGTGCGAGTGGTTCCAACACCCTGCTACGCCTGACGTCCGGCTGTAGTGGTACCACTGCTCCTGTCACACGCCTCTCAAAAGTAGAAGCCTTGCTTTTTTTCCACACCTGCTACACCGAATGTCTTCCAGGATCAAAACTATTTTGTTGTAAGGGAAGATTTCCCTATTAATGCTTTCTGGGGACTGTATAAGAGATTTAATAGAGCTTTTCTTTCTCTGCCTTCCTTTTGCCATAAAACCTGGCACACGGTGACTGAGATAAGTGCTGACTGGTGTGTCTTGCAAGAAAGAGCTCAGTTCTGCTGCTATTGGATGTTAACTAATTGTTGTGTGCCACGGAGAGATTCTTCTTGTGTTTGTACATGGAGGGTTCTGCAGTACAATCTGGTGTTTGAGTGCTTAAGGTATCATATAGTGCTGAAGAAGTTATTGTTCTTGTGGGAATTAATGGAAAAAGTGTCCTGAAAAAGTGTTTGATATCATTGCCTACTTAACAGTCCATTATAAATCTATTACATTACAGTAAGCTGGTTTGGTTTTTTGTTTTTGGTTTTTTTTAGAGAGACAAATTTCCTTGTCTTTCATTGTCTTTTGGGTAGGATATTTAAAGAAACATAAGATAGACCTCATTTAGAAGTCAAACAATCGAATAAGCTTCTCAATTGAGCATGAAAAAAAAAACCCAAAACCAACTGTAATTTTCGTCCTGTTTCTGGTCCTGCAAAGCAACCTTTGGATTCATCTGGTATGAGAAATTTACCACGATCCATTCAGCACTTTTCTGCCCTCTTTGATGCAGCGCTGTCACTACTGTGAAATCCATGTTCAGGGGCTTTTTCCTTTCAGGCATGCACTTCACTCCCACTGTGGATAATTGGTTATGTATGGATAGCATGAGAAGAAGACTTTTCTAAAGTGCCTACAAAGACATTGCTCTGCAGAACTGCAGTAAATAGCTACTTTAAAAGTGGTTTTAGAAACTAATTTATTAGTTTGTCCTTTTTAGACATGCCAACCTTTATACTAGCAAATACAAATTGCTTTATGATTTAAAGACATCATCTGGCATTTTCAAGTGCTACTCAAGAGCTCTGTGTGAGTTCAAGATCAGTGGCAAATTTGCTCTGGGGAATGGAAGAGCTAGGTGCTCCACCCAGCTATCTTTTCAGCAGATTCCTTACTAGAAAGGAAAGTAAATTTGCCCCTATTAAAACTTTGGTTCTTGTGTTCCGTTCTCTGTGGAACCAACTGTGCTCTGCACAATACATAATGCCACTCCTGCCTGCATCACAGCTGGGGGAGGATAGTCAGAAAGTCTGTGGATTCCATGTGTGAAATGGAGACTGATGAGTTTTTCCACAGAAATGCCTTTTTATGATCGGAAAAACTTGTGTTTGTGCTTTGTACCACCTTAACTGCCATTACTGTGTTTCAAGTAAAAGGTTTTTTTGTCACAAACTATAGAGAGAATATTGTATGGTATTAGTAGGGTTAAATATTTTTGAATTATAAAGTGCTTTTAAAATTTGAATAAATTACTTTAGGGTCGAAAAGGAACGGAAAGATTTAACATTTCTATATCTATTCAGGGAAGGTACTTAAGGCCTATTGTGTCTTTAACAGATAATTAGCATAAATAACATGGAAATTTGTGAAAGATACAGGCTACATTGCAAAGTCACAATTAGAGCTACCACTGTAAGTAGCACAAAAACGAGATTCTTCAAAATAAGACATTAAGAAGCTCAGATTTTTCGGTTTGTTCTGTTGATTTGGTTTGGTTTGGTTTGCGAATGGAAAAAACCAAGCTGGATATGAAATTTTTAAAAATATATGTACAAAAAGCATCTAATAGCTTTATGTAATATCTCTTGAGTGAATGGCTTAGGTGTATTTTGGTGTTAAACTTCATCTCTTTGTGCATGACAAAGAGATTTTCTAATAGCAGATACAAAGGAGTAGCCAGGAATCGATGCCAATCTAATGACAAAGCAGGTTATGAGCTCACTTCTGACTGAGATCAGTGTAATACCAAGCATAGGGCCATCAGGGTTTATTAAATTTATCTAACATTATCAGCCATACTTAGTTTTAAAAGTACACGTATTATTCATGCAAGATGTAAAACCTGGACCTAGTTTGCTTTCAAATCACTCCTGTGAAAATTAGTCCATTATGATGATTTCATAAAGCCATTTAATGGCTAGACCAAATGTACTATTAAAATGCTTAAGGATATATTTCATACAGCAGCAGGAAGCAATGTGTGTTCCTGTTGAGATGCTTTTCCATTCATGAGAGAAAATGTTCTTTTTCAGTATGTAAATACTGAATTTGTAAAATATATGTGGAAAAGCTTTAAGATCCTAGGAGCTCTGGTTCAATGCTTAGCTTGTAGAAATATCTAAAGGACATGCAGATGAGCCCTTTGTAAGCAGATAAGCAGAACAATTGTGGTTCATCAAACAGTCATAGAGGAGGCCCTTCAAAGTGATGGAAACACATGGCTCAGCTTTGTTCTGACCCGTGGGGTGTTTATCAGAATTTAGCTGTCCTGAGGTGGTCATCTGGGGTGGGAAGGACTGTTTCTTGTCAATGCTGGGGAAACCCACTGCTATCTGACTGCAGACCTGGGAGCTGGCTGTGCTGATCTCTCAGAGTGGCAAGGCTCAAGGCTGCTGGGATGCACACAAAAGTCCTAGACCTTGGTCTTCTAGTACAACTTGGTTCTGATCTAAAATCCCTTCACAGAGGTGGTGACTCAGAGTAACATGGTGCTTGAATGATCCTGGCCTTTTCTCAAGATGTGTTTTGGTAACTCCAGCAAATATGAGCCTCAGGTAGGCAGAGGTCTCATTTTTTCGCAAATGTTCTGCAGATGTGTCACTCCTGACTGCTCATGATGGCTGGTCCTCTGTGCTATGCTTGTTCAGGTGTAGTACCATAAACGACCACAGTCACAAACAAACCTACATTTCAAAGTACAATGTGAAGATGAAGCTAAATACTTAATTTATATCTGCTCAAAAATCTTAAAAAGCAGTTAGCTCATGGCATTTTTATCTTCTAGGTCACATTAAAAAAAAAAAAAAGTGTTCTCTCAGTGATTGAGGATTCTCGTTTTTAAACCTGCATCTTCTTGTGCTGAATTTTTCCATAAGTCGTTTAATTGCTGCCTCACAGGAGCCTTTGTGGAGTGAGTCGAAGCTGTGCAGCAGTCCTGAAGTCCATGGATAAGCAGAGGGAGCATGCTGAGAGGTTATAATAATAGAGATACCAAGTGCTCTGCTAAAAACCTTGGCTTGCCCCTGACTCAAAGATTTGTGCAGTATCTTGCCTCTTTTCAGTACCCCTAGACAAGCTGGAGCAATTGCACTGAGTAAGCAGAATTCCTTTTCAGTGCCTTGATAGACTTTCATTGCTATTTTTGTACTAGAGAAGTCCTAAAAGGAGTGCTCAGAATTCATTGATTCTATTTTTTCCTGCAAAACATGTGGAGAGATTTTACTACATTTGAATATGTTTATTTAGTTAATCATACAGATATAAACCCATATTTCTGTCAGGGGCATTTCCAGCTCAGTGGTCCATACTGGAGAGTAGGAAAGTATAAAAATAGATTTACTGGAATCTATGTGAGTGACACAAGTATCTACTCCCAGGGAATATATCTCATTATGTCATCTTTATGACATTATATATGACAGGGGGATGGGGAGGGGGTTTAAATAGCTTCTGCTACTTTTAAAAATTTGAACATCACAGTAATAGTAATATACCTTGCTGATTTTTTAATACGTTCAAATATAGTAATTTTTGCTTATGTTCAGTGGTGTCTGTGAATCAATGCTAATTTGTTAATGGGTTGAAAGGGCTAGAGTTTCCAGAAATTAAAAAAAAATAGATTTTTATTAGGCTGAAGAGTCAGCATTCTTTATGGAAACAGTATCCAGGGTTTTTTTAGATTCAATTAATAATGACAATACTAATTTAATTGCAGGACGAGCTTACCATCCCTCGGATATGATGGAATTCCATTCTTATTTCACTTGCTTCTTGATGATTATGAAGCAAAGAAAACCCTAGACATGCTGAGTTCTAGGTATTCCAGAAATTCTTAAAGCAGTAGTGGGTCATATAAAGTTTGTTGACAAGACCCATGTGTGTTGTAATTTACAGACCCTTTAGCTATTACACTACTAGTTCAGAACAATTTTCTTCTTAGGGGATTAATTCTTTTGCAAATGAGTTTGTTACTAATATAGCTTATTGATATTAAAATAAGTGAAAGCATGAAAAAGTAAGGAGTTCAAATAACTGCTTTTAGCAATAAAATCTCTCAAAATAAATAAAACATAGACAAGTTAAAATTGTATTAACAAAGAGTCATAAAATTAAAATTCAATTAATTAATTCATTTTGTGATGAAAAACACTCTCTGATGTAACAAAACCACTTGCAAAAATTAACAAAAATATGTGAGAGCCATAATTTTGCTTTAGTTTTATGAAGAGGCAATTCTTCTTCACAGGATGATGAGAATTCTTGTTTTATTACATACAGAAGTGTCAGTTTTGGAAGCCATAAAAAAGAAGTGGATGAGTGGGTCATCGAGTACATAACATATTGCATTGCACACAGGTTCTGTTAAAATACAGTGGTTTTCACTTGACTACAGCTATTCCTCATTTTATTATTATGTTTACTTTTTTCATCTTGCATCATTCACACAATCTACAAAACAGCTGTCTGTGAGGAGATTTTTTGCATAGGCTTGATGAAGAGAAATACAGAATGACAAGATAATATGAAAACACAATAATCCTGTTATACCCTCTTATATGGGTGTGGCCGAGTGTTATTATTTTTAGTTAGGGTCAGCTAGGGTTTTTTTGTCCTAAATCCTTCTGTTACAGATGATGTAGAATTTGTGAGGGTTTTGCTAAGAACTGTTCAGTTGTTCTGTATTAATGTACGTCATCCGTTCTAGATTTGCAGAACTGTTTTAGGCTTTAAATCCCCTTGTAAGAAGTGCTGTAGGAGACATGATAAGATGTTTTTCCTGACGTAACTTCCATTTTTCATGCCTTACTGTCTTAAAAACAGCAGGAGAAAAAAAAAATCACTGTCAAGCAAAACAAATTGTTATGCAGAAAGATATATCCTAACCTATCACTTTAACAAAAATGAAGCATATGACTTTTCTTGCAAACCAAGGGGCAGCATCACTCCTACATTAATTTTTATCACTCTTTCTGCACATGTTGCTATGTTGTGGTAGTAAATCTTTGCCCATGTGATCTGTCATGCTACGGTTTATCTTCTCTGGCTTCTGGGATTTGGAAACTTATTGTTGTCTTCAGCCACAATTCAGAGGGCAGTGGGGCCCGTGCAGTGAGCAGAGCTCTTTCACAGCCATCACCAGCTGTGGTGGGCACAGCACACACAATCCACTGTCATCATGGCGAAGTGAATAGAAGTAATGGTGAATAGAGATTAAACAATCAATTTTTTTTTCCAGTCTTCTATGGATGTTTTTTGTTACTGAAGAATCCTCAGAGAAAGGCATTTTTCTGGCTGGCATGCCCTGTCCTTCATTTCCTGGCAGCTTCACAGCTATTTCCAAGCTGAAATGTTCCCATAGAGTGCAGTCCCTTTGCTCAGTTATTTCTTTGAAAGCAGTGACCCTAAATCTGCAGTGCCTAAATATGCAAAGGCTTGATTACAATAAACTTTTCTGAGATGGTTGCCCCATTTGCTGGCTATTAGAGCAGGAGTGCTTATGCTTTTCATTTCCTGACTCCAACAGCTAGGTAACATAAATAGCATTTGCCTTTTTTTGCTTTAAGAGCTTTCTGGAAATCTGAAATTTTGTTTTTCTTTTTTAGACTGACTCTAGAATCCTACCTTTTTCAAATAAATATAAATCTTGTTGAATTTTTTGAGGGACAAAACCTCTCAGTATGTTCTTCTGTCAGTGAACATTTTTTTCTTCCAGATTGTTTGGTCTTTAGGTTCCTGTGGATCAGTTGCACTTTTTTTATAAGTTCTGATGGAAAAAAAAACCCAACCCCAAAATGATGTTTTATTTTCATTCTTTTTTCTTTCTTTTAGCTGTCTGTATGGATGTAATTTGTCAACATTCTCTAATCAATGTGGTTAGTGTATATCAGTTATTGAACTGGAGTGGTTAGACCCATGCAAGTTCCATGCAAAACTACCCAGGATCATGCTCATTTGCAAGAGAAATGCTGTGATTGCTCTGATGTTGTAAGAGCCACTTATTCAAAACATAGTGATGGCGTGGTGCTCATTCACCTGAATAGGATGTTTTGATGACTCTGGTTCTAGTCAGAAGCAGAGTACATGGTGAATGTACCTCCAGAGGGAGATCTGCAGATCTGGGGTTCCCTGTGGGACTTCATCTTCAAGCTGGATCATTATGGCAGTTCAATTCCTACAGTGAAAATCTTGATCCTGTCTAAAAGTTTTGGAACAGCTAATCAGACTGGGTTGAGGCAGCAAGAGCTGCTCTTGGTTAAACACTGCTGTCCTGCCACTGAAGCTGACAACACACATTTTTCTCCTCAGGAGTATAATTGGATTGTAGGCTTTTGCAGCAAACTACAAAGTGGTCCAAATTTCCTCTCAATGAATTTCTACTAAGATTTTCATTTCAGACATCAAAAAAATATAGAACATCAACTAATAAGGCTACATGGTATGACCTTGCCCATGGAGAGCAGCCAACTGCTGCTGTCCAGGAAGTTTTACTTTAACAGCAAGCCTTTGAACATCAGAGATGCTGAGCAGTAGCATAACAGAGCCTCTCCAAAATCTGTGAAATCTTTTGTGTACTGAATACTGAAGTAGACTGCAGTAGTAGTGCTGTTTTATATAAATGTTAAAGCTACATGTGTTACTAAATAAAAACTACTCATAGGTTTATAAACATGGCTCTGTAGGAATGTGACAATACTTCTCTTAACACAGCATTTTTTATTTGATGTTTCTTTTCTGTTGACAGATATATCAACTTAAAAGTAGCCATACGGTTCCCAGTTGAATATGAATTTGAGAGGGCTGTTGCACATTGCTTAGTCTAAAAGTCTAAAATAAGTTACTCTAAAGGTTTTTGCTCAGAAGTTGCCAGACTTAACAGGATATCCATAAATAACTTTATGCGAAACTTGAATCCACTGTCAAAGTTAAGCCATATGCCAATTTCAAGATCTCCAGCACAGGAGCATCAAACATATGCACCACTCCCTAATATTTTGGTGGAGCACATGGTTGATAGGAGACTGCAGCTCATGCCTCCTGAGGGTTGAGTCAATGGAATGACTTCTGTTCACCACCATAGACTTTTGCTCAGGCACCATCTGTTGGATTTTTCCCCATGCTAGTAGTAGATATCTGATTATCATGTCTTAGATAATATTATTGTGTATTTAAGGGGCCATTGAAATGGGCAGAGTAAAAGTGATTGTTTTGATCACAGTATGAATAAAACAAAGAATGCAACATGTTACATTAATAATGCAACGTTAATAATTAATCATGAAGGAGTAAACTGATTTCTCAGAGAAAAGTGTTTCCTAAACCGATAAATCATTCAGAAGAATGTAGGATTTACAAGAAAAAAAGTATTGGAAAGCTCAAGGAATCTAAGAAAGGGGGATGAAAGGATAGAAAGACTTCTTTTCTTCTTTCCCCATTTATTTTGTTCAGAGGGCCACGATGAATCATACATCTCTTGCAACTTGCAGGAATGATCTTACTGTCCAAATGGCTTAAAGAGAGCTTCACTGGGAAAGAAAATAATCAATAGGATGAGATATTAAAAGGGAATTTTTCCCCTTCTTAATCCAGGCAGCACTGTCAACTCTCTATTGAATTTATGATCTACAGGAAATTAAACATTGACAGCATCACCCACAAAGATAAGCATATATTGCTTAGGGTTAATGACTTGCTGAATTTTCTAAATCAAGCTATGTATACATTAGTACCTCAGATTTTTATCAAGTGACTGTTGGCAAGTAACCATGGATAATGATAGCAAACGAAAATTCCTTTTATAAATGACAGAGTCGTGCTGTTGCATTTTAAGCTCTAGCTTTCCAAATATCTGCCTTCTGTCTTGGCAAAACTCATTTACATGTGTGCAGTATTTTGTTTGAATAACATAATTGTTATGTTATCCACTCTTGCACACACTTATAGAGCCCTAAAAAAGGAATTAGAGATGCTAAAGCAGTTTGCACTCTGGCAGATCTGGAAACATGTGCTCGTGGTAGACTCCAAATTCATAATTAAGTATCTAAATTAATGGCTGTATTTAAAAAAATGCTGGACTCTCAGGAGTTCCTTTATTTTCTTGAGATATACTGACCTTAAAATTAGGTCCCAACTCATGATATCTGCAGCCGTAATCAGACTTTTTCTTAACTTTCCAGCTTCCCCAGAGCTGCAAGCTCTTTGAGCTAGAGGAGTAAACAGATTGATTGAGCCCAAGACTTTTTAGTTTGCTTCTGTTTTAAATCACATAGTAGGGGCAGGCTAGTGGCAGGTCTGTATAGTTTTCCTTTCAGTGATATCAAAGACCACTTGCCTTTCCAGACTGACCCACTGGAGGGAGGCTCCTTGATCACCAGGACACGATGTCCTTTAGGAAAGCTGCACCACGAGTCTGGTGATGATCACTGGGAACTGGTTGATAAGGAAAGGGCTGTGTGATACACACACAAACAGAGAGTGTTGCTACTGTTGACATTTAGGTTATCTGTGGTAAAAAAGAAGAAGAGAAGCTCCACACAAAATGTTCGGAATCCGTTCTGAATGTGTATTTCCACAGGGGGAGCCTCATTTGTCAATCTAAACTAGATATCTGAAATTCGTGCAGCAATTCTCTAGTGTGCCAGAGTCAGAGTTACTGTAGATACTGCTTTCTTACTGTTTTCTGTATACTACCTATGTGATCTATTCATTTTTCACTAAAATTGAAGGAGGCAGTTGCAAACCAAGTTTATTTTTTCTTTTAATGAGGGAATAGAGAGGCAAAGAAAAAGCAGTTTTTCCAAAACTGCAGGAAGAATCTTCAGAGCAAAGAACATTTCCTTTGGGATGCATAATGATGGTACATGCATTTCCTTTAACTTGTCTTCCTTTGAAGGCCTCTATTTAGGCACTGGTCAGACACAGTTGTCCTTTGCTTTGTGAGCTGAAAAGATTAAAGCCTAAATTGGTTTGGTGTGCTTGACTGGTACTGGGGTGCTGGGGTTTTTTTGTTTGTTTTTTTTAAACTCTATTACTTGAAGCCTCAGGGGTTGACAGAATAGTAAGAGGAATAAAATCCAGGTCAAGTATATAGCACTTCTGATAATCCAAAGCACTGGCAGTGGATTACCAGAAAAAAGCAACAAAAAAAACCAAAAAACAAAAAACAAAACAAAACAAAAAAAACCACAAAAAACCAAACAAACAAAAACCCAAATAAACAAACAAAACCCACAACAAACAAACAAACAAAAAACAAACAAAAAAAAAGCCTAAAACCCAAAAAAAGCATAACCGTGGTGTTTGTGTAAAATTTCCATGGAAATTGTACAAAAAAAGGAGATCTCTTGCAATAAGCATATCCCCCTCTTACTGCTTTGTATCCAAGGCATTTTGTGGCTTTATCTGTCTTTTACATAAAAAATTAAAAATGTGAAAATGAGGTGGCAGACCAAATATAGTTAATACACACAAGAAATAGACCTTTCCCTTTTATTCTTCCTCCTCTCCACCACTATCATCCTCTCAAAGTCCTATCAGTCAAAACCACAGCCAACAAAATAACTCAGATATAGGATTAAATAGAAGAAACATTGTCCATTCCCACTTTGAAGGGTGCTGAAGGCTTGTTATGAAAGACAAATGCCATGAATCTGACACAAGCACCATGGTAGTAACATCTCTTCTCAGCCAAGAGTTAACCCTATTGAAACTATATTGGTTCATCAGCTAGATGAAAAGCCAAAGAAATTTACTTTTCCAAAAGGAAGACTATCAGTCTGACCTCCTCATGTGTACCTAGCTGTTAGTGAGCCTTTTAAGAAATGTCTCTGGTAAACACAAATTTGGCATCATTTCAAGACTGCAATTTGTCAGCATCACTGATGAGGCACTTTGGCTTTAAGTGAAAGTGAAAGAACAGATGATGAACAAAAATATATGAATCATTTGTCATGTGGCAGATTCAAAGTAGGTGAAAAGCCAGTATTTTATCACAGTTGCATTTTTGGTGGCAGTTTAGACTTTACCAGTCTTCAAGAAGAACTGAGCATTTGTGGAAACATGACCATCAGAGTAAGAATAGTATAAACAAGAAAAGTAGTGATACTAATGCAAGTTCTCCTGTTACAGTCTTTGACTGTTTTCACTTTGGGTTTTGAACAGGCTAAGGAAGTACATTTCTATTTTGAAGCCATTAAGGCAGCTTCTTTCTTAAGAAAATAGAAGTGCGTGTTTGCTGGATAAAAAGGTATTAGTCGTATTTCATATTAAATATGGAATTCATATAGCAAGACTGAGACTGATGTACCACTCTGATGCCTAAAAGCAAGGGGACTAAATTTCTAGTCTCACAGAAAAGTCTAGAGAATGTTGTGGAAAAGTTATGGAAAAGTTGCTGTCTTTACTGTTCTGTCCCTGTGGTATCAGGGCTCCTCTTGCTTCTGAGCAGTGTCTGTGGTAAGTTTCCCTTTTGCATGCTGCATTCTTTAGGGAAGGGCTTTCCTTCAGAACACATATATTGTTGGAGAGAGAAGTAATTTCTGTATTTTTGATAGCTTCATGCGACAGCCTAATCACTTGGAAACAGTACATGTTGAATCTTGGATGACCAAGTTATGAAACACACTAGTTTCATAACTAGTGTGTTTCATAACTTGGTCACAGTAGACAGGGAAAATTGCTATATTGTTCTTGAATGTATAATTAATAAAGGGAAAAAAAAAGGTGTTTCAGAAAGTATTCGAAGAAGATTTTCCAGATGTTCAGCATCAACTTTTCAAATAGCTAGGTGATCACTGAGCTTTCACAGTCTAGATCTGTGGAAGATCAACATATAAAAATTTGTTTGTAAAGAAATTTCAAGTTGCAACCAGTCAGACTGTAAGGATGTGTTAAATACCTAGAGAAACTGGAATGCCCGTAATGCGAATCTTAAAGTACAGCAGTCACAGAATTTAATCCAAGTTAGGTATCTAACTAGCTAGTACCTACATGCTTATTTTGGCAGGAATAAATGCCACTTAAAATCATTCCAGAAACTACAAAGGAATGTCCTAAACATCTATGAGAGAGAGGAAGAGAAAATGGCTTGATACTCTAAATTTGCAAAGATTAAGAACAAAGGGAAAGATCACAATACAGGAGGGAAATGGGATCACCTTACGGGGAGAAGTAATATCAGTAGAATGGAATTTTACAGTGAGAATTTGAAGGTTATGCATTTAGGGCCTCATGAAAAGCTGATTTTTTTCCTAAAGAGATATAAGGCTAAGTGGCAGGAAAGAGCTATTTTCTGTGGAGCAACTTAAAGATTGTGGCCTCTTATATCAGCAAAACAAATGCTAAGTGCATTTTTATTTTAATAGAGTATTATTCTCTGTTATAACACTAAGTAGGTAAACATTTGAGATGAATGAACTAAGGGACTGCATTGGCACAAAGAAAAAGTGGGCACAAACACAAAACAAATGAAAAGGTTTTCAGCTATTAGAGGAAAGGATTTCTGCAAAAGCTTTTCAATCTGAGCAGAAAAAACCCAGCAAGTTCTAACATGAAGATTATGGCATTTGTAAAACGCTTGATCTGGTGTTACTGGGCAGAACTGATTTCCTAGCAGGGGAGAAGTAAAAGGTCTTTAGAGTCTGTTATTCTTGAGGACTTTTTAATACTTTACATGCTATACTATAGGATTTAAAGTATGTCAATAATTCCAGTTCTTAGCAAAATTCTCCTTAAACACTACCCATCTTAATTCTTTGTAAAAGATTGATGTTTTTTACCTGTTCCTGGTGGGGATTGTTGTTGTTATTGTTATTGTTATTGTTGTTCTTCTTATTATTATTACCATTATCAGCATCATCATTATCTTGAAGGCAACATGGATAATCAAAATGTGTGAAAAATTTCAGCCAGTGTATTTTCTAAGGAAAATTCCAAGGGGCTAAAACTAAATTTTCATATGTTAGTTTTATCACAATTGCAGTTATTAAAGAGGAGTGAGTACTTCTGAATTTGATGAATGTCTGCATATGTACTCACCACTAGAATCTCTATAGATTGATAGAACTGATCTAGGACTACTGACCTCAAGATTTATCCTTGCCTGTTGCATGATGATTATCCACCACGTTGCCAGGAAAATTATTAGTGTAATTCAGGCTTCCATAGTGCTTTCTTCTGCCATGTCCCACGGGTGGCCTGTAAAGTACTTTAGTCACTGATCTATCCAGTCATTGCTTGGTTGTCTCTACTGAATGAGCAATTTCGTGATGAGCATGCTCAACGTACCAGTGTTAGGTGCAACACAACGAAGTTGGTCTGTTCATCAGCTAAAAGATGCTGTGAGATCCAGCACTTAATTTTATCTGATTATTGCTTTGTTATGGCTTGGATATGCCTTGATTGTTTGCCTTGCAGTTGTTTGTTGATTACAGTTTCTAAATTATTCCTTCCCCCAGTAAAATTTTGTGGGGTTTCCTGGGGTTTTAACCATGCTTTTTCTTTTTTCCTCCATCTTCCTGGATGCACTGCTACTTATTCTCTTTCCTTCATATATTGGAAGTAAATAAACACTTGCTCAGGACCTATCTTAACACAATGGTATTCCATGTTGTATACCCAGTTTTTGACTACTTTCTCAGAAGTAAAAAAAAAAAAATTATATAAGCCAGCTTTCAAGTATTGTTAGTAGATAAAAAATGCTTTCTCTTCTTTCTAAGTCCAAGATTACTGCAATTTCACTTAAACCTAAAAGTCAGAAGAGGAATGAAATATCTTCTAGCTGTGTTACTGGTAAGACACTGTGGTCCTCAGTCAAACAAGGATTTCAGAAAGAGGACTGAAATTCTGAAGTGCCTTATATTAAAAACCTACTTCTTTTGATAGTTCCAACCCCTGTGTGAACAAATTGCAGCAGAGAGAAGATAATTATTTTATTGAAAAGTAAAAGAAAATATGTTAATTCAAAATGGAATTCACATATTGGATATGTAGTTAAAAATGCTGTCATGATGGTAGAGCCACAATCCAAAATCCTCTACATTAGTAACAAGGAAAATATGAAGAAATAATATTTTTCAATACTAAAAATCACAATATTGGTGATTTCTAAATTTGTAAAAAGATGCATACAAAGAAAGCACAAGTCAGTGCTCTATGTATGCATAGGAGTACTTGCCACTGTCATTTTTCTTTATCCCTCATTGTACAAGTACTGAATGAAAAAAAAGGAGTGGTTACTTTGCATCAGAGTTGGTATTTATGAAGAGAATTTTAGGACATTCAGACTTCAAAGCAATTGTTCCAAAATTTCTGAAAATTTGAGAAGTCCTCACTACAATAACCTCAGGGAATATGATTAAAGTTTCATTAAGATTATGGGAGGAGAGGAGTTCTTTGGGGATTTTGGTTTTATTTTTTCAAAACCAGAGTGTAAAGAGATCTACCTATCCACACTCCAACTAGCCCTCCACCCGTGCCTCCGTAATAGTCTGGAGTATATTTGCTTCCTAGAATATTCTTTAAAAACCCTTGATTGATGCAGATTTAGGAAATATGCTTACTTTGTTATGTTTAGAAGAGATCTGCAGAATTCCTGAGGGGCACCAGCCTGTCATTGAATTAGGTACAGTCAGCAAGATGATGTTCTAACCTATCACAAAAAATAATAGTTAATATTACTCTTTGTGGCATATAGTGGGACAGATTCTTTCACTTGCTGAATCATTAGATTATCTTGTAAAAAACCCACTGAGAAAAATGACATAAATTAAATTCTGTGTGCTGAAGTAAAAAAAGCATCTTTTATAACAGGGTAAGGCCTGAATACTAAACATTCTCTTTGTTGTATGCAATGGAGAGTGTAAGATAAGGAGAAGTGAAAAAATACAACAGGGTCAAGAGAAGCTACTTTTGGAGGTCTCATTCATGGGGATGAGCTAGAAAGCCATGACAAGAAAGAACTTTTTGAGTTCTCTTTCCAATGGAAAATTTTAAACCCAAAACATCATCTCAGCCCAGCCAGAGATTGCTCTGTTTCTCTTTTTTTAAACCCACCATTGGCATAATGTGAAGAAAAAAAAAAAATTTAAAAATATTTGTTTAATTAAACTAGATCTACCTGCATATTTAAATACTTTTGGTCCATGCCAAACAGCTTATTTTGCCTGTTATATTCTGATTTTTTTCTTCCTCATTCTCATTGTGTTACCATTTTCTTGTCTGCAGCTTGTGTAAAGGCACTGCATTCTGTTTGTTCTCCCACCTTCCAGTTGACAACATTGGTGTTTAAGTACTCTAAACTGCCATAGTATTGCCATGTTTCATGATTTTTCCTTTTACACCCATTTTAATTTCAGGCTTCTTTATAAAAAGAATCCCATTTCTAGCCTTGTCTATTACAGAAAAAAGTTTTTCCAAACTGATTCCACATATATTTTTTTTAATTACCGCAAAGTACATATGTGATATTATAGTGGATATCAATTAGATTTTTTAAAATGTTTTTAGCAAGTTAAAAATGTCTATACAACTCCAAATATTATATTCTTTTCTTTGACTTTTTGCTACTTTGGGAGCATTATGTAGTGTCAAGGTGAATAATGTGTGAATCACAGTAATAACAACTCTGTATCTAGAGACGAAGGTCCATAGCATTCCTGTCTTATTTTTTGGTTTACTTGTGCTGTGTAGTTATAGCAATAGTCTGGGGTGACATATAGTCCAGGAAAATAATCAGAGGTCTTATCAGAAGTAGAGGATTCATAGTAGTAAATTGCCTTTTTTTTTTTTAGTTTTTGTTTTCCATAGCAACTCTGTTGAAATAGAAGAGAGCTTCTGATGGAGGTGTGGAAGGCTGTGTCTCATTTCCTTCCCCTCTTCAGCAGCAAGAGAAAATTAGGACACGGTATTTTACACTGCTTACATTACACAGCTCTGTGCTTCTGGATTATCATGTATAGTGGAAACCTAACCAGGTGGCCAGCACAGTCCTTCAAAGAAGAATGTCTGTCTCCATTAACTGTGGATGACTGTGGACAGCTGAGAGAGAACAGCCACCTTAAGCTTGGGAGTTTTGAATATCATGATCCTTCCTTCCTTCCTTCCTTCCTTCCTTCCTTCCTTCCTTCCTTCCTTCCTTCCTTCCTTCCTTCCTTCCTTCCTTCCTTCCTTCCTTCCTTCCTTCCTTCCTTCCTTCCTTCCTTCCTTCCTTCCTTCCTTCCTTCCTTCCTTCCTTCCTTCCTTCCTTCCTTCCTTCCTTCCTTCCTTCCTTCCTTCCTTCCTTCCCTCCCTCCCTCTCTCCTTCCTTCCTTCCTTCCTTCCTTCCTTCCTTCCTTCCTTCCTTCCTTCCTTCCTTCCTTCCTTCCTTCCTTCCTTCCTTCCTTCCTCTCTCCCTCCCTCCCTTATTCCTAGCTACTTGCCTTGGAAGTTTGTGCTGATCTAGGTAATGAATTTCAGACCTATGTAAGTGATTCTATCTTTTTACCAAATCGCCTCATCTCTTCTTATATTACCAGTTTATCTTCCCCAGCACTAATTGGAGTGTTCAGGACTTTGGAATCATTTCAGATCACTGATTTTGTTTCCAAAATAGCAAGCAGTCTAGCACGGTGTTGTTTCTTTCTATTTAACCCACAGCTGCTGTATCTATATTCAAGAGCTAGCAGAAAGCACCACTTGCAGGTGATCTTCTGTCTGGAAGTGAGGCAGGTTGGGCTAGCAGCACACCCTGCACAGCTGGAAGGCCACAGCACAGCTGCTCACAAACAACTCACTCCCTGAGCCAGCCAGCCAGTCTTCCCATTCTCCTTCAGCTCTCCATCTCACTGATTTCAAGCCATCGGTATGTTTCCAGAAACACCCCACTAGGGGATTTCCTACACTTAGATGGGAAACTCATTGTAGTAAATATCTTTTCCATGCCGTGCCACTGTTTTTTAAGCTGCCTTCTCCATTGATCTCACCACAGGGTCTGCTGTAAACCAAGGAAGGGTCTGGCTCTTTAGCAATAAGGTTTGTTCAAGAGCTGTCTTTGTTGCAGTCACAGGAATGCTTCTATGCTGAAGGAATAGACATGCCTTCTATTTTGAATTTGACTTTGAATTGCCATTTTGCCCATCTTGAAATAAAAGTTTCAACAACTCCATATTTCTTATTGCCTAACACATTCGAGTATAACTGGGACAAGATAGCACTGAAATGCCAAAGCTTGAGAAAAGGAGATGGTATTTTCTTTTTCAGAGTAACTGCAGTATTTGTGCTGAGAAATAGCTCTGTGCCCCACCCTTAATCTCAGGAGATAGTACTGCAGCTCTGTGTCATGGAGTCCTGCATGCATCAGATAATTTGTGACTTAGCTGAGTCTTTATAGCCCACTATAAATACACATGTGAACAAAACAGAGCATTCAGGAGATGGTATTCATTGTTTTCTTTCACCACCCTGGCCTTCTGCACATACACCAAGCACCCTGGAGGCACAGAAAGCCAACATTTGTTCCCTGGCCAAACAAGAGGAATTAAGTGCTTTACTAGAGATACATGCTTTCAAAAGCAATAATCATAAAGGGATCACGTAGTTTTGTATAGATGATGGCATGAAGTACTTCCAGCAGGATGTGTAAGATCCAGTGCAGTTCCTGAGAGAAGGCAGCATATTGATGGAGAGGCAAGCAATCTGTTTGCAGCCTTATCTCAGCCTCAGCTCCTTATCAGGCAACCTTTTATAGACATGCCGATCCTGCAGAGAAAGGCATCATTAGTAGCTGTAATTGCTTCCTGTGCTGGAGTGGACCATTTAAGGAATACTGTATAGCAAATATAAATATCAGAGCTGCATCTGAAGAAGAATGGTGACAACCAGAAGCATCCTGTTTCATGGGTAGACCGTGATTTTTATGTTTAGATTATGGAAAAATCTGTAATGTTCTGAAACATATCATTGCATGTATAGAGAAGTACACACTAAGGCAACTAGCAGACAAAACAGAAAGGGTCAAAACTGACTGTTTATTGTTTGGATTTGTAATTTTACTGGGAAGTCCTGCTCCGCCTATGTTTGACTCTTTTTTTTTTATTTTTTTTTTTATTTTTTATTTTTATTTTATTTTGCTGCTGTTGTTTGTCTTCCTTCTGCAGTGGCTTTGACTGGGTTAGCAAAAACTTTAAACCAAATTTGCTTAGTTGAGATGTGGTTTAAAAATTAGCATTACCTAAGTTGTCTGTTGGATAAATTCTGTCATTCTGTTTTATGCAGTTTTTCAGATTGTAATATTTACTCACAGGTGTAATTTTAGATAACCACCCAAACACAGTGATAATTATAATAAGTAAGTACTTCCTTAGGAGTTTCGGAGATAGTTTTTCTCGTTTCTGTCAGTTAGCAAAATACTATAGATATATTACCTAATAAAACAATGTAACATCTAATAAGCCTTTAATGAAGACCTTCAAAAAGCATTTAAATTAGTCCTGGTCAGCGTGCTCTAGGTGGCCCTGCCTGAGCAGGGAATTAGACGAAATGACCTCTAGGGATCCCTTCCCACCTCAACCACGCTGTCATTCTGCAATGCTGTAATATAATTCCCTTTATTCATTGCTGAGCATGTCACCACTTTACATCTAAAATGCTCTGGCCTGCCAAAGTATTTATTGCATACTGTTGAATATAAGGATGGTTAGATTGGAGTTTCTTAAATATTAAAACTACTGCATTATCTTTTTTTTTTTTTTTTTTTTTTAATAGAGAACATAGATGGCTTCACTTCCCAAGCATCTCATACTGATCTCAATCACACCTGAGCATAGCTCAGGAGTAACAGACTAATTTCTAGGATTACAGTAGCCTTTAAGCTGAAGAGTGATATAATATCTTGCCTGCTGTGCATATTTTTTCCTGTGTCATATAAAAAAAAAAACCACACAAAAAAGCAAGCTGTTTATTGTTCAGTAAATCATACAAGTCTCCACCATGCGTTTTTTGGGTTTTTTTTTAGATTTTTCTGGGCTGCCTTCAAAACGAGGAAGACTGGTGTCCTTTTTTTACCTCATTTGTGAGTCTTTTCTGTATAAAAAAAAAACAGATTATGCCTATAATCTTGTGTGGTTTTTTAGAGTTTTTAACAAGTTACAGGTGGAAAAAGCTAGTTTATGTTGAGCAGCTTTACCTGTAAGGGAGAGCTTGATTGGTGTGAAGACCTGAGTTTATCTGTACTTTAGATTTTAGTGACGTGCAGAGATACTAAAGTGAAATATTTAAATATCTAGCTTGATTAATCAGTGCAGTCTTGTCACAAAAGCACAGAGCTTAGGGTCGTAACCCCATTTTCAGAATATGTGGAGTTTCTGCTGCTTTGTACAAATTCTTTTGATGCCCAAAAAGCACATTTAATGCAAAAGTGTAGCTGCACCAGATCTTGTAGAAGTCACAACTGCTGACATCATTCCCCAAAGGGAGAGCAGCTGACAGCCATTCAAGAAACCTCTCCAAATATAGGGATTTGAGATGAGAGAGTCCTTTCCTGCAGCTCTCTGTGTCCATAGAATGGGAGAGTGGTCTATTCATAGATCTAGCCCTAGTGGTGATGTTTTTAGTGTTATAAATCAAACTTTTGCTTCTTCAACAGGCCATGGAACTGTATGTAGGGGGAAAAAAGGCATTTTAGAGTGTGTTATGAAAATCAAGGAATAGAAATATTTATGTTCTGGTCTTGTGAGTCAGACTTGTATTTTGGCAGGAGTCTCAGAATATGGTGGGTATGATGGCAGTATAGCAAGTGTGACTTTCAGCTGAGGAAAATTTAAGACTGGGCTGGTGGCTGAGAATTGGATGGAAGTGTTGGTTTTCACTTACATTTTTATGACAAAAGCAGTGCAAGGACACATTTCCCAGAGTGTGCCAAACTGGGCCCTCATTACAGGGCAAAAAGAGAAAGATTCAGCAGTAAAATATACTGGTCAGGACAGGACAGGACAGGAGAAGAGAGAGGTGAGAGTATTTATAGAAGCCATAGATTATCATCCCTGGTTCATCTCAGAGTCTAGCTGTGTCAGTGGAGGTAGCCATGCGCTTCTGAACCCAGGCTGACAGTACAGCTTCAGGTCAGAAAGACAACACTGTGTTGCTTAACCTGCTGCTCTTTCTGCACTAACCTTCCTAAAATAAGAGTTTCCCCAAATTGCCAAGGTATTTGGAGATAGCAGCTTTGTATCTGTAAGCCATCAATCAAAACCAGTATTCAATGGGTTGACAAGTTGCTGACATTTCTGATATTTAAGTGTCCTGTCACACTAGTTCTGTGATAATCACCAGTCTTTTCTTCAAGTTTTGGATTCTTTATGCTTACTTTATAAATAATACTTACATTTTACTATGTCAGTCATTGCAAGCCTGTAAGGGGAAGGTAAATTTCAGTCCAGCCAGCTTGACGTCCCTGGATACAAAAGTTTCACAGTTTTTCTTCAGTATGAGCAGATGTGACTCAAAGTCCTGGCTTCAGATTTTTAAGTTCCAAAATATCTGATACCCAGAAATTTCATCTGGGGCTTGTTTTTCCACTTTCACTTTGTGGTTCTTTACATGAGCAGCAAGGGATTTTTCAGGCATCTGTGAGGCTTAGTGGTACAAGCTGGATCCTAGTCCTAGGGGAACAGAAGAACCATGGGGCTGTGTATTTTTGTTTCCTAAGCTGCTCCCTTGACCAGGACTAAGACTTTTCTTTGTACATTCCCATCTCAAGCCTTTAAGGGAAATGAGCCACCATATCTTTGGCAGCTGTATTAAAATAAGAACTTACTGTCTATCTGTTAGGTGAAGGGATTAGTTAAATGGGAGCAATAGAGAGCTCAGCCAACTCCTTGGATAAAAAGAGAGAGTTCTTCATAACTTGAGTCAGCAGTGTTCCTCTTCAACCCAGCGTGTCCTGTTTCTATCCCCTCTGTTTCAGTATAACTTTTAATGCAGTGCTACAGGGAAGGGCCCTTGTTCCTTTTATTAAGTCAATACTTTTAGATATAGTACTAGATTATCTGTGAGATTTCAGAGTGATGTGAAACTGTAGTCAAAAATGTTGTGCCTCCAGATTTCCTGTGGTAAAACAGTCGGATCTCAGTTGATTCAAGGTCCTAATTGTTTGTGGGTGACAGTCAAATATTTTGCTGGGAAGTCGAGGTGAAATATCCAGCATACCCAGTCTCGAGTGCTGTTGTAAACAGTAGCTCTTGTGCTCACTGGGAATGCACTGCAAGTGCACTTCTCCTTCCTTACATTTTGAAATCACTTTAAAAATTATCCTGCAAATTCCATGCACTGAAACTCCATTCTGGCAAGTCAGAATTTGTGAGGACATGGGAAAAGTAATTTCCTGATCAAGGAGAAGAGGAGGCGCCCGAAGCTATCTCGGTCCTACCAATAATTCCACATTTACTAAAATTTTAAGGTTAGGAATAGATGGATTCAGATATATTAGGAAATTAGGACTTAGATATATTGAAAAGTATTGAAGCATCAAGCCTGAACAAGCACTTAAGAGACCATGGAATTGCCATAAAGAGGGTACTCTTAATTCTTCTTTTCACTTGGCAGCAGCCCCTCTAGATATGAGGGTATCCCAAGCATTTGTTGTTGAGAGGAGGAATGGAGAGATCAGCTGTTGGACTGGGGCCCCTGACCATTGCCATTAGAACTCTGCTGGATTTAGTGTGCTAAGCACTAATGGAAGCCATTCCCTTAGTGGCTGGTTTAAGGGTTTTTTGGCGGGTATTCACTTTTTCTGGGCGTGCATAACTCACAGTTGTGTATAGTATTCTAAATATGCACAATGGCAAATTGGACTACTTCCTCAGAAGATGGACTGAGGCATAAAACTGTTTAAGAGGAGATGACTGTTCATTTTTATTATTTTTCTTTTTTTATTACTCCCTCTTTTACCTTTTAAGTGCCATTTCCATATGGATTTAATCCTGTTCCACGTCCATTAGCCACTAGTGCTGCATTAATGTGAATTGGCCATATAAGATTCTCCCTGGGGCATGGTCCTAGCTCCCCTGGCATTTACAACTAAAGCAACTTGGTTTCCCATTGCTTCTCTCATTCATTCCTAATGTATTTACCCACCCTGCCTACTTTTCTGAATTAGTGTTATTATTGGTTATATTAATGCTATCCTTTGAATAGTGGTTGGATTCAGAGATATGAAGTATTGAAAATTGATCCTGCGAAGACGAGAAGCTGGAAACCAATGGAAAAACCTTTCTGAGAGTGGTATGTTCTTCTTAAGAACTTTAATGCAGCACTATTTGATGATTTTAAATTATCTGAATAGAAAAGAAAAATGGTACTAATAAGTATGTATTTAAATGATCTTCAGAATACTTTTTTCTTCCCTCAAGTAATTAATTCATACTACTAAATTGTTTTGGTAACTTTGCAACCCACACTTTATTTGGCAGTCTTATTTTGTGAGTATAGCAGTAATACTTCAGCTTGAATATTTTTTTAATTTTATGAAAAACAAAGTTGAGGTTTTTTTATATTGGTCACGGAATACTATGTAATATTTCCTCAGTATTCATATTGAAATTGTCAGATGCTCATGTGCACTGTCAAAATCACTGTAGAATGTGAAATAAATTGTGCAGCCTAGAATGACAAAAAGGGATGACTCTATGGAGAATAAATGTAATGGCATGATGGATAGTCAAGGAAACCTGATAAATAATTTTCAAATATGCCTGTTTTTCCTCCTGTTCTATACCATACACTCATAGCTGTCAAAATGAGCTTGTGTATTTTAGGTATTGCATATTTGTGAATGTGTAAAATACAGACAAAATAGGTTCCACTCAGGACGGAGTTATTCCTTTCAAAACTTTCATACTTTTAGGGAAGGAAGAATATTTAAGAAGGCATTGTTTATGTAAATATGCAAACTTATCTCAGGATCACCATGGCCTGGGGTGGATGTGTGTGGCCAGTTTGCATGTTCTCTTTAGAGGAGACTGTACCAGCTCCCTCTGCCAAAGGACAAGGTCAGGGAGTGACCAAGAGAGACAAAGGCTGAGTGTGACCTGTGTCTGGCTGGTTCTTTGCAGGGTCTCAGCCTTCCAGTTGCCTGGTGGGTGTGCATTGCTGCCCAGGTCTGACTACCACAGCAGGAGACTGTGAGGCTCTCAGCAAAAGGTCCCCTGCAGATCCTGAGACAAAAAAGCAGCTGGTCCCATCCTCCAGCAGCTCTCTAGCTGTGGAGTTAACTCTTACCCTTTAATGGGAATTTATTCTGATGGATAAGTCTCACGTGCATATGGGGGGTAATGTCCTTTAAGAAAATAAACGGGGAATTCTGCAATTTGCATTCAACGGGAAACTTTAATCCAGAACATGATGTCATCCAAATCCAATGAGATAACTGTATTTTGTAGAGTTCATGTTTCTAGTAGAGTTTTCCTTATTGAGAAACCCAGGGGAAAGCTTAAATGAAAGCAATTCTATCTGGTGTTTCTTATGAGGGTGTTTACTACTAAACTAAACAAATCTTATGTGTATTTTAGCAGCTACTATATTAAAGTTGCTTAATCTATGAACCATAGTCTGGTTTATGTTATTACTGGACAGGATTCTTCTGTTACCAAAATATTTAGTGGAATTGGTAACCAGCACATTTCCATATTGTAAAATTCATCACGTATCTACAGTAGGGGACAATACTGGTTATTCATATTTCCATTTGTTTGACCTTCCCTAAGTTGTGTGTAGTGTATCTGTTACTGCATCAGGGACATGGTCCTCTGTTGTTCATTGTCCTAAAATAAATATTGAAATACTGTCACAAGGAATGAGATGGGTAAATTCCATTCTATTCATGCAAGAGCAATGATCATTTAATCTTGTAAAACCTCCAACTCATATTCTTCCATGGAAACAAAATCTTACCAAGGGCCAGAGGGTTCTACTAGGAATTTCAATACCTAAGAAAGTTAATGCCTCCTTTTTTTTTTTTTTTTGTGGGGTTGGTGTGGAGTGGAGGGGTGAGAGAGAAGGAGAAGGAGGAGGGGGGCTTGGTTACATCTAACTGTAGTATGTTCTTGTTGCAAAGAAAGGACAGGCAAAATACTGTGACGTTGAAGAGATAAAAGTAAAATAAATTACTTTTAGTCTGAAACCATGATCTCATAGTGCAGAGGTAGGAGCATTTTCTCTTTTTAAATATGCAGAGTGAATAACTGGAGGCTAATAGTAATAATTATTAAAATAAAATTCCATTGTGTTCTAACCACTGCAATCATTACACTCTTATAGATGAAATCCCAGTCACTGAAGTCAATCACTAAGTGCTTTGAATACGGAAAAATTATTCCCAGGGAGTAGTTTGATCTCTAGCACCACTTTCTTCTCTGATACAGTATCTGGATCAAATTATTACTTATAATGTCTAGATAATGCTATGAAAACCTATGCTAATACTATGAAGTGTTTCAAACAGCACTGTGTGTACTTAGTTACCAGGAACGTGGCCTTGAGCATTTTGCATGAATGGTAGAAGGCTGATATTTTCCAACAGGTATTGATCAGGCAGAATATGGGTCACACTAGTGGGAGGCTGGGGAAGAATTGTCTCCACCAGTCACAGCCTCAAGCAGCAGACTTTTAAGGTTACATTAGCCTGATTTTTTATTTTCTTTTATGAAAAATTACTCCTGCTGTCACAAGGTCAGGTCCTTTGCAGTGCCATCTGCAATATATTCAGCATTTCTTGTATAGTCACTGAGAGGTCTTTCTCTGTCCATTGCACCTAAGGGAAAAAAAAAAGCCTTTTGGGCTGAAGTTTAAGCATGGCTTGGGAACTTCTGTTTGAAATATTTACATTTGATTCGCTCAGCTGAATTACAGTTCTTGTATTAATCTTTTGCCTATAAGACTTTTCAGATGCATAACAGAGCTCCAACATTTTGGAACTGAAGATGGATGACATATAGGAAAAAAAATTATAATTGTATATATACTAAAAGGCAAAAGAAGATTTGACTTGGAGATGTTCTCAATCAGATCTGAAGAGCAAAGTAAATGTGGAGGATCAGCAGTATAAAGTAATGAATAGCAAATTAAACATAGCTGTCATAAAGCAATGTTTAAGCTCTTCTTCTGGCTGAAATAGGATCGTGTGGCTTAGTAAATGAAAATGCAGAATAATATCATTAATTTATATGCCATTTTTCAAATTTCTATCACATTCATTACTTTACATTGCTCAGTCTGTGCTTACAAGTTTGCTCAAATTCAGCCACCTTACAGACAGGCAGTAGGCAACAGTTTCATAGCATACTGCAAAACAGTGGGAAGGAGGAGGAATTTTGCCAAAGATATTGACATAAACCTCTCAAGAAAAATGATGCAGAGCAAGCAAGGAGTGCAGTTTTTAATACATATGGATGCATTCACACATGGGCAGGCTCTGTGTAATCTATTTCATCTGTAGTAAGCTGGTAGGATGAAAAGCTATGATTTTACTGATTCTAGGCTTCTCAGTCTTGATGCATACAACCCTTACATCTTCCTTCTGGTGAAGCAGAGGCTTTAGAGAAAACTACTTTTAAGGCAAAGAGATTTTCAAAGGTTGGGAATATGTAACCTGGAAGGCTTAAATTTATAGATGAAACTGTTATAGCTAGATATGGAAGAATAACCTGCAGACAAAAACAGTATTCACAGCCTGGCATTTCAAATGTACCACAGTGCTTGTGATTTTTTTCAAAATGTGGGGCCATAGCCAGGAATCGAGTTTAACTGCAGTCATGATATATGATCACATGGAAGTAGATGATGAAATTTTTATTCAAGGTCTTGAGCAGTTTAATAAACTGGTAAGTTGGATTTGCAGTGCATTGTCATGCATTTGTTTTAAACTTGCAGATCCCTAAATTTCTTCACTTTTTCAATTGAAAATGATGATGACATTTGTTCCCTTCTTTTTTGCTTTTGCTGCATCTCTTATCAGAGAAGTGCAAGGCAATAAAAGAAAGCATAAATGAAGAAGCATCCACTGACATTTCATGTTTTCAGTCATTCAACTGAAATCTGATAATCTAAGAATATTGTTTAGGCCCTTCAAAACAAGTTATTTTCATTGAATAGGGGATTTAATTTTTTTTCCCAAGTCCTGTCCACTGGTCTTCTGTGGTTCACTGTGAGCTTGGCCTTAGTGCCACAAAAACTCCAGAAATGCCTTCATTCCTTTCCTATAGTAGATCATTAAAGACTGAAACCTTGAGATGCGAATTGCTAACTGTGTTTTTCCTCCACATGAACTAGGTATGATGATAGCACATATATTATGGAAACAACAGTCTCCCTTAATACATAGCTTGGCATTTTGCCACGGGAATGGCCATAGACCAAATTTGCTGAATGTTTGTATTGGCTTGTGGTGGCAGTAGGGGTGTTGGTATCATTTTGAGCAAGCAAAGGCAGAATATCTAATTTATTTTGTCTGGTTTGCTTTAATCGCAGTTGAATCAACAATGACTCAGTAGGTTTAGCATAACAGTGATTGTTGGAAGTTACCTCAGTGTGCACTTTGGCATATGAGTCTGTGTTCAGAGTTGAATAACCACATTTCATATGGATACTTCACAAAACTGAGATTGTATATAATCCTGACCTTGAGGTCCATGCAAAAGCCTTCACCAACTTCCTGGGGATTGAGAACTGTCAATGTGTTGTAAATTATGGTCGTTTCAAGGAATTGCCACTAACTAGGCAATTCCAGGAGGTATTTTTTAAGATCATTTGCCCCTTTAAATGTGATATAGATCCTTTAAAACTACACTGAAAAACATAATGTGTGTGAAAAATTACAATTTTTCCACATTATCAGAACAAATAAAACCAGAGGCACTTGTTTTCCTTGGCCTGACTAAAAGGCTCATAACAGAAGTATTGCATTCATATTTGAGAGTAGTAGGTGCAAGATCTTAATTGGGTCACCATTCTTTTTTGGCAAGAACATCTGCACTTTTTGGAGGTGTCAAAGAAATACTTCTTCTTGCTTATTGATGGAAGCTTAATCACTTCATGTTTTTCCTTGTTTTCAAGTGTTCATTCATGTATCATTAGAGGTGAGTTATGAACAGGATAAATTGGGTCATTTAGTTATATTTCTACTTTATATATTGTTCGTTGTAGAAGAGCCTGCTGTAATAATTATATTTCACAGAATATTCAGGTATTGATAATGACAATTTAGAGTCTAATTATGTTGTAGCTATGTTACTCTAAGGATCAGAAGTAAGATGAAATTCAAGGTATTCTGTGCATTTGGCTGGAAATCCAGGTTAACATAAAAAATGCATTTTCTCTCTCTGTAAATGCTCACGCAATACAAGGTGACCATCAGGTGATTTTTGACCATTTGAATGTTTCCCTGTCTTTGTTGTCTTGCAGTGAATAAGACAGATTGGAAAAATTCTTAGAAATGTTGAATTTTCCCCCACTATTTAAAAATAAGAAATGTTGGCAACACCTGTTCTGATTCTTATTTTTAGAATACTCCCTGGAAATCTTAAAGACGTATATCATGAGTTCTCACACTTAAGCTGAAATACAAGTGTTATCAAGAAATCTCTTGTCCAAACTGTCAGTCACTGTAGTTGCAGAAGTTCTTAGAGAAACAAAGATTTTTTGTGTCTAACAGGAGCAACAAATTCTTTTATTTACCCAGCTTTTCTTTCTTGCTTTCCATGATGTCCTTTTTTGATGAGTTACCTTGTCATTGTAGTTTACTGAGATAAACAATCTTTGAATTTTAAGTGTAAAAAAGTAGGAAAGTAAATCTCATTGTGCCTCAAAAAAGAAAAGAAAAACAAACAAAAAAGAGATTTTCACCTCCTTTATTTGTTGCACAAGGCAAAGAAACAGGAAAAAGATGCATCTGGTTCCATGTTCTTTGCTCACTCCCTTTACAGGAAAGTATCCAGAATGACTTTGAATCCTATTTAAAAGTTTTTTCAGAAAGCTTCCCTGCCTTCCTTGCACATCCAGCCTTGTCATAATTTAGTATCTGAAAATGTGATGGATTTGGATTTATCGTTTGCTTTTTGCCTCCCAGGTTGTGGAAACTGTGCTATTGGTTATGAACTGTACTTTACTGCACTGGTATCAAATAGAACACAAGAAAAAGTCATGATTAGTTCAAAATTATTTACCACTATTAATAATTCATATGGGATGAAATTTATACTGGGTAAATGAGTAGATGTTAATGCTGTAGATATTAACGCAGACCACTATTAGCCTATCTATTTTAAGGCTTTAAAGTTGATAAGGGAACAGTTAGCAAACAATTTTTTGTTTAAAGCAAGACAGAGTAATTCTAATAAATGATAATTTGGATCTTTTACTTATAGATATGAGGCAGGTAGTGCATAGTCTATTTGACCTGGTTTTGCTAAAATGAGGAAAAGATAAAGCTGAAAAGAATAGCTTCATAGTGTTCATTGCCTGAGGATTGATTTAGATTTATGCAACATGGCATGTATTTCATAAGATTAACTTATTTTTCTTAGTATCAGAATTAGCTTTTACCAAGTCACAGTTACAGATCCATACATCTCTGTGAATAAAACCAGCTCTATAACATCTCTTTTACCTTTTCCCTTATTATCCTGCAGCTTCATTTGGACATCAACCACTTTTTCTCACATACTTTGATCTTGCAGCTGTTTATTCAGGTTTTGTGTTCTTTGCTCATCGTTTTCCTGTGTTGCTCATCTTTCAATGATGAACATTCTCTTTCTTTATGTTTTGCTTTTTAAATAGCATGACTCATCTGTACTTGTCACACCAGTTTACTGAGAATGACATTTTATCTTTAGAGAAAATAAGGCTTAGAGATGTTGCGTGATGCAGAGGTCAAAGGCAGCAAGAGATTTCAGGTCTTAATTTGCACACACTGCCTGTCCACTCATTCTACTTAGATACTGTATGGTAAACTTAGTATAACAGTGAAAATCTAGGGGTGAGAGGAAGATTCAGGAAGTAAAATCCTCTAACCCAGAACTGCATGCCACTGTGTGTGATAAAATGGTATACTAGGGAGTAGAGTAATTGAGAAGGGGTGCACCCTCCCTTAACCTTTAATAGTTTGCAAAAGATTCAGTGGAGATACAGAATCAAGGTGGAAGGATGGGGTCAGATTAGGTCGGGATGGAAGTGGTGTCAGCATGCCTAGAATTTTTTATTTAAAATTATGGACTGATGACATTAGTTGTGACTAGTTGTAGCATAGCCAGTGTGTAGTGAGTGTTTTTCTCCCAACAGAGTGGTAAAGCACCTCAAGTAGAAGTGACTACAACCTCTGTGGTATCATACTGTGGTGATTTAAGGTGCAAGCAAGAGTCCTGCAGGACATGCCATCAGGTCACCAGTCACTGTGTTCATCTGGCTGATACTGGAACCGGACGCATTTTCCCACATCTTAAAAAAGCAACCAATTGCTATCTGAGTCCAAATAGTCTTAATTATTTAGGTTTGTGTTGTAGCAGAAGAAAAAAGACTGTGTGTGTCAGAATATGCTTATAGATGCTCTCTATGTCTTTCAAGGAAATTTGTTCTTCATTAAATTAGCTATGTCTTGTCGTTATACTTTAGTTCAGCATCTACCAAAGCATCTCCAAAAGAAGTCCTTGTAGAAAAAGAAGCAATCTGTAGCTGGACTGTGTAGAAGAACTTTGGAAGTACATTGGATTTTATGTTTTCATGCTTTTAATACTGGAATGATTCCTTGTGTATGCTAAATTTATTTACAGCTTGAATCTAAAGCACAGTATTTCCCATTTGGGCATTTTGAGACAACTGCTCACTAAAAATTATGAGGTAGCTAGAGATGAGATTTATGGCTCCCATTCACTCTGTTGGCCAATATATTTTTTCAGAGCTGTTCAAGTTATGCAAGCTCCATGTAACATGCCATTTTATTCCATGGAAGACAGACAAAAAGAAATACTATAATTTTAAAGAGTGTTTGAGATATCCTACATTTTTATGAAAAAATATATTTTTTTAATATTACATTTATTTCATGTCCCATGGTGGACCTTTTAGAGTCATCAAGAGTTGCAGTTGTGAGTCCCATGATCTTACCAAATAATATACTGCAACCAGAACTTCACAAAATCATTCTTCAACACTTTGCAGAATGCAGAAAAATGTCTCTGTTTCACTCAAAGTCTTGTATTGCAGAATTTTGAGACACTAATAAGAATGTATTGAGCTTCTGCAAGCCTATTGCCAGTAGGCAGTTTATTAGTCAATAAATCCCCCTGATGATCAGATAGCTAATGGAAAGTGCTCCAGACTTGAAGTAACAACATGTGCTTTCACTATTAGCCTAATGTTTGCATTTAAAAGATCAATCAAAATATTTATTAGCAAAATATCTACAAAAGAATATTCAGATTGATCCTGGATCATTGAAAAATAATGTATTTTACATCAGGCTTCAAAATAGTCCCCAGGCTTTTCGTCATGGGCTAGTTTTCCCCCTAGTTTTATTTTCAGGCCAACAATATACTTGTTTGGGCTTTTTTATATCTAGGGTTTTTTTCTACATCTTCTGCTAATGAATATTGAACTTCTTTCTCAGCAATAAAAATCTGGAATTTGTCCTTTATGTATTCCTTCTGGACATCCTCTGCTTTGCACAGTAGCTCTCTGCAGCTTATCTTCCGTGCCAGCCGCCCTAGCTGTGGGGTCAACTCCCGCCCGGTGTTCCAGCAGCTCTACTGTCAAGACAGAGCTGGAGCCTGGGCTGCTCTGGAAAGATGTGTGTGACTCCTCTGTGGAGACAAATGCACAAGGGTGTAATGTTATTGAAATCATGGCATTGTACTCATAGAGTTAGCATTCAGTTTCTATATATTGATAAGGGGATAGATTGCTTTGATTTTTTTTCGCCTACTAACCTTGAGCTCACTCTTTAATGAACAGAAATACCACATGGCTACTAATAATTAAATATTAATTCTTGAATTTCATTAGCCCTGGTTTGCATTTGCAACCTTAGCCCACATAAAATAGAGAGCACAAATGAAAAGATCTATTTGTTGTCCAGTTCTTTCATTAGGACATGGTTACATTTGGCATTAATCTGTTTTCTGCGTGTGCCTCATTTTGCAGCAGGTAGCCCAGGAACGGAAAAGCTGCAGTCGAAAATTGCATTCAGCTATTAATAGGTACTTTATATCTTAGCCTACAGCTAAGATTGCTACTGTGTGAGAAGTGTTGGAGGTGCACTTGATACTAAATTACTATGGATGTTTCTCATGCATTGTAAAGGAGAATATGTAAGTCTGTGCTATCTTTTGAAAGTTGTCCTGAGTCAGCATACAGTATTGCCAAATTATCTGCTGCTCCAGACAAGGTCCTAGATATTTCCTGAGGAATATTTCCCTTCAGAGAGGGCAGGATCCAGAATATGCACTGACTTGAAGAGGCCACCATCTACAACATTTCTTTCTTTATGCTACAATCTGTGGGTGGACTTTGGACAACTGCTGACCTCCTTGCAACTTCTGAGACATAAATTCAGACTGTAACTGAAGTAGGGTGACTTCTTCCCGATAACTTCCCAATGACTGGGGATGGAGACCGACACAGAGGTCCTCTCATATCAGTATGTGAAAGTTTTGCAGACAAAAGTGAGGTGTTGCCAGATTGTCAAACTCAAAGAGCAGTGCATGCTATTTACTTATACACTACTGATAATTTTAGATGCTTAATATAACAGGTTTCTAACATTTTGAGTTCTCCTCTACTTGTAAATATTCATTTCTTAGACAACTGAGAGGAGACCTCATCAACACCTATAAGTATCTGAAGGATGGGTGTTGAGGGGATGGATCCAGGCTCCTCTCGGTGGTGCTGAGCAATAGGACAAGAGGCACTGAGCAGGAAGTGATGCACAGGAAATTCCACGTAAACATGAGGAAGAACTCCTTTACTGTGCAGGTGACTGAGCACTGCAACAGGGTGCCCAGAGAGGGTGTGAAGTCTCCCTCACAGCAGATACTCAAGACCTGTCCAGACACAATCCTGTGTGCCATGTGCTCTAGGATTACCCTGCTTGAGCAAAGAGGTTGATGACCCACTGGGGATCCTTCCCACCTTACCCATTCTGTGATTCCATGGTTTTTTTTAAGACATCTCTTCATTCTAAATGAATTCTCAGGAATAAGAATTTCGTAAACAAGTGAAATATTAAAAATTTAGACCATGGCTTCATCATGAGCAAACAAAAAAGTCTTAAATGTTTGGGACATGCTGTATTGCCAGACCTATAAGAAAGGTTTTACAAGACTTCCCAAGATACCTTAGCACACAACTTGAAAGTTTAGAGAATTGAAAGTTTAGAGAGATAATAGACCTTGTATAGAATAGACCTGGTATATCATTTGGTTTCCTCATATCCTACAGGCACTTGCTTTTAGGATGCCATTTATTTACTAGGCAGTACTGAGGGATATAAGGGTTCAAATTCTTTCCTTGGAACAAAGAGCTACTCATGTCTGGATAATCACAGTCTTTTATTTCATTAGGGTGCACCAAGTATCCTGCTGTCTATCATTTCATTTGCTGGAGTTTTCAACATGCCATTAAAGGTAGTGCCAGTAACAATGGGAGCAAAAAGAAAAACAGGGATGAGAACAAAAGAACCTCATTGATAAAAAATGCAAAAGGAAGCAAATCTTGATTCTCATTGTGTTACAACTCACTGAGTCACTGGGCTTGAAATGAGAGCCCTGTATTTGTACTTCACTCTCGTGTCTTTTCAGTTGAGATGTAAAAGCTTCCCCATCTTGAGTTAATTAAAAAACTGCCATTAATGCAAATTTGTTTGAAATTAACTTTCGTGCTGCATGCATAGGGAAGAAAACATTGGCAGATTTGAGTGGCAGAAATCTGTGTATGTATCTGTGTGCCTCTTCAGAGCCCTAAGCCGTCTTTGGAATCCGTCTCTTCTGTATATGTGGAACTCAACATCATTGATGAGATACAGGTCTCCCATGGAGTACTCATTTCAGTGAAGTCCTGGACTGCAAATTCATAAAAATTGTTTCTTTTCAGACAGGACATCTAATGTCAACTGCAGAAGATATAACTGTTTGCATTAGTTTGCTACTAGTTTCATTTGTCCCCTGTGCAAGGACTTCCAAAGCTACCTTGGTGCTTTCCTAGACTGTATGGGTGGTTTTCCTGTCAGCCATTTCTCACTCCTAATTTAATTCTTTCATGTTCTGTATAAGACCACCAAGACAAGATTCTCCTGCTGCCCCACAATCTGTATTCCTACGTGGGTATTTATTGACTCCAGCTCCATGAGAAAGTGTGGGGACCTTACCAGCTCCAGTGTCTTCAGTCAGTTAAGGTTTCATTTTACAAAATATGTCTAGCCATTTACCAAGATGAGTTTACCTTACATTATCAGAAAATAATGTGAGATCCAAATTATGGGCAAAAAGATTCTCAGACCTCTCTTTGAAAACCAGATCCCTTTTCATCCTCAGGCTTAAATGGAGGGGCAGAGATTAAGTGATGTCACCCAGATGAGGATACCACTGCTACACATCTTTAAAAGACAGACTGCTTTTTTCTTCCATCCTCCATTGTATTGCTTTCTAGGGTTCCTCTCCTGGATATATTGTGGGCATTATTTATGTTCACTGTGGGATGTAAATTGCAAGCATACAGCAAACTGCGATGGCCCAGATTGTTTTTCTATGCAAGTAAGCTTCCCATTCAGGATTATCTGAATGTAAATATGATGTGTCATCTGATCAGAATAATGAAGACTTTGAAAATTCATTTATCTATCAAGTGTTGATAGAAAACCAACACCAGATAGAGATTTTTCATCATTTACATATTAAAGTACTCTCTCAGGGAGATTATACTGCACCAAAAGATTTGCACTTAAGACATCTTTTGAGTAAAGTAATGCTGCACAAAATCTTTTATTTAAATTCAAATTAGAAAAGAAACCTGTATTTTTTCTCTAAACAAAACTGAAAGATAACAATTTGTAGATAGCCTCCCAGATATCAAACTTCTGGTCATGTTGGCAAAATGCTGGGGAGAGCATGCTTTTCTTATTGAACCTAGATTACAGGCTTGTCAAAATGTTGTAGTGAAGGTTAATGGTTTGATAACTGAAAATGTTAACCTTTGCACTGCTGTTTCTGGGCTGGACGTGCACCATCCGTGTTTCCTCTTAGCACTGACAGCTCTGGTACACACCTCCTCATCACTAGAAGAGCATTGCATTTTCATTTCTTCACTATAGCCTCTGATCAATGTCGTAGCTGCCCTCAGCCCTTGAAAATGCATTCTGTAACTAAGAAAAATAATAATTCTGAGATGAAATATGGACAAGCAAGCACTTCTCTCAGAATAGGGAAGTAGGTTTCAGTGTGTGTACAGTGGCTGTAATGAAAGCAGAGTGAAGCCCTTTGTTTTACAACTTGAATGAAAATGTCCTTCACACAGTCACACCCTCAGAAGCATGAACTGGCTTTGGACTCCAGGAGCATGAAATGGAAGGAGCTGAACGAACTCTTCTGTAAAGGAGACCTGTGAGATCTGACACAGCTCTTTCTGTCTCTACCATGGAGACACCCAGACCATGGAAAGGGGATTATGACTAACTCTAGCTAGTTCCCTTGCTAACCTTCTTGCTAGGACCTGTGAGCATCCGGTATTCTATGGGGTCTGAATTCTCAGTTGTGCTCAGAGCTGGGAGCTGGATTCCCTTTGGTTTGGTGTTATCTCATTCTCTGGTATCTGGCCCAAACATCTGTGCTAGCAACAGGTATAATTAGAAGGAATTTACCTTCAGTTTGCATGGATAAACAGTACATTGTTTACTAACTGACAGCAAAAGGCATAAATGAAAGATCCAGTTCTTGCTAGATTTGGACTGGTGATAGAGATGGAGCAATCTCTTGCTGTCATTACTCTTGATGTGCCCAGTGTGGGTAGAAAGGGGGACGTGGCACCAAACACTGATATAAAATGAAAGCCAAGTTTTCTTCACTGGGTCTTTCATACTGGCTTAGTTCTTGATCATTACACTCATAAGCAATAAAAATAAGGAAAGTAAATCAAGGGATTAGAGCAAGTGAGTGGAATATAATGCTTAAGTATTGAATTATTTCAAAGAAAGTCAAAGATGAACTATGATTTTCTTTCTTGAATCAAAAATCAAAATATTCTCTGAGCCACAAAATTAGACAAGCCGATTTCTGTTTTGTTTGTTGTATTTTTATAAGTGGCATTAACTACATGGGCACTGAACCACTTTGGAAATTGACAGAAAAAAAATACTGAATGACAAATGCCTTTATTCCTGCTGAAATGAGCCAAAAATAAAATTGTTCTTAGATTGTAATGTAGAAATCTTGCAGTCCTATCTAACAAATAGAATGTAGTATCCTAAAGAGGGTAAATATTTTAACAAAACATAAAAGCTTTCTGTTATTATCCTTTGACTATTTTTTTTATTTTCAATAATCTCAGTTGTTTCAGTAATTCTCAGTAGTGCAATATCCAGCAGTACCTTTCTGTTAAAACAGATGGCTATATAACTCTAGGTTTCTCTGTAATGTAGCTTAAAGATGCTGACTAATTTTGCAACACAGTATTCGTTTTATGTTGCAAGAAGAAAAGGCAAATACCTTTCTAATGTGATCTCCTTGTGTGGGCCATTGAGACTAATCAAATCATATTATAAAACCACAATTTTTCCCTTTTGCCTTTCTCTTTACAGCAGTTGGCTATCTATGATGCTCATACATTGTATTAAAAATTTTATCTTGGAAAAATCACTGTCTTTTCATAAGAATATCTTTATTTTCCTCAAGAGGTTTGTCTTTCGTTCTGTCTAACAAAAAAATAGCATGTATATGCACACGGCCTGGCTTGTGTTTATAGTATTTTGTATTGCGTTCTTTCTTCACTGAACGTGAGTAAATAATATTTAGTGTCACATAGATATGAGAAAAAATCAGGTCCACATACCCTGTTAAAAATGAGGGGAAGGTTGGATGACTGAAGAAAAGAGGGTAAGAGCTTAAGACCATTGATGTTGTCAGTAGCTGAGTGGGTTTGGCAGAGTTTTGGAGAAATTTCAGTCAGTATGAATTTGGTATGTCCTGTCAGCTTGGTCAGATCATCTTGTGATTCTTTTTTTGCTTTCTGAGGAGTCATAATTTCATGGTCATCTGTGCCAGCAGCAAACTATACTATGCTCAAGCAAATACATTTCCTCAAAAAGTTAGTAGAAAGCAAAGGGCAACCCATCTGTCAATACTTGCTGAAGTCCTTGCCAGCAGGTCATGTCTTCCTCAAGCCAGGGGGCTTTTCCTCTTTTTGGAGGGTACCATCACAAACTGTTAGATAAAATTGGTCCAGCTGTAGGTTTTAGTGCTTAAAATGAAAAATCAAATAAGGTCACAAATGGACCAAGCTCTTCTGGATCTCTCTCCATCAGTATAAAAGTTCATAGCATCCTGTGGGCTGTGCCATCCATCCTCCAGTGGACAGTGGCCTTGGAGCAGAAATAACAGAAGAGAGCATGGATCAGCTTCTTGACCACAAATCACAGCCCAGCACATCTACTTCAACTGCCTCTGCATTCATATTCCAGGCTGTCAGCTGGGGCCTCTAAGGAGCAGCCAGCTTGCTACAGGAAGATTAATGTCCAGGGAAAGTGGGAAAAGAGAAGGTTCAACCATTTGGTGGTTGCATCTTAAATCTCTGTTGTTCATCTCTTCTTGAGACTTTGGTAAAAGACCAAAGACTAAAATAAGCATGGTGCTGAAATTTAGTTGTATGATTGATGTCCTGTTTCCCTTTTTTTTTCTTCCCTATTTGTAGCTTTTTTTGCTTCTTCATGGGAAAGGCTGACTAACAGTTTTTAGGTTATTATGCCTTCTGCTTATTTGGAAAGAAAATTCGATGCCACAAGAATTCTTTTATGTTTTCTTTTTAAATAGCTAGAGGAGTACCATCTTCTTCAAGGCTACAAAATACACTCATGAGGGATAACTAAGTTGTAATATCTATCCAGAAAAATAACTCCCACAAGCTTGAAAAGTGCATAATAAAGCGACTATAACAGATCTTTTACAATAGAAAATCTGTGTGTCCGTCATGCCTTAAAAGAGGAGAATTTATATAATAATGCTGAATAAAGTGACAATGAACATTTTTCTCCCACTGTCTGCCAGTCCAAGCATTGTATCCAGCACATAGATAGTACTGAGCAGCAGGTTTTTTACAAAACATCAGATGTTAATGATACAATATAGCTTTTCTTAAATCTTTATCTTACCTGTATGGTATTACTCAATAAATGTATGAGGGTTTGAAGATCCATTCTGGAAGTCTTATGTAAGCATTCAGATTCACTGAATTAGGCTGCTTGAGCAAAATGATAATGCAGTGATGTTTTCACCAACAAATTCACCAAAGACAGGATTTTTTTTTTCATTTTCCTAGTACCAGCATATTGATCATTGTTCCGGGATATTGACATCATGACAAGATTTTTGAAAATGCTGTTTCTAAAATGCTGCCAAGCTTTGTGACTAAAAAGCTTACAGGCCATGTATTCTGCCTTGAGTGAACTCAGAAACTTCAGTGGAAAAATTAGTAGATCCCTCACATGTAATTGCAGAAAGGTTCCTCTAAAGAATATGTTCAGATGAGATTTTTCAAGGAGTCTAAAGGAATGAAGTGCCTTGTTGATTTATCTGCATAAAATTGTATTGTCAATCAGTATTTTCCCCCCCACAAATGATAGAGAAGAGCTCCCTTTTGATGCATAAATGCCCTGTAACTTAAATCACAGTTTGTTGGAACACATATATCAGGCTGGCATAACCAATCAAATTACTGAGCACACTGGCTCTGAATGCATTTTGCCTTTTAAAACTTGCTATTAAGCAAGGAAGAACTATGGTCTCTCCTTTTTTATTGCATTTGCAGGGTGAGAGTGAAAGGTGAAGGCTGTAAGAGAAAACTTCACTTGGAGTTCAGCAGGCCTTGGATTTGGCATGGGATGCTTTTCACTCTGCTAATATATTTTTTTAATAGAATACAAGTCACTATTACCTTGTGTGTGCTGGATTAGTAAGGCAGCCCTGCATAGCCCTGTCAAAACAATCTCTTCTATGTGATTCTCTTGTTTCAGTCCCTGCTCTGTTTGCTGTGATGTTGCCAAGACAGAAATGATGACAATTATGGGGGAGTAGGAAAGGGTAGGTGGAAAAGTAGATAGAGGATTGCAAAAAAACCCAACAAACAGTGATCTTGGGATGTTTATATAGTAGAAAAATATATTTAGTCCTGAAATTATTTAGGCCACCTTGTAAAGCTCAATTTAAAATGCCCCAATCCCATTTATGTTAATGGGGAATGATGTTTGGCTGGTGTTCCTTCTCTTAGCTGTCCTGTTCCTCTCTTCTTCTCCCCCTCCCACTCATTTCATTACTGACTGATTGTCTGAAGGTTTTGCAAGTTGGTAGGTGTGGATGAGACTAGCATTGACAAGTGCATGTAACTGGCCTTTTCATTTTTTCTTCTGAGTGCATGTGGATTAGCTGTCACTCTTTCTGGTATTTATACCATTGGCACTGATGAAGGTGCTGGGCTTATTGCTTGAAAGCTTTTCTACTTAGGGAAGACTTCTTTTTAAACACTGTAACAACAATGCTGGTTTCTGCTAGTAAAATAAGCAAAGAAGAGCCTTAGTGATTACAGTAAAAACAATAATCCAAGTACAAAAAATAATCCAAAGATAATTTATATTACTATGTCCTTCCATTTCTGTGCTGCTAGATGGGCAAATTATTTGGTTCCTGTGCTAATCCACATGAGCCAGAAGGCATTTTCCATTGAGCTCTACAGTGCACATTTTTTCACCTTTGGACAGCTCTGCAAAGAAGGCGGGGTGCTGGGGTCCAAACAAAGCAGCCTAATTTATTCAGGCAGCTTCTTGAGTGTCACTGGGTTTGTTGCACAACCACAGCTCAATTATGAGTAACAGAATACAGCATGTTCTGTAAATATTTTAGAAAGACTACTTGACTGCAGTATGTTAATTTTGGTTTATTTCACAGTGTTCAGTCAAAGCTGCTGAAGTTCTCTCCAATTGAATGGTTCTTTGCTTTCTACGGGCTGCAGCCATACATTGCACTATGACAATATATATATATATGCTTACAAGTAGGCATTTTTCCAAGCCTATATCTATGTGTAGCATATAGGGATGATTGGAAAATTTAAGAATAAAATTTTCTGTATTTAGTTATTGGTCATGTTTAATGGCAGATAATGAGGTTTATTTTTGAGGGGGATATTATAGCTTAGGATTTTTCCATGCATTAGCAAAGTGAAGGAGATTAAATTACCCCACTGAAATAAGTGGATACACCAAATTGTTTAATCTGTTATCTAAAGGGTAAAAAGGAGAATTGTGTTTTGCTTATGTCATTAAAAAAAAATTTAAAAAGAAGGAATACTGAAGGACTTATCTGGCTTATGGCAGGATATGTAGACTTTTATTGCACAGAATCACAGGATCATTGAATTGAGGTTGGAGGGAGCATCTTGGGATCATACTGTACACACCTCCTGCTCAAGCAGGCTCAACTAGAGCAAGCTGACAAGTGCCCTGTCTAATTGGGTTTTGAATATCTCTACAGAATGAGACCGTACAACCTCTCTAGGCAACCAATTCTAGTGTTTTCAGCAATTCCCATTGCTAGCAATTGTTAAATAATGTAATACACCATATGGTAAGAGTGAAGATAATTTTTAAGGGTTTTTCTTCAAACTTAAGAAATAATGTCTTCAAATGCAGACAAGATCACTTGATGAAAATGAGACATAAAAGCCTGCAGATCTGAACAGGTCTGAACATCACCTTGATCTCAAAAAACATAAAGCATAATAGAAGTACAGATAATTTTTTTGTTTCACATTTTTTAATTTTACATGTCCTGTGGTATTGATGCTGGAGTTTTGCTCCTGGCTGGTACCTACTTTTTTGAAAATAAAATGTGGGATTTATAATAAGAGAGGAGGTTTTTTATCTCTGTGAAGGTATGGGTTTTTCCCCCTAGTATTTACCTTGGGTTTTCACATATCATATTTCTTTCACTATGTGAATAAACAATTTACACGATATGTGCACTATAAGGAATTCTTTGATGGCAAGCAGTTTTCCATATCCTACAATTCCTATAGACGTTTGGATGTTTGAGAATTTTACATGGGTTTGTAACATTTTCTGGAGTTTGTAAGTTCATTAACAGTATCCACAGATATTTTTCTGTAATAGATATATAGGCTGTATTATTTCTGCAGCAAATAAGAAAATGAAATTTAATTTAAAATAGTTTGTTCAATAATTCTATGTTATTATTTGTGTCCTTATATGAACATGTCAAAGTGAAAATAGATAACAAAAATATAGATGGAATTTTGCAGGGTACCAGGTGTCTTGTGTCCAACATGAGAAATCGAGCTTTTAGGTGATCCAAGTAGGTGTAGACTGATAGGGATCAAATTCAGAGGGAATTCATTGCCGGCTGACAATTAGGCAGGCATTCTGAGGTTGCAGTGCAATAGTGCACCTATGCACTAGTCTGTGAGTCTACAAAGCAATATTTCTCAGTGGAAGTAAGAATAAACAATCCTACATGCAGATAAACAATGCTAGTGGAAGGCTTGACCTGACTCCTTGGGCAGAATGAATATTAGAGAGAAACTACTCAGACTGTGACCCATGCTTGGTAGCAGAAATGCCAGTGCAGGTTATGGAAATAAATGGTCTGGGAATCTGTGACTGACTCTCAGAAACAGGAAAAGGGAAGACGTCTTGGACACAGTGCTTGTTGTAAAAAAAAAAATCTGATCAAACCAAAGACAACTATTTGTTTTTCTTCATTTCTTTCTCCTGCATACAGAGAAACAGGACTTGACCTTTTAATTTTTTCCCCTTTGTGTGTATGTAAGCGGCATTACACTCACACCAAAATGCTTACTTTAGAAGATAAAGCTTTATAAATGCCCCAGTTTGGGGTAATGTATTATTTTTGTGTCCACTGCACATCTGTGAACATCTGTTTTATGGTCAGATCTGAATAGCCTATATTGAATGACATTAGAGTTTTACTGAAGAAAATGAAAACAGATCTTTCTTCTAGGAGTAAGCCTCTGAGGTGAAGAATGTCCATACAATAGCAAAAATCCAAGGACTACATTTAAAAAACTGACTGAAAAACATTACTGTATAAATAATGTCACGGATTTTAGATGCTATTCAGTGATTCTAAGTCAGCTAGCCATTGGACCAAGACGGAAACTGTGGGGACCCAATATTTATTTATTTATAACTCTTAAGTGCCTTAAATATAATCTTTAATCTTTCTGAATTATTAGAGTATAGATCTGTGCTAAGCATTGTGCTCCACTTTGGAAGGTACACTCAGATATTAACAGAAGGCATCTGAAAAAAAGATCTAGAGCTCTGTGATTGTTCCCTAGCAGCTCATAGCCCTCCAGATTGGTCAGGAAAGCTTTTTCTACCCTTTGGACCTTGTTGTGAAATGGTGTGATAAAGTAAGAGGGCAAAACACCTCTCTCAAATCCTGACAGGGTAACCTTTGATAACTATTCTATTTGGGCATTTGATCTACTTGGGAAAATACAATCAGATTACTTTTTTTGTTCAGAAACAGGAGCCAAAACAGAGAAATGTCCATCCACAGATGCACTAATTCAGTGGGGCTGGGCTGAGGACAGTCTGAAAAGACAGTGTGCTTTTATATTGCGCAGAACTGGATGCCTGGAAAGGCAAATACAGAAAATGAATAGTTCAAGGACAGTGCTTCTGAGCCAGGATGACTTTTGTTGTGTTACTCTGGAGTAGCTGACAATTCAAATTCAGTAGTTTCTTTCCTGTCAGAACATTTCAACAGGGGGCCAAATCAATACTGCTTTGTTTAAGAACAAAATTCTAGGAATGCTTGGTCAATATTCACTTCCTCTTTTTGCCTTTTTGTATGGCTAAGTGATTTGTACCTTTGTTCTGTTCCATAGCATCTGTTACAGACTTCATTGGGCAGTGTTTATTACTTGAGAAGTTCGTTACTTAAAAGAACACTTTATTTGATCCACATAGGACTGTCAACAAAAGGATGTATTTTTCTTCAGAGTGAGATCTAAGGTTTCATTTTATAAAATAATCATGTCAAATTGCACAGAGGAGAGATAGCCAATTTACAATTAACAAGTTAATTGCAATTGAATTTTTTGCCCTGGAATGCAAATGAGAGGGAAAGGACCATTCCTTCTATTATAGCACAGTACACCGAATCTGCCACCTATACCTTGTCCATACTTGTACAGTTTTTAGCCCTCAATAATGATATGCCACTGTCTGTAGTCACTTTGGGTGAACACCTAAACAATTGTTTAAAAGTTCAGAAAGTTGTGAAAGCTTATTTCTAGCTACCCAAGTGTCAAGTGACACAAAGTGGATTCACATGCTCCATTCAAAAGTATGGAGCAATTTAAGCTTTACAAAGCCCCCAGGGTTTAGCAAGGAAAAGCTCTTGTGACTCAAGTGTGTGTCAGCTAACAAATTCACACAGAGCTAGGAACTTCTCCTATTGTCTTATCTCTGAAGAACTGCACATAGCGAAAACACATCTCCCCCTTTCTCCCAGAATCATGTGATATGTTAACGAGAATTTTTGCACTTGGCCTCCTTGAACTTCATGAGGTTTGCAAGGTAACTCCTGCCTCTCAAGCCTGTCAAGGCCCCTCTGGATGCCACCCCGTCCCATCAGGGTATCAGCTGCTTGGTGACACTGGCAAACTTGCTGAGATGCTGCCCCTGTTGTCAGCAAAGCTGTTGAACAGTGAGGGTCCCAGTGCCTATCCCTGAGGACAGCACTCATCACTGGATTCCACTTGGACATCGAGACATTAACAGCAAGTCTTTGAGTGTGACCATACAGCCAGTTCCTTATCCACTTAATGGCCTGTCTGTCAAATCCCTGTCTTTCCAGTCTAGAGACAGGGTGGCATGTGGAAGAGTGATATGCTTTGCACAATTCCAGGTAGATTATGTCAGTTGCTCTTTCCTCTTTCAACAATACTTTATTCCCATCAGAGAAGGTCACCAACTTTGTCGACTTGACTTGTCCTCAGAGAAGCCATGCAGGCTGTCACAAATCACCTTATTTTCCGTGTGCCTTAGCATAGTTTTCAGGAGAATCTTTTGGAGGTATTAAATTATGGAGTATCAAAATTTTTAGTTCCCTTTAGTAAAGGGCATTATTTTTTCTGTCACACGTCAAAGAAAGGATAATACTGAGTTCCTGCACCTTGTTGAATCTCACAAAAAAAATATTCTTAAAGGGCTTCTCTATATATTTCCATCTGTAACATATGTTTTTGGTGTTTGTATTAGTATTTACTTGACTGAAAAGATACTGTGCATAAATATATCTGTAGAATGTCTTCCAATTATTATGCATTCTTCTAGCATCTAATGTACCATCTATATTTTAAGATTGACTCCAGAGAGCAGAGAAGTACCTCATAGGCGTAATTTTCTCATCTTTTTCGGTTTTTTCTATCTTTGGCTTCTGTAAAATTCATTAATGAACTTTGGAGCTGATCTCCTGCTAGAAATTCCAAACCCGTAAAGTCTAAGCAAAAATCTTGATCCAGTTCATCTTCTTTCAAAGTCAGCTTTTCTGGAATGGGATGCTTTTGTTCAGAGAATCTTACTTGAGTACTACTGTGCTTCTCAAATAAATTACTCTCTCGAGATGGAAGGGGAAGATAATATAATGAAAACTGCCTTTGAAATTTCACAATTCCCAGGATTTTGAGGGGTAGAGTTACTCATGCAGAACATTCATTTTATCATTGCTCTTCATGGTGTCTTTCAAACCAAAGTCTTCAGTGGTTTAGCTACTGCATCAGACTAAGAAATTTATGTGGCAGTAGCAATTCTGTGTTGAAATCCTTTACAGCAGACTTTTTTACCTATGTGTCTCGGCTATTGATGCTGTCAATATGGTAGTTTGATACATGGCATTTCTTATAAATCGTTATTTTCTAAGATTGTATTTCTGTCTAAAGTCAGTATATCACTTCTTGAAGGGAGCAGTTTAGTTATGCACCAGAAGAGAAGCACTAAAAGTCTTTGAAAGGCAGGTTCTTTACTAAACCAGAATAATGCAGTGCTTTTCCATAAATCTTTAGATGCCACTTAACACGCATTTTGAAGTAGCCCAGCTGCAGTCTGTTCTCTAGCTAGTGTGACTACAGGCATTTGCCCTCACAGTTTTCAGGTCTTGGTCATAGGCAACTTTATTTTCCACAAGATCAGAAGCCTAGACTTTATTCTCGTTGTTGTGAATCCAAGATACTTCCCATAGAAAATTATGTACTGAAGAAGTCCAGAGAATTTTTTTCTTTTTCCCAAGGAGAATTTTTTCATTCAAGTAAGTAGTATATCTTATGGACTTTCAGGTTGGGGTTTTTGCCTTACCATGGGAGGTTTTCAAATACAGAAGGGTGAATTAGACCTCTCTGATTTTCACTGAGATGATGTATCCAGTGGATAGGCTTATGAGTTTCCTCTAGGTCTTTGAAAACCTTCCACATGATTATTTTCATTTTCTGTACATCCATTTCCCTGTCCCTGCTGCTTTTCAAGCCTCTATAGAAACACTCATGGGAAGCTGGAGGAGGTGTGTGCTCTACAGTCAACTCCTAATTGCCCTACTGGGTCCATCTCATTAAGTGTTATGTCTTATTATCCCTCTGTATCTTGGCCTTCAAACATAAAACGTGACCTTGGGCTGTGATCCATCTACTAACTAGACAAGATCAGATTTCACTACAGCTTACACAAGAGATCTTCAAGTGGAAACTAAGGTATCTAAAACAGGTTTTTAATGATTGGTTAGGTGACCTCAGTGAGACACAGGATCAAACAACCTGAAATGTGCTATCTCACCATTTCATGGAAAAAAATAGCTGCATTTTACACCAGTTCTGACCATTAAATGCTTCATGCCATTTTTTCCAAGAGTTGTTTAACAAAGAACATAAGCTTTACCTCTGCACATTAAAGCGCTCAAAACCATGTGCAATGAATCCAATTGTCATTCTGTCCCTTGCAGAAGTAAAGCCAGTGACTAGGCCCCATAATTGCTATGGTTTTGGTAATCATAAATTAATAAAAATTATCTAGCTGTTTCTGGTGAAAGAAAGCTCCTCCATGGGATAAACAGTAGCCCCAAAATCCTTCACTGACAGAAGCATAAACCATTTCTCATTTTCTTTGGCCAAACAAAATGCTCACTACATGTAATTGTTCACATAGAATACCTTCATGGTGTTCTAATGAGTATATATTTGGCTTCAGGAGACTTAAAATATATAAAATTATGATTTAAGAAAAATTCTGACTTTTTATCAAATACCTACTAATAAGTAATAACTCCCTCCTCAAGGGACATGCTAAACGTGATACTGTCCCTTTACACAAGTGACAAGACTATAGAGCTAGAAAAATGCCTCCATTGTGACTTCTATTTTAATAATTTTCATTATTTTAAACTTATGAAATATTGCCTTATAAAAAATCCATGTTGATAATCTAGACTAACAACATTACTGTGAAGAACAGTATTTATTTTTATATATAAATGCATACACATATGCACACATACATAAAGACAAACACATACTTGTAAAAACACAGTAGCTGTCTAAATGAAAACAAAATGGAATAATCAATTATAATAATGATGATCAATTATCAGTTGAGGAGTAGACTTTGGGAGTTAGGGGAAAAAAATCACAAATGTGGTGTGCCATGGTTGAAGACTAATGAAGCCTGATACAACAATTTTCTTTTCCTCTTGAACCAACTAGCCAAAACATGCTGTTAAACTACAAACATGCCACTCATTAAAAATAATGCTCCAGAAGTAAAATATTTCCTGTGCTTCTCAGCATAGCAGGTAATAACACCAGAGAACAAAGGAATGGTGCACTAAGTCGTACAGTAGATGATTCATTAATTACTCCTGTAGTACTGCCAAACTATAGACTCAAATTCATACAGAAGAAGCTGGATTAGATTACCTGGATTTGTCCATACCTTTCCCATGGCAGTTAGGTCAGACACTTGCAGAAATCCTCAACATTTTATTGCGTACTGTAGTCCTCATGAATGACATAGTAAAACTGCTTTTTTTTCTGTGCCTCTTAGACCTTTCTTCACTTAGTTACCTTTAAAGGTAAGAACTGATTCTGTCAGAAATCATGCATTGTAGGGAACTGCAAAATGTGTTAGTGAAGGGGTGGTGGGAAAAGTCTGCTTGAAAGGTGAATGAAGCATTCTCTACAGTGGATACTTTACAGTTGGCTTCTTGAACTCAACAAAGTAGGAGATGTTCCCAAAATAGCATTTAGAGCTTAACAGATACAACTGGTCCAATTGAGATGTGACATAAATAGGAGCAGACAGAGGGAGTAAGCAACACTCCTGGTGTTCGTGCTAGAGTTTACAGTGGCATCACATGAGTAGCAAAGCAATTGGAGAACAGAGCTGAAGCCGGCAGGCTGACTTGTGAGAAGAGAAATACAGAGTGCAGGACTGTTTCTGGAGGACAGGCAGATGGGAAAGAATATAAGCTCTATGTAGGCCAGAGACTGATCCTTGAAATGTTTGTGTGTTCAAGGCCAGGTCAGGTGGGACTTCGAGTAACCCGGTCCAGTGGAAGGTGTCCCTCCCCATGACAGTGGGGTTGGAACAAGATGATCTTTAAGTTCTTTCCAACCCAAACTATTCTATGATTTTGTGATGAATATCACCATGGGTTCTTCCAAGTTTGCCTTTGTATAAGCAATGATCTTAATCAATGGCATTTTCCTACGGATCAAATTTGGCTCATGGGCCAAGGAAGAAGCCCAGCACAAGGATATGAAAATCTGTCTCTGTGCTACTTAGATGGAGGTACTTATGGTGCCAGTCACTGCTCTTTACTGGAAATACTGAAAAAGTCTTCCTCTTTTATTGAGGAAGAAGGCCAGATTTTTTTTCTACTGTTTTCTAGAGCTGAGATCTACAACTGTTTCCAAATTAATATATGAACATCCCCAGTCACAATCTGCACCCATGCTAAGTTTGGAACTTCAAAATTGTCTACATCTAAAAAGAAAAAACCCAGTGCATAGCATTTTTTATCATGCTTGAAGATTGCATTAAAAGTTCTTTCATTTGGTGCAGTATTGCTTCTGACAGCTGAAATGGTATCTGCCTGTAGTGGATGTTGCCTGTTACTGGATAGAAACATTTGTTAGGTCTAATATGTGCTGCTTCAACAGACAACGAAAAAGATAAACAATTGATTGCAATCAGAAGCCAAAACAAAAGCATTGCAATAGTGTTGCATATTTGCATAGTTATCACGAATCTGTGGGCAATATAAAAAATCTCTTTTAATGCATATACACATGAGAATTAATTAAAGAAAAGGAGACAGATACCAAACACTATCAGACTGTGCAGTGACTTTTGACTGCTTTTATACTGAATATGAAAGTCATCCAAAGCCTGGAAAAGCCAAAAGAGGAATCTTGATTTTAAACTTGATGTTGAGTGGGCAACTACTTTTGGGTAGAAATGTCTATTTGTTCTCAGATGAAGGTTTTGATGGAGTTTCTATGTGAAATTCTGCCTCTCTAAGAAAGATCAGAGTTCCTTTCTCCAATATAACTGACTGGCAGAAACAGTCCTAGGCAAAACCTTCATGGCACTTACTCCTGTCCAGGATGCTTTAAAAATTGTAATTTCCATTTCAACAGCAATTCCAATATATTTGAATGTATTAGTTTCCAAAACAAGTACAACATCAAGCAACACTTTGTCATTCTGTCTCTGAAACAAATCCGGTGGAAGAAAGAGTGCACAGAAATATTTATATAAATCAATAGTTAATCTTTTTCTGTTCATGACCATCTCTGACTTTATTATATACATATCACTGTATGTTGCTGTGCAGGGAAAGTGCTCTGATGATCTGACCACTTTCTACCTGTATTCATCAGGAGTAAAGGATATAATTCTGGGAATCTAAACCTGCGCCATCTCAATCCTGTATAACTTTTTGTCCACCTACTATCTGTATTGAAACTTCCAATGACTTCAGTGGAAGCAGCACTGAGACCTAAATTCCCTAAAATGTTAAATTTAAATGAAACTCCAAAAACAATACTTCACCTCCTCCAGTTCCCAGAATGGACTAATACATTGATTTTGAAGTCATAGTTTGGAGAATACATCACAGATTAAGTGTGAGGGATTTTGGAGATAGGAATTAGAAGTGTATGTGTGAGAAAACAGTTTAGACAAATTGTTCATATCTTGTCTGCCAACAACTGCTTGGTTTGTTGTTTTTTTTAAATTCAGCCTTACTGATGTTGCTAACTTAGAATTAGATATTGTAAAATGACATGATGTCTGTTCTGTGGGGGGAGAGGAATGCTGGTGTGAGAGCATCTCTTAATGAAGAGCAGTTGATATATATGTAGGCAGTTTTATAGTTCTGTCAAACAACATAAAAGTGTTATTCTGGATTTACTAGCAGGAAATAAAATCCAAATTGAAATTAGATTTTTAAATGGTACAAAATTCCAATGCTTTTTATGTCACCACTAAAAAACCCACTCATCCTTTTAAATAGGAAGCCTTAAAGCTGCAGTAGTATCTTGAAGGCAAAATCAGGGATATTATTTACTCAAGCAAAACTTCTTTCTGTGTTACTGGCATTGGAAAATGGATAAGTATTATTTTCTATGTTGTCTGTGTTATAAGCTGGTTGCAGTTATTGATAAAAACACAGACTTCACCATATCCTATTAAATATGTCTGTAAGGGGTTCAATTCTGACACCTTTTTTTGCCATACTTTCATCTTGAAATCTCAATGAGGTTTTATCTCTGTAACAATTCACTTGCAACTTGAGGCAGTTTCAGGACATTTATATCAAATCTTAGAAGCATATTCCTGAACATTCTTGTTGGTCACATTACGGTTATTGACTTTTGAAATAGAGGTAACAAAAGTTGTTGCTTTCTTTCTGGTCCATTTTGGAATGGAATATTTATGACCTAACTCAACTCCTCCCTCTTATTTGATCCATATAATCAACTTTAATGGGAAGAAACAGACAGAGTTTGACCAGTGGCCGCATAATGTTGAAAAGTGAACAAATTCCACCTTTATCATTTTTCACGTTGTTGCTTCCATGTCTGCTGGGCAATCACTTGTTTGCATTCAAATTTTATGGTTCACCATTGCTTGTAGTTTCATATAGCCCATTTTTTGTTTCTTTTAAAGAGAAGTTTATCTCTCAGAGCTCACACTTGCTCTTGCTTTAACTAATTTTATTTAAAGGACGGTGATGCAGACAGTAACATTTTTAGAAGCAGGTCTGCTTGTTTGATGTATTGCTTGTTTCTCTGTGGAAAAGTAAATTTACTTACATGTACCTTCAAAGGAAGAAAAAATCCTATCTTCCTCTTCCTCATTAATATAGAAGAGAACTCTTAGTAGAGTGCAAGACTCTTGGGACAAGATAAATGGTGTTTTAATTAAAATTAACCAAGCAAACAATTTTCTATAGGTTGGATGCATTAAAATATATTTTTCTTCCTAAAATGCAAGCTCAGTGACTCCCTAATCTAGAATTAAAATAATTTTAGGTATTGCTGGCATATTATCAGTAGACATAGAAGAGAGCTTGTTTGCCAGCTTGTGAAAAGAATCCGAAAGTGAAAAACAATGTCCTGCCCGTCTCTTTTCTAACAAGCAGGAGTTCACTGACTTTAGCATGTAAATCACAAACACTGCTCAAGATCACCTGTTGTCTGGGAGGAAGCACTCAGAATGACTACAAAACTAGGTTACAGTGCAGTATTTAGAAAAATCTGTCTAAATCACATTATAGGTATTCTTCTTCCCTTGCGCAGCAAAATATATTTAGAAAGAATGAAAGAGAAGCTACATTTAACCTAACATTGCCCTGCTATGTTATCCTGAGACCAAAGGCTAGCCTGTATCCTGCTCTCCTTTCTGTCCCTTAATACATATAAAAATAAATAATACACATAAAAAGGAAGGAAATGAACAATTTCCTGGTGTTTCCCTCTGTTATAGGAGGAGGAAGCAAGCTCAACCCATGGAAGAAGGGTAGAACTGAATTTGAAGCAAAATTGTTGGCTAAGAGAGCATGGCAGGATGTGGTTTGAGGTTAGAAAAAGCAAGGGTTTACACTCAGAGCACTGAATTATCTGCCATAAGTATTAGTAACCAAAAAGGTATTTGTAACTGGAATATAGCAAAACTCTGTGGTCTGAAAACAAAGTAAGGTCAGGCAGGCAGGAAAATCTGACCAATTTACTTATATCTCAGACAGTAGACTGAGCCCAGTCATGATTTCTGATAGCCCTGGCCAGGTTAGCCTGGTGTCTTGCTCCAGCCTCAGGTTGCTAGAGATGGGAAGTGCTGAAGAAAAAGCACAGCCAAACAACAAATAGCTGGGAGATGTGGGAAACTGAGCTATTTTCTCTTCCAAGCTTGAAGAAACGTTGCACTCCCGGCCAGTGTGCCACAGCGTTATTTCATATGGTCGCTTCTTGCTCTGCAGCAAGACTGGATTAAATTGTGCTAGAAACTGCAAAGAGCCAGCTCAGGAGTCAGGGAAGTAAGAGTGATCCCACTCAGACTCCTCATCTGTTCCTCTGATTTATGGATGTAATGAGGGATTGACCTTACCGTGTTTGAAAACATGAAATCTCGTAAGAAATGTCAAGATACTGAGTTGCAAACAGGCCAGGATGAAGTGGGATTTTAGATGCTGTAGATTTCTGCATGCGTGCAGGCAGGATCTGCCCTGAAAAGAGATTAGCTCCTGCAGTTACACTGGATAAAGGAGCCAAACTAATGCGTGTACTAAGGCATTTAACTTACGCTGATCAGAATTTTATCACTTTGATATAGCAATTTTGAATATAGAAATTCTTCAAAATTCACAATATAGTGTCCTAGGTAAAGTATGAAAGTAAAATAGCTAGAAATATTGCACATTGCCATGCATACATTTTCATATGCTTGCATTTCAGGTCTGATAAACCAATTGTGTATGATCTGAATGCACCCGTTGTTTTAGAGTAATCAAGCCTGATTATAATTTTCCCTTTTTAGTCTCCTTCAAAACAACCCTAAACCCAAACAAAAATAACAATTTTCTCATCTTCTGGGGTAACATGCAAATGAACTGCTGATTCATAAGTCCTTGTGTTAGGCACAGATTGCCAGCTTGAGAGAAAATGATGAGAGTAGCATTTTTAAATTTTGAATTTTGTGGATGCCAGTTGCTAATATGTACACGGGGTTGATGTTAGTGAAAAAGTGAGTACTTTATCCTCTAGGCCTTCCATTTAAAAAATTAGCTTGTGATTAATTGCTGCATGCTTCCATTACTGCAACGTAGATAGATTTTAAAAGCCATTTGACAAAAAAAAAAGCACCTTGGGGTATTTTAAATGCAGCAGCTGTAGAACACTCAGTAATTTTATTTTGTGTTTTTTATATTCATAGTGACTGAACAGGCAACTTGAGTTAGGATCACAGGATAATAACATCAGTTCTGTTCTTCTCCAAAGTTTGATTTTCTGTTTTTGTTTAAGAAGCTGACAACTATATCTGAAACTCATTGATTTTCTGCTTATAATAACTCATCATCTGAATGGAACAGATCAACAAACCTTTTCCACTTTCCAAATAACAACAAAATGGGGCCAAAGGTATTTGAAACTGCATTAGAGCAATGTTAATCTGGTTTGTTTTTTCTGAAAAAAAGCAGTATTTAAAGAATAATTTGAATTTAAATGGATTCCAATTTTAGATTAAATTAATTGTTCTGTTCATTTTTCTAAAGAGTATATTTATCTATTTGAGACTTATGTAGAATATAAGATATAGTATATTTATTTATTCTATAACTGACTCATAATTTGATTTTTTTTATAAGTGAGAAGAACATCTTAAAACAGTGCATGCATTCAATTAACATAATTTAATCTATTGATTTTAAGGTTTTCTGTCCTAGACTTAAAAAAGAATCTTGTAGAATCCATTGCCCCACACACCAATCTTTCATGGTCATCCACATAACTTGACATTTTCTATGTTAAATCTCACCAGATTAACATTGTTATTCAAATGTGTGGAGTTGGATGGCTTTCTTTTTTTTTTTTTTTCTCTTTGCATTTAAAATTCAGATAATCTGCTGGATATTCTTGTTACAGCTCCTTGGCCTATTCAAAGAAAATACCAGAAAACAGAAATGTATCCCTTCTATGATGAAACCAAGGCAACCCAGAGAATATCTCTGCTGAAGTTCACATTTGACTGTCACAAATGAAAACAAATTGATAAATTAGTTTGCAAATCCCTGCAATAGGAAATTAATTTAGTGGTTTGAAATAAAGCAAATTTCAGCACTTTTAGGCAATTGCTTACAATTGTCTAAATCTGCAAAAGAAAATTCTGTTTCTTTTTTGTTGAATGTACAGAGGTTTTTATATAAACATAACTGAATCCTTTCAAGGATCAGCATTTGATCACAAGAGAATGAGATGATGCTTCACAATGGATCTGATAAATGAGACATGTATATATGAACAAGCACATTGATTGACCTCTGCTTTTTAAAGAACTTTCAAAAAGCAAAGTAGAAAGAAATGTAATTCTCTGCAATTTATTTTGGGAAGCAAGTGGTTGAGCCATGTGCTGTAAGTGACTCAAATCTGGATGTTTGAATTTCTTATCAATATTTTGACAGAATGGTTGTAATGCACAGCCTTATAATGAGTTAAAGTGTTGGGCCAGGATGCCTGTGAACATAGAAAGTCGTGTATCATCCTAAAATACTGCCATTTGATTTTGCTACTTCACAGCAGCAGTAAAATCTGGACCCATCAGAAACAGATTTTATTTTAAGTAACAATTTCAGTGGCCAGTCTTTAATGCTAGCAATATGTAAAAACCTAAGGAAATTTTGATATCAGTACTTCTACCCTGCATCAGTTCATAGATACACTTAGAATAGGAAATTATGGCTGAAATTAAACCAGTTGATATTTTGATCCCAATGGAGATATGTGTTATAGCTGTCCTATCCTGCACCCTTCTTTGCTGTGGCTGAGCAACTTAGCTACCCTTAGCTACCTGTGAGTTTGTGTGACAGGGAAAATGAACCAACCAGAGCTCTGCTGTGAAAGGGCAGCACTGCAGCATCATGTTCTGACCTGTTTGCTACCAACAAAATGCATGCAAGCTCATCTTTCACTTTTAAATGAGTCAGGTTTCCCTTGGAGCCTTTCAGTTAGAAAAAGAAATAAACACAGCAAAGGCTAGTGATAAAATCTACACTTTTACTACTTTTTATTATTATTTTTAATAGGAAAATGCGCAACCTCCCTTCTAGCAAAAAGATGTAAATTGTGGATTTTAAGAAACAAATTCTGCTGCACAGCAGGTTTAGACAGGCTGCTACAGTTGGGGCCTCAAGGCATTCTGTGGCTTCCCTGTGGTAAGCCATGGTTCTCATTTGTAAAGCCAGGAGAATTCCCACTGTTGCTGTAATCATATGCATGATCCTTCTTCCATCTCAGTGCTTCCAGCATCAGTTAAAAAAAGAAAAATAGGGCAAATGTTGGTTGTCGTGTAGTCAGCTATCCAAGAGCTTAGAAACCTCATATACTTTGTGGGATTCAGTTTTGTCCTCAGGAAAAGAATTAAGCTTTTTAGTGGAAATCTTAAAAAAAAAATACAACTGAAAGAAAGAAAAGGGAAAAACAAAACAAAACAAACAAGCAAACAAACAAACAAAAAAAAACACACACAGGAAAAAAACAAACAACAACAAAAACAACAATATTAAAACATGTCCTGATTCAGATATGGCAGTGAAGACATCAGATTTTTGGGGGGTAAAATATTCTAATTTTTAGGTAAAATAGTCTCATTTTTCCCATGAACTTCTGTTTTCCAAATATGTAAAATCCTTTCAGAAAAGGCATGTATTCATCCCCTGAGCCTTGCTGTTGTATAATCTCTGTGTTCTGTACCTTCCGCACTTGGTGACTTCCTGTCCAGTGTTTGATTCTGCAACTTTCCTATTAACAGCCCTCGATGGACTTGTTTTAGCATGTTTTTTGATTCCCTTTATTCTTTTGATACTCAGAAAATATAAGTCAGTGTGTTTCACAGGTCAGTTATGTTTTTTAGGTAAAAGTACTTTGGTATCTTTCAAGCCTTCCCTTTGAAAATTTCATTGTATATCCTCTCCTTCCTGTACTGTGAGAAAGGCTGTGAGTATCTATTCCCTACCTATCTTCTCTGGGTCTTTCATGATCCTGTAAACTTCAGTCTCCCCTCTTTCTGTCCTCTGTCTTTTCATTGTTAAAAAGTGCTGATCCGCTGCTCCTTGCCTGCTGTGGAAGCTGCTTCGGAAATTTCATTGTGCCTGCTGCCCCCCATCTAGAAGCTGGGAAAATCCTAAATTGGAAGGAACCTCTGGAGGTCACCTGAGTCCACCTACAGCTGACAGCAGGGGTTTGGATTAAATTATCCACTGGCCCAAGCAGACAAGTCTTGAATTACTTCCAGTAAGGGAGGTTCCACAACTTCGATGTTGCATTTCCTAGATACATTGTAAATGGTACATTCTGTGACCCCTGCTGTGCCCTGTATCTTGTCTCCTCTCCCCTCCTGGCCATACAGGGCTGGCTGGGATCCAATTTCTCCCCACCCCCTTTCCAGACCCTAGAAAAGGTCAGTATCCCCTGGCCTCGGTCTCTTTTTCCCTTTTGTCCCCCCTCTTTTTCCCTGCTCTCTTTTTCCCTGGTCTCTTTTTCTCTTTTTCCCTCTTTTTCCCTTTTTCCCTCTTTTTCCCTTTTTTTCCCGCTCTTTCCCCGCTCTTCTTCCCCCTCTCTTTGCCCCTCTTCTCCCTTCCATCCCCTTACTACCCACAAGAAATAAATCCTGTAACCTTATCTGGAAAAAGGGCCTTTTTTGATATCTATGTCCATGAGGCTTGGACCCGGGGAAAATTCACCCTAACACCTGAGCTAGCCCGAGAAAGGGTGAAAAACCCATTTTAGGGTCCGTAAAGCCATCACTTATCTGGACAACTTGTTCCAATGTTTGGTTGTTCTCACAGTGAAGAACTTTTTCCTGTAATCTGATGAAATTGCTTTTTGAAGCAACTGATGCTCATTGCTTCTTTTCCTCTTGCTGTGTCCTTGTGAAAGGAGGACACATCTTTTCTATAACCCCTTTCTAGATATTGAGAGAATGTGATTAGAATGTGACTCTCCCCTCCCTTTCAGTTGAGTAAGCTGAATTCTTTTCACCTTTAGACAGGCGTCAGCTTGGTGGCCCTTCACTGAACCACCTCCAATACTTCAATGTCTCTTTTGAAGTGGGAGTCCAGAACTGGACACAATATTCCAAGTGTGACCTAACAAATACCAAACAAAACAGTGATAAACTTTCATCTGCTGGGTTTACTTTGGCTGCTGCAGTCAAGGCTCTGGGTTGGTTTCGTTGCTACAAGGATGCACAGCTCAGCCAGTCAGTCCTTGGCCTGGACTGCTGCTTGGGATTATTCCATCCCAGATGCAGGATCCTATAAATATCTTGGTTAAATATTATGCAACTCCTGTTGGCCCAGTCTTCCAGCCTGTTGAGATCTCTGTTTGCTCTAGTGTATAATACATACCTTGTTGTGTCTTTCTCTGTTTTTTCTCACAGTGTGGAGCAGAACTCTGTGAATCGGTGCTATCACGGAGCAATGCTATTTGTTTACATTAGCATAATAATATAAACAAATAATAGCAACACTAATATTAATATCAATATGAATAACAGTACAAAATTATTTTGATATTGCTTTTTATATTAGCATTATTAGTTTATTATTATTAGTTTATTATCTGTTTATTATTAGCTGATTTTTTTTTCAGTTTTGTTTTCTGTTCCTTTCCAGGTTATCAATACTGATATATTTGCTTTTTTGGCCAACATTGAAACTGACTAGATGTTTCCACTAAAATATCCACGCTGATTTTGAGATCTATTTCATCAACAGGAGTAGCTAGTTCAGACCTAGTAGGTTATTTGAAGAATAAAAAGGGCATTTTCTTCTCTGTACATATTAATTTAATTTATTGATCTTGAATATCATATATTATTTTATTGTCTAGTTTTTCACCTTCGAAAAAAGAAAACTGAGATATGATATGGTTGAATATGAAGTGGTACTCTTAAAGAAAACCAAATGTTTAGTGTTTCTGATAACACAAGAAACAGAAGTCATCAAAAGAAGTTGCAGAATTTTAAACACATACAGAAATACTCTTATTTCTACACTATTTTAGCTGCTGAAAGTATGTAAAGTTTCAATGCTTATTTTAAAAATAGATTTTAAAGTGATGTTTCAAGACTGAATAAGGATAAAACAGTCCAGGCTCAGAAAGTCCCGAACATGATTACAAAATTTATTTATTTGACTGATTCTTAATTGTTTTATCACCACAAATATCTGTTGTTCACTGTTATCAAAGACAGAGTATTGAATTAAAAGTTGTGATCAAGTACAGCCATTTCCCATTATACTTCTGAATATAACCTTCATCAGCTGCTCAGTCCATCTTAGATTGAAGTTTCTGGAATAAATTTTTCGTTTATACTTCCTTCTGTTTCTAAAGGTGGTCAGGGGAAAAAAATTTGTTCTTAACTGTAAGACGTAGCCTTAGAACCCTGGTGAGTAGCATATAATCTGTTTTAGAGTAATTAATTGTGAGAAAGTTCATTGCAAATAGGCAAAGGAATGTGCAAAGAACTGTGCTGGAAAGATTCATAAACAGCTGCTCCTGTAAAAGTGTTTGTAAGTGTAGTAGTGATCAGGCTGTGTATAAGGAGCAAGCTTTTCCAGACTCATTGAAGTTTGAGATGAATACTAGATATTGACATAATTTTAAAAATAAACCCTTGGGAGAGTACACAGACTGTATTTCTGAGAAATGTATGGCTAAAATAACTAGTGATGCTTACGTGACTTTGAGTTTCATTTCTGGGATGCTACACCCAGGAGATTTGCATATCGTGTCTCCATTTTTTGTTTCTGCACACCACAACTCCATTTTTTAAATTCCCTTCTCTTCTCACAGACATAATTCTCCCTATCTGCAAGATATTTGTTACTCATTTTTTGGTATGCTTTCGTATAAGAAGGTCTTCAATTCTAAAATGTTTGTTGCTGTAATTTCTGACAAGATGCCATATTTTCTTCTTTCACTAGCAAATAATTGGAAGCATATTATTGGTTGAGTGTGGCAGATAATTCTAGAATGCAGAATGAAGAGTTCCTCTGGTTTCAGGTTTGCTTCCTTTTCTGCTTCTAGGAGAGAGGGTGGATGTGAGATCAAGAACTTTAATAAACTTCTACTGCCACTGAAGGAAGACATCCTGCCTTCCTTCCACCCAGCTGCTTTATTCCTTAGCCTGTATTTTCTCTGGTGTTACCACAAGTGTTTCTGGAAGGAACCAGCGTGGGTTACACCCACAAAGGCAGCAATGTTAGCTGAGAGATCCAGGGCTACATTTGGTAGCAGCATCTGTTCATGCCAGCTTAAAGTGTTGACACTTTAGCTTAAACAGGCTTTATTTGCTAATATTTGCAACATCAATGAACAGCTTTTACACTTCCAAATGGCTGTATAAATGGGTAATCACCCATATCTACATGACAGCTAATCCCTTGAAGTGGTACTGACTGACTACACAAGTTAATTTTTTTTTCTTCTGCCTTTGATAGAGAAATTTTTTAAAGAGGTTTTAACACTGTAAGACCTCATAAAGTAGTATGTAATAGGTTAATTTATTATTTTTCCCCATTAAACTGCTTGAATGTTCCCCATTGAGGTACTTGGTAGTGTAGAAGTCAACTTCTCACTAAATAAAATGGTATCAGTAAATTCTTGTTAACTGAAGAGATGGCCTGTAACTGCACATTTAAGTTAATTTTAGCAACTATTCAGACAAATTCTCACCTCCTCCCCTTCACAGACATGTTCTAATTCCCTAGGAAAAAGGCATAAAAAATTCTGAAAATGATGTTTCCAATTAGTGTGGCTTTCTCATATTTAAACTCTGTGTGTCTGTGCCAGATAATTGAATAAAATGTGATACATTCTTTGATCTTCGTTGAGATGATGTAGGCTGTAAATATTGTTTCGTTATACCATTCATGTTGACATAGATTGTATTGTGCCACTTATAGCTTCTTTGGCACAGCTCTGGAATCAAGTGTTCAGCAGTGATTAATGACCAAGAATATCCAGACCTACTATTGAGTCTAAGAGCTCTCTAATCTCTGCTCCTGTTCCTTCCCTCAATTCCAGCGTTAGTTAATGTGGCTTCTGTGAACACAGCAGTTCTTGTCATACAGCCTGTACTGCCAGTAGTTAATGTAGTGGTAACATAGAGCTAATGATCATTAAATTCTAAGTTTTCTTAATTCTTGCTTATTATTGTATCTTTGATACCCTTTCTCACTCTTGCAAATTTTTATTTAGTGTTTAATAGAGAAAAGGCTTTTAAACCTGTGCTACAGCCTTTTTTTCAGTCCTTGCACGCTGTACAATCATTTAATATCCTTTGATATGTTATGCCTATTAAGTGATATGTGTGTTAACATAAATATTTAATTGTTAAAAGAGAGATCACTTTGGCCTAAAGCTTTAATTGAATTAGATGCTTTTCAGATGATTGTCAAGATTAAACAGTCCATTATGAACATTTGCCACTGCAGGAGATTTCTGCTTATTGAAAGACAAAAGGGTAATTTCATCTAGTATTGCTGTAAACTGTACGAGTCCTTCATACTGATAAGGGAATTCTCCCTCTTTTAACCTTGATATGTGCTGTAGTAATGAATTTATGAATCTTTAAATTCAGTCACATCATTAAAGTGGGGATATGATATTAACACTGCCAAGTAAATTAGAAGGATGAAAATTTATCTACATAACAGCTAAAGAGATCAGAGTCAATACCGATTTGTCAATAATTACCATTGCTTTAAAAAGCAAAACTAACACGATAAAAGTAGGCAGCAATGGATCTTTATTACATACTAACTGGAGCTTGATTAATTCCAATGGCAGACTTCACATGGCAAACTGGAGTTTTAGGGAAGCTAATTTTCCTTGACACTGGGCTGCTGAGGCACCAAAACTGCAACTCCCACAAAATATGCTTGTGTTAATATGGAATCCAACTGCTTCACTATCAACCCAAAATATTTCTGGTTTGGGGCAAAATGTTCCTGTATTGCAGTTTTTCCTAATTATGCGAACATCTTCCACTGATCAGAATCCTGGTTTTTTGATATTCTGTGGACTGTAGTCATGCGTATATCTCACACTGAAAACACGTCACAGCATTTTCCTTCAAAATATAGTACAGCTATGCATAATGTATGATAAGACTAGAGAGATGTGCAATGTGAATCAAAGTTTTAATGTCCTAGTTTTCCAGATATTATTATCTATTCACTGTGTTTTTAAAGGAGCTCTGATTAGAAGTCATATCAGCTGTGACAAACCATAAAGCCAAGCACAACTTCCAGTGAGAACCTGAAAAAAACTCTCTCTGAACAAGTTTTAATATTAAACTCATTATTGGGGAGCCTTGTTCTTATTTTGCCAGGAGTGGAGGACTGCATCAATAGAATCCCACTTGCCGACAACATGTTGTCACCAAAGGTCGTACAGCAAAGACATTCAAAGCACAACAGGTTTCCTCTTTACGTTTGACACAGCTGTCCTTACTCAAATGGTTGGTCTGTATTTTCTCCTTTGTATTAGTTGACCAGGTCTTCAAAAGAGCAGGTGCAAAACTTCAACCATCCTTGCCATCTTGGGACATGCTCTAAAGTAACCAAGCGCCTGGCTTGACTTGAATTCTTATCTGCCCCCTTGGTCTGCAAAGCATCCAAATGTCAAACAGGCTATTTGAATGTAAAATGTACAGCTCAACTTCACATCTGACTGCAATCATGTTGTGGGACTGCACATTCTCAGGCTAGCTGTTTTTTTCACTTACACAATATCAGACTACTGGAGTCTACCTGAAATATTTATGCTAAATGCAGTTCTTACATAGGCTTCAGGCTTGTGGACAGTCCAGCCACTCCCTGAGTTGCTTATTGTGTGGAGTAAACAGCATGAAATAGCCAACAGTGTGACTGATGCTAAGGTTATGTCTATACAAGTGAGGGAAGTCATATCTAGATTAAAATGGAAGTGAAAATCAAACACCTTGCTACTTCTGCAGGAATATCGGGAAGGGTTCCCTCATTAATGTGAGAAGCTCTTCTATTTTGCTGTGGGGCAAATGCTTGCTTAAGCAGTCAGCAGGGTTTTCTCTTCTTCCTTGATTTGTGTTCAAGATAGTGAAGGAATAGATTTGTGGAGATGCTTTTAGGGGCCCAGTCATGTAACAAGTCTAAAATTAGTTATTTTAAGTACTTGGGTAATTACATTGTCAGGATGATTCCTTTAATAAAACCTATTTACAGAGAAATGTATTGTTGCATGTATTTATTGAGTCATAAGCAAAATTAATTTGATAATTTCTGTGTATTTATAGTTGGTGGTAATTGGAAAAAAAAAAGAAGTGCAAAACTGCTTTCTATACTTGGAATGATTGAGAACTGATTCTGTTTTATTTAAGAATTTCAAGTATCTTTAAAGCAGTAGGCTAGGGGGTGCTGTTTGCCTGAGTGCTTTACGAGCCACTGGTAAGGGAGGTGACAAATTTGTATTGAAATATCATTTGAAAACCTAATACATGGGATGAGTTCTTACTGGGTTATGGATGTTCATTGATGTCTTTTCTAGCTGGATTTCTTTACTCTACTGGAGACAGTAAAAGGAGAAAAGGACTGGAGGGAGTGCAGGAACATGAGGGTCAGTATGAGAAGCGGGTTGAGAAAGTGGGACAAAATCAGACCAGTGAGGGGAAATGCAAATACTTGCTTACAAATATATGGTACAGATAGGAGAGCAAGTGCTGGAGGACACTGCAGTAAGAGGTACCTACAAAATAAAGGAGCAGACTCATGTAGTGAGAAGGGATTAGGAAAAATAGGCACTTCTTTATTCTGTGTTTCTCACTGGTAAAGGTGGGCTTTGCAGCCGTGTCTCTGTCCTTGCCAAGTGGTGAGGCTGGACTTGAGGCAGAATAGACAAGAGCAAGAGGGCCAAGGAAAACCCTTCCAGCTTCCCTTCCTCCTGCTGTCCTTGTCCATGCCTGCCCTGACAAATGGGAGTAAAGCTGAAGGGCAAGGCATGTCCATTCACTGGCGGAGGTGAGCCTTACATATCAACAGCAGCATTGCAAAGCTGGTTTTGTCAGAGAAATTGCACAATGGGAGGTGAGCTGGGCAAGACCAGCCTAGAGTAGTCATTGAATCTAAGTGCAGACAAGACTCCATGTGACAGCCTGTGGAGAAGATTCCCCCAGGCCACTAAAAATGCCATTAACTTGGACATCTCCTTTACAGGTGACCTCAGCTGTTAGTGGAGATTCCAACCATCAAAGAACATGCCTGCCCATAGCATGTGAAGGGCTGCATGGACCTGCAGCAGGATTGCTTTTGGTGCCTTCTGCCAGTGAAGGGGGAGGCACACTGCACAGTCTACTGTGTGCCACTTTTGCTTTCCCTCTGCATTCCTCTCCTCTCTCAGCAAAGAACCGTAAGGGTTAGAGGTGTGGATTCAGTGAGTTGTCATTACTGGCTCCAGGCTGAGTGAAAATGCACCTACCCAGGGAAAACTCTGCATAGGAATGGCTCATACCCCTCTTTCTTATGCCACATTGTCCTGGAGCTGTGCAAAACATCACGAGCACACACACACTGCTTTTAGCTCAGTGCAGAATCTAATGCTAACTGTCCTGCACTGTATAATCAGGAAAATGAGGGGAAAATTTAGTGCTTCCTGTGTTCAAAATTCAAGTTAGAACTTCAGCCAGCTGAAGCAAGTCACTTCTTCGAGAATGAGCTTGTGATACTAAAGCAGTCATACATAACCACAGTGAATTGGAGTAACCCAAGTGAAGCAAAAAACACAACTCTGAAGACACACAATATTTGGTATTTACAAACAATTTTTCTACACATGTAGTTTGGTTCAACTCACCACAAATAAAGTGTTTTGTGAATACAGTTTTTGCAAATAACTATAAAAACCTTCTTTGTTTGCAAATTTGGAAGTCAGATGAAAACTCAACCTTAAGTTCATTTCTTCATAGCTGTGTAGTAAAAAATGTCTGATTGCCTATAGATATTGAGTAAAGAAGCTCAGACAGAGCACTCACCTGCACTGACAGCATTTGTGTTTTTTTCTAGTTACCTCTCTGTTGGCCCTGTGCTTCAGTATTATGTGGGTGAGATATTTGTACTAGTACACAGAGAAGAAACCCTTGAACGTGGAAAATAGTACTTACTAAAATAGATAGCATTCCCAAGGGGGAAACAGCAAAACTACATGAGATTCATAGAATAAGGAATAACTAAAATTGCCCAATTATTTAAACTGAGGTATTTTTCTATCAATATAATATCTTGCTGAGCTTGTGGAGCATAATTTAGAGTAGGCATTTTGCCTGCAGATCATGATATAAATATTTTATATGATCTCCCACACTATTAGAGTAATAGAGGTAGTGTTATTTAATCCACTCCTGGCAATGCAGATGCTTGCCAGAATGCATAAAGCACTCAAGGACCTAGTTTTGTTATTGTGAAAACTGGTTGGTAGGATGATTTATCTAAAATTTGATTCCTCATTGTGGAAGTGTATTTGATGGTGCTTGTGAATATAGTTTAAGGTTGTGTTGAAACTTCATAAAAACGTGTTGTTGATGGAAATATTAGCAATATGAGGATGAAAAAAATCTCCTTAAATGTAAGCAGGTAAAGCAAGAGCCATGTCTCAGATGAGAAGAGGGCTTGGAGAGACTGCATGTCTGCAAGTTGTTTCATTTAGACTTAATAGAAATTGTGACCACAAAAAGTGAGTTTGAATGCACCCCTTAAAAGGCAGTTGCAAGCAAAGAAACTACAAGCCACAGCAGAGAGCATGCAAGTGCTGCTATATCTTCATAGTGGCCTCATAAAGTATGTTACAAGTCAGCAGGGGCAGAGAAGTTCAAAGTTTAATAAGGCTTTTCCTAAAAACACGACCTTTGGAGTGTCATTTAATGCCTCTCTTGACAGTCATAGTTTCTATTATTTTTTACCTGCAACAAACATTTCAGTTTGGTATCTGATATGCCATGACTACAGTCCATGGGCCTGAGGTGGGTATTTGGGTGTTGCAGGATTTAGGGTAGGTGGTCCAAATGCTTCTCTATCTTTGTTTTCTACAAAGTGGATGGAAGATGAGTATTGACTGCTAATCACCAAAATTTTGCACTCTTGAGCCAGGCTTTAATAATTAGAATGCCAAAATCCTATCGAAAACATTTAAAGTTATGTCCTTTCCTGGAGGTGATTGTGCCTAAAGCTGATATACATAGGGAATGATGAAAAGATGTTTTGTGCATTTGTATGTGATACACTATATAATTTAGCCCTTCTTCTGTCTATTTATGCTTTGTTTTTCATGCTTACTGTAGCTTTTATTGATGCGTTTGATAACATGGCATTAGCTGCAAGGCAGAAATGTTTATTCTGTTGTGTTTTTAAAAAACTTTTCAATGTAGATTAAAAAACTTCAGCGGCCCCTGGATGGATAGGCTTAAGCTGAAAATTTACATGTGAGTAACAAATGTTATAATGCAGATGAGCCAGACAGAGAAAAGGAAATTCGTAATAAGGGACTGCTCTGGTAGTATTAATCTGACTCGTGTAGATTGTGTGATGAATCATCCCATGTCACCACCACAAGGACTGCTGCTGCTGCTGCTGCTCCTGGTACTGCTACTGAGCTCTGCCAGCAAGTGTGACAATAAAAAGTGTACACAGAAGAGTGGAGGGGAGGACACACACAAGGGAAGAGGAAAGGGACAAAAGAAGAACAGCTATTTAAAACTGGACATGTCAAGCCCGGCCAGTAGTTCATGTTATATATAATTCAGCCAATTCATTGGGTAAATCATTTCATACGCTCCATGAAATGCAATTTGCTTCCATGGCCAAGCATGATAAAGGTTTCACAGAACTGCAGTTGGCAAAGAGCTCTTCTAGGATAGTTAATTCAGGGCCTACGAGATTGCTGAGGCATCTTGTCAGAACATTAAATAATCACACAATGTCACGAGGGAATATCTAATTAAGAGTCCAATTTCTCAAGGGTCTGAATACCTGTTACAATGTGCCGAGAACCCTTAATTCCCACTGACAAGAGCGGCAGCTTAGGGTGTTCCCAGCAGGCATTTAATAGGATTGTGCCCTTACTTCATTTGGCTGGGGTAAGTCCAGGCCGGTCAGGTGAAGCAACAGTAATGAAACAAGACAAGATAATGACACATAGGGTTACATTCCAGCAGGAGTATTATTGCTTGCAGATGACAAAACATACCCAGGTGTGAAGTCCCTGTGAAATGCAGGAAAAGATTTAAGGATGTATTCTTAGGGGTTAAATTTGTGCTTTTGAGAAAGATCTGTCTGTATTCATCCCATGCAAAAGGAGCTGCAAAAGGTATCATGAACCCTTTATCGTCCCAGATCATTGTCCTGTGTGAACAAGTGAGAGAGTTCCCATCCATGGTTTGGTTTCCAAGAGCTTTAGTGATCTAAACAAGCCAATGAAGGTTTGCCTTACAAAGGCAGGCAGCTTTTCATCCGGGGTTTGGGAAGCAGAAAGCTTGAGTAGAGGAAATGTGGGTGCTGAATTTCCCTGAGCAGCATTCTTGGTGTGACCCAAGAGAGAGAACAAAATTTGAGGTGCACAGATGAGGACTTGCCAGTAAGTCTTTTCCCTCCTTCTTATATACCTGCAGTTATATAAAGGACAAGAATGTTAGATGCAGCCAGAAGAGAATAAATATTGAATTTTGGCTTCTGATGCTCTTCTCAGAGATGAAGGTAGAAACAGTATTCTTTTTTTGTCCAGAAGAAGCATTACAAAAAGGACTAAATGGGTAGGGAGCATGGCATTATGTTAAGCACTTTTGGGAGAGTGAATAGTTAAAATTAATCTTTGTGTTGTCAGGCTCTTAAGTGAGGAATGATGCATTAGACAACCTGATTTTATTTGATTTGTTGGGAAACCAGAGTTGCAGTGCTGTTTCTTGAACAGAATTACAGGCTTCATTTAAAGAGAGAGGCAAAGCACACACATCATTCTGGAGTAGATCAGCATAAGCATTTTCTATATCATGAGTAATGTTTACTGGAAGAAATCAAATTACTGTTACACAGACCATCTGTTTTCTTTGCATGCAATTGTGTAAGTGTTTTAGGACAAGCTATCCTTTTTAATCAGTTGTAAATCTCTTATGGCAAGGCAGTGTTTTCTGTAATAAAAATCTATTTTTATGATAAATGTAAGAGTTTTAAATACTGGTTTTTCCTGCATAAATATAGTGTATGTATTGTTCATAACATAAAGAGTAGGAGTCTACAGCATTAGTTATTATCTGTCAAGAACTTAATTTTAGGGCTTTTTGCATAGCCATTTTTGGATATTTGTTGGATCTGCAACTCATTGGTGTTCAAGTGTTATAGCAAATAACATAATGAGTAATACTGTCCATTTATAGCCCAAGAAGTTGATTCCTATCTTCATTTAGTAAATGGAGTGTAATAGGGTCTCTATTTTGTAGCATGATTGCTGTGATAAAAGTGATTACTGTGGAAGATGATTGTCCATTGTCTAAATTCCTACCTTGGAAAATACTGAAGAAAACAAAGCATGGCTTATTGAAAAACAAGCCTGTAGAATGACATAATGACATTCAGGAAACTTGAATTTATGGTCGGAGAAGGAGTCAACAATAGAGTGTGATATTTACTTCATGTTTAAGGGTAGCTCATTCACAGACATAATGGTCCCATTCATTTTAGCGGATGCTGAATTGAACCTACTATTTTATTTTTTTGTCACTGTCAGCTGTCAACTTCCCTGATTCATGTATTGTCTTTGGGTACACAGAGGTTGCTCTTGAATTCGGGGGAAGTCGAAGGTCTGCCTCTTTAGCAAAGTCTCCTCTGATTTCAAAAGCAGCTGTGTGACTGCTTTGCCAGAATTTGCTCTGTATTGCATCAAATGACCCTGAAATAAAAGAAAGAAACAAGAACTGTAAGTAACACGATTGAAAATTCTCTGAGCAGGTTGGCTGTCCTTCTCAATGAGGTTGGCAAGCCTGAATTTCATTTGTTCAGACACTTTCAAATCAATGCTATTTTGTCTGAATAATTAAGCTGCTTACTCAGGCTTGAAAAGTGTATGGTGCTAAATTCTTGCACTTTTTTGGGTAAACATGAAGAGGCAAAGAGGGAGAAACAGATGGACCATGCACCTGGAAAAATTATAGTGTCTACAGTCTGGTGCCATCCCATGGTACAGTGAAAGTTTTCTGTTCAGGGAAATATCAGGTGAAATGAAGGGACTCTTTAAGTCCTCTTGTGAAGGCTGAGATCAAAATCTCCATGTCCTGTGTATTGCCACTTACTTCCAGTGAAAGGAAAAAAGCAGGACAAGGTGAATGGCTTACAAAATCATACAGGTTATAAGAGAATGAAAGATAAAATAAAACTGTAATTAGTAGCAGTCTAATAAATTTACCTGTTTGCATTTGTTTGTTGTTGTTCAAATTAAGTATTTTTTGTTAGAGAAAATTATTAAAGATGAGATGCATTTTTACTTTTTATTCCCTCTGTTTTTGTTCTTGTGTTCACCCTTATTTTATTCAGAAGGAAGAATACTGCAGGCAAATTAAATTATGTCATTGAATCACAGCAATTTGTTTGTTAGAATAGGCTTCTAGAGGGCTCTGGAGGGTATCAATAATATCCTAGTCTGAGCAAGAAAATATCAGATAGCATCACTCACAGCCTTGTTCTGCTGAATTTGGAGCATCTACAACAATGGAGATTTGCCAGCCTCTCCCAACAACCTGTTTCTCAGGCTTCATTTTGTTCCCCTAGAAGCTCATCTGGTTTTTTCTCATGTTGCTCACCAGTATCAAATCCAGCTGAGGTCTGGCTTCCCCAGTTTCATCCAAGCAGTCCAGAACAAGGAAATTCTGCATTGCTCCCAGGTAGCCCTCCCAACCTCTTCATCCTCTGCTGTCCATCTGCTGGGCGTGCATGACTTCCCACATGGCAACCTGGGAGGTCCCACTGCACTGGGAGAGCTTCCTCTTCTTCCTCAGCAAGCAGCTTCCTCTTCTGGGTCCCTTTTGCTTTCAGGACACACATTTCAGTTAGAGCTGTCAAAAAAGTTGATGCAAATATTTGGTTTATATTTTTCGTGTCATTTTTCCTGCTTCCACCTTCACACTCCTAAATATTTTTCAGCAAGATATATAGAGTAAGGTGGAACATATCAAAACAATCTATTTCCCCAGAGGATTTTTTGTAGCATGATTTTTCATTTAAGTAAATGATTTTTCATGTGAGCAAAATTATTACAGTATTTTTTTTGTTTTGTTTTGTTTTTTTTTAATTTTTTTTTTAGTTGTTTTTGTTGGTATTTTTTGCCCAGAATTTTAGAGCAGTCACCATGTGAGTTCTTTAGTAGCTTCAGAAGAATAGACTGAAGTCTATTCTTTGAAATATAGACACTATGTTTTCCAGCTGTATGGTCTGCTTTAATCCAAGAAATATATTTTGATGTACTTACAATTGTCATAGAAGGCATTGGCCTAGTTCTAAGAACAGTAAATGCTAACACTACTGCTTGCAAATTATCATATTTTTATTATCAAGAAACAATTCAGCAAAATTAGTTAATTTGCTTAGTGGTAAAGACAGTGGTAAACTATGAATTACTGTTGTCATAGCTACACTGTATTTTGATATGGTAGACTTGTTCATTGAAATCATAATAAAATAATTTGCTCTATAGCAAGTATGATGCATATCTTAAATTACAATGAATTATTTATTGTAATGAATATCTTAAAATATAAATACAGAACTCCTGACTCCTCTTTAAGTGCAGTAAGTAGAGAGTACTGCTGTTTATTTTAGGAATTTCCTGTGTCTGCAGTGCTGATTACATTGAAGTGAGAATCAATGACAATGTGCCATATAGGAGACTTTATTTATAGTAGCTTTAGAACTGATCTAAAGTGAGACAACAGATTTTGATACCCATGACCTTTAATAGAAAACTCTCTGAAGAGAAGTTTCCAATTTTACCTCCAAAGTAACCCCAAAGTGAAAGTCCTTTGTATGTTAGACTTTGTGAGGCAATTATATAATGACCTATTCTTGGTTCCTTTCTCCCTCAGTTACTTCTGTATCTTGGCTATTCAGTTGACAAAACAGAAAAATTATTCAGGGGAGCTCTAGAAAGCTAGACATTTACCCATTTCTGCTTTTTATAATGTTCTTAAGTGCAGCATGTTTGGGGTTTGCATGTTTGCTTTTCTCTCCTTGACCTATTGCAGTCCAGTGGTTGTAGAGGATATGACCTGTGCATATGTTCCAAAGTCTCATCTTCCACCTCTTACCAGATGTATTTTTTAAGGAAATGGAGCAGAAAAGTGACATAGATGATTATCATGCTTGGCTTTGAACTGGTGTCCCTCAGCTCACTTGGTGGTACAGGGAGGAAAAGAGGGAAACAAGAAATGCTGGTCACAATTTTGAAATATGTTTAGCAGTTCATCCTTAAAGAGGAAAAGTCTATAGATATTAAAAGAAAAGCCATAATACCAGTGAATAATCTTCATTCTAGACATTCTGGGGTGAAAAATAATAGAAAAAATAGCTTAGAGAAGGTACAGGGAAGAGAATATGTGTAGAATGGTGAGATTTAATATATATTTCAGAACAGATCATTGTAGTATCTGAACAATGGGAGAGAAACTAAAAGTAAATGCATCTAAGTAAATGTATCTATTTGAAATGTGATCTGTTAACTAGTAGAATTAATTAAACCACTGAAAACTCTCTTCACACATATTATTTCTCAACAACTAAATAGGGCAGCATAAAAATTCTGGCCCTTTCTAAATAGTAATTCCCCCAGGGAGCTTATTTCTAAATCATGTCTTGGGGCTTTTATTCCTCAATACTGGCTACTATTGAAGGCAGGAGGTAAGACCTACCTGAATTATGGTATGATTGCAGATTATTGTTCCAGTTCCTTCATATGCCACATTTGGTCTCTTTATCCTCTCTGTCACAGGTAACTATCTTACACCCAGAGCAAGAAAAGTAAATTCACTTGGCTGTCCCATATCTCTAAGGAACCTGATGCATGAGTGGACTAGAGAAGAGAAAGAGAGGAAAACTCCAAAGACCTACAGATCATCTGGCTGGCAGGGTGAGTAAATGTCCTGTCATCTCAATCTTGTGCTGTCAGGTACACAGTGAGTGAGCCTGCTTTAAGCATTGCCTCAGGAATTATTTATCCAGTAATTGTTGAGGAAAAAGAAGATCAAAATATGTCATGTTTCCAGGACTCTGACACTGGTGCCTGACGTGCATTCAGAAGTACTAAGCCAAACACCTCCTATATTTTCAGTTTAAGCATTGAACATGGATTTAATAGACAGGCAGTTCTGTATAGGCAGGAGGAGGTTAATGCATGCTGTGCTGTTAAAGCCATTTTCAAATGTGGTAGGTGAAACAGAAATATCTGTTACTGAATCAATCCAAACTCCTCATGATTCAAAAAGAGATCCAAAAGAGGAAAGAAAGGAAGAAAATTCAGTTTCCCAGTGCTGACTGTACATAGATTCCTATAGAATCTAAGATTCCATGATCTAATCTTAGATTCCTATGGGCCTATGTTCCCTGCTTTTCCTAAGCAATTTTTTCTTGTTCACAAAACACAACTAAAAAAAAAAAATTTGCCTAGTTGAAAAGCAAACATGCAGTGGCCTTATGTGATAGTCAGAACTTGATTAAATTATCCCCTTTTCTTTCTGGCTTTTCCCCTTCCAAAAGGTGGTAGAAGCAGAGACTGTAGCAGGTTCTGGAGCATTTCCTCCAGTTCACAGCAGTGAGTCAGGGGTTCTGTCAAGTACCAACAAGTCAATTGAAGGGAATCAAGAGCTACGTGTACAGAGGATGACTTATTTTTCAAAAGGATGATGTAAATAGAAATAGATGAACATGGAAGAAAATATGACTCAAAGATTACGTCAGAGTTCTCTGTCCGGTGGTTTGTGACTCCAAAAGACATAATAAAAATATTGCCCTCCTCCATTGGAGTGGCTGCACCCTAAACACTGGTCAGGCCCCATATGTTTTGGTTCATTCTGCTAGGGTGAAAAGCATGAGTACAGCAAGCCCATCTACCCTGCAACCCAGGTTCAGTCTAAATTTGTTTTTAGAAAGGAATAAAGCAACTGAATTGCAGTTTTGTCTGTGTGAAGTTCCACCCTGGCTAGGAATGATAAGACAACTTACCAAAACCTACAACATGATAAAATATAAGGCACTCTAGGGTTTTTCCTTCAACTCCAACTTCAACTGCTCTCTTTTAGAGGAAGCAAAACCTAGCAGTACAACAGTGCCTTTACAATTCATATTAGGTGATGTGTTCAATGTATTAGATTGTTTTTCTTAGCACATAAGCAATATTCTGACTTTGGTGAAAGTCTGCACTTTCTGACTCCTCATTCTTTCAGGGCATCTGTCTAAATCCAAAGGTTGTCTGGACTTTGCTTTATGTTCCAGTTAGAAGGAGAGTTTTGCTGGTTTTGCTTTTTGTTGTGCTTTGGGTTACTTTGTTTTCAGTAAGTACTCCTCTGAGTGTGCTGGAAGATAACTTTGGTGCTCAGAATTTTTTACAGAAATCAGGAAATTCCCTTGGCCACTCTGAACCCAATAACAACAACCAGCCCTGCTCTCTGTTTCAGGATTCTGAAATCCATAGGAAAAGGTGTTCAGATGCTGATGAGACACTTTTCTGCTCTAGCAGCTGTTTCTTACCTTCTTGTGGAAAACGCAGTGGAGCAGATACAGCCTGGGGGCACAGGTTTTTCCATACTTCACAAATAAAAATGTCTTCTTCAACAGTGTTATTACACTCTCTTGTTTTAATACAATACCCTACTTTCTAAGCTACTACTTACTTTTCTAAGCCCCTTACTTTTCTACTTTATTTTATATAGTATCTGTGCAATGGAGATGAGCTTGATGTGTTTTGTCACAGTGATGTCACTAAATGAGGGCCAGTGTGACTGAGAGCAATAAAGGTGTTCAGTGAGACGTCAGCATAGCTGAAGATTAGAGTTATTTTTTTTTTATTCTTTATACCATTTCTATGTATATTGCTTTTGCAGTTCACACATAAAAGAAAATCAACCTCAAATTCCAATCTTGTTGAAGCTTCATGAACATTACTTCAAGAAAATAAGATGTTGGCAAATGATTAAATGTGTAATTAGAGGTTTCACATTTAATCTTGTCACTGTAGTGATTTATGGTTTATTATTTTTTGTAAGTAATTCATTTCTTTTCTAGTGTTTTTTCTTCCCTTCATTATTGTTAGCGTCTGTATTATCACAGTAAGGAAATTTGTCACAAGGACAATACTTTTGTTCTCAGCTGCAAGATACAGTGGAGAGTCAAATCAAAGCATAGAAGATGCAATACACTTCCCACAGCAGCTGGTGGGAGAATTGTGGTGGATTTACATTGTTGGGCCAGTAATGCTTTAGTTGTGAGAACAAAGGGCAGGATGTACCCTCTGTGCTTCTCTGCTGTCATATTTAGGGCTGAAACAGGTGTCTTCAGTAGCCAGTCCCAGGAAGGCTCAATAAAGACATGGAGCTGGGACACACAATCTCCCTCTGTAGTGCATGCCAGAATTGGGTGGAAGCTTGCAAACACAGCAGAAACAGCCTTGAAATAGCCCATAGCAAAGGCTGACCAGAGTCCAGTGCCTGCAGGCTGTGGAGTCCAGACCCTTCTCCAGAGGTAGGTCCCCATAGCAGGATTTTTTAAAAGGACTCAGCAGTATTTGTGGTCACCACAGCTGCCCAACAGATATGTGGGACCTTGTTGCTTGTGTGAAACCAATGGCTCTTCCCTCCCTTTCCAAGTTACCCTGTCTCTGGGCTGTGCTATCCTCTCTTTCCTTTCTTCCAGCTGCATGAAATTAGCAGCTTTGCTCTGGCAGAGCTGTAGTATATCTGGTGAAGCAGTCCCAGATCCTGTTTTCCAAACCAGCTTGTGGTTCTGCTGGAAAGGTGGTGTTCACACTGCCTCAAAGTGGGGAGAGCCTGGAAATGGGATACCTCACACTCAAGTGAGTGTTCCAATTTAAGCTTGTGTAGTACAGGATACTGCTTCTTCCAGCTGCACCATAGAAAATAAGCCAGATCTGAGATTTTGGGACCTAGGTGCTGTTTCAGGCTCACAAGGGCTCTTGAACTTGAGATTAACATCTTGTTGCTGCGGTGGAGTTGTTTGTGAGACTTCAAAGAGAGTGAAAATTGAATTTTTTGGTGACAGTTTTCATATGTAGACGTGTAAATTTTTATGCGCTCTTAACTTCCTCTTGGTCAAGAACCCAGTTAAAGAAAGATTTATTCTCTTACCAACATATAGTACTAAGAGTCTCATGTTACAGTAACTTCACACAAGTGTTGTTTCCATACTATTGCAGGATGAAATAGCTGAGATTTTATTTCTGGTTGGGAGTTTGAATTCACATTCATGTTAACTTCACCTAGTGCTGTTAACGTGAACAGAAAAAAAATGTTGTCATCTTCACTGTTTTAACCTAACTATGACTTATAGAGGCACTTTCACAGCAATGTTTAACACAGTTTAATTATGCTCTGTTGAAGGTACTGTATTTTACATTCTCCTTACCATTGTGTAATATTATTGTGTTTCTTTGTAGTCTTTGTCTCCTTGAAAACACTGGGGCCGTTTCTTTTATTCTTCTGCAACAATTACAGTAGAAACTTCCAAGAGATCTTTACAAAATTGTAGCCGAATAAAAAGTGTAAAAATTACTTTTTTTGAGAAATGGTTATGTAAAAAAGGATGTATGTTTTGTCTTTTGTCTTTAGTATGTCTCTCCGCCTTTTGAGCAAGTTTTCATTGCTGTAATATTTTTCAGCTATTATTGCTTCTTTTTCATCGCTGTTTGTTTGGCTTTTTTGGTTTTGCTTTTGGTTTTGCTTTTAAGGAGGTAACCAGCGAGAAAATGCTGTTCCAGGAAGTTATAAGAAGTCACAACTCCAGTACTACCTTTCTTAATACTTTTTGAGGCTAATATTTATGTCTTTTGAGCAGATGTGTGTTTGTTTTAGGAAAGGAGTTGTTCACATTAAACTTGTGAATTTTCCCTGGATTATAATAGCTAGTTTAAGATCTGACAATCCACCTGAGAAGTCTCTTTTGTTCTCAGTCAGCAGACCTTTAGCTATCTGGCATCTTTCCCTGCAATAGCAGTCCCCATTTGAATCAGAGGTCACTCAAAATTTCATAACAGCTTTCTCCATATCTGACTAACTTAAATTAGTGATTGGTTATTATCTCCTCTTCAGAATAATCACTATATACGTGCAATAAATCTACGCCTACAGAAGTACTGTATTGTACTATCTTATGCTGATGATACAAAACTGGGAGGAGTGGGAGATACACTCGAGGGCTGTGTTGCCATTCAGTGGGACCTCCCTAGGCTGGAGAGTTGGGTGAAGACAAACCCAGTGAGGTTCAACCAGGGCCAGGGCAGGGTCCTGCACCTGGGGAGGAAAAACCCCAAGTCCCAGCCTAGGCTGGGGTTGGACAGACTGGAGAGCAGCTCTGCAGAGAAGGACCTGGGAGTCTTGGTGGGTGACAAGCTGACAATGAGCCAGCAGTGTCCTGGTGGCCAGGAGGGCCAGTGGGATCCTGGGGTGCATTGGGAAGAGCGTGGCCAGCAGGTGGAGGGAGCTGATCCTGCCCCTCTGCTCGGCCCTGGTGAGGCCACATCTGGAGTGCTGTGTCCAGTTCTGGGCTCCCCAGCACAGGGAAGACAAGGAAGTAATGGAGAGGGTCCAGTGGAGGCTGCAATGATGAGGGGTCTGGAGCATCTCTCTTACAAAGTTACTGAGGGAGCTGGGGATGTTTAGTCTAGAAAAGAAAGAACTGAGGGAGGATTTCAGCAGTGCATATAAATATCTTAAAGGTGAGTGTCGAGAGGATGATGCCAGGCTCTTTTCAGTGGTTCCCAGTGACAGGATGAGGAGCAATGGCTGTAAAACCACAAGAAGATCCACCTCAACATGAGGGAGAACTTATTTACATTGAGGGTGTCAGAGCACCCTCTGCCTGGGGAACAGACTACCCGTGCAAGTTGTGAAAGTCTTCCTCCCTGAAGATATTCCAAACCCACCTGAATGCATTCCTGTGTAACTTGATTTAGCTGACCCTACCTTGGCCGGGGGGTTGGACTGGATGGTCTCCAAAGTTCCCCCTTCCACTTTTAACAATTCTGTGATTCTGTGATTCACATCTTGCTGTTATTTAAAGTCTATTGTTGTAACTCATTTCATGGCTACAAAAAATAAGTTTGGTATCAGCCACCCCTTATGATACTTGAGATTTCTGATTTTGCAATGTGAAGCGGAGGTATAGGTCACCCCACAGCAAGGTGAATGGTCCTGGTGGCTTCAGTGGGTTTTTAGCTTTGCATGAGTCACAGTTTCAGGATTTTAGCACTTGCCTTCCTTATGAGAAGCTTCCAGAAAAGCACTGCTATGGGCTGCCACCTATAATATTTTAGCTCTGTGTTTAGGAGTGAATAATTTATATTTTTGGAACCCTCATATACATGCATATTTTTACAACACTATTTGCTTGTTTTTTTCATTTTTTAGACAAAATTCCTGATTTTCACAGTAGATTGAACAGCTTTTGCTTCTTCTGAGCCATAGAAATCTAGTGTGTAAATTCATTTGAGCTTGAGGATTACTACCCATTTAGTGTTCATGATCAAAAGTGTTAGCAAGACCCTCGGGGCAAATTCCTCTCTGAAACGAAATATCATGGCCTATTTGAAGTCAACTGGTTGAGCCATTCCAATATACAGTAGAAAGGAAATTGGCCTCTGGTCCTTATGCCAGTGCAATGTACTGGAGTTTTTACATACAGTACTAGCATATAAAAGAGTTCAAAATTCAGAGGCAGGGTATATTTTCTGCTGTCAGTATTAGAATCACAGAATCATTAATGTTGGAAAAGACATCTGAGGTCATGAAATCCAACCATTAACTCAACACTGCCAAGTCCACCACTAAAACATGTCCCTCAGTGCCACATCTACATGTCTTTTAAATACATCCAGGGATGGTGACTCAAAAACTTCCCTGGGCAGCTTACACCAATGTTTCCAGCGAAAAAATGTTTCATAATATCCAATGTAAACTTCCCCTGTGAAATGTGCTTGGGTGGTCTATAACAGAATCCCACCAGGATATCTGCCCTGTTGGCCTTGCCTCTAAACATTTATAAACATTCAACCCATCATAAAGGTCTAGACAGTCAAAACACTTCCATTCATATAGGACTACCCCAACTACCTCTCCTTCCTAGCCTATCCCTTCTTATCAGTTTATAGCTGTATTTTTTGAACTCCCTAGATGCTACAGTGTTACATATGCCATATTTAAACTTAAGAGCTAGAACATATATTTTCATGTGTGAAGTTTGAGGCCTGTAATGTAGCTGCAAAAATTACAGCTGAGATCCCTGAAAATGCAAGTTCAAAACAAAGTTTGCAGCTCAGACTGAAGTCCTTTATAGGTGAAATGGTTCTTTTTTATTCTCATTGTACATATTTTTGCCTTTCTAACATGGAAGTGTTATGTTATATTACAGTCATTCCTTCGGAAAACTTGGGCAAAATCTGCTTTCTCTAGGTCACTAGGAAGAATATCCACAAGGGAAATGGTGATGTTTTCTAAAATGCATGTATTCTGTTGTGCATTGCTGAGTAGCAGGGGGCAAGCAGTTAGGAAGAGCTGATTCACTGAGATATTTATGTAGAGGAGAGTTAACACTGTGAAGGGAATTAATGTGAAAATTTTATTGCTTACTTCTTTCCAGGCTGGATTTTTCCATCACAAGAACCTCAAGGAGCAAAAGCCTTAGGATCCAAAGCCGACAGATTTTCTGAGAGGGGATCATCACTTTTTTGATCACTGAGTTCTTTAGGAACTTTGATAGGTGTCACATAAAGCTTTTGGATGAAGCAGAGCATGTGCAATTTGACTTGATAGCCAGAGTTGCAGGGAGCTGGGCTGCTGCCCAACACCTCTGGCAGACCTGGTCCCAGGGTGAAATATTCACAGCTGGTTTCTGCCATTCCAAGCACAAAACAACAATGCATAAAACCTGAAGCTGTTCCTCTATTTTTCCCCTGTTCTACTGTTCTGTACCCAGATGATATAATTTATATGCCTATACATATAAAATAAACATATAGCATGTACTTGCTACAAAGGAATGAAATGCCATTCCCAAGAGCTGCTGTAGTCAAACTGTCCTGGAATTCACAGCAAGGACTAACTTTCTTGTAGTACTATAGCACACCAAGGCTGAGGACTTTTAGCAGAATGGGATGCACTCAGAGAGCAAAATAAGTGATGTTAACTTTAACGATTGTGTGAAGTACCTTGAATCTCAGGTCCAGATTTTCAATAAAAACCCTCTAAAAGTATTGTAAACACTTCACAAATATTGAGTTAATCTGGAATCGGGGAGGAAGCACAAGTGAACTGGAACTTTCCAAAAGGTCACAGACTTTTTGATGTAACAGAAAGGAAATATTTCTCTTTCTAAACATCTAATTCATACAAGAGAAGACTAAAATTATTTCCTACAAACCAGTAACAGCTACTGCTTCTTGCTTACCTCCCACTGCATCTACTTTGATTAAATAATTGCACTAATTCTTGCTAAAATATTAGCATGAAATAATTAATATTTGCATTTAAAGCAGTGTGTGCGTGAGCTTTGTAGTTAATACTATGTTAAGGTGGAAAATGTTATTTCATTCACTGCTTTTGGCAGGTTAATGTTTTGCATAGGACTAAAGTTGCTCTTCCAACTGTGGGCAACAAAAATGCTTCTGCTTTGCAAGATGTACGGTAAACTTGGGCTATCATTATTTTGAAGATTGACAGCAAGGTAGCAAATTCTCTATGGTATTTATAAGTTTTAATACATATAATAATTTTTGGATGGGTGTGAACTGAGACTAAAAAGGATGGCCGCTTTTTTAGTGAGGCTCATTCATATTTTCTTGTTAGACAATTTTTTGGAGAGGAAGCTGGAAAGTAGGTAGGGTAAAAATGGAAGTCCCTGTGGAATTTTTGAGGCTGAATGAAAGAAAAACAATTCTGGTGAACTTCATAGGAGAATGAATGGTTTCCTCATTTGTGTGATTGCCTCTATGTGTTGTATTTAAGATGCAGTAAAACTTATCAACAAGCAAAAATAGTAATTTGGAGCAATAAAGATTGGAGGTTAATGAAAATGAGAAGCAACTTAAGTAAATGAGGAAAGCCAGTGGCAAAGGCCAGAGTGACTGAAGTATTATTCAAGTGAAAAAAATAAATTTGGGAGATAGGAAGAAAGAAAATTGGTATGATGGGACTGATAATACTTTTGTTCCCACAATCTGTAGCATTTATTCACTGTTTTGCCTTTATGCACATAAACAAGCCTCCCACCAGCCTGTGTCTCAGTGTATCTGACTCCACTTAATATATTGAATTTTTCTCCATGCTTACCAAAGCACTTATTTTTTGAGAAAAATACTCTAAATTGAAACCCAAAGTAGCTTAAATAGGTTTTTTGTTAAAATGGAGAGCTCCTTAAGTAAGCAAATGAAATATTAAATCCATATCTTCAGTGTTCCCTAGCCTTTTCACTTTCTTTTTCCTCAAGCAACCCAGGACTAACCTGAGATATTTTACTGATTTTAAATGCATTAAATATATTGATCTGGAGAAAGCTTTGGCGCCAGGCTGTCTGTAGCCTGTGTCATATAGTCAGAAAGGAAATGCTCCTGATTTTGTCTACAAAAAAAAAAAACCAAAATGAAAAACATTATCCTAGGTTCAGATTACTATGATAGCTGGAGAGGCCAGGGGAATTGGCTACTAGCAGCTGTATTGCAATTAGGGGGGAAGAATTTGGCTCAAGGCAGCAGTGATTCTTTTTAGCATCTCAGAAAACATTAAATGTGTAATTTTTGAAAAATTGTTTGTTCAGAAATAACCTATGTATTCGCTATATACTTACTCACCAGGCTCAGCAGCATTTTGGAGGGGATACTTTGCATATCCTTTCCTATTTATAACATAATATTCTTTCTTTATAATAAGGCTCACTTGATGTCAGTCCAGTCTACTTTGAGTTCTGGACTAATTTCAAGCTGTGAGTGTATCATATAAAGCCACTCCTATTTATCTTTTCTATTTTGGTAAGTTGCTTATGTTCAGTGATTTGCCCCCATGAGCCTCTTAGTGCTTAGTGAGGTGAGAGGTTAGTTATACAAACACACTCCTCCTGCAATTACAGCTCACTGTCCACCACCACCATCTCCTCACAGGAGCACTGAGTCAAGCCTTCAGCTACATCACAGATTGAATCATTGTTGCTTTATGTAATAGAGTTTAGCCAAAAGTAGTGTGGCTTTGGTCAGTGAAATCAATCTGGGTTCACCCAAAATAGTTAAAGTATGACTGCTGTCCTGAGCCACTTCCTGCTCCATTGAATAATGACTTTTTCTATCAGTAATTGCCTGAAGAAACTTGTCCTTTAGTCAAACTTAAATGGGAATTCTAAACACCTTTAGCTGCACTGCACAAACACATCCCCTTGGTGGTGGTATCCACCACCTTAACACCACACAAACCTCCCCTATTCCCACCAGCAGCCACCCACAATTCCCTGGTCCCATCACACTCCTGCCTTCCCTGCCAGACCATAGCTGAGCTCTTTTCTGCATTTTGCCATACATGAGAACATCTTCTACCCCTGTTACCAGCAACCCTTGCATGTGCAGCTCCCTGAGCAGGTTTCGTGCAGCCACAGGCACCTCAAGTCCCTGCCTCTTCCCTCCTGAACATTGTGTGAAGCCGTGCAGGCAGTACCAAGAGGAGTGGCAGTGGCATGGCACCCCTCTCCCAAGTTAACCCCACTAGATCTGAAGATTAGGCGTGCTTCTGGGTGCTGTCTGCTCTTCAGATAGGGAAGTAGGTTTGAGGTTTGTGGGGTTTAAAAAAAAGTTGCTGTGTGAACATTAATCCTTTTTTTTCTAAAACATTTTTGTATTACTACTCATAGTAGTCCAGACTCAGTGCAGAAATTACAGCTTTTTTATATTTTTACTTTACTTAAGTAATATATACTCTCATAGAGTACAGAGTCTTGCCTAGAAAATTTCCTTAGGGATCCATTCTTCTGAATGTCAGTGCCACCTTCACAGGTGCTGCTGCTTTGCTTTCATTAATTCTGATACTTGATTATCCTCCCAAAGAGGAGAAGAACCTTCCTGTATGGCACAGGTGAAATGTCTTTTCTCATTACAGCCCCTTCTTAGCTGGTGCCTACCAGGCAGCATTGGGGTTTTTTTTTTTTTTTTTTTGTGTTGTGCAGTTCTGCTCAAGTGAGACAAACAAACTCTTCTGGTAAGGTAAACCTGCATTGCAAATGAAAGTAGTGTGTGTTTCCCAGATTATCTCTAATTGTTTGTTATATTAGATATCTATAATAAGGTATAGTTTCCTAAAGAAGGTGTTTTACCAGAGCTGTCTCTCTGTGTTGTCCTTCAGCTTTGAAGCGAGGTATCATATAGTGCATTACTAAGGGTAGTGCTGTGCTGTACTGAAGTTATTTTCTGTTGTATGGCTGTATAGCATTCTTTCCGTGCTAAATGAAGGAAGGGGGATTGGAAGCTGTCTTTTTCATTTTTTGCTATCAGGACAGAGGTGATTTAATTGCAGAAAACACCAGGCCTGCTTAGTCTCTCTAGCACTAGTGTCTAAGGGTAAGGTGAAGGCAGAGGGGGTTGAGATGGGGAAAGGAGAGATTTGAAGTTGTTCAAGAATTACTTGAACGCTGGTACTGTTTCCTCTTTGATCAGCTTGACCTCTGGTCTTTAGTAGAAACTCAAATTAGGAGCACAGGATTGGAAGGGACCTCCTAAGTAATCCTGTCTTTCCTCTTGCCATTATAGCTGGTGTAGTATATAAATCTCTGAGAAGGTTGTTATAGTATATCTTCAATTTAACAGGGTTCTTTGCCCTTTTATAGGCTGGCTGATCTGTAGTTGAGCTTCTGTGAAAATTGGAAGCCTTCTAATTTTTTTCACTAAGGCAAGCTCAAAGGCAGTTTATTCATATTATTTCACTGCTGGTATTGCCTTTTATCTTAAATGGTTTTGCCTCTTTGTTGCATGTGAAACTTCCTCAGGTTTTATTTTTGTGAGAGTTGAAAAACTAAGGTCTTTGCAATGTGTCTTTTCAGATAGGTGAGGCAGAGAGGTAGATGTTGTTGTTTGGCAATTTCAATTATGTGTTCTGTCTACTTCCTTCATTTTTTAAAATTGTTCTTGTTTTAGGATGTGTAAAACTATTACCACTCAGCATTTCAAATTACTTTTCCAAGAGTTTCTAGAGAATCGATGCTTCCTAATATAAAAACATTTATTGTTACATCTTGGGGTCTGCTGTGGGGACAGAGCTTATTGGTAGCTTGTAGACTTCTTGAGTAAGGGGAGATTTGTCTTTCTCCTGTGTGTGTGTTAGAAGTGGCCGCTTTGGGCTGTCTGCATTGTCACTAGAGAGAAACAGGATGAGATTAATCTCACCTATTTTAATCATCCATTTTAAGATAAAAGGAACTACACCCTAAATCTCAGAACCATTGAAGCCTGAGGTGGCTTGCATTGATGAAAATTTCTGTATTTTATCAGAATAATCTTACTTCTTCTGACTGACAGATTAGCTCCTGGTTTATAGTGGTAATTTCTGTTGATGTCTATGGCTGCATGGGAACACATTAGAATACAATCTTACTACTTGTCAGTTCTTAATTTATGATGTCAAGTGACAAAGACAAAAGCTAAGACCTACTATAGATCCACTTGTACTAAATGGACTTATTTTCTATATATGTCTGAAACAGTAGCTTTGGATGGCTCATTATGCTCTTAATCTTGAAAAAGGTAAAGAATTTTGAACTTCCTCTAAGACTTGAAGGTGGGAGTTCAATGTTGGCAAAACAGCAGTCTCGGATTTTTTATCTTTTATTTTTTTTTATGGCATCTATTAGATGTCAGACAGGGCAGTGGGACTTGGCTGCTGTGAAGGAATAGGGAGGCAGACAGAGGACCCCAGACAACATAAAACCTTCTTTTTAATGATTTTAGTAGAAAAATGCTTTCTGTTATCTCACCTACTAGATAATATTCAAGTAATATTTATGAGGACCTAGACCAGCTCAAGAATTTTCAAGCTTGGTCAATGCTGTGCAGACCTTGAAGGAAGTACAAAGGTGTTCAAAATGCTTGAAGCCTGGTTTTCCATCTGTCACTGAAGCCAAGGATCAACGTGGACTTGTATCGATTTAATGTTCTCCATCAATCTTTTTTCTAAGGAGGCAACAATGTTTGTAAAGTCTTACTGAATGACAGTTACTCGGAAATATTTGTAACAGCCTGCTCGGAAATGCTTCACAGCTGTCTGCAAGCCTTGTAAGTACTGTGTCAGGGAACACAGTCAAAGCAGGTACAAAGCTATGAAAAGTGGCTTCTCCAACACATGTCCTGGTAGTCAGTGGTGATCATGAGACCTAATGAGTCAACTAGTACTTTAAAATTTGTCTAGCCTGCCACTCTTCCCCTGCCCAAAGTGGAATTCCTCGATGACTGGTCCTTAATTCAAGAAATACTAGCCCTTCAGGGATGCAAGGCAGTTCAGGCTAGGGAACACTTTCCACTTTGCTGGGGAAAGGGAAAACATGTTCCTTCATTTGCAGACAACGTCTGTTCAGAACTGCTCTAATACAGAGAGGGGAGATGGATAAGAGGAGCAAATGTAGCTGAGACAGCCCAAAGCCTATGGGCCAAGGTGGGACAGACAATTCCGTTCTGTGGTGGGTGCATTCAAAATGCATGGAAATGTTTTTATTGCTATGAAATGTAAAGAGAATGAAATTCTGTGGACAGTGTTGAAAAACCTTAGGATTAGGTATTTTTTCTTGCTCATATCATCCTGTGAAAGAGGAGGTCCCACTGATAGGTTTGTCTGCCAAGGTACAAAATGTAGACCTTTTGTCTTGTAGACACTTTGTAAGTTTTGAAATATTGTTTTGTTTATTTTTGAGGCAGAGTTGCACTTTCTGAAATAATGATAACTTTAATTATGTCTGCTGATATTATGGCTGAACATCATCTTGATGGCTTATGAATGGGTAAAACCAATTTTATGATTGAGTCATCCTAACTCACAAGTCACTCTGCTGTTTGACTCAGCATGTGTGGGCTTTGCTTTACAATGGGTTTTGTGGGGTCAGAGCTGATGGATTCCATCCAGAGTCTGTGTTCCCACTTAGAGGCAGCTGCCAGAGCTTTCTCATGTCACTGCAGAATTTCTCTACTTTGTTATCCTTGTTGTTCCCATAGTTGTAGAACTGAGGAATTATTTTTAGGGTAGTGTGGTTCATCTAATGCTATGTTTCTGCTCAATTCATAGACCCTGTGTAGGATCTTGTTAATTACCATCACCACCCATGTAGTCTAATGATGTGCCAAATTTGTATGAGTCTTTTCACTATCATTCATATCACGTTTCACTATCACTTCATACCACACTTTTCACTGTCATTCTATTGGCAGCTTACTTGAAGACTTATAAGCCAACTAAAAATGATGAGAAGCTCATTTTGTCCTGTTTGGTTATACCTGCATGAAAGCTTTATGGCTTGCTGAAGAATAACTGTTCAGCAACAGCCAGAGAATGATTTAATTCATTTATAACTTAGACTTGTGGCATTCCAGTGCTGTTGTATCTTTTACCGTGGGAATAATATCTGTTGTAATTGTGAGTGTTGTAAGGATTGTATTCTCCCAGGATTACAATGCTGGTGCTATCCATCTCTTCTCCAGTGTTATCTGTATTGCAGTCCAAGCATTGCTATCTACCCTTCAGAAGGCCACCTTTGAGGTTTGTCTTTGATAAGGCAAGCCTTGACCTTGAAGCCCTTTTCCAGACCTGGAGCGCTGTGTTAGGAACGCACTGGCTTTGTTTTGCTGGGTTTTAAACTTAGGGAAATTTGGTTTATTAATGAACTTTTTTGGTGTGTTTTAAAACTAGCTCTAGTATCAGGGTCATCCTACTCATTGTGAGTCTAACTTATAACTGCTGGTTTGTGTGATGCTGTTTTAAACAGCAAAGGTGAAATACTGTCCTTGCTTTATGTAGCTCAAGCCCTATAAGGTTATTTTGTCATACCCCCTGTCCTATGTTATGACAAAAGGGGCTTCCTTCACACCCCATGGACAGATATAATAATTTGGGCTTCTTGCTATATTGGAATCACCACAAATCTTACTTATCTGTGTAAAATCACCTGAAGGAGAAAAATAATTCCACAGAGCAGATATCTAAAAAAAGGAATTGGATACTATCGAAGCTGAAATGTATACTTCAGGATGTACTTATGTAACTTCTATAGTACTGCTTAATTTCAAACTTCTTTGGATTTAAAAAAATTAAAATATTCTCTGCAGTTTATGTTTGTGTAAATTTGGAATCATGTGTCTGTATAAACATATGCAAAAATACAGGCTGGATATGTGAACTGATACATGTGTTACTTGAAGACCTCTGAAAACATCCCAAGTCTGACCATGTGAGCTTCTTTCTTTGGTCCTCTAGCAGCTTTCCTACAGTGTGCTCTGCTTCTCTGTTTTGGACTCATTTTCTTACCTTTGAATTGCTGGAAAGGTGCCGATACTCCTCAGGCAAGAATATTGTGAAAACTAATGCAGCTGTGAAGGAGGAAGAAAACCTATCCACAGAGTCATTCTGTTATAAAATACAAGTAATAATTTGTTACTGAAAGAGATGAGGATAAGGAACTAAGATAGCTACTTCAGGTGTAAAATATTTTGACTCCTGAAGCTTTTAAGTGCTGAGTTTAAGGAGACGTAATAGAAAACCTATTTGCAATAAGGTCTCCAGACAATTTATGGAGGAGCAGTGTGGATAATTCTAGGTGAGTTTTATGAAACCATTAGATGTTTTGAAATATGTAATTTTGTGCTCAAAGAAAAGCCTTTGTTCAAAATTAGTTCGTGTCAAAAGGGCTATTTTCTGTCCTGAGACCCATTGATTAAATACAAAAGATGTTGGTCAAAGTATTATAACATTACTGAAGTATTTCAGCTTCATAAAACAGTATGTTTGGCAGAATATTTATTGTAAAATTTCTACCCAGAACCTTGTGGTTATAAGATCAACTGTCTAATATGAGACAACTGTTGCTGACATTATAGGCTGATTAGGCTATATGATTTGACTACATGCTACTCATATTATTTTGATGGCTTTACAAATGCAAACAAGTGTAAATCCCTATTTCTTTACATATATGTATGACTTATTCTTTGGCATGTTAGTTTGGATATCAAAGGTAATTTAACTTTTAAATGGATTTAGTATTGATAAACTGTACATCAGCTGAGAACAATATGAATCCCTTGCTAAAAAGATTAATTAAGTATCAATAAGAAAAATGCATTCTAAAAGTAAGTCTAATATTAAAGTAAAAGATAAGGTCTGGGTTATCTGTGGTACATGAAACTTCCATGTGTACTCTTTGAAGTTTCTGAGGGATCACCATATGAAAGACTACTTATTAATTGTTTAACACTTCCTTCCTATTTATTGTCAAGGGTTTTTTTCTCCTCAAGATGAACTGAAGTATGGGACCTACTTATGAAAACTTCCAAACAAGAGTAGTGCTTCCTCACTAAAATGTATATCTGCTACTTGTTTGATGTAATCAAAATGTTAAATGCAGATTTTGTTAACCTAAAATTTTTGCCAGCATCTTGTTATGATTTAAACCCAGCTGTAAAATAAGCCCCACCCAGCCACTCATTCACTAGTGCCCAGTGGGATGGGGGAGAGAACTTACAAGACAAAAAGAAATTGCTTCAAACTTGTAAAGGCCAGTGCAGCACAGTATATATATGTGGATTTTTGAGCCACAGAAACTCTCAAAATGTGTATTTTTTGCTTTTAGTACAGATAAGTGTTTTCTGGAGTTTCATAACCTGTATGTGTCCTTGCCTACATCAGTGAAAACCATACCTGCACAAACAAAAGCTGTAATGTTATTTTCTCTTCCTTTGGAAGACCCATGACCAACACTTAGGAGCTGGAGTTTTCATTTTTTGTCAGTTCACAAGAAAAGGTGGTATCTTGAGAATGTACCAGGCAGTGGGAAGATAGCACCTGGCTCTCCCTGCATTAAATACAGCATAGCACTGTTAATGCAAAAGAAGGCTTTTCTATCGATACCGGCTCTTGGTGACCCTAGTGACTGTGGGAGTTTTGGTTCATAAATGTTGTATGAAAAGTACCACTATGTTGTATGGTCTAGTCCCATGTGAGTTTTTAATTTCAAAACCTTACTTTTAGAAATGCTTCTTAAACAACAGTCTCTGAACAGAAATAGATTCACATTGCTTTGCTAGGAGGAAGACAAATGTCGATACCTCTGCTTCATTGTAGACCCTAGAGCCACCTTTTGCTCTTAGAACTGGAAATGTAAATCTCTTTCAGCTACTAAGGATGCCTTTGTTTCATGGATCAAATATTATGGGGTCTGGGCCTGTGATTAGGGTGTCTAAATGCTGTGTTGTATAAACAAAAACGGTTATGAGTGGAAATTTCCAAATTGGCTGTAACTTAGCCTCATTCCTAGTGGCTCGGTGTATTGAAAGTGTTCATCTGTGATTCTGAAGTCTAGAAATGTGATTCATGTATTGCTTAGGTGATAACTGGGAATGACTGACTCAGTGCCAATCAGCAGAGCTAAAGCAAAGGAGGCCTTGTATGAGAGCAGACTTCCAGCTCCTTTAGACCAAACAGGCAGTCTAGGGCTTTTCTTAAACTAGCCACTGCCGGTTTCCTTCCACTGAGGGAATGAGAGGTCTCAGCCAAGTAACAATTTTTTAATTCATTTTTTTTTAATATGCAAGTTACATCCATTCTGCCACATCTTTGTTTTTTCAATGACCTGCTTGGGACATGAGGGAAAATGTTAAAATGTATGACATTTTTCCTAAAAGAAGACAAAAGGAGAAACAAGAAGATCCATTTCAATATTAGTAAAGATAGCAACTCTTACCAAGTATGTGGACAGGTTGCATTTGGAAATAAAGGGATGGGTATTTTTGGTTTCTGTTAGTTTTGTTTTTTTAAGAAGTGCTATATAGTATACTTCAGGGCCTCAATAAAGTGTTCACATTTCTATTTTTGTTCCAATTTTGAAGGACCGAGAAAACAATTGCAATCTTTTTCTCACTTCCCTTCTGGCATTATAATAATAAATTTCCTGGGCAACTTCTGAGATAAATGTAACAAGTGTTAACACATAGCTATTAAATCTTCTAAGACTGTGAAATAGCTGTTCCTGTCTGGCCATTTGTGGCCTTGTAATAAAGCATGTTTTAACTACAAAATCTATCAAAGGTATAGAAAAGTTCTCACATTCTCTTTCTCATAGTACTCCCTGTTAAGCCTCAATGTGTGAAATAACATCAATGTCAGCTGTAACACTAGATTCATATATGGACAACTAAGAGTGTAATAGATTTTTTTTCCTGGTTTCAGCATAGGACTTGATAAAATCTTTGCTGTTCCATACTAATTCTGATACTTGTCTAGGATGAGATCTAGAGCACAGGTGTTTTCAATCATGTTTTGTACCTGGTATTATAAATTATTATTTGCTTTGGTTTAAGCTTAGAATTTTTTCCACATTGTACTATGCTCTCTGTAAAGTCTGTTCTCTCTGTAAGATCTGTTCTGCACTTGCACACAGCACATCTTTACCACAGGCACGCAGTAACTTGTTATTTCTAGCCCATTACTCTGCATAATACAATGCATGTGATTATGACATTTTGGAGACAGGAAACGATCTAATGCTAGTTTGAACCTGTTCTATTGGTGAGATTTCTTTTTTCCCTTCCATTAATTCTACTACAAAGACCATGTGATTTTCAAAGCAGTAAGATGAGGATGTAGATGATGAACTTAGTCCTGCATTATTTTCAAACTGCATATCTGTTATTCACTTAACCATCTTCCTAAAAAACATGGTCCACCAAAAATATGTCTCTAGCAAATGTGAAAGTCTGCTAATTTTTTTGAAATCCTTAAGACTTTGGTTTTTTCATTCTGCATCTTCAGATCCACAGATGTTTTGTTACAATGCTTTAGTTCCTTAGGGCAAGAAGAACAGTTGTGTTCAATGTTATCACCTAGATTTTCTTGCTTTCCTCATCCCTTCTGCCTTTATAATTGAGATACAAGATACTTGCTGAATTTCTCCAAGGGGAACTTCTATTTTACTAATAATCCCCATTTCAGGAAGCTTTAAAGCTATGCTCCCTTACTGTTTTGTAAAGGAGTAATGCAAGTATTACTGAAACTAAATATTTTCCTGAATTGAATTTCTCAAGTCAGTGTTCCATTAGTAAATTGAATAATTCCACATTACCTTTTGCCTTTTCCTAATGCATTTTAGGCCAGATTTTGTGTGGAGTGGGATGGTGTTGTTCTCTAAGAAAGTAATTTTATTCTTGGTTTACTTTATTGGATGAGTTTATAGAGTCCTACCATTACACGCTCTTCCCTCTTTTCCCTGGCAGTAGCTGTGTCTGCTCTAGCCAGATGTGCAGCACTGCTGCCCCTGCAGAGATCTGAGCCATCTGCTCTGTGTCAGTTGGACATACCATCATTTCTTAAATAATTAGGTGGTCTTAACAATAATTTTAGGATACAGTGTTTAACATATGCTGCAGGGAAAATAGGTTTCAGACTGTGATTTTCGCACGGAGATTTGACTCCTTTATAACCATAGCAGTCAATTACTTCTCCAGTGAACTTGATATTTAACAGTCCAGTGAAAGAATAAGTGTGTGCTTCTCACACAAACACAAAAGTAAGAAAAAGTCTGGCTTTTACCCTCTCACTTTCCCTCCTCATTCTTCTTAAAGGGCTTAGGCCTAGAGTAACAGCCTGATATCTGCCTTCAGCTGTGAGCACAAGGCCTGGGTTGGGGTTCAGTGGGTTACAAATCACAGTACTGATTTATCTTGCTCTTCTTACCTGCCTTTTAGCTGGCACGTGGTGTCAGGTGTTTTACAGACCTACAACTACAGTCTCATTGATGAGCAGAGTATTTGTGTCCATCTCAAACAGGGGGGTAAAATATTGATTTCTTAGCACTGCGATGTTGCAATTTCCAGAAAAGTAATTTTGAGCAATTTCAGGGAGTATAACAATGTATTAGTACAAATTTCTTGACAAATTGTAGCTTGGGTGCTTTCAGAATAGAAGACAAAACAACACTAGATTATAAAGAACAAAATAGTGCTGATGCTGAAGTATTTTTCTGTTGTTAGAAATAAATTATTTGGAAACATTTCTGGAATAGAATATATCAATCTTGATTTTGTTCCTGTGGTGTTATGAGTCCATGGATTAAACATTGACTATTCCCTCTTGTTTATTCCTGAACTGAGCAATGAAAGAGCCTCAATGTGGTCTGAATTTGTCACTCATTCGAGTTAACCCCTATGACTTGCTTCTAACTTTGATACTTTTAATGTAGTTAATAAGGTGTTCTTAGTCGTCTTATTTGCCCAGTATGGCCCTAAGACCTGAATAAAACCCCTAGGTCTGATTCATGATATTGTTTCAAGTAATTCAGCAAACACACCAGTGCTAGTTAGATCTCTGCTCACATAGAGCCTCACAGAAGACTTGAGGCTGGAAGATACCTCTCAAGATCTTTTGCCCCAAACCCCCTGCTCAAGCAGAGTGTGTAAGAGCAGGCTGCCACACCTGCTCACACCTTGAAGCAGGACAGGATTCTGTTGGAGTTCCTTGCCATGAGGATACACTGCTGGTTTGTGGTTGGCTTGTGGTTCATCACTCCCCCAAGGTTGTCCTGTGCCAAGCTACTTTGCAGCTTTGTCTCCAGCATGCACTGGTGCTTGAGATTATTCCTCTGCAGATGCACGACTTTATACCCGGCCTTATTGGGGTTAATTAGATTCCTCTCTGTCCAGGCCCTGCTGAATAGCACAGACTAATACCATCTGGTGTATGAGACACTCCTCCCAGTTTTGTAGTGTGTGCAGACTTCCTGAGAGTACAGTGAGTTTTTTTTATCCAGGTTATTACTGAAGGTGTTGACTGTGTTGGCTCCAGGGTAAACCTGTGGGGTGCATTACTACTGACATTCCTCCTGCTGGACTATGCACCACTCATCATAACTCTCTGGGACTGGCAGCTCCACCACTACCCCACTGCCTCCTTACCTAACCCATGCCTTGTCCAAGGATGTTATAGGAGATGGTGTCAAAAGCTTTACTATGGTCAAGGTAAACTGCTCAAACAAAATCCACCGAACTGGTCACCTCACAGAAGGTGATGAGATGCTCAGCATGATTTCCTCTGCATAATTATAGGCTGACTATCTTCGTGCCCTTTGTCTGTTTGGAAATGGTTTCCAAGAGAAGTTGTTCTGTCCCCTTGCCAGGGACTAAGGTGAAGCTGATTAGCCTGAGCCCAAGTCCATTCCCAAGTGTGTTAAATATTTCCTCCTCTATGCAAAGTACAGATCACACCAAGTGTTTTGACATAAGAATAGTAATAACTATCAAGTGTTTAGGTGTAGTGACTCATGGTTTTTTTTCTAGCTAGATGCTTCTGCTTTGCATGGCTCTGTGGACCAATCTGGTTTGGCAGCAGGCAGGCACTCCACCAAAGGGAATAATGGTTATTCCTAGTGCTTGCCAGCATATGTGAGAAGCAGGCAGGTTTCATCAGTGATAAAAGGTGCCATTGCTGTCTTCATTATGACATGTTCATCTTCCGAGAAGAAAAACAGCCACAGGTTGTTCTGACACTCTGGCCCTATATGCTGTTACCTCTAAGAGTGCAGGCTATTCCTGCTGCAGATGGCAATGGGATAGTGAGGTTTCTTTGTTTCCTCTTTGCTCCTGGCTCTCACATCTGAGTCTTGAATGTTTTCTGCAACTGTAATTGGTAGTGGAGATTGTGCCTCATTATAATTCATTTCCAGCCCATTGCAGCTGTTCCTCTTCTTAAAAATATGGAATTTAATAGTCTTCTGGTGAATTGTTCTCCTTATACAATGAGGGGCAGGTGGGGGTGGGGAGAAGCTTTTAAAGGCAGCTATTTCATCTGTGCTCACAGTTTTACCACAGCAGCATGCTGTAACATAAAATTTAAGAGGTCAGTAAACAACTTGGCAGTAACTAAGCAATTTAAACAAAAGTTTCTCCTCAGTATTTGATGATTGGAGGGAGAGGAGGAGAATCAGGATTCTATTGTTTGTGTTACCACACTTGCTCCATTTCTAAAGAGTTGCGTTTAATAAGGATAGTAACTCTTGCATTAAAAGGGCAGTCTTTTTTTTCCAGATCGTTGTTGAATTTCTTTATGAAATTGATTGTTGATGAATTGCCACTAATGAGTTCCATATCCTCCAACAAATGTAAAAATTGTGTGTCTGCACAGGGGAATTTACAGCTGAATTGGTTATGCCTTACTTTTTAACAATTAGCAACAGAAAGATCTATGATCTGCATGCAACTAATGAAGGTACTGATTAACATTATTTTTCTCTTTAAGGACTTTGTGCTCTTTTCTTGACCTAAAGATATCTTACACATCCAGTCAATGATAAAACTTGCTTTCATTAGGGGAACACCAATAATAAAATTATGTGGCTTATTTTTTGCAAAAAACCCTCCTGCATGTTAATGATGAGAGAGTATTGTCTTGTTTGTTTGTACTACGTGGTCAAGACTTTATTGGATAATGCTATAATCATCTAACAGATGGATGGTAGATTAACAAAGTACATGGATCTGAATGCATCTATTTGCATCTCTTTCTGCAGTGGTGACTTTCTAGTTGCTCTTTAACCATATTTGAGTAAAATTTAAAGATCAGTTTCATATTCTGATTATAATCCAATCAGTTGGATAATTTTTCTATAATAAGTGAATTCATACCACTAATAGATTTTAATTTTGGCACAATAGACAATATTTGCTTTTGTAATTCGGATAGACTAGCAAACATCATGGACTAAAGCAAATATCACTGGTTTTGGAAACAACCATACAAACTGTTCCCGGTGAAACTGAAAATTTGGACATGTTTGACTCTGAGGATTCTGGTCTGACCCTTACCTGCTGTTTCACAGTCTTGCAAACACACATTGGTCTGCATGCGTAGGGATTTGGGGCAGCAACTGCTAGAGCAGAGCTGAACATGGAGACAGCAGCAGGACAGAAGTGATGAGGGGCTCAGTCAGCAGCACCACACCCAGTCAGTGGCTAGGCACAGCCCTCACAATATCCTACAAGCACACCAGGTCTTCATCTCCTCCACCCTGGGAGCACTGTGGGGCCCTGTGCAGAAGGACCAGTCTGTGATATGGGGCAGCTTCAGAGCCATTAATTTAAATTGGCTTTTTCAGCTCTAGATTTTGAGAGAGCAAGTTGCTCAGGAAAGTAGATAGTGCTTTTGCTTTATTTCATATATGTATGTCCATGCAAACACACATGTGAGTGTGTGTGTATATATATATCCCCTTTAAGTTTTATACCCACTCTTGTCTCTAATGAATTTTGTTATATAATTGAAAAAAAGCAAAATGATGGGTTTTTCTCAGGATGGGAGGGTTTTTTTTGTTTTTTTTTTCAAAATTACCTTTCCTGTTGGAACCTGTTGGCCCTTAACACGTACCACTCACAGTCTTTGTACTTCTAGTTTGCACGAAATGATGCAAGTGTCAAGGGTTGACATGGGTCAACAGCCACCCAGGCATTTGCTCATTCTCTACTCCTGCAGAATGGGGGCAAAATAGAAGGAAGGCAAGATGACTCCTGAATAAGGATAATGGCAGTTTAATAGGGAAAGTGAAAGCTGTGTGTACAACCATAACAAGAGGAGGAGTTAATCCACTACTTCCCATTGCTGGGTACATGTTCATCTACTTCATGATAAGCAGACCCTCAGTATGTATAATATCTGCTTGGGAGGAAAACTGCCACAACTATCAAAGTATGTGTGTCCCCTTCCTCCTCTGTTCTACGTGCTTCTGTTGCTGAGCTCTTTAACGTACACACTGAATTCCTTCAGTATATAAGTAAGTATATAAGTATATTCCTGCAGTATATAAGCACTTTGTTTGGAGATCTCCTCAAGTAGCCTGAAGTTTTGTACTTAAACAGCACTGAAACCTATGATTTTTGAGTTGAAGCTGAAGAGAGAAAGTATAATAATGTCTGTTTCAGACATATGTTTCAGAAAGAAACGTAGCAGTCGTCTAGGAAGGCAGCTGTCATTTGACAAGGCTTGGGGATTCCCAGCCCAGAGCAAAAGTTAGGGGGAATTGGAGTTTCATCAAAAGATGTTTCAATATCCCTGTCTTGTCTTCAGTTATAATTGGTTATAAAGCAATTTTCATGTATACAAGCAAGATTATTTGAAGGAAGGCTGTGCGAAAAACACTTCTTTCCAAGTGTGGTTCAGCCTCTAATGGGCATGGAAGACACTGGTGATCTCTTTCAGCAGCTTGGTACTGCTTCTGCATTGAGAACACCTCTCCAGGGAATCAGGCAAAATGCAGTTTCAAGTAAAATACACCAACTGCAGATAGCTGTTGTGTCTTTGATGACAATTGCTTCAATGTATTAATCTGTTTGTCTTGCACTAATTTTCTAGGTACTTTGAACAGACTTAGGGAGCACTACAGAGATTGCCAGGAGGTTTAGCTTTTGGCATGGTCTGCAAGCTGGGGCTTTTCTCTGAGGCCTGTGGAAGCAGCTTATTTCAAGTAGATGAGCCCGTGGAGCAGAATTCTTTTCCCTGTGAAGCACTCCAACCTGAGTCCTCAGAGGAGTGAAGGGTGCTGCACTGACAGTTTTTAATTTCTCTGTGATGATAATGCACTTGCTGCTGTGTGCCTTGGATGCAAATTGTATGGCTGTTGGACTCACTTGAACTAGCTAATCACACTAAATCCAGAACTAATGGTGATTATGCTTTGGATGGGTCTGATACCTATTTACATATTGTTTCTTCACTTAGGGAGGGTACATCATGTTAAAATAGACCTACAGAATTGCTCTAACAAAGTCCTGAAGGCAAGAGGCCTAGGAGAAGAGAGGATGTATAAGCATTGCAAGAAGGGTTTTTCCAGGCATGAGACTGAAGGGAAAAGTTACAGCTCTAAAGGCTGAAGTTAAATCCTTTGAAAGGCAGAAGTGTTTGTAGACTGAAAGGCTGGCTGAGCATTGCAGGAGTTGTGGATATGGCAGCTGTGACCTGCCAAGGCACACAGAGCTTCTTGCAGGGCAGGTGCTTGCTTACCTGGAGGAGTGTTCCTTTTTTAATTCAAATGCAAGGATGGAGGTATTTTTGGAAAATATTGTTTTGTAACCATTGGTGAACAAATCTGTACAATGCTTCGAAAGGCTTTTTTTGGCCTGAGTGTGGAGCACCATGCAGAGTGGCTGTAATGTGATCACTGCAGCTCTGTCCCCACAGCCAACACACTGGTGGCATGCCACACCTACTGTGTGTGGCAGGAAAACCCTGTAAGGAAACTCAATACAGACAGAATTACAATAGCTTGTCTTTGTGGTTGCAGGGGCATGTGTTGTGCTGTTGCGAGGCTGTACAGGGATAAATAAGGTGACAACCTGTTCAAACTATGCAGCTGCATGAACTCTTCATGCTGCATATGATGCCATGCCTTTTTGGTGGAATGGCCAAGGTCAGAAGCATTGTAAGGGTTCCTGAAGTGCCATGTGGTTTTCACATATCCCGAGTGGCAGGTACAGTGTTTCATGTCACATTTCGAGGTGCAGGGTGTCCCTCCATGGAGGAGAGCTTCCTCTTGTTATGCAGATGTCTTTTGGCCAAACAACTCACTGGAAGTGGATCCAAGTTAAGCAAGTAGTTCAGAAAAAGGAATATCTCATTTTTACACTGATTATACAGAAGATAATCTGAAAACGAGCTTATGTACAGGCTTTCCATGATTCTAAAAATGCTGGTTCTAATGGGAGGTGGATGTGTTTCTCTAGTGCCATAAGTTCTCATTTTGAGGAAGGATGTTTCACAGGCCACACAAAACAGTAATCTGGTGCTTCAAAATAAGATCCATAGTAACTGTGGTAGCGAGATTTATTTATTTTTAATCTAAAAGTCAGGAAAAAATAGATTTTCTGTGAAAAGAATAAGCTTTTAGCTTGAAATTTCTACTGAAATGGAAGAAACAGAGTTTCCATTGGGGTTCTCTTCTCTGTCCAGCTCTGATTTTTCTCTGCCCAAGTAGAGTGTACACAGTATATCATAAGCAGGTGATTAGTGCCAAGAGTTGCAGATTGTTCAGTTTAGCCCAAAGGAATGAATGTTGCTGTGGAATTGCTCTCTTTCACTGTAAAGCAGCATTAGCTTTGATTAACTTTGCTTTTTCTGTAAATATTCTGACAATTCTTTTACATTTGACTACTGTTGATAAGAGAGCTGAACATATTTTTCCTCATCACTGCCATGCTGAGTCTGACTACTGTCAGTATAAGGCCTTTTGCAGGTCCTTAAGGTCTTTCATTTCTTTCCCTGCCCTCAATTTTTCAAATTTCATAAGATATTTGTACATCTGTGTTGGTGCAGTGTTAGTATGATCTCTGTTCAGGGGTTTTTCATGTATGATAAGAAGGATAGGAGAAATTAAGCCAAGTCTAGAACAGTATAATGAGTGTTTTTCTTCATTTGTATCTTTTTTTTTTTTTTTTTTTAGTTTCATGGTATTCTGTGAGGGGCAGGAGGTCCTTAGGACCCTTAGAGCCTCACCTCAAACACATGTAAGCTTTTCACTATTAGAGAGTTTGCTATTCAAGTGTGTCCATTTCATTCCCACTGTGGGTGGGATTTGAAGAAAGAGGACTCAACCACCAGAGTGCTTCAGGGAACAGGCAGACTGAGGTTGAATATTGGTATCTGAAGAAGGGAGAAATCCTTGAATGCAGATACAATTTCCTATTTTTCTAAATGTACAACACAATGCATGCTCTAGCAGGGATAAATGGTACTAGCCTGTTAGTGTAGACTGATTTTTACAGTTATGTACCTTGTACTGTCATTGCTATTTGAAGCTTGTATGTGCCTGTGATGTACAGAAGAGTTCAAGCCTTTGTATGAAGATGAATTTTATAGCTTGCTTTCCTCTTGATATTGGTCATACTAATTATCCTTCAGTTCCCCAGGGCAGTTTGGAAGAACTAAAGGGCATAAGAGAGTTCAGTTTTAATTATGCAAAAACTGTTTCTCATTGAATGATGATCTGATGCTTGAATAATTGTAGATTAGGGATTGAATAGAAGAATATGCCTTACTTTGTTGTATTGCAACTGTAACTGGTGATCTGGGACTGAGGTTTTGTCCAAGTTAAGCAGGATGAGTAGATATGTGGAAGTTTCAGCACTCCAGCAGTCACTTGCCAAGGACAGAATAGGAAGTGAACATAGGAGAAGTACTGTATCTCTGGAAAGCCATAAACACTAACCTTTACTCTATTCTGAGCCTTAAAACTTGGTTTAGCCACCAACAGATGGGAATTGGTTTGTCCAGTTTTGCCTCTAATTTGCCTTGTGGTTTAGGAATGATACTGCCTGATACAGTTCTCCCGCTGACTCCAAACCACTCTCTCCCCTTCCCCTCCCCTGAGGCGGAACAGAGAGGATAATTGGAGGCACAAAAGGTTAAGACACCATGGTTGAGATAAGAACAATTTACTGGAAACAGAAATGAGAAGACAAACTGTAACAGCAGCAATACTAATGACAGAGGGTGCAACAAAGGGGTAAAGGATTCACACTCCTCCCAAACAACAGATATACCTAACCACTGACACCACCCAGAAGGAAACCTTCCCCTGGGAGAGATTCCCTTCCTACTACCCCAGACAATGGTGTGGGGTAACACAGAATAACCTCTATCCTAGCCATGCCACCTCCTGGCTGCTGTAAAAATTAACCCTGTCCTAGCTGGAACCAGGATAGTTGCTTCTTAAGTTCCTCTGCAGAAACTCCAATATCAAGCTTATTGTTCTCAGTATGAAAATCCATTTTCATGGCTGCTTGCCACGAAGAGCCTCTGCTCTTGCAGATCTTCGGGTTTCATTTGCTTCTATGAACAAACATTAAATATACAATTATGGCATTGTGGACTTTGTAGATCCATGATATCCATCTTTACCTCTGAACTTCAAGACTTTGACTTTCTGTGATGTATTCCATTTCTTTAAAATTATACTGCTGCCTGCTCTCTCAATGCTTGGAGGAAAGGGAAAGAGAAGATATATTGCTTATATTTCACTTGATAGATGCAAAGTCAGTTCAAGAGTCTGAATATTTGCTGAATGACATGTGTGTTACCTCTAAAGTCAGACTGAATGTATCTCAGTTTTGGCTCAGAAAGACTCTTCTATTTGTGGAAGTGTGTAGGGAGGATTCTTGCTTTTTGTTTGTTTTCACAAACAGTATCGGGATTATGAGAATGTTTCCTCCTTCTGAGCTGCATAAGATATTAGCTGAAATGATGTTTTTTTTCCCTAAAAATATTTGAATCCATGTCTGTCTTCAATTGACTGCAAGGATGAGATAGCTTTCCAGTTCTACAGCTCTGTCACGTAAAGCAGAGATATGTATCAAGCAAGTGTTTATATTGTCTGAAAGACTAAGGATTTTGATTCACATATCTGTTCCAGTGCATGTATAATAGCAAAATTAGCAACTGTCTTGAAAAACTGATGTGCTAGCAGTGAGATTTCTCCTCGTTGTAATGGTTTTAAATTCCCTATGACTAAGGAAATTCTGTATGCAGTAGGATATTGGTTAAAACAGAATATTTGATGCTTTCTATTTCTGTATTTATGTGGATCCTTTATATTTTTCTAGGTACCTGTATGTTTAATTTTGGATTTCTTAGAAACTTACATTTGAGACGAATGCAAACAAGAACGTTGTGGGATTTGTGCTTTCATGCTTGCTTTTGTTCAATGGTCAAGCCAAGAAATGTTATCTGTGCAGCCTTACATTTTACTTTCTTTGCAGGGGCAGTCATGAAATACAGGGGAAATGTGAGAGCTCTCACTGCAGTCTTTCACCACCAGCCAGGGTTACAGGGCATCTTAAGCTGCTGTAACACATCCCTTGTTTTTGTTTTAGTGTGGCTACATATAAGGGAAGGATAGCTTGTGGGACAAAAGATGGCTTAGATCCATGTTATATTAAGCACAAGGGCATGAACTTTATAGCAACAATAATTTAATTACATCTTAAAAAAGATTTTACTGGGCATCTTGTGTAAGGTATACTTTATCTACAAGGACGGGAAAAATGACTGCATGATAAAGCTTTAAACACTAGTCTTCCATTTACATTTTAGAATATACTGTTATAAGGAAAATGCTCAGAGTAACTCTTTGTGAATGAGAAGTTGCCTTAGTCCTCAATTCCAAAGTGGAACTGTCAAGTTGCTGGTGAAATTTTTTGCTGTCAAGGCTTGTTGTGTAGAATTTGTCATTTTGCCAGAGAGCTTTTAATAACTTGCCTGGTTTTAGAGTGTTCTGCTTCCAAATTGTGCATGCTCAGAGAGAATGAGAAATTGGGATGGGTAAATCCAAGCTATTTCTCAGTCAGAGTCATCCAGAACAAAAGGACCCTTTTTATTTTTTTGGGAAGATGTTGAATTGTAACTCTGAAGCAGTTTGAGCTACTCTTTGTAAGCCTGAAGTATCTTTGAACTGGCTGCCATGCATTTGGAGTATGAAAATAGACTTACAAAAGCAGATACAGCAAATGTGATGTGAGTATTGGAGCAAAAACTACTTAAAGTTCATATTTATGCTCACTGAATGATGGTCTCAATTTCAATTAAATATTTTTGTTTCATGGAAATGTTACAGAGCTTTCTTCAGCCACATCCTCACTGTTCTGCAATTTGTCATTCAATTGATGCAAGAGTCTCCCAATTATCTGTGGAGGAAGGAGAGCAAGGAAGGACAGTGACACTGGTGGCTGTGGAAAGCAAATATACATAATACATAACGCATGCAAATCAAGCTATAAAAATGCACAGTAAAAGTGTAGCTGAGATGAGATGTCAGAGAGGTAATGCTCACTTGAGCTAGTTGGACACTGGCCCTATGAGCCTGGTTCTGTGGGTTCTGAGTCCAAGCTGTCTATGCCTGGAGCTAGCATAGATGCCTCTGTATCTGCAGCCTATATAGTCTAGCATCTGAATACTCTGCCTGTGGCTCGTAGTAAATTCACCTTGGCTGAGTTTGATGTAAACTTTTATTTTCTCAAAATTTACCAGGTCCTTTTGTATTATATTTTTTCCTCCAGCTGAGTGTTTTTAACCCACTCTTAAGCCTATAAAACCCTTCCTCTTTGGTAGAAGATTTCCTGTCTTAGAATTGAAATCTGTGGCTTTTCTAAGAATGCCATGGCATTGCTTTCTGCAGGATGGGGATATCCTAAGATTTCAGTTTTGAATAGATATGACTGTATATAAGAACTGTTTGGAGGAAATGAACCCATGAACAATGTTTTCAGATTGTGTAGGAATGTTCTAAAATGAAATAAATTGAGAGATGCCAGGAGATTAAATGAGAGCAATGAGCTGATTGCTTTTTTAAAAATTTGAGTTCCCAATTTTAGTTGGATGTGAAAATACTTGTTCATCAAATTGTCATTAATAATATGTAGATCTGCATAGATGATTTTAGTAGAATAGGATAAGTCTTCTAAACTCAACAAAACAAAAGCAATATTTTAGTGATAAACTAGGGCCAAGCAAGAATTGACTGTGATCATGACTATGTGTCTTTCTGTAATGTTAAATATTCCATATAGATTCCTGACTGAAATGAACTGAAATGTGGGATGGAGGGGATACATCCCTGTCCCCCAGCATCTGCTGCCAACTGCTGGATTGCTGCCAAGCATAGGCATCTCTGAACACTACAGCCACTTTTTACTGTTTTATTTTTTTTTTCTGATTTTCACCGCTGTTTTGGAGCAGATTCATGGTAGCTTGCATGATGCTCTCAGTGGTCTCTCCCTCACTTGTAGAAGTAATGGTCTTTCCACAATTATTTAAGCTGGGGTAATATTTTAGCATAAGTAAGGCACAAGCTATGTCTCGTGCCTTTGAACTGCAGCAAACATCCATCTGTTGTTTGAATGCCATTTGGAATGCTTAACCTCTGCCAAATCCTGTTGTCTTTGAAGTTCATGGGAGTCTTGCCACTGAGTCCAGTTGGGATAGAATTTAGATGACAAAAATTCTGTTTGCCTTTGTTTCACATAATTTTTTGTGGACTCTAACAGTCTTATCTATTTGTGATCAGGGCTGGATGAGGGAAGAGGGAATTTGCAAGCAATATGTCTCTCTGGCCTAGTGGTGTAGAATATTCTAGTTCACTGATTTAAAGAGGTTAAGTTTTTATGTTGTTGTCTTTTCTAATTCCCTTTTAGGAATCATTTACTGGTGGTATGTCTTGACAAAGGGAGATTTAATTACACGAACTTGGACATCATACCAATTATTTAAAAATCAATTATTCATAGAGTGCTGCTTTCCTGAGCAGTGAAGAAATATTTACCCTTGTTAGGAAAGACAGATGAATGACTCCAGACATTCGTTGTAGTGAGTGGTTGTATGAAATATTTAATCTTTTGGTAATATGCAGTCCCACACTTGTGGAATTTGTTTTATTTCTGGATTGCTTGCATACTTGAGATGTGTAGTATGCTTTTAAGCATCTGCTTAAGTATTGCCTGCTCTTAATATTTTCAGGATCTGTGATTATACCATATGCTGCTATGGAGAGGATTATACTGTCAGTGTTGTGTCAGAGTAGCATGGAATTGCAGTCTGATGTATAATTAGAGGGATATATTCAGGAATGTTTCTTAGGTGACTGAATTTATATTGATTATTCAGAAGAAGTGCACATCAAATTACAGACTTTGCATCTATGTAAGAAGCATACATACACTTCAAATGCCACAGGCTGGTAGGGCACTGAAAAAAATATGACAGGATGAGCAGAAATGGATGCAGACCAGATCAAGTGCTCAGAACAGATTAGGGAGAGATGTTTTGTGCAAAGTGATTTTGTGCTTAGTGGCTCCTCATCTTTCTTAGTGCCAGACTGGTTTTGTCACACAGATTAGAGATGGCTGGAGGGAGGATTCAGAGAGCTCTGAGAGGTCTTTGCAGCAGCAAGCACCTATGAGACACAGCAGCCTGTCTCTTTGGTGCTGGGATAAGCAAGGAGAGGCAGGTTTCATGGAGAATGTTTTACAGATGTGAAGAAACTACACTGTGCTGGTACATGCCAGATTTATCCATGGTGGGATACATCAAAGCAGCCCCAGAGCTCAGGAAAACTGGCCCTATTAGCTGCTGCAGCTCTGGTGCCAGACAAAGAGGATGAAGGGTTCTAAATTGCCTAAAATAAAGGCTGCTTCTCTTTCTGCTGAGAGAAGAAAAAAACACGGCTGAAGAAAGCCTCCCTTTTTGCCTTTGCTTTTTCTCAGCCCATAAATGCAAATGATAATCAATAATGTGGATTTGCTCCAGAATCTTCAGCTGTTGTTATAAGGATATTTTGTGTTTATAGGCTTCTATTGGAAACGTAATAGATAATGTAAAATAGATGGTTCCATATTGTGTGAAACTCTAGCTTGTTGTTTAGGGTCCTGCAGACTTTAACATGAGATCTAAATGTAATTCCAAGTGCTGTTCTTATATTTCTTCTACCAGATGCAAGATGGGAGTTTCAGGTGTTTATCAATGTACAATTTAACCAAGAAGGAAACATATGTCTTGAGGAGAAATTGTAAATGTAGAAACAATAACTATTACTAATTTACACCAGATTGTTTATACCAGATGTGTTGTCAGAATCTTGCTTGACTTCGGTATCACTGTGAAGCTGTAGAACTCGCTGGAGTTTGATTTGCAAACCTGAAAAGAGGACAATAATCACAGCTTCTGTCTGTAAAGCTGCGTGCAAGAATGAGCACAGGACTTGTTATGGTTGCCCTGTGTAGCTACTAAATATTGTATATGAAGTGCTATTTTGAGTATTCTATTAATTATTTAAAGATAAACCCGGTTTCTCTTTATGACATGTGAGATTTGTGAGTAGCAGAGGCTAAAGTTGTAGAGAATATTTGTGCCAAAACTATTTTTTTTACAGTAATCTGCTAAAGTCAGATTTTTGACCAGTGATTTATCTTAGATAAAAACTAGTAATTTTAACAGGGATTTATGATGAATGACCATTTAGACTGGCTTTGTGGCCTGTAATGTTCAGTGTCCTATCACTGCTCCTGGCTGCTCATGGATTTTTTCCCCAAGAAAAGTTTAATAAATCCATATATAGAATTGAGAGTTTTTTTAATATTGTAGTTAAAATTAATTCATCTGAGTAATCTCATTGTTCTTCCTTTATCTCCATATATTGCTGACGAATTTCGGCTGTATTTTATGCTGCTGGAGGTAAGTAAATAACACCCTTTTCTGTTTCTTGGAAACATACCCTTGAAAAAAAATAGAAAAAAACCAATTACAAATGTATAAACTGTTGAAGCATCAACTATGAGACACCTACCTGGAAAAAAACCTGACATTTTAAGGCTGAGAAATCTGGGTTTGTTCAGCCTGGACAGGAGAAGGCTTCAGGGAGACCTTCCAGTACCTAAAGAGGGCTACAGAATAGTTGGAGGGGGATTTTTGCAAGGTTGTGTAGTGCAAGGATGAGGAGGAATGGCTTCATACTGAAAGGTAGTTGGTCTAGATTAAATATACCACAGAAATTTTTTTGCAATGAGGGTAGTGAGACACTGGGACAGGTGACCCAGAAAAGTGGTAGATGCCACCAACCAGAAAACATTCAAGGTCAGGTTGGCTGAAGCTCTGAGAAACCTGATCAACTTAAAGATGTCCCTACCCTTTGCAGAAGGGCTGGACTGCATCACCTTCAAAGGCTCACTCCAGCCCGAACTATTCTATTCAGTCCTAGAAGTCCAGCCTTAGTCTTTTTTTAGCTGTCTTTTACTGGCAACCCCATCTCTTAACCACATCACATCACAAGTTGCATTATGTTGTTACTTTTTAATTCTAGTAACAATATTTTCAGATGGGTACCCCTGTTAATTTAAAATTGGGGTACTTGCAACACTTGCTTTTTATACCTTTTACATCGTACAAGAAAATAATATTTTCATTCACTTGAACACTTTTACTACATACTTTATCTGGCTTAAGAAATGGGGGGGATGATTCCTTAACAAATTTAAAAAAGCAAGACACTAGTAGTATATGTAATGATGTTTACAATTCTGTTCAAGGTTATTTTCAATCTGATCTAGAGTTCATGTGAATAATTCAGGCTTGGGATGCTTGCAGTTAAATTCATGCTTGAGACTTATGAGAGAGTGTGGCTCTGGTTTTAATACGTTATACTAAAGCTTGTAAAACACATTCTTTACTGTCACAGTCAGTGATCCTTGGACGTAAAATTAAACTGAGAAGCATTATTGCATCCACACATTTCTATTTCTTTAGCAGGGCTTACATTTATGTCCCTATTGCATCATAGATAATGATTATGGGTAGGTCTGGTCCCACAGTGCTATGTATAGGATCTGTAACCTTGCTGCAATAGAGCAAGAAGAAACAAGGATGCTGCACCAAACAGAAGAAATTCTGTGGGTCTGTCACTCTGCTTCTGAGTGGCACTTAACAGCCTGTGAAAGTGGGTAACCAGACTCCTGGGATCTTGCCCTTCCCTGCCTGCCTTGGTGGCAGGCTCTCTCTTGCATTGGTCCTTTTGTTATTCCATAAAAACAGTACCCTATGTTTCTTTTGGATTGGCCTACGTCTACTTTGATTAATTTTGAAAGTAATTGTATCTATGTGTTAGAATCCTTAAATTTGGTATCACAATCTCTCAACTTTTGTGGTTGTAACATTGCTTTTGTAGGTTAGGAACAGTAGCTGAAAGACTGCAAAGTTTAAATAAAGCATGAGATGCTTTTGACCTTTTCTTTATGAATGTTTCCGAAGCTTGAAAGAGCATGTGTGGACTCCACAAGACTCCTGTATACATTATTTGTACTGTTACAGAAAAATAACTAGTCATGTGCATTTATTTGTCAGTGTAAAAATATACAGTGGTTGTCTGTTGATAATTTTTTTTCTCTGAAAATATTTGGGAACAAATGTGATTTAAAGGTTACATTTGTTATAATATTTTTAAGAGAAGCTTAGAAGAAAAGAGATTACTTGGATTTTAATTTTTTTTCTTGTAGCTAAAGGAGCCATGTGCCTTTTGTTTCCCTAGGCACTGGTGAGTGCTCAGGCTGCTGAGTGATGGGGTGTTTCCTCTCTAATAGTTTGAGTTTGAGGTTTTTAATAACTTTTTTTAGAGAAGCTGTTGAAATATGGGAATATGCACTCTTTAAAAGTCTCAACATCTTTCCTGTCCCACTTTTGAAGACTTTGGCAAAGACTTATGCTTGCATACTGTTCTTGGGATTCAGTGGTACTGTCTTGCACTTGGCTTGTTTCATTTGAAGTGTGGAAGTCCTTTTATGAGCAAGGAATTCTTCATTTTACTGTGATTCCTCCAAACACGCTCAGTGATAGTGATTTTGATGGTAAGATGTGGTGGCTGGGGGCGTTGTTTGAGAACACAGGGTTGCTGCCAGTTCTGTCAGTGCTTTATTGGAAGATTCTCTGTGCAGGGAGCAAGGCATCTAAAGCTTTCATACACTGTAGTAACAGCAGTTAGTTTTCAATATCAAAGTGAGTTTTTTTGCAAAAAATTTGGGTTTATGTGTCAATGTGCGTATATATCTGATGGCCTATAAGATTTAATCCTTACTTCATGTAGAAACTGTCCCCATGGTGCTTACAGCACCTGCATAGTCCTGAGGGGGAGGGAGTTTTCCGTATCTTTGTCCTCTGCCTTTTCTACTCTTTTTTTTTTTCTTTTTTTATTTCCAAGGCTAGCCTTTTTCTGCCTTTTTGCCTTTGTTATTTCTTTCCCTTCCTTTAATGTGTATCTGCTGGTTGCTTGCCTGCTGCTGTTTGCTTTTAAGGAAGGGGCATCTGTATGTGAGACAGGTGAATCTGGTATGTGTTCCCATTCTAATATGAATGTCATAGGAGTAAAAAGCAAAACAGTTCTTGTTTGTATTGGCCTTGTAAGTGGTCCCTTCAGGGTCAGGAACATAAAAATATTTTGACTCCTTTTGTTTTAGGCTGCAGAATAGGGTACATTGTAAAAACTGGTTCAGATTTGGGTTGGGTAGGATTTCTTTCTACAAAGGACTTTCTACAAAAATCCTTGCAGCAATCCCTTTGCTGAGGACTTACAAATCTTCTTCTCACCTTGCCTTCTTCTCTTCCCTTCTCCTTTCCTGTGAGGACTTGGATGCAGCGAAGGTACCCACATGGGAAGTGATGTTGGCAGAAACCCAGGAGGGGCTTCCTTCCTAAAAAGCAGGCAAGCTGTGGATTAAGAGAGTTGTAAAGTGGGGATAAAGTCTAAAACAACTAGCTAGCTTTCTATTACTTCTTATGTTAGGAATTCATTAAGCTTTTTCCCAGAAGCACCAGCTGCAGGGCTGTGTTGCTCACTTTTTGGAACACAGCGTGCATCAAGTCTTCCTTTGCCTGGTTGCACTTGATGTTTCCTTTGTTCTTTGCAGATGGCTGGAAATGGATAATTCCAAATGTGAATGTATTAAGCATATCTTGCACCTAACACTAGCTGTGTTTTGTGCTGTCAGTGTGGGTGGTGGGCTGCTTTTTGGGACTTGGAGGCATCCTATTCTGTTACCCCAGATAATTGTGTTGGCTAAGTGCCGTCTTTTGTGAAGAATTGTGCCAGGATTTACTAATAGCAGTAGGGTATTCCCTGTTGGGTGCTGGGGATACATCAGCTTAGGCCTTGCACAAACACATCTAAAGCATCAGTGATGCTAACAGGAGGTTCGTCACTGACTTGCTCAGTCCAGGATTTTCTATGTGGCTCTAAAGAGAGATCTGACTTCGCTGCTGTTCTCTGTCTTTGTACTTGTGCACGACACCTGAGTACTCTTGATATCAAAATTTCTATAAAAACTCTCTGGTTTGCTATGTCTCTGTTTCTCTGCCTAATCAGGAGGAGGATTTTTAAACAATTCTTCAGTAGGCATAAGAAAAAAGTGTGCTTAACATAACAGCAAGTGTGAAATAAGCAACCTTCTGCTGAAAGTTCACATGCCAAACAGAGCTAATCCACCATATGCGTGACCTAAAAAGTACAGACATATGGATATTCTTACCTCCCCCAGTTTCTCAGCCTTTTCATGGCTGCTGCAATTGTAAGTAGCCCAGTAATGCTATATGCTTGATCAACGTATGGGATCTGTGATGGTATTTTGCAGTTGGGATTACTGCACTGCATTGCATGCCTCAAAGTGAAATGAAAGGAATACCATAAGCTTTTCAGCTGTGACATGTCACCTCGGCAGTCGTGTGCCTTTTGAAAATACATAGGAGTGACAGTTTTTCAGTAGCCTGGGGAGGATGATGTGAAACAGTAAATGTTACAATCAATGTTTTGATTCTTCTTTAAGCAGTTTGAATGTTCTTGATGAGTTTCCCAAATAAGGAACATGTATCTTTCTTTGCCCTCTGATAGCATCTGCTGCAGCCTCTGGAGTTACCTGGCATGGAGAGAATAAGACTCATGGTAGAGAGAAAATAATAAGATTACTTACTTTTAGAAAAGGATCTATTTCTTGGCCATAGCATAGGGAATATGTAGCTGTCATACCCTTGGGATTTGTTTCCTTGCCTTCCAAGACCACTTACAAAAGACTAAGCAGAGGCCGGGGCTGCAACCCCCAAAGTCATTTGTGGCTTGATTCTGAACAGACATCGCATAAGTGGCAGAGTTTTTACTCCTTTTCAGGTAGGCTGGTACTCATCATGAGTCCAGTTGTGTGGCACATAACTCATATCAGTTATTGTCTTTCTGTATGCTGTGGTATGTCACCCATTGAGGTCAAGATTAGAAAAACAAGCACAGTACATCCCACTTCGTAGCCCAAGTGTAAGCACGTGCTTCACAGCTCTGTTGTAGACAGAACACAGTTTGGCCAAATTGAATATAATCAGTTCATTTGTATGCAGAGCTAAAATTACTGAAGAGTAGCTTCCAGATAAGGATTCATTTAGGGAATGGTGGCAACTGCATAATTAGCTATAGGTATGGCTTTCATTCCAGTCTGTAGCCAATAAAGAATATATTTGGTCTATAGAAAGAAGCAAAGGAATAGAATATGTGAACGAGGCAGTTTAATGTTTAAAGTACTGTTTGCAAATACAAGCTACTAAAAAAGTGAATCATGCTGGAAAATGGTCCCAAGCCATAAAATATTAATTGATCATTAAGTCCTTGTAAGAGGCACTGATATATACTTTGTATCTAAATGTGTCCCCTTTTAACTTCCATCTGCTTTGTGTACACCAGTGAGGGGGGAAAAAGCCATGTTTCTTTGGGATCAGAATGTAACAATGTTTGCATTTTAGAGAAGAGAGGGTATCTATAGACTGACCAGTATTTCACCAATAAGAGATTTTGTTCTAATTGAATGATTATGTTAATATTATTGTTTTTCAAATCAAGAGAAGAGAGAGAACCATGTCTCTTGTGGGGAAGTGTCACGTATTGAAAATGGTATTACTAATTTTATATCAAAGGTCTAGCTATTCTTCTAGTATAAGACACTATACATGCAATACAGATACATAATTTAGGACAGGACTTTAATCTTTGTCCAGCTTGGAGTTGAATCTGAAGAAATTTTTATTTTGCGGGCAGAGAGCTGGAGTGATAATGATTGCAAGGTCTGGGTTGGGGACAGTTCTTCAAGAGACAGCAGAATACGGAATAGCACGTGTGCCTGTATAGGGCAAGAGTGTCAATTGATGGAGAGTATCTGAAGGATATAGCAGATAGAGGACTTAATAATTATTTGGCAATGTAATGATGATTCTTCATGGAATCTTGGAGCTAGGTGATCTTTAAGGTCTTTTTAACCTGAACCATTCTAACTTCCTGATATGGACAGGGACATTTTTCACTCAACCAGGTTGCTCAGAACTCCATTCATCCTGGCCTCAAACACTTCCAGAGATGGGGCATCCACAGCTTCTCTGAGCAACCTGTTCCTGTGCTTTACCACCCTCACAGTGCAGGACTTCATCCTAATATCTAAAGTAAAGCTGCACTGTCAGGTGGAAGCCATTGCCCTTATCCTATCACTATATGCCCTTGTCAAAGCTTGCTCCTCAGCTTTGCTTCACTTTAGGTGCTGGAAGGCTGCTATAAGGTCTTTCTGCAGCCTTTTCAGGCTGAATAGTCCCAGTTCTCTCAGCACAGCTTCAGAGAAAGGGTGCTCCAGCCCTCTGATAGTCTTCTTGGCCCTCTGGATTTGCTCCAACAGGGACAAGTCCTTATGTTGTGAGCCTCAGAGCTGGATGCAGTCTTCCAGGTAGGTCTCACTGGAGCAGAGCAGAGAGGCAGAACCACCTCCCTTTACTTGCTGGCTATGCTGCTTTTGCTGCAGCCCAGGATACACTTGGCTTTTTGGACTGTGAGAACGCATCATCAGGTCACACTGACCTTCTCATCAATACCCAAGTCCTTCTCCCCAAGGCTGCTCTTAGTCCATTCTTTAGGCTGTATTTGGGATTGCCCAAACCCATGTGTGGGACCTTACCCTTGGCCTTGCTTAACTTCATGATGTTCACAGAGGTCCACCTCCCAAAGTCTCCCTGGATGGCATTCTTTACCTCCAGTGTGTCAACTGCACCACACAGATTGGTGCATAAGCAAACTTGCTGAGGGAGCACTCAGTCCCACTGTCCCTATTGCCAACAGAGAGATTGAACAGTGATGGTCCCAGTATCAACCCCTGAGAAACACTTCCTCTTGCTGGTCTCCACTTGGATGACTTCACGTGAAAAAAACATCTTCCAACTGAAAATGCCACTATATCCTGTTTTTCAAGCATCCAGGGAGGACAAGCTAAGTAGATGCAAAAGGAAGGAGACAATGCACATGGCTGTGGGTCCGAAATATGTAATGCATATGTGAGGAGAAACAGCAGAATACGCACTGAAGTCTGCTAGATTTTCCTTTTGGTTATTGTTTTGTATAGACATATTTGACAACTGTCTTCTGGGAAAATTTGAGCTTGATAACAAACAGTCTGCTGTGAAAAAGAGGATGATATCTGTATTACTTAAATATTTAACATGCTAAAGCAGCACTAAAATACTACCTGACAATACGATATATACTGTATTCCTGTACATTTTTCAAAACTGAAGTCTGATGGCCATATGTTAAAATAAAGGAGCATGGCTGGATATTACCCTGGAAGGTAATATCTTTTTACTTCTAACAACAGATGCATATGGTGCTCTCTGCCAGAGAGAGGAAAACGTCACAATTAGGAAAGGGGTTGGAACTGAGGCTTATTTGACTGCTCAATGAACTATATTTCTCTCTAAATTTTTAAATTGTGATTTCAAGCATTTCTGAATACAGACTAATATTTTCTGATGCATTTTACTTCTAGTGGAGCTTTTTGGTGATGTTGATCCTTCCATTGAAGATAGAACCTTGACAAACTGTTCTAATGTAAATAATTGACCCAGAGAATTTGCAAATCCGTAATCCAAAACTAATACCTTAATTTTCTGAAACAGTGTACCCACTATTTCAAAATAGTCTCTTGGGCTTGGGAGAGGGATTGGAGGGATATATACCTTTATCTTCTAAATTTAAAGAGTTTTAAATATTTAATTTTGCCAATTTCAGGTGCGTTCAGTTTCTCTCTCCCAGAATGTCTTGGTCACTGCTTGTACCGTAGTAGAAAAGTGGATATCTGTAAAGATGTTTTCTCTTTCTTTTAGCAGGGCATGCCTATGCATTATATTTAACATACTGCATGGTATGCACCTGCCAGTGTTGAAAATGGTGCAGGGAATGGCACTTTTCCTCTTTTTTTCCCTTTGAACCAAGTTTTCCCATGGGACTCCTCTGTAGATCTCACTAGTCTTCCATGGATAAATCAGCTACTGTCTGTGTTCTCAACTACACTCTTTCCACCCATGCACTACAACTTAAAACTTGCAAAACACATGGATTCCTTTTATTTATTTGGCTTGTTTATACTGATAGTCGTAGACAGTCCCTTTCATCCCTGCCTTCATAACAATCCCCATCCAGTCCTCTGCAATCATAGGGAATTCTTCACTGCTGTGAAGCCCACATTATCTATTCCTTGTGGGCAATACAAAGCAGCCATAAAGCATCCATTTTGTCACAAATTTAATCTACAGCAAAGGTGAAACCCAACAGTTTCTGCTCTTCCTCTCCCCACAACAGTCGTTGCCCAGAGATGCTGTGAGGAATTGAGTGCATTATTCACACTCAGTCTTTGTGCTATAGCACAAGATTTGGTTATAGTAAAACTGCTTGCTTTGGACCCCATACACATTTTGTGTTCATACGCTGTGTTATGTGGAGCCTGTTTAGAGCTCCTGTCAAGTCCTGAAAGAAGCAGGGAAGGGTCCTGAAGAAATTTGCTGCACACAAAAATTGAAGGTAAGATGTTTGAGGACTTTGTTATTGTCTAGTGCTCTGTGTTGGAAGGACTGGTAGGACTTTCTTCCTCTGGAATTTGAAAACAGCCTGTAACTTCCTTCCATGGTCAGTTAGGGATGGTTATTAAATGTTTCTAATTGGTCCAGTAGCTGAAGGACTGATGTCATGGGGTCAGAAATCTGGTGGAAGGCAGTGGGGAAACTGGAAGGCTGGACACAGAGAATTGGATCCTTTCTCCACGGACTTTTGGCTGTGTGAGAATTACTGGTGTTCTGGAATTCTTACTGAGAGCAGATTTTAGAACACAATGACTGAAACTGTCATCTCTTTAGTGGCACACAGAAAAGGAAGGATGATTTCTGCCATGAAATGCTGACAATTACAGGCAGATAAATTCAAAACAGATCAGCTTCACAAATTTTAATCTGTCTCCCCATAATTTAACTATTACTTTTTTTTAACTAAATTCTTCACCTGGTAAAAGTGATATATCTTCAGGGATAAAAAGTTGAAATAACATTTTGAAATTTCCTCCTAGTTTGGACCTTGTTAAATAAAACATCATGGCTTGATTTTTACCCTTTGTCTTTTTTGAGCTGAATGCTTACTTGTTTGTCAAAAGTTTGGGGTTTAGGAGTATTTTTTTTGGGTTTTGCTTGGGGACAGGTACCCTAAACTTGTAAAAATTTTCATACTTTTTTTTTTACTTAAAAACAAGCACAAAAACAACCAAAAAAAAAAAAAATCCCTTACGTGAAGGAATTAACTATAAGGAAGTAGTTTCCAAGCTAGCTAATTACATTCTAGCTCTGTAACTTTGCTTCTGAGACCCCAGCTAGATACAAAGCACACTTTTTGCTAATCAGAGAGAGATCCTAATGAAGAACTAAGGAAATTACCCAGGTAGTTTGTGTACTGGCATCACAGCTACCATCTAAAATAGTGCCTCAACATGTTTAATTGATGCATCTGTTACCTCTCAGACAAGTAACATTAGCTGTAGGTCAAGTAAGTTTATCTACCTTGATGAAATTCTTATTCTCTGTTGAAGGGGAATACTTTTCTGCTCTCTCCTCTATGTTTATGCTCTTGTTCTGAAACGTGAAGGTGCACAGGAGTCCCTGGTGCAAATTAATCTTCTGTGGTCTTCTTTCAAGTGAAACTAACTCCCATGCTTGTCTCTTCTATGCAGCTGTCAAGCCATTTGGAAACTTATTGATCCTTGCCACAATAGAACACTGACACTTGAGCAACAACAAACTGCTTTTGAATGTTTTCTGATGTATTGCTGGCATTAATACTATTCAGGTTAGCACTTGGGCCAGATATGTTGTTTTGTTTCACTTGCTGTTGCTCTGTTCTTTGTTTATTGTGTTCAAATATGGATATGCTTACAGTCTAATTTACACAGTGACCTAGAAACAGAGATCCATTTTTTAAAGTAGGCTGTTGTTTACTGCCATTGTTTTACGAACTGAGAAGCAAATAAGCTCTAGCATTGCAGCTTGTTCCAGTGTTGAAAAAGAAGAGGAGGAATCACTGGAATCTGTGTTATACATGAAGCCAAGACTGCTAAAGTGTATGGGTTTCTGAAATCCTCTAACATGCTTGGGCATGTGGAGGCAGGGCAAGTATGGGTGTATATGCTTTGTTTTTTGGAAGATATAGGTAATGGAAGCCATATGGCTGCACTGATCTTCAGACAGAAATAAATTGAAAGATTTGTAACAACTGAGACCTATGAGCAACTTGTGGCAATGTAGAGAAGCAGAACATTGCAGACCTTGTTTCACACTCCCTGTTCAGAGATGATTTTATTGAATTGCACTGAAAGATGCATGAAAGATTCAGGAAGGTTTTGTGGTAAAGGGTAGGGCATGTACAGTAATAGCAGAATGCATATGACAGCAGGAACAGTGGGACAGTTGTCATACTTCATCGCTGGTGTCAATCTTTTCCAGAAAAAGAAGCTGCATAATATGTCAAACTACAGGGGGTAAAAAAGATAATAAAAATGCAATGCGTAGAAATAGGACACAACTTGAAAACACTCCCATTGGAGACAGATGAACTTTATTCTGACGTGTCCAATATACTGAAGCTTTTATGGAGAGCCTTGTAGGTTCTCTGGAATTTCAATCCCAAATTTCAGGGGGTTTAGGTGTGATTGTTTGCTCAAGAGCATTTGGGGGGATCTTGACATCACAGACAAGTAGCTAGGTATAGATAGTGCCTACTCTCAGAAACTTATGGGAAAGACTTGAAACTTTTTTTAGAAAAGAACGCATTGAAAAAATTCTATTTGAAAAGCCATTTGCAAGAAGTGTATCTCAGGGTAGCAGTCACGTCAGGTGTTTGATGCAGCTATTTTTGCATGGCATGTGGTAAATGTACTGAGTAATACTTCTAATAACTAATCTACTGTCCCTCCAGATGTACAAGAAATGTGTCTTTTGTTTTATGTCCAGGGCTGGGAACAGTCTCAGAAATGCCATTTGGCAAAGAGAAGATAGGTGAGAGTCTCAGCACCTTCTCCAAAGACTACTCAGAAATGCTGTCTGCTGTCTCCCTCTCCACTGCTGGTAGCCCCTATAAATAGCATCAGTTTGACAACAGCTTTTATCATGGGAAATGGTTATAGAGGGAGGAGGTAAGGAAGGAAAAGAGGGTGCAAGCTCTGCTGTGTGACAGCTGAGCACAGGTTAAAGGGTTTATTGAAAACTTTTCCTCAGGCTAAGGTGAGGCATATGTAACAGGAGGCAAGAGGACCAGACATTTTAAAAGGTGATAGAGACAAAGAGTCTTTGAAGGGTTCTGAAAATGGGTGTTCTGAAAAAATGAAAGTATGTTCTATCCCTCCTTTTTTTTTTTTTTTTTTTGTTTTACATTTGCTTGTCTTTATCAACATATGACAAAAAGTAGAACAGCATAGATATATTCTTCCTGGGTTGTGACAAAGCAAATTGCTTAATCTTCTAATGAAGTGTAATGTACATTTGTTATTTCCCTTTCCATTATGCTGAGAAACTTGGAAAAGTGAAAAATCTAGGGAATTTCTTGTGTCAAAGGATAATTTCAGGTATGTATTTTTCGGTCTATGGCAGTCGAGTGTGTATCCTGTACTGGTGTGTGACAGACTGTCAGAGAATGAGTACTTTGTTAAGTACTAGTTAATTTATTGTGACATTCATCTCTTTGAATTGATTAGGTTTTGACAGATGTTTTTCCCCCTTTCAATTAACACCTGTGCAAGGAAAACTTCATCTAGGCAAGTTATTTATTTGAGCCATCTTAGACCCAGTTTTCACCCATGGATGGAAGAATACTACAGTACACTGAAACTCAGTTCTGCCTCTGAAATAAGGAGGAAAATATCCTTCTTTCTAAAGCTAAGGCAACCCTCCTCTGCTGCCTGAATCTTTTCTGCTGTTTCCTTTACCAAAGACTCTGACACTGACACCACTTTCCTGAGCAGCATTGCCCACAAAATGGTGCAGTGTTCCTACAATGTTGTCTGATGGAGTATTATATTCCTGCTTCTAAACTAAAGCTTCTTTGATATTGCCTTAATCAACTTTAAACATAAAGCGTTGTTCAAGTGTGTTTTCTGCAAATATATTTCCATATAATTCCATTATATAAAGATAGAAATTAAAAATTTTGGAATAGTCAAATCTAAAATTTCTATCAATGTCTGATAATTTGATTATTCATTTGAGCAAATTAAGTAATCTATTTCAGTCTTGGACAAAGATCCAGGAGCATTGGGGTTTATGGAAGCCCATAAACCTTTCTTGTCTTGGAAAATGAAGTTGTTCAAGCTAACAAACTTCTGGGTTGAAATATATATGTCTAGAAAAAATGGCTGATAGATCAGAAACATTTGAATGTGCTGAAAGACAGTTTGGTAGAGAAGAAGACCTGGCTGAACAGGGAGCTTTTGCAGGAATTAAGGGAAAATAAGCAGGGTGTATTGTCTTTGGAAAAAGGGGCAGGCAATTCAGGAGGTGTACCAAGATGTCATCATGTCATGTAGAAAGAAAAGTAGAAAGATGAATGCTCAGTTAGAACTTCATCTGGCCATAACTATAAAAGGTACTACAACACTACAGGCTGGGAACAGAGCATGGAAAGTTGCTCAGCAGGGAAGGACCTGGGGATGCTGATTAAACAGAGGCTGAACGTGAGTCAGCACGTGCCCAGGTGGCCAAGAGGCCAACAGCATCCTGGCCTGTATTAGCCATACATGCTATTAGCACTGTGGCCAGCAGGACCAGGGAAGTGATTGTCCCACTTACTTGGCACAGGTGAGGCCACACCTCAAGTCCTGGGCATAGTTTTGGACCCTTCAGTTCAGGAATGACATTGAGGGTGCTGGAGTGACTACAGAGAAGGGCAACAAAGCTGGTGAAACATCCAGATGGTAAATCCTATGGGGAGCAGCTTCCAGAACTGGGATTGTATAGTCTGGAGAAAAGAAGACTTAGGTGGAAACGTATCACTCTGTACAACCACCTGAAAGGAGGTTGTAGGGAGGTGAGGGTCAGGGTCAGCCTCTTCTCCTACATAACAAGAAGAGAGGAAATGGTCCCTGAACCAGGGAAGGTTCAGGATGGATGTTAGGAGGAATTTCTTCATAGAAAGAGTGATTGAACTCTGGGATGGGCTGCCCAGGGAGGTGGTGGAGTCAGCATCCCTGGACATGTTTAAGGAAAGACTGGATGTGCCGTGGTTTAGTTGACATGGTGGTGTTTGCTGAAAGCTTGGACTTGATTATCTCAGAGGTCTTTTCCAACCTAATTGATTCGGTGAATCTGTGAATGAAAATGAAGAGATTTTTTTTAAAATTGAGTTTGCCAATTCAAAGTCTTATGTCACCCATGTCAGTAATGAAGAAGAAAAGAGAAAATTTGAACATGTAGGACTGAATATATAGGATATGCATGTAATGCATGTGAGGTGAACATCACTTTGGGGATAACTATCTGCTAAACTCTAATTCCACCTGTCCTGATGAGGCTGCACCCACCAGGACATACTTGCAAGGACAGGGCATTGCAGCTGTGGCTCGGCTGGGCCAGAGGGGAGCTTGTATCTGTTTTTGATGTCCTGTTGCTGATGGGCAGCCAGCATATGGTCCTCCACCCCTTTCAGGAGTGTAGGGGTCAGACCATGGGTGGTGGAGGCCCTGCCTGGTGATCTGAAGCAGAAAGAGCTGTGCTGAAGGAACAGCGAGATGAGAGGCTTTGTCTCCCACAGCTTGAATAAAGAATCCCCTTTACACTCCTTAAAATTCAAATACTGCTTTCACTCTGCTAGAAAGGATCCTGCAGGCACCAAGCACAGGGAAGGTGCTTAACAAGTAATAAAGAACAGCAATAACAACTGATTAGGTCTGGGCAGGTAAGAAGAAGGGGAATACTTTGAGTATTTAAAATCTTAAAATGTATTGCAAGCAGGTCCCTCCATGCCTTGTTGTTAATTACCTAGACAACAGAAGCTGTGCAATCACCTTCAATCACAGGCTTCTATTTAATAAGCTTATTGTAATGTCTTGCAATTAACACTCTCCTAACAGTTTGTGCAAATTTTCAGCTTTTTCTCCCAGAGCAGCATTGTAAATCAAGCTATAAAATCTATTGTTAAATCTACTTTCCCCGTGCTAAAGTAAGTGGATGAAAGTACCTGGTGGCAGAGCTGAAAGTGGCACCCTCTGGGTAATGGGATGGGATTGCCAGGCAGTCCTGGGCAGTTGCAGCTGTGCCCCCAGTGTGGGTGGGTCCCACATTCATTTTGAAAACTCTGGGGGAGAGCTCACAAATCCACTAGAAACATTTGCACATTAACACTATTTAAAATACTTTCAGTGTCTGAAGCAGAATCCTATTTGTCTCTCATCCATAGCTAAATCAGGCAAAATTCCTTCTCTGTTGTACCACCTCTCTTCAGAGCAGCAGTCATTTGGAAGTTGATCCAACTGACATCAGAAAAGTGAGAGCCAACTTTATCCTAAAATAATTTCCCTCTTAGTTTGCCTGTGTATGGACTTGGCTGAATCTGTTTCTTAGATGCATCTGCAACATCAGTATGTGTGTGCATGCACTTGTGAGATTGTGCTGGCACACAGCTCTGGGGTGTGTGCTGCTATCAGTCACAAAAATAAAGTAATGAGAGGGAATGCATGAGAACGATTCTGCAAGGATGATACTGCCCAGAAAGGAATTCTTTACAGGCAGGATAGTACTGTTTAGAATATTCTTCCTTGGCTATTTATGATCATACTGATACTTTCTGATACTTTTCCATTCCAGGTTAGATTTAGGCAGTACACTAGAATGCTGAAATAAAAGAACAATGTTTTGACAGACACCTCCCCAACAATAAGCTTAAATTCTGAGAGATGTTTCTCTTTTCCTTATAAGTTGTTTAGGCTATTCACAAGTTTTGCAATATATTTATGGAGGTGGAATATCTCCAACCGAGTTATCAATGATCAAATGAGGCATTTAACCATTTAAAAGATGTCTGTCTCTGGTATCTGAAGACACCATGCTGTGTAGAATTGGACAATATAAATGCCCTGTACAATGTTTGTATCTGTAAGACTCTTCAAGGTTGAGCAGAGGAAGAGAGGAAATTCTAAAAAGATAAAGCACAGGCAAGTAGAGGCAATTATTTCAATTGCCTATTTCTTCTTTTTGTAGTGTTTTTTCTAAGCACAGAGTTGAGTGCAGCCAGCTTTTACAACAGGTGGACACTTGCCAGCCCCTTCTGAACACCCACTGAGGAAAAAAAAATCCTTTCAGGAAAAAAATTTAAAGCTTCAAAATAAAAATATTTGGTTTGTTTTTAATATCTGTCTTCATGTCCAAGTAATCATGCTTTCAAAATGAACTCTGGTGGTGGGGATTTTTTCTTTGCTTGTAAGTTGTTAGCCTCTCCACTGTGTAAGTCCTCAATCAGGTTTGTTTAAACAGTTCCTTTACTGCTTCAGAGATTGACAGGAGGCAGGTGTTGGGTTTTTTAAATAATAATCTTTTCCTCTGCATTTGTGCATTGGTGAGAAACAGGCAGAGAATAGCTTTTCAACCCTCTAGGGAGTGGTGCAACTGCAGCCTGACTGTGAGATGGTCAGAGAGACTTAATCTGAGCCAGGTCCTGCTCTCTGCTTGGAAATATTACTGTGAGCAGCATTATGGTGCAAGCAGCCATTGCATGTGCAAGGCTGTTGTTGATCAATCTGAACTACAAGAGCTTCTTTCTGTAAAGCTGAGTTTTTACATTTATGAAGTATTTTGATTTTTCTGGGTTATGGGGCACCCAGTGCCTCATTATTGAGTTCTCAGCCAGTAGCAGTGATGCCCTGTTGCTGTTATGGGTGTGTTGTCATTTGATTAGTGGACTTAAGGGACTCAGCTGCATTCCACTTCCTCTAATGTATATTCCTATCACAAATGTTATCTCAAGTTTGCAGCATGTGTCAGGAACATTTTTAACTGCACAGACCAAGGGATATGAGAACAAGGCAAAATGCTGGTAGAGCTAGAGGACTAACTGAACAGTTATCCTAAAGTTCAGAAAATGCTACTTGCTGTCTATTGAAAACCAAGCCCCCAAGCGAGAGAGAGAAAAAAAATTATTGTACAGATTAATTCTCAGTTTTCATCCAAACTAGATCTGTTTAGCCATAATGTCATCAATTTGTGGAAATTAAAGGCAGAAAATAAGTTAATTGTGGTAACTACAACAAAAATCTACTACATATAACTATGAATGAACTCTGTATTCAAATTTCCAGTGAGGGGGGAAAAAAAATGTTTCAAAATACTAGGGGTTTGCTTTTTGTTTTGTTTTTAATTAAACTTCGGGGAGAAAATAAAAACATAAGAAATAACACTTAGGGGAACAATATTCAGAGAAAAGATTGCCAGAAATAGTAACACTCAAAACAACAAACCAGAGAAATATCTTCTGTAAGTCACAACTATGTGGCTCATGTATTTTTGACATTTTTTCTGGGCCCATATCATGTTGTTTAATTACTGAGATTTTTTTTCCTGTGCTCTTCATCATGCATGTAGTTTGAAGAATATCTGAGTGATAATTTCCTTTTCTTGTTTTGCTTAAAAGAAAAAAAGCAACAAAGAAGTTTTTCATAGCATGAACAGGAAATATAAGGTAAGTTATACATAAATTAGGAATCCTTATTTCTGCTTTGTGAGACTAGTTTAATATTTTGATTGTAATATGTCTGCTCCCCAGCATAATCCCCAGAGGAGTTTACACTACTTCATTCAGTGATATTTGTTTAGAGGCTTCAAGGGAAACTTTAATTAAAAGAGGTTATCAAAGCTTAGAAGGCATCACTTCCAAAGCATCTATGCAGATGTGACAACTACATCAGCCTTCACATCTGCACAATAAAACTCTTCCTCAATTCCCTTTTTCTTTCCCTTTTGTTTTGTTTTTTCTGGCGAGGGGGTGTTTTGTTTTTTGTGTTCTTGAGAGCAGGAAAGGCAGATATCTTTCTGTTTTTGTAAGTGTACAAAGCTAGGCACGATTCAAACACCCTATAAATTTGGGAAGGAGAGGGATGACTGGCACTTATTACTGCCTTATCCTAGACCATTGATTAAACATGTTTCCATTGCAAGTTTTGGGTTTTTTGCAATAGAGTTACAGTAGATTTTGCCTTTTCTCTTACATGTGTGTTTTCTAATTATTTACACAGAGAAGTCATATACAAGATGATACAACTTTTTGTAAGATACAAGAAATATTTGGCCAAAAGAAAACATCTATCAGAGAGTGAGAATTCTGGTATTTCAATGACAAATCTTTCAAGTTCTTTCATCTTCTAGTTTCTGACTTAGTTGAGAAACAGTAGTCTTGAAGTACAGACTGTATGTCTGTATCCAAGATCAGTAACAACTGATATGTGCTAAAATTGGTGTCCTAAGATGCAGAGGAAAACTTTCACAGCTCTTGCATGCTAGGATTGGAAGTATGGGATTTGATTACTGTCAATATTTAACAGATGACTGTTCAATTTATGTATATGCTAAGTCCCTGACATCCTGATGTTGATGCATATAAATATAGAATGCTTTGCTCCTTAACAGAAAAATCTGGCTTTATGTAGGTTTCTAGGACATCTCTCTTGATACACAACAGATATTCAGATTTCTGGAAAATGCTGAAATAATTTGATTGTGCATTCTTGCTGAAACCAAATAAGTGGGCAAACATGCTTTGCAGAGTCCTATCTGGAAAGTGCATGGAAATGTGTGTAGTGCCACCATGTTAATTTTTGTGGTGCAGAAATGTCCTTGAAGCCAAGTGAAGGAAATATGCCTTCACTAAGTTCTTCCCATATTGTTCTTCACAAACTCATTTGCAGCTGAAAAGATGGAAAAATACTGAGAATGTCTGGAGCAGTAATGCTTGCATGGCCTGTGGGATGTCATGGTTTTTTATAGGTAACTCTGCTTAAAAGATCTTGCACAGGTAACTCTAAGTGAAATGGTGCTTTTCTACTAGAATCATTCTGGAAATTGCTTCCAAGTTAAACCTCTGAGTAGCTGCACAAAGAGGTGGTACTTGAGAACAAGCTCTGTACCATTAGGAAAAAGCAAGGTCTGGCATCCAGAAGCTGAGGAAACTGCTGAGAATGCAGCATAATTTCTCAATAGTGAGGGTAGACTGCAAGTAGAATGCAGGAGTGTGTGGGTAACTTGGCACTTGTAGATTCCTGGCATTTCTTTAGGTCAATGTCAGATGGTTTGGGGAAAGTTCATTTTATTCTAAAGGAACTCTTGTTAGGAGTATTAAGGTTGAACAGAAGAATTAAGAAATAACATTCTCAGACATTATATTAAGAAAGGGTGATTAGATAATTTCAGTGATACAATTAATTTTTAGCTTCATCCAAAAGTATTGTAAGGGGGTTTTTGTTTTGCTTTACAGTTTAATGGTAGTTTCCCATACTATATTGTAGTATGTACATTAATTTATTTCATACTTGAGAGTTGGAGGCACATTTTTTTGCACAATGTCATTGGTCCTGTTAACATCTTCACCTGTTGGATCCCAGGCTGCTGTTTTATAGAGGCTTTGACAGAGATTTTAAATTTTTGCTCGGCCCTAAAGATGCATTTTCTGCCACCAAAACCAGAATCCAAATATTCTTGAAATAGAACAGAGGCAAATGCCAATGAATTTTTGTACTTCTGTCGCTGCTCAAAATAAACCACCTTTCATGAAAAAAAGCTTTTCTTTATTTTTCTTTTTAAGGCAAAGGGATTTAGTCCAGATACTGAAACTTCCTATATATTTTGAATACAATGTTTTAATTTCAAGGAGTTTATTCAAGGTCCAGCTCTTGAGCAAAGAGCACAAACTGTAGGTAGTACAGTAGGCAGAAAGGCTAAAAGTCCTTGTCTCCCCATTATAACAAATATCCTCTTACTCTTCTGTCCTTTTGGGAAAGGAGATGGGCTAAATCTGCTCTCTTGGCTAAAGGTAGGGTTTTCTGTTTCTGAGAGTCATGGGTTTGCTTCCCTTATTCAATTTCTGTGAGCTCTTCACTTCAGAACTCAGATGACAAGAACTGGTTCAGGGTAAGATAATTTTTGTAGCCTTGTTTATTGCCTCTAAAGTCTTGCATGTGTTCTTAAAGTATCTCTTTTACTATAATCTGAAAGGGACACAAATTATTGTGATGCTTTGTGGGCACTAATGCAGTCTAACAGATTCTTTGTGTGTAGTACAAAATACTTGACTATATTAAAAAATTAAATCATCAAAAGAAAACAAAGCATGCTTTTATACACATTAAATAATGCTATAATTTATGTCAAAAATTATACTGAAAATATGCATTAAAGCGTCAAGTAAACCTCATTTCAAATTTACTATGACCAGAAATTTGTTCTACAATCTATGTTTTCAGTCAAACATGACAAAGGAACACTGAAAACATAGGAGGTACAAAGCTTAACTTACATTTTCAGGAATTAGCCAAATATGCCAGGGGACCATGAAAAAAATTTGAAGAGAAATAGAAACTTCATATATAAACCAAGCATTGAGTCTGTTTTTCCTGAAGATATGCATCTTGAATACTACTGAAAATCCTTACTATCATTATATAATGAAGTCTCAACAGGTTTGGAGGTCTTATTAAACTTGAGATATCATCCTGTGCAGAATTAATTGTAGGTAACGATGAAAGACAAGGGTTTGAGTTTTTAGGTGTGCCAGAGTGGACTGGCTCATAGCTGGGCTTGCTACAGCAAATTTAGCTTAGGTTTTTGTCACTATTACTGTAGGAGCAGAATAAACTCTTTATTGTAGAACTACACACATTTTTACAGAACACTTTGCTGACCCAAGAATAGAGCCAGCTTATAGGTCTAAGGAAGGCAACACTTCTTGCCTTTACTAAAACATCACATTGCACACGCATGCAACGTTAACAACAGCAAGCACAACTTTTGTTTATTAATTCTTTTCTTTCTGTTTTCTTTCCAATGCCTGGGAAAACTCTGTTTTCCCAGGCTCCTGTATCTACGAATTTTGGGGAAGGAAGATGCCGGTGCTCACAGGGGAGCCGAGAGAAACAGTTGCAGATATGAACAGAGATCAGAGTGCAGCAGTATTGGAGAGCCCAGTGACTAAAGAATCCTCACTCTGGTGATGAGGGATTTCTGTTAGAGCCTTTACTGAACATCCACGTTGGTCTGATGGTGTCCACAGGCTTTCACAAGATGACTTAGCTGAAAGGGCACTCTTCTCTGGCTCCCAACTGGGAAGAAGGGGAAGCTTCAGATACTGAAGTTTTAGAAAAGGGAGAAGGAAATGTAAAATGGATGTGTGTTTTTGTGGGTGAATTGAAATAGCTGAGATCAATAAAAGTTACCCATATCTTTGTTTTACTATCTATTAAAAGAAAATGGGGAGATTTTTTGTTTTATTGCCTGCTAATTGGGTCATGTTTTATTGAAAATGTGAACCTCTTTAAAAGTCGCATTTTCATTTAAGCTAGTGGAATTTGGAGTGGGGAAAGAGTTATCTTTGGAGTACTATCTTTGTGTCCATGGGGGTTTTATTTTGGTTTTGGGGATCTTTTTATCTCTTTAAAATAACATATACCAAATATTGTAAAACTTTATGCCTTACAGCCAATTTCAGGAACTTGTTTAGTTTTATATCTAGCAGGCTATCTGTAAGCATCACAAAGACAAGGTTCCTGTGAAAAACTGAAAATGAAGACATTTATCTTCACCTGTCAAGTTTGCTTTTTCTTTTTTTCAGAGAGAAGTGCTTTTTAAAAATTGCATATATGTCTAGAAGACAGCCTAAAGTCCACTTAAGCAGCATGGAGTTAATCTCGATTCCTTTGTTTTCATAAAGAAATTTATTGCTCTACATTGAACACAGCTATAAATATCAAACAACGTGAATAAAATATTTTTGCAGTGGAAAACTCATTTGCATTTGCAACTCATTTTTTGGTAATAATTTATTTCAGATACTAGTTAATCTGCTTTAAGTTCAAGTATGTTTTTATACCATCCATACACTGATGAATTATTTATTAATCCATTTATTTTAAATGTGTCATAATAATTTTATTTTTTTTAATTGCCATCTTTTTTAAAAAAATGTAAATCCTCCCTAATTTACAGCTGAAACAGTAACTATGGTATCTTAAATTCCTTTCCCAATCCCAAAGCAGCCTTAGCCTTGGACTACAACATATCTTTCTAGAGAACATGCAGGTTGAAACCAAGACAGGCTCACTGGCCATGCAGCTCTGGAATGGGCCAGAGACTTCCAGCTGTCAGGATTTTTTGGGTAGCGCCTCTTCATCCAAGTCTGGGGTCAGAAGAGCTCTGGAAGCTCAAGGAGGAAAATAAATGAAATCATACTGAGCAGAAGTTCCATTAAGGATTTTTGCTTTCCTGGGGATATTGAATGTCACCTGTGGCCTGCTATGGTCAATTTAAAGTATTTGAGCCATGATCTCTTCAGCTTCTGTGCAACTTAAGTAAGAACTGGCTTACAGTAGTGAAAAGATCAGACTAAGCCTCTTCAGGTGGTACAGCAAGACATTGGTGTAATGAAGTTTTACCAAGCTAGCAAAATTAGAAGCTTATCCTTCCCAGAATAGGACTTCTACACTTTTTATGGGCTTTGGATGTGGCAGAGAAAAACAGAATTTTGTGTCTGGTCAATTCTAAATTTATGCTAGAATGGGCATGACTGGAAAATGTGACAACAGACTTTAAAAAAAAAAATCTGTAGGCTCTGATGCCCCCAATTTCTGCAGGAGGTTTACAAAGTGAGAGGTTTAAAAAGGAAGCTTACCATAACTCATTTATTCATCAGATGAATCCAGATTTATTTTTGTCTGCCACTCTTCCCTGCCCCCTTCTTTCCACAATTGTCATGGAAGAATAATTACTAAGATACTTGACCTAAAAATGTATTCACAAAATATTTCCATTAAAATCAACGATTCTGCTTTACACTCGTATTTTGTCTATATTATGGGGTTTAGGGGTTGTGTAGTGGATGTTGGTTTCTTTGTATTTTGGTTGTTTGGTATTTTGTTGTTGTTGGGGAGGGTAGGGCTCTTTTCAATATAAAGTCAGGCTGAGATGCATGTCTTTTAAGAACGATAGTTGGCAACATCTCTGATAGGGTTAATTGAAAATGCATAAATATGAGGAGGCAGCTCTACTGAAATGAATGAACAACTTATTCCAACTGAAGATTTGCGCTAGTATTTTGTTTTTAAATTTCTGTGACCCTGCATGAAAATATGCTTATTTTTTACAACCCAAAATAAGCCTTTTTGCTGATGCCCTGCAGGCCCATAAACAGCTTAAAAGCAATTCTGAGAGCTGATGTTATTAGCAACTGGAACTCTTGTTTTGATTGACTGGGAGTATTAAACCAAGAGCTTTCCACTGAACCTTGTAGCATTACATCAGTAACTCTGAGTAAAAATGAGATCATGCCATCATCCTTCTGCAATCTGAGCTTTGTATTGTACTCACTGCACACACACTTTCTAGTTTGGTTAGAATTGTCATCCTGTTGCTTTCACGGGAAGTGATTTCACTAATAGGTTTAATATACAGTAATGGTGCAGACTTGTTTTCCATTGCCTTGTGGGTTTGGGGGGTTTTTTTGCTATGTGAACTGTGAAATGTGAAGTTAAGACTATAATATAAAGAACAGGGAGTGAAGAATGAGCTTCTGATTTTATTTATTTTAGAAAGATCTAACAGTCCTCTGATCCCTTCTTACCATTCAGATTTGTTAGGGGGAGAGTAGGATGATTCAGTAATCGTGACACAACAGGCTGACTTAAAGTCAAGGTTCATTTCTTACTTCTGCCATCAGTGTTATTTTGAGATTCTTAATCCTTATGCTCTCCGTTCCCTTGTGTATATAGTGTGGATAGCAAGAGTTTCTTGGATGAGGTGATTTTAGGGTAAATTGATTTATTTCTGTAGTGTTTTATTTGCAGCATTTTGGTTCACAGATGAAACTGCAACAGGATTTTAAAGGAGAAAAGTATGTAACAGTCTATGGAGGGTAAAAAGGTGTCATACCATCATATAATTGTCACCTATAAGAATAATATCCTTAACATTGTTTTTCTCTCTTATATATGCTCAGCATCTACCTTTCTTGTGCCCAGTGCCTTCAGTGCCTGGAGTTCTGCTGTAATGCCTGCCAAAAAAGAGTGAAGTATTTGCCATAGCACATTCAGCTGACACCATGCCTTCATTCCTCTGGCATGGTGATGTGCCTAAGTCTCCCACAAATGCAGCTACTCTCAGATTTGGAGTATTTCACACTACAGCAGCTCTGAGAAGACACTAAAGGAGTGTAAATAGAGCATAAAAAAATCCTGGCAGGATTACTTTTTGCCTTTATTTCTACCAGTTCAGAGGAGAGAGATGTCATGACTAGTGTGTCACATACAATGGTAGTAATTTTTAGGATGGAAGTGGTTGAGATTTATATTGAGAAAACTTGTAGAGGATAGAGAACCAACATACAGAGATTTTTATCTGGTGTTAATTTTGACTGTCTCAGACATAAGGAGTGTTTGTGATCCTCTAATGAAGTCAGTTTTAACACAATCAATAAATTTGATGAGTGATTAAAATGTTGAAAAGCCATTTATTTCGCTCACAAATGAGCAAGGATCAGTGAAAACTATGTTTGCAATTCAGACAAAGTTTGACCACAGACCTCCTATCTTTAAAATTACTTGTAGCATGTGGTGATTTTTCCTGTGACTTTCATGGGGGGTTTGTATCCTGAAGCTTTGTGTTATGGTTTTGGGATAATTTTGACAAAATGTATGCCTTTTGATTTGCAACAGGAAGATTTGGTTTTGTACTTCTTGCAATTTTAAAACTCAAGAGTTGCTGAGCATAAGACGTGCTTGGCCATCATAGACCTTGGGGAGGGTTAGGTAGGAATTCAAAGGCTCTGTATGAGCCAAGGGGTGTGCCTAGAAAAAGCTGATTTGGGAAGAAGCCTTCCCTAACACCTCAGGAATTGTGTAAGCAGAGGAACCTCAGGTCCAACAGATGCTTGTATCTAAAGGCTGGTTTGATATTTAGTCACTGGACTGAGATCACCAGAACTGGGGCAGACTGCAGGAAAACAGCCTGTTTGAATCTTTGCACTTTTCCTGGGACTTCAGCTGCAACATCTGAGAGAGACCTGTAGGAATGTGTCATTTGTTGTGTGACTCCATTGCTTCTTTCTTTTTGAACTACAAAGCAGTGTTAAAAGAGTTTTTCCACAAAGTACTGATTTTTTTTCTTTTTTTTTTTTACATTGGTTTTCAGCTCGGCCCCTAAGTTAAATGCAGAGGAAACCACAATTTCAGCTTACCAAAAAAAAAAAAACAAACTCATTTGATGCTGAAATAATGCTCAAGGCTTTTAAGTGTTCTAGTAGTTCTTCATTCCAAGCATATGTTTCAGAATGCTGGTAAATGTGAGTAAGAAACGGTATTTAAATTTGTCTGATCTTTTTTTTTCCTAAGCTCATATTGAGAGAAAATAACAAAACCTGTATACTTTAGTTTAGAATTCTCTTCTGTATAAGTCTTCTGTGTTGTCTTGGGTTTCTTAATTTTCATTCCCTCTTCTATAATCTTACTGCTTTCCCCCCCCATCAGAATAGAGAACAATATCATGCTGTTCTTGTTTAAGTTCTCAAGAACTCAGATTTACAAAACTAGTGAGTGTTCTTTTATTTTATGCTAAAAGCTACCCAAAATAACTTTTCCTGGATGCCTTCACTGGTAATGGTCTTGGTACCAAGTTTGATGTTAAGGGAATAGAAATTGAAACCAGGCATGTTGTCATGCTTTCTAAAGTAAGTTTGTCACACCACATCAAAAAGATTTTTCACCAAATTTAAGTCCTAGTACTTGATTCTGACTATATCTTCCTGTACCTCAACATTTTCAATAAATTCGGTATTGGATTGCATCTGCTGTACAACAATAAAACATAATGTACAGATTGATTTTTTTTTTTTTTTTATTTTTATTTTTGTCCCCAAAGAGCCGTACTTCTCTCAAACAATATATTTGGGAGTCTTCCATAATAGTCTTTTTAAATTCAGTTTCTTCTGTTGCTGGTACACTATTGGGGTTTTTTTTCTGCTTTTGCATAGTGTCTATATTCCTCTGGCGATGAACAAATGGCTTGTACTTAAAAAATGATACAGCTGGAGAAGTTGTAATATTTACAGTCTTAACTGCCCACAGTGCCTTTGTTTTTGGAGGTTGTCTGATGGCAGCTTTCTGTTGGGGGGAGTTCAGTGGTCCTTTACATCCAGTTCCTAAGCCCTGCAAGTATCACCCCATGGTCGAGAGAACTTTTGCTGCTCTCAGTGTACATGAGCACAAGGTGATGGCTGGTGGCTGACCCCTGAGGTGTCTCTGCTCTGGGGAAGGTAGTCACTTACAGGTTAGTGACCTCTTCTCCTAGGTTGGTTAGGAGTGCTACAAGAAATTGGTCAGCACTGTTAAGGGCTTAGTATATTCCCAACACAGTCCAGCTATTCTGTTCCTAGAGCTCTTAAGTGGAAGCAGCTGCCACCATTGAGCAGGGTTGCTACCCCTCTGTGGCTGGTCTGTGTTGCTGCCTGTGGTCCATTCCCTGTGCTCTAGGGTGGAGGTTTTTTTGGTTGCATAAGAGCTCAAAGTAACCTTTAGTAAAACTTTAGGGGGCCGTGCTTCTCTCTTGCAGGGTTCAGAGAAAAAGGAATGCTTTGGACTATTCCTGCAGTGAATGGGAGTAGAAAGCAGCCCCGAGGAGATGCAGGGCTTCACCAGTTCCAGGAGGAACTGAAATTCTTGAATAAAACAAGAGAGAACTTTTAGGTGCTTTAAACACTAAGGAAAATTCATGAACATCATGCATTTGGTGACTCTTTTTGCTATAATCAGAGAAAATGGACAAGGACATACAAGGAGGGGTCAAGTTGCTGGGGTCCTTTTTATTTCCATGGAAGCAGCAGCATTTGGGCACCACTTTTATTTTTTTTTTAAGCCACTTCCAAAATATTCTGAAATCAAACTTTTGTTCTATTATTTTCTGTTTGAACAAAGAAGAAATCTGTCCTGTAACATTACTATTTTGATTCTTTGGAGCTCTGATTAATTTGTTTACATTTTTCAAACAGTAATATAAAGGTCTTTGGGTAAGAGAGGGATTTTTTTACTTGCATGCAGTACAGCCGGTCACTCAATAAAGCAGATATTTTGAACTGGCACCTGTACCCTCTATCCCAATGAAAATAGGAATATTATCTAAAGCTTTTATGTTGAGGTTTCTTACTCAAAAGTAAGTACTTTGTTTCTACTAAAGAGGAGTCTCTAAGTAATGGTCACTCACTGACATGCTGGTTTTGATTAGCATATTGTATTCATCATCCTGGATAAGTCAGCTGCTTGGTTAATTTCAATTAAGGAATTAAGGAATTTTAATTTTTTTATTAATAAATGCGTACCCCAGTGACACGACTCATCACAGTTATTTGCGTTCCTGACTGTACAGCTTCAGCTATTTGTCAAGTTGATCCCTTTGTCGTCAAGTGGGGTAGGAATTTGGGATGTGGAGTCAGTCTGTATATACTCCCTTACCCAAAAATAAGCAGCAGAAGTACTTGCTTATGCACGGTTCCTGGCAAATGCCTGCTATCTACTCATGCAAAATAAACATATAATTTCCATAAACACTCTAGGTATGCAGCTTCTGCCCTGTTTGAGATGCGTGACATTTTAATACGAAGAGAAGAGGCATAAATCAGTCTTCACTTTTAGGAGCATGCCTCTCTTCCTGATAGATCCTTTTTGGGTGTGCTCACTTTGACATGCAACAGGTTATATATACCACACTCTAAATAGGAATGTTTCACACCAGAACATGGCACTAGACCAAAACTAATATATTTGAAAGGCAACCAGGAGACCTGTTAGCATTAGACTGAGAGCATGGTCTGCTCTAAAAGGAAAGGAAGGAGAATGCCTGGATTGCATTTACAAACAGCAGAAGTCAACTATTTGTGTCCACATTTCAAACCTTGTTCTTCTTTTAAAGGACTAAACGAGAGAAAAATGATGGCTCTTGGAAACTGATATGAGAATATCATCTGCTGATATCATCAGCAGAACACTAGCTATTGTAATGTGCGCAACTATAATTAACTTCAAAGGCAATGAATTCTATGCATCAGTTGGCAGCAGGACAAGAACTTTGCCTTTTAGAATAAAATAGCACTGAGGTGGGCTTCTAGTCACATTTCTAATGTGGTTAGAGTCCCTTCCATTTCTGTGTTCATAACCCTTTCTAATCTTTATATACTGCTTTGTCATTAAGCACATCTTGGGAAGCATTATTTTTCATAAAACTGCTACGCCTAGTTTGCTTTTCCCTTGCCCTTTGTATTTTCTAGCCTCAGCACCAGGAATTTTTGCCACTTGCCTTTCACTAGTGGATTGTGATTTATTATGTAAGTGTAATTGGGCATGACAAAACTGGTGATTATCAGTAACTCCCTTCTTCCATTCTGAGGTGTTTCTGTCTTAAGTACTCACTACTTAAGTATACGACGTAAAGTCGTATAGGCTTTCCAGAAGTGTGCATACATATGTACACATTTTGTTATAGTTTTAAAATAAATTAATTTAATTTAAATTAAATTTAATTAATTTTTTAATTTAAAATAAATAATTTTTATTTTAAAATAAAATATGGTCCCTCATATTTTAAATTGATATATAGTAAGTTGTATTTGAAAGGATCTATGAAAAATCCTATTAAAAATAAACTTGTTTTGCATGTTGTTGCTTTAGTCAGTCTGGTTATTTCTTCTGTCTAGTGACATCTATGGATTACCTTTTTTTTAATATTCAAAAACTTGGGATTAGTTTAAGGTTGTAGTTAAATCTCCTGAATTCCTTTCATACTTTTTCTTGTGATACAAATTTCCTCTTGAATGTATCTTTTACATTAGAAGTACTGGAATGGGTTTTTTTCTTCATGCTGTTTAATGGCTTTGGTAATTAAAATTTTAATGCATCGCTCTTGTGTTCAACTATCTGAATATCAAAATTACTACTTCATTAATTCCTCTGTGTTTCCAGCATATCTGTATTAGAGACAATAATAAAAATTCTACATAAGAACTTCATTGATACATGTATAGGGTCATGAAATATCTCATGAAGTCCAACTCCTTCCTCCTCACAGGACTGCCTTAAAGTAAACCATCTAAGATCATCATTCAGACATGTCTGGCAGGGTTGGGGCTGTGACCACTTTCCTATGTAGCCTGTTCCAGTGATCAACCATCCTCTCGAAAAACCTTTCCAAATGTCCCATCTGAACTTTCCCTGACACAGCTTCCTTCCATTAGAATGTGTTCACACAACTGAAGGACTATGCTGACAACTTTAAACGTTTCTTCACTTTCCAATTGCCTTTGTACATTTTCCTTATGGGTGGCCAAACTTTGCAGGTCTTTCTCCTGCAAGTAAAAATCCCGATTTTAAACTTACTGTTTAAATGCAGTCTTTCACCTGTTTCAATGATTTGAAATTCTGAAATATCTGATATTGTTTATGTGTTTCATACTTCTGAAAATTAATTGGATAAAGAAGCTCACAGCTTCAGGGATGTTTGGATTTTGGTGGGGGTTATATATATATCTATATATCTATATTTAGATGTCTTGTGAGAGTGTTTGAGCAGACTTGACATCTCTTTCATTTTTGTACAGATGTACTCTATACAGAAGAATAAGCCTAGTTTTTACAGGCTAGTCAAAAGGTGTCCTTTATTTTTCTCATTTCTGTGTTGAAGTGTGCCTAATCTGAAATTAATTTTATGCCTCAAGCTTGTTCTGTGACCACATTTAAAAAGAACATTTTTCAAATTAAAAGGGCATGATTTAAAAGAATTCTTTTTTCTATGTAATTTTCAAATGAAGGACAAATCAACAGGAGCCGCGTTCTTTAAAAGTTCACAGAGAGGTCAAGAGATCACCGTGTCTTTGCTCGTCCTGCAGAGGTTAAGCCAGCTTCCTAACCTTTTCTGGGTGACATTTCAACAGTGACACTTAAGAAGCAGATCCTACTGTTTGAAGTAGCTTCTCAGGTTGCAAAAACTTACTGATCTAATCCAACAGCTGGCTGTCATGTAAGCTGGTAATCCTGTTTACTCTTCTATCCCAAACTGGCTATCTGGTCTTGTCTTCTCTCTTGCTTTGACTCTGCTACTTACTGTTCAGCCAGCATGCTTTGCCAGTAAAACAGACAATGATGGCTTTCATTCTTTCCTCAAAAACCAAACCAAAAATTGTTTCTTGCCAATTTATTGAGGTAAAATGTCCAGGCACTGGCTCAGACAAATGCCTATGTCAGTGGTGAGGATGCAGGGTAACAGCTGGCAGGTGGGTTGGTCTTATCCCCCTTGGAACTGCAGCATTTCCTAAGACTTGAACTCAGAAGGTTCTGCCCTACTCACCAAGGGCTGATCTCTCCCAAAAGAGACCTTTAACATTTGTTAAGTAAGTAGGTAAAAGTCCTCTTTTACCTACTGCTTGTCCTGTTAGCTTGATCTACCAAACTTTGCATTCTGATTAGCAACACATCCTTGAGATGGATACTTCAGAAGTATTAACTTCTGAACCAGCTACCATAATGCAAGAGAGCCCATCTCTAGCCAGATTTCTTCAGACGCAACTTGAGAGCTGTCCTCTTTGCACCTTAATTATGCAGAATTCCTTGGGATTTCAGCAGGAGTTTTGACTGTGCAAGTGATGCTGAATAAGGTCTCTAGTTTACAGGACTAATTACCCTGTACTTTGATTTGGCTCAAAGAGGCAATTACTGCTGGAGAAAGTAGTACTGGAAGGAACCATCTCAAGGCAAAATTGGTTTAATTAATATCTTTATAATTAAAGTTGGTAAATCTTTGCTCTGTTTCTTACTATGTTTTTTATACTATCCCATGACAAAATTTGTATCAAAACTGGTGTGAAAAAGATGAAAAAGATCTGTGCTTTATGCTGCAACATTTGCGTCTGTGTTTTTTGTTCACAAATGTTATCTGTAGCTGCCAACGACTGCTGTCATGAGGTGCTTTTTTTTTTTTGTTATGTGTTGGCTTTCCCAGTAGACTTTTACTTTTGGTTTTCCCAGAAGGTTTCAATGTCTTTTTTAGCATCACTAGCAATAAAAAAATCTCCCAGAAGGACAGATTTTACTTCCAGCTGTGTTCTACAAGTGACTTGAAAAGTCTTAATAACTCATGCAGAAAGTGGCTTATATTCCCAGGGAATTACTTAAATTACTCCTTTTCTTACTTCAGCGCTGAGTTCAAAGGGGATTCGTATGACACCCACACCACAAATTCTGTCTTTAATTCAGAGGCCAGACTGACATCAAACAGGAATGAAAAGCCCCTCTGCTGTCCTCGCCAGCTGCGCAGTGAGCTTTTAGCTCGGGGGAACTGTGATACCCAAAAACCTTCTAAGAGGCCACTTGTTCAGCAGCTCTTCCAGCTGCCTGCAGGAACAGCCTGCAGAGCAGTGCTGCTGCATGCTGGAGAAGTCCCATTATGATAAATTATGCATGATAGTGGTACCTGCTGCTCCCATATCTGATGCACTTTGAATTCAGCTTGAGTTTGTTTGAGGGCCTCGGTACCTCTTGCAAACTGCACTTTCATAAATTATTACTAATTAAAAATAGCTTAATGTTCGGTGGTGCTTAGAACCACAGTTCCCATCGAAGTTGGCGAGTGTGCTTACAGCATTAAGTAGGTCTTGCACCAAACCTTGTGGACCAGGTACCAGATTCAGATTTAATTCCTGTATGTTTTTTGCCTTCGTGAGTAGGCATGCTGGTGTAAGAAACATATTTTGTTTTCACTTATTTTGTGACTTGATTTTTTCAAATTATTAAATGTGCTGTCTTTTCATGTGGTTAGTAAATGCTCTTTTCCTCCTCATTTCTAGTAAGTGACGGTGCCAGTAGTGCCTATAAAGGACTCGTGTTGGAGTAACTGAGTATTTATCAGATAAATGTTGTCAGCTGAAGAAGCTAACAAAGACAGTGATCTTTATCTTTAAAATTTTGAAGAATAGGATCTTTACCAAATATTTCTTTTTCTTCTTTTTCTTTCTTAAAAAAATGCAAGCTGTGAATTCCAATCCATTTCCTTACCCCTTCAATTCTCCCCCTAGATGTCAATGATAGATCTTAGTATCTTTCAAAAATGCAAAACTGTCTTTCTAAGCTTTTTCCTCTCAAAACTCAGGGCAGGAGGAGATCCTTTATGGATCATGTCTTTCTCTTTTTAGTCTTAGCAAACTGGCCTTTTGCACCATGTTTGGATATAGAGCTCTTACAATAGAAAAATAATGATTTTTGATGTGTGGAGTGTCTAGATGCCTAATAAGTTATGGTAATTTTACTGGTTTGATTCAGTTTAGATAAAAAACTATGCTTCCTGAAGAAAATAAAACGTGATGTGTTGTCTAGTGCAACTGACTTCTGCATATTTGGGAACACAAGTTCACACAATTTGAGTTTTCCCTTGCTTATTTTTCTTTTATTCTGTCTGTCCAACCTGTTGCTGTTGAACAGTAGATGAAACAGAAGTGATGGCTGTGATCTGTCAGTGGTCAATAAGTTAAATGCTATTTTAAAGACTATTCAATTCCACATTGTTTTTCTGGTCAGTTGTTCCTGTCATTTAAATTATAATTACAGTAGATGTTAAAACAATCCCCCAGTACTGCAGCTCCCTTGATATATATTTAACTTGATTTATTGTGGTTCATTGTCAGGATGCTTTGAGGGACAATTACAGCTCCCCTTAGCATTTTAAACAATGTAAAAATGTATTCATTGTCTTCAATGAATTCAGCTAGAATTTCCAGCTCTATTGCAGTTAGTTATTGAGCAGTACTCTGAAAATTCATTTTAAATGCTATTTTCTTTTGAGTCTGATGAAAAGCTAATAGATCTTCATCAGCAGGACCAAACCCAAGGATTTATCTTTTCAATTTTGGTTTTGTTTGTTTTTTTTCCATCTCACATCTGGGTTTTTTGGCATAACATGGGAGAAGGAAAGCAGAATGAAAGAGTCAATCTGCATTGCTAGCAGTGCATGGGCAGGTGCTGGCTGGCTGGGGGATGCTGCTGCTATTTTACCTCATTCCCCAAGGCTCCTAATTTCCATTTCTCTCAGGTACCATAAAGAAAATTAAACACTTTTAAGATTTTTTTTTTTTTTTTTGGTCTGAATGTCAACGCATTTCCCTTTTCAAATAGAAAGCATGTGACTCTCAGTTCAGGGAAGAGAAGCTTGGCCTATATGGTAAGGGGTTGTTTGGTAGGATGTGGAGTACCTCTCCTCAGCTTTCCTTTCTGCTCAACTCAAAATAATTTTGCATCCTGTATCACTCACTGAGAGCTCAGGCACTTGAACTTGGGCTTCCCACTTCCTAACCTGTGATTTTTGTCTTAGTTTGCTCTTCTTGTTCCTAAAAAATAATTTCACTGAAAGCATTCTCAAAATGGAAGTGTTTGCATGAAACATGTTGAGTTTGATGAGTTAGCACATATTTGACATACTGTACAGATCAATCTTAGTGCATAAAGTTGGCAGGAGAGAGAAAATGCATAAAGATAGTTGCAAACAGACTACAATGGAGTGAGTGCTGAACAGGGATTTTTGCAGACAGTGAGGGAGGTGCTGTTTATTTTGAGCCAACTCATGCTTTGTTAATTCCCTTACTGGCAACTTGTCTGGGATTTGAGTTTCTCCATTTTGACTCATGAAAATTTAATCTAGCATGACAAAAATGCAGAATGATGAGTATGTGTTTCCAATTTTGAGAAGGCTGTAAGGAGGATCCAGTCCTGTGTTAATGGAAGTCCTGCTGCTACTGTTGTGTAGTGGGAAAAGCAAGACTTGAAGGGTTGCACAGATAAGTGCTCCACTTAGCATTACATAGGGGATAGCATTTCACCTAATGTGCCAGGCTCATTTCCTGCCAATTCCCATTCCTGTTCTTGGTTTGTTTTCCCATTTCCCCTTTTGGTATATAAGGAAGGGCTTCAGAGACTTTTATTGCTAGTGACTACGGTCTAAGCCCAGTCTTTGGCCTTCCTTGCCCTTGGTTACCTTGTGCTGCTACTGGCATGCAGAAACCAGAAAATAGACTTATTCTATTAGCTCATAAAGATTATGGAGTCCCTGGAATCCCTGTCACTAAGGAATGGGGAAAACAGTGATATTGCAGCATACCCAAAATTTAATATTTTTATATATGAGTCTTGCATCCTTTGCTGAACTGGAGGGGTTTATCTTCTTTAATATTCTTAAACGATGTTTAGAGTTGGTGTGGTTTTGAAGACTTTTTCTACACTTAGTTCTGCATTTCTAGCTATTGGGCCAACTTCTATAAAATGTAGAGTTTCAAAATCAGGTAATTACTATGCAAAACAGAGCTCTATTATAAAATCTGTCTGTTGTAAATGGTGTACGGGTAGACAAAACGGGAAACTTTTGTCATCTGGCCCTTACATGTTTTAGAAAAGCATTGTATGTGTTTATTTGAGCCACTAATGTTTAAATAAATTTTAAGTACATGTAGAAAAACCCTGTAAGAAATAACAGCAACAAGAAGACTGGATGCTAAATTGTGAGAGAACAGCCTGAGGGATGCTACTCTCTGAGGACTGTTTTGCAATTCTAGTTTTTAATGTCCCCATTTTGTTTTTAAATTTGGTCTCTATATGGAACCTCCAGGCCTTTCTCCTTTTCACTTCCCAGCTGCTGTGATTGTTTTCCTGTGTTTTTTTACCTTTTTGGTGGCATTGACTTGCCCACTCACTGCTACAGAGCTAATCAAGCATTCTGCACAGCCAGCACCCTGCAGTGTGCATTCCTTCAGTGTGGCTTTCCCCCTTTGCACTGGCCAGTGAGAATCACTTGCTAGTGATCCATTCTCTTCTGCTGCTGGTTCTGTGCTTATGCCCACCCTGGGATTCATTCATTCATTTTGTCACAAATGATGCTGCAACTGCTGTGAAATGGTTAAAAACTTTTCAGAAATATGTAAGAAATGAGAAATCATTAACTTGATTCTGTGCTCTGCTGGCTTCTGTTGCCCTTGCTGTTCTGATTTCCCTGGGCATCACTGTTTCTATTTTACTTACATAAGTTCCAAGTTTTTACTTTTTGCGAAGTTCATAATTTTCTCAAGAAGTTCTTAGAATAATACTCCTGAAAATCTGCACCATCAAAATGGGATCATGCATGTGTCCACTAATCCCTAGTGGATACAAGCTTTGTGAACCATTCCAGGCACTCAGTTAAAATACATAGTGCAGTCATCTGCACTTCAAAATCCTTACCAAGAGACGCCCTGGTCCTATTTGTCTGGGTGTTAATCCAGAATCCCTTTATATCCATTAGTGACCTTAATATAGATTAAAGCTGTTTTTAAATGGAATCAGGACTGGGCCAGTTGCATGCTGGCTTTACATCTTAAATGGTGCTACTAGATTAATAGGAATTTCACAAGTGCTTGGTTTTCTCAGGTGGGAGCACTCTGGCCATATTTGTGTTATGAACTTCAAAACTGACAACATACAACATTCCTTTAGGTTGCAGATTCATCCTGCCTTTGGAACTATGATCCCAGCTTACATACGTAGTGAAATCGCATTTTTAGCCCATTCACTAAACTTTGCTCCCAGCTATGCTCAGGTAACAATATAGAGGAGTAACTTGTATTTGGATCCATTCTTGAGAGACAACAATGGCTATAATTTGGAACAGAATCTGAGATCTACTTTCCTAATACTAAGACCAAGAAACTTATTTTAATAAATGCCATTTGAAATAGTTAAGAAATTATCTGTAAGCTTCATAACATATCATGGTTTGTGGTTTTTTTTATTTTGCATGTGGAAACAATAAAATACTAATTATTTAAAAACCTATTCAGATTTTAAAAGTCAAATATTAGCAATTTGCAATAAAGAAGATTACTAAAAATCTCACTTCTTAATGAGAGAGCATATTATTTGATGAAACTAATGTTTCTAATGGCTTTACTCCTATCTAGTATCTGTGAATGAAAAAAATGCAAGGGCTGCTTATCTAGTTCTGCTCATGGTATATGGCCCACTAAAGAACACAGTATTGCTGCTGTAAATTTAGGATAAATGGAACTGGAGACTTGGTTAGTAGTGCTTGTGTAGTTTGGTCTTGGTGGGGGGAAATCCTGGTAATCTCTTTCCCCATGGTATTCAGGAAAAAGCCTTAAAGGTGGGGACAAGGAAAGAAAGGAGTTCCTGGGAGATACGGTTGCCTCTGTGAGCAGATAATCAGGATGGGTAGTTATAAGTACTCTTATGTAACTTGGAGTGACAATAGTCCATCTTTTCAGTCAGGTATGCATTATTGTGAATATATTGCTCAGTGGCTTTGACCCTCTGTAGCCATTTCAGTTTAAAGCCGCTGAGGTAGCTTTTGATGTAAGGCTAGTGAAGGCTCTAGAGAGGGACTGAGTGCAGCCGGCATCCATCCCACAGAATGCAGGCCTGGATAGGTATTCTTGAGCTCCACCTAGAGTCAAATCAACGCTGTGCCTAAGCACGTGTGGGTTTGTGCGAACACCATTCCCACAGCTAAAGTTGCTTGCTTATTTTCCCAGCACGGTTATGGTAGAGTGGTGCTCTGGGGGCTGCTATTCCCTGTTTCTCAGCATAGTCTTGAGCGTTGTGCTGATAACTTTATAATGCTGGCAGTGCTGCTGCTGGCATGTTCAAGTCTTCCTTGGCCTTCTGCATCTGACTTTCTGCTACATGTGGATGTGCCCAGCTTTGACTGGCTTGTACTGAGAGCAGGTGCAGTTTGAGAAGCTGTGTTGGACGGATCACTTAATTTTTTTCCCTGCCTTTCTTGTATGTGAGTTAAAAATAATGCCTTAGAAATTGCTTTGAAAATTTAGGCACAAAGGTTGCTACAAAATACAGTATCAGCATATTTAAATGGAATCGTTTACATGGTGAGAAGGGTGGAGATAGAAGTCTGGTGTCCAGCTGAACTATATCCAACTAGAATGATGAGCCTCTGAATTTAGAGGAACTATCATTTGGGAGGGGCACTGCTTTTCTTATTAAATTGTATGGTGTTCTTAGACATAGTCTTAAAGGCTCATAATGCAGTCAGGCTTTAAATTTCTGTCAGTTTTGTTCTTCCCTCTACATACTTTTGAATAAGTTTCCTTTCTCTTCGCCATTCCCAGCATGTACATGCATATCTAGAAATAGTCAGACAATACCAAAAGGAAGTAAAATTTAAGTTTTTGCCACTGTCTTCTTCTCAGGCTGGTATAAAGTGCACCCAGGACATATATTATGCCCTCTGCTACTGCTTACCCTACTGAGATTAGTAAGAACTATCATCCTGCTATCTGGGTCCCCCCAGACCACTGTAAAAAGGATGGGTTAGTGATTCCTTGTTCTCAATGTCACTAGAAGATGCTTCTCCTAAAAGTGATAGAGGGAGGGTGGGTTATCCAAGGGGTTGTTTGTTCACTAACTGCATCAGCTGCTGTCCTATCATCTGCTTCATCTGAGCAGATGTTGGATTACTATTCTAAGACTTTGGAGGATTGTCACCTTCTTTTCCCACCTTCTCTCTCACCCTCCCACAATATGGTGCTTTATACCTCACCCTTGTCTTTTGCCTGCCCTGGTGTTTAAGGATTAAGCTGAGCAACATGACTCCAGAACAGAGAATTTGAAAATTTAGTTTGCATTGTTGGGATCTTCTGCTGTAGATGCTGGAAATACCACAGTTTTCACTTTTACTTTTTTTTTCCCCTGACTTGTTTAGTTGCTCTAAAACATATGCTTAAAATAGACTGCCGTCTCCAGACTTGTTCTCTGTTAATCAGCAGCAAAGTAAGCCAATGTGGACCATGTGTGTAGAGAAAAATCAAATGCATGAAGACATAATCAGAGCTATTCTTCTACTCAGAGTAAATATTAACAACAGTGTTTTATGATAAACTGTAATTGAGGACATTAACTTACTGGGGAAAATAATCTTCCTTGATAAAGAGGCACATGCTGCTGCTGCATCAGGTGCTGACAGAAGCAATATTATCTAGATTTCAGTAAGTCTGCCTACATGAGTGTCTGTCTATAAAAGGGTATTTTTATGCAAAACAATATTTTTGTGAAAGTGTTCCTGATTCTAGTTTGATTTTCCCACTTGCTTTCCCTTCTTACAGAGTTAAATAGGTTTCATTTCTATTCACGCTTTTGCAGCAACAAGAATAGCCTAAATACATATTTATCTGTACCCATGCATATTTAGCTAGACGTGCTTTGCCAATTGCAATACTATCAGAAGCTTTTATGCAAAGGTAAGCCTCATTTTTGGTCCAAATTTATATTTGGACTATTCTGTCTTTTATTCTTGTATGTCTGAATCTGTGTAATTCTGTTTGCGTCAGTGGCAATGCATATGAGATTCACAGTTGAAATAGAGAGACAAAGGCTATGCTCCTTAATCTGTTTTGCTGTTAGATTATATTTGTAATAGAGAAAAGAACTTCAGTCCAGATTATAGCAGCAAAAATAGAAATGTTAATTTCATTAAAAAAAAACTAAAAACCCCCCCATCCCCCAAAAAATACACACAGTTCACTAACAGCAAAGGAAGAAGGCAGGATTAGAAAGCATTGGTTCCATTTATGATACAGAACAAAAATTGTTTGTGTGATTTTGGAGACTTTTTCTTTTGTCTGTTTGTCTGCTTGTTTGTTTTCCAGTGGAACTTGCTTTATGCATGGAAATTAAATTGTTTGATATAGCAGCAACAGAAGCAGGAACTGATCACTGTGAATTCATGTACTATCAGAAAGAAAACAAACAGAAAAGCACATGCAGTAGATTGATGCAAAGATGGAAATGGGCAAGAGCCTTGATCCATAAAAGAAATCCCAGATATCTTCAATTTTATTTTGGCTGTGTGATTCATGTCTCTTCAGATGTTTCTCAACAGCAACAACTGTTGTATGCTGCCTCTGAAACCCACATGCTCCCACTGAAGCAGGGTTTGAATCAGCATGGAATTTGGCTTATCAGACTATGTCTGGGAAGCCAACAGTTTTTTTCATGCCAGATTGCATCTGGATTAAAAATTGAAGAAAAATGTAGTGACACATTGTGAAAAGAAAAAGACAAGCTTTATTGACTTCAGTGAAATCTCATAATCAGATAAATGTTTCATACTTTGGATATAATAGATATTTAAGCAGTAATTATATTCATTAAATATGTGCTTTAAAATTAATGTTGCTGGAGATATTTCAAGTATTAAAGATGTTCACGTAAGTCACTTTTCATATTTAGAAATCTTCTGATCCTCATAAGAATTTCATGCTTTTTGATGTGTTTATATGAAAATCAGGATGGAAGAACAGACTATTTTGTCTGGAATCCACAAACACAAAATAGTTTTGTTTGTGATCATGTCTTAAGAAGACACTGATGCAACACCCTAGACCAGTATGATTTTAATTGAGCAGTGGCTTTTTTTGTCTCACCCTGAAGAAAAACTGAATGTTAAGTATACATTAATAGTCTGGGCAGAAAATCAGAAAATAAAAGTTCATACCTTTATTTAGGAGGTTAAGTTGGCAGAGACTGATTCTCTTACCTAAAAGGATTCTGATTAGCGGTCCTGTTTCTCACCAAGGATAGAGAGCACTTTGGTGGCTGCAAATTGAATGATAACCTAGGAGAAATTGTATGATTGCCAACACCTTCTCCTGAACATTTGTCAAAAGCATATCTGTGGAAATTAGCTATTTCTAGCTAATCATAGCTAGATTACAAGGAATGTCAGTTTGATGGAGGTGAGGAAAGAAAGGGGCAGGAATGGGACTGTCAGAGTTAATTCTGCAAAATGACATCTGGCAAAAAAGCAATTAGGGTTATTTGGACAGCTTGCCCAGAACAGCATATTTCTCACCTTTGTCATTCCTAGAAGTAGTAGCTGCATGTACTAGATGCATTTTTGTGTAAAGCTGCAAAAAATATAGGTCGTGTTTAAGCAAGCTATCGTAAAGTTTAAAACTAAAAGGGTAATCATAATATAACAAGTAGTTGGGTTACTCACTACAGTACTAAGGTTCTTATTTAAAAAAAAAAAGTGACATATCAATATGTGTTTTGTGTTGAAACACAGCATAAGGCCAAAACCATCAAGTTTTATCACTGCCTGTGCTGAGTGCACTGGAAGAATGAATGCTGAGATGTTTCGACTCTGAGAAAAGCATGTCAGCTTTGCAAGAGTCTTGCAGATATGAGAAAAGATGGGGAAGGAAAAATAGAAACTCACAGTAATCTGAAATCTCAGCAGTTTGCCCCAGTTTTATAATAAAACAGAATGAGATGACCAGCTCTCACAGCATGCCACCACCAGAGTTAATATGTTACTGGCTGATGACAGTGATTATGATGTTAAATGCCTATATAAGGCACCCCTAGGATTAATTAGCAGATAAAATTATGGAAATTCATTTCTGTAAATATTACTGGGAAATGCAGATGAAAATATTGGCTTCTGTATGGGCATTTGGAAAGGACTGGCTGATAGAGATGGAATAACAGCTCACATAGCATAGAATGGTCTGTGACAATGGAGGAAGATCTCCCTTGGTTTCCTTGCCACCAACCAATTCCCTAACATAGCTGGCCTAGCCATGTGCATGTATCCTTCACAAGTTAAAGGATTTGCCCTACTATTTTCCCACAGCTCTGAAGCTCTTCTGAAGCTTTCTATAAACAACAGTAAGGTCCATCCGGCTCTTGCTCAATTTTTCAGGAATATGATGTGTATTGGGATGCACAGGGCTCTGGATTTGTCTCCCACTAACATTAGCTGTAATGAGAGACAAGGCAAACAGAGGTCATCATCTAATACTAGCACAGTTACAGGGTTTGGGATTTTTTCTTGGCTTTTTTTTTCAGATGTGTTTAGCATGCCCTGTCCTTTCTTCCTTGCAGTAGTAGATTTTCCTTTCACTTTCCCAGTAACCAGATGGTACTGTAGTCACAGAGCATGCAGGCTCACGTGGGGTTAAACGGTTTCTTCCGTTTCAGATTTTGTGCCAACCAGATTTAAATTCAACAGTGTTTGTTTAAGATTCTGTACTCAGCACTTTGTATTAGATGAGAAGAAGCTCTGCATTTAAATTATTCAGTCTTTAGGACTGATGAAAATTATCAATCACCTTCTGGCATATTTAACTTATCCTAAAGGATGCTTACAGGTGCAAAAATTCACATCCAGTTGCATTTATATATCTTTGGTTTATTTTGTCACTGAGTGACTCTGTGCTCCTCGCCTTCTCATGTATTCTTGTGTTACCCTACAGACAGCGGGCAGAAATCAGGTTTTGTGTATAAAAATAATAAATTCCACTTTTTACTCAAATTGATAAGACTGACAGAGAAACAAATAACATGAAAACATTAAATATTCCATGACATTAAATAACAATGGCTGGCATGTCCTGCTTAAAGTAGGAGAAATGTCACTGTGGCAGGTTATTTTCTTGGCACTAACTGCAGAGTCAGTAAGTATTATAATTATTTCTGATATTTACGTTCTGTCTGGGCATCAGGAGTAGACATGGTGTTAACTGTGAAATGAAAACAGGGCTGAAGTGAAGAGGGGATGGGACATGCAGTCTGGGAGGGTGTGTGGGACAGACCTGAATCAGACAATCACCTTTCCCATCCCACAGTGTCAAAATGCTTTCACCCCACATCAGGATCATAATGTTTCATTAAAAAAAAAAATTAAGAAGTAAATAGTTGGCAAGATCCTTCCAGGACCAGGCTTTTCAGAAGCCATATGGGGATGCAAGGCCCAGGCTTGCTTGGAGTAGGAGAGAGGCATAAGATTGGTGACAGCATGTCCCAGGTGTCCAGTCACCATGGGGTTGACATGGGCATGGGGATGGCAGGGACAAGGTCACACGAGGGCCCAGGTCAGCACTCCTGCATGACTAGGGTGCAAGGAGAAGCATGGACAGTGTAGGCTGCCAGGGCAAATGTCTCCTCATGGAGGAGCTGGAAGCAGCACTGCCCCTGAGATGGAGTGGCTGTGGGGGGCTGACAGGCGCTGCATTTGCTGGCTTGGGGCTTGGTGTTATGTCTTGGTTTGAGAGGCAAGTGCTTATTAAGAAAGGCAGAAACCTCTCTTGAAATGAACAATGTAAACCCCCTCTCCTCAAATTATTATAATTTTGAAATTAAGGGACTCTCAGGCAAAGACATGGGACTAGGAATAACAGTTCTTTACTATGAAAATTAAAATAGAAATACAGTATTGCAGAGAACAAACCCAAAAACACTGACAGAGTCAGAATACAACCTGACCCCCTGTCAGTCAGGGTGTTGGTAGCAGTCCCATTAAACGGTTTCATCCTCCTGGATGGGAAATGTGGTTTGTTGAAGCAGTGCTCCTGTAGAAGAGTGCGGTTTTCCTCTGAAGGTCCAGTGATGATGTGGAAAAGTCCAGTTTTCCTCTGGAATCCAGTAGGAAAAGGCTGCCTTGGTGTTCCAAATCTCAGTTTTTATCTAGGTAGGAAAGGCTTGGCTCCTCCCCCAGCTGGAGCATCTCCCAATGGGATGATGTAATGGGACTCAATGGCCCATTAACAGAAGATATCCTCCTGGGGGAAGGTTGGGTTGTGGAAGAGATAAAGAACACTGCCCCACCTGATTTTAGCAGATGGCCCATTAGCAGAGAATATCTCCCATGGAGATAAGGAATCACTGCCCCACCTTGTTTCAACAGATGGTGGTAGAATACATACTTTTGGTCACATCCTGTATTGCAGGCCAAGACACATTAGTAGAGAGTTCTTCCTGACGTGGGCATGGTTTCATTAGGATAATCCCAGCCTGTCCTGCCATTTGAGAAAAGGTCGGTCAGGGCAGCTGTGTTCTCCCTCCTGAAAGAATCCCCATGGGCATGGCAAGCCAACCCCACCCCATAGTGGGAGAGGTTTGTGCTCTTGAGCTTGTTCTGGGTTTCTGTCTACTTCAACCAAATGAGACAGTCCCAGAGAATTGGCTGGTAGGCTGAAATTCATGTTCATCCATTGCACATTTGTCCTTCTGCAGATGAAGATCATCAGTCAAAAGAAAACAGTTGTCGTTATGCCACATCCTAGTTTTGAAACTAGATGAAACCCAGTTGGTGATCTCCATATGGTAACAGCCTTAAGTAAAAAGGTGCTTCAAAGAATAGTGATGGTTAAAGCATCACCCTTGAGAAGTGGTTACTGAGCCAACTCTTTAAAACCATCTGAGGGGAATTGCCACATCAAATGCCCCTCAGAGTGGACAATGACTTCATACAGTTTCATGCAGGAGTGTTTTTACTGAGCTTGTGGTTACTCTGTCCTTCCATGGTAACATGAATTTTTGTGAGAACCTCCTTATGGGCTTTAAAAATACCCAAATATAATAATGAAGAGGTAGAAATACCAGCCTCTGACCAGACCTGCATGCATTTTCTTCCAGAAGGACAGTATAGATAACATGTTTTATTTCTTCCTATTTAGAAACTTTCCCTAGTGCTATTGAGCAAGGCACTCAAATTCAAAGCTATGCAATTTTTTTTACTACATCCTGCAGGTCTCTGTATTCTTTTTCTTTTTGCTTTCCAGTGAATCTGGATAATTTTTTTTGAAATATCATTTTCTGCCTGACTCAGCAGTTGTCTCTATGATAAATCTGAGGGACAGGCGAAGGGACAGGCTCTTTATCTGGCAAAAATTTAATGAGGTATATGTTTCTTTCAGCTCTTAGTGGGAATAAAACTCTCTTTGTAAAAACCTCTGAGAAATTTATCCAACTGAGGGTTGTTGGATTCACGTGGGCTTTTTTATTCCTTTGCTAGCTTAAAAAAGAAAAATCAGGCCTAGCAGTCAGGTGTACCATGTAGGTGTGCGATACACCCTAGAGGACTATGAAGCTGATGAATAGTTAGCTTCCTATAATGCCAAGTATCTCATCCATTATATATAATAATACTAATTTTTTAATGCTTTCAGAAATTCCTATGTAAAGGAGCTCTGCAAAATCAGAGAATCCAGATTTAAAAGCATCAAAACACTTTGTTTAGATCCCTTATTTTACTTGCTTTATGATAAATTTTATTTTATATAGCTATATATGATTTGTCCAAATGAAGAAGGTTTATAGGTACATAATTTGAATGTAAAATTGTGGTTTCCTCATCAATGTTCAGTCCTAAGGTGTTTTTTGGATTATTTTAAAGTGTATCAGCTAAAATAAAGAAATATGGGATTGAATCTTTAAATTAGCATGATGTGTTGGGGGAATAGCTGGCTAATGAAAGCCAACAGCAGCATGTCAAACAATCACTTGTCAGATGGGTTTCCACTGAAATACTTTCCCTTTTCTTAAAATCTTTTCTTCTGTTGTTATTTTACTCATTTGAGGTGAGAGGATCATGCTGTCGTTTTCATCACTGAAGCTTGTACTTACTTATAAGTTTGGAGTGTGCCTAGGAATCATAAAAGGAATAAATCCTTGCAATTTGCCAAGAACCTGAAACCCTCACTTCTGGTAATCTGCCTGTCATTTGCAATCCGGGAGATGTTAATATTAAAGGCAGGGTTTTTTTAAAGGGCTTGGGAAAGAGAACAAATTCCCATCACTTGTTCAGCTACTGTGTACAGTCACCAAACAACTCTGAAGAGACCTACACTGTTTAAAGTCAGTTTATGACTTTTTTGTGTTTTTGGAGGAATGCCCAAACCAAATAAGTGGGTAAGCTTCTGCACAAGCCACCTTATCAACTGTGTATTTCATAGATAAATCTCCTACCATCCTCATTCCCTACTGTGATACGTCCCTATCTAGGCCTTCCTACTTATATGCATTCCCTTATTTTCATAGTCTCTCTTTTCAACACAAGTATATGTTCTCCCACTTTCTACCTTTTTTGGGGTGTAGTAACATTAACACTGACTCTTAGCACTCAAAGGGTGATACCTATCTGCTATATTTGCAATTCAAATTACCAGATTTTAGGAATTGGATTGATAATTTCATTACATTGTTCTATACTCCTCTGCTGAGGCCACATTGTGTTATCCACACTGGCTTCAGCATAAACATGTATTCTGGGGCCAGAAGAACCAGATCTGTGAGGAAGTTGTGCACTGTTGTGAGTTAATGCCTAAGATGGAAGATGGAAAATGCTGCAAGGACTCCCATGAGGCCTGAAGAAACAATGGTGTCTCAGGGAAGGTATTTGTATGTTTGCAGGCTGCTTCAGTATTAGAGCTGGTATGTCAGGATGATGGGCTGTGTAACTAAAAGGGTCCCAATGCTGAACTGGGGTCCTTGCAGGGGTTCACTAGGTCACTACTATAAGTGGTAGAGCTCTATCCCCTTGTTAGCCCTGATTACCTGCTAGATACAAGTTTCTCCTCCTCCTTGTACTTATCAGCTTCATCATCACCATGAGGCAGAAAATGGTCTTTTCATTTTTAAGAATCTGTCACTGACACACAATCAACTCTCGGAAGTGGATCAGAGTGAACAAAAAACTTTTCCATGTGCCTGAATGTCTTGCAGTCAGTTTTGCTGGGAAATAGGAACAGGATGCTTGGTCTGCAAGAAAACTGAGAAACCACACACACAAGCTGTGGGCATTTCTGTGCTCAGCACATACTTGCCTTACTGCTTGGCTGCAGGCAAAAGACATCAGTGAAAAGAAGCACATGCCAAGATATTCCAGCTGTCTCTGCACAATCCAGCTCCATGGAGGAATATCAGCTAGAGCAGGCTGGGACTGTCAGCTAGTGACAGCAGTGTTGTCTCCTGTAAAGTGGCTGGGGTTTTCTGGCAGAGCTCTGCTGCTCACTCTAAGCTTTGCTGCAGTGGTGGTTTGGCTACTGGTGCCTGACTTAGGCTAAGTGTGTCCACAGATGACTTTGGTTGCTCTTTTGGGATAGAGCCAAACCACACTTACACGTTTGTTTGTGTCTTTGCATATGAGTGAGAGCAATTTTCTGCAGCAAATTGCAGGTAGACTAATAATAAGGGCTGCCAGCATCTCAGGATGCAGTCAAACTTTTCTGAATTTCTCTCAGAGGTACTCTCAACATCTCGGTTCAGGGATTTATTAAGGAGGGTAAGAAATATTTATGGAGCTTTGATTCTGCGTTGTCACACAGGAGTGAATGATATTTTCAGGAGTGAAGAATTAAGTTGAACTGAACATTGCCACTTGTAAAAGTGTTAATCTCCTGCAACTCACTCATGCTGTGATGATTCAACTCTAGTTGTTGCTTAGGTGACTACAAGATGATACTGTAATACCATTAATTGATTCAATAACTTGGGAAGGGCACAGCTAAAATATTCTTACTGTTTCCTGTTTTTTTATCTCAGAAGAATAGTGTTTCACAAGGCATGTAGGAACAATTTAAACCTTTTTTAAACCTTTTTTTAAGTAATGGAAAACCTGTGACAGAAGGAGTGACTTCCATGGAAAATGTACCTAGGGCCTTTTATGCATCCAAAGAGACTTGAAACATTTTGGCTTCTACAGTAGAGATATAGTAATGAAACTTGAAACAACAAAATAATCATCTCCTTAATTTTGTTTGCCTGGAGTATTTTATTTCTACACTGAGAGCAAAAATATACAAGAGTAGCATAATATAAAAGCATATAAATGTTTCTATTTCTTTCAGAATAATATAGAGATTGTTATGTTCCTGATGAGCAGTGCTTGCAGCATTAGGGCCCTTTTTGCTTCTCACCCTACCCCAGCAGAGGGGAGGCTGAGAGGAGCTGGGAGGGGACACAGCTGAGACAACTGACCCCAGCTGACCAAAGGGACATTCCATACATATGGCAGCATGCTCCAGCCTATAGATCTGGAGGGAGAATATGGAAGGAGGGGATGTTCAGAGTGATAGCATTTTTCTTCCCAAGTCACCATTGGGTGTTATGGAGTCCAGCTTTCCTGTGGATGGAACACCTGTCATCCCATGGGAGGTGGTGGATGAATTCCTAGTTTTGCTTTCCTTATTAAACTGTCTTTATTTCAACCCAACCCATCAACTGTCTCACTTTTACTCTTCCAATTCTCTCCCTCATCCCACTCAGGGGATGAGAATGAGTGACTGAAAGGGGCTTGTTTGCTGTCTGGATTTAAGCCATAATAGCTCCCTTCCTGCCTTTATGTAGCTGGGGCTACAGAGCAAGACTGACAGACAGGTACAAGTGCAAAATGGATTGTGGCAGGATGATTTCTTTGGAAATATTCTTCTTTGCTTGGACTAGGGGAAAAGAACATTGCCCAGTCAAACCTAGTGTTGGTGATGACTGTGACTTTAGTGCACTTTCATACACCTAAACCAGGATGCCCACAACAGATTTACCTGTTTCAGATTTTATTGTGTATGTGCACACAGTGTTCACTCTGATAACTCTTCTTCCAATTAACATATTTTTTGTTTATTTGTTCATTTAAGTTTAGGTTTTTTTGTTGTTGGTTGTTTGTTTGTTTGTTTAATGGATAATCTATTACTTGGGAGTCCTCCTTAGCAACATAGTACATGAGCTGTGATTTGTTGAACGATCCATGCAAACTCAGACCTTTTCCAGTAGCATCGCATGTGTTATTTGATTTACCTTCAGCTATGCATGTCTTTGAAGTTTTAATGGAAACCTGCCAGAAATTGTGACAAGGTAAAGAACTACATATTTTCAACATCTCCCATCTCCATGTTTAATTTATAGATAGATCTTCATGTTTGGGCTGAGAGAGTGTGTCTTAAAGTTTATGGAATGTGATTTGGCAACAAAAATCTACAGCTCTGTATCCCAAAGCATGTGAGCACTGTGAGAGTAAAAAAAAAGGTTAAAATGCCCCCAGGATAATGCCAGAAAGCAGTAAAATGGCTAGGTGTTCCAAATTCAGGTTTTATCATCATGGTCTCATTGCTCTGCAGCAATGTTGGGTTATGTCCTTACTAGTAACTGACATGGGATTTATTCACAAGCAAAAACGTGCAAATGTGTTCTGGGGGAAAAAAGGGTTGGAAAACACTAATTTAAATCAAGCACTTTTAACTATGGAAAGTCTTTCTAATGTCCACCTTGTAGCTGCCTAAAATTGCACCAAAAATATTAGTATTTTTGTCTCCTAGGTTATTATAACTGAGATTTCACCTATAATTTTCAAAATACATATGATGAAAATCCACGTAATTTTCTCAAACATGTCTGTGATGCCTGAAAATTATTGTGAAATTTTCTGTTACAGGAGATATTGTATTAGCATTATAACTTGCTAGTGCATCTATGTAGTTCTTCTGAGAGAGAATTCATAGAGTTGTAGACCTTAGGCTTGGAAAGGTTCCTGATTTTTCTTTTCTTTTTCTGTAGCAACTAATGCAAACATAGACTAGAGGATAGATAGGACAGAGGACTGAACTAACTTTAAATAAAAATTAGTGGTATTTTTATGAAACCATAAATACTAATAGTAATCATCATTATTAGTCACCTCACACATCAGATTAGGAAAATAATGGAAAAGAGTCTTGTGGATTTGAAGAATTTGTTTTTGTAAACTGAGAACAGAAACGTCCTTGGATTCTATTTAAAGTTCTCTTTCACTTAAAAAGAATATCCCATCTATAACGCATTATAAAATTTTTTAAAATCTTTGCATTGCATTTGCTGTCCATGATTTCTCAGCTTTTGTTCCCTTTTGGGAAAGAAACAGAGATCAAATCTGTCATTTTTGATGATGGGATGTAAAGTGACTAAATTGCTATGTGGATAGGGAAAACGTATACCTCTTATTCTAACAGTTTCAATATTGATCTCATGAATTGGTCTATAAAACACTGTCACTTGTGTTTAAAAAACAAACAAAAACTCTGTTCTGATATTAAAGACTCGACCTTGCTTTTTGAATAACACTCATGGCAGGTCAGTATACGGCTTAAAGCACCTTCAGCTTTAGTCCAAAGAACAAGGTTTTACGTTAATGATTTTCTTCATCTTTGTTTTGAATCTTTTAGAAAGGATAGTAAGAAATTCCTGACTTTGTGTCGGTCTTGTTTCCAAATTTTGTCTTGCTAAAGTTTATCTTAATAATCATCTTCTTGAAGGAGGAGGTGTGGGACCAGCAAAAATATTCCACAAAGAAACATCCTGATATATAAGTATTTGAAACACATGAAACCTTGTTTGTCTTAGAATTTGTGTGTTAAAATAAATGTGATCCATTTATGTGTTTCAAAATAGAATTAATTAGGTTGGTACATAAAGTATAGAAAAGAAGCATGCTTTTAGGGGATTCAGAATCCTCTTAAGCCAAGACATTAAAAAAACCCCTAAACATACTTGTATTTAGAATTGCTAAGTGTACCATAACCATGCTACATTATCCTGCATCATCATTTTCCATGCAGTAGTTTGCCTCAATACACAGAATATCTGGCCCTATTTTGCAATAAATTAAAGGGTACTATGGCCTTAGCAGACCATTGCATTTCGTATTTTCTTTCTCTGAATGTTCACAGAGAAAATATGAGATACAAGGGAAACTCTCCGTCATCCTGCTTTCTTCCTGAAAATATGGGACTTGGATCTGAAGCATCTGTGTGGGTGTAGTTTCAGTTCCAACTATTTTGATGATGTTCTCCCAACACCAAGGCCGAGAATAAGTGCACATCCCCGTTCTTGCTAATCTGTTAATGGCATGGGATTGTGCTTCCCCAGGGTGGCAATGCTTTGGTGCAGAGCAGGAGGCAGGGCTGCCCATTGCCACCACTATCCATAGTAGGCAACAGGGAGCCAGCTCCCATCTTACAGATCCCATTCAAACATGTGGGGAGGTGGATGGATTGCTTCCAGGGCCAGCTCTGGCAAGGAAGAACTCTAGGATGGGTCTTGCAGTTTGAGGTGTGGGCAAATAAATCTCCCTGGGAGCCAGGTGGATTCCATGCGTATCCATGGCAGGTGTGTCTGTGCTGTACTTGTTTTCAAGAGTCAGTATAGGCTGAAGTGGCTTTCCATGGGGATAGCAATGGTCCTGTCCCAGCTGCCTGGTTCGACCCACTCTTGTTCCTAAAGAGCTACTTCAGTACAAGGCATCATGTGTCCTAGCTTTGCTGATCCAGGATAATTTTTTTTTATTCAAGGAATGAGTTATACAGTGGGTATAGGGAACATCTCAGTTACTATGTAAAACTAGGCTGCATGCCTTAGTTGTTAGCTCAGGAGATGCAGTGCAGTTAAAAACAAGAAAAATTAAGCCCTCTATTTCATACAAGGGAATCCTGCTAAGAAGTCCAAGCAGAATTCATAAGACTTCAGGCAGGGAAACATTTGTATGAGGAGGCAGAGCTAAAAATTGAATCTGTACTATTAAAATGAGAAAAGGAAGGGGGGGAAAAGCATCAGATGAATGGTTTTAGTAGGCTGGTGAAAAATAAGTATGAGAATTTAACAACTTCTGGAAAGTAAGAGGCAGTTAAGGCAAATACCTCTTTTTTATATATTATCTTGTGCTTTTAGAGCTGGTTGACAGCCCAGAGAATTACTGCTAGGCCCAGAAGGGAAACTCTGCCTGTCTTAACTGTGACAAAATCTTTGAAAGAAGACACTGCCATAATGTCAGCATTTTCATAAAGCCGAGCAACACTCCAGAGTCCAGAAAATGCTTCAGAGCAGCTTCCCAGTGGGGCTTTGTGAGGAGTTCAAAGAGGCCATGTGAATTCACAGAAGGGAACTAGGTTGTCCTTTCTCCTTTCTGCAAGGTAGGGAGTTAGCTGTTCTCCCACTGAGCCAATAAATTGCTTTTAGAGGTGAATAAATAAAGTGAGGGGAGAGAGAAGCATTCAGTGGTGCATCTCAGCTCCTGCAAGAGCAAGCAGTTCCCTGAAAAGCTGAAGATGCATTTGGGCACAGGCTCCAGATGTATGGCCGTTTGCATTTTGGGCTCTTGAATAGCTGCCAGATAATGCAAGATCTGATTGTGTAGGTGAAGTTTGAAATTAGTCTTAAAACCTCTTAAGAGCAGTCATTGCCCCTTGAAGTAATCCTCGTCGCTCATGGCACAATCAGAGGGCTCAGAAAGCATGGCCAAAGAACAGCCCTTCTTAGTGCTTCAGGGGCAGGAGAGAGTCTTTTTTTTCTATTAGGTAACAGAATATGCCACTGTGGCAAATGGAGATCCTAGAATGCCAATGCTGACAAGCTTTGAGACTTCTTGCGGATGAATCCCATGTGGAAAGCCAACTGATCCTGCTATCAGTGTAACACCCAGGAATTCAGGCTTTGGAATCAGCAATGTATTTTACATGTGATAGGGAAAAGCTGTTCACTTTCAAGTTCTACAATATTTGAACCTATTTCTGCCTGACATGCACAGTGAAAATGTGTGACCAATGGATGAACTATGTATTACTGTATCTGTGATATCGTGAGTGACTGCCTGATACCATATAGCCTTAAAAATTATGCTAATAAAATTTTCACTGGGTAATTATACTATTTTTTCTAGGAAAGAAAGGATTGTGGGGAGAAAGCATGGAGAGAAGGGTATATTTCAGCAGGTGTAAAATTATTTTATAAAGAAGATATGAACATTTAAATTCCTGATGTGGACTTGTAGTGTTTGATCAAGGGATGTATATTGGTTACTTGCAGTAATGTATTTACCTGTCAACAAGGACATGAACCTCAATACAGAACAAAATCTAATATTGTTGGAAAAACTTATAGTTTTAAATTTTCTTCATTCATTTCAATTTCTTTTAGGACATATTTAGCATGTTCTGTTAAATGGACCTCATTTATTTTTCTTTTTCTTTTTTAACCTATGCTTTTATGCATTCAAATACATTATAGCATCTACAGGCTCTTTTCTAAATCAGATTGGAGCATACCATGTTTGATGAATCCGTATATAAAGACTTCTACTTTCACTTCTGTTTCAATCAATGTATATCCACAAAATAGGGGAAGAAAACAGCACACATCTTACCTTCTATTGTTCTGGGTTACCTGAGAGCTAGAGATGGAAAAAACATGTTTGAAATCTTTTTGTGTTAAACTGAATAAATTAAAACAACCTATTGTGCAAATTTTTGGTACAAGAATGTTCAAGGAAAGGGGAAGTAAGAAACTTAAAGTCGCATGCACTAATGTAATTTTTTTTTCTTAAATGTTGATAGATTTTGTGATGAAGCTGTTGAAGCAGGAATATTTTGCTCTCTTGTAGTACTTCAACTTTGTGCAGGAAGCTAAAGTATATAAAGTTTGGTAATAGTTGAGCATTTTCAAAGATTGATTGAGATAGAAGTCAAAGTAACTAACAGTTCTTTGTCAACAATACAGTTGCTGGGTACATAACTGTGTGAAGCCTTTTAATTGTGCATTTTATCCCCCATATTCTAGGCAAAATAATAAATTATAGAAGGCTTTTATTGCTCAGACTCTTTTTAAGCTTTTGCAAATTCAGAGCTTAAAGTGCATACAGTTTGGCATGTTAGACTTACATTTTCCTGGACTTTTGCCGATAGAAAAGGAAGATTTTTTTTCTGAGGTAACTGGAAAGGTCAACCAGAAAATTGCTGCATCTGGTAGCAGTGCCTTTGGAAGCAACAGGTCAGAAATGTATGGGTAGTGAGATAAGATCTGTTTGAAGTGTTTGCTATGTCTGTCATCTACAGAGTAGCAGGATTTCTATTTCTCAGCAAAAATCCTAATATCTAATGCATATTCTTTTCAGCTGCTTTCTTATCTACTGTCAGTTTATATCTTGGAGTGGGGGAAAATGGTCTTTATCAATGGTTAGGACAAGAAGGCATTCTTTTCTCTTAAATTTAATGTATTTTTCTGCTTTTTTTTTTACCGTCTCTATTTTTTTCCACATTTGAAGTGTACACTGTTATTTAAACACTCGTGCTTACAAAGATTTTTTTACTTCTTTTTAAGCCATGACTAGCTCAGTAAATGATGCTACTTCTCCAGAGAGGGGTTGTAAAATATAAAACTAACGTAAAAAAGAATTATCTTCTGAAGCAGTTCTTCTACAGCAGACAATTTCCTGTACTACATGGATATTCTGAAAATGTAAAACAACATCAATTCCATAATTTCTGGAGTCCAAGGAGTCCATGTCTAGCAGTCAGGAAAATAACCTTTAAAGAACATGGACAAAAACCAAACCATTATGACAGTTTTGAATTTGCAGAAGTAGAGGTAGATCTACTGAAAAAAATCTTTTAAAGGTAATGTTTATATATGTGAAAGAAAACCAATCAAAAATGTAATATATAACCTGCTTTGGTTTGGGTTTTTTTCTCATATCTATTTTTTCCTCAGCTGGTAACACATTTTTCACCTGCTTTGTTCTGCCTCCCCTGCCAGTTTTAATTTTGCCCCTGCCCTACCTTTCCATTTCCTACCAAGTGTTTCTTCTGCCTTTTGCTGGGACCTAATTTTCTGCTTGAAAAAAAGCCAGGTGAAAGGAGTTCAGATGTCTGTTCATTTAAAATACTGAGACACATGCAGGATCATAATTTCATGCACCAGGCACTGCTTATGAACAGTGGGGTCTCATGGAGCTGCTCCCAGGTTACATCCTCAAGGTTCCACACTCAGAGTAGCCATTCATCCTTACTGCAGATCATACAAGACACCCTTCCTCCCCCTGCAGCAAAATCAAAAAAGGATTTCAAGAGGATAACTTGTTCAAAGAAACCAAAACACGCAGCCATTATTTTTGCAGAGGAAAGTTTGTAAATCTAAAAGAGTAAATCCCAGAAACTTGGAAACAAGATGGCGAATTTTCATTCTGAAATTCAGAAATTTCAGAAATATCCTACTTTGTTTAGCAGCTTTACAATTTAAGGTGCATTTACACTCTCAGGTTTTAGCAGAAAGTGTCTCTTCCATCAGCATTATCATTCCTGTTTCTGTAAGGAGCACCAGTGTCAAGGCAAGGTCACCTAGGAAGAGGCTGAGCACCTGGGGAGGACACAGTGAGAAACTCTGCCAGTTATTTTAGTTAGGGCAGCACAGCAGTTGGAAATTGAGTCAATGCATTTGAGTAGTTTTGGGTCTCTGGAAGATGTGGGGGCCTCTGTGCTGGGAACAAAAGTGGTGCTATGTCCTCTGCTGACAGCACATTGCTTTCCCCTGTGGCCTCACTGTCAGCCCCAGGTGGTGTAGTGGCCAAGAGGACCAGTGGTTGGGGGACTGCATGGGCTGGCTCTTCACTGCACCTTTTCCCTTCTGCGCTTGGATGTTTCCTTGGATGGCTTCTGCTTAGATTCTTTTAACAAGTTCTCTTGGCTATAGGAAATGATTTGCTAAATCTAAATGCAAGTATTTCTGTCATTTATGTGGGATTTCTTGCTGTGACAACCAGTTTTACAAAACTATGAGACTGATCATGTTTTCCACTATCTGTTATTTTTCTATTCAACACAATACAAACATTTATATTAAGATCAGTTTGAGGAATCTTTATAGGAAATAGCATATAAAAGTGGGTTGTTTGATAAAAGATGATGAAACCTTTCCTCAAGATCAAAGAAAGTGATGCAGTTATTATTTTAATATAACTACATAATTATAATTCCATGTTGATTTTTAATTTAGTCTACAGTTCCCAAACAGCATCTAAACTGAAGAGAAGTTCAGATCCCTTGCTTTTCTATTGTCATTGACTCTAGTTAAGGGACTGTTTAGGAACTGATGAGCAATATTGAAGTTAATGGACTTGAAAAAGGAATGCAGTAGTTTCATTGGTAATGTGGAAAAAATTAGCCAAGTTTTAAACCAGCTTCCCCCAATTTAGTAAATTGTCTGAGTTGTTAGAATAACAATAGCAGTGGATTTCAGAAGACAGTGATTTGAATCATCAAGCACAGGGAGAGGCATCTTGCTGTACATGTGCCTGCAAGTGCAGTAATTTTAAAGGTGTGAAAATGCTGATGAGGAAGGAGGACAGACAGCAGAAGTTTAGAAGATGCGAAGCCCTACACCTGAAGTTCCCTTTTAAGGCCTCAACTACTAGCCACAGGATGGCTCAAATGTTAAAAATATCAAAGTTTCAGATTGTCAAAATTCAGTGTATTGATTCAGAGTAAAACTAAGCTGCAAGCTTTAAAAGTCAGCACAGGCCAATTCAAAGTTGGTGCTTTACAGGCAGCCAAGAGCAAAGAGAAGAGTGAGTGAGTGTAGCAGGTAGCTGTGTGCTGATGGGAGCCCTTCTGACGGGGGGGCAGTATTGGAGCTTCAGTGATTAAAAGGCCAGATGGTGTGGATGTAAGAACTTATGGACCAAAGAGAAAAGAAGACATTCCTGTATGGAGAGTGTGCTTGGGAGAGAGGAAGGAGGCAGAGGGCTTTGAGCCACATTTAAAAACAAGAATTTTATTACTTTGGAAGGTGTATGTAACAAAGCTTCTCAAAACTAAGAAATGGCATCCTTTTTCAGTCAAAATGGAGTTTTATGAATGACTGGGGCTTACATTTCTGTGGCAGGAGGAGTTATAATTACGTGCTGAATACTCATGTATTAATTGCTGATTAGAAATTGGGTTAGTTTTCAAATGATGGAAGAAAGCGCAGAAATTTTGTTCTTCAAAGGTAGAGAAAGATGAGAGGTTTGTGTAGGTGTTTAACAGCATAATGGTGTGTTTGCTAATAAAATATTTGCTAATTTTAGTGGCATTACAGCAAATGCTGCAGTATCCATATAGGAGTAAGAATAATACAAAGAGCATTACCTGCTGATGTTAACTGCTTTGAAGTTCGCATGAGTCTTTTGGATAGGCACAATATCTGGAAGCATCTGTCAACAAGAAACACCTTAAGAAGCCAAATTCACTAGCAGGATATAGAGTTTTGAACTCTTTATTTTTTAAATTTTTTTTCTCCCTTGCTTCCCTGTATAGACTGTACCTTTCTTTCTCCTTTCATCTTTGTAAGCTGACCACTTCTATTACTTTCCTATTTCTGCTGAGGCTGGTAAGCTGGTTTGATGCATTCAGCAGTCAAAAGTGCAGTTTTCTGTGCATTTGTGTTGGCTGACTAAGCAAAGTGAAAGAGACTGACTGTGAAAGTGAAAAGGTGATTTACGCTGGTGTCATAGTGTTGTGCAGTAATAAAACTCAGGGATTGTTGGACACACATTATATTGTACAATTATATAATTATAAACAATATAATTGGAGGCAGTTGAGCTTGAATGCAGCAGGCTGTTATTTAGCAATCATCTCTTTCAAGGCCCATTAAACGCAGATTTATATAGAAAACCAAAGCTTTGCTCTATAAAGGCTAACTGTGTGGTGGCATTTATTCCCCAAAATGTAATGCATAGATCTAAAGCTGTCAACGTCTATAATGGATTTACTCAGTGATTGCGAATGAGGGTTTTCAGCAGATATGACAATCCCGAGCCCTTTGCCTTTATTTGAGGCGTTGTTTCTGGGAGTTTATTCGTATGTCTGGTTTGGAAGGCTAAAGAGCCTACACACACCTACAGCTGTGATCTTAGATTTTGAAATGTGACAAGCAGGGCCACTGCATATGGTAAAAGGTTTAGGAAAGTAACAAAGATCTCTTAAAGTCATCCGTATTTTGGTCTTACTTTAGCCCTTTAATATTTTGTAGTTCTGAAATGAAGAATGAGTTTATGGGAAAGAAAATTAAGAAGCAAAAAGATTTTGTTGCTTCTGTCCCAAGGAATTTAGTTTTATTAGCTGTTATAAAATAAGTTTTTATTTTTAAAAAAAGGTATAAGAATTTTATGAATAAAGAAGAAAAGTCACAGAATTGAGAACATCCTACCATGAGATCTACAACACATATGTTGGTCCTGTCAGACTCAGCCTTTTAATAGTTGGAAGAAGTTCGGAACATAATGTTGTACTTAAATATTTACATGTATAAACTGAAATGTAGGTGTTTAAATATTTTTCTCAGTTTTTTTTTAGTATCTAGAGCTCTATTAGATTTTTAAACAGAGTTATTAAAGAACTATATACAAAAAACTAAGACATGTTCTTGAAAGGAGGGCCTGCAGACCTGCTCTCTGAGTACAGCCCTGTGAGAGCACAGCTTGGCACTACCAATTATCTGGCCCACATATGCTCAAGACACTTTTGCATTTGTTATCATTTCACATATGAATTTTTAAATGCTTCATTTTGCTGTCCCTGACACGCAGTGTGTTTCATTTCCATTCCTTCATTAAGTGATCCATGGGAGCTGGACAGATACAAGGCTCCTGTGAGTTTTGTCATGCCTGTGATTGCACAAGTGCTCTGCCATGATACAGGTGCTGCATCACTGTTTCCAGAATGCAGTACCTGACCTCAGCAGCTTGTGGCTGTCAGCCTCTTAGTAAGTTACTGCATTTTGCATCACTAGGTTTCACTTTGCCAGGTCAGAAATGTGTCTGCACAATAATTGTAGTTTACTTAAATTCACTTGTGATACCGGGAAATGTTAATTAGTCAAGTATCAGTTATTGTAAATAGATATTTTGAATGCATTGTGCTGTTGATGTCTTTAGCAACTGTACTTAGTTTTAGCCTTTGCTAAATGTGATGTAGAGCTGTGTTTCAGAGCTGTTTTCCTTCCCCCACTTCTGACTTGTTTGCTCATTTATTTAAATGTGTTAACCTGCAATGTTTCTCAGGGTCACATTAGTAAATTAACAAGGTCCAACTTCTTGTAGCACCATTTTTAAAGTTTAGAGATAAAGTATTCCAAAATGCCAGCCATGAAATTCAATGTTTCTTGGTAAGACTAATTTTGTTTGCTTTTTATTTGGGGAAAAAAGTATCTTAGGAGCATAAGGAGTGTATAGAGCAGTCTTCACTGGCTCAATTTTAAAATGGTCTCACAACATTATGAGAAGGTTTGAGAAAAAGCTTTTTGCTTTTCCCCCCTCTCCTTTATGCAAATCTACTTAATCTAACTAGTTATTATTTTAGGTTTGGGTAGTTGACTTAGTTTGTGAGTTGCATTTAGGCTTTGGTTTTTTCAGAAGTCCATAGATAATGAACCATAGCTGGAAACAGCCTTGGAAAAGCTTGACCTGCTCATGTTCATTCTGTATCTTCTGTGTACACAAGCAGTGCATTAACTCAGATCCCCAAACATTCAATTTCTCAGTTACATTAAACTCTTCGAAAAAGAAAATACTGAGTTATGTTAATCAACACTGCCTTTTTTGTTTCTATCTAAAGTCCTCTCAGATAAATTGCCAGCGGTCTCCTGGTGCTCTGGATGAAAGAAGCAATCCTTATCTAGTGCTTTACAGAATTTCATGGCCAGAAAACAGTGCAATGTGAAAATTTATCTTGTTTAATTGCTGTAGTATAATGTAGAGGCTTCTATGATTTAGAAAATATTGAATTTAGACCCCAAATCAAGAGCTCATCTTTTCCACATGTGTTTTGGCTTTGAGGTACTCTTTCCTGATGTACCACAGCTATGAAACAGGAACTGCTGTATCATGGAGTTTTATCACACTATGGATGGCAGAAAAGAGAAGCAGCATCATGGAATTTCTCTTAAAATTCATCTTAGCAACATCTCCCCAGGGAGCCTGTTCCTTGGGAGCCACAGACACAGCAATCTCTCCCTCAAGGGTCTCACATTGTCTTTGTCTTGCATGACTTTTGCTGTCTGCGTGTCCTTCCCGTGAAGGTGAGCAGATTATTCTTCAGGACATGTAGTTTTGCTCTGCTTATCCCATCATGACTGGCTCATTGGGAAGCTCTGTGCAGGGAAAGAGCAGCAGCTAAACAAACTTTGTCTTTAGAGGCACTGTGATACCTGAGCTGTTGTTGCTTCCTGTACTTGAAACAATAAATTAATATCTTGCCTCAGACATTAGGGAGTAATAACTTTGAGCTGAGGGTCTTTAAATTGTTGCTTGAGGGAGAATTAAACAATACATAACACATATATATGGTAAATATAAAACAGCCTTAAGAGGAAAACAGAATTACACTCCATGCCAAATAGTTTGCTCACTGAGAAAATTACACATTTTTGAAGCTTTAACTCTTAAGAAATTGGATATTGGTTTGCGTGACTTGCACGTTTTTCCAATTGTATTTGTATCAGCTTTCATATAGTACATTTCCTACTCTGATGTGTTAGTCCAAAGATAAAATATTCGTTATTGTAAACAGCATATTGCAGACAAACAGCACAGAGCACAACTAATCGGATTCACTCACAGATCTTTTCCATCATTAGTATTGCATAACTGTGTGCTGTGCACTGAAAGGGGAATGGTCTTTTGAAAGAAGGAAGCAAAGAGAAGATTGAGTCATGAACTCCATCTTGATGTAAAAAGCAAATGCTTTCAGTTCTGTATATAAGGAAATACATTTGAAATTGAAAGAAGAAAAATGTTGTTTATTAAACCTGGTGAATCTTCAAACTAATTTTTTTAATCTAGATAAACATATGTATCAATGATTGAATATGTTGTTAATATATTTCCATTACACCAATTTTGATTCATAAACCTTCCTCTAAAGAAAAATGAAAATAAAGAGAAAGCCACTATACATTTAAATCGTAAGTACTATTCTTAAAGAAACTATGGATCTTAAAGCATAGAACAAATTTTTTTTTTCCTTCAACTTTACCATATATATTATAAAGATGAGATAGATATGACAGTGTTTATCCTGCCACTCACCTTTAAAATGTTTTCAGATCCTCATAGAACGAGGCTGTGAAAGCCCTTCTCAGTCATGGCTCTTCCTATGGCAGAGCCTGCTCAAATGCCTCAACCACCCTCTAAAGCCCACAGGACTTGTGCACCTTCAGGGGAATGTCGAGAGAGACCCTTCTGAAATCAGCAAGGGACTAAAGGAGCTGGTTTCATTTCCTATTCCTAATAATTTCAAAGACAGAGGTTTGACTGCTTCTGAGGACCTAATGCAAATATTACTTCAAAGACATTTAAGGCACAGGAAATGTAAAACAAAGTGAAGTATAATTCACAGGGGTGGAGAATCAGCTTTGGGTTGTTGGTTTGAAAGCAGTGCATACATTTAACCTGAACTTCAGAGAGTTGTCCAGCTGGCTTAAAACTGGTCTCTTTTAATTATTGACATGTTCCCTAGGAAAACTGTTCTAATAGCAAACAGGTGCTGCAAATTAGCACAAAGGAATGTGTAACTCTTCTCTTGCGTGAAGGTGTAAGTGTGTGACAATGCAATTTGCTTGCAGGCAGTAGCAGGAAGTTGATGGTCTGCATCTCTTTCCTCTTCATACCATGCAAGTATGCTGTGACAGAATTATTCCTGAGGAAATTTCCTGATGCATTATAAAGGCAGACTTTGGTCTATAATGTGAACCAGACTGCTGGTTTGAACCTTGCAGCATGTAAAAGTGTTAGATTTTACTTTCTTGTTTGCACTTAGCTATGTGCAAACATGGCTCACCACAAACTATGGAAATAATCCCCTGCCTCAACTCTCCCAAACAACTACATTTTTAAATGTGTTTTTTCTCCCTCTTATATCCTGAAGTATTGATGGATATCATTCTAGCCAAAGGCAAGAATAGGGGGCCTGGACACCTTTTGCCATTCAGGCACTGCTGTAACTCCCTTTCAAGTTAATGGAAGTTCTGCCACTCAGTTGAGTGGAAATGGGATTGAGCCTTTGCTTACTGATCCCATTCTGATGCAGTCGAGTTTCCTGCATCTGTAAGACCAAGAGAAAAATAGGAAGGCCAAAGTTAATAGATACTGTGTAAAAAAACCAGTATCAGGTGTCATAGGTTAAATGATCCTGACTTGTGTATCTTTTCGTAGCTTACTCTGAAATAAGATTTCTTGTGCTATGTAAGTGGAGTCAGTGAAACAATATAAGTCAGCAATGGTGGATTCATGTTTCGTGCTTCACTTGAGAGGCAGTTAATATAGCACAGTTCTGTGCACCAAAAGATAGAGATTGTGTGTTGTATCATCTCAAGCTCACATTCGTGTTATATTATTGTCATGCTCGTAGAGAGTTGAGATTGTTTTCTTTTCAAGAATATTAACATTATAAATATGTTCTACATACATCTGTGAGTGTTAGACACCTCTAATTTCTGCTTGCCTTCTAGCGAGTCCAAGCTAATGGGGAGTCTTGTTTGTCGTGCTTTATAACTCATGAAATTTCAGCAAAATTGTTCAAGATCTCAGGTTGAGTGAACAGATGAGGACTAAATACTTGACAGCTATGGTTTTTAGAGAGCTGATTTTATAAAAATGCAATTGATATAAACTGTTGGCAGAAAAGAGCCTGCTCATCTCCCTGACAGTCCTAATTGTCTCTTTCCATTGTCTTTCAAGTTTTCTCTGAGAGAGAAAATATGTAGAATGGAGCAAAGATGAAAAGTGGAAGTGAAGAAAGAAAAACATATTTTTTTTTCTGGTCTTTGCAGGTTTACTCAAAGGGCATCATAAGAATTTGTGCATACCTATTTTTAACAATCAGTAACCTCTAGGGGATTTTGTAAATCTTTCTGAGATACTTCTTAGAGCCAAATGCTGGACCTCAGTGAGCACTTTATAAATATTAAAATGAGATAGATCACTGATTGAGAAATCGAAGTTATCTGTTCACATTCAAATTGTAACACAAAGTGAAAAGAAAGTTTTGGGATCCTAAGTTGTCCATGGTGGTAAAGTGCTTTTCGACCTTCTCCACAGAAATCCATGTTTTGTTAGCCTGTTCTAAAGAGAGCAAGACTTTATCATGAGTGAAAATGTGTTGCTTCATATTCAACAGGTCAAGTTTTCTTCAGATTGAGGTGGAACTGTGGCTCATGGACATCTGATGTGCTGGGTAAGTCGAATTTGATGTATCTTATTACATTATTACCACATGACAAATATTGATCTTGATTATGCAAGTGTAAGTGCAATTTATTTTCTTTCTTATTTTGCATTTTCACCAGTAGCAGTGAAATGAAAATTTACCTCTTTCCATTTCTCCCAAATGACACTTCAAAAGCAAGGTTTAAATTATTATAAATGACCATTTTATTTAGAAACAATATACATCAGGAGCTATTTAACACAAAAAACCTAGCTTCAATAAGCCTTATTTCTTCAAATAAGATGCTAAGATATTCTATTGTGAAAAAGAATATTTGGGCTTAGGAGAGGACAGTTCAGAAAATCTGGTGTAATTGATGTATTGCCCATGTGCTCATACATTAATAGATAATTGTTTGGGTGTAGTAATGGTCAACAGAACTAAATTATTTAATGGCACTATTTTCTCTTTGTCTATTTAATCAATGTTCAATGTTTAAAGGAGTCCGAGCATGTCACTAGTTCCTAAAATTGAGACTAAAGTAAGGGTAGAGTTCTATATTGAGCTGTTTGCTGAATTTTATTATTCACAGTAATTGTTTAATACATCTACCTGCGTCTAGAGATCTTTTTGGTCTTATGAAACAGCAGTGTGACCAGGCAGGAGTTTTGTTTACCCTGAAGTATGTGAGGCTGCTCCAGTGCTAAAGAAATAGTGAAGAAAACGTTAAAGGATTTGAGTTAAGGTTGAGTAAGATTCTATAAACACTTTATCACAGGGACATCTACCATGGAAGCAATTCCTGGAAGGGTTTTGGCAATCAGAAGCAGTTAGGCAAATGGTGCCCTGCTCTGTTTGTGTCAAGCAAATAGATGCATTGTAGAAAAGTGTATTTAGTTGTAGAGAGTTGAGATGAAAAAGTTACAACTGCAACTTAAAGTTGCAATAGAAATTTTTAGGTATTAAAAAAGGGAAATGATAAATAGCTATTAGTTTGCCATCTCTGAAAACCAGTTTAGGAGATTGCTTAATGATGTCATTTTTCAAGTTGCAAGGTAACTTTTCAGAAGTAATTTAGACAAGATATATATATTCCTGGTAGGATTTTGAGTTCTATTTACAATACCTGTTGTTGTTTACATTAACTTTTTATGGTTAGGGTTTAAAAATGAAGGTAGGAAAAAAAATGTCTGTGTGTTCTCTACTAGTCTGAACATAATGATAAATTTCTGAAATTTCAATTTTCATACTTCATAGTTCTCTTTTTATGAAGTTATGTGGAAGAGTTTCACTCCTTTCAGCCTGTTTTACTTTGATCACTTCGTTCAAGGTATCAAATATGTTTGGGGATTTTAACTTGCATTTTTCATTCATATTGATACACACCATCAAAGACAAACTGGTAGCACCAGACTAACACTGGGATGAAGTAAATTAAATGCCAGGGAAGGTAAAAGATATGATAATATTTTTAGCAGCAGAACAGTTTGCCACCCAGACCTATATATCATGCATGAATTGAGCAGCTTCTAAAACGTCGGTACACTGTGATTTGCAGCTCAGAAATTTGTCCTTTCCTAGATAAAATAAAGTTTCCTTTGTGTGCATGTAATACCTTGCAATTTATTATACAGACAGGCACTTAATGGAGTCTGAGCATGAATGCCTCTAATGAGAGGTGCATTCATACTGCAGGAGTGCTTGAGAAAAATCAGTGTTACACACGTGTGTAAGTAAATGTGATTGAGATCAAATGGATATATTTTTCCATTGCTATGTTGCCTTTTATCATGGATTGGATAAATCCATTCTTGATCGTGGGAAGCAGAAAAAGCAAAAATGGTACTACAGGAATTGTGGATCTCTCCGTCCTTGCAGAAAGGGAAGGATTCATATCAGAGAGATCCATGAGCTAAGCTTTTCAATAGGGGTTTTCGTCCTGGTGTTTGTGTGTGTGTATAAGTATCTGTTATGTAGCATGAAAGATCAAGCTATTACATAGATAGATTTTTCCTCTTTTAAGGAAAGATCTAGGATCTAAGAAGATAATTTTTTTCCCCTCACTGTGACAGGAGCAAGTGTCCAATGTTCTGGAAGGTCTAATCCTGAGGAAATGGAATATAGATTGTACCATAGATTTAAACCAGAAACAGACTGACAGAATAACAGTCTGCAACACATACACAATGTTGTCAAGCTAGAAACACATTGAAAATTTTTCGTAGAAGCATAATTAATGTCCTAAAATCCACCAGGAAAACAGATGTTAGCCAGTGGATTTGATGTGCGTATAGCTCATTATGTGGGGAAAAGGATAGTGGGGCTTTTATAGTTTCAAGAGGAGCAGCACTTTGATGGAAAAGAGAGGCAGGCACACAGGCAGCTGTTTCAGGAAATGACATTCCACCTAATTGGAAATATGAAGGTGAAAGGGAAATGCGGAGCCCAAAAGTGAGAGTTCAATGGCAGAGGTTATAGTGGAGGAGCTACAGTGAGAAGCTGATGGGAATGGGAAAATGAACAAATACAGTAAAAACATCCTTCATTATTCCTGGTTCAGTGTCTTGGGTTTCTCTCATTGCTAGTGCTTAATTGCTTGTGATGGAAACTCCCCATTTTGTTTCATTCTGCTTTTATTATCAGTTGCATGGTTTGAACACAGCAAAAGGACAAAGGAGATGAAATTTGAGCCACAATTGCCAAGTTCAGACAGGTCCTTTAAGGATAGCAGAAGAGAATAAAATCTACTGAAGGTATTTGGGAAAAGTTGCTTCTCTGTTAGGGAATAATGCCAGTAACTGGTGTTGGAGAAAATGAAGGAGCACTCTCTACATGTAGTTCAAAAGTACAAGAGAGGTAAACTGTGCAGTGAACATGCCCTGTATGTGTAAGAACTCAAGTAAACTCACTTTTAAAAATTAGTCATCATATTGCTTTGCTTTTAAATTAATTATTAGAATTATTTATTGCAGTCATACCATTATGTATGGGTCAGCAGTCATACATTGGATATTGTTCCCCCCCCAGGGATGAATTTGGAGTTTAAAAAGTCGAAAATAAACTTTCAGTGGAGACAGAGCTGAAAATGAAGCTATTTCTGTTCTGACAGTGTTGTTTCTAATAGAGGGTACTGCAACGTGCAGAGGCTCAGAAAGATGTCAGTAAAAATAACAACCTGACATTATATGTGCAGTAAATACTGAAGACTGGAGGCTGGTTTATTACCTTTTTTTTTTTTCAGTGTGTGGGTTGTTTGTTTCAGTTTTAGTTCATGCTAATCTGCTTGATAGCCCATTATCTTTCTCCTTTGGTTTCATGGCAGTCTACCAGTTTATGTTAATGGCTGCTTCTTTATTCACTCTCATAAGGTCATCATTTGAATATGGTAACTTAGGTCAGATGTTTACATAAGTTAATACCTCTTTTCTTTTAATATGGGCACACTGAAAAACTGAAGATCGCTTACTTTCAACAAATTGTGCTAATAATATTATGCAGTAGTTTGAGAATAAAATGCAAAATTCAAAGTCTACTAGATTGGATATCTAATCATAGTTCATGGTATTAATATAATTATTTTTGTTTAAAAAACAAAACAATGAAAAGCAGACAGAACAAGCAAATCATGACCAATGAGGATTTGGCCAGTTAAAGAAAAGTAAAAGTGCTTGTTCATCTCAAAACACCTCCAGAGCTAGAATTGGCACCAATATACTCACTGCTGCAAATATCAAGGTACATAGGTCTTGAAAAGGTGTATTGTAGTAAACACTGGACTATATGCTTTAAAAAAATGTATGTGGATGGGAAGTGGAAATGGTCGCTGAAGTACTCAGGTGGCTTAAAGCAACTACTAAATATGATTTATGTGACAACTGTTGGGCAACACTTGGATATAAGTGAGGAATCCTCACGCCATTTATGAGCCACACAGTGTTGGCTGGCTTGAAATGGCAGAAAACTCACCTGGACCTTGGCTAAGGTGAGGAGCCATGGTGTCACCTGTCAGTCCATTTACTGAGCAGAGCTGAAAAACAGTAAGACCTCACACTAGGTGGATTGCTCTTGTGCTGTAGCATTGGAAGAATGAAAAGCAGAAAGAAAAAGATATAAAGTGCATGACTCTTGCATGATTTGGTTTGTGGATGAAACTTGTGTGTTTTCACAGCAGTATATCCTCCTGTGGAGCAACACATTAAGCTAGCTGATCATCAGCCAGGAGGGAGTCCTTGCTATTCTTCCCACTTTGTGGCATCAAACATGGATTTTTGAGCAAGGCCAGGGTTAAATTTTAATAAACAAGTTGAGTTGTCTGTATTTTCTACAATGAGGACATCTCCAGCACTTTTGTCTCTCAGCATGTTTGCTAGGAGGATATGTTTGACTATGGCTTTTCTCTGATGTACTCATCCATGTGTCCCTGGATTCAGATCTACATGCGTAGCAATATTTGTACTATACTGAAGTAGCAAGAGATTTTCTATGAAACTCTGGTGTCTGCTTTAGCAGTAATTTTAAAGGGAAGAAATAGTATCAAATCTTGCAGGTGATTTAATTTCCTACTAAATTCACCACAGTGCGAGAGAAATCTTCCCGAATAGTGGAGATAGTGTACTTCACCTTTTCTCAGTCCCCACTCTGCTGCCCTGCTACTGTGGTTATTCTGAAGATCCTTGGAGTTTGGCTGGTTGTTCATGCCATAGCTCAGCAAGCCAGAAGGCCCTCGTTCTTGAGACATTAATGAGACTTAAACATGTGCTGAAATGCCTTTTGCTGAACAATCACATAGGCATAAGCAAAGATTGTGGCGTGGCCTTAAATGTTATCATAAAACTAAACTTTGTGTTAAATATTCTGGTTTTGGAAACTGAATACATTTTAAAAGCTATAGCATGCACATCTATGTCCCATGTATACATCATGAGGAAATGTCATTTTACAAGTTGCTACCACCACTTGATCATTATCCTTCTTGTGCTCTTTCATTAGTTCATGGTAGGAAAAAAAAAAGTCGCATGCTATGACATTCTGGTGTAATTTGAGAAATCAGAATATGCAAATAGATATATGACTTGTTTTCTGTAACTGCACTGAAATTTGCTTTCTGCAGCTGGAGAAGAAGAGAGCAACTGTGGGAGCATATGTGTTTGAAAATGTGTAATTTCACAGTGCGGCAGATTTGGCTTGTAACAGGAGGGTCTTTCCCAGAGTGGCTGTTCTTGTGAATAAGGCTTTCCTTGACCTGCTGCTTCTCTGGAATGCCAACTCACTTTTGCAAAGCTCAGAGTAAGGGATGAGGGAACTGGAAGCTCAGGTCCTTCTGAGCTTGTGGCATTTATATTGTGAGACAGTTGAGATCGAGTTCATTTTGCTAAGCTGCTCACCCATAATGGATCTGTCACAGAGACTTGACAACATATTTGTATCCATTTTGGACAGCATTTGCTGCTCGGCGCTCTCCCTGTGAAAGTTTCCAGCAGACCACAGATTTACTAACAGTAACCCCTCCTCTCCCCCTCAGAATACAACTATCCTTTCCATAGGTTGGGATTGCCTTATAATCCTTCCCATAGGGTTAATAGGCAGTCATCTGTTCCAGCCCTGCTTCACCTTTGAATTGGTACCAAATTAAGAGTATCTCTTAATTTGATCCCAATTTTCTCTTGTTCAGCTGGCATAAAAATGGCCCACCCAATAATGGAAAAATGATATTTTATGTCAGAAATGGTATTGTTTTTCTTCTCTAGAGTAAAAAATTTGAGTTTCTGGTTTATTGGCAATTTTTCAAAGAGTTGCTGATTTGTTTCTGATGTAAATATGTGGCAGGGATGGTGGAAAGGAAAATAATGGTATCTCATAAACTGAAATTCTGACTTTCCTGCCAACTCTGTCTGGGAAAACAAGTTATCTTTCAGAGACTGGAGCTGCAAACAAATGGAGAAATAAATGACTGCTTTTTTGTATCCAACCACTAATGCTAAAATTATGTAAGTATATTTAACCCCAAGTTCTGGTCCACAATTGAGTGTCTTCTTCTACTGAAGACTTAGTTGCATCTGAAATTTCAGTCTTTGTGGCACAAGAAGATATTTTACCCTCTCCGTTTCTCTTCCCCCAAACAAGAGAATTTTTTCCAGTTCAAATCACTGAATAAACCTGCAGGAAGACATCAATTTCTAAATATAGTAAGCTGAGCTGTAGGCATTACCAAGGCCTGGGGAGACAAGTGAAAATGAAACCACTGACTCTTCTCTACTAATTCATCCCCCAGGTCTCTACTTTTCTGATTTCTTTTTCTTCCTTCCTCTCCTTCTCTGCTTTTCCTCTTCAGTGCTGCTTTTTCCTTAATAATAGTTATATAATGCTGTCCCTGTGTTGGGATGCATGCTACATAGTATAGCTTATATATGTATTAGTAGATTTGTTCAAATCCATATCCTTTCAGTTCACTTTAGAGACATTTTCCAAGCTTGAGTTCAAACAAACAGTGGTTTTCCCAGAGAGGGCCAGCTCTCACAGAAATGCTCTGGTTCCAGGTCAGTGCATGGAGTTTAAGTTTAATAGCGTGTCCTAGTATATTCCTTCTTCAACCTACATGGCCCTATCTCTAATAAGACAGCATCTAAACTGCTCTTTCTGTGTTTCCTGAGGCAGATAGAAATAATAATACTGGTCAAAGGGTAATGCTTGAAGGCACATTTCTTTTAAAAACAGACACAAGTTCAATGAATTCTGCCACCAAAGTGTGGCAGTTGAAAGTTAACTATCAAGAGAGAGTGAAGCTCACTTCATTTTCAACAAGGTCCATTTAGCAAAGCTGATCTTTTTCACTGGTGTAACTTACTGCAATAAATAAATTCTGTATCTAGTGCTTCTTTGTGGCACGTTGGTTTTTTTGCAGCACTCTCTCCTAGAGCTGTCTGTGGCTTTCTGATACTTGCTGTTGGTCTTCCATTACTTCCCCTTGAAAATGCATGTGAGAGACTGCCAGAGCATTTGACAAATCCACTACTCTTCAGAGATCTTTTCAGCACTTCCAGTGGGCATGTTAATTGTAAAGCTGAAATGAAATACCTTGGGCTGCATTGACCTCGTCATCTGTTTTTTAAATAGCATCTCCATCCCATAAATCCTCTTAGAGATATATTAAAAATGCCTGTAGAAGATATATAGCCTGAATGTAATAATTAAGCAGGTGCTAAGAGGCAGCCTATTATTCATATATCTGAGTTTTGTATGATAAAAAATTTTCTAAAAACTTATTACTTCTTGACGAGAGACTTGACCCATCACCATCTCCAGCTGCCAAAGCACAGAATTGAGTAGTTGAGAAAAATAGAGAAAAATCATCTGAAAGGAACCAAACATCATGAGAGCAGAAGTTTCCTTCTAATCAAATCAGTTTTAGGAGTAGCTTCTTCCTTGCTAGGCAGTACCACTTACATTTTTTATCTGAATGCTGAATGAACTCTGATGGGGCAGAAACCTTCTGTGAGTAAAAGGTGTAGGTGAAAGAGCATTGCTTCTATACCAGTGCCATTTAAAATCCATTTTTAGTTATGCCTAGAGGATAAGAGATACTTAATCACAAGCCTGTGGTTAAGCAGTGGTGTACCAGAGACTGTTGTTCACAGATCATTCAAACTGAAGATTTTCAGTCAAGCCCAACCTTGCAAATGAACAAGCGTGCAAAAATTCTGATACCACTTATAAAATGGAAAGTGGAAGCAAAACTAGGACATTTATGTAGCATGGCAGTAAATTCAGATATTTAGCAAGCAACTTCTGTAGTAAGTTTACTATTTACTACGGAGGGAAAGTAGCCAACTGGGATTTTTATTTTGTTTGGGTTTTTACGTTTTTTCACTCTCTAAACTGCTTCTCATGAAATTATGATCACTTGCAATTTTGGAGCAAAAATATCACATAGGGAATAAAAAGCCTCAGCTGCTTTTTCGAAATGAAATAGCTGTGTCTGAAAGGACTCTGCCTAGGGAGCTTCCAGAGGGCTGCAGAGCATGCTGGCTCTGTGTGTGCCGTGCTGGAGAGAGAAGAGCCTGGAGCCTGGGTAACGTGGGGTTTTCTGAAAAGGCAGTGGCTGGAGAGATTTCAAATGCTTAATTGTCCTCAGAATAAAACCTTTATGAGTGGGATTGATAAATACTACTTTAAACCCGTGTGTGAAATCATGACAACATCACTGGAGAAGGGCCTGTCTGACAGCTGTGAATGCGCTATCACCTGTCAGCCATGTGTCCCAGCTGCTGGAATTAGAAGCAATTTGGGGCAGATAAAACGTGTGCTGTGCCATTGTGTTTTGTACTCTGCCTGGCACAATGAGGCCCCACTGCTACCTGGCTCTGCTGGGCACTGTCAGTCTGGGAGCATTATAACAGCTTGGAAATTTGTAAAATGCACAGACGAGATGTTGAGATAAAACAGGTACTGGAGCAGTGTGAAATTGAAAAAGCTTTTGAGATATTTCCTGGTTAAACATTTGCTATTATTCTGTGTTGTTTCGCTACTCTTCTGTGATGTTTCATCCTCCCAAAAATGTACTTTCTCATAAAAATGTTCTGTAGAGAACATGAATGCAAAGTCAGTCAGGCCCCATTCAAGGTGGATATTTTTCCTCCTTCCAATTTTCACATTGTTGAAGATATCATTTTAGTTCAGTATTATGCAATGTGTTAAAATCAGCAGAAAAGAAGCACCCTTGAGCCTTTTTTGATTTACAAACTATATTCCTTCAGATGTATTTTTTTCTGAATCTAGTTATGGCATTCTCCATTTTATGAGTGGAGTCTCAAACACTCTAACCTCTCTTTTAATGCTTTATTTTGTATGAAAATAAGAGGTGGAAATTCCAAGGTGGGATATTGTTTAAATTACTTGAATATTTCTTTTAAATCTTGAAATATTTAAGATTGTCATCAGTATGTTAATGAGCTTCCTCTTTTTGAAAATGTTTCCTTTACTTATAAAACAAAGACTCACTATTTTTTTATTGTTGGGATTAGCTTTTGTAAAAAACAATTAAAAATTAAAGCACAAGAATAGTATAACTGTTTCCTTGTTATCAGGAGTTTACAGTTTATCAGTCTCTTAAACTGAAATGTAGTCGTTTTCTCCACTGATATCATAGTGCAAATCAGTGAGTCAGCAATTAGAAATATTTTCAGTATTTTCCTCGTAAAATACTTTCCTCATAATTCCTCTACATATTTGTAGACTGTCTTGGAAGAGTATCTTTCCCATTTGTACCTCTCCGGTTGCCTGAGCATTTGAAGAAGGGCTAAGTCCTTTAACTCCCCCATAGTGTCGCCCATTGACTTGGGTGGGACCACAGCAGCAGTCTTGGAGAACCTTCTTTATTCAGTGACTGGCAATGCAGCAGTGTAGAGATTTGGAGGAGGCTGAGTGCACCGACAAGTTTGAATTGCAAGAGAAAAACATTTGGAGTAAAGCTTGATGAAATAGAGTGGTTGACAGAAAATTTGATTTCCTTAGTTAAGACCCTGACATCTTTGGGCAAGGATGATACTGGAAGCATAAGTCAGACCTAATTGCTTGTAGCACTCACCTAAGACTAATACAAAGGGGGAAGAAGAACTCCCTCCCTCTCTCCCTCCCTCTTAAATGAATTAAATTAATCCAGGTTTCTCACTTCTAGGACTGAAAGCCCCCAGTGTGAACATCTGTGTCTTTTGTTCTGACTTGGGTACCTGCAGGGGGTCACTTGCAGAAACTCCATATCTGGGAATGATTAGTGTAAGGGAAACAACAGTTGCCTGTCTGAAGAAGGGTTGTATCATACCTTAATTGTACTTAAATGTAAACTGTATTTACCAGGAGCACTTCTGTTAGCTGGAGCTGTCTCCCACATGTACTTCAAAGGCTGGAGATACTTCAGTGTGTGGCATGTTGTTTTTTTTCCTTTGAAGGTTTTGAAATATCTGCAGAGCTGTTCTAAGAAAGAAAGAAAACCAATGTTTAAATATATCAATTATTTCAATACATTTAAAACATTTTAAAGCCTGCATTTCACAGTCGGCTTTGTTTTGTATACTCCAAGATTGTTAGCAGAATTGAATGTGAGCATTTTTGTTTGAAGTGATGGAGAGGTTGAATACTCTCCTTTCTTTGCCTTCCAAAAGACTACATTGCTTTTAATTAGCTGTAGTCTTTTTGCTAAGTAGAATGAAATTTCCCAGCTGTGTAGGCGATGTGGGCCAGCAGAAGGTGTTGGAAGCTGGAAGCACTGAGACTGTTTCCAACAAAAGCATTCATGAGCCAATCTCATGTTGTGAGTAAAATAGCAGTGAAGTGTTTAGCTCTGTTTGCAGATCTGGACTGCTACCACATCTTTCTTTGGCCAAAATGTGCTGTTTCTGGCTTTTAAACTTAACTGTAATAAAACATTATTATTGAGAATTTTCCGATTTCCCAGTGCAGTTACTGATCTGAGCAGCAGTGCCGTTCCTGTATTTACCAGGAATATCAGCTAGCATTTTAGCTTGATCCTTCCCTGATGCTTGCTTGACAGGTTAATTTGGGTCTTTCTCTAGAATTATTCATGGAAGATCAAATGGCAAAATCAGTGAGGCCCCTTCTGCAAGCTGATGGTCTTTAACTGTGTGCATCAATTACATTTTCTGCTCTGTTGCATAGTTGTGCTAGAGCTGCATTCAGACTGAGACCACACAGTCTCCTCATGCTTACAGCTGATTTTACTGCGTACTGTAACTCACGCATAAGTTGACTGCATGTTTAACATCTTAATTGCTTTTTGCCATCTAGAACTTCATTTGGAAACATGAGCTGGAAAAATATATGGAGAGTGATATAGCTTCTAAATTTAACTTCTGAATTGTGATTAGATTTTTGTCTCCTTTTTTTGTTGAGCATAGCTCGTTCACCTCCTCAAAATAGTCACACGCAGAAATGTCTCTTTAGTGCTAAAATCAACAACCACATTCTCTCAGGTGTGCAATCCCATCATGACAGAAACAAGATAAATGCTACATTTCAGAGTATCTTGTAGGAAAAGAGCAGCATGGAGCCAATTCTTTAATATCCTTAGCACATAAAGTACATAGATTGAATGCTCGGGTGTTTTCTAATATGTATGTATATATGATCCTACAGTAAAAGAAAGGTACACTATTCTGCTGATTTAATAGCTCCATGAGCATTACAAATGCTATTTTAATTTTACCTTCTGCATATCTACTTATTCAGGATTAAGTACTCTGACTTTAAGCAATTCACTGGAAAATATTTTTCTCAGTTTTTCCTGTTTTTCTTAGTTATAAAAGCACTGCAATCCTAAAAAAAAAGTGGTTTTCTTACTCCACAGTTTGAGTGGTGTAAATCAGATGTCAAAGACAAATAATTCTCATATATATGTTATCAGAATGTTTGGTTCTCTAGTTCTTTTTTGTCTTCAAGCCTTATTTTTTTTTTTTGCAACATTAATTAAAGTATTAAAATTAGTACTTTAAATGTGGATTTCACACAACTGGCCAGCTTGCCTAATTGGACCAAATGATTAGGGCAGTGAGAGTTAACTCACGTGGCAAAAAAAGGTCTAGGAAAACTTAATGTTATGGAGTGATCTTTCAGAAAAATAGAAGATGAAATTTCTGATTCAAATAATATAAAAAACATTAATATTTGTAACCAACCTAGAGTACACATATTGCATTAATGGTACTGAAATTAGCTATTAGCATTTAGACAGTAGGTCTTGAAGCAATGCTGTGTATTGGTCCCTGAAAATTTCTCTTCAAACTTAGTAAAAGTCAAAATTGAGCCCCAGGAAGAATAATGAGCAGAAAATGTCTTATGGTGCTGCATATCCGCTTGCAAAATTCATGGTGTATTCACATATTGAAGTTTGCATGCTGGTCTGGATTTCTTTATCAAAAGAGAAAGACAGAAATTACAGAAAGAAAAAGACCAGTAATTAAGAGTAAAACACAACTTCCATTTATGAGGAGATGAAGTCCACTGACAGATTTCACATTAGGTGAAACATATCTGAACAATTTCCCAGAGTTTTATATAACCTTGAACAGTGTGGAAAAGAACACAGACTGTTTATTCTGTTTCTTATGGTGCAAGGAATCAGGGTATTAAACACAGTTTTTCAACCTGGAAAATTTCAAAAAATTTTAAAACTGTTGGACATTCTTTTACGCCAGCAGCCTGTGAAATCATTTAATGAATTCTTGGCAAAAGCCCCCTGAAGCGCTATCAGAGCAAAGGTATAGACACAGACTTTGACTTGGGAAGTCCCTTGGCTGTTGAGGAAATATTGCTGCCATTCCCTCGCTTATTTACTCTTTCCTTAGGCGTCAGTTGCTTATAGTGGTAGTCAGAGGCAGAGTAGTGAAAAATAGACATTGCACCTGATGCTTTTTTCCTACCAATATCATGCACCATGCACGTATAAGTCTTTTAAAATAAAAATATAATTTAAGGACTGTTTGCAGGGCTTATGTGCCTGATTTAGTAGATAAAGGGAACTGGTTTTAATTAAAATATAATATCTGTATATGTTTCCTGAAAAATTATTAAAATCAGAAGTGAAATTGAATGTCCAGACAGAAGTTATATGTTATTGGCTAGGGACTATCTGTTATTAGTCTGCCAGTCTAGGTGCTGATTTTCTTTATTTTCAGCTTCAGTGTCCTGGTTTTACCTTTTGAGCACACAGGGCCCAGCACTTCTGATGAACAGGGTCGAATTGCGTGGGATACAGTAGGAGCTCATTCGCATTCAGGTTGCACAAGACTGCAATTGCTATCCTTTCTGAGAGAAACAATAACGTTTTACAAGACTGATTTTTAATTGCATCCCTTACTTGGGTGCAGAACAATCTCTGGAGGATGCCTTTTCTCTTAAAACAAACAAACAAAAAAAAAGCAGTGCAAAATGATCGTGTTCAAGGTAGAAGCAGTGTATATTTGGAACTTGCTTGCTGACTTATCTTCCTTGTTTATTTTTAACTGAAGAAATACTGTATCTAAGACAACCTTGTAAGAAAACAATGGGTTTTAAAGAGATCTTTCAGTATAAGAGAATAGGGGTTTTTTTTGTTCTAGTTCTACAAAGCAAATAATAATGATTATGGTTTCATAGCTTCAAAGTGAGGTAACTGACATTCTATTCTGTTTTGCAAGCTCTTGGATAAAGAAATTGCATGTATCATATGATTATATTTTATTTCATTAGTGGTATAACTATAGTAAACAGTATTAATAAAAGCCAGAATGCATGCGACAGGGCTTGAAAGCAAAAGTACTTCTAATTCACTTGGGGTTGTGTTTCATTATATACCTTGCATGGAGATCCATGAGCTACTACGAAAGCCTAAGTGAAAAGAGCATGTTTATTGTCAATGAGTTTGAACTTACAATGCTTCTGCTGTGGAATTTTTAAAGGCTCTTAATCTCAAAATGGTTGGAAAAATTGAGTTTGGGCACCTTCTTCAACTGTTTTTTGCCAAAAAGTGTCAATGTTATGTTAGACAAGAAATAGTAAAGGGGCTCTCAGTTCTTGTGTGCATCTACACCCAGCTTGGACACAGTGGGGTACAGTGCCAGAAAGTCACATGGCATCACTGATCCTTTGTTTTGAAATAATTCACTACTGATTAGGGATGTTTCCAGTGCATGACATGACTTGAAATGAGAGCAGTAAATGCATTAAAATTTTGTGTGGTGTGGGTCCCCTACACCAGAGTGTAGGTGTGGGTTTACAGCTCTTGGTGAAAGATGATGGTGCAGCTGAGAGGCAGTAGAACATGGAGCTCTCCTGTGCGTACTGATGTCTAGTGGATTTGTTGAAGACCTGCCCCAGCCACTCTTGGTGACTGGGATTTGCTTCCTTGCATTCCTGCCAGGTACATATGCTATTCAGAAATTAACTTTCTTCCTTTTACTGATAATTTTCAGGGTGCAAGATGGTGGATTGGTTATATCCTTTATTTCATCTAATCAGATTTGGTCTACTTAGAGTTATGTTCTGCATAGTGCAGCAAAAAGAAAAGTTTTTCTGTCTTTATCCACATATGACTTGTTGTCTTGTGGGTGTTTATTTACTAAGGAAGTTGTTGCATGGTATTTGAGTGGAAAGTTGGAGGTGGCTCCAGTAGTTTTGTTCCATTGCACTGGCAAAAAACCCTAAATATCTTTTGGCTTTGAGAGGAAAAGGAAAGAAACACAGAAGTTATGGTAGTGATTATTCTTCTCTGAGAATTCTGCTTATGGCTGGAAGATTATTTAGTGGCTTATGCCAAGTGGAATAGCTGCAGTGGAAGACAGGAAAGCAAGTAGAATATTGATCAAACCAAAGCAGCCTGGAAGGTACTGTTTCATAAAAATTTCTTGTCTGAGAAGAAATGTTTGGATATTTCCCCCTGGAAGGTGTCAAGGGATGGAGAGAAAGGCGGTTTTTTTAATGTTTTTGATTTCCTTTGGAAAACATTTTTGATAGGAAGCTGAAACATATTTTGAAGGAAAAACCTCCCAGCTGAGTTTGATAACTGATGTGTGAGGGCAGTAGTTCAAAGTTGTGCCTCTCTCTGTCCAGACAGTCAAGGCTTTCAATTTAGAATCATATAATAGTATGGGTTGAAAGGACCTTTAAAGGTCGTCTAGTCCCATACCAGTGCAATGACCAAGATCATCTTCAACTAAATCAGAGATGCTCAGAGTGCCTCCCAGTCTGATCTTGATGGTTTCCAGGGAAATAACCCCTCTCTGGGCCACCTGTTCCAGTATCTCACCACCCTCCTTGTAAAAAACTTCTTCCTTATAACTAATTAAATTGATCTGATTTGGTACATTTAGGTCTGAACTCTAAAGGCAGAAGTTCTGAAGGATACTGCAAGAATCGTCTTTATAAAACTTTAGTACCAAAAATGTAAACGTTTGTAACATTTTGAAAAAGACCAACTTCTAACTCTTACAGGAAACGAATGCCTCCTAAGCAGTTTTGCCAATGCTCACATACTTTTTTGGCTGTCATTTTTCAGATACAGTCATATTTGTATGCCTGATAATGCTACAACTTATCTGGTGATATGAATTACTCATTCTATAAATTTATGCAACATAGGAAAAACATGGATACCTGATCCTAACTGTATTATTCTGTTCAAGATGGTTCCCCTTAGTTGTGTTTATAAGGACTCCTGTAAAGTTATAAACCTCCTTGCAGGTTACAAACTCCTTTTCTGTCTGTGGTGTGGTATGAAGAGATGAAAGCACAGCTCTGTCTGGCTGCTAGGTTATACTGCAATGCACATTACTGATATTAAATAAGAGATGAATGCACAGCTAATATTTTCCCAGTTCTGCCCTTTTTTTGTGCTAAATGGATGAGGTCAGCTCTCCCTGCTGAGGCAGGCTCCTTGGAAAGTCAAAATGGTGTTGCCTGAGTAAGGAAGAAAGAAGAGCATCAGAACTCTGTTTCTGTTGTGCAGAATACTAACAGAGAAAACATTATATGCCATTACAGAAAGACTGTGGCTGATGCTCAGAAAATCAAAGTAGGTTGAAAATTACACAGATGCAACTTGACAGTCTTACTTTAAAAGCAGGGCTGTCCAAGAGTCTGTTGAGTGTACCAGACTTAAAAAGGAAGCAACAACAAAAACAAAATATAGGCAGATGTTACGATTCTAATAAAGGCTACATTTGAAATTCCATTTGTTGTTTTAAGGAGAGAATAAAAAAGTATATGGAAATTTAATTTATTTCATAGTACTGGTTCTCAACCTATCAGGTTTTGTTTCCTAATTTTATAATCCATTAGTAACCTAAGTGCTGTAAGAGACCATTAAAAATCTTAAAAGGTTTTAATAGTAGTTAGATAGTATGATCTGTATTTACTGCAAATATTTAATTGCATTTAAAATCAAAGGCATTTTTTAGAAACATGAGGTGTTAGCAAAAAGTTCTGTTAGTACAAGTTCTGAATACTATTATTAATTATATTTTCTGTTATAAGTCTTAGCTATAAGGATATACATATGATTTAATGAAATTCCTCTGATATTTGAAACTGGAGATGGAATGCTTTTGAGCTCTAATTCAAGTTTTTCACTGTAATATGTAGCATCCAGAAAATTATTTCTGCGAGCTTAGAAATTGTAGTAGTAATCTTCTATAATTTGGTTTCCTTCTGATTGCTCTTATTGGAATATCTATACATTTTCAAGAAGGATTTAGTATGATGGAAGCAACCCTTCCACCAAACTTAATTAATCAGTCCTTTAGGTGACTAATTAGACGTGCTGAATTTTCAGTGAGGTGTATTGTTTCACTCTAGGTTGTCACGCCTATCTTACTCAGCTGATATCTGTAAACTGAAAGAGGATATTGCTACAGTGCATGGTTCCTAATAAGATTCAAATTAAATAATCACCTCAATTATAGATCAAAAACTCAGGTTCAACAATTATCCAAAGAGCTTCATTGTAAACCCACAGTCATGTAACTACTCCTTTCTCTTTCTATCTGAATTTATAGCTGTCTCACACAAGACATAATTTAGATTTAGTTTAAATGGTGCTCTAAGTTGCTTCCATTATCTCAGCCTGAAACAACCTGTGTCTATTCCTGGAATATGATTTCATTATTCTTGAACTGTGTTACCTACAGTGTACGCTATCTTTTCTACACTGAACATTTTCCAGGAAAAGCTTTTTCAGTTCCTGTTAGTTCTCAGACATTTGAGCCAGCTAAACATGGAAGGAGGAAGACTTTGTCTGATGTATTCATTCCACTTCCATTAATTATCTTTGAAGATCATTCTTATTTATTCACAGATTATACCAAGTTTTTGGGATGTCCAATTTTATATTTATAATACAGAATTATACTGTATTGTGTAGATTGAGATATTGGTACTGGGTGGAAGAAGGGACAGCTGAAAGCTTTTCATACTCCTGAGTCACTGTCACTACAAGACTACCTATTTACTGGGATGACATTCTGGAGAAAAGGTCTGGGTTTTCAGAGACTTGATCAAAAACACATGGAAATTCCTTTCTCACGAGGGCATTTAATTTTTCTTGTAAAATACCCTTGTATCATAAATTATTTTCCCTTTTGTGATTCAAGCTCATTTTGATTTGCTGCTGTTATATGGAAAGTCAGATTTCTACAAAATAATGGGAATTCTTTCTCCATGCTTATCCAAAAATTTATCTGTTTGAATGCTGCAACTATGCAGGAACTCTGGGCAGAAGCCTTTGGAGTAAGGGGCTAATCTGTGTGGCAGAAGAAGTAAGAGTAAACAACATATTAGGATCACAGATTATTCACATAATAACCACCTGAAATCAGGAGTTCTTTACTTCTAGTAAAACTTCTGAATGTTGGTTTCCCTTTGTGTTTTGTGTCATAATGTTTTGAGAATTTGTAGGTACAGCTGAAGTGCTAGATATGTGCTACTGACAACGTGCCTAATGGAAAAGCTGTGTACTGGCTTCTGGGTGCTTTCAGAAGAGAATTTTCCCTTGGATTTCAGTGGAGGTACAATGCTGGCAGTGCCTTTAGACTGAAAAAGTCAATTTATTGATCCACAGTGCAAGCATAGAATCCTGTGTTTTGGGTTGGAAGGGACCTTTAAAGGTCATGTAGTCCAACCCTGCTGCGATGGACATGGATATATTTAACTAGATCAGGTTGCTCAGAGCCTCCACCCAACCTGTCCTTGAAGATTTCCAGAGATGGGGCATCCACAACCTCTCTAGGCAACCTATTCTGGCATCTCACTACATTTATAATAAAGAATTTCTTCACAATATCTAATCTCAGCCAACCCTCCTTCAGGATCATTCCCTCTTGTCCTATCACTTCATGCCTTTTTGAAAAATCCATCTCCAGCTCCCTTGTAGGCCCCCATCAGGTACTGGAAGGTGCTGTAAAGTCTCCCCAGAGCTGGCTCTTCTCCAGGGTGAACAGGGTGAGCAAACTCTCAGCCTTTCCTCATGGAAGAGGTACTCCATCCCCTCCGCCCTCTTCGTGGTCCTGCTCTGGACTTGCACCGACAGGTCCGTGTCCGATTATGGAGATGAGCTCAGATGGGGAGAGCATGGTGCTAATAACACCATGGTCATGGACTGGATCCCCACACGGGCCATTCACATAAAGCCAGACTCAGTCATCCTTGTGGATCCCTTACAACTCAGAATATTCTGTGATTCTGTGTCTCTCCTCTGCTGAGGAACTCAGAGCTGGAGGAAATTCTCCAGATGGGATCTCATGAGTATGGACTGGAGGGGTCCCCAAGGGGTTGGTAAAGATTTGCTAAAGCCCTGCTGATCAAAGGTGAAGTGCTGAGGCTGGAGCAGCTTCTGAGGCTGAGACCAAGCTCAGGAGAATGCAAATTAAGAAAAGGCTGAAGGGTTAATTTGATGTTCTATCTGCAGCTGGTGCCTCGAGTATCTGTTGGCACAGGCGCTAGGAACAGGAGTAAGAAAGGAGGGGGTTAGCACTGTCTATCAAGGGGATAGCACAGTTAATTGGAAATTAATTTACAGGCAGTGCTAGCAGCCCATCAGCGCTTCCATCTGCATAAGTGACAGGCTAGATCCTTCAAGGCAGAGAGAATTACTTATCCTGGGGCCAGGAGGCAGAATGCAAATATGAGACTACTCCTCTCTTTCCTAAGAGAGCAATCCTACTGAAGCTATAGTGTTTTTCCAAGTGTTCCTGGAATTTCAGATCTGATCACGTCCATACCTGGTTGTTCCTGTTTCCTCTTCCACTTCAGAGAAGGCCGGGCAATGTAGCATGTGGCATCAGGAGTGGTCAAGAGGCAGGGACATGGCCTGGCACTGTAGAGTTACTGCTGCTGGGTTTTTCCAGACACAAATTGCCCAGGGAAAGGGGATTTTGTCCATGGAGCCAGAAAGATTTAAGAGCTGGTGGAGTTCACAGTTCTAACACAGAAACCCGTGTTTTATTGTGTGGCTGTGTGATTTCCAAGACCCTTTAAGCTTAAGATGTGAAACCTCTTAAGCTACCCAGCATGATGTGCTGTTTGTAAAGATTTATTAGTTTTTCAGAGCTTCCACGCTTTCCCCTCCATGACTCCTTAAGGATTTTGAAAAAGCAAAATGAGTGTAACTCAAAAGTGGACAGGCAAACCTATTTGCCTTACCACCAAAGAAACAGAAGTGATGGTTGTGCCTGAAATAACTCAATCTGGAATTCTGTCATCTTTGAAACTTATGCTTGTAGCTGCCCTTTATGTTCATGCTGTCTTTCATGAGAATGTGGATAGTCTTGTATTCAGTATGTAGTCTCAAGCTTCTTGCCATATATATGGCTCTGTGGGGTTAACCAGTAAAAATTGCCCATTTATAGGGAGGCAAGGAGAGCCCTGGTACCTTCTCACATGTTGTATTTACTTCTCTGGTTGGTTTGAACCACGATGTAACACCAAAGACCCAGTTTCTGTAGGTTGCTCAGGTATGTCCTCGTGACCTACTGACCATTAATTAATTAATACTAAGCATGCATACACGTACTTTGCTAAATGAGACTGATTAAAATCTGTGTGGGGTGGTCAGATGTATTTAAGTTGAATTCCTTCTACTTCACTGCCAAATTATGGGGATTTTTGTTGTTCACTGAAAATTATTACTCTTTTTTACCCTTCTGTTTATTACACAGTTTTATTATTATTATTATTATTAATAATAATAATAATATTTACTAAGCTTACTTAAGTAGAAACAGTTATTCAGGATTTTGGCAGAGAAGAAAAATAATTACTGCAAATGCAGGAAAATTTTCTCTTTCCCTGATACATTTGAAATGTAATTTTGTCTGGCAATTAGAGCTTATGAGAGACTTACTGGCTGGGTACATCAGGTTATAGCCATGATCAGACAGAGTCCACTTTAATTAATCTGATTATTGTACATTTTGTGGTGCTCTAAAATTGTTTAGATTCCCTGACATTTATTAAGAATAAACTTCTCTTTTACCTAGAGATGATTGCATGATGCAGAATTATTAATGGTTAGTCATAAGAAATTAATCAAGTTAGAGGCAGCATGAAGTGAGGGAATGAGCACTGAAGCAGAAGCTAAGTTCTTATGTTAATTTGATGCATGGACTTGGAAAAAATCACTTACTTCTCATCATAATCTCTTGATTTTCCTTCAGCTAAAGAAGGAATATTAATATTCATCTCCCTACTTTACCAGTTTGAGGAGAATTAGCTAATACACATGTTTATAGATAAAATGTTAGTGCTTCAAAAATGTAAATTTTGTTTTATCAAATGTTTATATATGTATAAATATGTCTGTGTGTGCATCCAAATATTAATAAGGAAACTAGAGACCTGATTATGTTATTTCTATCTGTAGTTGCCAATCCATCAAATAGGAAGGAACATTATCTATTGTCTAATTCAATGGCTTCTATCACCAGCAGGAGAAGTAAGGAGAACTTCAAGAATTAATTGTTTTTTCAGGCCTTAGGTATACATGTAATTCAAAATTTTACTTGTTCTTAACTACTTACTGATTTATTTAGAGTGAAAAAAATCACATCTATTGAAATATTGATGTTTTGATTTTATTTTTTAAGTAGTTTGCTTAAGATGACACAGTCCAGAAGGAGTCTAGGAGCACAATTTGTTTCTTTTGGAGTCTTCATTTATTCCATGTAATTGCAAGGCTTTGTGACTGTTAAATAACTTCAGTTCACCTGTAGTGCAAGCTTATTTAAATTAAAGGCTCAGGCTCTGACATATACCTTTTTTATTTGTGTAAAAACCCATGTACTTTCATTCCAGTGAAATACTGTAATATTTTGACCACAGGAATTCTTTCCTCCAGGATGTGAAATGCTCTTTGAAGAAAACACTGAGCCTTTAAACAAGACAAGGCCTCAGTTGTGTTGTGTGTTACTTATTAAGTAATTGTACTTGTTTGAGGTAGCAAATATTAAAAATCATGGAGCCATAGAATTATTTAAAATAGAAGGGACCTCTGAATGCCACTGGTCCAAGCTGCTGTCCCCCTCAGCACCTGCATTAAACAAGGCTAGCTTCAAAGTTGGAACTAATTTCAGACTTACTTGGGCCATCTATAAAATGTCTATTTTTTCTATCTTCCTCAAAATTTATTGTGGTGGATTTTTTATCTAACATCACCTGGATGATGACCAAGTCATCGTCTACTAATCCCAGTAATGGTGTATCCACCTGAGTCAGTCCTTGATCATCTTGTCTAGATTTCTAGATTTTCCTGGACACCAAGATTTCTCAATATGTTTTGGAGATATATTTTGGGCAAGTGACAAAGTAATAAGGAAATGTTTGCCATGAACAGTGCCTAGACCATTTGACTGAGTTCCAAATAGCAATGTCACAATATTGTTTTACTAGAGTGGAATCAAAAACAGTTTAGTATCCTATTTTGAAATAATGTTAATGCTCAGAAAAATAATGTTTATGTTCTATCTCACAGAAAAAGAGTTGTACATGGGGAAAAAAAAACAAAAAATAACCCCAAAAATGAACAAAGCAAGCAAAAAAACCCAAACCAAACATATTCCAGGAGACTATTTTAGGCCCTTTGTTCTTATAGTTTTTAACTTTCTGAGCTTTGCTAGCTTACTATGTATGCATTGGGAATGCAGGTTTATCACTTACATAAAATTTTGTAGATTGTAAACTTTTCCTTATCCTGGTTGACCTTGCTTCTCCTTCTGCATCATCTAATTTAAATTTTTATTGTATGCACTCAAAATATAGACTTGGTGAAAATTACTGCATTGGGCATCCATTTCTTACCTCACAATTAACCACACCACTAAATTTGAGCTTGAAGGTTCTTCCACAGTCTTTAATGCATTGTGGCTTTATCTAGACAACAGTTCAATTGTTAGATGTAGAAAAAGCATAAAGCTGTCCCATTTTAGAAGACTCAACAGAGTGACAGGTCAGGACAACCAGAACATACTGAATATCAGTCACAGCAGCTGTCTATAGGTTTACTAAGGTCTTCTTCCAGTGTCATCCCTTGGACTGAGCCTTCCTTAGCAAGGGGATGCACTAGACACTTGAGGAGCACGTATTTTGGTTTATAGAATCATTTAGGTTGGAAAAGACCCTTAACCCTCAACCATTAACCTAACACTGCCAAGTCCACCACTATGGACCATGTCCAGAAGTGCCACATCTACATGTCCTTTGAACACCTCCAAGTATGGGGGCTCAACTGCTTCCCTGAGCAACCTGTGCCCATGCTTGACTGTGGGTATTGGAGCCTGGGAAAGCAGAGTTCTTCCAGGCATTTGAAGGAAAACAAGGAAAGAATTAATAACAAAAGTAATAACAGACGTTGCACCTGCTGTTGTTGACATTGTATGCATGTGAGACGTGATGTTTTGGTAAAAGCATGTTTGTAAGAGGTGTTGCTTTCCTTGCTGACTATTCTTGGGTCAGCAAAGTATTCTATAAAATGTGTGTACTTCTACAATAAATCTGCTTCTTCTACCTCTGAGAGGAAACCATGCCGCTGTGATTTCTTTGCCACTCCTACAGCTACAGTGACACTTGACTATCTCTTTGGTGAAGAGATCTTTCTTAATTTACAATCTAAACCTCTCCTAGTACAAATTAGACCATTTCCTCTCATCCTATAACTTCTTCCTAGGGAAAAGAGACTGACCTCTACCTCACTACCCTTCTTTGAGGTAGTGGTAGAGAGCCATAAGGTCCCCCATCAGCCTCCATTTCTCCAGGCTAGACCCTGCTATATCAACCCTTCACCAGCTTCATTGCTCTTCTTTGGATGCAAAGACCGAGAATCCAGCTCATGCATTCTGAGGTCCTTTTGTGATATGAACCAAAGTACCAAACCAAAGTGGAAGATTTGCTTCAAAAGTGCACTACTGTTTCAGATCAGGACACTGTTTAGGTCCATCTTAGACATTTAACAGATTCGCTCACAAGGTCTGTAAGTACTTGTCAGGTAGTCTTAGGATTGCCCATGAGGTAAACTAAGGTGATGTATGGAAGGAGTCATCCTCTAATTTTTTATTAGCATAAGTAACATCAGAAGTAGGCCCTTTAGGTTTGCTATTATGTCAGATCAGAACTAGGGGGAACCTGAGCTTCTGTGCAAAGAAAAGCAGGCAAAGTAAATAATTCTTCCTGGAAATTGAGACAAACTTGTAGTTAGAATTAAACCAGAAGTTGTTTCAGAAATGCTCAATGAAACTGGTACAGAATATCTCTTTCAGTCTTCTGCCAGATCAAGCCCATTGCAAGCACATGACATGTTTTCTAAATTCAGTTAGATCAGCTCACAAAACATTGACAGGAGCTTTGTTCCAGCAGGCTTCACGCCTCATTGTGTATCATCTGTTCTTCTGCAGCCAGCACAAACACAGCTACAGTGCACGGAGTGCCTTGGTGAATTTCAGGGCAGTCGGTGCTGCAGCCTCAGAGCTGCCTGATTTGGAACATGCTCCTATTGCTGAGTAAACTAACAGTGCACAGATCCAGCTTTCAGAACCATGGCATTATGACTGTGGGATGCCCACATAAATCTGCTTTCATTCTTTGGTAATGCTGCTTATTAAACGTAGAGTCCTAATTTCCCATACTAATGTTTGTTAAAGTAAATTTTAATGACAGTGGGGTGGGCTTTTCTTTCCAATTTTTCCTTCTGTGGCATTTGAAAAATGGCTTTTTAATGACTTCTAAGACAGGAAACTATTATCAGTGTTAGTAGTTCATACTCTCAGAAAACTCATTTTTTCCTGAACAGATGATATGCTGCTTTCCTTAGGTGTGAAAACGCAAGCAAAATACTCTGCTTTCAAAGCATATAAAGTTTTCTGCTCTGAAACAAAAAAAAAAAAGCAGAAAACAGACATAATTAACAATTTGAATGTTGAATAGTTTATAAAGTGAATAAAATTAAAGTTTAAATGTATACAATTTTTCTGAGATGAGTTTTTTTCTGAAGGTATGTTTTTAGTCTGAGCTGTTAAAATATTGAGTATATATTAAAAAGTTTAGACAGATCTCCTTCCTTTCCACACACAATCACTGCTGGCTTTACTTAGTAGCATAGATATACAAAGACTTATTTTAGAATCACCTATTACTTATATTGGAAATAAATATTTGGTATTTTCTGAGGGTTCTTATGACACAATATTTATGGTACAGCTAATACAATGACATTCTTCAGTGGAGATATTTTGATAAGTATCTTCCCTGAAACCAATTCAATAAGTTACTGCTTAAAAAATACATTAATATATCTTTTGACTCTTTGGACATTGACCTGTAGCCCTCAATAATCCTGTGCAGTGGTATTAAGCTTTTGCAAAGAATTCCATGAGCTGTTTACCCCTACACTGTATCACAGTTGCATGTGGTGTAATAAAAAATTATGCTACTGAAAACATTTTATGAGTATTGAAAAACTTATCTGGAAAACTTTTTTTTTTTTTTACTGACCCCTTTAAAATCAAGGATTTGTTTTCTCACTTCGTAAGCAGCAGGAAACAAAAAATAAATCTGAGATTAAAATATATTTCATCTCTCTTAAGTGATACACATTGAAAGAAATGAAACATAAGCAAAAATTACTTTTTCCCCTTGTTACATAGGTTTTATTTTGTCTAGTATTCTCTTAGGAGCAATTGCAATACTGCCAATTAGATGGTGAAATGACAGCTGAAGATAGAGGCAGTGAGCAGTGCTATGCAGAATTAGTAAATTCAGGGGAAAGCTCAAACTTTGGCCAAATTTGAATCCCTTCCAAAATGAAAGACTTGAGGCATCTGAAGTACAATTAGTGTGGGTATGTATTTCACATGCTTCTGCTTTACAGAAATGTAGCCACTTTCCAATAGTCTGGTCACTGTGTGCAGTACAGCTGTAGTGTCTGAACAGTCTATGAATATACAGTCAGGATTCAGAGTCAGAAACTCAGAAATTCTCTGTAGTGTTTCATTCTGACTATATCTCTCTTTTTTTTCCCCTTTTCTTTTTCCTCTTTTTTTAAATAGTCTTTTCCTCTCCTTAAACCTAATTTACTAAGGAAACAAGACTCTCATGACCATTCTCTGGATGTGTCTGAGAGCCATCTCCTTTTTAAAACAGCCTAAGGCAAATTTAACAGAGAGGTGGATTTCTAAAGCTCTTGAGTAATAGTGACTGTCACAAGAAGAGGAAGCCAGGCTACATTTGTGCCCTCACTGAGCAGAAAACAACTTAAAAAATTAACCTATATTGAACACTAGGTAATGCATATTCACCTTGGGAAATCCATGCTTATTGGTAGTGATTCCCCTGATTATTTTGTTTTATTATTAGCTGCATTGGTAATTTTCTTCTTATTGCAGACAAACTGCCAGTTTTACATCAGTCTTGGGTGTGTTTTAAACATATATAGTATTTTATATATGCGTACATAGATGCATATATGTCACCTAACCAAAGTATGTTCAGAGAACAGGAAAACTCATCCTATTTCCCCTGTGACTTCAGACACTCTTAATTAATTTTCTAGTTTCCAGGCTGAAAGGAAGCTAATGAGCTTTCCATGAGCTCACTGGGTAACCCCATACTAGGCCCAACTGCTTTGTGTAGAAAATGCCTATTTTCACCACACGTATTTAAGTCTCATTCCATGTGAAGAGCAGCACTTTGACAGATGTTGTTACAATGACTGGACTAATGTGTTCTTGGCAAGAAAATAATAGGGCTAATAGCATAGAAATATTTACATCAAAAAGTGTTGGTGGTGGGATAAACAGAAAAAAAAAAACAACAAAACACCAAAACTTAAATTTGGACAGACTGCCCTAACCTTTCCATTCAGATGCTAATGCAAAGTGCTGCCTAAACAGTTACACGGATGGCAGTATTTATTACGCCTTTTTTCGTATAAACTGTTGAAAAGTTGTTCTCACTTAGTAAAAGCTACTGAACAGCAGAGAACTCATGTAAGCCTTGCAGGGTTTTTTAGCTGAAATTATTGTTGTGTTTCAACCTATATTGCAGTTTCGGTGGAATTAACTCTGTATTGTGTTGGTGCTGAGGTTGAAAGATAATTAATCTCTAGGAATAAGTATGAACTACATTAAAACAGTCAGCTGAAAATTCCTCTGTTACAGCCTGTCAGGAATAACACATGTTTTGGAATAGACTGCTGCTATTTATTTTTTTGTATTTGTAGCAATGCACTGTTCTGAAAAAGGGCTCTCTGGAACTGAAGAAATGTCCCCAAGATCTTTTGTGGCGGAGCCTCCCTTGATGTCTAATGGGAGGTTTGCATCTAGTAGCACACCAAGCTGTATTCCTGCTTGTTAAATTTCCAGCTCTGGATTGAATCTCACCAACAGTCTGTTTCTGTTTACTCTTGGTGTATTGCTGAGCACAATTAATGCTCTCCTTGCCATATATCTGTCCAAACTGCTCGTGCTGCTCATGCGTGGGTGGATAATCTCCAATGCTGGCATGGTGACACCACTCTTGAGAACTGCAGCTGCATGTCCAGCCATGGACTGAAGGAGGTGAGAACTGTGCAAGCAGTCTGTTAACTGTTGTGGTGTATATCAGGATGAAGAAAATTAGACATAGTTGGGTTCTGCTCTTAATATTCCTGGCTGGTGCAAGGGAATGTGTTCCAGGCTGCATTTGCAGTATAAAAGAGAGGTGCTTGAAATGGGACAGAGGCTGGCAGTCAGGCCAACTGGAAAACCCTCTGCAAGAAGCACAGACACATAGAAATATGTTTAGAAATAAAGGACAGGGGAAGAATCACATGCACATCCTCTGAATCTAGGATTGGAGATGCATGCATCAGTTGTGTGGTACCTACTGCAACTGTGTGGTCTGCAAGCACAACTCAGGGCACGGGGTGGAGACATTTTGGCAGTCCTGTGACAGTAATGCTAATATTGGGTAGTGTTCTCCTGTGTTTTTTTCTAAAAGAGCAGCTCTGTTTTTAAATACCAGCTGATTATAAGCTGGTATAATTTCTTTACCTCAGAACTAGTTTATTAAAAGTGGTCATACAGCCCAGGGATAGTATTTTCACGAGCAAAATTTCTAAAAACAGTAAGAACTTGTTTCTGTGAATTGCTAGGCTAGTATGTCAAGCATAGGAAGAAAAAGAGTTCTGGAAAAAGGACAAGAGTTCAAATATGCTTTTTAAAAAATTTTTAAGCTTGTTTATCAGTGATGTGTATTGAGTCAGGGAGTCATGTTCCTGTGGAAAGAAATATGAGACTTGACAGACATTCAAACTATTTGGGCGACTGGTGGGTGGAACAGTTTGAGTTACTCTTGTATAATTTTAACAGACCTTTTTGTATGTGCATGCACAAAGACTATATTTTTGTTCTTACAGTAAAGTAAGTAAAGCAAAATATTAATGTTCTTATTTGCAGAAAAATAAATAGAAGGTTGTAACTCAATGTGGCTTCAAAAACCTTTCATTTTCACATTGTTGCATCCTTGGTTTACAACTGATTCATGGCAGATGTTTTCTAAGGAAAGCAAGCAGTTTCATGCATGGATATTGGTTGAGTTTTACAAGGAAATGTAAAACCCCAGTGATTTGTGAGTTCCTGAAATGTTTCATGACTTTGTCACCTAGCAACTTGAACTGAAGTGTAGCACAGAAGATTGCATGAGAGGTATAAACTTGGGCAAAATTTGATGTGTTTTAGGCATGGAATTTAGTTCTCCCACTTAACCTCATAATTCTCCCATCTAAGTAATCACAGAAAATGGTCAGTTGCTTTGTGTGGGGCATAAATCACTATCTAAAAGTATTCAAAAAGAAAAGGTTATAAGTGAGGTGAAATTTTACAAGAGAGAAGAAAAGCACCAAGTTTACTGAGGGAGGTCTGATATCTGTCAAAGAATGGAGCATTTGGAATTATGTTACATGGGTTTTTTCACTGAAAAGCATATGTGAAAGATATCAAAGGGCATGGCAGCATCTGCTGCAGTAAACGAAGTAGTTCTAGCATATACCTCTCTTATTTGTAATTACTTAACAATGGAAGATTATGCTGAGATTTTTTTTAACAGTTCTGAAGTTTCTGGCTGAACAAGATGACACTTATAATGAAGCCAGTGTTCTTGCATGAATGAGTGGTAGACTTGCTTTACAAGATTTCTGACTGTGGCTTCCATTAGCATTGCTCCCAGATAGAAATGAAAGGGTTTGGCTGTACGTGTTACATCTCTTAAGTTCAGAGGCATTCCTTTTCTGTGGTTGTGTCCTCACTCAGGGCAACCAGGATGTATGGAAGATGGAGGGTGTTATTTTACACAGCTTGAGTTGAATGCCTCTTGCAGAACCAGAAATTTCAAGGTCTTCAAAAAAGGATTGGTGCCTTTTAAAGAAACTCATGCTGGTGAAGCAGTCTACATCACCAAACACAATAAGGAGTCACAAACTATAACTTGATCTCAGTGACGCTGATTTCAAACTCATAGTTTAAAGTAACATTAAACAATAACTAGCCTTTATCATGTACAGAGCAGTTTCCTCAGTTCTTCATGCCTGAAACAATCTCATGCTCTCTCTCAGGATCTCTCCTTTTCTGCATGCAGGAGCAAGCACTGTCACACTTGGCACTTGCACTTAGAACTCCAAGAGCAGATGAACAGAGCCCTACAAAGCTGATGCAAATACCAGTGGAAAAATCAGGCTGTCAAGGGAATGTTGAGCAACACGAAGGCAATGGGTTTATCCTCTCAACAGATCTGCTGCCTTCATTGGCACAGGATAACAGCTTGATATTTGCTCTCCAGTTCAAACTTCCATCTCGTCAGGTATTGTGCAGCCTCTGAGCCTTTGGGGCAGCTGTCTGACAGACATCAGGCTTGCACAGGGGTTTCTTGCAGGTGTTTCTTTACAGGAAGTAAATCCTTACCTAAATATGCCACCTCATAGGTTCTATAATTGTGGCACTCCCTGTTAATTGTTTTTTAAATAATTGCTCAGCAGGAATTATTTAAAAATCAGCAAGATCTTGAGCTATGAATGGAGATATTCCTTTTTATCTTGAGAATAGCACCAATATATGTTTAAAGAAGTTGAAACCTAGTTATCTTAGATGATTTTATACTCTGTTTTAAATGATTCATTTCTGGGATATGGAATAGTAATATAGTCACCTGCAAAGCGGTTTTTGTTTCAAGATTCAAATTAGGATCTACCAAAAATGTTTGATAATTTAAATTTTTATTTAACTTTTACAAGGTTTTCTCCTCATTCTGTCATTTTCTTATTGTCCTTTCCTGTCACTTCTGATATCTTCCTATGTAGAGGGCAGTTGAGATGTCACACATCAGGATAGCCAGGGAGCTGCCGTGTTGATATGAAGGCAGCTGGGGAAACCTCTTGTCTCTGAAAGAAACCAACAGTGGGTGAGGATGCTCAACCAGATGAGCTGAGTGTGTGGAAAGGCTTCTGGGGAGCAGGAATTCCTCAGACTCAGGGGAGTGGATCTGGGAGTCTGGAATAACAGATGGGCCTGGCTTCCCTAGCAGGATGCAGGGTCAAATCTTTGGGCTACAGAGAGGGGAGGGCTGATGAAGCAGGAGTGTAAGCTGTGCCTGCTGTATTCTCAATTTATGGAGTTGTGACCATGGTACTAGGATGCTGCAATGGGCTTTTTGATATAGAGCTCCCTTTCCTACAAGCTACCTTAGGATGAATTTCCAAAAGACATTTTGGAAGTATGAGTCTGCAGACATAAAATGTCTCTCCTTTCCTCAACCTGATCCTTCCTCTAACTGGGTTGCTATTGTTAGTCACAGTTCTACAGAATTTCTTAGCAAAACCATTTCCTGGGTTAGCATATAATTTCTCTTTGCTCTTGTGAAGCTTCTCATAATGAATCTCTCATTGCTGGGATGTATTTGTTCATATTTTTATTCTATTGAGACTGTCCTCTCCATTTCCTAGCTCACTATTACATGAAACCACACTTCTGCTGAAGCATATAACACCAGCCAGAGACACTGTTCTGAACTGGATGCCTTGCTCTGTCTTACCCAGTGTTTCACTTCATGTGACACAGTAAATGTTCAAATGATTATCTGGGAAAATCAAATGCAATATTTTCCCCACAGCCTTTGTTCAACAGATGAGTCACTGTCTTTTCTCTAATTTTTAGCCTGTTATATGCAACAATATCTACCTACAGGCAGATTGTTTTCATTTCAAAAGTAGTTAATTCTTACATTTTAAAGATTCCCATTCAAGATTTGAAACATTTGCAGTGGGTGTTTTCCAAGGCTGCAATAGATTTATTTATTTACTATATACCTTGTTTTTGATCATGGCTTAAATGCACAAAGAATGACTCTGCTGAGATGAAGGCTAAGTTTCTATGCCTTTGAGCCTGGTGTCATCCCTGCCACTTGTCCTAGGCACCTCCCAGTTTGACCAGAGAAACACAAATACTTTAATCTGCAGGATAAAAAGAAACTAAATGTGTGCTAACCAAGTGCTAAAGATCCTATGTTCCCTGTTTGTTTTTTATGGTAGCACATTGACCTCACTTTCAGACTGCTAAAGCAGTGCTTCTGAAAAAGCTCTATACCTCAGTTATTCTAGGTTCCTAATTTCAATTAATCAAGCCTCACTTAAGATTGCAAGCTTCTTTTGCAACCGTCTCTGAAAAATTACATGAGTGAGTACTTACATGAGGATTTTGGTTTTAGTTTGTAAAACATTGGCACTGTTTTGCTAGATTATTTTTTTCCTTTACTATCTACTTCGCTTGCTCTCCTGCTATGATTTTCTCTAAAAAGCAATATTGTGTTTACCTAGTAAGTGAAGGATAAGTTGTTCTCAGCTGTCAAATAGGAAACTACAATTTGTGTGTGACCTAGAAAGATTTAATGGTAACGTCTTTTTCAGTGTCAGATTGGAAGGTTGGGGAAGCTGGGAGCAATTTGTGAGATTTTAAAAGGAAGCTGCTTCTCAATGCATGGAAAAATAAAATCGTGTGAGAGGAAAAATAGATCTTTCATTACTTGATAGAAAGCAATAGGGAAAAATAGAACTTTTTTTTTCCTTCAACTGGTAAAAAGATTTCAAAAAGCAAAGTAGCATAAGATAGATTCTTATCGTAGAGTACCAGATATTGCTTTTTCTCCTAAGTGGACTACCCAGGAACTACTGTACAAAAATTTTCTCTCTGCAGAACAAGTTATGGGAAATAGTAAATTCTATGCTTGCAATTCCAACTGGATGGCTGTGTTTACTACACCCTCTACCTTAGATTTGTGGGTGCAGAGATGCCCAAGTCACTCATTAATCACTTTACCATATTGACCAAGTCCATCAGGCCTTTGGTCAGGCAGACCTCGCTGGACATTAACATCCCAGATAATTATCTATTTCAATCCATTCTTGTTTTGAGTAAATACAGGGAGAAGGTTACAGTTCAGGAAGTTTGTACCTTATTACATGGTGACAAATTTGGTTTCAGCGTAGTAATAGATTATCAACATTTCATTAATTTTTTCTCTCTGCACCATAAAGTGCCATGGCATGTATTTATGAAAGTTGTACCTGAACATGAAGAACAATAGTCTGCTTTTCTTGCTTTGACCACAAGTGCTGTTGTGTTATGTTGCAGAGCAGAATTGCTAGCACTCTTGACTGTGAAAAAGTGGGAATCCTGTGGACATGATGTTGCTTAAACGTAGTAGTTGTTTGCACTTACTTCTGCATATAAACTTTTATAGTCTGCTGAGTGCTTATTCCTCTTTAACATTAACCTTAACTATCTGTTAGATTCACTTTGTTGTAGTTAATAACTTATTTTTATACTGATATATAATTATATAGTATAAGATGTTTGAGGTTTTTAAAATATTTTTTAAATTTCCTGGTCATATAAATATCAATGCGTCTGGTTGTGTGGATCCTCTACATTTGATTGTGAGAATTCTAGGACTTATTATACTCTGATACTTTAGGGCATCCATATAATTCTCTTCTTTCTCAATACAATGAATTTTATACTCTTTTCATTGTACCAAATTGATGGTTTGTGCATGTAGACATAGATTTACATTACATAGATACAGATATCATTACAAGAGTTTTGTATTTTTTGTTCACTGAAAGGCTTTTGTCTTAAAATGCAGTAGCTGTTCAACTGATATTCTCAGAAGAACAGTCTCTAAGAAAGGTATCTGATTTTTTTACAATGCCACTGACTGCACATGAATAATGTATGATTATGTCAGTCCACCTCTAGTATTACTTGAAGGCTGAAGTACTTAGAAAATCTATTTAATGACATTTTTAGCCAAGATGCATTGAATGGTGTTGTGGATGATGTAATGTTCTTGATAGCATTTGGAGAGTTGATGTTGTTAATTTATGTTTGTACAGCTTCTAGCCAGCCAGTATGTTTAAGCCAGCTTGGCTTTCTTACAGTTGGGACTTTTGGCAAACCATAACAATCAGGATTTTCAGAAGTAGTGCAAGCAGACTCTGATTCCACTGACACATATTTGAGTAGAATAACTCTAGATTTCCTTAGAGATTCTCTCCACATATCATACGACTGAAATCTGACTCCACTAACCCTGACACTTTAGTCAAATAGATAGCAATAATTGTAATACAATTCAAGCTAGAATTTCATATCTCTATGGCACAAAGTCTGAAGAAAAGTAGTGATTAGGTGTAGTGTTTGCTTTAGGGATCATTTATAGATTTTACTAGAACTCTGTGAGAAATAAATGATACATATATATCTTCAAAGCAGAGCTACATTATGAAGGCAAAACAATTTTTAATTTGCTTTGAACTGAGCACATATTAACAGGACAGCTTTAAAATGTTAACAATTTGAAAAGGATAGTGACATTCAAAATGGTAGGTGTTTACAAAGCTGGTATTGACAGCAAAATCAGTGTCAGAAGAGCATCTTCTAAAGAAGTGATAGGAACTATTATGTGAGCTTTTGAAAATAATTGAGGGATAAGCGATTATTAATGAAGATAGACTGAGTTTTCACTGCTGCTGAAGATTTAGAGGTATTTATCAGGAACAGGGCAATTAATTTTTAAAAAATTACATATTTACTGTTGCCGAAGTTCTGTACTGGAGCTTTGCACAACATACATGGGCATTAAGAGTTCTTAGGATGGTAACAGCAGAGAAGACAGTTTGTTTAATAAGACTGAGGAAGAATCAGGGGATTTGACAGTCTCCAATGTCCTGAATAAAGAATCTTCATTATGTTTGTCATAACCAAGTCGTATTCCTCCTGCTGTAACTTCTGTATGTCTAATCACACAAGGAGACAGGAGGTTTTACCCTGCTCATTTTTTTCTTCACTCAAGAGCAATTTGGTCTGAGATGATGGTGATTCACAATGCACTTTATTAGAAACATTAAATAAAGACAAATCTGCGTCCCTGTATACAGAAGCCATTAGCAACTGATTCTCCAGAAGCCCATGAAAAGATAAACAGGAATAGAATAGAAAATCCAGGAAGATCTCTGAAGTGAGGGTAGTCTGGCACAGTATGGTAAGTTGCAGATGCATTCACTTAACATATGCCATGTGCACTGAAGGTGAAAATATTTGGAATTAATTTCTCCTCACTAAAAGGATGAGATCTGAATAACGGTGACCTTCTTGCAGAAGTTAATGTAATTCCTAGACTGGAGGTAACCAATGAATGGACATGCTTTTAAAGGAGTGTGCAGAGACCTGATAAGAATGTGGAAGTCTTTGAAGAAAGGCATTCACTCAATAGGTATTTTGAGTTCAGTATGAGTAAGAAAAAACACGTAAGAAATTGCCTGGTTGCTATGACCTTAAACAAGAACCTTTCAGATGAAAGCCCACTTTGATGCCATCAACCCACTTTGGGTTTAGCTTAGCATTAACCTACCAGAAATGGAATATTCAGTACTGTCTTTGCACAGATCACAAGGTTTTAGAAGTCCTAAAAGATCTAAGTAAGAGTCTGTGCCTTACAATATGACAAAATCAATGTTGAACCCTCAAGTCCTACAAAGTGTTCTTTACTATTAACAGACAGATATATAGTGATTGTCCAAGCAACAAGATTTTCTTATGTAAGGAAAAAGTCTTACGTAGCATTGCTTGTGATCAACCTGAAGATTCTTAAAATTACATTCATTAAAGATGACCACGGCCAGGGATTCTGAGACGCCTGGACCTCTGAATCAGTGATGTGAAGTTAAATAGTTTTATTACCTTCTCTCCTCAATGCCTTTTGTGTATATTTAGCATACTCAAAAGAAAAAAAAAAAAACAGTAGATTCTAGTTTCAGCACTCTGTGGCATGCTGAGTGAAAGAGGGGTTTTTCCCCTTGTCCTGTTAAAACAGTTGAAATATTCAACTACTGTTTGCTATAAGGTCTTAAAAGTAATTGCCAGTAGAAAAAGAACATCAATACTAAAGATTAAAAATTGCCTGAGGTATAAGGAACTATTTATCTTGTTTCCCTCCTTACTAGTTAGTGTAGTTAATTTTTCGTACAGTTGGATGTAAATGTTATTTTACTTCTTCTTACACATCTCTTCCATTGCAAATATGTATCAAATTAATCTATCATTTATGTCTTTTCTTAACCTGTCTGGGACTGAGATATGCTTTCTTTGTTTAAGTAGAGAATTTTAATGGCTATACTGGAGATATGTAGCATAGTGTATTTAAGCTATTTGTGATCCTCTTTAGGAAATCACTTGGCTTGCTACCATGATGGCATTCTTGGCACTGCCTTCAGGAGCACCAAACTTTCAGCCTGTGTTCTTGGAAGAAACTGTTAGCATTGAAAGGAATAGGGAAGGACTAAGCAGTATGTGACTGGTCAAAGTTTTGGTGGAGAGGAAGCTGCTTGTGAGTCAGCAGTGTGCCCTGGCAGCAATGAGGTTGGGTAGTATGTAGGTACACATTAACAGGACTGCAGTTAGATCAAAGGAGGAGATTATTCATTTGTTTCTTGGGCTAATCATAAAAGGGAAATTACAAACTGGAGCACATTCAGTGAAGAATCACCAAGATGGTTGGGAAACTGGTGCATTTGCCCTGTGAGGAGGGGCTGAGGGAGTGGGGCTCATTCACCCTGGGGAAGAGTGGAAAGCTAACAGTGACCAGTCAACACCTGCTGAGGAGGCTAGCAAGGAAACACACCCAGGCTCTTTGCTGAGATCTATGATAGGAAAATGAAAGGCAAGCACTGTGAAATGAAAAGGGAAGGTTTAGACTGCTAAATACAGCTTTACCTTGAAAACAGCTAAGCAGGGGAACACCATTGCTGGGAAGTCTTCACTGTAGGAGGATTTCAAGGCCTGCCTAAAAGAAGCTCTGAGAAACTCAGTCTGACCTTATGGCTGATCCTGCTTTGTGCAGGAGATTGGTCCAAAGACCTCTGAGATCCCTCACAACTTGACTGATCCTATGAGCCTGTAAAATAGAAGACTTCTGCAAACAGTCTTAAAACCTCCTGTGAGCCATCTTGTGGCAACTGGGTTCCCCTTTCCATATTCTATTACTGCTACATTTAAGATAATCTAAAAATGTAGACAGATAAACTGGGCTTTAAAAATGTACACCTGAGATCCTGTTAGACCTTGGAACTATATGTGCTGGACAATCTAGGCCCTATATTTTCTGTCTGCTTCCTAAAGGCAATTTAGGCAGAAGTAGACAAAGTTTGGATCAGATTCATCTTCCTTGCTTGCTGTCCAGTCCTTTTGAGATAGAAAGGGTCCAAACACAGTAACATATATCAGTGATGTATTGCAACAGCACACTAAAACACCAGTCCTCGCAGGGATCTAGTTACTTGAGATGTCACTGGACTGAGGATTTTCAGATGTGACCAGGTTTGAAATGCAAAGAGTGTGATTAAAGAGACCAGGTGTCAATTTTGGGAACCACACTTTTCTAGCTGGCTATTAATGTGTTACAAGCCAAAATGTGAAACTATGAGTAACACAAAATTACAAGTTTGCAATAGCAATTAACTGACTCCTATCCTACCTGGATAGAAGGTGCAATGCTACTTTGGAAGGCTATTTGTTTCAGAGAAGCTTGACACTGATTTTAAAAGACTCCATACTCTTGCACTTTTTGGTATTTCTCTGTAGTCTAGGCATACTACTGTGCCCACACTTACAGCTTTGTCCTTCGCTAACATTTGCTGTCTTGCTGATTGCACCTTCATATTACCTTTTTATATTCTTTACTTTTTAGCAGTGAATTATTTTATCAGAAAAAACTCACAGCATTTGCATCCTATTAAGAAACACTGAACTCATTCTTTATGATTGGTACATGATGACAATCATTTTCATTTGCAGGGAAATTCATTTCAAAGTGTCTAACAAATTGGTATATGGTGGCAGGTGAAGAACTGTAATTTCATTACTAAATTGCGGTCATTTCAAAGGGTCAAAATAAGCGTCTGCTTAATGACCTTGCTCTTGCAGAAAGCAATGTGAAAAGTTTGAAAGAGAGCAATTTTAAGTGTTTCCTTTTTAATGCATCTTAATATTAAAAAAATAATCTTCGACTAAATAATAGTTTTCAGAATCCTTTTGCAGTTATGATTAAGTCCTGGAAGGATATAATAATGCTGCACAGGTATTTGCTTGAGATATTAATGTATCTGTCTTGCAGTACACTTGGAAGAGAAGTCACCCAGCAACCTCAGATATCGTGGCTTCTGTGTGTAATGCCTTCAGTCATGTGTGGGCAGACTCAGGGAATCTAAACAGACTAACTGAGGAGACATGAAGATGGCCTGTTTGCTCATAATCTTCGCTCAGAAAGGAATTAAAAGCAGATGGTAAATCAGAGGTTTTCTTTGTCTAGTCACTGGAATATTATGCTCAGGAGTGATGTTTTGAAGATGCACTTGTAATCAGAATGATGTTTCATTTCATCTGCTGAAAGTTTGATGACGAAGTAAGTACAAGGATGGAAAGAATAGATAATTATCAACTCTTCCCTCTGAGCCAGCTCAAGTCTTTGTGAAAGTGTAGACAGAGCTTGCTACTCCTGATGCTGTCAAGGGCAAGATGTCAGCTGCAGTTGCCTAGTGGAACCTTTCCTCTGTCACAATAACCATGTTTTCCACCTCAGCCTCCCTCTCTGTGGCAGCAGCAGGACTGAAGGGCTGTTCAGGGGAGAGAAGCTGCATGTGATGCTGACTTTGCTGGATCCTACTCCAGCCGCAAACGCCTCAGCATTCTGCACTCAGAGACATCTTTTACTTATACCTACTGTCTCCAGGCTGGCTACTGTAAAACCAGTGTGGACTCTGCATCATGGAAAAATTAGAATAGATAGTTCTTCCCTTGAGGTTATCTAGTTTCAAAGGCACTTCCTGTGAAGTTTTTTTCCCTATTAGATTTCCTTGGTTTTGTGTGAACTGAAATGCCTCCATGGAATTCCAAGGCATGAAGGGGAACAAGTGACTTAATTTATAAAGTAAATCTTGTTGTGGCAGGTCAGCTTTCAGACACAGAGAAGCCGACATTGTTAGTGAAGCTGGTGCTACAGGAATCTAAATATCTCAGTGTGAATTTCTTTTTAAGTCTTCAATATAAAAGTTTCGGAAGCCAAAATACAGTGGACAAAGTCTAAGAAAGAGTTAATCACACAGAAAACATCCAATAAAATCTTATGATCTTATGATAAAATCTTATGATATGACTTTTTAGTCATTTAGTCATTAGTTTGTATGTTAAAATGATAGATAAGTAAGCCATTTTTCTTCCCTCCATCTTGTATTGAACCCTGTACATTTTTCTGTTTCTCACATCAATAAACATTATTCCAGCAAAATCATAGATTGTTTAGTTTAGTTTGATGGAATTTCAATTTCCTATAAAACTAGAGAAGTCCCTAATTCTGGAGGTTAACTGCCTTTAGATATTGTTTTGGCACAATGCTAATTGTATGCTAGCCAGCTGATTTAGAAAACAACTTTTGTCTCAACAATAAAAGAAACTACTTCGTATAATTTCAGGATAAATAACGGATTCTGTTCATAGATGTCTGCATGTCTGCGTATTTATACTTATTTGAATATCCATATACAAATTTGATTTATGTGGTTGAAGAAATCCTCAGGATACCAGTGGAGCATAGCCTCTCTTGCTGTCTCTACTTCCTCCAAGGAAAGACTACTGTTCTTTCTTTAGCCCAGCTGATATAAAGGCTTTAGGATTTAATTTAGGCTGTCATGAGACTCTGAAGCATTGGGTGGGTTTAAATGCTTATAATGTCTACATTTTCAGAAGCAGTGTTTTAGAGCTTTGAACTAGAGCAAATTTAAGCTATACATTAGGATGAAGCAGTTGGACAAATGTATCTGGTGCTTCTTACACTTTTTGAAAGCTGAACACTTCACAGCTGCTCATGAATGCAACATGTTTCTATTTCAGGGTACACCTCCTGGCTATTAAAATGGCTGCAGACCATGTTCACACACAGTGTTCAAAGGCTTTGAACTTTGTTAGGTCAGAAGTCTTTCAAAAGACCAGGAGAGCTAAGCAAGGACCATGTGCTTGGGCAAGGAGCATTTCTCACATCCCACATGGTTTTGAAGTAGCCTTGTTGAAAAAGAGTAGAATGTACAGTCTGGTGTTCTACCTCTTTCATACAGAAACAGATGGTGGATTTTTTTTTTTAAGTGTCCCCTAAATGTATGGATTTTATATCTTAAGCTGCATTATACAGCCTCTCAGTTAACAAAGCTAAGTTTTGTCTTTAATATTTAGATGTATTTTGTACCTGACAGTGCATTGAGGGTGGAGGGAGAAACTGGGGAGAGACACTAGGCTGTGTCACTCCACTGAACTTCTGTGGAGTTGTGTTTCCTGTTGAGAAGGATGTGACATTGCATTTTAGAAAGAATTTTGTTAAGCTCTTCCCAAATTTCAACCCTATAGAGTAGTAATAAGCATTAAAGCCATATTTCACTTCTGCAGGGATACAGCTCAGTCTCATTCTATATTTAGTCAATTCAGAAGGATAAAACACAACTCTGCTTGTCTTTTATATATAACTGACATCCACAGATGCTCCAACACAAGATGTAGTTACTGCTCGTGCTAAAAATCTAACAGAGCACTCAGCGCAGGCCAAGGATGAAAACTTTTGCATTTACAGTTTTTCTAGTGGTTTCTTTACATGGATTCAGATTGGAGAAATTAATGGAAGAAGAGCATCAAAGTTTTCCAAATGGAAGATAACATCTTTAGCTTGGGGAGTCCTTGAGTTACTGGAGTCTGGGGAGAAGTACGTTTGGTCTTTACTCACAATATTCTAGATAACTACTGCTGATAGTGGTAGCAAGCCAGAGACTTCCCCGAGGTAGTCCTTGGGTTGTCCAGAGGCAAATCACAAACTGAGGTGCTGACATTTCTACTAGGTACAAGAATAGAAGTTTGGGGTACTACTTCTAAGGCAGGATAGAAAACATTCATAAGTGAACGCTCTTTAAGTGAATGTTTCATTCATTATTTTGATTATCTTCTTTACCAATTGTATAGGAAATTAAAAACAAGTGGAGTTCTTTTAAAAAGATTGCCAAGAAAGGAACAGGGCAGTTGTATATGTACTTCTAAAGAAATTGTGTCAGTCTAAGAATTAAGATGGATTAGGAATTCATAACTAAATGAAGACATGAATGTAATGGTGCACATCCACATCTTACTGGAAAGAAGACAATCAAATAGACACTAATGCCAAATATTTGTATAAGATTTAATACTAATATAGGTGAAAGGAGATAAGATTCAAATTACAGTAGTCGACTCAATACTGCAATTTATAACATTAGAATTAATGTGGATTGAAATTCCAGGTGTGGACAGGAAGAATATATTACTTAAGCTGCATTAATGACTTCTTGACCAGAATGATAGAACATGCAATTCCTCAGTGGAGGATGTTACAAATGCAAAATGTAGACTCAACAGGAAATTGGAAAATCACTTAGACAAGACACCTGTCAGAGACTGCTTTTGTTGACATTTTGGTCATTACACGGGCTCTGCTGTGTCTCAGCATGGATTATCAGTATTTCGCAGAGTACATCCTTCATTATTTATGCACTTCACCACCAGTTTGCAAATTTCCCTCCTGCTTTATAAAACTGGAAGAAGGGCTCCACGTAACATGATGTTGAACTAGTGACAATCAGACTGATGACTGATTTAAAAAGAAACGACTAGAAGCAAGAATTTTTCCTGTGGGAGACAGAATGAAAGCTCTCCAATTTACATCTCTTAATAATTTTTTTGTGTAATGAAGTAAAGTTCTGATTCTTAGTGCTCCTTGAAAAAAATTTATCTAAATTTGATTGTAGTAGAAATAGATCAAAACCTAATATTCAAATTTTCATCTTCTATATTCAAATTCTTCATCTTCTGTAGGTATCTTCTAAACACTGTAATGTGCTGAAAAGTATTTATATAATTTCAGATCTGGGAAACAACTGACATTTTGGGGTTTTAAAGGACATTTTTAAGCGGAATAAAGTTGTATGTGGTGCGACTAGAAAAACAAGTCCATTATTTTTCAAATAAGTTTTAGCTATTATTATGATTGAGGACACCTTGCTCTTGCCAAAAGAGGAGGACCAAATGGATTCATTAAAAATTGAGTAAATCAGGAAAAGCAGTAACAGCTTCTGAGGAAAATTGTGCAGAAATATAAAAAGCAAATTAAAATAGGAGGATTTGGATCTGGGACTGAGGGGGTTGTCAAATGTCTTAGAAAAATGACGTGTTGACACTGAGTTGAGAAATTATAGCATTGTTTTATGGGTGGCTGAGAAAATTCTAATACTAGCAACTCAGTGAAAAATCCTTACACTAAACCAGCCATAATAACAACTGTGACTGCTGTGTTATAAAGAAATGGAGTCCCTTATGGACCACCATGCAGAGGACTTGAGGGGAGGGGGTTGGGGTTTTTTTTTGTGAAGTCAAAGCTGTGTCTTCACAGCAGCTAGAACCTGTAGCATACAAGCAAGTCCACTTAGGAAGAATATAACTTTTCTTCCTTCAAGTTCATCACACAAAGTTTTTCTTGGAGTTACAGCACTGCTTGTTATCTTGTAGTTTTGTCTCGATTCTCCTGAGTTATTAATGTGCTTTTTAACAAGGTCCTTTTCTTTTTCATAGATTCAAATTTCCATTTACTCATATCCATATCTTAGGAGGTCTGTAGTTCCCAGAAGGAGTTCTTTTTATAATGTTTCGCTCTGTGCTGTTTCATTGGCATTTTTATGTCTAAGCAAGTTTAATAATGGAAATTAGGGGAATAGAACACTGCAGTGTGGGAGGAAGAGAGAGAAAGACAGTGTCCTATTCTGAAAAGGAAAAATTTCTTTGTTGTCATTAAAAGAATGTGGGGGAAGGACTTTTTTATTCATATGCCTCCTTCTATGCCTGGTGTTCTAAAGAAGGTGTCTGCCTACAACCTTACTATTTCTTGTGCCATTGACAGTCATTTGCTTAACACTGGCTTGGACTGTCATATGCATAGATAAGCTTCTTCTATCCTTTAGCCAAAATTTCTGTAGAGAAAAGAAAAAGAGAAAAAAGTAAAGAGAAGAAAAAGGAAAAAGAAAAGGAAGGAAAGGGGAAGGAAGAAGAAAGGAACATAAAATTTTGTCAGGATCCTTCTGTCAGGGAAGAGATTATGACCTATAAGAAAAAATCAGCTTCCCATTGGTATATTCTGGGTAAGATTTTCTTTGCTGCTTTTTTTTTTTTTAAGCAGCCTACAGCTCTGTTTCCCACATTCTCATGGGCATGTACTAACTTACACAATCTTGGTCTATAGCCCCGGTGGCTGCAAAAAGCAATTTTTAAAGCAATTACAGAAACCCAAAACCCAGATGCAGCTACAAAGAATTCTCAATGCATTATTTAAAAGGCAGGAGAAGCTTTAATTTTTAATTAGTTATTAGACTTGAAAACACCTATTAAGAGGAAGCCTCAGGTTTTGACTTCCCAATGGTGTCAATGTTGGAATCTAGTGAAACTGGTTTAGAATCTCTCCCTCATACTAAACAGCAGCTGAAAAAAAGAAACCAATAAAACAGTCCTCCCATGTGAAAAAAGTTACTTCACCTGTTAAGACTGTGTATGCAAACATTGATCTAGTGAAAGGAGTTTGAATAATTGATTTGAAGCCTTATCTTTGCAAGGGAGTTCAGAAAGGTTTTAGTTGACGCAGAATTCTTTCCATCATCTCAGACTGTTTTCTACTTCAAAAATTTCAGCCATTGTCTGATTCCCAAAAAGCCCAATGTGATTAAGAAATTTTAAACAAATCTTCTTCTCAGATGTAGGAAAAAGAATGGAAAAAATACTTCAACCAAAACAAATGATAAAAAACAATCTCTCATATTCTTTCTTTTACACTATTAAGGTACTGAAGTTCTTTGTAAATGTTACACAAATGACTCAGAAAAATTGACTAACAAAATATCACAAGAAATCCATTGGATAGATGGGAAAATACATAGTTTGCCTAACTTTCCCAGCAAGGTCTTGGTAGAGACGAGAAAAGAAGGGCATCCAATTTCTGCACACTTGCTGAAGCAAGGACTGGTGCTCTAAGTCAAATGTTTGTTGTAGGCCCCTGTGGTTATTATGTGCATATATTTAATTTTTTTTTTTTTTTGTGATTACTGCTTAGATAGGAGATATTCTTAAATACATTGATTACATATCAGAAACAATTTTGATGGAGAAAATTGTACATAATTTTCAAATTTTCCTGAGTAAATATGTTCTCTAATAAGTATTCATTCACTTTTTGCTTGAACATGCAGGGGCAGTATCACTTTCTGTTTGTCAACATTTACACAAAGACCATTTTATCAAGCTGAAAGACTGATTTGGAATATTCAGGCTGATTCTGTTTTGCACAAATCTCATGGCAAAACTCTTGTCATCTGTAGTGGAAAGATTAGGATTCATAATCTAGTTCTCTGCTAATGTAATGATGCAGGAGTTATGATTACAGTTTTTTCATAATAGCAGAGAGTGAGTTAATTCAGCCTTTTCTGAGATACTGAAATGACAAATGTATCACTTAATTCAAGGTATGACTGCAAAGAATCACAACTGGCATGGCTCATAAATACAGAGCATCTCTGACTTTCACAGGGTAATCAATGTTTGTTATGCAGCACTTCTTTTTCTTGCCACATTGTGTTACTATGGATATTTTTTAGTCTAGTTTAGTTTTTTACTAACAGGAATCAGTGGGTATTGGTTCCACTAAGGGTCTTATTTACTGGATATGGATATTGTATTCCAGTCTTTTCAGACCTCTGACCTCTGCACATTAGTGTGTTTCTACAGCATTGAAAAAAAGTAAATCAGAAATCAGATATTCTAAAACTATAATGTGCTGTACTATCAGTTCATCAGTTTTTAATTCTGTCACATGATGTAAGCCAAATTTGAATGGATGACCTCAAAAATGATCCCAGCACTCCAAATCTGAAAGTATTTTATTTGCAGATTGAGGTCAAAGTTTAGCCATATGAAGCACATTAGCAAAATGCTAATAGAAGAAAACTTTTCCTCCCTTCCTATGACTTGAACATCTTGGTCACTCCATAGTCATTTAGTCAGCCTGAGTCACTACAGTGTTAAACAATGGGGATCCAAAAAGTGTTGCTTAATAATCAACGCTGGAAACAAGTTATATAAAAGATTTGGGATTAAAAAGCTTGCAGGGAAGATGTGGCCATCATGGCTCACGTGGTCCAGAAAATTTTAGTAGTAATAGTTACAGGAACAGTAATCAAAGGGTGCCATGGAAGCAGGCATCATACACAATGGAATGGACAAAACCTGCCATTTTCCCAGAGCCTGAGGACTGCTTGCTGGTGTGCCTGCTCAGGTGGCTGCTGTTTAGGCTGTGCTTCTGGCTGATCTTCCAATTGATATAAGGCTGCAGGAGAGCAGAGGTGTACTGTGAACCGTGCCATTTCTATTGTCAGCAATGTATGGAAACATGGATCCGACACAATTCTCAGGGAGAGCCCCACTGATGGCTAACCTTAACCCTTCAGGGTGTTCAGCACTCCCTATTGCCAGTGTGGTTGCACTGGAGAGCAGCTTAGAGCCTGGATGAGGGCAAGGGTTTTGATGTACTGTGGCTCAACATGTGGAGAGACGTTGTCTGGGCTACAACAAAGGCTTGAGGATGTACAAATCCATAGTATGATCCCATAGAATGAACCCATGAAGAAACAGTATAAGCCCTTTAATGGGTCCTTCTCAGACAACAGCAGAGAAAAAACTTTATGTTAAACTTAGTCTGATGATACAAAATTATTTTCGAAGAATTCAATGGTTTATTTTAAAAATAATAAAAACATTCCTCTTGTCTGTTTTTTCGTAGAGATGAATCTCACCATGTCCTTCATCATCTTTTCCCAGAAATATCTCTTGTTTTCTGTTGCTTTTTGTTGTTAGGGCAAAGTTTTAGATTCCATTCACTACATCTTTGCTTTCATTTCACTTTACAACTATTCCCTCTTTGCATCAGCCTTGAATATAAAAAGAACTTTAATACTGTAGAGTTGCATTTAAATCAAAGAAAGGAAAAGAGGAAAAAAAAGAAAAGAAGACATTTGGAACACTAAGACAAATAAGTATTTATTTGAACATTCCTGCAAACCTCTTTCTTGAATGCTATGCTCTGCCTTCTCTGCAAATGGAAAAAAATATTCACTTTTCTGTTTTTTCACGTGTTCACCTTTGGGTGACAGTGAAGTGGTTTAAGCAGTGAGAACGAGTAAGGCGACTTCATTTCTGACACGAAGGCATGCCTTGCTGATGTTCCTAGCCTGGGAGGCTCCTCAAGGAATGTGGGAAGGAAATGTCCCATAAGCCTGTTCTCTAAAGCACAGATACGGTGCATTAGCTGCAAGGATGTAGCACGAGCAGCCTGGGGAGTCACTGGGGAAATGTTCTGATCCATTTCTCCCTGTTTTAGCTCTTGCATGCCTCCCCTTCAGTCCTGTCCCTAGGTCTTCTGAAAGAAGTCTCTGTTAGGCAATGTTCTGCAACTAGTTTTGGTTTCAGGGTAGCTGTTAACAGGTCTGCAGTGTACACAGAGCCTTTCAGAAAAAGCAAAGACACAAGCAGACAACATTTAGGGGTTTCAGATAAACATGGCTTCCTTCCCCTTTGACTGTTGTTCAGACACACATTTTATTGTAAGCCAAGGCTTGAGTATCAACCTATAGCCTGGTGTCCCTTCCTACCTGTGTATGTAAAAATAATTTGATAGGCTGAATTAATCTAGTCTACAAAAATCAGTATGCATCTTTTGCCATATGGTAGGACATTAACTGAATCCCTGTCTCTCTCATAGGATAGTGGGTACCAATCTGTCGGAAAAATGGAAATATGTTGACTGTTGTCTGTGTAAGCACAGGGAAGATAAGCAGAAGAATGGGAAGCACCTTGAGTTTTAAATATTGACTTCTTCTTTGAAGTTCTGTTGCTCTGTTTAAGAATTTCATTTCAGACAGTTGGCCTGAACAGTGCTCTCTTGTTTCTGAATTATTTACTGAATGGGAAAAAAGTATTGTGAGTTTTATATAAATTAGAAAAAAATAGATTTGTGCATAACTTGTATTATAAGAAAGCTGCTTTTTGCCCTTTTCCAGAAGATGAAGCATTTTTACAGGAGGCTTTCATTCTCATTTCTAGATGAAGCCAATTCACAAACAAAGGTCAAACAAAGCACCTAATTTTTTGGCATTTTCCTACCGCTGAGATGATGTACTCTTTTTGCCTTTCCATGAGTCAGACTTAATGAACAAATCTGGTAGGTTCATTGGCATATGCTCACCAGCCAAAATCCTTAGCACTAATGGCTGGTTATTCCATTTGTCAAACAATTCAATAAATACTCTGTGGAGAAAAGGTTCTTCTCTCCAGGGCTGCTAAGGAAGCTAAAATGTTTCTCTCTTCATCTTAGTTTAATTTTTCATTCAGTTAATGAAATAATTGAGAATCAGGCCTTAAAAATATGATTGCTGTATTAATAATGGATGGGCACCCTTAGAAAGGGCTAATCGACCTTTTAGACTATTTTTCTAATAACATGTGCAACATAATGGTAGCATTGTAAAGCTCTTATTTGAAGGGATATTTTCCCTAGCTGGTTGCGTTTTCATTATTACTGATTCATCAAGTGCAAGTGGTGATTTTAAATCAGTTTCTCAACTTATCATTGCTATCAACTGAAATATATTGGACTGGATTTTCAACAGGCATAAGGTAATACAGCTTTATTTGAGTGAGATAAATGCACTGATTTATATTACCCAGAACCTTAAGCTGCAGTTCAAGCCAGGTCTCAGAAGGACTCAGGATCACTCAACCACCCCTGGCTGTATTGAGGGCACTCCTTACGTCTTGTGTGCCCACTTCCTCTCCTCCACTGCCTCACCTGCAGGGGCACTGCCTTTGTGTTGCACAAGCCACTCTTCTGGTTTTCTCTCTAGCCTTCATTTCAATTTGTGTCATTAGTTAAGCATGACACCACCTCAAATTTAGTTATAGTCGCAGCCCAAGACTGGCATTTCAAATTCATTTTTCCTGTGTGTTCTTGTGTGTCAGCCTCTAGCACTCAGCAGTAGTTTTGAAATGCTGTATATAATCAACAGTTTGGAGAAGGAGCATTAGTAAAATTGAACAGGACTTTATGATGTGTTTATTAACTGTAGTGAGAGCTGGCTGGCATTCCAGAAATCTCCATACACTTCCCCTTAATGTAATTTTTTAATACAAAATGCATGTTAGTTACACCCCATGTTAGAACAGCATGAGCTGGGGCATCCCTTTAAGTAGAAATATGTAAAATGGAAGAACAGGATGAAAGAAAGAATGGGCTGAAAGTTGCTTGGTAATGGTTTTGTGTTTTGTCAGTGTCATTTTTTTATTTGCAACGTAGTTGGAAGAGACCTAGTCAAGTTATTTGCTGGAAATGTGCTGGTAATCTCATGATTTCCTGTCATTTCTGCTCTAAATTGCACCCTAAAGTTCTGGCAAAATATCTCAGCAGTAGTAAAGCCTCATTTTATTTTATATAAATATGCATACAACAGGTGTAATTAGATACACACAGTACTGTGTGCAATACATATGCACACATATACATACATTCACTATATGTGTTTTTATAAATATCTTTCCAATTAATAGAGTAATTTCAAGAAACTCTGCAAATCCAATATGTCAAGTTTCAGCAAGATTTTCAGAATAATTTTCTCGGTATTTGTATTTTTCTTTGTGGTGTTCTTTGGCCACTGGGAAGAAGCTGTTCCTAGAGGTGTCTCTGCCAATGGACCGGTCTTTTTTCAGCTCCTCTGAGTGCTCTGATAAAGAACTGAAAGATCTCATAGAGGACTGTCCAGGAAAGGGAAAGGAAGACACTGTCAGCCAATGAATGTTTCAGCTGCCAGAGCTAAGTCAGCAGTGATATTAATGTGTATACCCATGTGTGATGTTGGACCTTACAAGAGCCTGGGAGAATCCCAAGTATAGGGCCCTGTCCATGTGTGCAGAGTGAACAGCAGTGCAAAAAAGTCAAGTGCCTTCTGTCAGTATGTCAGTATCTGCAAGAAGCTTTGTGAGCTTTTCAGATTGCACTCTGAAATTTTGCTTCCTTTAATCTTGGTCACATCACCCCTCTGTTCTGCCCATGATGTCAGCCTGAAGGTTTCCTTACCCTTCAGATCTGAGATGAAGACTGAATATTGGAAAACCTCAGGTTTCCAATATAAGGTGTATTATACCAGAAAAAAAAAAAATGCTATTTAGCTGCCAACAATTATAAATCCTGTGGAATGAGGCTGGGTGACCTTCTAATCTATCTACATGCTCAGTTTGATGTTAAATGTTGGGAAAAACACTTGACAGGCTGCAGAAGAAATCCTGAATTCATATGAAAATGTGCTTTTCAAAAGGATCAGTTAGAATAAAACAATGAAGGAAAGCTTTTCACACCTTTCACAAAAGAATATATTTCACCTGTATTAACATTCCACTTTTGCCCTTGCCTTCTGACTTAACCTTTTCTTATGCTGTATAAGACAGTCTTTTGTTGGAGCAGATAGTGGAACCTTTGCATCAAAAGATAGTTCCATAATAAGATACAGTGCTCTGTCTAGCCCTAATTTCTTTCTACTTACCTTTTCTTTCCTTCATGTATCTTCAGTTCTTTGTTACCTCTTTGCTGCAGCTGCTTCTCCCATTTTTTTTATCATGACACTGGCTGAATATATGAATTGTAGAGGCTAATCAAATAACTTCTTCACAAGCTTTTCCACATCTCCCTGATGCCTTGGTTTTTAGCTTTTATGTTGTTCAGATTTTCTGCTGCTTAGCGTGTGACTCTGAAACTTCATATTAGGTGTTAGTAAGTTCTCTTCACAGGGTGGTTAGACAAAACAATCCATTCCCAGCTAGAGAATCAAGGACACCCAGTACCCAAAAAGCGTAAATAACAGCGAGGGAAAGGGGGCAAGCCAGGGGGCTGAGACTTCATGGCCTGGGGCTGTGGTTGGACGACTGACCCCAATATGTGGATGAACCAAAACTTATAAAAGTGTAAAATTTTTGACCGGGGTCCATCTTGAATTTTATTTTGGTGTAGCCCCAGCCAGGCTCTTGCACTGCCCAAGGTGTAGCCTTTTAATAAATACCTATTTTATTCCTTTTGCTCTGCCTAGTCTCTGTTCCAGGTCAGCCTTTCCAGGCATCATCACTTTTATTCTTTAAGCCTCAAACCATGCTAATGGTTTATTCTACTTGCAAACCCCATTCTTCCCTCCCCTTCTTTCCTTTTCTGTGCAAGTGCACAGATTCTGCACTTGCACCTGCAACAATAGCAGGAAAAAAGTTATCTTTTCTCCCATTAACTGTTTTTAAGATATTGCTGGGATAGGTTTCCCTTGTGATGTAGTGAAGAACAGAATTAACACTGCTAATAATTAAGGTTATTCTGGAGAATATGCATTTCTCTCCTCTTATGTGAAATTCCATCAAAGAACAGTGCAAATCCTGCCTGGCCTTCCTGCAATACACTGTAGATGTGTGTGCAGTAGGCTTTTGCTTTTCTGGAGGTCTCTGCATATTGCTCAGCCAGGAGCAGCCAACTGTAGCATGAAATGCCCTATGGACTGCTCCACCTCTCTGTTTGTTCCTGCACTTTCTGGACACAACATATCTCTGAGGCTTCAGCTTGAGACGGGGAGATAAGGATGGCTAGGAAGTACAAGGAAGGGTTTCCAGGGCCTGGAATGTGTGCCTGTGGCTGGAGCCAGAGCCAGAAACACCTCTGCAACCCCACCCAGATGAAGTGGCCTGACTCCTCCTGACTACCCAATTAGGGCCCTTGACAAACAAAATTCACTGAAGAATCTCTGTAATGATGTAGAAGAGCTGAAATAACACCTGTATTTTTAATGAATGTTAAAGGGTATAACATACATAAAGATATATTTGAATATTATCAAGATTTTCAGTCTTCATACAGTTTGAAAAGCAGTTCTCCAGAAAGGGTCATTTATGCTTCTTACGTGCTTTTGACTGCTGCTCTCTCCAAGAATATGCATTTAAAATCTGAAAAATCAGGATATGATTCTGTGTCCGTTCATCTACCCTGCATGGTTTCTCTGGCTTCAGTGGCTCTACATGAGTCAAATGCAGCAGAGAAGGACAACAGCAAAACATCACCTTCCTAGCTGAGTGGTAAATGATTCTCACCTTATTTCCTCCTTCTTCTTCTTGCATGCCCACCCGCACACCTGATGTGCACGAGCAGCTCCCAGGATGTGCCCCTGCAGTTGTCTCTGCAATGGTTTCCCCCCATTTGGAAAAAAAACAGCTGCTCTTTCCATTCCAGATCTTGCTTGTTATTGATGCCCTGCTCCTTCTCAACTTACCTGGTCATCACAAGCTTTTATATTGCACGTGATTCTTCTCTCATCTTACAGTAAGAAGGCTATTAGCTATAATTGGAAAATTGAACCTCTTCCAACTGTGGGTAGCTTATTTAGCCAAGATAGGTTTTGCATGTAAATGGAGCATATTACATGTCAATTGAATTGAAAAGTGACTCTTAAAACTCTGTTTACCTTTTATTAAGTTTCAAAATTATTATGCCCTCTGCCTAAATTAAGTTTAGAAGCATTTCATTTTCATTTTTATCTTGCCATGTAGTCTTATTTAGGTAATTAATGTCTTTTTTGCTTATTTGGCATTCCCAACAATACTTTCTCATGCAGAATATAATTGAAAAATGAAAAAGTAAAATTTCAATTAAAGATCATTAACCTTCTTCACCTATTATTCTCAAAAATTTACATATTTGGGGGATTTTTTAACAACTTAAGCAAAATAACTTGCAACTATAATCATAAACTTATGAGGGTTTTTTTTATATTGATTTATGTCAAAAATAATGCTGTGTAAATTCCTCTTATCTTTCTGGCTTTTATTCTTGAGTATCTACATACAGAATTTTTAGAGCTTTGCAGATTATCACTTAAGAGTGTGGAAATCTCTGATTGTTAGTTCTTTATCATATCTTCCGTGGGGTTTCAAACAGTAATTAAAGCCATTTCAGTACTCGCCTCTGTGTCTATGCTGTAGTCGGTGACATGTTGATTAGAGTTATAAGATTCTCTAAAAGAGTCTTGAGCTCGGTTTCGGTTGTCAGATTAAGATGAACCTGAGAAATTGTGACTATTTTCTCATCTTGGTATCTGAATTTATTGTAAAAAGGGAAAATTAAAAAAAATAAAAGCATTGTCTCAATAGAGTCTGGGGTTATAATTAAACAGGATCAAATTTTCTCATTCTGATAGTCTGATTTTAAAATCAGGAGTTCATTTTGATATGTTTCTGAATTATTCTTGCTGTGACTTGATTCTTCTCCCTTGAAAATTTCAATGTGTCTATCTGATAAAAAAAAAATTGAGACTGGTTCCATTTAGATATCATGTGATTTGGTTTAGGATTGTAGATGAGCTTGAAGTGCTGAACAGCTGATGATCTCACTAGGGACATGCTCTGAAGCCATATTGATTGAAACATTTAAATCATGATTGAAAAAGATTTGTGGTAAATATCCATTGCAGGAGTTTTCTATATTATTTTCTCCTTCAAAGGAAGTTGGTACTTAAACCTATTAAAGGTTATTATTTTTATATGGCTTTTTTTTCTAAATTAAAACTGAACAGTTCAGTAGAATTGGTGTTAATCTCCTTAAAGTTGGAAGAAATTTGTCAAAATGTAAAGCAGAACAGAAGATGTGTATCCATAGTGATATCACACTGGTATTTCATATATTTCATAGAAACTGCAGATATTAACTGAACATCCCTGACATCAAAGAGCTTATCTAATATCTTATAGACTGTATAGTTATCTAACAGACTGCAAAAGGACTCCTATGCTGCTTCTGTGAATGAAACCACTGTGGTTATCCAAGGGGTGTACATTATAAATATATATATATATAATTCCTTCCAAATTAGAGGACTAGGCCATCACTGACTGTATGAAGTACAACAAGGGAACATGTCAGATTCTACACCAGGGATGGAGCAACCCTAGATATACTGACAGACTGGGAAAGGAGATGCTGAGAAGCAGTGCCATGGAAAGAGACCTGGTGATGCCTAGAAAGGCTGATCTGGAACAGAGACTAGACAGAGTTAAATGGACAAAATAGGTATTTATTGAAAGGCCTTAAAAGGATACACCTTGGGCAGTGCAAGAGCTGGCTGAGGCTACATCCAGGATGAATCCAAGATGGATCCCGGTCACGAGTCTTTACACACTTCTACAAGTTTTGGTTCACCCCCACATTCCAACCCCCAATGTCCACCCACAGCCCCAGGCTATGAAGTCTCAACCCCCTGGCTTGCTCTCTTCCCTTCACCATTGTTTATGCCTTTTGGGCACCGTTCTCCTTGATTCTATAGCTGGGAAAGGATTGCCTTGTCCAACCACCCTGTGAAGAAAACCTACTAATACTCAATATGAAGTTTCAGAGTTACACACTAAACATCAGAGAATCTGAAAAATATAAAAGATAAAGCCAAGGCATTGCTGGGGGTCCTGTTCAGTGACAAACTGACCATGAGCCAGCAGTGCCCTGGCAGCCAGGAGGGCCAGCCCTGTCCTGGGGGGCATCAGGCACAGCATCACCAGCCAGGCAAGGGAGGGGATTGTCCTGCTCTGCTCTCAGCTGGGACAGCCTTGCCTCCAGTGCTGGGGGAAGTTTTTGGGTGCCACAATATAAAAAGGACATTAAACTATTAGAATGTCCAAAGCAGAGCCAAAAGGATGGTGAAGGCCTTGAGGGGAAGCTGAATGAGGAGCAGCTGAGGTCACTTGGTCTGTTCAGCCTGGAGGAGACTGAGGGAACACCTCATTGCAGTTACAAATTCCTCATGAGAGGAAGAGGAGGAGCAGGCACTGATCTCTTCTCTGTGGTGACCAGTGACAGGACCCAAGGGAATGGCCTGAAGTTGTGTCAGGGGAGGTTTAGGTTGGATATCAGGGAAAGATTCTTTATACAGAGGGTGGTTGGGCACTGGAACTGCTCCCCAGGGGAATGGTCACAGCACCAAGGCTGTCAGAGCTGAAAAAGTGTTTGGACAGTGATCTCAGGCACATGGTGTGAGTCTTGGGGTGTCCTGTGAAGGGGCAGGAGTTGGACTTTGATGATCCTTGTGGATCCCTTCCAGTTCTGCATATTCTGTGATTTGGGGAGATTTTAGTTGCAAATATTTCCTTAAGCCTTCCTTCTGGGAAGTGGCATCAACACACACGTTCTGCACAATTTGGTTTTGTCCCAACTTGGGGTAATATCTGAACATGGAAATGGTTCATCTGGCAGTGTTGAAATGGTATAGCTGGAGCAGATGTAATACCTGACCCTAACCATCTGTTTACTTAAGGTGCTACTGAAGTATAGTGATATTTTCATTTGACATCTTCAGAAAAGTCCTTTTCATCTTCCTAATGACTTTTAACATTGTTCAAACTATTTCGGAATCATGTTTTGTAGCCCTCATAATCTCCTTAAATGTTAATATTTTAATTTTTCCCTTGATAGCTGATCTTCAAATCCACTAAAAAATCGCCTTATGTGCTTTCTTCTTTTTCTTTTAAAACTGTTTTTAAACCTTACTTTTGCATTACTTTTGTATTCCCTATTTCCATTTTTAAGGTTTTGTTTGATTCCCTAAAATGTCAGCTCTGTTCACCTGCTTCCTACAACATCTCTTGTTTTAATTTTAATCTTGACTTTCAAGTGGGTGTTGTCTCTGAAGCTTTTTCCTTTTTTTTGTGTCCTGAGTTGCTTCTCTTGTGGAGCTGTGCAGTTAGTTGTGTTTTCAGCTTTCTATCACTTGACCTCTGCATGATCATTATTTTCACTTGGTTCCCCGTATTTTTCATCTTCCTAATGTTTATGTTTATAAAACTGAAGTTACTTCAAAGGAAACATATTCCACCCTGTAATACAGAGGTTGAACTTCTTGTTGCTCTATTATATTATATCTTAGGCTTTATATCAACAAAAGTAGTCAGAGTAGCAGAGCAGATAAAAGGCTAGTGGGAAAAACGTTCTCAGAAATTAAAGTTCTCTAGAACTTTCTGATAGTCAGAAGAAACCCACATATATCTATGCCAGGTCTTGCAAGTTAATGAATTCTGGGAATCTGTTATTTTGTGTTTGACAAAGGATATAAACTGCACTAGTAAATTAAACACTACATAATATCTAGAAATACTTAATTTTAGGGATCACAGATTTTAAAGGATCCATGAGGAAAGCAGCTGAGTTAGTGTTGTATATAAGTCTGTCTTACATCTGTTACCACTGGATCTTGTAACTTCTTTTAAAATATATCTTTAATTCTTCAGGTCGTTGGTCTTGAAAGAAATTGGTAAATTAAGTTTCTGTTATAAAAATAGCTTTCCTGGTACTTCCAGTGTTTGCCACTCTGAACATAACTTGACAGTTCTGGGTAGTCAGATGATGTCCAATGCAACAGTCATAGACTGAAAGTATCCCAGACTAAGTCATTAAGTCCAAACTGGAGTCTTTCAAAACTCTTTCAAGTTTGGTTTTAATTTTTTTAAAAACTTTTTTTCCCCTAAATCAGTGACACTGGTAACTAATGTTCAACTTTTACAAGTTCTGCTCATACCATTGAGGCATACTGTGATACCTATGAGAGAAAGATGCAAAGTTCATGTAAGATAGCCAAACACTTTGATGTGACTATCTGTTGTTCACTGTGAATATTTAGGGATGTTTCTGTGTGATGCTTATTAGTGCAACATTTGAATGACACATGTACATTAATATTTTTACTTTTTTAGTCTACAGCAGAATAGATAAGTGCTATGTATTTAGTTTTGAATGAAGTGAACAGTGCAGATGAAATGAGATGCTCCAGGGCTCACAAGAAAACCCTTTGGTAGTGCTAGGAATGAAACCTTGCTCTTTCCAACTTCTGCTTCTCATGGGACACTCTTAAAACTATATAAGCAGCACATAGGCATGTGCCCAAAGGCAGTCAGCTGTAGAAACTAAGCCTGAGGAGGTAAGAGGAGGTTGTGACCACAGGCAAGTTTTCTCTTTTAATACAGGAGAGAATTTCCTCTCTGAATTCTTCAGGACAAGTGTCAGCAACAGGAATCAACTACCTTGTTTCAGATATTGCTTCTAAGAGAATATAAATGCTTTGTCCAAACTCACTCACAAGTTTCTGCTCATTCCCACATTTCAGGAGCTTTAAAAATCTGTCAATCACCTTGAAAGAATTTTTTCTTCCTGCTTGATAAAACTTATTTCCTCTTCTTTCACTTAAATTGAAAAATATCGCAAGCCAAGTGGTGCATTGTGGGTGGCACAGCCATTCCTACAGCCCTGGCTTTAGCTGTGCAGATCTCCAAATGACAGTTCTCTCTCTAGAGGTTCCACAAGTCTGGTCCAGATACGCTCAGACGTGGGCAAATCACTCCTCCTTCTCTGGACACTGACCTCAGTTCAGCAGTGCTCACAGGGAAGTCCTCCTCCTCAAACACCTGCTTCAGTTTCATTTGAAAAGTTGTCTTTATCAATGAAGCTTTATCAATTGCTTGAGCAATGATGCCTCATGTGCTCTACTCAGAATCTATTGCTTCCCTGCTGATCATGTTTAGAAAATCCAACCTTCTTGCAGAAATCAGTCTCTCCAGAAAAGAGCTAGAGACTGAAAGCAAAACATGATGGTTAACCAGCTTTCTGCTTTTTTTAAGAGAGACTGAGTTTTGCCCTGCCCAGTGTAGTTGACAAACAAGTAGGGGATATTTGTCCAAATTTTACAGGTGAATCAATAATATGACTATATTAGGAAATTATTTTAATTTGTAGAATTATGTCGTATGATCTGAATGATGCATGATGGCACATACTTCAGTAACAAAAAATATAATTAAAGTGTCTGGAGAGGAACTTCTTTGTTCTGTAGAGGAAAACAGGCAGTTGTTTGGGGGCTTATGTTTCTCCTCTTGCATTCACAGAGGAAATCTGTTTGCATTTATCATATCTGTCTTCTTCCTGTGCATCCTTCAGGAAACATTTTTTTGAAGACTAGGAAGAAATAAAACTAAATATGGCACAATAATATCCTCTTTTAAGCTCAACACAGTAATTTATATATATTATCTAGCATATATTATTTTAAATACCAGAAAAATTATACCCTAGAATGAGCTGTGCTGCACATTGAGTTTTAATCTTCTCCCTAGCAACAATCAAAAGAAACAATAAGGGCAATAAATAGTCAAATAGGGCATAAGGAATGAATAAAAATAGTGTCTCTGGGGAAACGGATCTTTAATCACTTCTCCTCTGATGTCCCTAAAATTGAAGGTTAGAACAATTAACAGTTTCAAAATAGCCTCAGATATGGTCTTAGTCTCCAGAACAATAGGCCTTTTCTAAAATAAACATGATAATACCCAGGGGATCTTGCTGACTTCAGGAAGTTCAAAAGACATCCATGCTCCCACACACAAAGAAGGGAGAAGCAGCAGCCTCAGGCCGTGTCTTCACTGAAAAAAAGGATGTCTTTACTCTGCGTTAAATTTACATGGTGGAGGTGTTGCTTTACTATGACAGTGGGAGCAAGACAAAGGTAGTTTTAACTTTTTCATAGGCAATTTGAGGTCATCCTTGAGCTGAGGTACAAAGACATTCTTTAGGAGGCTCAGTAATTATTTAAAACTAGAGGTTATCTAGTTTCAAGGACTATCCTGGGTTATTTATTTAAATGCAAAATGGAAATGGTTCCCCATATCCATGTGAAGTCAAACCTGAATATGTTGTGCACCAGCAAGATGGCAGCAACCCTATAGGAGGAGCTAAAACTGCAGCTGCTCCACTTTTTGTGCTTAACAGAGGTTATATTAAAATAAGTGTATCTTTTGGTGCAGGCTCAAACAGCGGGTTTTATATGTCCAAGGACCAGTCTCCAACTGAAAGGGCTGAGTGGCTGAATACATCTCTATTTGGTTAAATAAGTGGTAATCTAGGTAGCTCTCTGCTGCATTGCTCTTTGCTCTCTACACTCTCTCTGCACTCTGCCAGGGAGCTGAAGTATGTTTCAGAGGTTTGCTTCAACGCTGAAGCTCTGTTGGGAGAGCAAAATGCCATCCCCAGCAGCTCTGTTATGTAAAAGCAGCCGAGAACCAGGACTGTGACTGAAATTTTTAAATTTTAATCTTAATTTTGCTAAATGTGAGAGCAGTAGGAGCCAACTGTTATGTATCACTATTACTTGATTGTAGAATGAGTCTAGGAAAACTAAATGTCTACATCAGTTGGCTGGCATCCCATGGCCCAAACATGAGCTACTCTCCAAGTGAACCAAGCAAACTGCAGAGTTAGAGATGTCATTTTACCACTCTGAGTAAGTGGGACAGTGTTGTGCCTCCCAAAAGTTTGATCTTCAATCTCTCAGACTGCTCGTTTTTTGTTTTTTGTTTTTTTTCCATAAAGGCTTGTAACAGCTCACAAGAGTCAGTGGAAGTTTTGCCACTGACTTACACCAGGAGCTTTTCAAAGTCCCACTAGGGCTTACACACTTGAAAGCGATGACTTGCAAAGTTAAATTCAAAGACAGGAGGATGCAGTTCATTCCTCATGAACAACAGCTCCAGGGCTGTTTTTTGCCTAAATGAAATATTTATTAGGTGGGTTGTGTCCTGGTCTATGGGTGGGAATTGATGCTGCAATTAACAGCACAGGTTATCTGGACTTTGGGCTTCCAGTGGGCACCAGGGAGGATAAAATTTTCAAAAGCGTACACTGGGAGCTGGGTACTAATTGCACCTTGAATATTTTTTCTGCTCGCTTCAATAATTTTTGTCTCTAACTTTTGCTTTTTTATTATTATTTTTTTTAATTTAAAATTAAATGGGTCAGTAGAGTCATGATAACATAGTAAAAAAAAGTATTTCATGCTTATTAAGAAATAATATTGAAAGAGCATTGACAATCACTATGGCTGCTTTCAAAACAAAAAACTTCTCGTTTCAAAGATTCTACAATTTTTGGGGATTCCTTACCCTTAAAATAATGTTGAACTAAAAAGATTTTTTAAAGGAGAAATGCTTCCCAAAGGCAATTTTTTTATTATTATTGTAACGTGTTGTGGGTTTTTTAAGAGACTCAGAGCTTTTCAGCAGGAGAAAAAGTGTAAATAAACCCAAGAACTGTAATTTTTAGCTCATCTTTTTAGAGAATCTGCTCTCATTTGTTGTTCTAAACTCAATATAATTTTTTTTTTCTTAGTTTTTAATTTAGTCTTGCAAGTTTGCAGGAGAAAGCTGACACAGAGAGCGCTCTCCTAGACTTTGCCCGTGTAACTTGATTGATGAGTTAGCATGTGCATTTATATTAAGAGGTGTGAGCATCAATATTTTCTGAAAAAGAGCAGTGAGGTGCAGTCAAGTGCCCTGTTGAGAGATGTTTCTTTATCTTTTATTACCCCAGATTTACTTATTCTTATGATCATTCAATTATCACTAATTTTTGTGCATTAAGTGAAAATATTTTCTCTCCCATTTCATTGCTCATGACATTCAAATACTTGAAAATGATTTTCAAATCCCCTATGTCCATAGCTTTAATTTAACCATGCATTAATTTTTTAATCTTTACCCATAAATACAATGTCCTGTTCTTTAATAATGTATTCCTCTTTTCTGAAAATTCCCTGTACTTTTTGTGATACACACATTTCAGAAACAGGAAGACAATATTTTAGATGTTGTCTCAGTGGTATACTCATTGGGGTATTGTTGTGTTGGAGGGAAATAATACCATGTTCCTTGTTCTACTGTAAAATGTTATCTGTCGTGTGCAGCTAAAATGAGTATTTTGTTACTTCTTTTCTTGTGCTCATGATAAAAAAAATAGATCATTGTGCTCATTGGATGCTCAGGATAAAAAATGGATCCTGCTGACAGAATCCAGCATGGTCTTCAACTGTGAGCCATTGCAACAGGGAAACTGCTCTTACCTCCACCAGTCACTGCTGAAGCAGACACACTGCACTTGTTCTTGGAGAGCTTGCTGTCCCCTAAGGATCATTTTGCCTCATTTGTCTCTGCACAAATGACTGCAAAAGAAGACAACCTGAGCCTGTATGTTAGCTGTGTGTAGATAGCTATAAAGATACAACTCTGTATCTTCAGGTACCTGTGCATTGAAATCTCCAATATCATCTGTGTGTCAATTGAACATCATTGATGACCCAGAGGTAAAATTTTGTGCAGTTTTCCTTCAAAGAAATCAATTAGAAACATGTGACATGTGAACACACAATTGATTTTCCTGGTTGAATATTGTCTCCTCAGGTAGATTTTTGAAACCACAAACACACTATGCACAACAATTTGATTTGCAATCAAATATTTATAGCTACCCTTACAGAGTTACTTTTCTGCCAGAGGTGGAAAAGAAAAGGGCACAAAATTTTACTTAAATTCGGCCTTTCTTCTCTCTTGTGAATAATTTTCAGGAAGAACTGCATTTCAGTAAACTTGTTTGTTACTAAAGATTGTGTCAGAAGCCCCTTCTGGGTATGTACTAAAGCTCTGTGGCAGTAATTTGTGTTCTGAAAAAGTGAAATTTTAAACATTTTAGTATGACTACATTGGCATGGGAATATATAAATGCTTCTACAGGCTGGGGAAAGAGTGGCTTGAGAGCTGTTTGACAGAAAGGGACCTGGGTATGCTGGTTGACATTCAGCTCAATATGAGCCAGCAGTGTGCCCAGGTGGCCAAAAGGCCAGTGATATCCTGGCCTGTATGAGGAATAGTGTGGCCAGCAGGAGCAGGGAAGTGACCATCCCCCTGGTCATGGCACTGGTGAGGATGCACATCGAGTACTGCATCCAGCTCTGGGCCCCTCACTTCAAAAAGGACATTGAGGAGCTGGAGCATGTCCAGCAAAGGGCCACAAGGTTCATGAAGGGACTAGAGGATGTTTTATGGGGAGCAGCTGAGGGACCTGGGTTTCTTTGGTCTCAGAAGAGGACACTCAGGGGACACTCATCCCCGTCTACAACTCCCTGAAAGGAGGTTGTAGTGAGGTGGAGCCAGTCTCTTCTGCCATGACTGCAGTGAGAAGACAAGAAGAAATTACCTTAAACTGAGACAGGGGAGATTCAGATTAGATATTAGGAAAAAAATTCACCATTAGGATGGTCAGGCATTGGAATGGGCATTCCAGAGATGTGGTGGAGTGACCATTCCTGAAGGTGTTTAAGAGGCATCTGGATCTGGCACTGGGTGATGTGGTTTAGTGATTTAGGGGTTATAGTGATAGTGCTGGGTGAAAGTTGGACTTGATGATCTTAAACGTCTCTTCCAACCTTGACAACTCTATGATTCCATGGAGCTAAGTACATCAGTGACCCAGGTCTTTGATGCACACAGAGAACTTGTCACAAATGCATTCTCTTTTGTTAGCCTTCCAGAAAACTCAGTCTTCTATTCTTCTCACTAAGCACACACTTCTTACTCTCTCTTGGAAATTATGCTTCAGCAATCAAATCTTCAAGTCTTCACCTCTTCTTTTCCTCACCTCTTTCAAAAGTCATCTTTCCCTCTGAATAAATGATGTTCACCTCTGAATTAATGATGTTCACCTGTCTAGCTAGCCCCACCCGAAAGTGTTCACACTTTATTCTCCTTTTCTCCTTCATAAGTGTCATTAATCTGTAACACACAAATTCTTTGCATATGGGTTTGGAGTTGTTTAAAAAGCTAAGAGGGAAGAGGGTAATTACAGACAGATACTGTTGAGGAAAAAATTCTTTGTCTGTGTTGCCAGAGAGCAACTCTGATACCATGCAGTAAAATCAGAGCTTTTGAGGAACTGGAGGTCTTTCCATTCAACTAATGGATTCCTATAGTCCTGTTGAAATGGTCAATGTGATGGTGCAATCAGGGTTGACAGATGCCCAGTGCCTCCCAGAGCAGTGATTTTGTTTCATCTAAAGAGATAAAAAGCAATACTGCCTGACACAGCAAGGTCTTTGGAGCCTTTCTTAGCAGGATGCATCTTTCTACACTTTGCTCCTAAGCGCTCAGTATCCCATGGCAACCTCTTTTCTTCAGGGAGCTTTAGATTTTGACATATCATTAATACATGAGTTGAGGAAGCAAAGCTGCAAAGCTGGAGATTGGTTCATGGATTTAGCTGAGGTAAATAGCAAGGAAATTTAAAGGCAGCCTGAAGCCAATTTTATGGTACTTCCTGTGGGATTAATACCTAAATTTGTTTGTCTGGTAATGAAGAACTGCAGGCGCAGGTAGAAATCGCAGAGGAAAAGTGTGTTTAAAAAGGAGAGCTGCAAGATAACACCAAGCACTTTTTTAAAAACTAGTGTATTTTGAAGCACTAGCTGCTAATTGAAGAAGAGGGCTGGTGAAATTCATTCGATATGGAAGTACTGTGGCCTGCTTGACTACAGAATAGATATTGAAAGGAAAGTGACACAACTGTGGAAAAAAAAAGCAGGGTGAAGTATAAGCTACATATATTCAAGTATACTTTGGTATATAACAGACTGACACACTTGAAATTACAACTGACTCAGTTCATCCCCTTAATTTGTTGAGTCTTTGTGTCCTGGAGGGTAGTTATTTATTTTTTGGCTGCCAGTTGCTCTAGCAGTGGGCAAAACTTAAAATAAAAATAAAAAAAAGATAATATGGGGATAACAAAGAGCAACCACTACATATGCTGACTATTATTCAGGAAGATTCACTGACTAACCTCAAACTTTAATTTCTGTCAAGCTCAGAATATGATTGACCACCAGCATCCAAACCCTTTTCCTCTGGAATGCAAAGGGCTTTGCTTAGCAAGAAAGGTGCAAGTGTCTTAGCAGTTCCACATGCTTATTCCCTGCCTATGATGGGTTATATTAATATTTGAATTATATATGGAGGAAGGATGCATGGATACAAGCATGGAACCAGATTCTTCTTTTATTTATGAGATGCAGATCTTAGTTTCCCACAAGATGCTTGCTGATTCACCTGGAGGCAATTTCTGAAGTAAGAAACAGATCAACAAAGGAATATGAGGAGATAAAACACATTCATGAATTTCATCTGCTGCTGTCTCTTGGTGCAAATTTGGAAGAATATGGCTTCAGATTTAAAATATAGTTGTTTGGGCTTGTGGGTGGAAGGAACTCAAGAAGAAACTCAAGAACTTCAAAAAGTAATACCTTGTGGAATAACTTTACATAGAATTGGTAGACATTCATTTATTCCAGAGTGGACATGAAAAGGAACCTGTATACTTCATCTGGAGAGAATAGATGACAGGTTGCATAAATACTTTACTCTTTTGTCTTATTTTACCAACCCTAATACAAAGCAAGGTATCTGAATGCATTTTGCAAAGACAAGCTTCTTCTGCTCATATTTTATTGCAAGGACATATCTGAAGTTGCTGATCTAGTAAATCAAGCAGAAGGTCCTGCTTTGTTATTTGTGATTAATAGTTTAAAAGTAAAATGATAATTTGGATTGACATGGTAACTTCAGCTAGGAGATAGCATTAGCAAAGACCATTCTCTCTGAATGCACTTGAGCTACAGAACATCTGAGAAACGGTAAAAATAACATTTTAAATATTGAACTTTCTAAATTAGATCTGACATTTTTCTTTAGTTCTTCAGCCTTAAATTTTATAAATGCATCTAGAAGATTCTGGGAGATAAATGTCATCATATGTTCTGATCTCTTGTCCAGTGTAATTTTCCTTAGGACAAAATAATGTTTTAGACAGTAGCACAGTTAATTTTTCCATGTCCACCCTGAAATCTCAACTTTCAGTTATTAGGGAAACATGACAGGGTGCTACTTGCTGGAGTATTCAAGAACCTTGTCCAAAAAAAACCCAAACAAACAAACAAAAAACAAACAAACAAAAACCCAAAACAATAATAAAAGGGAATATCTGTATCTGTATGAAAAGCCTTACCTAAGCTAGCATTTGGCTTTACTGAGCCTGAAAAAATAATGTGTATAGTCAGAGAAATGCCTCCAGCAGACATGAGATACCTTCTAGAAGCTGTGGAAATGCTGTGGCTCTTCAGAAAATGGCCATAGTCTTGGAAGTGCTGGGCACTTATATAAATGAAAGGCTACTGCTAGTTTTTGGGGTTTTTTTTCAATTCACCATATCTGTATTTCTGATGCACCATTTAAAACACTGAACGCGTTTATGCACAACGTTGTCTATTTGTATGGCCGCAGTGACACAGTGTGACTTGTTCATCCCTCATACCCAAACTTTTAGGGATTAAATCTACTAATTCTGGGAGGTTTTACTGCAAGACATGTAGTTGTAGTTTTTCCTTAAATCTATAGTTCTTGTGAGAAGCCAATAGAGGAAACTTGATAGTCTTCGCAATTGCAGAGGAAAGTGTGAAAATATGGCTTTGCTGCATTTTGCTGCATTTAAAACTTCCTAGTTTATGATTAGACAGTTTGTATTTGGCTATTGATTATTGTCCTGTTTGGAGCTGATGATGGAAATGAGGTCCCCGACTTTGAGATAAGCAATGACAGCTACAGTAACCTGAGATGTTTGGTACTCAGAACATGAGAAGTGAATAACCTTTGGTGGCTGTCAGTACTCACCCATCTTTCCATGTTTTCCAAGGCATGACTTCTTACAAAGCAGATGGAAAAAGATACTCATGAGTCCTTCCACCTTTGGGGAACAGCAGCTTTTCTGTCCACAAATGGAATTTTCGGGCCTGACCTAATGAGATGTGGGGAAAGAGAGACTTCACAGAGACTATGAATTGCTTGGGTGTATGTGAAAGATGTGAGACTAAATAGAAGATTGGCTTAGATCTTGATTTATAAAAATGTGCTCTGCTGTACTTTAATATGTCTCTAAAATACATTCCTCGGGTATTTTATTCAGCAGGACTTCCTGCTGTTGAAAGATATTTAAATGATAAAAGACCCAGACAAATTTCAACAACTGAAAAAAACCAGCATAAGTATGCTAGTTTCATTTTCAACCCATCAATATGAATTTTCTGTACATGAGATGCTTTTTTGCTTTTTATAAGGGTGGTAACAAGCAACCTCCTACAGGCCTTGATCACATTAACATCAAACAATCATACAGCTACTGGGGGAAAAGAAGGTGCAGCTGTGGGTGAGTAGTGCCTTTCACATCTTGTTTTTTTAAGAGGCAGACTCCATGTCAGAAACAGCACAAACAACAACAAAAAGGGGACTCTCAGCTGTGACAAGGCTTAGGTGAACTGACTGGCTGCAGATGGCCTTATAAATAAATTTAAAGAAAAAATGATAAAAGCATGTTCATATATCCTTTCTGTATTGAGATACATACTTGAATGGGTCATGCCATCTTTATTAATTTTAGTTTCCCAGACACAGTAGGTGGCTGAAACTCCCTTGTGATATGACTGGTAATTTTTAATTTTAAATTAATTTTAAAGCACTGAAATGCAAGCACATAGAAGAGGTGAGAATGATGATGTGTCACACTTTTCTTCATCCTTCACCACTTCCTATCATTTGAGATTGCCAAATAAATTTTGTTACATTAATACCTGTAATTGGTGCTGGTTTTCATTTGATTGAAAGCTGCTTACAGATTATGCAAGCAGAATAAAGATGCTGATGCTTGTTGCTCACAGAAGTGGCAGCTGGAAAATGCCGTGTGACTCCATACATACCTAGAAAGAGGGAAAGGCTGCTGATTCAAGCAGCTGTCCTGCCATGGTCCTACTTCACCTCCACTTTCCTGGGTGGCTGCTACATTCGCTCTTAAGCATTTTGTGGGTTTTTTTAAGCAAGTAAGCGGGGTACTCGTGGCACAGATCAAAGTAAGGCAAGGTGTCCAGGCAGAGTTAGTATCTTCCGTTAAATCACCAATAAAGTCAGAAGAATGGACAGGATTTTGGCAGCATGGTCCTTTATCTATGTCAAATATACAAATGAGTATGAAATAAGGAGTGCATTTAGCAAGATGTGTTATGCTTTAGTTTTATCTTTTTCTATCATTCTAGTAGGCTAACATTTAAGCAAAGGTAGAAGACAGTCCTATTTCTGTCTGACAGAACCATATCCTCTAATAGCTTCATTTTTTCAATATCCTCTTCAACATATATGGCCCCTACGTGCTTATGATTTTACCTATAACATGATTGTGTTACTTGTGCATGTAACACCACCCCAGTGCAATTTTACAGAATCCTGATGGTTATGAAAACATGCCTACAATTTATAACCTGTTTGCAAGAAAGGTGTAATTTTATCTGTATGTTAGATGCACAGAACCAGAAACTTAAACAGAATGGGGGAAAAAAGGAAGCCTGTAACTATTTTCTTAAACACATATAATTGAAAAAACAGACTTAGGCTCAAATGTTGACTTGAATGGGATATGTAGCATCATCAGAAAGGTCCTGGCAGTTAAGACATTGTATGCTCTGATATTCTTCGGTGGTCAGAGTCAATCTATGATCCAAACCAAGGCAAAGAGGAAGGAAGAGGTATACAGAAGGGAAATTACAATTATCTTCATGTGTCTAGTCATGCTGTTCTTTCAAATGTGTCACTGAGCAGGATCATCTTCATTATTCTTCATATTCTTTTAATATTAGAACAAATGTCACAGAAAGACTTTTAAATTATACTCTATCTGATCCTTCATCTTTTTTTTTTCTTAAATTATGTTCACTGTCTCAAGCTGTCAGTTAGTTTTGCAGCAGATGTTTTTCATGTCTGATCTTTTCAATGACTTTATCATTTACCTTCACCCTCTCTACAAAGGTCTTTGGAGTAGTCACAGTTAAACATGCTTAGGATTTCCCAGAGTTCAGGAGAAAGAAGACAGAATTAAAACAGCAATGAGAAATCAGTATTGCAGTGCTGGATGGACTCCTGAAGATCTATGGACCAGGGAATCAGGAATTCTCTGAGGTGCTGTGCAAACACTGCACTCCCTCTACACACGTGTTCTGCCTTGTAGCTTCCTCAAAGAGCTGGAAGATAAACAAAGCCAGAAGGTCATTCTGCCGTCCTGCAGGCATGAAGGCATTCATCACCGGGCCAGGGCTTTGTCTGTGTTGTGTCAGCACTTCATCACATTTCGTTTCTTTCCCTGTCTCTCCTACCTATGTGTGTGGTCAGAAATATCTGGAAAAAAAAATATCTTCTGCTTTCTGACTCTTGTCCTTAAGCATGGCAGATGGCAGCTCAGTTTCAGAGTGTGCTCTAGCAGACTTTGATTAACAGTCAGCAAGCATGGGCTTTCAGGCTTTGCTTCTAGTCCTTTGGCAGTTCCCCATTATTAACTGCTGCTGTTTTCACTAAAGTCCTTTTGCTGAATCAGCCACAGCAAATTCCACAGTGACAGTCTTAAAAGTGGAGAATATATCTTTAAATTAAAAAAAAGTAAGATCTTGGTATGTATCACAGATAATTTAACATCTGTTAATGTATTTTATCTATGGTAATTACCTTTCATTAACCAAAGCCTTCGTTTTTGAGACAAATAATTGCATCATCATTGGAAAATAATGTCTTTAGCATACTTTACTCCTAGTCCAGATCCAGTTTCTTTAAAAGTAACTTGTGACACCCCATATAGCTGATTGTCTGGATGGTTATAAGATGATGTTGACAGCCTTCTGAGAGTCCTCCTCCAAGCTCTGCATGGTGGTGGCTGATAACTTTATTGAAGTAAAAGGGGCAGTGTAAGACTGGAAGAAAACCAGGGAGCTATAAAATTTTTCTTGAGATTCACTGGACCTCTAGAATGAGCACAAGTAATGCCAGAAATATCACCCAGGAGGTCATTTAACATCCTTCCTGCCTTAAAGACTCAACTATTGCTCATACTTCATAAAGCTATTTATCTCTCTGTGGAGTTCAGTAGCTCTTGGGTTTATGGTTATTTTTGGAGAAAACATAAAGCAAATGTCACCTGCTTTCTCCCCCTTACTCCTCACCAGTATTTCTCTCCAATGCACTGTGCCACTGATTGCAAAGCTTAATGTTGATGGATACTTGTAGAATCCAACATGTGGTTTCCTACCCATTTCTAATAAAGCTATTCCCATTCAGAGGAATGGTCTGACGGAAGTGTCCCCTTGGACTTCCTCTAAGTTATACGGCAGCAGTTGTGGTGAAATTCTCATCACAGAAGTGTTTGTAGACTGTTGTGGGGTTCCTCATACCAGGAGCATTGTAGGCTCCAGCAGTGGCATCTTTGCTGCTGGGGATTTCGCAAACCACTCCCAGCTTTCCCCTCAGGATTCATTGCACAGAGGTTGCGAGTGCAGTGTGAACCTTAAAAGTTTCTGGGTTTTTTAACATGCAGGAGCATGTTTTGTGGCTCCTAGATTAGTGGAAGGTATAAATGAGTGGGTTGGTGAAGATTCTCCTCCAAGGATTTGGGCTAAAATCTATCTGTATCTAGTGAAGAGTGGGCAAAGTGGAAGGAGAAAGACACAGGGGGTATGTTTGAAGAGGGGGTTTAAACCAGAGACCTGGGGACTTCCAGTGGTGTATGGTAAATGAGACAAGAACACTGTCCCAGGGGAGATTGCCATAAATTAACTGGGGGCAGAGCTTGAGGACTGAGCTCTGGGATGAGCCTCCCTCTGGCTGGAGTATTTGGCAGGGCTCAAGTACAGGTCGTACCATGGCTCTCACCTGGAAGCTGGACTGGTTCTCCGAGGCCTGGGGGCTTTGCACAGCTGCAGTGTGAGAATCCCAAACATGGATCCTTATAAAAGATCATAAAACTCTGAAGGCATTGAAGCATAGCTGCTTGCAGATGTTTTTGTCATCAGTACTGTAATCCCTTAGGGAATTATGATTCTAAGGCAGCGACTTGTCTGATCAGCATTATTGAGGGAACAGCACTGCTCACCTGGCTCAAACGGTTTGGCCTGTATGGCTGCAGCACTTCCTAAGTGTTTACTGATGTTTACATTTTTAAAGCAATTGAATAAATGTTAATGTATCTAATTTAAAGTGCCTATATACTTGAGATATCATTATTTTCTCCTACTCGTAAAAATAATTATGTATAATGGATTCTATTTTAATGAACATTCTCATGCATCTACTTCTGGGAATAGTCTTTAAAGGAATGGAGTACCAAATTTCACTTGTAAGAGGATCCATGTAAATACTTCCATCAAAGTCCAGGAGTTAAATCTTGTTTAGTCTCACGTAACAAAAAGAAATAAACATAGAATACTTTGCTTTTGCTCTAAAACTGTAATTTTTTTCTTCTCATAAGCTGTGCATTCAGGTTTGCAAGATAAAACGGCCTGTAAATATATTATTGGGAAAGACATAAGGTCAAACACTTCTTACTCAGTTTTGAAACTCACATTCTTGTTAAATTTATAGAGCATTTTAACTTCACATCCAGAAAGTAGTAATCCCCAGGTCTCAGTTTTCTATTAGGTATAAATCAGCTAAAATGGTTTAGACTACCCTATCATACCTATATTCATGAAACTTCATATGCATTCCAGATTAGACAGTTTTGAAACCTGGAAGTATTTTAATGATGTTATTTTCCTTGACCATTGCCTCCATGTTTGGGCAATACCTTGGTGTTTCTGAAGTGAGCTATTGCAGCTCTTCTTTTAATTAAAATGGTGTGGGATTGGCCTTTGTCTCAAAACCTTGTGTTGTTACCAAACAGAAATTCTGCTTATTGGTTAGTTCAAATCAAAATACAGCTATTTGGATATAGCTTCAGAGTATATATCTTCTTATTATTGAATGTAAGAAGAGTCACTTGAATGAACATACCATGAGATATAATGAAACTATACTACAAGTAACATCCTGTAACAACAATGCTTCTCATGCTGTTCTTTTGTTATATTTCTCATATAATAATATTACAGGCTCACTCTGAGAGAATGTCAATAGTTTGGATGAAATGGGATATTTCTGCACCATAAAGATATAAGTAATTAAGCATAGCTAGATGTCAGGATGACAGATGCATTCACTATGTAATGACTGTGATTCTATCTTGCTGAGAGCATGTCACTCCTGACTTTTTTGCTGAATGTAAGTATTTAAAATCCATTATTTTCTCATATATGAGTCTGCACTTGTAGATGTTACAAAGAAATAAGATATTGAGGAATACAGGTTATTATAGGCTGAAAACTGAATTAAGATTACAGAGCAGGGCTCTTATATTTCATCAGCATGTGTGTGTTTATGTCTCTTTCAAAGACACAGAAGTCATGCATTCAGCTTGTTGCTTATTAACAAATTTCTGTGCTGATCATAAGTCCAGTCACTTTATCTCACAGGATTTTCCCCTTTTCATCTTAGCTAAATTCTTACTGTTTTCATTTTTTGTCTATGATGGAAAATTTAAGGTTTCAATGTGATAAAGAGGTCAATGGGAGTACTTCAGAGAACAAGAACTGTGGAATTGGGTCAGTTTTACTCAATACAGTGATTTATATGCTCTGATTGGACCTGGGCTTGGGAAGGACAATGAAAGCTCTTTCCTAGTGCAGCAGCAGCAGCCTAGGCATGACTGAATGAACATGTAACATGTCAATTCTACCACCGGAAGAACCCGGAGGGGACTTGCAGCTCCTCTGCTGCACTGATCAAGCACACCTATCCCTCTGCTTTCATTTCAATTCAAGCCCTCATAAGAACTTTTCAATTTCTGAACAATCCTACTACCACACCATTAATGACAGGAAGCGATATTCCTTAAAATTTGCTTTTCTTGTGGTTGATTTTCATTCTGCTGGGTTCAGGGAAGCATCTCTACTAAGAATCACAGTAGGAGACCATAGATGAATGACTGAGCAATGAAAAGTTTTCTGGGCCCTTTTAATCAATAAAAGGTTGAGGATACTGAATCAGGCAAGTTGTGAATTGAGGGGGCTTAAATAGGTGCTGGGCAACCATAAGCTTAAAATTCAATTTTAATTTTGCTACCCATTTTTGTGTCACTTCACCTAAAAGAATTAATCTGCAGAACAAAGCTAGCTAAGAAAATTCTCTTTAGGAGTTAATTTTTCTTTCATGTAGTGTCACCAAAAAAACTCCGACTAACATGTTTTTTTCCTTGTTCTTTTCATTAAACATATATAGCTAGCAAGTGACCTGATTAGGTGATTCCTCTTTTGACTAGCTTGTGGCAATTCAGTATCTAATTCAGCATTGCAATTCAGACTAGAACAAAAATCTGAACTCTTGGAAAATCAGTAAATAGAACATAGGGCTTCAATGTGATTCTTCGACAGTACAAGCTATGCCAAGTGCAAATTAAAACTGTCTGTGCTTTCTACTGACTTTGCTGAGAATTTGAAATCAAATTCAAACTTACAATCATTTTCTCTTCCAGTGATCCCCTGAAGACATTTAGGATGCTAAATCCTAGGGCAGGAACCTGTCTCAAACTGTCTCTCTTTCTGTTTCTTTGTGATGCAATTTCTCACTCCTTTGAAATCATTGTAGATAACTTGCCCTATCATGAACAAATCCAAGAGCCACACAAATGTTTTTGAAAACAACAGATTAATAGTTTATTGGTTGCCATATTTATTTACATTTAAAACCACGCAAAAAGGAATATTTAAGTTGTTTTACACTATTTTTCCCCCTGTTTCTATTTGTTTACTTGTAAAGAATAAGAATGTGCATTCCATGTTTTTAAATCTTTGATTAAAACCAAAAGGTTTTTTGGATTATTTACTGGACCAGTTTCCAATATTTCTTTAGCCACTGGTTGAGTAACATTGTTTGGCAATATGGGTGAAGTGTAGCTGGAGGGAACAGAAATTGGATGAAAACTGTTCTTGGCTGATCTTTCTTAAGAAGTGGGAATGATCACAGTCTTATCATTCTCAACTCCAGATAGACTCATCTTTGGCACCACATGTCTTTGGCACCACTTTTGCTTATGAACAAATATTGAATTCTATGCCTATTGTATTATTATTATCTAAAGCAAGAAAAACTGTTTCTGAACTGGGCACCCCTTTGCACTGGGAAGATGATAAGTTAATGAAAAGCATGTGTCAGATGTTAATTATGTTATTTAATGCACTGTTTGAAAGTGTCGGCAGCACGTTTTGTAATGTTTTTTAATTTATTTCTGAGTCAAGTTACTTGAAACTAAATCTTTAACTGATTTTTTAAAAATAAACCAAAGCAGCTTATCACTGACAATCAGTAGTGGATCTTACCTGTGTTAGATCTTATTGTACACAACAAGAATCATACCTTTAAAGAAAGACTGTACGTTTGCTCTCATTTCTCTTTGCACCTGAGCTCCCTACTGGCCTGTAGTGCCAAACTTGGAAACCGAGCTTCCAATTTTCTCTTTCTGTCCTGCATACAGGTGTGAGGAACAAAGTATCAATTTAACTAAAATATGTGCCTGTGAATCCTTATTCCTTCTGTATGAAAATCTCGTTGTTACAATCCACAGATGAAATCGGAAATTAATGATCTGACTGAACTCCATTTAATATTTATGGTCACAGGCAAAGAAGTCTTTAACAGAGTTGTGGATGAGAACAACAAAATAGTTCATTTTAAATCATGTTTTAAACTTTAGATTTCAGAATGATGGCAGGACAACTCTCCATATCTACTGTGCTGCCGTGGTTAAATCTTTTGCCAAATTCATCTGTGGAATGGGGATGGTTTCTGTTTGCTGTAGGAAAGAATGAGTATGTGAACCTGAGAATTACACTTGTTTGTCTTGTGATATGAAAGTCTGGGTTGTGTGCACTTGCATGGCACACACTCTATATAAGACAACCAATACGAGGTCATACTTGGCACTGAATGAAAGGAAGTGAGAACAGGTGTGAGACATGTCCCTGAGAACTGCTAAAAAATCAAAATTCACCTGGGAGAAGGGAGGGAATTTTTAGACGAGAGCATGGAGTCAGGATGTTCATCCTTCTCTAGGAAAATGGAAGTGGTAGTGCTATATTATGACATAAAGGCACTGAGTAGACAGCCCTGCAGACCAGATGCTGACTGCTATGGCTGATACCAAATTTGTGGGATAGCATGGAAATTCTGGCACTGGAATGGCCACTGGTAGTTAACTGGAAATTTGCAATAACATGGCACTGCCTCTGGCAGGTGTTGTCAGAGCACAAATCAGTATTTTTAGTGGTGGAGGGTGCCTGTCTGCAAGGGTAGTGTGCTAATACAGGGATCAGATCCCACTTTCAGCTGAAGAAAGAATGGCAAGAACGACACCTCTTTGACACCCCTTGGGATACAGAGCACTGAAGACCAGTGATGATGTGCAGAAAAGCTAAGGACAGGCAGAGGCAAACATCTTTTGTCTAAAATCAGGTGCAAGGTAGTGATGCTTTTGTGATTCCTTGTTCATTAATCAACAAAACTGAATTTAGGATGTTTGTGATGTGTCACTAGTGATGCAAATCAAACACTTTTTCTGAATAACTGGATTTAATTCCCACTCTGCACTGAGAAAGGCACCAGGAGGCTGCTCTGTGATAGCTAGAGCAGCACGGAACAAGCAGTCAGTAGCCTCTCAAATATCACAGATCGTCAAGTGCAAGAAACTTCTGAGAGTTTTCAAATTAATTATTGGTAAAATGTTTAAGGAAAAAGCTTGACTTGGAACAATTGAGGGGAGTGCATATGAAAGTAAATGTTTGGACTGCAAGCCTCAGATACTGAAAAGGCGAGAACATCAGTGTAAGTGAAGCACCCAATGGTAGTAAAGCACATGTAAAAAGGAATGCCTTTGAGACACAGGGTCAGCTCATTCCACTGTTTTCATGAACTTGCAGCTGCCACTGAAGCAAAACAGGGTCGATGAATGTGTAAAATATGGATGGGGATAGCAAACAAAAGGTGACACCAGTGTAAATTATTAATGCCTTCAGCATTTCTTGATTTCAGGGCTTAAGCAAGTCCTGCTGTGGTTTGTCTTGTAATGGTAACTGTTGAAACTGCTCAAGTCAAGGGGCTTTACTTTTGTTTTGCTGATTTTTTTAATTCTAGGTAACAGTGAAATGTGAACAAGTTTTGTTAGTGAATAGACTTTTGTTTAAGGAGGTGATAAAAACCCAGTTTTCTTCTGGTTTCTTCACAAAGGCTTTGCAGTTCTGCTCAACATAAATGTTGCAATGATAGTAGGAGATGGTGCACTATGAGGTCCAAAAAGCATATTTTTATTCCCACTGAAATTTGAGACATTTCTTCTAAGAACCTTCTTGCTTGAGAAGGACTCTTGCATATGTGATAGAATTGAAATGTGTGCTGGTTTAACCTCCCAATCCTCTGTTTTGATGTCATTGTAGGTAATGTCTTGTGCTTGCTTCAGGTCTTGTGCATAGAAAATTATCTATCCAAAACTGGACAGGACTAACAATTTAACATGGCCTGAAAAAAGAGAGTGGCTGTGAGGTATGAACATTTGGCAAGGACTGATGTAAAAACAGCTTACTATATGTAAGCTCTGCCATTAGTAATAAGACTAACATAATAGTTTTTAAAGCACTCAGAGAAAATGAAGACCTGCTTATGAGGCATATATCAATGTATTTTACAGTTATCTATTATTTATGTTATACAGCAAACTTAAGACATAAGTTTGGTTACTTGCTTGTTCCAGGTCAATACAGGAATGCCTCAGCAGAAAATGGCTATTGTGTATTGCTTATGATAATGAAACTGCATTTTACTGTTATTTCTACAAGCAGCAGAGGAAAAAAACAAACCTGTTTTGCCACTGTCTTTCAAATTCTTCTTGTAAGGGCAAGTCTAACTCTGTGGGGAGTGCAAGGAATTGTTTAATGGGAGACTGAGGGAAACTACCAGCTTGACATCAAAGTTTTGATTTTTGTTATAATTAAATTTATGATACATGCTATCCCCCTCTGTCTTTAGGTATACATGTACACATACACTTGCTTTTATAGAGTGAGTAAATAAGCAAAATGAAAGCAAAATATTTCTTTTTAGCATATAAATAAGTCATATTCACTGTAGAACTAACACGTCTACTAGAACATGTTTTACTTATTTAAGTAGTTTTCATCTGGTGACTTCAAATTTTTCAATGTATTTATCTTCACAATAGACCCTAAAGATAATGAAGTATACACATTTTCACTTTACAGGTGGGAATTAACTAGACAAAGGCTATCAGAGATTAGTCCTAGCTTTTTCCTAAGCCTCAGTCACTGTTCTCCTCCTACCCTAGCCTCTCATCAGACTAGCAGAAAAGTAGAAAAAAATCAGAAACTTGGATTCACTTTCGGCTGTGCAACACAACTGACATTTGGGGAGGGCTGCTTTGAATCTCTAATGTTCAGTAGTTTATTTACAATATATGAGCAGTAACACCCTCCAGGCACCAAAAAAAGAGTACCTGAGAGATTGTCATGAAGAGCATGAATAAGTTTTATAATGAGATTTAAATAAACCTCCAACAACTTTAATTTTTGTTCTTAACCCACAAAATCAGCAGCTTCCCTGTGCTGAGTGGGGTGAAGAAGAGGTAGAGTTTGTGTTCTCAGTTACACTGTCCTGCACTCCTGCAGCCCAAGGGAATGAAGGAAGTTTATCCCTCTCTCTCTCTCTCCCTGGTGGAGCAGCCTGAGTTCTGCAAGGCAGGTGATAGTCTGGTGATAAGTTCAGTCATAGAGAGGGGCAGGGAAAAATGGAGCTTTCTTAGCAAGAACAAGAGCTCCAGGCATTTTATCCAGCTCTGAGAAACCTCCTGTAAGTGCATAAGCATTTTCGTAACAGTAGTTCCCATTTTCATAGTTTGGTCAACTTTGGGAGGATTTGCGTAAGAATAAGGAGCACATTTTTGACACAAAATCTTACCCACCAATCTTCCAAATTGCAACTTACTCTTTCAGTGCATGATATGCTGCAATTTCTCAGGGAACAATCACCTAAATTGTCTGAAATTGCAGAACACTGGGCTCTTTAACTTCTTTCATGGAAATGTCTGAACAGTTGTGTCTGAAATTGGGTGGTGTGATCGTGTGTGGGAAATCCAGCCTGTCAGGAAATAACCCAGTTATTTATTTCCCCTTGTCTTCAGGGCTTTGTAAGAAGAATGTTCAGGTAGCCCTAGGGACTGTCAAGGCCATGAGTTCTGCCAGTGATAATGTTACTGATACAGCTGCCAACGTTGTTGGCTTTCTAACAAGGCGCATTGGCTAAAAATGACTAGTGCTCTTCTTTCTGTGTTGTCAGGATCCAGTGTAGGGTATTTTAACTCCTAACCAAAGACCAGTCTTCACAATGCCCAACACATAACATCTGGTACACAAATTTGTCATTCCCATTAGTAATAATGCTGGAAGTTGTAGGTTTTGATGTGTCTCTCAACTGTTTACTTTGTATGTATGTGAGCATTTAATATATCCACTCTCATGATATAGTCTGCTCCTTTGTACTGGGATGTACATGAGAGTTATTCTAGAAAAATGCAGGAAAGCAGAGTTTGGCAGCTACTGCAAGTGGAAAATTTAAACGTGATTCAGCTTTTAATGAAGAGAGTCATTCTCTTTCATCTCTCTGCTAGACATATAATTCTAGCTGGTCCTTCATTAGTACAGCTTTCATCAGTATGAAGATAAAGCTGTGTTTAAGAAATTACTTAAGATTAGAGTTCAGTATGAATTTTGTTTGCTATCTAAAAATGTGTTGCATTTTTCAAACCAGAGTTTGACTGAATATGTCGCAGAAAATGTTCTTCTGATTTTTTTAGGTTTTTTTTTTTAGGGTAGTATTCTGGATGCTAGAGCCACTGTGAAACTTCAAATTGACATGATGTCTGTCACACACAGTTGTGAATTAGTGAAGGAAAGGTTCAGAGTAAATTGTATTAGCAGAGGTGCATGTACTATTACATAATTCATTGCAAGCAGTGTTTTGTAAAATTAATATAAAATCTGACATAGTCTTTAAAGGTTTAAAGTGAAAAGACTAATTGCATCAGATCCATTTTGTCCTGTTTCCTGCTTACTGAATTCCAGCTGACAGCCTAGGAAACCCACACCTCATTACCATATTTTGAAACATCTGTTAAGGAAAACAGATCTGGTTGCCAGAATCCATCTTCCTTTCAGAAGTGCCAAGTATGTGAACAGAACCATTATTCCTTAGGCAAAAAAGATCATATTCAGCTTTGCTGTCATCACCCACATTAAGGCTTTATTTGGTTCAGAATGTATGTAATTAATTGAGGAAAGCTATTCATACAATGTCACTGTAATTACTGAAACATGAATATTTCTCCCTTGTATTTCATTTGAGAAATAATCCTTAGGTATCAGCCACATTTATTTTAATTCCACATTTTAACAGCTGGCTACCTGTTAATGTTGTAATTATGACATCAGAGCTACTGCTCTGTAAATGAGCTGCCATCAGGAACCACATGCTGAAGTTGTGTTTTACATGAAGGAAGGTGGTGTCCTTCAGTCCATGGTTCTGGACCAGTGGCTCAGATACCTCTTGTACACTGTAACTACCCGTCTCTCAAAGCACCCCTTGCAAGAACAGTACCTCCCTTAATTGTAGTCATTAAAGACTCCAATAAGTCTTGTAAAAGGTACTTATTTAGGACTTGTTTCACAAAACCAGTGAATTGTTAGCTTTTTATGTTTGCATACTTCTTTTTTTTTTTTCTCTAGCCTTGCTTGTTCCAAGTTTCTGTGGCTTTAAAGAGATTCAGTTATTGACATGTGTAGGTAAGTAGAAGATGATAAGGTTCTGCAGGACATCAGTTTTCTTCTTATTTCCTAGAGTAGACAGCTGTGTAAGCATGCCGTGCCTATGTACTGCTTTCCATTTCATCCTTTGGCTTCAGTTTCCTAATTAGAACAATTTCCTCTGAATGAAAATGAAAAACAGAATAATTAAATGCAACTTTCTCCTTATCTCTTAATGAGGCAGTGGCAAGTGGTAACAGGGCAGAGACCCACTACTCCATAACTGGCCAGCTCTCCTGCACTCAGACACCTGCCTTATGGAGTCCCAGGATGGATGGCACAGATCTAACAACTTCCCCCAGCCACTGAGAAGGGATGTTACTGTACTTCTTCCCATCATCTTCCCTGGCTGTCCTGGTAACGCAGTTCTGTTCAGTACCTTGGGCCAGCTCTAGTGCCTGGTCAGCCTCTCATGGAAATGCTTTGTTTCTCTGACCCATTAGGAAATTTGCCCAGCACAGGGAAGGAAGACAGACAGAGTCCAAGGAAAGGAGAAGAGTCTTGGGACTGGCTGTGAGATAGCAGATGAAAGTAGCAGGGGAGAAGATATATGAAGCAAAACCTTAAACTTTTGACAGCAGCAAGGTTTGAACATCCTTGTTGCCAGACCCAGACTGACCTCACTTCTGGGAGCCCATTTGACAAATTGTCAGCTGAGTGCTGAAGCAATCAAGTGCACAACAACTGTATACATTGGTGCTAGCTGTTAGACCACAGCCAAGCTTAACCTACTTTGTAACTGTGCAAATATTGGTGAGATGTTTTCATATTGCTCTTAGGAGAACTAATGACACTTAGAGTTGTCACTAATCCTTGAAAAGCCCAGCATAGTGCAATCCAGAATCCCTGCCCAAGCTCTTCGTGTACTCAATAAAGTAGTTATACTGCTCTTTCCTTCCCACTTTTCCCACTGCTGGCTGAGTAATTGCTGCTTCTCTTAACTCAGCCAGTGGTCTCTCAGGGGAAGCACCTAAAGCAGAAAGTATAGTAGTCACAAGATAGATTTCTAATTACACAAGTGCTGCTCATCAGTCACTTGTAAATTATTGTCCAAATACCCACTGCATGTGAGTCTGTGTGTGTGTCTGTATCTGTGTGTACTCTGCCTCTGTTGTTTGGATCCAAAGGACCTGGTACCATCACCAGAGTAAGAGAAGGTATCCATACCCACAGATCAGATGGGCCAAGGTCAAGGCTCCTGGCCTGATTTTGAAGTGCCATGTCATCACATCCACCAACCTGTTTTTCAAAGCTGTGTTTGGACTTCTGAGCCTTTGATCTCTGTAACAAATCCAGGGGGAGGCTGCTAATCTCAGATTTGTTGTTTGTGTGCAAACCAAGCATTCTGAGAGGTTTAGCAACATATTGTTATGTTCTGGTTTACAGTTGCAAAAAAACTTTTCCTTCCTTTGTGATCCTCTTCTGTAGCTTTCCTCCTATGATGCAAAAAGGTATTGGTAATGAACTGCTGCTCCTGCCACGTCTAGAAGCACAAGGGAGCGAGTCCAGTGCACTGTAGATGTTGGTTTGCCTCACTTTCCTGGGTTTGGAACTTGCTTTGAAATATTATTACTATCTCTGTTTCATTCACATATGTGAATTGGATCATCTCTGGTAGCATCTTCAGCATTCGAATATCAAAAGTAGCCAAGACAGGGCAACATTCATACACCTTTCTTCTGTATTAGTAGTGGCAAATGTCACTTGTAACTCTATGCTTATAGTAAAGACAGGTCACTTTATTACTTTTTTTCAAAAGGTACAAAGCATATTGTTTGACATTCCTCAGAGAAATGTACCTTGACGATATAAGACAAATGGGAAAAAAGGGAGATAAGGACAGAATGTGCTACATGCAAGGGACTTGGAATTAGATCCTTTCCAATCCAAAACATTCTATGATTCCATTATTTTTTCGTACTTACCACTGGTCAGATATGTGATGTAGGGAGATGGAATGAGATGGCAAATTCTAGATGAGCATTTACCTGAAAGGGTGGTTAAAAGGAGCTGGTTTGCTTACTTGTCTGATTAAAAGAAAAATAAGACATGCTATTTTGGCTATGGAGCTGGAATGAGAAAAGCATGACTCACCAAGACCTATGTTTTTCCAAAACTTTTTTGCAATGACAATCAATTCTTCATCTCTCTGTGTCTGTGGGAGCAATTATTCTTCATTTGTCTGCCTTTTCAGGTTGAAAATTTTTCCCTTAGTGACAGCTATCTGTTACTTTTGCAATTTACCCCAAAGTGGGACTCCTACTTCAAGAGGGACTCATTAGTGAGACTGCTTTTTAAATACAAGATAGGATTAATAAAATCAGTCTTATGGAGGATGTATGTGAAGGCTGGTGGAATTTCAATAGCTTGACCTCAGCTGTATCAAAACCAGAGAATATGAACGTTCAAGCTCATAACTGAAAAAATGAAGAGATCACTTCCCTATATCAATGTAATTGTGGGGTCTGGGAGTGTCAGAATTTGCTATTGTTGCCTTTTGGGCATTTTTCTGTTTTCTGGGGAAAAAATCCTGTTTGTTATATCTTCCTCTGCATCGCAGTCTCACCTTTGAGAACTTTCTCTGCCTTCCCCCATGCAGCTCTCAGGAACATATTGCATGGAGGGCATGTATGGCTGACAAATTTAGCATGTACCATTCACCAGGAGTAAGATAAAAACAGTCTTAGGTGCAACAGTCCAGCCTATCTTGGACCTATTCCTTGCTCCTCTAGGTAAGGTAGAAAATTTTGCCCAAGAAGATGATCTCCATTGCTGTCATGGCTCCCATTTGATTTCTTGGAAGCTGAACTTCCTGAGAAATTATCTTTTATTCTTTCCCTCTTACTTGGATGCCTGAATAAAAGTTTGGCAGTAAAATGTTGTTAGTCTTTTTTCTTTGTCCCCCATTTCACATTCATGTTACCTTTTTCTCCCCTCTTTTCACTTCTCTCTCTAAAGGTTGAGAGTATCTAAAGTAATTTATGCTCCTGTATTTTGAATTGTTCTGAACTGTTTATAATGAGATTGCCAAATGCTTTTGTGACTGAAAGAATCTACAGAGAGCCCAAGGGTGTAATATAAAACACTCTGAGTGACTTGAAACCAGAAAAGAGTTAGGTTCAATTTACTATCAAGATTTGACCTTTCTGTAATTTTACAGGACAGTGAAGGTCTACTGGACAGAAACATTTTTTAAAAAATACATTCTCTTAGTAATCCAGTCAGCACACTAGGGTGCAAGTCCATTCCTGAGTATACTGCAGCTCAAACAATAATAACCTGTATTTGTATGTGTCTAACCTGCAGGTTATCTGCTTGAAAAGCAGAATGTCATCCAGCAGCAGAGTGGGTTGTATATGTGTGTGAGTAAAAAAAGGATGAAAAATTTTCCTTGGAGTCCCTCCATTGTCTGTTCTCTCTCCCTCAGTAACCCCATCTTCACCTTCCTTACCTTGTATTTTGTTTGAGTTATCCCAGGGTGCAATGTGTATTTTAAGGAGTAGTGCTTTTAGAGGTGTGTGGCCATCTGAGCACAAGAGCTTTACGTATGAAAATACAATCCTACTGATGATATTGTCTGTGTTTGCTTTAATCTAGTGCAATGAACTATTCAATTCACTTAAAGAAAAGAATCTATCATCCCTCTCTCTATTGGACTGAAAGGAGGAGAGGATTGAATTCTTGGCTGTGGCAAAGGAGAATTGCTCTGAGCAAATTTTCATTACCCGCTTAATTAGTAATACTTCTGAAATCATATTTTATCAGCTAGCATTTTCCTGACCTGTGCAATAAAAGTCACATGGTTGTGCAATACTACAGGACACCCTGTGGTAAACTACATCAATGAACATCCCATAGCTATGTCCATACTTTTCTTCCTGTAGAAGGGAAGGGACTCTTACTGTCTCAGTCTTTGTGGAACCACAAGGAATGGGCTTCTCTGTAGTGGAGCAAAGCAGTGAGACAGATTACTTTATTTGGGTATAAATTTTGGCTTCAAAACATGTACAGTTTCTGCTAACATATTGAGTGTTGGGTTGGTGCAAGATCGCAGTGGCCTGTAGTAAAATAAAATTTTGTCACTACTTTCTTGGGATTTATTCCTTGGTAAGGAGAGCAGAGCAGTATTAAGATTCCATATCTAATCTCTGCAAAATGTTATTGCCCAAGGGATGCTTCAGAGTGTCTCACACCTTGTCTGAGCTCCATGAACCCTCTAAATTTGGATGCTCACTTTTTTTTGTGTTGGAGACCATTAAAATTGAGGTGTATGTACTGTGAGAGCAAACAATATAAATATGTTGTAAAACCCTTTACTCTTTCTCTGGGAAATTTCCAGAGGCCTTAGGCTTCATAGGGATGGTCTGTGCTGGATTTAGCTACAGCAGTAAGGACATTGCTGCTTGCAGGTGTCCACAGCCCGAGCCACGAGAGACCAGCAGGTGTGTGGTGGAGTGGCAGAAGGGAATTCTGTTCTCCTCAGCATCCTGCTGAGGACAGGATAAACTCTGCAGCTAAATCCCAAACACTGAGTGTAGTTTAAACTAATTCACTGAACTTGTGAACTCCAGTAGCCAGAGAGCCATTGCCTTTTTTTGCATGCTGTTTCTGCTGTCCTTGCTGTGAAGACAGTAATTGCTAAGAGGGTGGAGGTCCAAGAATGTAATATCTTAAACCTCAACCCTTTAATCCCACAGAATAAATCTGCAAGAACACTGCAGGAGATCAGATTCTCTGTTTAGAAACATTGGTCAATTTGTTTATTTTGCTTATAAGACCATGACTGAACATTTATATCCTTTGGGATATGTTTGTTTTTGTTTTAATTTTCACACTGGATATATAACTTCGTGTGCAACTCTATGACTGCTTTCTCTTAAAACACATTCAGTGTGTTTGCTATGAATACAAATGTACAATGCAGAAAATAATTGCCATAACAGATAACCAAACCTATCTATCATAATTTATTCACTCAGCAAAGCTATAAAAAAGTTTAATACATAATATACTAAAGCTATTTCTTTTGTTCCACCATTTGTTTTTACTGAGTTATATCAGGGGTAAATGTGAACCAATAAATCCGTGTAATAGATCCTCACCTGCTACAATGTAATGCAATTCAAAAATTATTCAGATATGTTTCAGCTGATGATCCCGGGATTTGCTGTCTCTGACTGTGATTCTTTCATAACTGTCTGATCACGCTTTATTTAGTTTCATGAAGCCAAATGACAACTAGTTTTATGTTACTGGTTCCATTATTATGTATCTTTTTATGGCTACTGGCTTACACATTAATGCAAGATATAATAAGCCATGAAACTACAGGGACATCTATACCAAAGATTACATCAGAGCAGCTAAACCTTGAGCTAAGGCATCCTTCTCCACTTGAATGCATTTACAGCTGTGATCAGACTCAAAGAGGGAGCTGTGTAGCACAGCTGTTATCCAAAGAAACCTGATTTCAGCTCTGTGTGTACTCCTGGAATATCCCATGTATATACCACTGAGATGGGGTTAGTACAGATGGCAAGTGTTTAGAGAGAAGGATTGAGGGGGATTCAAGCATTAATGTAACAGGACTGTATAAGAGCTTGTGATGCCACTTTGTATTGTTTCTGTTTTGTGGAACAATCAGAAGGGGGATTTATGACAATGTGTTTGCAAATCCTGGCTGCAGTACATCCTATTCTTTTAGAGCCAACTAGACACCAGCCATGTGCATGCAAGATGTTGTGATTGTTTGTCCTTCACTGCTTGCTTGGAAGCAGAGATCCCTAGTTTTATCTCCACCACATGCAGGAATTCAAGATTATCTTCCATTTTCCCCGTGATGAAAATGGGGACATTCTGGAATGAACATTTTGCCAGTATTCATGATCCTTTCAAACATCAATCTTGGCATGCTCCTTTTGTCTGAATTCTTGCCTAGGACAACTGACACTCTATGAAGCTGGAGAGGCTTGTGGCAATGAAATTAAAGAAGTTAAGGATCAAACCAAAACACTACTCAGCAAGAAAGGACAACAAAATTTTCATGTGGGAAATCCTTTCAGAGATGTTTCAGTGTTTGTTGGGAAGACATGAATGGCTGATAGTCTGTCATGTACCAGCTGAAATATCTAGTTTCATTTATGTAGGCACCCACCAGTTAGTATACTAAGGCTTATCTTATTATAGTTTTGTTACTCTGTGTATGACATTTAGCTCAATAAGGTAGGAGGGTGCATTTTTTTTCACAGAGTATTTCATTCAGAGACAAAGCCTCTGTGTGTTGTGAGTCTCCCCACTCAACTTTCGTGAAGGTTGTATGTGAATAAACTTAAGTTGAACTGCCTGGTCTAATAGAGAGCACAGTGCTAACACTGTTATGTGAACTCAAAGCCAATACAAAGATCCCCCTGACTCGATAGTTCCTGATGTTACTTTACCACTTGGACCTCAGGACCTGTAAGTCAATCCTTTTGAGTGCACAAAACTATAATGGGTTATCAAATCAAAGCCCAGATAGTCTGAAAAGGAGAAGTTGGACTAAAGCTGACATACCAAAGCCTCCAAATTATATTGTAAGCTACAACCTTACTGTAGAGAATAAAACCATACTATTATAGGAATAAATGAGACCCATTACTTCTTTTTTTCTCCACTGTCAATATGAAATTCTGATGATAGTCACTTTATTGCTCTGCATGAAGCTGCATATATTATTTAACTAGTATGAAAGATTTCCATCTATTCAGCTACGTGGGCAGCTTTCATGCAATAAAGTTTTATTCTGACAGGGGAGAACTGCCAAGCTTTACTTTGGTTAAGTACATTAAAAGAAATTCTATCATCCGTGTGAGTCTGCATTGTAAAATTCTGGTTTGCTCCCTCAATATTATTTTCACTAAGGTTATTAATGCGAGAAACCTTTTCAGTAATCTTTAGCACATGTTTGCTATGAAAATCAAATTATAAGTAGCAGATAAAACCTTGCTAGAGCTTCTGAAACTGTGGGTGTAAAATGGATTTGAATTCAACACTAAGTTAGAGAATGAAGAGCTTTGCTGTCTCACAAAATTCACTATACAGCTGTTAAATCTGCAGTTCCTGCCACATTCTGTTTTGGTGACCTTGTCACACTTACTTCAGGTGTGTTCTCTCTCATAAGAATCAATAGCATATGATTTTCCAGTCTTTATTACAGTAAGTTAATACTCTAAGGCACTACCACAGTGGAAATGATAAGCAGGAAACAGAATTTCAGGAAACAAAGAGTTTAGACTACTTTCTTATGAGTTTCTAGGAGGCAGAACTGATCATGCTTTTAAAATCCTGTTCTACACCCTGGATAGAAGAGGCTGACGATGGGGCAGAATGGCTCATTTTGAGCTTGGGATTGAGATTTGCCTTGACTGTAGTGGTGTAGTTCTTGGTACTTTTGATCAGATATTTTTCTGAAAACCTGAGGAGTTCGAAGGGGTCTGTTCCATTCTTTCTTGCCATGATTGCTGCTTTGGAGGTTGTGGTGGCACGACTCAATACTTCTCAGGTCTGCTAGATCTACAGATAGAATAGATTTGATAATCCTTTTGCAAGTCCTTTTGCATTCTTTCCCTCACTCTTTTCCAGAATTACTTTATGTTCCGAAATTTGATACATCTTTTCAGTATAGCCCAATTATCACCCAGATCCTTGTATCCTTTGAGAGGATACTGTGCTTACCTCCATAAGAATTTGATTCCTCTCAGCCTCAACCATGTTCAATCTGCTTTTCCATCACTTTTCCTCAGATCAGTCACACAGCTTCGTGGCTGCTTTTGCTCTGCTTTGTCTTCAGCCCTTTTCTTAACTACCTCTTTTCTTTTCTTAGTTTGTCTTCCCATCTTTGGTTTCTTCTCTTGTCATAACTGTTGTTTTCTATTCCTGCAGCAGCCCTAGAATGTGCCTCTGGGTATATCTTTGTTTGATATCTTTTCTTATCTCTTTAGAGCAGCAGATCCAACAGTGCCTGCTGCTTCTCAGTGCTGAGCCCTCATGGATTTTGTCTCCAAACTTCTGGTGACATGGTATTTTAAGACACTCACTCTGCAGGTCCTTGTTTTCCCACATGTGACTAAGGGTCAAACTTTACTCTTTAAATGGTTGCCAAGAAGCAAGAAGAGCAGTGATGAGTCAGAAGCTCTATAAAGACAGCTGCATAATAAAGTTTAAGTGTTCAATGAATTAGAACAATGGGAACAGTCATAAAGCCTTCAGTGACAAAATGGTCTTTTTGTTTATAAACACCTGCACAGTGGGATTTCCTGTTGCATGACAGTAGTGCTTTGGCTCTTTTTCATTAAATAAGATAATAATTTTTGAAAACAACACAAGCACTCAGGTTGAAGACTGAGAGAATCCATGGGGAAATTACATTTAGATAAAGAGTCCTAGCTAGGTAACACACTCTCATATAACTTATGTCTTGCTCTAGACTCTGCTAAGAGACCTGGATTATGTCAATCCATGACACTGAACAATAAATCAAGGCATGGCAGATTCTCTAATTTTTCTACAAATGTTGTCTGCACAGCACGTTAACTTCTGTAGATATCCCTCTGCTTTATTAAATAGAATGAGCAATGGCAAAAAATGCTTCAAGAATGAACTACACTTCACATCATATTGATGGCTTAAGCACTTTGAACAGTGATGATATTACACTCACAGCACTCCATTTTTGGTTACTTCCCTGTACTTTTCTAAAATAGGGATTAAAGCCATTTTAAAGAGCATAATAGGCATGCTTAAAGGAGGGTTTAGCATTTCCAAAGAGCTCCTAATTTTACTGAGAAGTAGAAAGAGGAAAAGTAGGGGAAAAGTAGAAAGAAAACACTTTTAAAAAAAATTAAAAGCTGAATTTAATCTCAGTAGAAATATCACAGGCGGCTATAATTAAAAAGAGCTTGACTAACACAGCAGTAATCAATGTGAAAGAAAATACGTTCAAAGAAAGAAAACATCCAACAAGAGAAATAAACTTAAGATCAAATATATCTTCTTCAAATATATCTTCTTCAAATTAGTCTTCTCAGTTCTTGAAATAGTCTCACAAGCAATACTTTCTTCCCGAATTACTGGGAAAATGTGATGGAACATAATCTTATTAACCTTAATTTAGACTTTTTCCTTTTGATATCAAGCTCTGATAGGCTGTGTCACAAGCATGTATTACAAACTTATTTCCTTCAGTTCATGATTCCTATGCATCAAATTTTATGCAAATCTATTTATTATCAATATCAGGAAGAACTAAAACATTCAAAGGCAACATACACTTGTGACTCTGCCTTCCTGAACTTTGGGCATGCACTTAGTAAATCTTCTTGAGAACCATGCTTAGGATTTTTCTAGGCTCTGAAGGAAGAATTTTGTAAGGGGCTATTGCAGACAGTGAAGAAGCAAAAAGTAAAAATACAAGTATGTTGAAATTCCTTAGATCACCCTCTGAATTATGCCTAATTAACTTCTACAGTTTTTCTTTTCAGTGTCTTGTGGTTCTCTTTTACTGGTATGTTTTTATATGTAATGCTGGCAAGCAGCTATAGATAGAAGTCAATAACCATGTGAATGCCCAGGAAGCAGCTAAAGGCTGGAGCAACTACAGAGATGGGGAAATGTCCTTTACAAGGACAAGGGAGGCAAGATGAGACAGGAAAGTAAGCATCTTTCATCTGACCAACAAAATACAAACAAACTTGAAGAGAAACTCTTCTTTCTAGGCTAAAAACAGACACAAGAGCACCAAGTGCAGATTAAGAACAATTTATGTTGATTTAAATTAATTGTACTGTTTATTAAGATAATTTAAAAGACAAAAATCACTGGAACCTGTGAAGCAAAAGGATGCTATGACAGTAATTACTCTTTCTGGAAGGGACAGAAAGACAAGTGTTTGTCACTTACAGGACAAGATCTGGATTGGGAGAAATTATTACAGCCCTGGGAAATAAAACATGCTCCTTATAGAGAAACACTCATTCCCAGTTATTTTGCTCTTAGACCTATTTCCTGTTTCTATTTCCTATTTTCCTATTTCCTAGAGGATCAGAACTAGAGCTCTGTGGAAGTGATGTGGTATGATGTTGCTGTCCTCTATCAATCTGAATTCATTCCAATGTGTAGGGATAGTTTATTTTTGCACACGTTTTCTTTGACGACAACTTAGTGAATAATAAGCACGTTATATATGGGAACACTGATATAAAGTGAATGAGAGCACTGAGTCCTTCCCATCTCCATATTCTATGAAGGATTTACAATGATCAGTCTACGTAACTTAAAACACCTTAAATTCACATAGAGTCTCATTGCAAAGCTCTACTCAGTACAGCTTAAGCCACATTAAATTGGTCACAAACTGCTTTACCTCTTTCAGAGCTAATTCCATGAAGGGACTTCAAATTTTTCATTGATTTTTTTCATAGATTTTCTTGTTCTCCCATGGAGAAGGTCTCATTATTTTATTTGTGAATAGTTGTGTGAATATACAATTTTAAAAATAATTCCTAGATTTAAAAGACTATTAAATCAAATTAAAATATGCACAATCACAGACAACAGTGAATCTTTTTTACACTGGCTGCAAGCTAACTGCACCTGTGAAGCATGTCTGCTTCTTAGACCCAAAGTATCTTCTGAAGCTTCCAGTAGGCCCTCCAGTTTTTGCCCTGGTGTAAGCTGACTTGCAATTAGAGTGAGGAGGCAAAAGCATATGTAGAGAGCTGTTATAAATTTGTTTGACCTTAACCCACAAACTAGTCATGACTAATAGAAAAAAATCATCTTTACCACTGAGTGTGCATATTGCAAGTAAACAATTTTGCAGAACACACATTTTTAGAAACCTTGTCTCACATCATCTTGGATTAGCATAGGGTTTTGCCTCTGTGGTAAGCCACTCAGCAAAAGCCCATAACTTTCTGACCAAGGTTTCATGGAGAAGCAGCTACACATTAAAGTGATATATTACCATTTGCTGAAGTTTGGTGGTTGCATTTAAATTTCCCTGGCACTGTAACTCCTCAGCCTTGCTGAAAGGTGAGATGGAGCAAAGAGAATTTCACCCTATAGCACAAGCATGATTTGGTGAGATGGGGTATGTCTACATTAACTTTTTAGTTCAAATTAGGAGGGCGCTTTTCAATGCAACTCTCCCAACTATCCCTCCACACTTTGCTTTGGTTTGCAGGGCAGAGCTGTCTCAGAACAGGTGAGATGCTTTCCTGTGGGGGGAAATAAAGTTGTAATATTTTCTCCAGAGGTGTTCGTAGTATGTTCCAGCTGAAAACAAGTATTCAGCTGGTAGAATCAGTCCAGGGCCACTCTAAAGTGAAAAGCTTCAAATTGGGAAAATTGCAAATGTGGGATCTCCAGTAACAAGTGTTTTGCTCCAGAGAGCTGCTTTTGCTGGTGTGCACAACTACTTAAGGGTCAGCCCTTGTGATCTCAGGTGTGCAGCATGTACATGTGGGCAGAGATTCCCCCAGTTTCCACTGAGTACTAGAAAATAATTTACTCGCACATATACTGGGATAAGGGATATATAGACATATATAGGCATATATTGACATTAAAAGCTGCCTATAGGCTAAGAAAGAATTACAATATGGATTGTTTGAGGTACACTTTTTAAAAACAAATATGAGCTGTAGGGAGCTACCTGTCCTGGTTTGACATAAATGAATCATTCCAAGCACTAGAGGCATCTGCAGACACCTATCCTAGAGAGTCTGTTCAGCAAAATTAAGACCTAGTTATTAAGTATAATCACCAATGTTTATAGAACAGATTACTGCTTCTGGGTGCTGCTGATGTAGATATCTGATATACCACCAGTGACGTACCAAGTGAGAACTTGATTTTTCAAGGTTCATTATGTAATTAGTTCATATTTTTTGCTAGGTGTTTCTTACTGTAATGTCTTCATATCATCTGCAAAATCTTTAACATAATTTTCACAGATAAATTATTGGTGCAGAAATTCTGCCATGCTAATTAAATATGAGAAATGTACTCATTGCCTTTGTGAATATGCATATCATTTCATACGAGTTTGCTAGCAAATGTATTAAAGGAATTTCCGTAAGTAAGTATGAAATTTCTGTAAGTAATCATGTTTTGGAAAACTTACAATTGTTTTTACTATGTTTTCGTGTTTCTGTAAATGTGGGGATGCTTTACACATGTGCAGAATAAATTATTTGTTCATATGAGAGTGAATTCCTCTACTCTCTCAAGCCTCCAGATAGAAGGTAGTTCAGCGAAATCAAGATTAGTTACCCGTGGACTTCATGGTCTGATGCTTCTTTGGTCTGTGCTTGTTTCTTTATGTGCTTTATTTGGAGAGGGGAAAGGGTGTGGCAGGGCAGAAGGGTAGCCTGTTATGAAGTGGACTCTGACAAATCCCCTTGGGCTTGACCTCCAAGTTGAATGTAATCATGTAGCTTATTTACTCTGAGTTAATAGAGTCTGTGTTTACATTTATTGCATTTGATTAATGAAGGTTTTGCTGTTCCTTTGCTGAAGGAAAGATGTGTTTGTGGTCCACTGCTTCCACTTAAACAAACACAAAATGAGGTTTCAAATCTTACTAAAGGGCACATTTCATTGAGGGGACAATATATAGCCTTCAGTCTGAAATCAGCTGTCAGAAGCAAAAAGTACTGTGTGGTTTTCTTAATCATAGCTGAGAGAGTAGCTGTCTTTGAGCATCTAGCTTTCCATGCCCCTGAACACTGCCCAGTAGTCAGAGCCAATTGAAGAAACAGCAGCTCTGGAAACCCAAGGCTGGGTTGGCCTTTGTATTCTTCATATCCCTCAGCATAATATCCCACATTCCCTGCTTCAGGTTCTGTATTGGTTTGAAAGTAAAACCAGTGCGAGACTCCAAGTCAGTAATACAATTTAATAGAAGAAAAGAGAAAAAAATAAAATACATGCAATAATATAAAAGAAACAACCACCAACACAGTCAGAAATACAACCTGACACCCTGTCAGTCAGGGTGTTGGTAGCAGTCCGTATAAATGGTGGCTGCAGTCCTCCTGGATGACAGATGTGGCTCCGTTGAAGCAGTGCTTCTGTAGAAGGTGCTGTTTTCCTCCGAGGATCCAGCGATGATGTGGAAATGATCCGACTTTCCTCTGGGATCCAGTAGAAAGGTCTGCCCTCGTGTCCCAAACCCCAGTTTTTTATCTAGGTAGGAAAGGCTTGGCTCCTGCCCCTGGCTGGGGCATCTCCCAATGGGATGATGTAATCTTATCAGTCACACAATAGGACTTAATGGCCCATTAACGGAATATATCTTCCGGAGGAAGGATGGGTTGTGAATAGATAACGATGATCATCCCCCGATCTTATCAGATGGCACATCAGCAGAGGATATCTCCCACAGAGATAAGGATCACCACCCCTCCCACATTTGAACAGATGGTGATAGAATACACAAATGTTGCATTGTACCCCAGGACAGGTTCCCTTTCAGGTTCCCAGTGCCCACAGCAGACACTGTCTAATCTGAATGATAACTATCATGTCATGTTCAGTTTGATGTACAGTACTCTCAGAAACCATTTAGAGCAAATCAAGCTCTGTATACCAAATATTGTCCACTCCTCCCTTAATCCACCTTATTTACTCTGTTGAATTGGAGACAGTAGAGATCTCAGTCATTGTCTGTACATATATCTATTTACCATGAGGATAGCAGTGTTTTTTTGACACTCAGTCTTGTTTGCCCATTCAGAGCAAAATCAGAGGGAGAATAGCATGGTTGCTTACTGTAAGATTGACTTAAAAGTAAGAAACTTGGTTTAAAGCAATAAGATGTGGGTTTGTTTATGGAAGAACGACAGGATGATGGAGTATTTTAGTAAACATGAGGCACGTGTCAAAAGCAGAATATCTTTGTTATCAGGTATGTCCCATGCATAGAAGCTGAGTATTGTAACGTAGAAGCTTTTTATAGTAATAAAATAAATAAAAATATGCTGTGATTTATATTGCTTGTAGGCAAATGTCCCCATTGGCCACACTTGAAAATCTTACACCAGTGCTCTCTCTCATATTTGTAGCTCATCTAGTAAGTACAGACACTGTCACTAAAGTAGCATCCTCAACATATTTGTTTAATTTGCTACCTCTAATGCAAGCTGCTTAAGCTGAAGAAGTTCTGACTTTATTTACAAGAACATAGGCAGTATCCATGACAGTGATACTGCTGTGGCTCTTCAGCTGATGGTGCACATAGCAGAATGTTTTGACATACATGTTTTTTGGGACAGAGACTCTCACTAAGATGTGCTGTGCTATAAAATGTTTGTATTACTGCTGCTGAAAAGATTTGACTGGAAATTACAATTGCCTGGCATTTTTTATGTATAGTTACTAATGAAAAATAGCAGAAGAGTGATTTCGTGCAGGTTTGTGCTGGGTGATGTGGCTTAGTCTCTCTGCAGAGATAGATAAATAGTTTGTTCAGTCAAGGCCCCGAAGTGATGTTCATTCCTTATGTATGCCTGGAGAAGGGGCAGCTTATCCAGGTCCAGTATTTCCAGGTCAACAGATGGACCTGGAAGTCCCAGAGCAATGAAGTTACATAACTGTTCTTATCAGTAGCAGCTTTTCTCACAGATTTTGACTGATAAAGGTTCCTCCTTGCTCTTATATCAGCAGATTATTATGCATGCTGTCCTGTGAGGTTTATGGGGCCTGCAGCTTCCTCCACTGAGACAAATTTATCACTGGGCTTCCTGTTGTTGAAAGGAAAAAACAAGCTTACCATTCTTTATCCATGATACAAAGGCGTTTTTCCTCCTGAAAAGAAAGTATATGTAAAAGATTTTCCTAGAAAAAAATGTATAACCTGCATTCTAGATGTGACGAAGGGCTTTCACATCACTTTAAGGAAAATGTGCTCAAACAATCCTAAATCTACTTCAGTACAGTTGGGAACATGTTATAGACACACAACCTTAATGTCTCTACAGATCATTCCGGGTATATATAAGTGCCAGTTCAGGTTTGCACTAGACTTTTTAAAACATTTCAACAGCTGCTAAAGTGTGGTAATAAACTTATTTAGGAAAAGGATTATATTTTCACTTTATGTGTGCTTGCAAGAATCCTTTTCATAGGGGAATCAGGTAGAGAACTTCCTGATGACACTTTTATTCTAGAAAAGCAGCTGACTATAATTAACATATCTAAGAAATAGGCTTGGTGTATTACTACATAGCGTATTAAAAGTCATTCACCAACAGAAGAATCATCAAAAAATGCAAAATATTATATGCAGCTTTATTTTCATCATGAATTTGCCAAGTCAAAATCTTTACAGGAAATCCATAAATAGCATAAGCCACCATGTGTAATAAACCTAATATATGGCATTCTTGCTTTAGGCTACTGCTCTAGTGGTAGCTTCATGGTATCCATTGAATTGTAATGGCTTCTTTATTCTGTTATGCTCTTTCTAATTTCTAATGATTAATCCCAACAGAAACTGAGGTGCAGAGAGACAGATAGTATATGATGTAATATGCTAATGAATCTGGTAAACTGCTTTCTGTGCTAAATATGCTTAGACCTGGACAGAAATGATTAGCAAACATTCTGTTTTAGGGATTCCTGCCAATTTTTGATATGCATGACAGCTGAGAACTGCCTGTTCTTGAACATGAATGCTACCACAGTCATTGTCTCCTGTTTCTGGCAGGAATGTCACATCTGCTCTGAATCTGCAGGCCATAATCTTATTTACCACAATGCCAAATTCCGAAGGTTCATAACAGGACTCCCACTGCTTTGAGTGCTTAGAGCACTGCTATACATCCAAAGCAGGCCTCCACCCAGCAGCTCTTATCACAGCCTGTGGAATACCAGAGCAGCCTGCACAGAAGGATGGGTTTGTGTGAATCTCTAAGCACCTGCTGCATTATCACAGCAGTACATGCTGCAGACATCATGTGCTTCGTGCTGGAACTGTGGTGTAACTCGAGTGTACCTGTGAAGGTGTTCTTGTCTTTAAACAGTAAGCCCAGACACAGTGCTGAGACAAAGTGACTTGCATTTTTCCACTTCTATATAGCCTGTCTTAGGAAAAGAGGACCAGAATCAATTCCCCTTTTCTGGCAGACAAGACAGTTTTTATCTCTTCCTTGAGCATTGCTCTTGTCTCTAATGTGCCCAATACACTGTGCTTCTGCTTGCATTCAGGGGGATGCCCTACTGTAGAAGTCTTTAAAGTTTTCTTGAGAATCTTTATGATACAGCCATGCTCAATATATGTTTGGTATCTATGTCAACCTCACCAGAAAGGGCGAAGAACATAACTTTGCCAGCTGCATAGAACATGTTGAATCTGGAACTGTGATATAGTGCAGGAATTTCTACAGAAAACTTGAAAGAATGTAGGAAAATCCGGTGCTGGGTGACATTCACATTTACATTTTCACTAAGTGTATTGGAGTTGTCTGGTGTTCCAGAAGCTGGTATGCAAATCAGGTCTTGTGATACAAAAATCCTAAAATAAGCTGCTAAAGCAAATTTTTATTATGGTTAATGTTTCTCCTGAGTGGAGCTTGTCTTTGGACATCCCACGTTGAAGCAGGTTAATTATCAGCTTTCCACTTCAGCATGTACCACAGAACCCCCTGTACAAACCGATGAAATGGTCACTGCATGGTTCCAGACCCAGAGTATATTTACAAAGCACCTGGCAGATGTGTGGGCAGGGTGAAAAGAGGTTAGGTGTCATGAAAGTGCTTTGATAGCTCTGTGGACTGGAGAAGCTCATCAATTCATCTGTTTCTTAATCCTAGTCATATTTCTTTCACCAAATTATGAGAATATTCTGGGGATTGACATGCTTTTCAGCCTGCTTTTCATAGGGGACAAAATATCCTAACAGCTGGGACCTTAGTGCTTGGGCAATTGAAATAAGTAAACTATAAAATATTCATAGCACATGATACTGTTGTGATTTTCTGGCAAATTGATTGCTTCAGTCAGGCTGAGGGGACTGGCTGCCAAAGATTTACAATGGCTAGCAGAAAGCACTCATGATAATAGGTCCTACTGGAAAAAGTGACAAAACCTGGAGGTCAAAGCACATAGTAACAACAAGTGAAATAAAAATTACTCTGTTGTGACTCTGTTCTAATGTAGGTGGGATCAGCAAGTTCAGCATGCTAAAATACCTGGCAAATGTTTGATTGTTTTTCCCAGAACAGTGCTCCATTAGGAATAGGGATAAAGCTCTTCTTTTAAAATCAATTCCTGATAAGGAACGACTGGAAGAAAGGTTATAAGGTTATGCTATAAGCTACTTGATATAACTTGATCTTACTAAAGAATTAGTTTAAATTGCATACGCTCAAACTAATGTCCCTTAAGGTAATGTGGCTTGAATGAGGAAAGCCACCCTGTAAATTAAGACCATAGCAATGCAGAGGAGCTGAGCTGATCAGCTCAGGAAATCAGTTTCCTGAGCTGATTTCTGCTGTTGGATAAGATAACTCCTGTTGAAAGCACAACTATTCTTGAATTAAAGTTATTGGTTTGTTGGTGGGTATTTTTTTCATTAATGGGACCTGAGTTATCAACAGCACAAATACTGAAGCTAATTCTGCAGTGAAAAAAGTAATGTCCCCATGCACTCCCCAGCCCTCTTCCCAGGCTGGGAGAGGAATTGTCTCTGTCTGTGTCCAAAGGTAGATCTTGGTAAGAATGGTCCCACTGAAATTTGCATGTTTCTCCTTTTTGCTGAGGGCATCTACACTTGGAAATTTAGCAAATGGGATTCCATCTTCTCACTGAAATTCACAGTTTTGTTCAAGTAAAAGGGAGAAGGCACAGCTTCCACTCTGCAGATAGGCTTGTGATTATATTAGATGCAAGGGAAAGAAATGTTTAAATAACAGAATGACTGTCACAGAAGTGACAAAAGAGACAGGTGTATGACACAAAGGAGGAAGCAGCAAGTGAAATATTAGCTACTGCCATAAAAATACAAAACAAAGGCACTGCTGAGACACTGAAGGACAGTGTTACTTTCTGTTTCTTTCCCTCAGTGACTAATGAGGAGTAGTAGTTCAAGATTTAAACTCTCTTTTAGAAACCTTTATGAAATTATAAAAATTGAAAATATTTGCCAGTGAATGTGAAATTCTATTTTTTGGATGAAACTATATCTCTAGAGTAAATACTCTGTTAGGCAGTTGTTTAAAATGTGTACAATTTTCCCTGATAGCTGCACAACTCTGACAGTCAAAAACAAGCAGATTAAGGGGCTGCTTTATAAATTAGATTTCAAATAAACTATAAAAAGGACAGAAGGGAATTTCCCTTGTTGAATTTCCATGTTCAACTTAATTCAATGTAGGCCAAGTTTCCACGTCAGTTTAGATCAGAGAGGATCATAAGCTTCTTTTTGTAATGACCAGATAGCCAGACAATCTCATGTGCAAGGTCAGAAGTAATTTCCTTCTTTCTGAAATACTGACGATCTGTGTCTGTGCTTGGGAAAACACAGGGATCACAGCTTGCTTTAACCCAGCTAGTCGTTTAGCCTTTCACTTCCTTTTCTCTCTTTTCTTTTGTATTGCCTTCAGAAATTAAGTAACCACAGTTGTATTTTATATCCTTTAAAAGATTTGGGACAGGCCTGTGTGAGTGTAGAAAATCTAGGAGAAAGAAAATACAGACAGAGCTAATCACTAAGATCTGGTGTTTTTTCCTGTTGTCACTAATTAAGTTGAGCACAAGGACTTTTTGGGCAAGGGGGGAATTTATTTTCTTTTTGGATCAAAGTATTTTTACTTGGAAAACTCTTACATTATATGGATAGAAAACTCCCTCATGTAAGACAATGTGTTCCCCACCCCATTAAGGTCCAGTGCTGGTCATTTCAGCAATTTCATACTGACGTATTCTGCTCCACTGACCAAACTGCTTAATAGGTACAACCATAAATTATGTATATAGAGACCTTTATTATGCTGATCGTATATCATAAATATTCAGAGCTGAGCCTATGTGGAAATCAGATGTAGCAGCAGTAAGCATAAGAGATATATTTCCCTTTGCACCTTAGTTTGCTGGAAGTAGTATTTGAGCCTATGAAGTGTTGCTGGATCTTTGGATGATGCCATATTTATATGCCCAGTGTGTAAGGTTCTTTTGTACTCTGAATTACCTTTGATGTCCTAACTCACAAGAATGAAAACTGGAAAAATTACAATTTCTCTCCAGTTCTGTCTTGCTATTTATAGCTATGGAACTAGCGCACTGGCAAAAACTTTATTGTTGGCCATTTTGTGATATAATTCCTCTAGTTGATGCTTAGTTACATGTTGGAGTGGTTCTATCAGTATTAGAACCTTGGTTTAGAAGATAAAATAAATACTTTGGTTGATGAGTTCTACAAAAATCTCTGCTATCTTTTGGCAGTGATATGGTGTATTGAGTTTGTTTGGCCAGGTTTTGGTAGTGGGGGGGGGCTGCAGGGGTGGCTTCTGTGAGAACCTGCCAGAAGCTTCCTCCATGTCCAGCAGAGCCAATCCCTGGTAGCCACAAAGCTGAACATGCTGCTGGTCAAGGCAGGGCTAATTAGAGATGGTAGTAATGCCTCTGTGATGACAGATTTAAGAGAAGGTAAAAAGAAGTTACTGTGCAGAAGTAACTGCAGTAAGAGAAGAGCGGAGTGAGAATATGTGAGACCTGCAGACACCAAGGTCATTGGAGAAGGAAGGGGAGGAGGTGCTTCAGGCAGCAGAGCTGAGATTCCTCTGCAGCCCATGATGCAGACCATAGTGAGCCAGCTGTGCCCCTGCAGCCCATGGAGATCCACAGGGATGCAGAGATCCACTGGCAGCCCGTGGAAGATCCCCCACCAGTGCAGGTGGATGCTGTGCTGGGGCAGGCTCCTGGCACATAGCTGCAGACCCATGAAGAGAGGTGTCCACACTGGAGCAGGTTTCCTGGTACGACTTGTGGGGGTTCCCCCCTGGAGCAGGCTGTACCTGAAGAGCTGCACCCCAAGAAAAAGTGACCAGCATTGGAGCAGTTTGTGAGCTGTTGTCTGTGGGACAGACTCACATTGGAGAAGTTCATGGGGAGCTGTCTCCCTCGTGAGGTACCCCACACTGGAGAAGGAGAAGGATTCCTCTGCCTGAGCAGCAGGAGAAACAATGAACAGTGAACAATGACCTGACCATTCCCCATTTTCCTGCACCACTACAGGGGAGGAGGTACAGCAAGGAGGGAGGAGTGACAGAAGGTGTCTATAAGATTTTACTTCTTGCTGTCCTGCTCTGATTTTATTAATAATAAATTCACATACTATCCCAAATTCAAACCTGTTTTGCCCATGACAGTATTTGGCGAGTGATCTTTCCTTGTCTCTATTCCATTCACGAACCCTTGGTTACTGTCCACTTGTAAAGTGGAGTGATAGAGTAGCTTTTGGTCGGTGTCTGGCATCCAGCCAGGGTTAATCCACTGCATAAAGTAACCAGTTTCACAGATTTCCATCCCCAGTACAGAGAAAATACTGTTCAAATTGCAGCTGAACACCCAGTTTGGATCATATGACAAGCTCAATACTTTTTGAAGTTCTTCATGCACAGCTGACAAACCATCATTGATAATTGTGCACTAAAACACACAGAATGGATACATTGGTATAATAATAAATAAACTGGTACTACAACCACTGCTCACAAGTGCATTTTTACCTTTCTCACCTTGAATATCTTGCTGCTGGTGGATCATAAAAATAGGTTGAATAATTCTGGAATGTAGGAAAGATCTCATCTCCCTTGTTCTCAGTATCCCTTGGTAGCAGTTCTTGCTCCTCTGGAAGGCTGAAATTTCTCTCCATTTTTTGAGGAATCGAGTTTGATGCTTTGTTGATTTGGGAGGTTTTTCTTATTTCTGTACTTCAGGACACATAAAACTAGGTGACCTTAATCTGACAATCGTAGTCAAAAGACCTCCTTAAACTGTTGCCTACTGTCCCCTTAAGATCTTCCCCTTCTCATGAGTTATTGTCCAGGAAGGAAAAATCTCCTGTAATTTGGAATAGTGGAAATTGAGAGCATGAAACTCTAGGATAAATTTCCCAGTATCATTTTCTGGTCTGGAAGAGGGAATGTCTCCAGTGCTCTTCTATAAACTCTGACCTTTCAAATGTGTTTGCCAGTTGAAACACAAAAGAGATTTCTGTGCTATGTCTTTCAGACAGGTGTTTTTCTTCTCCTTGTGAGACAAATACTTCTGTATCACATTTTACCTGTCCTCTAACAGTTCCCACTGTTTGGTGGGAGAATCTCATTATCATTTCAGAGTGCTTTAACTTTTTGAACTTCTGTAGGTGACTCTTGTAAGTTGGTAGCATGGCAAAATGGCAAAAGATTCAGTTGCTTTATATCCATTTATGCAGAGCTACAGGTTGTGTTTCTTTTGGGGGGCAGAAGCTCTCAATGTTGTTTTTAGCATTTTGTGGAAATTTAACAAACCAGTAGGATAAAAAAATAAATTAACCTGTAAACTTTTTTCTCTAACAAAACTAATTACAAGAGACTAGTACAATCAACAAATCAAATTTGTAGCTGGAGTTGCATTGATTGGGCTTAGTTGATTAAATTGATTGTTAATGAATTAGTATCTGTGTGAAATTAAATCAACAGCATCCGGTTGTAGATGGAAGGAAGATTCAAATTATGGAGTTGTACAGTACAACTAGAGAACTGCAAGGAATTTAACAACTTTTCAGCTCTTCCAGACACAGTTCTGACAATCAGATCTGTTTCATGGGTTGCTTTTTTCTTTTATTTTTTCCAGGTTTTTTTGCCCTACTTTAGAAAAGGTGGGTTTCACAATGCCAAAATAAATATTTACAGTGTAAATGTTGACATAGCCAAACTTTCAGTTAGCACCTTTTTATTTCATAGAAAGTAACAAGTACTTGTAGGATATATGAGTCCATTCTAAATTACGTGTTTAAAACCAGTCACATAAATCATGTAGTCCAAGTTTTTATTCCTCTTCATTGACTCTAAAGAAAGTGGAGGGTGTTAGCTTGACTGGAGACCTCTTCATTGCAGATTTAAATATTAGGTGGAAATTATCTTATCAAAACGGCCCGATTTCTTTTTTCCAGAAGACTAGTTCCACACGAACACACTCTTGCTGTCTCCAATGACACATGCTTATTGAAAGTAACATTTTCTAAAATGTAGATACTTCAGTGTTAGCATTTCTTATGCCCACAGATGTGTATTCACACTTTGCAAAGTGCTAGGTCAAAATCAGTAATCAGGAGGCAGAAAACCCCAGTGCTATAAAATACAGAAGAGGTAATGATTATTAGTAATTTAGAGAAGAAAGGAGAAACTTACCTGCCTGCAAGGAATTGAGGTCTTCAGAAGTGGTAACACAGATGAGGGAGGCTCCAAGTAAGCCTCTGGTTTACTAAGCAAGCTTGCAGTTTTCTTATTGCATAGACCCTGCTGCATAAAACTACCAAGCTACTAATCATTTTTAGCTATAGAGGTCTAGAAGAAATGCACTATCTCTGGGACAGTTGGACACATATTTCCTTCTCAAAGATGAGCTAAGAATAAATCATATTATCTAGTAAAGTGAGCCAGTTTGGAATAAGAGCTAAAAATATAACTTTTAGTTAAGGAATTTGTTTGACTTTGTTCTCACTGTAAATTAGGTATCATACACTGGGTTTGGTTTTTTTTATGATATACATACATTCCAACAATCATCATAATCAAAGAATTAAGAAAGGATAGTCTTAGCAGTAGGAATTTGCAAGTAATGCTACATCCATCCCTCATTGGGGAGGGCAGTGGGAGCATCACTGAGTTCAGTTTCTTTGCTCTCTGGTTTTGTACATCCAGTTACTTTTCCATCCTTTTGGTCATTTACAGTTACATTTTCATTTCTCCTAGTTTTGTAAATGGGACACTTGATAGATTCCTAATAACTTACCAAGCAGCAGAGATACCCCTCAATGAGTGCAGCCCCTCTGGTGCTTGCACCCTGGGAGAAGATTCCATAGGAAGTCATGCTTCCTTAGTGAGTCAGTCCAGTGCCTCAGGTCCATGTTGTCCTGGTGTCTTTGCTCATGGAGCTGTTAAAGACATTTTCTCTTATGCTCAGACCTCATATCTGTGTCGAGGTTTTACCAGGGTCACCCAGCAAGAACACAAGCAGCAGGAGAGGAGGCCTCTGGTTCATAATTTTCCCAGGAGCAGGAGTTCTGGTATGCAGAAAAAAAAAAACGATTCGACATTTTCTTTTATGTGACTTGGTGTACTCACTGTCAGCTCTACTGGTAGAAGGCTGCTTTGCCAGTTCAGCTGTGCCTCCACAAGGGAAGGCTTAAAAGCTGTATCAGTACTTTGTCAAATCTTAAATTATTGGAATAAATATATGTAAATCTTCGGATACATTCAAGAGCTCTGGAGAAAATATTCATCACTCCTAGGATTAAGGAATCTAATCATGTTTTATAAGAGATACACTCCTGAACTCTAGCTCTGTCTTATCTGGTACAACAACTTTGTAAATTATTCTGAATAGGAGGTTCTCATTCATTTTGTTAATGCACTCTGATACAACCGTCCTTTATGAAGGATGCTTACATTTTATTGACTCTCATACAGCTGGTTAGCAGATAACCTTCTTATCCTAGACTTCTCTAAAATTTTCCAAATAGAACTTCCCCATATCTAATTTGGATGCTCCAAGTGCTCTCTGACATATTTTCTTCATGCAGCTGAGAGCTAGTGGCAATGCCTTCCTGCTGAAGCCTTTTTTTCTCAGGAAAAACAATCCAGAGGGAAAAAAAAAGATAAAATAATGCAGCATCTGAATCATTCAGAACTCAAATACAATTTAATTCACATAGACAAGCTTCATTAAAAGAATATTAATATGTTAAGCTAAGAAAGTGAAAGAGTTAGGTTAGGGCTGGGAAGGAATACACAGGAAAAGTTTAAATAGCAAACAAGTATGCATGACAAGTAATACTGATTTTCCATCATTCCTAGCCTTTGGAGATATATCCATTGGCAGTTTTATGTCTAATGTTAAATCATAAGACTTATAGTTTAGATAGGAATGCTTCAGTTTTAATTTTTTTTTACAAGTTTCACCTAAAACATAAAACAATTTGGACCAGAACTGACTTCCAACAAAGAAACTTGATCTGCCTGGTCCACTAAGATTATAATGCTGCTCTGAGCTTGTAGAGTGATCCTGTGTCATGCTCCCTCTCCTCTTGTGAAGCAGAGATCCCGTTATAACTTTGTTGAATCGCTTAATGAGGAGCTAAAAAACTCCTACTGTGAGTTAAAGACCCAAATAGAGTAAGATTTCTGAGAAGGACATAAGACCTTTTAAATTAAAGAAAAACATCCTGCTGGTTTTCTTATTTTTAAAATTAACTTCGGTGCCAAAAAGAGTGGGAAAAACAAACAGTAATATATTGGAAGCTAATATATGTCCTTATACATATTCTTCTCAGTTTAATTAAGAAAAAAAAGGACTGCAGCTGTCTAGCCTTTATATACTTTATATATATATATATTAGTGCATACTCTTCCTTTACAATCTTTTCTACTTTTTATTCCTGTGTAGGGATGAATGAATTACAGAGAAAATCTCCCAATGAAATAATTTTTACTCCCTACCAGTGTATTTTCCCTCTACCACTATATAATTGAATTCCCTTCAGTTACAGCTGTATGCCACAGTATCTCCAAGCCTTCATTTTTTCAGATTATTGAAGTTTCAGAAAAATTGAAGCAGGTTTTTGTACTGCCTAAGAATTCCTTCAAAGAAAAGAAATCAACAAATTGTTGTGCTGTTTTTCTGACTTTCTAATAGCAAAACAAGATATTTGAGGTTAGTTCAAGTTGGTAAGGAAGATTACAAATTGTATCCCCAGAAAAATAGCTTTAACAGAGGATGGCTATAATGTTCTCCTCCGTGTTTATAAGCCAGCCTGCAGAGCAGGCTGTCACTTGGGAAATTTCTAACTGTTGTTCCATTAATAAGCAAAGAAATAACAGATCATTGCAAGAAGAGGAAATATTTAGAAGAGGTTATAGGTAAGACTTCCAACTAACCCAGCTAACATGGGTATTAGTGAAATTTGGAATCTTTGACAGTTTTTCCCATTGGACTTAAATGCAGTACTTCAATATTCAGCTTCTTAACAGTGTATTTTCAGATTTTTTGCTAGGTGGTAGCTAGTTTATTCTCTGTAATGAGGCTTCCTGTGAGCATACTATTCATGAGGCCTTGGCTTTAACGAGTAATATGGTATGTTGGCATACACATACTGAGCTTGCCCCTCTTGGCACGAAAATTTGTATGTGGGCTTTTTATTGACTATTATCTAGTATTCATAGTTTTCAAAGCATTAGTTTGAGGGTAGTAGTTGTAATATTTCCACTACAAATTATTAAAATCAACACTTGATGTTAAATTTGCATATTTGTGTAACTTGGTGGGGAAAGAATTTAAGATCTATGTTGTTGTTGCTTCTCATGAAACTTGGATGAGCACGGCTCTTTCTGTGTAGCAGTGTATGCAGTGTCATCCAATCACAGGTTTTCCTCCCTAGGTCCCAATTCGTACTGACCTCACATTTTTCCTTCTACAGAAGGATGTCTCTCTGTATATTACTGATGCTGTGGCTTAACAGGATTTTCTGGTTGCTATTGCTAGGTAGGGCTAAACAGAGACCTCTAAAAAAAATCTTGCAATGAAATGCTTATTTCTCTTTAACTGTCTGTCTGCCAGAACATATTCTTATGCTATGCCTCTGCCACATAGCACCTCTGAGCTGACTTTATTCCCTTGCTTTGGCTCTGGTGTTTCTTGACCTGTTCAGGAGGACTCCTCTATGACTCAGTTCCCTTAAACAGCAGAAAAAAACCTCCTCTCGATTGAGTTTTATGGTATGACTTCATCTGGTTTGTTAGTGCTCAGATGCAGAGCTCCAATTCTTGCCCCTCAAAGCCTAACGTCTTGCTCACACCACCCACCTTCTGCCAACTTGAGTGCCATCCACAGCAAACCAGTTCAGGTCACTGAAATGGCACAAAAATAACTTGGTAAAAACCTGCTTAGACAGACCTTGGAACTTCACCCTTTGTACGGTGTGTCTGCCTCCGTAAACAAAACATCAGAAAAAGGCTCCTGACTCTTGGCAAGTTGCCTTGTTCTCCTTGCCATGATGCTGGGGAGCTGTGTTGTGCCCACAATGTTTGATGGGGAAAAAATTGCACAGTATGGCAAGACAGGAAAATGTAAGCATTTATCTCAAGCCTATCTTGAGAAAAAAAGTCTGCAAGAGTGTATCTAATGTAAAAATATTCTGAATTCACCTTACACTTTCAAAAATATAGCTCAGAATAATACAGAGAATTTGTGTCAGCATTTGTTATTGTCTCCTGAACTTTCAAAAATAATCTTGATCCTCGAGGCTTATAGTATTGCATCCCACTGATTTAAGCAGTTTAGAAATATACAAACATACACCTCCATAGCTGTAAAACATTAAGCCTGTAAAGCTCTTAGTGCTACTGCCTAGGATCAATGTTTCATTTCCTTAGCTCTGTAGTAACCTGTATTTTTTTTTTTACTAACCTGGATTGATGCAGATTGCTCAGAAAATACTGGCTGCTTTAATGTCTCTCTTGATAAGACTATCCTATTAGTATGTGGAAAAACAAAGCGGTTTAGTACTAAACTTTTCTAAAAAGATAGCATCAAAAGACAGTAAGAGCATAAAAAGAAACACAATATATTGAAAAGAAAAAAAAGGACTCTCCTTCAGATCATGGACATGTTTTAGGTGTGCAGCTGGTTTAGATCTGTCTGAATGCTTTGGACAGCAAGCACTGCATGTGCTAGTGCTGAGTTTGTTTAAACTGCATGCAGTCATGCCCATCTCTGCAAGCTCATCTGGGGCATGGACCTGCACCATGAATCTCTTCTGAGCCTTAGAGCATCGTGTCCATTCCCTTTCCTTTGGACAGGCTCCAGAGATTCAAATGGGGCATCAGCCCTAGGCAGTGCTGGGTTGCAATGTTATTGTCCTGCTACTCATGGCACCTTGCTGCTAGCTAATCCTGTGATCCCAGCTGACAGGACAAAAGAATCTTGCTCTCACCTTTAAGAGAATACTGAAAATACTGTAAGCATTCAACAACATATGCATGCTAAAATGAGAGAAATTGTATTTGTAATGCATTTTTAGATTATTTTCCCAGGACAACAAATTGTGAAGCCAAATCCCTCAGCGAATGAAGAAAGTGCTAGGCTGTCTCTAGTAAAATCCACTTTTTGTATGTCAAGGCAAGAGTATGAATCTGACTCCTGACTGACAACCATTTTTCCAAACTTGTCATACAAAAGTAATGCACAGTTCTGCAGTCAGTACTTTCAGATTCTGATAAACAGATAATAAAAGTGAATCTGAATAAGAAATAGGGAGATTTTGATGTACCTCCAGGTTAATATTAAGGCCTGTCAGGTCACATGTTTTCATTGGTCTACCAAAAAGATGTTTATTAGCTAATATGATGTAAAGAATACACTTCTTTATTTATTAAATTTACACCTGCAGGTAATTGATGAAGACAAAGGTCTCCTATACAAAGGAGTTTTATTTTAGGATTAGAGCAATAGCTGTTCAATTTTTATGTTGTATTTTTCCAGTAATGTCAGACATGTTCAGAAGCTTATCTGTCAGACAACTATGGAGAATCATTCACCTTTGAAGCATTCATTCTTATCATCATCCTTATCAGAGTCACATTCATCCCCCTGGACATTGCAAATCAATACCTGAGAATAATTTGGAGAGTGTTGTGGCAAAACAGTCTCTCAGAATATAGCCCTTAATGAAGAGGATATTGTGTATGATTTTTGCAGCTGGCTTAATTCACATTCCACATGCAAGTTGCTAGTTATGTCCTTTTAGTGATTCCATTTTCTGTAAGCATCTTTTTAAGTTCAGGTTTATGCAGAACTAGTTTTGAATTCAAGGATGTATATTCAGAAATAATGGAAATTCTCTTTAGTACAATATGTTGATGACATTGTTTCTGTAAGTTAATTCTGTATTATTTAAGTCTTTCAGTAAAAAATATAACCTGTATCCAATAGCTGTACTTGAACTGCAGTATAGTTTTTTTTTAGAAAAACATCAATCTTGATTTGAAATTACTGGGAAAATATAACACACTTTTTTTTTTTTCTTTTCCCCAGTAGTTAATTACTATTCCTGGTTAAAATTAAATACGCTAGTAAACCAACCTGCCTTCTCTCTTTCCTGAATCTGAATGTATTCATATTCAGCTTTAAACCACTGGACCTCTGATAATTAGGTGGAAGATAAACTTTTTTACTGTCAAACTTCTGCTTCTCGCATTAGATGTGAGACTACGATTAAGACTCAATCCTTCACCTTCTCTTTGATGAGCTGAGTAGATTAACCTTCTGGAGTCTTTCACTAGAAGGCATGTCTTCTAATTCTGTAATCGTTCCCTAGGCTCTGCTATGAACCCTAGCCAATTTCTCAGCATCCTTCTTGAAATTTGGATGCTTGAAATAGGCACAGTGTTTCAGCCACAGCTACACTGGTGCCAAATACAGAAGTAATATGTAGTCCTTCTCTCTCCCTCAATCAAGCCCTACCAGTAAATTGGGAGTTGGGCTGCCTCGTTTTATTATAGAAGAAACACAGTGACACAATCTTACCCGTAAGACTTACTGTCATCCTTTTTGTCATGCTATGTCCGTGGTAGCATCCAGATTCTTATTCACAGTACTGCTCTTCTGCAGGCTTCCTGGAAAGGGGTTTGTTGTGTTTGGCAGGCTTAAAGTTAGCTGTCACACAGAGCTCTCCACTCTGAAAAACACATAAATTTTCCTTTTCTTTGATGACGCTCCATCATAGAGATGTGTAGTCACCTGTGGCAGCAAGTTGACATTTTAAGTAGCCACACTGTGCTTCCCTTGAGTGAGCTAAGAGAAGAGAACACACCAAGATGTTTGCAGCTTTGTTCCTGCACCTCATGTGTTCCTGGATGTTGCTGCATGGATGTTGGACCTCTGTCAGCCTCATACTTCAAAAAAGAGGAGTGACTAAATCAACACCTAGAATGGTACACAGAAACAGACCAGAGTTAATATTTTATACTTTTTTTTTTTTCCTAAGTTCTTAAAGAGATGCAGGTGCTTGGTGGTGCTCTTTTGCAATATTGTCTCATGTTTTTTAGTAATTTCTGTTCCCATAATATTCTTACCACCCACAGATCTGTCAGCATGGAAAATTATTTAAGAGGTACATTTTAATTCCTGTTGTTGACACTTGGCCCCTTTATATTTTGGGCCAAATTCCCAAGTTGCTTTATAAGTCTGAGGGTGAAATCAAAGCTTTGAGAAAGTCAGGAGGACCTCTGCTGTCAGTATGGCCAGTGCTAGGGTCTTCCCTCAGGCTTTCTCTGCAAGTTCTTACAGGCATTTAAGTAACTACCTGCCTTTGGCTCTTTTTTTTTTTTTTTTTTCCCTGTACATTTAAAATGGAAGGGCAATATTTATATGTAGTCAAGTTGTTTTAACCCTTACACTGCTCCCATCTTTCAGGGGAGTGATGTCACTCAGTCCAGTGCAAAGACCAAGCGTACAATAGAGCATTTTACTATTTGTTGACAAATAGGAATGTGAAGTTTCAGAGTGAGAGCTCAAGGAATGTCAGTCCTTGGCTTCATTCACCAACAAAGGATTGTTCCCACTGAAAGACAAGGATAGAATAACTTGCATCAGGCATACATAAATCTGGCGTCTTAGAAGAGCCTTTCTTCAAAGCTCAAATATATGCAGTTAGAATCCAATTTAAAATACCAGCACAACTAAATAAATTATGAATAGATGAGGAATATTAGAAATAATTTTGTTAGAAGTTGCATTGTGGTAGGATTTACTTTAATGCAGGAGAGCGTTCATGTAATCCAGTTTTTCTACATACACAGTTGTACAAATGACCTTTCAAAGTTTTGTGAAAACATGTTCTTGTTTGGAGGCTGGATATTATCCATGATGGAAAACTTAAAAGAAATCCAACAATGATCAGAACCATAAAGCTAGAAAATGCAGTTGCAGACACAGTATATATAAAAGTGTATTTATTTTGTCAAGCTTGGAATTGTGAGAAAGAATGAATGGATCTATGACGAGTAACACACACAAAGGGAACAGACACCAGATTTTCAGATTTTTTTTTGAAGGATAACAGGAAATGCTAAGGGAGTTTCACAGGTAAGAGACATTTCTTTTTTTTCTTATTCTCATTTCTATATACAGATCATGTTCACGTTTACTGTACATCTTAGACATGTTATGTTTTCTGGGAAAGCATCTGCTTGACTTTGGATCTTGCCTCACCACTTTTCATTAACAGTAAAGCAGCAATATTTCTGTGTGGTTTCTGTTGCTATTTTCTTCTTTCAATAATAATTTTTTTATGGGGGAAAAAAGTTAACAATGTTCATCAGGTCTGTATGGATTAAAACTAGTATATTCGAGTGGGAATGGTCTATAGTTTTGCAGAAAAAAGTTCACGTGTATGACAATGAACTGTGGATTAAGCAGCGTTATAAACTGCAATCATTGTATCTAAAATTATTTCATAGTTCAGATACTAATAAAACATTTTAATTAGTATTGCTATTAGAGTTTACACTGTCACATTTGTAAGGTACTCCAGCAAGGGGCAGTGCAGGACACAGAAAGCAGTTCTTGACAGTAAATCAACTCCCTATTGAGGCTTGTAACATGTTTATTTCAGTTATTTTTTGTGTTTATTTATTGTAGAAGTTCAAGCAAATCAAAATAATTTTAAGTTGACCAAACACTCTTGTTATTGGCCTACATATAATTTCTGAAATGGTGTTTAAAAGGCAAAAAATCTTTCTTGAAGTCAGTTAATGACTGTATATCAGTCCTTGGAATTTTTATTTATATTAAGTATAAGAAAATGGAACTCAAGGTCAGGGCTGCAGAATTGGACCTGTATCTTATCTCTTACCTTTTAAAAAACAGCTATTCTTCCAGATAGATGAAATTCATAAAATACCCAATTAAATATATCCTGTGTATGTATCCTGTTACAAGCAGAAAACAGAGAATGATTTGCAGCTTTATGCAAGTCAACAGAACACATCATTCAGACCGAAATGTCATTCAAAAGCATTTATAGAGTTAAAGAAGACCTGTGAAGATATTTTTATTGAAAAAAGTTATTTTCTGTAATGGAAAGAATCTCAGCCTTTTTCTTATTCTTCTGTTGATTACATCAACGAGGCAAAAAAGGGCATTAAAGAGTGCAAAAGTTGTTCCAGGTTATTTTGTACCTTGGTTTACATTTACCTCCTGAGCAATAATTAACCTGATGATTGATAATGAATTGAAACATAAGTGTCAGAATCAGAACTGTATTTCTCTTTTAAATTCTGAGCTTGACAAAGTCATTTTATAAAAGTAGGAACCTATTTGCTAATGGCACAGCAGTCTGTGAAATGTCATCAGATTGAAAAGATGGAACAGAAAAATATAAGTGTGTTCTGAGGTAAATTCGACATCCTGGAAGCTTGTATAAATTCACTTTGTCAGAACCAGTAATGTTGCTGCCCTGAGAATCTAATTCCAGTTGTCTCCTATATATTTAGCTATGCTTCTTTTACTTTGTTTTACTTTATGAATTAAATTTTGCAGATTCTGCATTCCTCAATTCCCATATAAGTGAGCCTTACCTTTTTTTAACCCATGAGCTTGCATTTTCCTTTTGAGAAATGCAAGTGGTGTGAGTTTAGTATAGTTCTAGGAGTGACAAACCCAGATGCCTTATTTATTGAGGATGTGGAAGCTATTTTAAAGAATTTGGGTATTTTACATCAATTGTTTGGAATTTTGAGAAAAAAATAATTAATCCATCAATTAGCTTGTTCCTCATTAAACTTCACCTGTTTGAATTAAATACTTTGCACTGTGTAGGTTTTGATGTGAAGTGTCAATGTCCTCAACAGGCTGGGGTTTAGTGCTGTGTGTTGGTTTGATAGGTTTGTACTCTCTTATGCAGTCACTAATGGGTAGAGGAGCTTTTCTAGTAGCAAAGCATTAACACCACTCAGTTCTTCTGACCCCAAATAGGAAAAAATAACGATAGTCAATTAAATTTATTCTGATCATTGTGTTAGATCACTAACACTTGATATTTAAATAGATATTGAAGACCAGCTAATATATAAATCCTTAATGGATTGAGTTAGGCAAGCTCCAGGCCTCTGCCATGCTTGTACAAAGAAGTTGTCTCACTCCTCACAGTTTTATTAAAATAAAATGCAACCTGCAGTGGAGCTGACAGCTGAGCAGTCAGGTTACAAATCAGCCTGTGATGGTAGGGCAGACCAAATGAATATTGCCATGCAGCTTGTCAAAGGCAGGGTGAAAAACAAGGCTTGATGAATGGTGGAGCTTGGTCTGTGTAGTGCCAGGATGTACAAGCGTAGCGTTTGGGACCCTGGCCAACAGGACCTTCAAAAATATTTCAAAGTGAGCTAAGACAAGAGAGCACCCCAAGATGTTTGCAGCTTTGTTCCTGTACCCCACATGTTCCTGGATGGGGACAGCAGAAAAACACAATTGCTGTGTGTTGGACCTCTGTCAGCCTCACAGTCCAAAAAAGAGGAGAGGCTAAATCAACACCTGGAATGGCACACAGAAGCAGACCAGAGTTAATATTTTTACTTTGTTTTCTTTCTAAGTTCCTAAGGATGCATGAGCATGTTTATTTTCACATGTCATGTGGGCTTTCATTAACAAAAATATTCTGGATGTTCAAAAGGAGAGGTATTTAAGTAATATTTAAATAATATTATAATAATAATATTTAAATAATACCTGTAACAATGACGAGCAGTGACTGAAAAGTGAGTTGAACTAAGACCATGAGCTTGTTCTTCCAGCATGTGAGTTAATGGGCTAATGAGAGTCTGTGTGAATTACACTGGTGTATGGAGCTGTAACCAGAAGGATCATTTTAACCAACAGTCTTTTGCTGTGATCAGTTAATGCTGATAAAATGAGTTCTCAGCACCTATTTGGATCAAGTGATAGGTGATTCCTTTGAGTGATTTTAGCATGTAATTCTGTCTCTCCAGGGAATGCAGCCTTGCCTGGTAAATGTAATTGTCAGGGTAGTAACAGTGTCTTCTGATTTTGCTTTCTCATCTTGATACATGCCCACAGAAGGTGCTCTGGAATAATAATTTGGGCTCTCAGTCTGAGAAGTAATAAATAGTTTTGAGAAGTTAGAAAAGTTAAAATTTATTTTCAGGAAAATACAGAACTATTTTACAGATCAAGATGCTTCAAACACAGAACTGCAGCTCTTCACAGCAGAAGTAAATGTCACTGAAAATAAGAGCAGATACAGGTTAGAATAAAGGTATCAGCACCATGAAGGATGATTTGGGACTTTTCTTTTTTAATTAAGGTTATTGGAAAGCTGCATAATTATTACTTGCACACAGAAGAAAGAAGATCAATGTGCGCTATAGAGGAGTTCAAGAAAATAATCTGTCTTTAGAAGCTATAAATGTACAGCAATTTAAAGAAAAAATGAACAGCAGTGGAGAACAGTAGTGAAGCAATTATGAGAGTTGCTGCAGAAGAGTGTAAGAGATGCACACTATTGGCCTTGGTTTCTCTATGTTTTAGCATTTGCAGTGTCTCTGAGATAATTAAAATGCAAATGCGTAGTTCTGCTGGGCAAGAGCATGGCAAGCCCCAGTCTCTGCTGTGGGTTGTGGCTGCAGGCTGGTAATGCAGGGTGGGCACCCCAGCAGACCTACAGTGCCCCCTCCACCACAGCCCACTGTGTGCTCCTGTGGACAAGATGCCTTCGGACCTCTTAGGCTTCAAATTGGATATTTGTCTTGGTTTGCAGTCCAGGCACGTGCTCTCTGCTCTCTGTCACCACTGTTTTCATGTTTTCCAGTGCACTTGGAAACTGGCAAACACAATGGAAACATCTAAATCGCTCTGTTCCTCAGAATAACTATTGTAATAGCAATACCGCTCTCCAAAGTTGTTTTGTCTCTCTCCACTTCACTGCCATCTTTGTAGAGGAAGGAGACGCTTTAACAATATCTTAAAAGCAGAATATTTTAAAGGAAGATCAATAAATAGAAATATTGATTGACCAGTGTCCCTTTAGCTAGTACACTGTTGCTTTTCTATCATGTTATTAATAAAAATCATTGTACTAAGAAGAATCTACTTGAATGGGTTAGAGCTATTACTATGTCGTTGATGTACTGTTGCACATATACATACATGTACATATCTATCTATTGATCTACCTATCATCTAAACTAAGTGTTCTATAATAATTATTTATTTGGCCTGAAGATGCTGTAATATAAGATGAATGGAATTTCATTCTGGTTGAGACCTCACTGAATGTTTCTGAATACACTTCAACAGTTCAAAGGTGGTACAATAATATTTTATTAAAACACTGATCAGAAAAAACGTGTTTCAATTCCGTATGATCCACTTAATTCCCTCAAAGCTGTAAAATACTAAACCTTAGTACCTTCAACCCTTTCAACATGATCCACTCAGAAAAAAATTGCACTTTTGTATTAGTCTTTTTAGGATGAGGTGTAAGAGTAAAAAATGGGATTTGGTGCAGTTGTTAGGTGACATGAGTCAAACATACAGCATACTTTATAAATAAACACAGAAAGTCATGCCTCTGTCTGATTGCACTGACTGCTAAATGAAATCTTCCTCATTTTTAAGGAGACTTTTGGAAAACTTTAGTTCAAATGCTGGAATGAATTGAAAGTAAGAAATAATGTGTTTAAAGCCTGTGGAGGTTGGCACTTAGTGAAATGTAGGTCAGTCAGATTACACCATACAGTGTCAGCTGCTGTGTTTTGTCATCTGCCTGTAATAAGAAGAACCAACGTAGGTAGCAGTTATACTTAAGAAATGTATTTTTCTCCTAAGGAGAAAAGAGTGATTGATAGGAACGTAGCCATGCTGAATTGGAGTCTAATGTTGATGCTGAGCTCTGAAAAACAAGGAATAGTGAGTGACACAGGTTAGCGAAGGAATAGACAAAATAACACAGATTTTTTTTTTTTCTCCTCAAAATATCCTTCATCAGAAAACTTATTTCCTTTGACTTAGAGAAAAATACAAAACGATCAGGAGGTAAAAAACTGAATGCACAAAACCAAGGAAACAGCCCTTCCTTTCCCAGCACAGTTTCTGCTTCTGAATGTTCAGTCTCAAGTGCCATGAGAGCTTTGGGCTCTGACGCTGTCAGGCTCTGCACCAATACTCACATGCAACATCTTCCTTCTCTCTGAGGTTCATTGGTAATTTTCCTCTGTAAAGTGGGTGGACACCACCACAGAAGACACAGCAGCTGATAAGTGCTATTTTATATTGTGCTATCTTAGGTGTAATGTTTCCTATCAGCGAAAGCATTTAGCTTATAAATTAGAATGACTGTTATTAAAATGATTCTGAAGTTATATCAGAGCTAATTAATTTGTAATTATAGGTGCTAAAGATGTAATTGTCTTTTTCTGTATTGAATGCTGTCATTTTTTCTTAAACCTGACAGTTACATACGTTGAACCTTAATAGTTTATTTATGACTCTTTAGCGATTTATATTTTTTTTATTTTAATGAGTAGGAGGTTGTATGTATGCACTTGCTAATAAAAGTAACTTCTTGAGAGCCACTCATAATTTTTGGACTCTCACAAGATTCACTTGATTTTTCTCACATGGTTTTCTGCAAGTCAAATATATAATTTTGGTTATAATTATTCAAGAAGAGTTCAGCAGCTGAATCAGTGTTTAAAAAGGTAAGCTGCTTGCTGTATTCCTCCAGTGTGGGAAAGGCTGATGATGATCTCTGGGACGGAATTTAAATGGTGTTCACGTGGGTACACATGAGCCTAGAGAAGTCTGAAGGAGGGAGATACTGGACATAGTGAAATCTGTGGTGCAGGTGGAAGGGAATGTGTTGCCAGAGATGGTGCTGAATCTTTTTACAGTAAACTGATGGGTAAGGAAGAGCTCAGGAGGGACTGACTTTCTAGAGGAGAGAGCTTACAGTGGTGTGAGATGATTTCTAAAGCTCAGGTTGTGCAGTCGGTGCTTTCAGTAAGTCCATGGCTCTTCAGGCACCAGTGCATCCTTCACAGACCTGCTCTGGATTTTCACCTTCACAGGGTACCCCGTGCTCTGTCTCCATTAATGGCAGCAAATCCTATGTCACGGGCTGCCTTGGTTAAAGGCTATGTTTAAAGGTATGATTTCACCTCCACTTTTGCTGTAGCCTTCCTGGGAACAGGGAACAGTGCACCTGTCTGTCATCTCTACTGACAGATTATTCTCCCCTCGGCCACTTTGCTTTCCCTGCTCCTGCTCCCTTTGGGAAAGGAGCTGAAGGAGTCAGCCTTAGCCCACAGCTATCTGCTGGTACTCTGTACCTCCTCTTGTTGGCTGCTCACCAGAGCTGGGGCAAGAGGACTGGCAGGTTCCTGGTGTCAGACTCAATGTAAGGCATTTCTTACATCCCCGCAGTGTAGTCAGGCTGCAGGGGCCACCACTGCTGCTGACAGGACTTTGGGTGTTGCACTAAGAGCATGACATTTGGCAGCTGTCTCAATTCAAACAAAAAGGGGCTTCCTGCTGCAAACAGATGCATGCAAAGATAAGCACTTCGTGATGTAAAGATAAGCAATTCATATCACAGGAAATTCCCTGGCTTGTTCTTGAAACGGACACTTCTAAAGGAGAAAATTATGGTATCAAGTCTGTGTGTTACCTCCAGGGACTGGAGCAAGTTATTCATTCATTACACATTTATGAGATTTATTATTCATCTGCTAATGTGTCTAGGAGTGCAAATGCTTATTTACTTGCTGTCTCAAGGTATTAAAACACTGTAACAACATAGTTAAAGGTAACTTAATGGTATTACAAGCTCTACTAGTAACAGAAGTATGTTTCAACTCTTTATTTTCTTTTGCATATCATGGAATTCATTTGGGATACAACTGAACTGAGGTTTTCACGTTGTAAAGGTAAAGGGAGTCAAGCAATCAGGAAGCCCATGTTAGTTGCAGATTGTTTGGTAACATTTCTAATGGACTACTCCCCTATTCAGGATCTTTTCTTGAAAGAAAGTTTTTCCTAGTTTCTAGCCTGAACCTTCCTTGCTGTGGCCTATGTTCATTGTTTCCTGTCCTGCCTGTTGTGGGCACGAAGAACTGATTTTGTTTTACACCCTCACCTGAATCTTCCTATATTGGAAGAAGCAGAAAGATCCTTTCATTTCTCTTGCACTCTGTCCTTATGTTATGTGTCTCCAGACAGAATTTGTCTTTCTTACAGCAGAGTGAAACTCAATGGCAATCTTTTATGAGTCTTATACCCTTTTTCCATTGTTTTCTTGCATACACACTATTTTTCCATACTGCTGTTGCATAGACTCAGGGAGAGTGATTGATAAATTTAGAAAAAACTGTGAAGATCTTTTCACAAAGGGGGATCAAATCTCCTCAGCAAAATAGTTGGTGTTTGTCTGGTGGTGATTGGAGTCTCTGCTGTAAGGGCACTTGCAGCAGCATTTTCAGCTGTATTGGGGTGTGCCCTTGAAGCTCTGCTCTGCTCATTTCTTGTAATCCAGTCACCATCCAGCATTTCTTTAATTCATTGTTACTTATATATCTTAAGTACATAAAAAGCTCCTCTTAAATATCTTACCTGCACATAAAATACTGTCCTGCCTGACCATTTATGTGAGAACAATTTGTATTGATTACTTAAAAATGTCTTTTTTACACAAAATTCTGCAGCAGCAACCAGCAAGAGCAGTCTTTGGGACATAGGGTGTTAACAAAACCAGCTGTGCAAACTGGACTAGGCACAGTGTGACCTGGGAGGAAGGAGTCATTTCCAGAAGTGTAAATTCTTACCAGGAAGCGTCCTGAAACTCTTGTGACTAATAGAATAGGAAGTCTTTTAAATTATTTTTTTTTAATAGAAATTAGTATTTATAATATTTTGTATATTTTGTGGCTAAGGTAATGTCATCTGGAGAAAGAAAATGTTTCTTTTTAAAGTGATCCATATTACTTAATTTCTAACTTTTCAGGTGTATTACATAAATTCATTTCTTTCTGTTTGAACAGAGGTATGATGACAGTTCACTTTCCCTTGATATTCCTTTGCAGAAGCTATAATTCCCTCTCTTGCTCCCCCACTGAATCCCTTTTTCTTTCTCTGGGCAGAAGAGGATAGCAGGATGTTTGATGGTGCAGTGGATCTTCTCTTAATATCTGAACCAAAAAGGGTCATCCAGGTGCAAGCTTTGGTGCTCCTCAATTTGAATCTTTTCTCCAGCAAGTAAACATTCCAACAGAAGTGAGAGTTTTGCATCCAGAAGGGTTCCTAGCTACTAAAAGTTTTCTTTTTATATTTATCTTGGAGTCCTGACACTCCAGGACCTGAGGTAGACTTTAAAATGTCACAGGATCAACAGAGCTGACCTGACATGTGATTCCTTTTCAGGCTCTGGGTATCTCTCACTGGCACTGGCATCAAACTGACCTTAGTGAGCAAGGCATGGACATTAAAGTACCTGGTAGAATCTCTGCTGTGCAGAAATTGTTCACTGGTTCACTGAAGCTTGATTATTTGTTGTTTGTTAGTGGGTTTTGGTTGGTTTTTTTTAAGGAATGTGAGCATGGAAACTTTGATATGATTATATGATGGAAAGTAAAACATGGCTTCCATATGGATTCAATATCTTAGAAATAAGGTACAGGAGAAAAAAGGTTAAATGTTTCAAATGTTCTGTGGAAAGAAGAGTGAATTCTGATTTTCTGGTCTGTCCTGAATTATTTGCTCTGATAGCTGGGGATTTATTGACTGAATCTGCATCATTAAAAGAAGCAAATTAGTGCTTTGCTGTCAGATTCTGAGAGTTCTATGCTGTGATTTTACCTGTTTAAGCAAGAAAACATACATTTTTTACTGTCTTTTCTTATTTGTTTTACTCCTGATGCACAGGAGTAGTCTTCCCACCTTGTTTACAGCACTGCTTCGACACATTCATTGCTCAAATTATAGAAAGAGATCAATGATAAGGGACATGCTTCCTTCATTTGTGCTGTAGACAAATTACAAGTTTATAGAAAAGACTGGATCTCTGTTAGCCAGATTTCAGCACTAGTTGAGATCCCTGGAAATGTTAGTGACTAGGAGTTGTGTGGGCAAGGGGTGGAGCATGGCTCTGGTGGACAAAACACGTGTGGGTCCTGATTCTGTGCTCAGCTGGGCTGGTGTGGCACCGCGCTCTGGCTTCAGCAGGGAATCCTCAGTCGGAAATGTTGGTATCAAACCACTCTACTGGGCAACCAAAATAATCTTTGTGAATAATACTGAAAGGCATTGTGGTTTTATTTGCCAGCAGTGGTGTTTAGTTGCAGATGTACCTTGATATAGATACATTTCTGATCATTCTTTCTTGATCTTGTAAATCTAGCAAAACTAGACAGATTAAGCTCTTATTATAATCAATATATATATTGATACATTTATCAGTGCCAATAATTTCTCTTTATATCAAGCATCCCTAGAATGTGAGCTCTGTCACAATCTTACACCTACAACTGAGGAAAGCAAGGAGCATTGTGGTTCTTGAAATGTTGTGAGAGAGAAAGTATATTGGAGTGAATGGAGGAAGTCTATTATAGTAAAATAGAGCCTGTTTTTACAGATGATGTCAAATTCACTTGGCTTTATTTCTCATTAGTGCAACCAAGACTATGGCCTATGCTGGATATAAATAAATTTAGGTAGTGAAAAACAGCCCTATCATTGAATTTAAAATGAATATTTTAAATTGGCAAGGGTTAAAGGAAGGACCATTAGAGCTGAATAAGTATTTGATAATGTAGTCTATATCTCAATACACCTGCCAGGAAAATCCGTGCTCAAAATTGTTGAAAAAAAATTTTTTTCTCCCCATTTTTTTTAATGTTTAGAAGATTTTATACTATCCTCAGGGAAAAAGTTCCTGGGTTCTCAAAAAGCTGCCCTGGTAAATACTGAGAAGGCTGAAGGCATCCCTTGATCCAATGTATGTACAGCTGGGGAGAGGCTGTGGAGGCTATCCCAGATTGTCCTGCCAGTGTGCACAGTCCATGCTGTGGGGAGGCAGAGCAGCTCCAGGGCTACACACCACCTGAGTTGCTCAGGTTCTCTCAGAGTGCAGCTTGTAAAATGCTAGCAACCCCTCATGATTGTTTCCACAATTTGTTCTATAAAATATGCAAATCACCAAAGCTTAGCAGTGTGGGAGCACAGCGCTGGATGCTTTTTGACTTGTGCTACATCACTAGCATACACAACCAGTGTAGCTCTGAGATTATTGGTTTTAAGGTGATTTCTTCTAATTAAAGATACGACCCAGTGTGTTCAGATACATCTGGACCGTGCAGTTCAAAATCTCTTTTATTTAACTGCCCGCTTCTTCTGGTTTTGAGTCCCTCACTTTAGTGCATCACTTCATATTCTCTGCTGCACTGTAAACTTAGAATAAAGTATTAGGGGGAAGATGGTCAGTATCCAAAAAATCACAGCAATATCCTACTGGAGGTGGCCTGGGCTCAGTTTGGAAGGTTGCATCTAGGAAATTCAAGCAGTCTAGAAAAAAAATATGGAACTGCTTTCTGATGAACGTCCTACCAGGAGAGCAGCTGGGGGAAACACTGAGAGGTTTTCCCTGACCCTTTGTTTTTATATCTCTTATGTTCTTGTCTCTGAATGTGCAAAGGGGAGCAACAGTATAGGAAAGAGACCTTTTCTGTACATGCTAGGAGGCCACACTCATATGTAGGGAAATTGAACTATTTCAGTCTGGTATATGTTTTTTGTATCAAGAACTGGTTTCAGTTCAGGTAACATTATTCTTGAAGTTTGGTTGCTTTTTCGGTTCAGTTCATCCAATCATAAAACTGCATTTTGGAATTACCTTTATACAACTGCTGTTGCAGGAATCAACTTCCACTTGGTGCACAGTGAACATACTGCACTACTTCTTCAGCTTAGCACCCAACATTCAAAACTGAGCATTGTGAACCTGGAGGGACAGCAATATCCTCACTTGAATGTAAAGCCCAACGTGTGCAGTTGCACAAATAAACAAAATAAGTTCACACAACAGGGGAAGTGTGAGCCAACAAAACAAAGGCACTAGGCTAAAACAGAACCAAAGTATGCCTTGCCCATTGCGTTCCAAAGCCAGTTTTTCCAGGTTCTCTGAGTGCTGGAGAATAATGGAATTCACAGTGACTTTCTGGCTTCTATTTATTTTAAAAGACCAGAAAGTAATTAATTACCTTTATTTTCAGTTAGGTTGACAACACATTAAAAGAAGCCATGACATTGCACATGGAATATCTGCATCTATTTTCAGATGGCTAACCATGCTGTTTAGTACCCGATTACTAAAAACTGAAACTCTTTGCTTATGTTCATGCTCCATAGATGTGGCTTTTTCCCTGCAGTTAAAGTAGATGCTTTCACTGCTTTTAATTGGCATCTTTCTCTTTGTTCTGTACTTTTCTAATCAGTGGTATGTCACCCACATGAAAATCTTTAGTAGGTATTTGCAGTTTGTATTCTTTTAAGGGATGCTCTTCCATATGAGCATAAAGTCATACAAGTAAAAAAGACATCAAATACTTTAGAAAAATTGTCATTTTATTAAAATGAATATATTTTTACTCAATATTTTTTTAAATTTTTGTTCAAGTATAGTACAGTGTTCTGCATACAGATGCATACACAGGTACATGATCCTTATCCTTGACCTTGAGATTTCTCTTTTTATATCACCATTAAACACCAATTTGTTACTAATGTATACTTTGCAATTAAGAATTTATTGCTTTAAAAGCAAAGGCAGTTTCCTGCCTAGTCCTTAATTAATCTTTATCTAAGACACTTAAATATTTATAGTGACTACTTCTTTTTTCATTATAAACACTGTAGTGCTTCAAAGAACTTTTATGTTTCTGAAGAGTTTTCACTTTAAACGCAATGGCTACTCATAAAAAAAATTCAGCACCTGTCTCAATCCATAGAATGTGATGTTATTGCAGCTGCAGGCACAAAGATGTGAGGTTTAATGCTGGCAGATTGGTACAGAAAGGGTCAGGTTTCCCTTAGGCCTCATTCTCCCTCACTGAAAAGTTGAACAAAGCTCAGGTACACTATTACTGTGCCTGCTAGACATAAGCAAGGTCCAACTAACTTCAGTGCATGCCAACTACACAGCTAAGGGAACAAAGAATTATTGGATCTATTGCTTGACCTTCTGCCTGCATTCATCAGCGTTCCCTGTGCCAGAGCAGCACACTGCTCTCCCAAAGGACAGCAGCAGGGAGTGCCAGGGGATGTTTTGCCACACCAAGGAGCAGTGTTTCCTGGCTACTGTACCTAATGAAAGCCACTGTCCAGTATCTGCACAGAGGGCTGGGTTATGCTTCCACCCTCAGCCCACCAGTTGACTGTACTGCAAACCACTTGGCCCAGTCCGCAAGACAATATTTTAGACTATCTCAAATTTGCTGAACTCCTGCTTATCTTGTAGATTTTCCCAGGGGTGCCTGGACCTGAAATAATCATCTGACCCCTATTCACTATGCAACTTTTCAATTCCCCCAACTACTTAGCACTTTTGGTAATGATGTAGCTGCATATAGAATAGATTTTGCTTCCTTATTTTACAGACAAACCTACCCTGGAGCTGGATGGGAGGAACTGGCCAGCAGTGATTCCACAGCACACCTTCCCTGACCTTCTTTAAGTGTTTAAAGCCATTTTTCTCTATCAGCTTTTCTTTTTCTTTTCTGCTTTCTCTTTACAGAAGAAGGGAAAGCATAATTTAGAAGAGGAATCCTATTTTCATACACTAAAAAAACCAGCTCTGCTGTTGAAAAGCAGGATACAGGTGGGAAGGGAATAGTTTAGGCTCATAGTCAGGGATCTGCAAAATAATTGGGATTCTGCATCATATATTCTGCAGGAGGTCACACTTAGTGATCAAAGACGACCCATAAGAAGGTCTTAATCTGTAAGCAATGCCTTTCTTTTTGGCACAAGGAAGGTTAAGGTGGACTTCTTTGTGCAAGTTAAATTAGAGAAACATCAGTGTGCTTCTGCATGGTCAAATTGCCTTAAACAATGGGATGACAGTGTTCTGTGAAACACAGCAGGTAAAATTGCTAAGCACGTATGAGAAAACTGAAATCTAAATTGCAGTACAAGCAAATGACCTGCTGCTATAAAACGTACCCTTACAGATTTGCTTACTGATTGCAACATGCTATTTATTATGTGAATAAGCTGTAGATTGATCAAGATTATTTGTTTCCATTTATATCTTGTTGGAAAGCAATGGGAGATCACTGTGTGAGTAAGGTGGATTACTGCCAATCATTTTGATATGTGAAATGAGGAAATTAAGTAACTATTATTCTTGTCACTTTCAGCAGAGTTATTTAACTGAAACCATAGCTTAAAAGGTGGGATTTTTCACACTGTTTAACTGGAAATACTTAATGTAGCCAGAGATTTATACTGATGCTTGAATGGATGAAATATCATTTTAAGTATTGCAGTGCTGAGTAAGGGTAACATAACAATATAATTGGTGATGTGTGATATGCATCAGGAATGTCAGCTGACCATATTAAGTGAAATCTTGCTCATCTTAATGATCATCATGTGAATAATTTCAAGGATGTCACTGAATGAGATTCTTTTATAAAGCAAGACCATTATTTTAATGTATAAATGAAATGAGACTGTGCCCACAGATTCTTTTAACAAGGTATGCATTCATTTATTCTAGTCCTGCAATAAAAATAGCTGATTGAATTGATACTATGTTAACAGTTTTTTCTTCCTGGTATACCTATATCTCCTGTACAGTGAGTTCTCTGTGCAAATTGTAAGTCTGTGTTATGGTTGTCCTGTTTTGCTTTGCTGGAGGGTGATGCTTTAATGAGTGTCACTTTTGTGATGCTAGCAATAACTTTCAGCAATTCACAGTGAGAATTCACTTTTATTTTCAGTTGTCTTCTGATAGCATCACCATTTCATTAGACTTAGCTTATTCCAGAGGCAGAGCAGTTTATCAGATAACGAAGGCTGAGTAAGCCTCACCTATGTGACATGTGACAAGTTATATCATTTCTCTGCCCTTACCTGTTAGTTGTGTCATCTCTGTCAGTCTGCTGTGATGGCTAGGACAGCTGGCATAAATTTTACTTCTAGTTCTACCCCTTTCATTGCAAGACCTGAGGCGGTGGCGCAGCCTCTTTGTAATTGCACAATGCTGCATCTCAAATGGTAAAGGATTTCGATACCCACTGTGGAGAAGAATGATAACTCTGGAACTCTTTAATATTCCTGCTGAGCAGCAAGGCACAATAAGCATACCAAATTGAGATGGTGCATGAACTAGTCAGTCTCTCAGAGATCTCCTGTTCTTAACCATTACTGATCAGTGTCTATTGCATAGAGAAGAGACTGTCTCCTAGAGAGTGTGTCAGGGAAACAACCCTTGTTCTATCTGCACAGTTTTCCCTAAGTGTCAGCCCAAGCTTGTCAAACAAGGATACTGTACTGACCACCACATTCTTTTTTGTCCATCCCTCCCAAGGCAATGCTTACTCAGCTGTGGAATGTTCCTCACACACCTTTGTGTTGCATGTGTCCTTATGAAACTACGCTGAGGCAATTAGAAAAGTTCAAGCATTTGGGTATTGCTTCCTGACACACCATGGAAATCTTCAACAGAAAACCAGCTTGCTCCTAGATAAGGTAGCACAGTGTCTGCTGCCTCTAGAAGAGCACATCACAAGTAGGTGGGAGATTTCTCTAGCACAGCAGCCACAAGAAATCTCAGTGCGTTATGGACAGTTGGGACCAAATGAACAATCAGTATCGAATTAAGGAGGAGACAGCTGGGAGGATTTGAAATCTTTTGCTCTCTTGTCATAGATACTGTGATATTGCCTGTCTCTCTAAATGAAATAACAATAGGCAAGCCTCAGGGCAGATTGTCTGCTTCTCCTCTCTTGGGGAGTATGCCTTGTTTTGCTCAGCATATTAGAGGTGGCAGATCCATTGTAATGCAATGTCAAAGGCCTTTGGGACTTAAAAAATGTTGTGTGTGTGGTATTGGAAGGGCAAAGAAAAAGCATTGACCCTACCAGATGTGATCTTTTCAGGTGGTGTGTATGCACTTAGGTTGACCAAGCTTAAAGAAAATGAAATCATTCCAGGTGATTGTCCAAACTTAGAGGAAATATAATTATTTTAATTGATTGCCTCCATAGCTTTTAATCAAAACTCCTCAAGGAACCTTTGCATTACAGATTACATGATGGTCCCAATAAACTTGTTTTCTTAAAATCTGATTCACTTTTGCTTTAACATTTGACAAAAATGTTTGTTAGATCCAAACAGCTATTTGAGAAATACTTACCTGTGTGAGGAAGCAGTTTGCCAGGCTGATTGTTTTGTACTCACACACAAACAACAAATCCAGGTGCAAACTAGCATGGCCATTTGTTTCTGTTTGTTATTCAATTATTTCTTACTCATCTGTATCTTGCTGAAAGTTGTTTTCATCTGTTCAGCAAGTAGAAACATTCTGCTTACTATGCAGTGGCCCTTCACGAGCATTGTCATTCTTCCTCCACCATAAGGCGCATAAGGCAGAAGTAGAAACTCTTGTTTAACAATGCATAGCCAATAGAAAACAGCTGACAAACCACCCACATGTTAAAAGTGCCTTGTCCAAACAATTCAATGCATAATTAACAAATGCGTCTGCAGAAATCTGCCCATTAACAATTTCCGAGTGGAAAATAGGGCTGGATAATGCATTTTCAGACTATCTGTACTGGATGTGGTAGGACAGTAGAGTTGCATCCTCATACTCCCAGAGAACAGAAACATTCTTTGTCTAGTTTAAGTTAACTGAAGGTATGGAATTGGTGAGTATAATGGAGGTGCAACAAACCCAGTCTGGACATTTTCACTGAAAACAAAGTTGCATAAAGATGTTGCCTGCTCTAAGGATCCAGTGGGTTCATCTTGGCCAGTAGCTAGGCACCCACCGGGCTGCTCTCTTAATCCCTCCTCAAAAATCTCATTACTCAGAATGAATTAGATAATTTACCAATTACTGTCACAGAGAAAATAAACTCAGCTTGGGGACTTGAATACCTTGCAGACCAACACAACCCTGCTAGCTGAAATACCAATCAACCTGAGTGGTGACCTTTTAAAGTGGACAGGTGTTGGAGTAAGTACATGCCTGCATAGGAAAGTCTTTTTGATTGGACAGAATAATGATTTCATGTTAATTGAAGTAACAATTAACAAGCTTTGAAGGAACTTATGCAGCCACACTGATTCGTATGTAAACCTCATTTGTATCCCATCAGTTTTGAACAGCTACCATTTCTCTGTATAGAGTATGAATTTCAAGAGCAGTCACTGTTCCAATGCAGTAGCAAGAAGTAGCTTTTTCTGCAACATCTTTTGAGTCTGGTTTCCCTTTTTGGCGTAAGGTTCTTAGGAATTGTTCCAGCTAGTATGCAAGAAACTTTTAGAGGGCAGAAAATTCTGAGTTTCACTAGTACCTTTGTACAGCTTCACATTCTAGGGTAACTAGAATAAATGAAGGGGTTTATTTTCAGAGTTCTTTACAAGATCATCCGTAGTTTAGGAAATAAAAAATTAATACAATGATAATTGTAATAATCCTCTGTACATACCTGTGATAATATTTTGGTGTTTTGGAATTTTGCATAAATGAGTAACTAAAAATGTCTACATGAGGTCAGACAGGTTTGTCTACCTAAGTCAGTATCCCACCTACAACAGTAGCCAAAATACCAAGTTAGCTTAGCCTAGTATGATATATTCAGGATATTTAACAATTTAAGAAGTCATGCAAACACTTTTTGTCCTGAACAGACATTGAGTAACCACTATGAAAGTACTGGAGGAAAATTCTCCTCAGATTTCTGGTTCACTTCCAAGTGACTGGGGTCACACCAAGCTATGCCCCATCCCTCCTCCCACCTCCTGGTTTTCAATGAAAAATAACATGGGTACGTAGCAGAGGAGAATAGGGATAGCAGCCAATGTTAGTGATCTGGGAAACCAAGAGTTGTAGGGCCTGACATGCCTCACAACTTAGTTGCCACCTACAAAAACAGAGATCTAGTCAGTCAAAGTCAGCCAGAACATTTCCATCATAATCTTCTAAAAGTGTTCCCTAACCATGGCCCTTTTATCTGATCAGAAGCATCGGCCATCCCATGCTGGAAGTCACAAGCCCTTCACTCATAGCATGAGTCTCAGGACAAACTCTTTAATAGATCTGCATCAGATGAACAGAAAATTGACACAGAGTTCAAGCAACCTCGCATATTCACTAAAATAACGGTATTTTATCACCACAATAAATAGAAAGTGACAATTCCATATTTGGAAAGTCTGGGAAAATCTCTATGCCTCCCATCATGAGACTCAGTTAAGATGAAGACCACTAACTGTACAAGAAAGACCATTTCCTTCTTTTTTGAGGGGAGAAAATTCAATAGCATTTCTTATTTCCGTAAAATGAGAGGTTTGTTTACCAATCCCTTTAGTCTTCAGTAGCAGTTGGATACTTGGATGCCAGACCAGAGGATCCTCAGAAAATCCTAGCCTAAAGCCTGTCTGCTTGAGTAGACTGCACTATTTGAACTTAAAATGGTCCGTAAGCCTCTCTGTAGATATGTTTATAGAAATCTAAAATTACGTATTTGCACTAATGCTCTCTAACACCTGCATGTTGCAAGGGATGACTTAGAATTCAGAAAAAGAGCAAAATTAATGAGAAAAATTGCAACAGCTGTATTTAAACCAGGCCAAAGGACAATGTCTCTTGGTATCACCCTACAGCACTCTGTAATGTTTCTTAAGCTGAAGATTTATACCATGCAACTCTGGGTAAAACACAGACTAGTACTGGCCAATGTTTCTTTTACCACTACAGTGACTTGCATTTTGAAGCCCACACATGTTTGCGGCTTCCCACCACATCCTGTGGCAATGAGTTCCACCCTTTAATTATGATCCTTGGAAAGCATCCTTTCTTGGGTTACATGTTTTAAACTTGCTAGCTGCTCATTTTATTGTGACTGCTTCCTTTGCCATGAAATAAAGTGAAAACCATTCTTTATTCACTTTCTCAGTATTATTCATGACTGTCCCGGGGCTCTGTCGCAGTCCTTTTCCTCATTTGTCCCTCTTCCATATGAAAATCCTAAAGCCTTTCTTTTTTCTTTCCTGGTACAGAAACCATTAAATACCTTTGATCATCCTGTCACCCTTTTCTTTATCCTTCTATTGCTATTCTGTCATTTCTGAGGTGAGATGACTGGAACTGTATTCAATATTCAAAATGCTAGGTGGGCAATGGATTTCTTTGGCAGCATTATCGTGTTTCTTCTGCTGTTTTCTGTTCTATTCCTAGTATTTCCTAATATACTGCTTTATTTTTCTTGACAGTTGATGAGGATTTAGGTGACATTTTCATAAGGCTGTCTCCAAGCTCTCTTTCCCAACTAGTAGTTAATTTCACTGTGTGTTTATAGATTTCCCAGGGTACAGGTAGGAAACCTCAGTCATTTGGTCTTGAAAACACAGCTAAATTACAAGAGGGGTTGGGCTGTAAATGGGAGATTGTTGATAGAATTTTATATTTGCTCAGTTCTACTGGAAAATTTTATTCTTCTGTTTTGTTATACCAGAGGTTTCTCTCATGTATGTGAGGCAGTGTGAGTGTTTGCCACAGATCTCATCATTTTAGTGGGCTGTTGATTATTTTAACAGAACATTAATTCTAAAGGAAACTCATTCAGGAAAGAGTTCGTTCAATGAATTTTAGAGAGGATTTTGCTAATTTTGCCACTATAAGGCACATCCTGACCAAAACCAAGAGAATCCAAACAAATGCGTAATCCTCTGCAGTACTGACTTGATGGAGATTTTATCCCATAGCCTTCAATATTAGGTGGAGATGCATAGCACTTCAATCTTTTTCATAGCTGAAATGTGCTATTAGTATCATAATGATTGCTAAAATGGAGTTCTGGAGCTTAATGAAATCTGGAATGAAATAAATCACTTCAGGACTGTAAAAACCTAGCTGTGAAAGAACTTTAAATAGTTGTCTCTAAAAGAGTGCTGACAGAATAAATATATTGCTGGAAGTCGATCAGCTTCATCTCTGATTTTAAAAATATTGCTATGTTATATTTCCATGATTGCTGTCAAAAATTCCTTAATGAGCCAAAGACACCTCAGTATCATGTCACAAGTAGAGATCTTTTTTTAATTAGGTTTTCAGCTGTCTCCTTTCATGAAGTGAGAGCCATTTGGATTTGTCCTTGTTACCATAAGTTTCTGTTTTCAAATTTGTGGCTGCACTACAGTACAGAAGGTAGAGATCTATGAAGTTTTCCTGTTAATGCGGTTTTCTCTGAGCAACATTTCTGCTCCTTACTAATTCTGTTTATTCCTGTGTGTTATAGGCAGAGTTTTATTAGTATGGATTTTATATCTTCATTCCAGTCTGTCCTGGGGATCTTGGAAAGATTGACAATGGAAACATTATTTTGTAGCTGTGGTGGGCTGGCTTTGGCCAGCAGCCAGGCACCCATCCATTTAGTCTTTCACTTCCTCTTCTCAGCAGAACACAGGGAGAAAATATGATAGAAAATCTTACAGATTGGAATAAAGACAAGAGGATAATTCACTGATTTCCATCATAAGCAAAAAAAAAAAAAAACCCAGACACCACTTGGGGAAAAATTTTTTTTTTTTTCCCATTAAAAATAGCATAGGAAAGTGAGAAACAAAGACAACACTAAACCCACTTTCCCTCTAACGCTTTTTTATTTCATAGGCTCAACTCCACTCCTTAATTCCCAACTCCCCTAACCCCTTCCACCACAGCCTGCATAGATGGAAGCACTCGTCCTAGTCTCAGTTTCATTTTGATTCGGAGCGTTAAGGGGGCTTCTTGATACAGTCAACTCCCCTGTTGTCTGTTAAGGACAATTGGAAATTACAAAACTAGATTTAATGTAGAATAATGTTTGAGTACAAAGAGATAGTCTCAGCTACTAGACCACAAATTAGGAGGCCAAATACATTAACTACTCCAAAAGATGGCAAATGAGCTCTTAGTCATTTGTTTGAAAGACATTTAGGGACATGATTTTCTGTGCTTGTTTTGGAAAGTAATTTATTCCAGTATATTGTTTTTTTAAACAAGAAAGGAGTCAGACTTCTTTCATTTTCACTGTTCTCTGTCAACTGTAAGAGCTTGGAAATGTAGGTATGCAAGATGATAAGTTATATAATTACTCTTCTCATTGTTCCGACTCCCTATGCACTCCAGAAAGTTTCATCTGAGCAGTTCAGCTTCTGGAAGCCCATAACATCCCTACAAATCCAGTGGGAAAATAAAATCTATTTTGTGAATTAATAACCTAATAAAATGGAAAAAAAAATCTACGTTGGACAAGTTTTGGTTTAGTATTTGATAGGTGACAAAATTACTAAATGCTTTATTCTTTTCCTTTTCAGAGCATACTCAGCACTTTTAGATATCTTGAGTCTGCAAAAGCTGACCATCAACAGCAGGTTTTTAGATATCATTGCTCTTCTGACAAGTAAGTTCTTCATTCTCAGATTTTTTTTTTCTCTCTGGTATTCCTGACTTGTATTTAATTTTTGTATTTATTTTATGGACTATCCCATTCATTTTCTGGGCCAAGTAAACATGAGTGCAAATTGAATAATATAGAACTGCACTTAAATCTCCCAGCTAGAATGAAACCTATCAATATTACAGATAGAGCTGAGATAAAGCATTGACTCACCCAATTATCCCAGCTTGTAGAGCCAATGGAACTGTGGTCATATCTCTGGATGTTTTGGGAAACCTTTTTCCCGGTGAAATATTTTTGGATGGAAAACCTAAATTATTTAAATATTTGTATGTTTTTGCTGGCCTTAGGGAAAGGAAGCTAGAAGAATTTTGAAACCACAGGAAATAATAGTGTCTGAAGATAGCCTCTACAGTTAGAGGAAAGAGTCTTAGAATAACTGGTAAGGGCTGGAAAAAGTGGAGAGGAAAAAAAATTTGCACTGGAATGAGGAGGAGAAGGATCCTTACTAGGAGGAATAGAAAAGATAGTTCCTTTCTGTGCAGGACTTGTTGAGGGAGAACTTCAGAACTTATTAAAATTTTAATTTTCCTGTGCATAAAGTTTAACTTTGATAAGATACTGCATTTTAAAACACAAAGATATTCTAAACAATGAAGTTCACTTATCCTAACTTCTTAAGTGAGAGATCTTACATATCCAGAGACTGCTGTTCCAAAAATATCAGTGGAGATTCTCATAGCACTACTAAATTTCATCTTTCTCTCTATTTCCCTAAAATTACTGTAAATACTGTTATTTGCTACTTCTTGGAATATATTTCACTTATTTCACTTCAGTGAATCCAATAGATTTTATGAAACACAATGCCTGGTTACAGGTTGGTTCAGTTTTGACAATTATGTTTTATCACTGTGGATGATTGGTATTGAAATTTTAGGACTTTCTTCTTTTTTTGCCACTGTATACTTCTGAGATAAAGAGAATAATTGAATTTAGTTCATACAGTATCAAATACTTCATGACCTTGTATGTCATAATTAAGCATGTTTAACTACCAGCAGTCTCCAAAGCAAAAGTCTTCTGATGTATCTCTTCTTATAAATGAAGAAAAAGCGATATAAAGAATACGCTCTCTTTAACAACTGCCCATGGGAATAAAAATATTTGGATTTATATTTATAAAAACAGCTTCCTTCTTTCTTATTGCTTGTTTGGTTGCTTTTCAGGCATTTTAGCTATGAGCACATAGCCAAACTTTTGAGTCTTATTTGGGGTCTTGAAGAATCCCAGGGCCATGGCTTCTATTTCTCTCTTCCCAGGAAGCAGAAGTACTGAATATATCACATGTTACTAAGTGATCCAGCTGTATTTCTGCATGGTTCACTTTCCTATTTGGGCCAGGGCATGTCAGAGATGTGGATAACGATACAAGCTTCCATAACTACTTAAATGACCATTCAGTAAGAGGACAGACAGGGTAGAGCCAGCAGCTTCCATTCTTCTTGGATTTTTCTGTGAGATGCAGTTTTGAAGCTCTGTCCTGTTTACCATGAAAAGCAGACGGTAAGGAAGATGAGGCTGTTTGACACAATGCATCCAAGCTTAATAATTGAATTATTGAATCTCTGTGGCATTAAGTAAGTCAGGACTGTGCACGAAACTGATTTATCAGTTCATCAAGCCAGGAAATAAATAATAAATTGTGAATCAATCTGAATTGAGAAAGCAGAGGATTTAATTTTGAGATGAAGTAGGGGGGGAAGTTCCACGGAAGAGGCTTCATTTCTGCTTAGACAAATTAATTTATTTTCATTAACAACATTGTGTTTTGAGGCAAATGCTACAAAAGCATAGGAGAAAGATAGGCATATCTTCACCCAAAGGTGAAGTAGTGGTGCTAGTATCTCCTTTTATTTTGTAGTACAGCATTGTAATAGTCACAGGGTAAATCCTCTCTTCCACGAAATAATATTGGAACACAAATCCCTCACCTCTGATCACAGTACCTATCAGCTTCCTTAGTTCTATGGTATTCCCAGCAAAGTATTTATTAGAGTGTACTTCAAACTATTCACTATTCTCATAAAACACCCCTACACAATCTCAGCGGAGCGTGTGCTAAATGAAAATATCATAGAAAATACTTGGCAAGAGGAGTCATAACTGAGGGAGAGTTTTTGCCAAAGATTCCAACAAGGTCCACAATGAGATGTTTTCAGTGATTTGCAGACAGCCTGCAAGACTACAGAATATCTTTGTCAATGAAATTTGCAAGTGATACCAACAGTCCGGACCACTTGCTCTATCAAGCAACCTGGGTTGCTTGGTAACCTCAGCCCATCTGTGTACAGCAATATACTGAATTTAGGGATGAAGAGTACTAGCTTCATCAAAAGAAAGAGGAATTGTGTCCTAAGAGATCCTAATCTTTGAAGGAAATATTTCAGGAATCACAGCAGATAAGCAACTTCACTGAAAAAATTGATAACATAGAATAGGGGTTGTTGCTTTGGTTGTGAGTCTGACTTCAGTGAGACTGATACCAGAAGGCTGTGTTTTGGTGTTTCTGCTTTAAGAAAGAGTGCTGTAAAAACATAGAGGGTCAGAAGACATTATCACTGTCTTTCTTCTGTGCATTTCCTTTGTAATTAGTTTTCTGGAAAAGGGTTTGATCCCCTCAGTTGGTATTATTAAAGCATTCTGGCTTTCTGCCAAAGTGTAGCAGTAAATAGTACAGTGGTTGACCTCACTAGTTTGATAATCTAGACTGGGAAGTACAGTATTACCCAAAAACAAAAGTGGGTAACAATCCTTTTGCGTCATCTACTCCCTGCTTACTGTACTGTTGACTGGCAGCATAATTCCTGTAGTCAAAATAATGATGGGAGAAAAGTCTATGATCACTATAATCAGTTCTGTTCCACTGCTGTGAGAATATCGTACGACAGATTATTTTGACTACTACTTTGTTTACATTAGGTACTTGTATTAGTAAAAGTCGACCTATATTAAGTAGCATTAGAGAATTACATAGAAGTTCCTAATATATTTATCCAGATTCTTGATATTTGCTTTTTGTTTTCTTAGAAACCAATGAATGACATTTCACACGTTTATGTTTATTTATTACATATCTTAAGGTGATTTGTTAGTCAAATTAGCCATTCTTTGTGCTGAGTAAACAGATCAGTGTGGCTCTTTCTGTGCCCTGCAAGATTTTAAAATTAGCAGATTTCAGTCTCTGCCATGGAGCTTTTCCCTACAGTAGAAAGTAAGGTTTTCTGCCTTTTATCAGCTCTCAAGAGATAGCGCTGCATGAACTAGATTTTGCATAAAACTAACCTGAAGAAAGTGAAGAAAATACCTTCTCTGAACATGCAGACAAAGCTACAGATATCAAACTTGGACTAAACACTTCTGTCAGAGGCTGTTTTCTCCAGTCACTTAAACTCTCCCAGCTCAGTGGTTTGATGGTCAGCAAGTATTTGCCAGTAGACACATAATACTTGAATACTGCATGTTATTTAACATAAATCCAGATATTGAATTTAAGAAGTTGGGCAGTACATTGTTAAAAATTCATTTTGAATTTTAAATTATCTTGTTTGAAATGAAAGGATAATTTAAAATAAAAATATATATTTAAATTGAAAAAATGCAACTATTAAAAAAAATACAAACAGTTTCAGCAAAATCCATTCTTGTATTAAAAAATTATGTGTGACTTCCTATGCAGGCTGCCTGCAGGACAATGGAAAATGAAGCAAGCAGCTCTACTTTGCATGGCTATTTGGAAACACTTGAGGTGTTAAAGAAGTGAAATAGTGGCTTGCCTAAGGCAACAACTGTGTTAAACTTAGACGTTGATTTGTTTATTTAATAAGCATAACAAAAAGGAAAATTACTAAATTATTTATCTTAGTAAAAATAAACAGAATTATTACCATAAAGAAAAGCAATATTATTTCGTATTTAGGGAATTTCAGAACCAGATTAAATGGACACAGACATATAAAGGTAACATATATTTTTTGTTTCAGCTTTTAAAGACAAGATAACATCCCCGCAAATATATTTGAATTCTGTTTGGTAGTTGCACAATATGAAGAAAAAAGAAGCTGAATTTGTATTTGATGATTCTTTTTCCTAGAAATGCACCTTGAGTCTTAGGCACTGCTCCAGCTCCCGAATGTAAAATTCCGTTCAAATGAGTGTAATGGATTTACTTTCAGATATTTTTTATTAGATTTCTAGCAGAATTTCTGCAGTAGAAGCCAAATCGTACCGAATTCTTTGTTGTAGAAAAAGGCATAGGAAAATTCAGATGAGTGTAAAAAGACTATAAATAAAAACCATTAGCCTTTGACCCAACAATTGTCCAGAAACAAGGGCAATTATGTAGACAAATGGTGCTGATCACAATCTTCTTTCCCCACAGTGTGGCAATTGCTCAGCACAGAGCCATGTTGAATAGATAGATGTGCTTTTGACATCAGCAGGATGGAATATGCCTGCCCACAGTGAGATAGAGCAGTCATTGACTGGCCTGACAGCTATAACAAATAAAGATCTTGGCTAAACGGGAGATGTTGAGCACCTGTGACACTTGTCTTTGCTAATTCAGATTTTTGCAGTTGAATGCAAGAGTGAATATGAAGGGTCACAGTCACCTGGTTGGGGGTAGTGTGTGGGCAGCAGAGGGGACATTTGATCGAAGAAATCAGTTTTAGGGAGCCTCTATTCAGTCAAGAAATGCCAGTGGCACCAGACACAAAAAAAAAAAAAAAAAAAAAAAAAAAAAGCAAAATTCAAGTTTCAAACAGTATTCAGGGACTACCTGTTCCCTCAAGATTTTGTGCTGGAGCAGGCATTGCCTGCCTTTGCCACCTGATGCTGAATCCACAGGCAGCACCATCACTCCCTGCAGCAGAGGAAGCTCTCTGCAGCCCTCCCTTCCTCCCCAGAAACGTGTCTGTGGCCCAAGCCTGATCCTGATCCCCCAAGGGGACCCTTTGAGGGGACCTTTGTGAAATCCCACTTTGAGGGGACACTCTGCAGGGGTGCTGGAGGCAACAGGAGCAGTTAAGTGGGCAGGTCCAGCTGAGGTATTGGGTGCCATAGTCACTGCTCTCATCCTCATGGATTCTCATTCCTCAAAAATCCCATGGACACGGGTATGTCTAACTTCTGGCATCTGATAGAGGGTCCTAAGTTTAGTCATGCCATCATCTCACACTCTTCCAGCTAACAGAGGGGAGGGGTACTTGGAGGGCAAGACTTTGAGGGATTCTGGTCCTTTTAAGGGCTGAGTGAGCCTTCCCACATGCTAGTTTCTTTATGTTGCTGACCAAAAGCAGTGTTCTCCAGAACTGGGAGCTTTGGCTAAGTGCTTAAACGTAGGCAGGACCACTGTGAACTTCAGTCCTCCTTCCTGTAAGTGAAGAGTGGCCTCCGTTCTTTACAGCAAAGGCAGGCTGCTGCTCTGCTCCTGCTCTCCAGTGGGCTGGAGAAGGCAGCTGAGCCTTCCAGGTCTGGGCTCTCCCAGCGTTGCTCCCATGGCCACAAACCATGGTGCCCCAGCAGGCAGCAGCCCTTCCAGTGACACAGGATTCTGGGCTGGAAGGGTCTCCAGGGTCAGCGTGCCTGCCCCAGCCCTTTGGCTGAGGAGCAGTGTTGCAGCACTCAACATTAAAAATAGAAGAAATCAATGTCGCTGCAGCTGGGATCCCTGGGGCTATGGAGAATGTCTGTGACACCCTGCCCGCAGCAGCTCCTCCTGGGGCTCTGGCAAAGGGCTGCAAATTCCTGACCAAAGAATTTGGGGCAGAGAGTGAGTGTTTCTTGTCTTTTTAAGCAGACTGCCACTTTTGAAGCATGATTCCCCCGTTCTGATAGGACTGGGCAGGTTCAGTCCAGCTTAAGAGTAGTTTGGCTAAATGCAGTCCTGTGTAGCTCAACATGCATAGTATTTTTGTATTGTAGTAGCAATAACCACTTAAAAGATAACACTTATTAGGCAGATACAGACACATTATTTGCCTGTCTTGTCACGGTAGAAATGAGCAAAAGGCCAGAAATACAGCTCATTAGGAAGGAACTAAGCCATATAATTATCCTAAGAAAATTGTAATTTTTTTCTTTCTCTCTCTTTCTTTTTTTTTTTCCTAATGTTCTTACTATTCGCCGAGATTTATATATTGAATGGAAGACCAGAGCATCTGTCTTCTAACCTATGAGCTTCATCAGTCTTGGGAAGTAGAGGGGGAATGGAATTCTTATGGGGGAAAAAAGGAAAAGAAAATATGTGAATGTAATAGTATGAATTATTTTATGCTGCCATATGGAGTTCAACTGGTTTAAAAAAAAAAAAGGGAGATCTCCATTTCAATGCTATTTGTTTTATAATAGAAACTTTCCTTTTCTTCATCCTTCTACTTCCAGAAGGGCTTTCTTCAGTGTATTCAAACCTAGCTGAAAAGTTACTGTTGTCCTAGAAGGGGGATTTCCCTCCCTTTCCTGTCACTCCTGGATACTGTGAATAGGGCTCTGTTTCTCTGAGGCTGAGATCCATCAGTGGGAAGGTGCACTGGGAGCAGCTGAGTATTGCCCCCGACTGCTGGAGGTCAAGTGTGTCACCCCTGGGTGCTGCAGAAATTGTGGCAGGAGAGGGATGGGCAACCCCGCCAGTCCTACTGGCTCCGATCCTACAGCACTCAACATCCTGACCACCCTTCCACAGCACTGCACCATTAATTTAAATTAATTCAGTCTCTTTGATAAATTGTTCCCTAGATAGGTAATGTTTAGTTTTATATTAAATTTCTTAGTCTAGGCATTTAACATTTGTATTTGTATACACATTTTTCTTTGTGTAATCCTGACTTTGACAAGGCATTGATGAAGTAACACATCTTGCAACATGAAGCAAGGCTGCTCATTCCAGCTGAATTCTGACATTTCTAATCACAGTAATTGCATTTCATTTTAGTTTTGTCTTGCAGTATTCGGTAGGAATTCTTATGGAGTGAAACTCAAGTCTATGTGAATAATGCTTTGGGCTTTTCTCTGTGATATTGGGAGAGGACATGCAGGAAGGCTGTTGCCATTCCAGCTTGTGCTGTGAATAAATAAGAGACTAATTAACCAGTATAAAATGGAGACAGGACTCTACTTGGTGATTTCATTGGTTTGTGATCAGATGGTTTGAGTCAGAGTAGAACAAAGAGCAGCAAGCCCAACAGTAGAGGAGGATTTGAGCTCCAGGAGGAAAGCACAGTCTCAGAGTCCCTGGCATTTATGGAGAGGTGGCCTGTACTGCAAGAAATGGCTGTGAGGGCATAAAGGGACTTTTTTCTGCCTGTATTTTCATACTTCCTAAATTAAATTGTGCCTATGTGCCTTTACAGGCATATCTCTCTCTCTCTCTTTACTTGCTTATAAAAACTCAGACCGGCTCCAAGTTCTTGCTATTAATAGGAAACAGTAAAGATACTTGAAAAAAAGAAACAAGAAAGGCTTATTACCTGCAGGTAAAAGCTCAGAGGGAATAGGATATAAACAGCACAGAAGATATCTTTAGAGAGTCTACCTGCTAGTGCTTGGCATGCTTTTACTCAGTGTCTGCAAAAGGAGATTTGGGGCAAAGCTGAAAACACTCAAGAGACAGAGCAGAGGGTGTACATGTAGCAACAGGGAACTCCTGTCAAAATTAGCAGAGTTTCTGAGGAAAAAAGGAATAAGAATAGATAAATACTGTTTTGCAAAACAGCTACACTAGTTTAATTGTAACCTTCAAAACATCTAACCTCAAATAAACAAGGAGCCACAGAGGTTTCAGACTGACAACATTAAAGTATGATAAGGTTACAAACAATCTGTTAATTTTATCTTAACTGTAGTCTTTTTTATCCTTAATTATTGGTAATATTTTCCATGTATTGCTACAGAAAAGGACAGACTAGAGATTCCTAAAACGTGACTGTTGTAAGGCAGTGAGAGTGTACATATCAAAATGACCAGAAAGGGACTAGATCAGTCCCCAGGAAATTAAGAATGTGTATTCACTATGCTTGTAATACTGATAGTATGTTTTATAACATTACATTTACGCAATTGTTATTTCAGTCTTATGGAGCAAAGAGTGCAATCACTGAGATTTAACTTTTGAATAGTGGATTTAATTGACACAGCTTAAAGAATATTCACAGCCCTTCAATAGCTGGTATTGTATTGATGAAAATATGTCTTTCCTCAGCGAATTATTAGCTAAATCATCCTTTTATTTACAAGCAGCACTGTCCCCCTATGCCCTAAATCTTGCTAATTGGAAGAGTGGGAGGGGAGGCAATTTAATTAAGTTAACTTTATTGACACACTGGAGCTGTTGTTTAATAGCACAGTTCCTTGGAGTGTAGTGCAGGTAAATTGAATGAATGCCACAGAATATCACTTCCCTACATTGCATATTTCAAGCCTCTGCCAGGCAGTTTGGGATGAGCAGCCAATCAGGAAAAGGTTTTTCCAGCTTTGCTGGTGTGGCTGGCATTTGCCGTTATGCTCCAAACGAGGTGCCGAGTGCTACCCATGCGTTCCTCTGAGTGTATTGAGAGGAATAACTCTGGGACTGTGTGTTGTGCTCAGCTGCTTCATTTGGAAGGCAACTTTCTGGACTGGCTCTTCAGCCATGTATCCAAAAATGCCTTTCTATGAAGGAGGAAAACGTGGCTAGTGCGTGTGAGTAAACTATTTAATATTAAAACCTCGGTGCACTCATTCTGTATGAGAAATCAGAGTCTAAAAGGATAGGAGATATTCTCTTGAGCTATGCTTTTCATTAAATACTTGGGGGAAAAAAAAAGAAAAATTGCAAAACTTCTTTGTTTTCCTTGTTTAACAGTTTTTTTAATAAAACAAAAGCTGCAAAGACTTCCACTATGTATACTCATATACAATTGTGCCTGGTACTATTTCAGTTACTGTTTGTGTTGTTAAAATCTTTGTCCTAATGTCTTACTGGTGTATAAAATGAGTACAACTGCTCCTCTGCAGCTGACTAGAACAAACACCCTTTTTTGCACTGCTCTTCAAGACTGCCCACTGAATGATAAAAGACAGCATCTGAGTCTGTTGCACCTGTACTTTCAATCACTTCTTTTAAAAGTCAAGCCAGATATGGAGTTCTGCAATGTAATACCAACTTCCTACAGCTTTTAACCCTTAAAGAATTTAATTTTCCTTCATTAAGGCGAAGACCTAAAGACTCAGTTTTACAGTTTTTCTTGAAGAATTAAATACAGCCACTCAGCTAGTTTATGTTTCACTCTGGAAAATAATAAGAGGTAGAATTTTAATTGTAATTCATACTTTTCTCATACTCATTCCATTCAATGTTTGAAAAATGTTTTTGTGCATTTTTTTTATCTAGAAACAGTTTTTTCATTACTTCAAACGCTGTTTTTAATTTTAAATGCCAGTGAGATGACAGAGTTGGGCTGTAGGGGAGGGGCACTGTTCCTACTGGTGTGGACCACAGTAGTTCAGAGACACAGGCAAGTTTCAAGAATGTAAATCCTTCTTTAGGTAAGACTTGTGCACCTTTTAACAATCATATTTAAAGAGTTGCAGTGATTTCTGCCCCTATGGCAGGCTGATGATGAGACTGACTGTCCTTTAGAATGTCATTTCTCGTGGCACACAGGCACTTTTGGGGGTGGATGGCCCTTGGGACAATAATTTTCAGTTCCTCTCCTGACCTTTATGCCCTAATATGCCACAGGCATCCTCAGAAGTGCTGCCAGGTGCTTTTAATATAGAAACCCAAGCTGTGGTGCAGCCTAGTGAAACTGCAGGCACTCAGAATCTGGCCCTCTGCTCTGAGCTCTGACCCACGATGTGAAGTCCAGAAGGTTAAACTGCTTTTAATTCAATGTTATATTAACATGGCTTTTGACTGGCACTGCGTGTTTGTGTGTTTGAAGAAAATGATGATGTCTTGCACGAGTAACCCTGAGCAATTTACTTGCTGATATTCTTCAGTGCTCTATTACTTTACGTTCATTAAATGTGTGCTTTGGCAGCCATTGTTTGAAGTCTATATTCCATATTTGTGCAGAAAACTGAAGTTTCTATGCTAATGAGAGTGTCTGAAATAAAAATATTCTGAAAGCCTTATTGTGTATCTAATAGAATGAGAAGAAAACATATTTCCATGATGCCACCCCACTGTTTCCTTCGAAGTGCAACAGACAAATTACTGTGAATCATAAGTGATTATTTTCCTGCATAAGAGTGCATATTATATTTTTAGGTGAAGTTCTTTAAAGCTATTAAAATACAAATACATTATAAATGCCTTCATTTTAGTTTTCCTCGATTGCAGTTTTAAAGCACTATTAAATCAAGTTTTCTAATATTATTTATTATGTTTAATTTTTAACAAAATTATTTAATGTATGTGTATATTAGTATTAATATAAATTAATATCTGCTAATTGATGGTTCTGAGTGGGGCACAGAACTCATGCTTGATGCTATTGTAGACTTCTATATGTATGTTTTTTGGTAGTAAAATTCAACTTAAGCATCTTCCACCCCTCTCCACAGCCTTCCACCTATCTCTGCCCTTTCCTTCTCATTGTGCCGGCATAGTTGAACTCCGGAACTGGGTTAGTAACCTTGGAAGATTACCCATCTCCTTTCTTTTTCTCAAGATCCTTTATAAGCCATAGCAATGTGCTCATCTGGTTTGCAGTGTAGCCTCCAAATCATTGCTCCAGTGCAACTGAACAAGCATCATGGGGAAGTGAGCTGACTCAGTTCAGGCAGGCCAGGGAAAAGTGCCCATCAAACCATCACTGGATTTTAGGACATGCCATTTGCTTGATGCTTTAGCCTGTAAACTCTACACAGACACACTTAAGTAATAGCAATGGTGGTTTTTCTGAACTAAATCTTTGCTGAAAACTTTTGCCAGTACAGAATTAGATATAGTTTTTGAAATTTGAAGGTTTTTACAAGTTTGGAGATTTTTAATGCCAAAAACTAGGGAAAATCTTATGTCAGTGCATTTATACCACAGATAAGGGTAATTTGTTTATTTTAGAATTGGGTGCAAGAAATTTTCTATACTTAAAAGAGTTTGCTGATTTACTAGCTGTTTTTAGGTTTGTTTTTTTGGTTATTTTTTTCAAGTACATCATATATCAAGTGGATAGAAATAACATACTGTAACATTTTCCCCCCCAGATTCTAAAAGAAATTGTTCCTGTGGCTGATCTTTCCCACACCTAAGGGACACTGAGGCAGAAGTTTTGCAGCTGCAGAGTCATGGCATCTTCTATGCTCCAGCTGTTCTGCCTACAGATGTTCCTGCTTTCCTCTGTCACTGCCATCCAAGAGCTGGCAGTGCTGCCCCTCTGCTTTTGCTAGTGGAGTGGTTTGCATGACTGCTCCTTAGCCTGAAACCTGCTAACTCAGCCAAGCCAGTTCAGACCCACAGTTCACACTGCTTAAAATGAACTGGCTCATTTTGCCTTGAGCATTTTAGAGAAGGTTCATACTAAAACCCCACTGCTGGCACAGCTGTGGGGCGGGGTGTAAAAAACAGGGAGAAGTAATGTTGTCAAAACAGTGATAAGTTTGCTATTCCCCAAGTCTGAACCACTTTAAACACAAGAGAAGGTGACAGAAGTGGCTGTAGCTTGGTCGTGTCCAGCAGACTTGCATTCAGGTGTGATGCTGAGCATGCAGTAATAAGCAAACCCATATGCAAATATTCTTGTTCACACTGATATTTAAACATTCATTCACGGTTTCCTCCCTTCTTAAGACTAGAGCTGGCTTGTACCTTCATTTTGAGGTTGGTTTTCTTTACTTCACATTAATTGATTGTTCATTTATTTAAGTAAGTAGAGATCAATGATGATGTGCCGAATCGTTGCTACAGAGGAGACAAAACTTTGATTTAGACTACAATGTTATCTCTAAGTCAACCAGTTAGGAACATAAGAGTTGATTAGGAGGTGCACTCAGCAGCTCATGGAGCTTAACCTGGCAGTAGACAGCTAATGCTCCATAATCCCAGCTATGGAAAGGCCTAAGGTGTTTGAAGAGTTCAGTTTGGTAATTTACTAGGAAATCCTGATCATTCCTCCAGAAGAAAAATTAAGTATATGAAGAAGATAACATGGCTTGGAGCCCTCAGGAGGAACCCAGATGCTGAACAGGATTGATTAGTTTCTTTGACCTCAGTCAGAAGACTGTTGTTGCAATATCTAAATGGATTGTCTGCCTTATTGTGTATTACCATGGATGGATGGCAGCACCAGTGTCACAACGAGAGCCATTCTCTGCTGCAAGGTGTATCACCAACAAAATTGCTGTTTAAATTCTCTACCAGTCGATGACAATAACCTTTATGAGTAGAATTAACAGAAGAAGCAGGAGAAGAAATGTAGTTTCTCAGCTTGGAAGTCATATATGAGAATTAATTGAACCCACTGGGTTTTGATCTTAAATAAGAGACGTTAAATAACATTATTGAGAGGAACCTTGTTTCCTTTGCATAAATGCAGTGTAGCATTTCAAAAACCCTGTCCACAGGAGAGAAGAAAATATCACAGGAACAACACCTTGTTATTAAAAAATCCAGGACGTCTGAAGGGAACTCTGTAGTGCAGTGGCAGTGGAGGTATTATGATTCAAGAAACTGCTTCAAAAGCACATCTATCAAGTCAGACATGATATTTTAAAGACTTTTATTGAAGCACAAAAGGCCAGCAATAACCAACATCATAATTTCTGCCAGAGAATAGGAATTAAATAGTCATTTCAGTATTTAATTTTATGATCATCATTAACTGTCTTCTGCACCCACGTTATTAGATATCCCTTAGGTGTCTTCTGCATCCACAGAATCACAGAATCAATTAGGTTGGAAAAGACCTTTGAGATCATCGAGTTCAGTCTTTGCTGAACACCACCATGTCAACTAGGCCAAGGTGCTGACTTCTGCATCCAGTCTTTCCTTAAACACTTTCAGGGACACTGACTCCACCACCTCCCTGGGCAGTACATTCCAATCTTTAATCACCCTCTCTGTGAAGAAAGGTTAATTGGACATGAAGAGAGCTGCTGGATTGTTCTTAAAGCCTATCCCGTTCCTTGGCCTTGAGGAGAGGCTGAGAAAATGAGTTGGGGGAAGAAAGTCATATTCAGATGGCCCAATTTCCATGTAAATTCCTGTGCCCGATGTTAACTAGAGTTTTAAAGTCAATTAAGAGGGAAGAATGAGATGCAGAAACTAGTGGTCTTATATAGGCCCTGTGACAATGGCTGATAGCTGGTATGTAAAGAATAATATATAAATGCAAGTAATCATCACTCAGCCACCTTCCTCTTGGACTAGTTTATTTATGGAAGACATGGGAAATGTAAAAATATCAGTGGTGCCACTTTAGCACAGCAAATTCACAGCTTTATTTGTGTTCTAGATTGCCATTCACAGACTGTCCTGGTGCTCTGACTGAAAACACAAAGTATATTGTTAATCTGTGTGTGCTAATAGATTATCTGTGTTGCAGAATAGGAATATAATCTTGAATAATTCTGCTCTTGTAATGTGTATAATTTCTACTCTAAGTAGCTACTCAGTCTTTTAGGAATAATTCTGGATATTTTTAAAGATACATGTTATAACTAATATTTGGGAGTTGTAATTACTTATTGAAAAATGAGTGCACTGAAATACCTAGCCATAAGTACTTGATACATTTCCATGTGGAGTGGATGCAATCGCCATAATTCTAGTTAAGTAAAAGCTTGCCTACATACTGGTCTATTTAAGGGGTTTTACATTTAAGAATAATCAAAAAGAAAAGTCTAATGTTCTGTCTCTAGATTTTCTGCTTTTTAGTTCAGATTCCATTCTATGGCTCCATTGTGGCAGAAAAGAAATGCTTTTATGCCTGTGACATAATTGTATTCTGAAGCCCCAGGCCTTGCCCAGTAGAACTAGTTCTGATGCGAGGCTTCAATAATTTAAAAGCAAAATTTAGCAGTGGCAGAGGAGGGGAAAAATACTTCTTGTGAAGTTTGACCCCACATATGCATCCAGCAGTCTGGAGGAGTTTCAGGGATGAGCAAGACCCACTGTTTACCATGGAGTTGCAGTCATGCATGTCACTTACAGGACATGGTCTTGGCTAGAATAGTTCTGTAGGTTACAGGACAATCAAAAGAATGGTGGCCCTTTGCTTCTGGGGCACCTGCTGAACAGACATTACTGTAGACTGTGTCTAGATCCTATTTAATCATAAAAAAATAGAATATGCTGGGTTGAATGGTACCCTCCTAACCTCAAATCCTGCTCCTGACCTTACATGGGAGACCCTAAGAATTCCACCATGTGTGAGTCTTGCATGCCAAAGATTTTCCCTACATAAACTACTGGAAAATATAAAAGCTGCTGTTTCTCATCCTTGTGTATATGCTCCCTCAAAAGGAACAGCATAAAAAGGAGTCTGGATGGGATTAAAAGGACAAGCAGGGAATGACTGGCAGTGTAATGTAGAAGTAACATAGCAGAGACTATGGGAAGAGAGAAGATGAACAGGAGGGAGGGCAACTATATGAGTAGCAAAGAGGAGAAAAGAGATCAACAGACTGGGAGAAGGGGAACATGCAATGATAGAAGGGCCAGAAAACTGTTAATGGAAAAATAAGACCAGAGAAGAAAGAGAGATGGCACATTTTGTGATTTAGTGTAAGACTTAATGTGCCAGGTACTCAGAAGAATTTTTAATCTAAATAAGGCAACTGAGTCATCTTCTTAACCTGAATTCTCTAAGCGTTCCCTTATGACCAGATGAATGTATGTGTCATCTCATAATGTGATTATGACAGAAGATGCAAGCAAAGCAGGTTTGAACCCAGTATCTGTAGCATATAGGGACAGCTCTTAGGAAAGTTGGGAACAGATGGAAAGTCAGTGAACATACCGAACTTTTAAAGCAGAATGCTTGAGAAAGCTGGGTTTTTTTGTTTGAAATACTACTTAAAGTGCGCACAAACACACACATCACACAGACACACACACACACACACACACATCGCCCCTTTCACTTTCCCACTCAAATGGGAGAATTGATAGCTTAGTCCTTTGGGTTTAGTCACATTTCAGCTCAAGCAGCTATAGCGATCTCAATCCTGTAATTTTTTTAGCCATAAAAGATATTTTGTCTACTCACCTTATAAGCAGCTGGGTACAGCACAGATATTCAGTCAATTGTTCTGCAGAGAAAAAATCATAAATTCCTGACAATGAGCAAAAAGAACTTAAGGCAACATCTGTTTACTTTTGTTCATTTAACATGGCTTTATAAGACACTGTACAATATTTCAGCTTGTTGCTCCTCAGTAACGTTTCATATCTCCTTTATGCTGTAGGGGTGAATTTGATCTCTCTATCTGCTACCCTCCCCCTGCACCCATGTGTGACATTTAATGGCACTGCTTTGGCCAAAATTACCAAAGTAATTTCTCTTATACAGTCCTTAATGGTGCTCTCAGATTTAAGGTGAGATTGTTTCTAAAAATAATTTTATATAACTTAAAGAACGAAATGTTGTAGAAACTGAAATTTTGACTATGTTTCCTACAGCTTTCCTTACTTTAAGGCATACATGTTGCACTGTCTGCTTTTCATGCAAGAAATACTGTGAGAAGTGTAGGCACAGATTAGTTCAAATCATTTTATTCATCAGCTATGTGTGGAAACATGGAACACTAAGAGACCCATCAGTAGGCTAAGAGATTATTTAAAGTGATCCTGCCAAATTCTCAAGTGCCACTTCAGTATTTTAGTGGATTAGTGTTTAATCATTACTTTAAAATGTGCTGCAGATTCCAAAGTGGTCTGCTTTACAAGGGGAACGTTTTGAAAAACTAAAAATGTGAGGGCTAGATAAAGACGCTGCCTAGATGCTGTACAGGTTGTAGGACAATTCAAAATCTGGAATGAGGGCTGGTTCCCTCCCTTCTGTGACCAGCAAGGTTTGTGTGCCTGTGTGATATAACAATATGTAGTGAACTATAATGTCTGGGAAACTAAAGTAATGAATTAATGACTATTGCGATCTTGGAGTCCATTGATCTCTCTCCTTGCCCAAGATGGGAATGGCAATGTGAGCTATTATCAATGTAACATTTACTGGAAAAAAGCAGTGCTAGGGGAAGTTAAAATTAGAGCTGTCTTCAGTTTTTGCAATATTAAAATATAGATGATGAATCACAGTCAATGTAGATAAAGCCCTTACCTTCATAATGCTGATGTAGGATGGGAGCAAACGCTCTCCATTCAAATATCCTGTTGGATGCCTATATCCTATCCGACAGGCAGTAATCAGGGCAAAGCACTACTGAAATTAATTCCTATAATACTGAGGGGTTTAATGAAAATCCTGATGACAAATTGTCTTTGTTGTTCTGTTCACCGTTTTCTCTCTCGTATCCTAGGTTAATTACAAGGCATTTTAAGAGAAGCTTTTTGAGCATACTATACGTGTTGAAGGAAAAGTAAAAGCCCAGACTCTCACAAACACATATGAATTTAATTCTGATAGTATTTTAATCTGAGGCTTCATCATTTATATTTTTACCTGTCAAACACTCATTCAGCTTCTCTTAGTATAAAAGGTGGGAGCAAAAAAACAGTATTCTCCCTCTTTCTTGTCTTTTGCAAATAAAATGATAGAAGTAATAATTGCACATCTCACAACCCCATTAAGGACTAAAAACCACTATTACAGAATGTTTAAATTAGGCAGTACTGTGAGTTGCAAAGCAGGCAAGACAAGGCTGCTGAAAAGTGAAACAGATGTTGATAGGCAGCAAGCAAAATTCATGGGATGCTGCGCTGGGTTCTTTGTAATCTCTCTTGATTTTATTTTCCAGGCATATTGTCAGACTTAGTCATGGATCATTATTTACCAATTAGTATTTAAAATTATAAATAATCTAAATTATTTATAGTCAACAAGCATTAAGCATCTCTACTCCATTACTTTCATTTCACCTTAGTGAATGAACACAATTAAGTGACTAGGTCTCCTTCTAAGAAGAACTTCAGTTGTATCTAAATTGATTTTGATAGAGAAAGAAGTTTCATTTAAACTTTTTTTACCCTTTATTTCTTTTTTAGAATCTTTTGTCTGAAATGAACAAGTGCTTTGAGCAAAAGCTCAAAGTTTTCAGAATTATAGCAACAAATGAAAATAGAAGGTTCAACAGCTCATTCTGGGAGCTGTTCAGCAGGTTCCCATGAGAGACTGTCTGGAAGGGGAAGAGGATGGGGAATAAGAAAGGGGAAGGGGAACCTCAAGAGGATGCTGCTGTCTGAGGACAACCTCCCCACACCTGGGCCCAGCCCAGTGCACAGCCTTCAGACAGGCAGGGAGCTCCAGCTTCTCTCCAGTACAAAAGGCAGAGAAGGCCACAGAGGGCTATTCAGGAGCAGAGCATTGTCCATCATGTAGACAGGAAATTAGGGAAGTCAGAACTCAGCTGGATTTGCAATTGGTGAGGAATGGAAATGGCAACAAGAAGAATTTCTAAAAGTAGAATCAAAAGGAGGAGGTCTAATGAAGATGAGGGGCTATGAAGCAAGGCAGCAGACTTGAAGCACACAGAAAAGGCTGAGCAACTCAGCAACTTCTCCTTGGTCTTTCGTGGCCAAGTCTGTCCCCATATCTCTCAGGCAGAATTTGGGAATACCCCATTAGTGACCAAATAAGCAAACTGGACACACACAGATCCATGGGACAAGAGAGTATATATCCAAGGATATGGAGAGAAGTAGCTAAGGTCATTGCAAGGACTGCTTTGTATCTTTGTCAGACGATACCTAGGAATCAGGAGAGGATCATGAAGGCTGGCAAATGTTACATGTACATGGGCATGAAGGCATATCCGGGGAGCTATTTGCTGATAGAGCTCCCTTCAATTTCCACAAGGATTTTGGAGAAAACCCTTGTGAAAACTATGTGCAGTCACATGGAGGACAAGAAGGCAACTGGGAACAGCATGGATTCACAAACCACAAACTGTGACTGAACAGTCTGAGTACTTGCTCTGAGGAGATGGCTGGCATGAGGGATGAAAGAAGAGGTTTACCTTGGCTTCTGCAAGGCCTGTTACTTGGTATTCCTACAGCCAAATTGGTGAGACATGGACTTGAGCAGTGGACTACAAGGTGAACGCACTACTGGCCATATCATGAGGCTTCAAGAGTTGTGATCAGCTGTAAAAAGTCCAGTTGATGAGTGATTTCCAGTAACATCTATCAGGAATCAACACTAGTGCAGACATTCATTCATGCCTTCACTGTGAATGTAGCCAGTGGGATGAAATAAAGCCCTCAGCATGTTCACAGGTGATACCTGATTAGGGGAGCAATTAATGTGCCAATTAATGTGCAGGGCTATCATTCAGAGCATTCTCAACAAGCTGGAGTATAAATCTGGCAGAAACTTTTTTAAGTTCAGCACAGGCCAATTCAAATTCCTGATCATGCAGCAGGACAGGCTGGGCACCAATTGGCTCCAGAGCAGCACTGCATAAAAAGTCCTGGGTGTCCCAGTAGACCAAAAAATTCCAATGTGAGTCAGCAGTGCATCCTGAGGGTCAACACCATCCTGGGCTGTACTAGCAAGAGTGCAGCCAGCAAGTTAAGAAAGGTGATGCTTTGCCTCTGCTCAGTACTAGTAAGACCCTACCTGGAGGACTGTGTTCTGTTTTGGATTCCCCTGCACAAGATGGACATTGCCACACTGGAATGAGTCTCTTGGAGCACCAGGTGACTGGAGCACACAACATACATGGAGAAGCTGACAGAAAAGGGGTTCTTCTGGCTGAAGGTGAGAATAAAGGGGGAATCTAATTGTTTTCACCTACCTACTAGCCATGTACAGATAAGATGAAGTCAGACACTGCTAGATACTGCACCACAATAGGACTAGCGGCAGCAACCCCAAGCCACAACATAGGAAATTTTGTCTAAAAATCAGAAAAATCTTTCCTTTCTTGTGTATGTGTATATTTGTATATGAAATACTGGCATAGGTATCAAGAGAATCTGTGGCATTTCTATTCTTGGAGATCTGATGAATCTCTCTGTGCAAGCTCCTAAGCAACCTTTGAACTCAAATATAACTTCAAAGCTAATCTTGTTTGGGTAGGCCCAGATGAGCCCCAAATACATCTTCCAACCTGCTACTTCCAGCAGAATTTGGTTTTGCTTACTTAAATGACTGCTTTAATGATTTAAACAATATTCCTGGGGTACTTTGTATTTTGAAGAAAAGGAACAGTGAAAATGCAGATCATTACTATTACCAAAATGTATGTCATTGGTGCTAGGAAATATTGTGGGAATGATCATGTACACCAGAATGCCAGAATAGATTGTGGGTTTTTATTAAACAGAAGAAAAAAAAAAAAGTCAGTTATCCCAACCTACTTATTGTTCCTCACACAGCTCCCATCCCTTACCATTAATTGTCTTACTTATCTGTAGATCCTTGTTTATATGTTTTCTACTTCAGGTGAGTCCCTTGGGGCTTAGAAGATCAGATATATTTTCTTTGTGACCTTATAATCTCTCTTCCATTTCATTTTCCTAATAATTCATAATATTCCTTTTACATTAGACTGGTGTTTTTATAGAACGGTACATGGTTTCACCAGTTGTTGTAGCCATATTTCAGATTTGTGGCAGCTCACAGTTCATCACTGGATATGTATAATTAGGACTCTGGTTTTTTTTATTCCAGATTGAACATTTATCAGCTTTATTCTTGGTCCACACTTTTATCACCAATCACAAAGAATTGAGATTATTCTGTAATTTTTCAGACATCTTTGGCTTTTCCTACATTAAATAATCTAGTATGATTTAATCTCACCTCACTATTCAGCCTTAAAGAAATTACTGAGGACTATGCTGAGCAGTGCATTTCCCTACACTGACCTACTAGACATCTCTCTGAATTGAGAAAAGTGACCATGCACCTTTTTGTTCTGTGTTTCCTACTGTCTAACCAGTAAGGAGGTTGTGCCCTGTAAATAAAGTTTCAGCCTGGGAACCTCCAAAGTCTATTCCATAGTGCTCTTTACACCTCTGTGAAGAATTCTTTTCACTTTGCTGGGGTAGAGTCTGATCTTATTTGGGTTCCCCTTTCATATCCAACTTACTTATCAGCCCTACAGACATTCTGGCAGATTTCCTGTTTTCGATGTGCTTAAATTTTATTATTAGTTTTATGCCTTTGGGAACTTGCTCTTCAAAGTAGTTTTTTGGCTGGACTTACTAAATTTAACTTTCCAGAGTTGATATTCTTTTATATTTTTCTGGTTGGGAAACTTCCACTTTCAGAAGAACTCCTAATAATCACCACTACTGTGCTATGCATTGAAATGGCATAGAAAGAAATGAGAACTCTGGGGAGTTTCTCTTCCCACATTTCCTGCCTTTCCCTCCAAAATGACCTGACATTAATTGAAAGAGGGTAGATTTAGATTAGATATAAGGAAAAAATTCTCAGGGTGGTGAGGCACTGGAACAGGCTGCCCAGAGATGTTCTAGATGCCCCATCCATGGATGTGTTTAACAACAGGTTGGATCGAGCTCTGCACAACCTGGCTTAGTGAAAAGTGGCCCAGCCCACAGCAGGAGGTTTGGAACCAGATGATCTTTAAGGCCCTTTCAACCCATTCTATGATTCTATTATTTTATGTAGTTAAGGTTACTAAATTATTATGGTTCATTTTCTGAATTGCTTTCTCTCTCTTTACTACTTCCTCAGAAAAGGCCCTAAAACGTGCAGGGAATGATCATAAAATTCAAACCATGGGAAATAAAGAAAAAGAGAAAACATTTGCAAAAATGAATAGAATAAGGAGCAGAATGAAAAGAGAATAAGTTGGGAAAACTTACACAGATAAATAAAAAAGTGATCATACCAAAATAATCTCTTTTGAAATACTAAGAATTTCAGTGCAGCCTGCTCTACAGTTTAGTGAGATGAGTCCTAGAAATATTCTGAAACTATGAAATTGTGTGTTTTCTGAAAATTATTCCCACATATAGATAGACGTGTATATATGGATATATCCATGCGTGTATACATGTTCTGCCTCAGAAATGAGGATGACTGACACAGCAAGGTTTCCACATGCTTTGATGGGATTTGAATAGCGAGCAGAACTTCCAAACTAGAGGCAAATTTCATCCTTGAGCATCTGCCAGATTTCATCAGCAGATTCCAAAGAGTGGGCTCTGTCTCCTGCAAACAGGTGTGCACAGTTGTGATTCCTGGGTATATTCTGGCAATGACCCAGCACTGCACGCTTGCAGAAGCAGCCAAGGATGGTACCAGATTATGTCACTATCTTTGTAGAACTGAGTCCTGCAAGCTTTTGCTCATGAGCCACTCCAGGAGAGTTGCTGATTTCTCCCTGAGACAGATGCTCTGCACAAAAAATGGTGGGTCTGTTTAGAGCTGGAACTCTAAGGTAAGGCCTTCCAGCAATGTATTGACAACTTTAACATTTCTCCAGATTTGCAGGGAGAAGATATCTTATCTTTTGGAACTGAGCAATTATCAAACTTTAGAAATGCACCTACCACCCTTTAAAGGGAAGTAATAGAAAAATGAATATCATTCTACATATAAATAACATATCCATTCTTACTCTAGGAGTTCTGCTGGATTCTGAGTTCCTATTTGATAGGCCAAGTTGCAGTTGCAAGCTTTTTTTTTTTTAACTATGCTTAACAATGAGACTTTTAATTTATATCTCTTGGGAACAGGTCCTCCAAATGATTTAAATCAAGGTAAATGACAGCACTGGTTGGTTCTGTCATGCATTTCTTGAGAACCCACAGCACAGGACAAGGGAACAAGCAGCTGTGAGCCATCAGCACCTGGGCTGCCATCACCCCATAAACCATGTGTTTTGCAGCATGCAACAGCTTTGAGTTTATTTCCCAACTGGGTTCAAGATGTAAAATTTAACCTGTAAAGCCTCCTGGGGTTTGAGCTGTAGCAACTTGAAGGCCTCTGCAAGGTTAGCAACTTTTTTTGCACTGAGCACTGGAGAAACCCTTATTTCAGGCAGATATGATCCCTATCCTGAAGCACTCATTATCTCTGAGGTGTTTTACACATCACTAAAGGCCTTCATGTATCCTGAATAAAAGGTCTCTGATCATTCACTCTCTCTGATTTCCCTGTCTCCTCATCAATGAAGGCTTGCAGGTGCAGTGCTCTCCTTTACCCCTATAAAGGGACACAGTTCCTTCAGGAGGCAAAGCAAGGTGGTTCACAGGCAGGAAAGGAAAGGCTCAGAGTAAGAAAAAGAGAGATACAAAGACACAAGTAAGATTGAGAATAGTTACCTATTCTCAATCTAGAGAGACTGGAAATATGCAAGAAATAAGAAGACTGTGAAAGTGGAGAAAAGAAATATTGAAAGAAAACTCATCACAGTTAGATAACACAGAAAAGTGACTGAAACAAGAGGAAGACTATACCAGGAGACACAACAGAGTACACAGCAAAACAGAGTGATGGAAGTTAGAAAAGAAGGTGAAAAAACAAATGTTCAAGAGACAAATTTAGGTTTAGTGTTTTTTTAAAAAAAAATCAGTGGGAAATGTACACATAGAATGGTACATATATAAACCATTTTTCTCCCATAATGCTGTAATGCTACAGAATATAAATGGATTGTGCTAATAGTAGCTCTATGAGGTAGGACAAGGTTATTATTTTATGTGTTTGGAGCTAAGCACTGAAAGACAAAGTGAATCTCAAGAGGGCACAGTGGAAATCTGCAGGTGGAGAAGGGGTCTGAATTTGCTGGGAATCACAGAATTATTTTTCCCTTAGAAAAGTTTCATATATTAAAAAATATATATAATGGAATTAAAATATGGCGTTTGAGATAAAAAATCATTATGGTATAGCAAAGTATGATTTTATGTTGAACAAAATTATTGTTCTACCTTTTTTCCTGTTTTTGCTACTTTGCTGGGTAACAACAGAATAATCTGTCAGAAAAGCTGCAGCAAATATACCTACATAAGGCTTCAATAACTTCAAATTGAAACGCTAATATTTACTGAAATTTGAGTGTTATCACTGATATTGGTGCAACAAATGTTCCAATGGTCCTGTAAAAGGAACAATTGCCAATATATATATTTCAAAACTGTTTCTGATTTTACATCTATCATTTATTCTACAGCTCTCCACAGTAGTTTCCTGATCAAACTAGTCATGGTCTACCCTGACACACTGATAACTCTTATGTTGCACCAGCATATTGAAATGTCTCACAGTAGCTTTTTACATCAAGAATTTCACTGCAATTTCACTTTCATAAAGAACTTGAAGAGCACAATACAGAAAGCATGTTTAAAATATTCTTGATCATTAGAGATGAACTCTTTGCTTTTTTGAGCATTTTTTTATCCTGATGACTTTGGAGATGGAATTAAGACTGACACAAGGTGGATTTCCTACGTTTAGGGTCAAGGCCCCTGACTCTCAGAAGCATTATGATACCAGTGAACATAGGTTTTGCTGAATCTTCTGAAAATGCAGAAGAAGCCAAGCTAAATTGAGTCTTCAGCTTTGAGCAGCAAACTGGACTGGCTGTGAGCTCAAGCAAAGCAGAAATTTTCTAAGGTGGCAGGCTCCTGTAAAGACAAAGTGCACATGCCTTAATATCTGTCCATCCTAGTTTTGTCCATATTAAGACAGGGAAAAACAGGTTGTCTGAAAGTGCTGCTGCCCCTAAAGTAGGAGTGGAAACTACTGGTAGATTGCCCAGTGCCAGCAGCTGTGATAGCTGACTGCTATCAGTCCCTGGAGGCAGCCAGATTAACAGCATGGATCCTCTCCATTGCAATTCCCCACTTTTCTGTGGCAGGCAGGAGTGGTCCTGTCCCATCTGTTATTTTAGGAGGATTGACTGTCAGTTTTGTCTGAGCTGCTGAAAAGTCCTGTGCTGGCTCTGGAATAATAGGCATGCAAAATGTTTATAGTGAGGAATTTTTAAATGAGGAATAATCATGGCATTACTTATATTGAGAAATTCAGGGAGCGTCCTTAGTCTCAATGTAGTATGTAGTATGCTATTCATTCCAAAATGCAGATGACCTTATCAGTTTTTGATTCTCCATCTCTGGCTTGCTCAGTTTCTTCTTTTTCTACCCAAAGTTCTTTGTGAATTCAGTGTGATATTAAAACAAATTTTCAGGATGGATGGATGGATGGTCTGCAATCACTGTCTGCTTTTGAGATTTGAATCACAAAGATTCAGTTTTGAATTTCAAACTTCCCTGTGTTTGGAAGATTTTGGTAATTTCCATACCTTCTACCAATGCAATTTCCAGACATTACCAATTCAGTAGCCAGAAATTGTACATGGAACTTCCCAAGTCTCTTCCACAATTGTCTGATTGATTTTTGTGCCCTGGGGCTTTGTTCCTTCAAACCAACCCTCAGACCTCACGAGATGGAAGTGAACCATTCCTTTAGATTTCTGAACTGTTCTCTTGGTCCATTCTAGGCTTGTGCTAATCCATCATGTTGCAGCCAGTGTTTTTCATAGTGGCAGAATTTTTGAATGTAACTGCTTCTCTAGTTTCACAAATCAAGATAGCTTTTTAAAAATTAATTATTTTTTACAATTCATAAGTTTTCATAAGTGTCACAGTGAACATATTATCACAAACATATTATCACATATTATAAACCCTTTTTAATCATCTGTATTAAGTCAAGATTATATTATGAGGCTCATGAGGATCAGATTTCTCACTCCTTGTTTCATACTCCTTACGGCTGCTTCATCTTTGGTATACTACTAGTCTAGGACAGAGGAGGAACTTCCTGTGAGTTTTGCTCAGGCTCAGTCTAGGGCTGCACTCTAGCCAGTCCCCAGGCTTACTTCCTTTTCCTATTTCTGGCATAATTCTGGTTGATTGTTTTTTTTTTTCCCAGATGCAACTTATTCCAAGAGTAAGCAAGCTCTGATGTTTGTATGCAGACATCTCTGCCCTTGTTTGTGAAAACCCTTTGAGCACTGTGGCTGGAGGCTTACTTCAGCTTTTTCGTTGGACAGTGGCTCCAGTTATTTCAGTTGTCATTACTGTCAAGGAGCTTTTTATATTAGTCTTCAGTGAAGACTGGATACTTGCTTCCAGTTTTCGATGAACTATTAGGAAGCCGCTCCAAAAAAATGTACTTCTTTGAGATTTTAAAGGAAAAAATGGTAGGTGATTTTAAATTATTTTTAGGTGTGAGATTCATAGTGTACAAACGCCATTTAGACTTTATACAAAAAACACAGTTATTTCTTCTTTGTACAAGACAACTAGCAACTCTTCTTACACCTGCTGGTATACTTAGTCACTTTTTTGCAAATCAGCACAAGCAAACTTCCCAAGGGCAGCTTTGATGAAGTGGCACACTCCCTATGCCAGTGAAAAATGACCTGCTATCTTCCCTGTAATAACCAAACACAGAGTCAGAGGCTGTTTGAAAACCCAGAGCTCACCCAGAACAGTGGAGTGTTGCTTTGCCAGCAGGCAGGAGAAGAATTAGTTCATGGCTGTTAGAGATAATCCTTTCCCTGCTAGTAAAGTCATCCTAAGCCAGTGACCCTTTAAAAATAGGAAGGAATATTTGCCAGCTCTGGTTTTCTATGACCTCGCTGGAAGAGACATTCATGTCTCAAAGACACCCTGTGCACCCTTCTTTGTTTTCTGCTGATGATCTACTGGTTTCACTCTGTTTCATCTTGTCTCTCCACTGCACCAAGCTGGCTGGGTGGTGAGACACTGCAAAATTATGTTAAGCAAGACCTAAGGGCAGACATCCAAGCACAAGATAGAGAGCAAAAGAGTATAAATAAAGCAATGACAAGTTCGCTTCCAGAGTATACTTAACCATGACTCCACTTGCAAGTATCCCATGAGGGATTTCATTTGCACTGCTCTGCAGTGAGAGCAGAAGATGGTGGATTCATAGTCAGGTTTCTTCCCAGGTGGTGAGCTCACTTCTGCTTGGCTTCCATTCCTATATGCCCTGTATTCATTTGGGACTCTGCTTCTGGAAGCATAGGCAAATACTGGTCATGTCCTCTCATGAGAGGGACACCTCAGACATTTAAAAGGTATTTCCATGTGAGCCTGGCAGGGAACTGTTAGTGAAATACTGCTGATTTTGCCTCCTGAGATTAGAAGTGTTGTGCACCAAGAGTGCACATTCTCCTTTTGTCCTTCAGCAGTCTGCTGACAAGCTGCCCCTGCCCATGAGATCCTTTAATTCTCATCATGCTCCACTGAGGTTTTCTATGCAATCATCATACCTCTATTATGAGATATCAGTTGTGTGTGTATATGTTCTGCAAGTTTCGTGATCACTAGTACCTTAGTGACATTCTACACACATCACACTTTAATAACGTGGATATCTGATGCTGTAAAATTCATATGGTTTGAGAGTTAATGCAACTTGTACCCAGTGTTTCAGACAGTGTCTTTTTGGAAGATCAGCTCCTCTCTGCTTTGCTGTATGTCTAGGTAAAAAGTGCATTTTCTTCTGATCTAACTGCACTAGAATATCACTTGTGTAGAGCTATACCATAATTCCATTAAAAAAAACATCCGAGTTTTATCTTATCTTGGATGTACAGTGCTCCTGGTTCCCTGCAGTTACAGTCTCCCTTGATACAGAAACCCAGACAGTGATTTTGAAGATAGAGTTCATTTTGGACTTTATTGAGGCAATAGACCTTGGTTTTGGCTGCCTTCAGAGGACAGAATTTCAGTCAAGCAGAGCAGATGTTGTAATCTTGGACGCTGATGGCATTTGTGATTGTTCAGTGAGCCTTCCAAAGGATCAGCCCACTTCTCTGGGTTTGGACACAATCATTTTCATTCTGACAAAATTACTCGTAGTGTGGAAGGAGATCACAACTATAGCTGGGGTAGATTTAGATCTTTCCTAGCCATGTTGTATTGTTTGCATCATGTCCTGCATTTTTAAAATTTTCAAAGTCAGTGGACTAAAAGGCCTGATTTTCTTTTCAGAATAGAGTATGAAGTCAGCTGTCCAGAGATATTTTTCTCTTTGTAGTTCTTATAGGAAAAAAGGCAAATGTGTAGATTTTTAAGACTGTACCAAAACAGACATCATGAGATTATAATTTTAGAAAACAACTGGCTATAAATGAAAGACTTCTCCTCTCTTCCCTCTCCTAATTCGTTTTTAAAAACTCAGCTTGACACTTTTTTTTTTCCTGAAACGATACTTGTCTCTCTTTATCTGTACAAGATAGTTATAACCCAAAATTATTCAATTAATTGAATTATGTGATTCAAATGCTGTATATGTGGGCTTTTATCCCCTTTCTCCTTCCCATTAATGAGGAAGAGAATTCTATATTTAGGGGATTATACCACTAGGATCATGAGTTTAATGTGAAGCTCAAAAAATTAGCATTTACAGTTTTATCAAACAAGAATAAAATTAGAATGGTAAAGCAAATTCAACCTACAGAAATGAGACAGAAGGCAGAAACTGAGGAGCAGGTTTCTTCCACTGTAAGCATTTTTATAGTTGGTGGCCACAAGAGCATCTTTCTGAGGTATTTTGCTTGGTGTGGTGAGCTGACCAAAGCAGGAGAGAGGTAGTAGGATCCAACATTTTCTCAGGCTTCCCAGCGACAGATACTTTCTGATGAACAGGGCTCCTAATCACTCAATAGAGCTATATGCTTTATGCCTCACTTACCACAGCTTTCTGTTGCAATCTTTGGCTTATTCACATCTAGTGAACTTGATTGTGCTTTCATTTTTTTGAGAACTAAATTTTTAGAGTTTATCTATTTGAAAGCAAGCACTTGTAACTCTTGGTATGGAGTCAATTGAACATGGGCTTTTAGAACAGAATATTGACTATTCTTTCTTCAAAGATTAGACTTTCTTTCCAAATTTTGGATAGCTTTTTGTGCCTTTCTTTCTTTCTTTTATTTAAATAAATCTAGTGCATGGTGCTACCACATTTGCAGAGTTTGATCCAGAAGAATCGAAGCACATGCTTAAGGAAAAGAATGGCATGCGGTTCATGAACCCCATAATTAGTTCCCCTTCCTAGCTCTAAGCAGTAATTAAATCTGTCACTTCTGCTCTGCTGATTCATTTATTTAGCTGTTTAATTGCTCAGCTCAATACGTCTTTATCTCCGGAACTGCAACATTTTATTCAGGCTAAAGAATAGCATAAGCCATTATTATTTTTTGTCCAAGGGCAGGGACCTGTAAAAGAAAAGAACACTAATACTAGATGATTTGGTGGTGTTGTCAGTTTTCACTTATCAAACAAAACAGTATTTAAGGGAAAACTTCAACGAGTGCTTGAGGATAGCTTTCTGTACACAGGTTTTCCTTCTCCAGGAAATTATGTAAAATGCAAGGACCAAATGGATCTAATCCAGGTTTCTATTTCCATAAAGAGTTAACTTAAAGAACTTTCAGGTAATGCATGATTCTCTATAAAATGAGTGATCTATTGGTAGAATATTTTATGAACAGTTTAAAATTATAAATATACATTAACTTGTTTATAAACTAAACAGTATCTTTTCTTCGCACATTTTAGTTTTGGGACATTGCTCAATCAGGGAAATTTCTGTCATCTGTCTCTTAGATTTAGCATCAAATGGAGCATTTTTTTGATCTGAAAAGCAAATGGCATTCGGAATACTTTCACACTTGTAAAGATGACCCTTCTGAATATCCCTTTGTAGGGCATATTTCCATATATGCAGTTTTTTTCATTTTACATTTTCATCAGTCCTTATGGGAGGTGGCAAGATTCCTCCACCATTTCTATCAGGAGGCTGGAAAAGCTGATGTAGGAAAGCAGCATGCAAAATGATGAGGAGCAGATCAAGACAGATCAATACAAACAGAGCCTTTTGGTGAAAGGAGAATTTTATTTTTTTTTTTTAATTTTTATAACCCATTTCATTTCCCCTCTTTGAACGTGGGGATGACAGATAGAAAAATTAAAGATACAAAACCTGCCCAGAATTCAGAGACAAGGATATTTTTCTATCACTTCTAGCATCAGTAACTCAGTTCCATCAATTTATTCATCTGCCTGGCTGGCTAAATTTTTATAACATGCACACAGCCTTGCATTTCACTCCATTAGTAATTTATTTTTGCTGTCTTGTTATTCAGTCACAACTATGCAGTTATTTAAGTCATTGCTCATGTTTTTGCCAAGTAAGCTTATTATTCTAAAAATCTTTTTCCTGCTTACCTGGAAGGGGTTTTCTTGTTGAGGATTATGTTGGGGTTTTTTATTCCTTCACTGAGACTTCTGTCCACTCTTTTGCAATGCAAAACATGTTTGTACTGCTGCTGTGGCCAACCCACCCAGTTGGCCCTGACTGAAGTAGAGGCAGGAGCCTGTGTAAAGACTAGCCAGTGGAACTGGCAGGGTTAATTAGCCATATTGCACGGAACACCTCGGAAATTCAGCTGGATGTACTTCCATTACTCTGGCTGCTGTGCTGGGCTGCACAGACCTGCACCATGCCTGTGCCAGAGTGAGGACCTCTGTTTCCCTCTGCCCCATCATCAGGGAGGGCTTTGTCAGCCCATGGGCTGGCAGCTTTGGCTCAACAATGCTCAGTCTGTGTTGTTTGTGTTGGCGTTATTGTTTTGCATCTGTGCACTCGGGGTTACTCACAACTCTTGGTTGAAATAAAGAATATTTCTGTCCCTGCTGAAGTCTGGAAATCTTGTGGGCAGTTTTGTTCTTGCAAGCCTGCATATGAGATTTTTGGACTAGAGTTTCATACGAGCTTCACTTAAATATTCTCTCTTTTAAATCAAGTGATCTTCTAAAAGTACACTCTTCGTTACACTGGGCATATACTCGAATCCAGGGAATTAATGAAACAGCAAAAACCCTCTGTGACCACCCTTTGTGGATAAGGGTGCTTTGAGAATAATTCTGTGTGTGAATTGCTTTAGTTTGAGAAAGCAGTGTTCACTGCAGCAGGACAAACGAGTGTGATCAGAAGAAGGCATGGGAATGAAATGGATAAAATAACATTTACTGGTAGTAGAAGAGATTTTTGAGTTGATGGAAACACGACAGACGAAATACAGGGTTAATTTCAGATGGCCTTTATCTCAGTTCTAATAGAGCATGCGGTTGGTCAATAGGATTAACTACTTTTACACAGATTTGTACATAAACATTGAGGCACGAGACTTGGACATGAGCTGAGTGCCCTCCCTTTGCCATGATTACATTCTTCAACGTCTGGGGAGGGAATTAGGTGTCAGTGGCTATTGGCTTCCCCTCAAATGAACCCAGCTGTTGTCATCCGGCCATCAGCAGAATGGAAATTACTGTCTCAAAGGCACTGCAGAGTTTACAGGCAGTCTCATGGGACCGAAACCACTCCCTTCTCCCACTGTGCCCTCCCCATGCGAGAGCCAGCGGCATCCAGCTGCTTGCAAAGTGTGAACTGGACATTTGTGGCGTGGTGCACAAGGCAAGGTCCGGGCACTGCTGGTGGAGGCAGTGTGCTTGATCAAGGGTGTGTGGGCCTTTTGTGTTTGTGTTTTGTTTGTTGATTTTTTGTTAGTTTTCAGCTCTAGCTCACTGTATAGTTAGAAACCTCAGGCTGTAGTTTCTCCTCACTCACTGCACTGGAATATGTTAGTGTGAAATGTGTATAAACCAAATTACATTAAATCCTCCAGTCTGTACTGTATTAATGTATTAACTTTACTTATCGGTGGATTGGGAACTTCTTGTTAATGTTTTAATCAACAAGATAAGTCACCCCCTGTACTATTTGCACAGTGGTGCACTATTTGTACAGATATGGTGATGCACCATATGTGTGGGGTTGGATTCTACCTCTGCCCAGCCCTGGTCAGTCGACTTGGTTATATAAGGTGCACAGACTTGGGTACCTATAAATATTAGCGAGCAGCTGTCACAAAGGGATTATGAACGAGCTGCTCGGGACCTCGAAAATATAATAGCTTGGCACCCAGAAATACACAACTTTGATAACATACTACAAGGTCACCTATTGGGGGGAGCGGGTAAGGAGGTATCGACTGCTTTTAATCTTTGTCTCTTTCATAAAAAAACCCTAATTTTCTTGCTTTGTGTTTCTGGTATACATCGGATATTTACAATTTTTATCACATTAGGATATGACATGCCTGGCCTTACCAGTGCTTTTGTTTGGATATTTTTAGCAGCTTCTGGTCATTGTTGAGCAAAGGCGATTGCCCTGCCCTCTGGCCCTTTCTTAAGCAGATTTTGGGCAGAAGCTCCTCTCGTGTGGCACTAATTGAAGTGACTGGTGGAGGGAGTGTTGTGAGCACACTTGTGCTGATCTGCCAGGGTCTAAGCCAAGGGAGGAAGAGAGGATAAAACGGGGAGAAGGGAGGAAAGAGGAAGAAAAAAAAAAAAAAAAAAAAGGAGGGAAAAAAAAAAAAAAAAAAAAAAAAAAAAGCTGGGCTTTGCCTCGCTCCGGCAGAGCGGAGGGCTGCGAGGGCTGCCAGGGCTGCCGGCCATCTGTCCGCGCAGGGCGGCACGGCGGGAGCAGCGCCCGGGGAGGCGGGAGCGGAGCCGCTCCGCAGGTGGGTCCGGCCCCGCGGGGCCCGCGCGGCGCTCGGGGGGCGCGGGGCTCTTTGTGTGCGGCGGCGGCAGAGGCGGGAGCCGGGCGGGCCGCCCCGCGGGGAGCCTGGCGGGCGGGCCGCGGCCGGCCGGGACGGGCAGCGCCGGGCCGGGTCGGGAAAACTCCACTTGGAAAAGCCCGAAGCCAACAAGTTGCGGTAGAAGTGCTCCGTGCGGAGATGTGGCTGGGTTATCCGCCGCACGAGTGAGGCGCGCTGAGGGAGATCCGTCAGGGACTGTCAGTCGGGCTTCCCTCGGGTGAGTAAACCCGCCTGAGTCGGGGCTCCGGCGCTCGAAGGCGATAATATCACCCGGAGCCTGCTCGGCGTGTGCCCGTGTGCCCCCCGTTAATGGTTTCCTGCGAGTTTAACGAGAGAGGCCGAGCAGGAGCGCAGGGGCTGCGGAGGGATTAGGAAGGCAGAGGTTTGTAAGTTTCTGACGTGCTGTAAACCAGCAGCACCGTCAGAAGCAACCGACCTGGAATATTGTCCCGTATTTTGGAATTTGTATTGGCATTGGAAGTTGTCACCTTTCGTTGGAGAGTTAATGTTCCTGGAGGCTTTTCTTGCTGTTGTTTTTAAGTTGCCGTGTAAACAGCCTGAGTAAACAACCGGGTCGTCGCTCCGCGAGTTGTGCGGTGGGGGAAAAGTGAACTTCGAAGTGTGTGCTTCCTAAAGAAAAGTCCGAAAATATATGGTAGTTTTAAATTAAAAGTAGTAATAGGGGAGTCTGGTCTTCATACCTCATTACTATGGTTATTAATATTATTATTTTTGAAGATGGAACAAATATTGTTCCTGTGCGCCTAAAATGATGTTCTAATGTCCTTTATGCATCTGTTAGAATGTCCTGTTAGTGGATATGGTTATGTGAGTGCACAGCTTGTGTTTGTGTTTCTGATAACCTTCCTAGTGCTCCAGGAAAAATAAACACTCCGTTAACACACATTACCTAAACGCATTTTACCAGTTTAGGCATAAATTATAGGCAGCAAAATGCAGCCATAACTGTCAATTCCTTTGTATGTCTGTCTTCAAGTGTTAAAAAGAATTAAATAAATAGGTATCTGTTAGACATTTGTGTACCATCCAGTCTAGCTGTAGGTCTTGTTTGTTTCTTTTGTATATGGTTCTAGAAGTAGAACAATAGTGAAAAATGGAGTTGAACAGCTGGTAATCCGTTTGTCCATTGCTTATCCCTAAAAAGATTCCTGGTGCAAAGTTCATTAACTATAACTGAGAACGACTCAAAGCAGAGCTCAGGAATTGGCCATGCTGAAATCTGTCAAAAGTTTATAAAAACAAACAGAAAAGCTGAGGTTTGCTTTCTCATAAACCTCTTAAGAAATATGTCCCCTATCTAGTATGCTACTCACTGTACTCAAGGCAAGGAAAAACCTTGATGAATCATGTGGATATTGCTCCATATCATCCTTATCTATAATCAGGCGAACAAAAATATTTTTAATTTCTTTAGTCTGGAATAGCTGTTTTTTTACAGAAGACCTTGCCTTCTTTCTTTCTCTCATCAGTGTCCTTGCTGCAAAAACAAGTCCTTAAGAATATAAATGTTTTACTGGTTATATTCCTTATCTCTCCTGCCTTCCAATTTATGCTGGTTTGAATATTTCTACAATATTGAAGTCAGTTGCCATTACTTCCTTCAAGGACCCTGTTTAAACGCATTTGTGGAATGTGTGCAGCATGATAACGTGTAGCACCATGGATATATTTAATTTTATTCATACGTGGCTCAATCTATTTCTCTTTTTACTTCAGAGAAGCAAGAAACATGATGAACACTCCATTAGTGGTATTGGTAAGAAATACATTAACGCGAATACATAGCCAGTAAGAAAGTGTTTTTATTTGAAAGCCTTCTCGTACCAGACAGCGCACTAATAATCACAACCTGTGCCGTGTATCTTCAGTGCTAGATTGCATTTGGTTGTAGGTTTGTTATAAGTACAACTTTTATTTAGGATAGCTGCATTTTCACCAAATGCCCAGGCTTCTTGTTCCTTTCCAGCCTTTGCAGCCTCTGCATGCTGTGGGAATTTGCTGGGCAAAGAACTGGGTGTCCGTGGGCTGGGCAGTTCAGGATGCAGTCCTTCTCAGAAGCTAGCCTCGGTATTGTAGGACACTGATAATAAAGTCAAGTGAAATGTGGTGTTAAAAATATAAGTCAAATCCAAAGACTGCTGTGTTGGTTGGATACCCAAGAGCAAGCTGGAATAGCCACTCTGACAGATAACTGAAAATGTGGTGAGCGACTTTTGCAAGCCGTGAGGGAAAGTGCTCCATTTTCTGTGTGTGAAGCCGCTTTCCACGGATCCATCACAGGGCAGGAGGCTGTCCTGGTGAAAGGACTGGGGTTCACATCCCTCGTGCTCAGTACCCAGGGAAAAGGACAGGACATGGGGGAGAAGAGGATGAGGTGTCTCTCCTGCTTAGGAGTGCTGGGAGCCTGGGTCGAAGCATGCTGGGCAGGGACAACTCCAGAGGGACCGTATCCCTCTGGGGAGGGGTCTATCACTGCAAGGGTCCCTCACTGCAGTGGAAAGTTGTGGAGCAGCTTGCAAAGCTAATGGGGGACGTGACTGCAGCCACGGGTGTGTGTGGCAGAAGTGGAAAAGAGGTATTTGTGGAAGGGAAGGGTTTTGAAATGTCAGGTGTTTTGGCAAAACACGTGGTGTTCGTGGTGTAATGTTTGTAAGGTGGAAGAGATATCAGAGGTCTGGTGGAGCAAGCAGTAAAGACAGGTGGGTGACACCAGGAGCCAAAGGTCTTAATGCTACCTTAGGGAGGCTTTGCAGCTGGATGGATAACCCAGTTTGGGTGCTTTGGAAAGAGTGAGTCAGGAGCTGGGAGAACCATTCAAGTTCCTGTTTGTCATCACAGACCAAGGATGAAGCATTGGGCGGCTGAGCTGAGGGGAGATGACGTGCAGCAATTATAAGTCGGGTGTGCAGCATGAGGGCTGACACCCAGAACGAAGTGAATAATCTTTAGCCTTTTCTGTGGCATATATGAAATTGGGAAGACAAACTTAGAGTTCAAAGCAAAACTTAAAGATAGGAACCAGAATGATTCTCTAGCACTGAAGTTTTTTACTTTCCTTGTTACTGTCTCCCCAAGATTTTCAGTTAGTGGGATCTCCATCTTCTGATGTTTGTAACAACATCATGGTTGGGGATTGTAGATTTTCATAAAGTTTGCCAGATCATTTTCCTTTAAAAGAGACCTAGTTTCACTTTTAATAGCAGATGCACTCTGTTGTAATAATTTGCTAAGCAACAGGCTCGCTGTGCTGCCTATGAAGCACAAAAGCAAGGGACGCTTTGATATGTCACGTAAAGCTTACGTAAAGTTTGTGAGCAGCAGCAGAAAGAGTGAGTGATGAATGCTCTCGGTTTTGTTCCTTACGTGAAAGTAGTTTATAGTTGGGTATTTTTCTCTGCTGGCTGCCATCAGCAATAGAAGTATCAACAGGAGAAAAATGGGTCGCTTGGGTTTTAGCATTAAGCAGCAAATCCAGGACCAATAGGATTTAGCTGGGATGTTAAGGTTTATTCAGTGCATTTAGTTAATGAAGTTGGGGAGGGGAGGAAGAAGGTAAGAGTCAGTGTCTGGGCTTGGGGGAAGGGATGAAATAGCCTACTGCCACTGACTGCATCCTATGGTGACTCCTCCTGATTGATAGATGCTCCACAAGACAAAAGAACAACTGAGCAAAGGAGGTTTTAATTAAAAAACAGCAGCTCAACGCCAGCTCTTCTGGATTGAAATCAAGCGGAAAGTCTTTGTAACAGACATCTACTTGGTCTTAAGGGTGTGTGGTTTTTACCCCTAAGGGTGTAGTGCCCATCAACTGGTGAGAGGGAAGAGGGAGATAATATTATGTGCAAGCATCCCTGAAGTGGTCATAGAGCCATGGAGATATTCAGCAAGAGCATTTGTATGCTAATATTCATCAGTCAGGCACAGAAGTCAAGTTCAGGCTAACAAACTCCCTTTTGAGCACTCTGCCAGATTTCTAGCAGACAACCCATCATCCCCTATGCACACGGGTGGCCCTTCACTGTGCTCACCCGTATTCTGAAGCCTTTGTGCTCCCTGCCAGAGGCTGTCATCTTGTGTACACACATGCTGTTCAGCATCTTGACTTGCTTTCTGAGCCCTGAAAGCCTTCAGCACAGAGACACAAAAAACAATTAGTATAGAAAGTAATTGTTATTTAAAATATAAAGGGCTATTATCTATATGTCCAAAAAAATTGCAAACCAACATGAATTGATCTCTTCCCCCAAGGGAGTCAGTTTGTTGGGGTTTTTTAATTCTGGTTCTCTAATTCTGGCTCCCGCTTGGATCAGACCTTGTTTTCCCCAAAGCTAGTGGTCGTTTAGAGTGGGATGAAGTTTCTTTCTCCTGTGTACCTCCTCGGAGGTCTGTGCTTGACTGTAGTGTCTCGGCGCTGCTGGGAGTCCTTGAGCAGCGATTAACACGGCCAAGACTCAGCCAGCGACCTCAGCAGACTTTCCTTCTGTGGGGGATGTGGGCATCAGTGGCAGGATCTGACTAACAGTATGGAATAAATAAGCAGCAGGTTTACAAAGTGAATAGAGTCCATGTACCTGTTGTTCTTGGCATGATCTAGTTGCTCAAACAGCCTATAGCTTGATACAATTCTCTGAACAGGATGCTGCAATATTTCTTAGTAGGATTTATTGCAGTGACACCTGAAAACCTTCACAAAATGGTCCGAAGAAAAACTTGAATGTGTGATTTTTGTTTGTTTGTTGGGTTTTTTTAGGTTTTTTTGTTTGTTTTTTGGGTTTTTTAACCTTACAAACATTTTAAGATAAATATTTTCAAATAATAATTTAAACAAAAGTAGTGAAAATGCACTGTACTTTTCTGGTTTGTCCTGTACTGGTTTATTTCTGTTAGATTCACAGTACGTTTACTGAAAAACATTTACTTACAGAGGAGTTTAGGCACATGTCTGTAATAAGAAAGAAAGAATTTCATTTAATTAAAATGAAACAAACCAACAAAAAAACTTGACTTTGATGCTTACAGCAGGGCTTTATGAGTGTTCAGCCAACTTTTAGAAAATGGGGGTGGCTGTGTCAGAACAGCAGTCCCAAGCATGGCAGCAGGAATCTGGGCAGCTGCACACAGAGAAGATGGAGGTCTAGGATGACTTCTGTTGTCTTTTTTATACAAATAGGTATATGTTTGTTGGTAAACAAATACAGATATTATCGCTGATCATAGGATTTTATGAAATGAAATCTGAACAGTGTGATTGTCTCAGTGGCAACAAGGGAAGCATAATATTATCCCAGATGCAGAGCATGCTACAGAAAAGCGAAGAGGGGTACATCTCCATCTACATGGTAATGAAGCTTTTGGTGCAATGTCCACACCATCTAGTCCTATGTTTATGATGCTGTATTACCTTTACTCCTCTTGGCATACGTTTTCTTGTCAGTTCGCAGTAAAGCACCTATTCAGCATTTGAGCCTTAACGACTAGAAGGACAGAACCTGAGACTTGAAGACCATAAATTGACTTTTCTGTGATTTCACTCAGTTAACGAAACTGTGTGCATACCTTGAGGATCTCATTAGCATAGTTCTAGCTATGTGCCAGTATCTGCCCAGAAGAGCAAACAGAAAATTTCTGGCTGTGTTGTAACATTAAACATTCTATAGAATAACAGCAGGGACTTTATATGAAAAGGCTGTGAAACATTGGAGGCTAATGCAACCTTCATAAATGCTCTAAATCCACTCTATAATTACTACATAAGCTCAAAAATTAGTATGTGGTACTGGATTAAATACTGAAGGTCCTTGATCTGTGTGAATTGGGTGGAGATTTCCTTACATATGATCAAAGTGATTAAAAAAACTGTTTTCTTTCTTTATAAGTGTATGCTATACCTTTGAGAGTAAATTAAAATAAAATGTTTTGCTCCTGCAGATAGGAAGACATGAGAATTCTACCTCTACCACTAGACAAGTTAAAGTATTCATTCACAGAGATAGGAATCAGCTTTGCACTTCCAAACCCTTTTAATTCAGAGAAGCTTAGATAGGTGGATTTTGACTGAGTAGTAGGGAACATCAAAAGTTACACCATTAGATTTTTCCATGAAGAACAAGGGCGCTGTGCAGATGCAGAGAGACATGCACTTTGTTTCCCCCTTCCTCCTTCCCCCATCAGCATTCACAGTGCACAAGCAGAGATGCCTGTAGGTATTGAAGAGGCTGTCACTGTTAATTTATTGAGCATCCCACAGTGACTGGGGTGGGGTAGAGGAAACTGAATAAAAATTATAAGAGCTATTGAAACTGGCTTGTAACAACGTCCAATGTCTCTTCAGTGTTTCTAATGTCAGATAAGTAAGATTCTCAGAATCTGATCCCGTGTTTTAAAATGCTGCTTAAATTTTGGAAGCTTCTCTTGATTGTATAGGAATGATACTTTTCTGACAAAAGACTCCAGCATGAGCCATGATGGCGAAGCCTCCTAAAGCTGTTATTTTTCCATTGACTGACTAGAGCAGATCCCCAGGCAGCCCCCAATTCTTACAGAAATGTGGCTGCAGTTGAAGGTGTCTGCTTGGAGGTGACCATCATGTGCTGGATGTGTCTTTCCCACACTTCCAACCAGTGTTGCTGTTGGCCTCCTCTTTGCTTATGGGAGCCTTAATTGCCAGTATATCTCTAGAAGCTTCAGTACCAATTAATTTGTTGGCATGTGCTGTTATAACTTAGTATATGACATTGTGGTATTCATCCTCTTTTTGGTAGCTAATTAGTGTTTCTGAGTAATTTCCCCCATGTCTTGAAAAGCACGCTTTTAGAAGGCACTGATGTTGAGCTGTAATACAGTAACTTCAGGGATATCTGTTCCTTTCCTGGCTGTGGGGCAGAATGCATCAGCTTAAACCCCGGAAATGCAAATTGCTTCCCTCTGCAGCTATTAAGACTGTCATGACTGACTGTAAGAGTTTTTGTAACCTGTAACAGTAACCTGTTTTGTTCCACACTGCTGCAGAGTAGGATCACATCCATGGCCAGTTGCTGAGTTCCAGCTGATGAGTGATACCCCTCTGATGAGTGGTACTTCTTAGCCAGTGAGTGAAACTAGCTCCTTGCAGTTGTGTGAACATACTTTATTGTGCTTGGATGACACTTTCTGATTTTTCAGAAACATCCCTCCTCTCTTCCTGGTTTCTAGTCTCAATGAAAAGATAATAAAAGGCAGAAGTATGACCATTTAAGTGATCTATCTTGATATTTCCATATTTTCTGTTATTACCCTTTTTCTGTCAAAGGTAGCCTTAGCTTTTGAATTTGGTAAACTTTGACAGGGGTCTCTTTGTTCACTTTGGTTTTTGACTGGACAATTGTATGAACACCACTTGTGGTGGAGTACGTATATATGTGTGTACATATATACATGTATATATCCATTTTTTTGGGAGTTACTTCTTGACCCCAGATTTGCTGGGAGGAGATTGCTGACACACAGTTTGGACTGTGGGCTGTGCCTTGTCATTTCTGGGTTTCCTTTTAGGGTGATCTGCTAACCAGGACCTATTCGCTTTTAATCTTGTTTATCATCTGAAATCTCCCAGCGCCGTGACCTTTCCTTGCCTGTTTTACTAATGGTTAAGAAACAACTCGAGTCATGCTTTGAGTGCGTGTGTGGAGTTACTGGGGTGCTGGCAGTAGAATGCGAGAGGCTTTACAAAAAAAGTGTACAAGAATCTATTTTAGTATGCTTTTATTAAACACAGATTATTCTGCACAGGTGGATGGGCTCAGGTATATACTTGGCTCAGGTATAAAGGGCCCACCAATGTGTGTCTAAACCTTTCTAAAGCAACTTGAATTCCTCTAGGAGAAATGCATTAAAGGTCCTGTGAAAATGGAGTTTTCTTTTACCCTGTGATTTCCCGTCCTTAGACAGGAATGACCCAGTCTTCAGTGAATATTATTTTATTATTATTATTGTTATTAGGCAATAAAATTAAAAGCAGATCACGTGTGTATTGGGAGATAGATAAAAATGTAAGCAGCCATAACTAGTGTTGCCTATGGCTACTAATAAAATGTCACCTTCATTTTAGCTCTGTATGCCTCTGAGACCATACTTAAAAATACGTCAAAATGCAGTTCTCTCAATGAGAATATAACTGACCTGCCAGGAAAAAAATTTTATTTCTAAATAATATATTTAAAATATACAGGACAAGCTTGAAAGATTGCAGATACACCTTAAATCACTTTAATTTCTAGTTCCTATGCTGCTAATGCAATTCACATTTTTCAGATACATATATTTTAATACATGAGGGGATTATCTTATGAGGAGTTTGAGAGTTTTACACAATCCTTTCTTGGTTGTGTTGATTTCAAGGATATTTATTCTTACTCAAGTGAAAAAAATTAACTGGAATCTTTACAACTTTCTCAGGTTTATACTACATTAAATGTCTTGCTTGCTTTTGTTTCTAGAATGTGGACAAATTGGGCAAAATGTGTGCTTATGTTTGCCCTAGTTGAAAAGGAAACTAATTTGCACTGTTGCTACCGCTTCCTGAAAAAAGTTTGAGAAACTTTGTTGCTTGGAATTACCACAGAACTGTTTCAGTTTAAGTTGTTTTGGATTGGTACTTTTATTTTATTAGTAGTAATTGCTGTTTCTTGGGGTTTGGGAATAGCCACAGAATAAAACCACTTTGGCCCTGCAGATATATCTAAAGCTAAGGGCAACAACTTTTTTTTTAAAATCACATCGGCACAGATTCAGTGTAGTGATGAGTTTGGCTCAGCATGTCTTCTGCTGCAAACCTTATTTCAAGAGATTATTAGTCAAAATTTGAAAACTGTGCAGACGTCTTGCAGAAAACTGATAATCTGCCTAATGAGCCTCAGTGCTCTGGGGAAAGCCAGCGAACAGGGTGCGTACTTGAATGCTTTTCATTAAGAGCATTTATTAGGGTAGATGTCAAATGGATAGGGTATAGTAATAAGCAAAACTGGGGTTATAGCTCATGTTTGAGGCAAGCTTTCATGTCTGCAGCCCTGAATAGCTGCTGCCTGTAAGTCTCTACATTTCTCATACGGAAGAAGGACTTACAGAAATGTGTTTGTTCAAATAAATACCTTTTTAAATTTATGATGTGTAATCAACAAGGTATGACATAATCTATATTAATTTTAACCTTACACTGTTCAGTTAATACTTGATGAAATTCAATAGTTTTGTACAAGCACTGAGCACCTAATTTACATAACTACCTATGGTTTGTATATATGCATAGTGACTTTGTGACAAAGATTATATTAAAGGAGATTCTGAGACATAAATATCTTCCTTCTATCATCAATCCAAAATGCCTTTGATCTGCATTCCTAGCCAGAAATTATCTTGTATTTGTGACTAGTTCTATTTTAATATGGTTTACCTGGTTAGTTTTTGCAAATTGAAACAGCTGTTTCAATGTGTTCCATTCATTTGCTGCCGTACTTCTTTGGAACAGACTGCGAAGGTTTTCCTGATTTTTGGCATGTGTACAGAAGACCAAATATGATAAAATTCCAAGCTGTAGGTAGCCTAGCCCAATTGTAACATCCAAGGAAGTTGTTGAGGATGCGATGCCCACAAAATCCCTGACAGAATTTCTCCTGGATTAATCTATAGGAGCAGTAGAATGAGAACAGGTTGCTGTCTAATCCCTGAGGATTTCTGGGATCTTCTGTCCTCCTACATCCACTTTTTGTGATGACACAGTGATGTTCCCAGACTCTTCTATCGACTTCGGCTACAAAACAGCAGCTCATTGTGACAGTGATGTGTAGTTCTGCTCCAGCTTGTATCTGGATAAATACGTAAAGTAAAATGTGATTGAACAGGAGGAATCAGCTTCAGTTGTTCCAGGAGAGGTTTAGATTGGATATTAAGAAAAAAATTACTCACTGAAAGGGTTATCTGGCACTGGAATATGTTTCTCAGAGAAGCCATCCTTGGAGGTATTTAAAGATGTGGCACTGAGAGACATGGTCTTAATGTTGGTCCTGGCAGTCCTGGGTTAATGGTTGGATACAATGATCTTAAGAGTCTTTTCCAGCCTTACTGATTCTGTTTCTCTTGTCCATGGAAATTGTGTTTTCATAGGCTTTGTCTTCTTTCTCCATCCATTTCTCCTAACTTTCCCTGCCTTCTTCAGAAGATCTTCTGAGTTTTAAACCTGGATGGCTCCTTCTGTTGGGGCAAAAGGAGAAAGGATTGAGTTTGCAAAGATGCATTGCCTCAGTGATGGGACCAGTGGAAAGTGAGTGTCGTATGTCCATGAGATTGGAAATGTAGTGTTAAAATCTTAGCAGTATATGTGGATAGAAAAAGCTTACCTTGGTATGTGGATTTTTTTCCACATCCCTGAGAGGAGATAATATTTTTATTGATATAGGAAAGTTTAGTGGTTAGTACAGGAACACTACTGTGTCCATCACCACTTTGCTTCAGTAGGAATAAACTTTACAAAACGTGTATTTTCATTGCAATCACATGTAACGTTCAGTAGTGAAATAACTAAAAGATCATATTCTAGGCAGACTTCCCCCTCACCACCCCATTCAAAGCAGCCTTCTGGATCTCATATTAATCATAAGGCCAGCTTCTTGTCTTTTTGTATCTCTGCTGCTCTGTTGAATGCATTAGAAAAGTCACATTGAAGATCGAAGATTATTTTGGTAGTTTGATCTGTTTGCAGGAGAAGCTGATCTTTGGTGTACATGTATACACTTTTTTCCAGTTTTGAGGTAAATCTCCGCTTACTCATTCCAATTTATATGAGAATGTATGTCTTATACTGACGTTATTTGAAAATTTGCAAGTTGGATTAATTGGGAGTAAATCTCTTGCTGTTTGAGGCACATCCTGAGCACCCAATGTTTATCCATCTGTAAGTGTGTGATGGGTCATTTGCCCTGTTAATGCCATATTTCCTGTCTGTGGTTAGTTTTAACAACGTACCTCCCATTAGTTGGAGGGGAAAATAAAATTACATCTTCTAGACAGCCTGTTTTCTAACTTTATACTCAATTTTGATGTCTCCTTTGAATTCATCTCTGCTATTGGGCACCTAGACCCCAAAACAAACCCCAGTCTGTTTGGCAGATGACCACAGGATTGGGTTGTGTCCTGTGAGGCACAAGACTCACCTGTTCTACTTGGAACTGCCACACATATGAAGTAACTCCACTTTGATTAAAATGCAGTCATTTTGCATGCTGCTGTGAGATATTAAGTTTTGCACATGTCTGGCCTACATTCTTCTGTTCAGTTTTTCCTTCTTTAGCTCAAGGAAGTTGCTTGTCATCTTACCCTCTACCAGGACTCTTAATAATTCTCTTCTTTCATCTATATTGTTACCTGGAAGTTATTTATAGACTGATCATACTCTGCTCAATCCTCTTTTCTGGATTATAGAACTTTAGCTTCCTTAGTCTGTCTTCATATTCAGTGTCTTATCCTCCAATTCCTATATCATTTAAGTTAGCCTTCTTTGTATATGCCTGGTTATTTTATATCTTTTTTTGCAATACGTGAAGATAAGAGCTGCATGCAATATTCCATTTGTGGTCACATCATGACTTTGTCCTCTGGAATTATTATCTCATTGGATTTATAAGAGATACATGCACATCAAAGACCAGCAGTTGCTTCTCCTGCAAACAGATCAAACTTGCGAAATAATCTTCGATCTCCAATCAAATATTGAGCCTGTTTTCAGATGGCATCACACTCTGAGCTTCTAGGCAACATTCGGTACTGCTTATATTCCAGCCTAAAGCAAGAATAGCTTTACTTATTGTGAGTAAATATTCCCTTGTTTTCTGCATCAGCGCATTTCAAATGTCTGTGGATTAGTATTCTCTTGTAGACAAGGACAAATCAAATGGGAAGGTGGGAAATATTTCCCCCAAAGTACAAGAACTTAATGCTTGTGGACTTAATAAAATAAATTAATAATTCATCTTTACTGGAAATATATTTGGGGTTTGGTTAATTTTCATGTATGTTTGTCATTTTTTATTTCAAGAGAGCGAAAAAGTAGTAGTTCTAAAATAGAAAAAAATGAACTGCACATAAAAACAACTGCTGGCAGGACTCTCACAAAATCAACTTCAGTTTTTGTGCTTAGGAGGCCTCTACCTTTTTAGAAGCTTGGTTTGGTTCTTCACTCCACATTCCACACTCATGCCCTCAGTATATCAAACCTCTCAACTGTCTAATTTATCTGCCTTGAATTCAAAATGTTTTCAGTTTGTATGACTCAACAATGAATTACATTCATAAATCAAATAACATAGAAATTCATGTGGTTCCATTAATGACATCTGTAGTAACTTCTATAATTAAAAATCTTTATTTTAGCTTGCTGTAATTTACTTGTAATGTGTATTTTCCAACTCAGTAGTCTTTTTAAGCTAAATTTGTCCTACTTGTCTAATTCTTTCTCTACTGCTGCTGCTCCTCCCTTGAATTACATTTAGAACCTTTTACTTCCTTCCAAAGTTGCTTATCTGTGGAAAAGCTCACTCTACTGGCATCCCGTATACTTGCCTGAGTGAATCCTAGAATTTCAGAAATAGTAAGAAATCAGTTTGTTACTTGATTATCAAATTCATCTACTCATTCAGGTGTATACACTTGAAAGATTATGTGCCAATTATATCGCCACTGATGGTTTCTTATTCTTCCCATCCAGATTTAGCATTGTTATAAGGGGTCTCCTTTCTTATTTGTTTCCATATTAGTCTGTGCCAGAGATTAATTTGTTTCATCATCTTCAGCTGGAAAAAAATTAAGCGTTGCTGTTATATTTAGGAAATATTTTGCTGCAAGGATGACTCTTTTTGTAATTTGGGTGAAGGTTGAGTAAGGCAAGCTGTCTTTAAAATGTGCCTGCTTCCTCCTGTGGTGGAGGGCCTTGCCAATTATGGCAAATCCATTTTGACTGCTAGGTTATACTGGTTATTTAAAATAGTAATAAAAAATTTTAAATGCATTAAGTGCTTTAAGATTAGTGCCAGAATGAATGTCATTAAGTAGTCTAATGAATCCAGTGTGTTCCCTTTTGAAGTTAGCAGTCGCTGAGATCTGGGAGAGCAGTGTTAGTGCTGAAAAGTTGAAATGCAGTACACAGGAAGCCCAAAGAAAGGGGAAATACTGCAAAAATTGAACTGGAAAATAACAGGATTTAGGGAAAAAATGTAAGCCATTTGGAGGAAGTTTTCAAATCCTGTGTTATCTCATACCTTATTTGCACTGAATCTGCAAAGACATGGCTTTGATTACCATCTGCTTGGTAAATGAGTGACTCCTTCCTAAAGTCTGCCTTGGGCTATTAGATGGGGAGGTTGTCTTGCCAGACTGTGCTGGGAGCCGAGGGGTTCAGGGTGGTTATTCCTGGTTTGCTTCCCTGATCTGTAGAACAGATTACTTCACTGTTAACAGTAGGGTGGGTAGGGGCGTTCCAGAGGATGAGTGTGTTTCACGAGTGCCTGAGTTTGGGATATTGAAGGGGCTAGTTATTTGTTAATTTATTTACTTGATGTAATTTCAGATTAATAGCCTGCCCAGGAAGTTTGTGCTGTAGTACGTAAATGGCAAAAGAAAAATGTGTGGTGAAAGACAAACATGTAGAGATAACATGTTCTCCAGATCAGAAGAAGCCATTTGGTTTCTACTTATACAGATGAAACTCTCTGTATTGTTTGGTTTCTGAAATAAATGATGCTGCCATGTTACTGTGGTCGGCTGCAAAAGCCTGGGAGTGCCCTTCCAGCCTTCAGATGTGTCCTCATCTGGAGATGAGGCCAGGGAACAGAAAGTGAGTGGGCTCTGCACCATAAATGTGCATCCCCATGGTATTTATAACCCTTACAGCATTGTTACTAGGCAAGGCAGGGAGCATGTGACCATGCTGCTTGTGGCTGAATTGCCAGAGAGAGAGAACAGGGGTGTATTTTGGGGCTTTTTGTTTTGTGGATGGCTGCTTGGTTGTTTTGGGTTTTTTTTGCTTTTTTTTTTTTTTAAACACCTAGCTGGATTAGTCTGCTAATCGCAGGCAGTTGTGCTGCATGGACTGGTTGTTGTCTTGTGTTGGTACCTTCTGGGATGAGCAGAAGTGGCTGTTCCACAGCTTCACCTCACAGGCACTGGAAATGCAACTACATCTGCTCTTGAGTCAGCAGTTGTTTTTTGGAGGGGATTACTTTGCAAACAAACCAGATTTTCGAGGTCTGAGCAGTAATTTGTATTAAGTTTGCTTGCATTGTACTGGGCTACCCTGGCAAGGTTAAATAGGAAAACAAGATCCTAGTCACAGAGTTTCCGTGGAGGCAGCAGGGAGTCTGTACCCATTAGAGGATCCAGAGATGAGGTGGGCATGGGCATGAGTGGCTGCTGTGTGTCACGCTCCCCTTTCTGTTCCCTCAGCTGAGGCCATGCCTCCTGCATTCACAGGCTGAGGAATGCATCCCGGGCTGAGCTGGGACCCAGCTGCATTTGGGACCTGAGGTCCCTAAACATTGCTGGCGCTGGGCTGGGAGTAAGGCAGCTGGGACCCACTGACGGTGCACTAATCCATTTTGACAGGGAATCAGAGCTGGAAAATGATGATTTTCTGAAGAGTTAGGGCATCAGAAGTTGATACCACAGCACCGCTGTGGGTTTAAAGTTGTTGTATCTGACTGCTTTTTGTGCTTGGATAATCCTTGCACCTTAATTGCTTCATCCTTTGGCTTGCAGTGAACATGACCAACAGGGTGCTTGTCAGAAAGTATGTCTTTAAATTGGAATGGCACAGGGAATGCTTACAGAGGCAGGAACTGTTCTATCCCTTCCTTGTGCTCTTTTTCCCCTCCCTAGACCCCGTCTTTTACCACCCCCCCACCACGCTTTTTTTTTTTCCTTGTCTGCCAAAGAAAATGTCACACACGAATCAGAGTAACAATCATTTTGTGCACTTTTGACATCAAAAAAAGTGATCGGCTCAGGAAAGTTAAGTTACAAAGTGCTGTGAAACAGTCACAGTTTAAGACCGATGGAAAGTGCACTAGTTCATAATGCTGGGAGGGCTCAGTCTCTTTGGTTAACTCTCCATTTCTCCTCTGAACCCACTGATCTGGTTGTTATCAATGGTGACGAGGCCCCTTCTGATGTGATCTGAGTTCTTTTACTCTATGTGTGGCAGAGAATACTTTGCAAAGACAAGCCTGTATATTTCAAATTGACTTTATTATTATGAACCAAGGGTAATAAATTTTAGTGCAAGTTTCAACAGCATGTTTCTTTTGTTTATTTCTTTAGTAGTTTTATTAACATGGCTTTCAATATTCTCTAGCTAAGCAGCCCAATTGCCATTGTGTCAAATAACAAAGATGCTCAATAAGTTTTCATGGCCACATAAAGGAAAATCATACATTTTATTTCATCCAAAAATAAGATTTTTTTCTGAAGTAGTCAATTATTCTTTGAAGCCACTCCAGACCAGATTCCTAGAGTCAAGTTTTTAGTTGAGTTCTTTGCAGATTTATAGTAATACAAATATGAACATTAGATGTTTTAGGATTTTATAACTTGTTGGGGGAAAAAAGTATACCAGTCTCTGTTCTGCATCTTTTGTTCTCAATGAAGATTTCTGGTGTTATTTCATGTACTTGATCTGGATGTCTCTGATGTCATGGTTGCTCCCAGTTGCAAATGAGAGGTGTTGATTCAGCCACAATGTTAGTCAGACAGAGACTAAAAGAAAACAATTTTATTTTTCTTGATCAAGTGCAAGAGTAGATGCATACAACTTTTCTGGTTGATGTGCTCATGAATTCCTCTCCCCCCATTTTTGATCCTCGCAAAGAATCTTGAATGTGAGCCAGACTTCTCTGGGAAATTGTCCCCTTGATGATGATATTTGCCAAGAAAGGGATTTCCACAGTGTGTTAGCAAGGGAACAAACTGTTAACACTCTGGAAGAATGGCTAATATGAAAACCACTATGAAAAATACGAGATTATTCTTGCCTGCATCATATAAATATATATGAATTCTTTCTGGTAATTCTAACAACCTATCAAGGTTTTTGCATGTTTTCTCTCAAATTGCGCCATCTCTACATAAGAATTGATCTGAATATTTTTTGAATTATTATTTCCTGTATAAAATATTGAGAGGAGGGGTTGCTGTTCTTATAAAGAGCCTGCACAATCAGCTAGGTTGGCCCTTCACCAGTGCATGGTAGCTGTATTGTCCTTTCCTCTCTGTAGTACAGTGTATCACCAGAAGCCATGATGAGCTTATGGCAAACACCAGTTAGAGCTGAAGCTCAAACCTTTAGTCAAAATTTGGAAAGAAATTAGGAAAGAGAAAGTACATAGCCAGGAAGAATTCTGAATGAATGTTTCTTTTAAATGCCTCCACCAAGAACACGCTATAAAGAGTAGTAGGGATGCATATCTTCAAAACCAAAGTGTGTACAAAACATGGATTGAACTAAATGCTTCAGGAACTTCAGTGCTTAGTGTGCAGAAAGGTGCTTTTGTTTCCAAGTGCCTGAGGGGTTATCTGTCATGTAGAAGAGTCTCCTCATAGACCACATAATCCTGGCAGGGCTCTTTTGTGAGTTCTGTCTGTTGCTAAATAGGTGCATGAGATTCTCCCAAAGGAAATATGGAGAGGATATTCATCTGTCAGAGCAGCAGACTCTCCCCTGGCTCCAGTGGAACAGAGGGAAGGAGAGAATTCTGCAGGCAACTAAAATAAATAAAAAATAAGTGTTCTATAGGTTGGTTCCACATCTAGTAACTCTTGAGCAAATGAAGGTGACACTCAGGACACTTGGACACGCAGGACTTCTCCAGGGTAGCAGGTATGTACCTCCCTGGGCGCCAAGTTGTGTGCTGGCATTTCATAAATTAAGTCCAGACATTCTGGCTCTGAACCAAGACCAGGTGCAGATCTCACGTGCTGAAGGTCAGTCTCGGATAGACAGACGTGGGTGCTTTCCTGTGTAATGGAAACTGATAAACTGCACAACAAAGGTTTGCAATGCAGTTTGTACCTAAACCCATCCGTGGCAAAGAGACCTGAAAACGTGAGCATCTGTGACTTCAGTTCAAAGAAATCTTGTCTACAGAACACGAGTAGGGTGTCTCTTCTTCCCCCTTCCTTTTGAAGAAGGTTATGGTAGTAGCATTCTAAGCAAAAGAGCTAAATTCTGATGAAAAGATGTCTTTTAAAAAAATGTTTTTCAGCCGATGGTGTGTGAGCCGTATCTCAGAAATGCATGGCAGGTAAAGATGAAAAGCAAGCATTTTGCCTTGGGCTTAATTTTGCTATTCAAAGGTCTGCATATCTGCTGGAAAATATTTAGGGACCTGTGAATTGAAAACAGTTGAAAATCACTGACCTGAAAATATATTTCCTTGTTTCAGAAAACCAGTGAGACTGAGTTAGTAGAACATTTCTCTATGGTGATGTTGATGTCTTTCCCTCCTACCCCCATCCTACTAATGGATCACATGATTTGTAACTAGAATATAGACTTTCATTTCTTATGGTCCTTCTCTAATGAGATCTTTCTGTGTTGAAACCTCAGCACGGAGCTTTCCTAGACCGCTTGTACAATTATCCAATGTACTGCAAATTTAAATGCAAATGAAAAGTTCAATTAGTTTTTAAAAAAGCATGTTTTCCACTTAATTTTAAATTATCAGTCTTGCCAAAGAGATCTCCCATCATAATTAAGATGTCTTATAGTTGTGGGATCAAGGTTTAGTTCTATTTATTTCAAAAAACCCCAAAATTGACTACTGTAAATGGAACAGATGTGTCTACACTAGATGTCATAATTATCCATGACAGTGTAGCCTGCCTTTGGAACACACATGCTACAGGCACAGCATTCAAATATTCCAGACCTCTGACCTTAAGCAGATGTCATTATTTTAGTCATATGGACAAACCAGAAGGAAGGTCAGAGCTCATTCATATATATTTATATCATAGTCTTTTATTTTATATGGTATTTTATGCTTGAAGGTTTATAGGAAGAGGTTAGCCCTAAAAAGTGTTCAGGGTGGAATTTGTTTTTTTTTCTGACAGAACACGGTGTTTTTAGTGATGTGGCATTGTTGTTTTCGTTTTTTTTTTATTTGGGATTCCCTGCTGCCTCTTTGTTGGCATGGAACCCGTAGGAGGTTGCTGTTCCCTGAATTATGCACTGAAATCACTGGGATTGCCTGGAGTGGACATCAGCCCAGACTTTGTTTCCCTCAAAGTATCTGTCATCTCAAGTAACTGTCATCTTCATGGGATATGCTCATGTCTGATCATAGCCTTTGGCAGCAGTCTTGAGCAGGAAAACATTCTTTCAATTCAGGTGGCTGGGGCCTGTAGGTGTTGCAGACCACTCTGAATGCAGGTGGGGAAGCTGCAGCTCATGGAGTTTAATTGTACTGCATTTTACTGGAGTACTGCTGTGATATTGGTGACCCTCCTCCTTTCATTTTACTGAAACCATATAATTTCATTTTGTGATGTTCCCTGAAGCCACCAGGTTATCTAAATAACTTGCCAGCCTCGAAGCAAAACTCTCCCCTTTTCCTAAAGATCCTTTTGCTACCACCACCAGCAATCTATCTTTTATTTCTGGGAGGGTGAAAAAAAAGCCATGCTAACCTCAAATCATTTTGCAATTGCTAACGCAGCAAGTGAGTCTAATAAAAATAAAAGGACAGCTAAGCAACAAATTAAAGGAAAGGAGAGGCCCTGAAAGGAAATGAATAGATGAGTTCCTTTGTGAAAATCACCTTTTTCATACATTATATATGTAGGGTGACAGCAGCATTTTAGCTGAGTAATTAAACTCTGGGGAACATGCTTATGATGCCAGGAGAGCAGAATGACTGAGGCTGAGAATTTCTCACAGTTAAATCACAGATCTATTAAAGCTGAAGCAGCAGCCAGGTAACGCTGTGGTGCCATATTAGTGGTAAGAATAGTCAGAGGGATTCTTGACAACTTATTCCCATGAATTTATTGAAACAAATGCTGCTTTCAGCTTTTTAATGAAAGCGCCTGCCTTTAAGCAATCTTCAGAAGATGCTTATAGGTTATGAGAAGTACTTTTTCAACAACTTCAACTTTCTTATCCCTACAGAAGCATACACAGTATCAATATGACCCCCAAAACACAGGCAAAAAATAGTTTTCTGTAGGTATGACCTTAGTTTTGAAGAGCACTCATGGAACAGTGTGGTTGCAGCAGTCAGTGTGTTGGAACTGATGCCACCCTGTAAAAAGTCTGGAACTGCTTGGCTTTCTCCAGCCTGGTCCTCCTGGGACTGCTTGGTCCTCTGCCATGTGCTCCTCCCAGGCTCAGTGCTTGGACAGAAACCTAAGCAAGAATGGTTGAGCTGACACCAAGTTGCAGCTGCCCTCTGCTTTCTTATGGTCTGTACTTTTTGGTGCTCTTTGTCAAGGAAGGGTAGACAAGCCTGGCTTATTTGCAAAAGGTTTGTTGCTTTGTTATTTATATTTTAGGAAGAAAAAAAAAATCCTTAAAACCGTGGAATCTGTAGAAGTTGACAGCTCGATTCCTCCTTTTACCAAAACTCTCATTTTTCTTGCATTATCCACCCTCCTGTTGTGCACTGGGGCTGAAACGTACTAGAGAAAATTAAGGGCAAACATTTATACTATATGGATCTGTCTCTGTCCTTAAAGGAGTCAAATGAACTGTGCTGGGTTAAGATCTGTTTTATTGTATTTTTTTGGCATGGCCTTGTAAAGCTGCATTCTGTAAAGCTTAAAAGTTGTTGAAGTTTAAAGAACAATAGATGAATTATGGAGAAGAGATATGAGACTTCACTTACATTTACCTGGCAGCTGTTTCCAACCACAAGTGGAAGGCAGCTTAATTTGGCAAAACAATACGCAGAAATAACCCCAGGCATTGTTTCTGTGTGGCACTAGACCACATCAAAATTACCTAGGGCATGACAGTATTTAGATCAAAGCATTAAAGCTGAAAGGTCATCCAGACCTTATTTCAACTAAAAAAAAATCAAGTAATCCTTGTAAAAGCTTTGGCGCAGCATTGTTCTGGTGGGAGAGGGAGATAACTCTTGAAAAAACCTGAGGTTGGCATTGGTTGAAAGTAAAATTGAGATTTGCAGGTTGGCAAGAGCATGAAATTGCATTGTTTGTTCTTTTTTTTTATAGAGAGATGATTAGTAACCTGATAGTAATTTCTAATTTAGCTTCTCTGTACAATATGTGAGTCAACAAGTGTGCACTATGAGTTAGCCTTGCAATATTCAGCATTGCTTGTCCTGCTGGGTATAAGTCATTTAGATTCCAGAACTTTGCCAAAGTAAAACATGTTTGAAAATCATGATATTTTAAAAGCCCATTTTCTTCCCAGTCCATGAAGCTCAAGTTCTTAATACCAAAGCAATGGAAGTTTAGGGCATGGTTTGTGTTCTTTCATAAGTGCATTACACATCACAGTCGCATCTAAAAAGTAAAGATGGGTGGGGGGAAGCTTTTGACTTTCCAAGGCCCTTGCTGGTAAGAAACTGTCCCTCAGAATTCAATATCCTCATTAAAGAGAAGAAACTTTTAACTGGGATTTGCTCGGACATGAGGGTTTAAGAATTCCAGCTAGCTTTTTTGTAACTTGGCTTTTTAACAGTATCTTACACTAGTTCGACCTAATAGAGTAGCAAGTAATGTTTGATCTAGAGGAAAAATAAAGAAATTATAGACAAGCCAGTAAGTTGAAATGGGATAAATCCTTTGAACAGTTTGCAGCTTTAATTTCAATGTTAGCCTGTAGAGAGACATGCCTCTGTGTCTCTACTGTAAACCTTGCAATATTGAAGCAAAAAATCTGTGTTCCGGGCCACTCTGGAAGAACCCTAAATTTTGCTTTAAATTCAAAGCCAGCCAAGTCTGCAGAGACCACTATACACTGCTATGAAGCAATTGCTAAAGTGGAACGGATCAAAACAATATGACTTCAGTTCTAATTTCTTGTTGATGTCCAGACTATAACAGATTTTTGGACTGACTCCGCAAGATAGGTATAAAATAATGCTGGTAGGAATTGGTGATGTTTTGCTCTCTTTTTGCAACGTTATACTTCAAGAGAAAAAAGCCAAGCAAGTTCTGTTATCTGTGCAGCCATTAGGGAGATTTTCAGTGACTGAAGACAACTGCTGTAAGAGCTTTAGCTGGTGGTAAACCCATCATGGGACTGAAGGAAAAGGTTTTTATCCTCACTTTGGCACAGATGCCATTCTTTTCATGGAGAAGAGCACGGGGAATCTCTTGGCAAGTAAATTTTTGGATGTTGCACCTCTTAAGATTTCTCTCATTTCTATAAATCTCACAGAAAGAGGGTTTGTTTTTTTTTTCTGAAAGGGGATTTAGCGCTGCTGTCTGTTAACTGCCTGTAAACAGTGTGTACTTTAAATATTTTATTGCTACATGATGAGATTAGGGCTCAGAGCACTATTGTTTTATGCAACTTATCTGTCAAATGGCTGTTCTACCTTTAGTTTCATAATATGTTTTACCTAGTAATGTGATTATCAGGACACATTTTAATAGATTACTCCTTTACACTAGGAGCAAAAAGTGAATATATAAATTAATTCCTCATGAGTCTTTAGATGTTGGTCCCTTGTTTGTTTTTGGGTCATGGAAGCCTTTGGTGATGCATGAGAATAATCTGATTTAATGACAGGAACAAGGAACTAGCTCTCTGTTTTCCAAAGTTGCAGCAGATATAGAGACAAATTATAAACAATTTTCCAAACCTAGTGTATAAATTCTTAGCAGTGCCATCTTGATCTTGGATGAAAAACACAGCATATACATACTAAACAGAACAGTTCACTCTAACCAGATGCAGGGTCATCCATTAGGAATACTTTATCTGATTAGTATTGTTAATGGAAGGGTTTATCCGGCCATTCCATAAAAGCGGATCTGCTGTAGATCATGATTTCTTGTCAATACAATCATCCAAGCTCTCACGGTCATGACAGCACAGTATTAACCTACTAGAGAGAACTGGGCAGGATAATATACCAAGCAGTCAGGGAAAGATAGACCCTTCCATTGATTTCTTTTCCATGCATAGCATTGCCCCCTGCACTGCTCCTTTTCTGTCATTCCACCTGGCAAGACAGATTACTTCAGCATTTTTCTTTACTCAACTTCTGATATATTCAATGGCTTTATTGTGATAATTTATGATAGTTTTGATTTTTGTATTCATCAGGGCCTTGATAAATGGAAAGGTAGTACAGAAAGGGCATATTCCTGGAACTGATGGAAGTATCATAGTTAGATTGTAGATTGTTCTAAAACATGTTAAATTAGGATGCAAAACAAAAACTCAATCTTCTGCCTGAGAAAAGAATGATCTTGAGACTGGGATATCCTACGTTAACTTTGAAGACGACCTAGCTAATATTTTAATTTTGTATAACACACTTCTATTGTTTGTTGAAGTATTTCTGACAACAACCACAGTATTCAATGATCTATCTTCACTATAAATAGTACGTTTAGATTAACTTGTGCCTTCCTTATAAATCTAATGTTTCTATACTAACAATTGAGCATAATTTTAATTAAATAGAATTTATGTAGATATTAGTTCAATAGGTTTTATTTTGTTTGAAGTTATCTATAGTACTTTTGAATTGGTCTTTGAAGCCACTCTTCAGTTAAAAGATAATGGATTTCTTGTTTATTTTTAATAACCCGGGAAAAATAAATCTTCTGTTTGGAAGTATGATACATGTCTTTAAACAAAACAGGTTTTCCTTAGCTATTTGTCTAGCTCTGAGGAGAAAAAATTTATTTTTAATGTATGATACTGATAGACTTTAAAATCTGTTACGAGTGTAAATTCTTTGGAAAATAATCCTAAACCAAGTGATGGGCACGCATGGTAACAAACACAAGAAGCAGCTGTGCTGTAACGGAGAACAGAGCTCTAAAACCACAGCGCTTCTCTTGGTGCCGATCATGATCCCAGGGCTGCACTGCCTTTGCAGCTCCCATATGAGATCCTGGCAGCAAGAAGTCAGCTCTTTGTTGCCATGGTTTGTAGAGCTGCACCACTGACTTGGAATAGCTGATCAAACCAAACCCATTCCTTCCCAGTTTTCAAGGATAAGATAAAGATTAGTAAAAACTTCAGAAATATTTTGAAATTTATATACCTCCTGCTAAGACAAGGTGATTTTCATTGACATTTCATTGTATTAGGGGGTTGTATTTCTTTTTCTAAAATCTTAACTGAGCTTACCTACCTAATTTTAGGGGTTTTAAAATACCCTTTGAAGTTTCAAATACTTCCCCTGCTATTTTTTTCTTTTTCTGTTTCAGCCTTTACTGCATACAGTTTTCATTCCTTTATTCTTGTCTTCTAACTGTTCTTGAATTTATTAGATTTTTTGTCCTTTTCGTTATTTCTATATCTTTCTTATCTTTGCCTTTCTGTTTTTTCCCTTCCATGATTTCCTTCACTAGACAGAATAGAGAACTTTATGTCCCATGTGCTTGGTGTGACTGAATTTGTCCCTTCCTGCTCACCTGCCTGCCTCTTTCACTCCTTAGGTAGGGGTAGGGAGTGAAACATGAAAGATCTGAACAAGGGTCTGTCATAACCACAAGAAGATAACAATTCGTGAAATCCTGAGTGTATTGAGATCTGTAAGAACTAGAAAAAAGACCACACACACACAAAAAAAACCACCCAAAACAAAAACAACAAAAAAATCCCCACAACAAACCAAAACAACTCACCAGAAAGATCGTAAAGCCTTAAGTGAAGACAGGAATTTGTACAAGAAATAGTAGCCAGACTACTGCAAGAGGTTAAAAAATGGAAATGGAGAGTTTGAAACAGTATTTGTAAAAATGCTTGTGGGAATTGGGCTGTCTGGACGGTTCCCATACTTTTGTTATGAGGCAGAAGAACGAGTGAGTTCAGAGTGAAAAAAGTGGAAAAGAGGGATGATCTTTGACCGCATGCACAGGGGCAAAGGAATGCAAGAGTAAATTTCTAATAGGCAAAAAGACATCAGTGTTCATGACCTGAAAATCAGTGAGACTACTAATGACAGGGAGGAGGGGTTGATGCTCTGTTTTGGCTGAGATCAGAAGATGGATAAGGCTGGGGAAGAGAAGGCTCTGGGTAGACTTAGGCCTTCCAGACACTACAAGTGAGCTGGAGAGGGACTTCTTAAAAGGGTCTGTAGTGATAGGACAAGGGGTAACGGCCTTGAACTGAAGGAGGGTAGGTTTAGATTAAATGTAAGGAAAAAATTCTTTACAGAGAGGGTAGTGACACACACTGGAACAGGTTATCCAGAGAAGTTGTGGATGCCTCATCTCAGACTGGATAGTGCTTTGAGAAACGTTCTAATTTTGTTCTAGTTCGTGGAAGGTGTTCCTGCCCATGGAAAAGGGATTGAAACTACACGGTCTTTAAGGTGTCTTTCAACCAAACTGTGAGCTAATTCTATGAATGAACAAAGGTGATCAGACATAGCAGATAGAAACCAACAAAAAGTTAACAGAAGAAAGCAAAGGGAAAAGAGCAATTGGATCTACTGTAAGGAAAGAATAAAGGAAGCAGATGCTCTGAGGCAGTAAGGGTTGAGGTGAGAGCCCTAAGAGACTACCAGATGGACTGGTTGTTTTTTTTTAAAAAGCAACAAACAAAAAACCCCAAAGGCCGAACTCCAACAAAATAAAACAACAACAAAACCCATTAATGATGTTCAGGGAATTCATGGGCTTAAGCTACCCTCAAGAAGAAAAACACATAAACAGCTAGGATATCGTAGTCATAGGGATAAAATGAATAGCTGTAAAGTGCACGAGTGGACCCTTAGACACAGTAAACTAAAAGGTAGCTGGCACTGAATTTTTAGCTTGGCACAGTTCTTCCTGTTACCAGAATGGGAGTACCTTACTGGAGCCTTAAAACTGAAGAGTAACAAACCTGAGTTTCTGTGCTGCAGAAGATGTGAAGAATGAGCCTAAACTCATGCACAATGTCTTTTGTATCTAATACCTCTTGCCTCTTGTATCCTTTGTGTCTTTTCTGCATTTAGTTTCATACCTGAACACTTGAAACCATAGTTCCCAAGTGGATTCTCTGAAAAACTATCTATGAGGTGAGAATTTTGCACACTTATCACAGTATCTCCTTGCATTTGGAGTTACTCAAGATCTAATCAATGGAACACACTGAACTTCTAAGTCGTCTGTTTATAATCAAATCAGGAGATAACAACTCAGTCAGAACTGGTGTGCTTTTGATGACTGTGCTCTGAAATTGCACTGATGTCCTTCAGAACAGAATCCAGCCACTTGGTCTGTATGAATATAGGAAGCTTAAGAGTTTTTCTCAGTGAATGAATTACTTATTCCTTGCTAGACACACTCAGATACCAATTTCTTTCAGGTCTTTGTGTCGTAAGCTTAAGGGACAAAAAGTGACACAGCAGTCATCCATGTCGAATTATAAACAGAGTACAGCACAATAGCAGTGACACCAATGCATCCTCTAATGTGTGCTTAAACATCCTTATGCCACATTTGACTTAAAAGCCATTGTTGTCCTGTTACTGGGAATAACTGCACTTCCCCTCCCTACCCAGCATCTTGACTGAACAAACTACTGAATGGAATATGCTCTAAGTGGCTGTATTTTATATTAAAATTTGATTAATCCATTCTGTAGGCCACTCCAATGTGAATCGTAATTATATTATTCTGCCAGTAACTGAGGTAATATGATAAGAAGAATGTCACATTCTCTGGGCTGCTTTTAATGGAGTATATATTATAGCTCTGTGCTTCATGTATTCAGCAATCCTCACTTAAGAAAGAAATTTGATACTAAATGGCAGCTTAAAGCTGTAATACTTGGTGGGTCACACTCTTCCAGCTCATGCATTAGGATCATTGGGTGTAATGGAAATTGTGCAAGATGAAAGCCCAGTGCAGGATTTGAAAAGAAGTGGGGGTGATGATAAAGCTTCCTCACATTATTAAACATTTTTCATGCACACTCTTCGTTATTGCAAGGCAAGTGGGGGCACTTTACTATCTTGGTTGACTTCCTCTGTGACTTATTTTCAGCTGACCTCCCTCAATAGATGAGAATGGACGTGGCTCTTTGTGGCAGTTTGTCTTACTGCAGCAGAGCTGGCAATAACATTTCATAGCCTTCCCTTGGAGAGTTCTGCTCCTCAGGTACCGACATTCTTGTGTGGCTCTGTTTTCAGCCATCTAACACAGTTTTGGTTTTAATGAGCGTCCTTATAAGAATAAAAGGGGAAAACTCCTGGTGAGAAACTAGAGATCTGAGAACAAGGTAAGCAGTTAGCACCTGTTTGTCAGGTTAAAGAATATAGCTTCCAAATAGGAGTTCTGTGCTGTGGCTTCATTGAGCTGCGGGTTACAGCAATCTATTTCAAAATAATAATTTTCACTTGGTTATCTGATGCCAAATGGCCTGAAAATCAAATCTATACTTGTGGGTTCCTACATGTACAACATACAGTTGTAGGAAAACAGAGCCTTAAAAAGATAACTCCTTGGAAAACGTATAGAATTTAGTGAGTCAGCTGCTTAGATGAGCAGTAGGGTTATTGCAGATGCCAGATTTAGAGTTTCCTTTATTATGCTGCTGTTTCTGGGAGGTCATTTTGTCTTAGTCCTCTCCTCACCATTGTTTCTCTTTTCTTTGAGCGCTTCCAACAGCACAGGCATTGTACAAGCATTCTCAGAAAAAACTTTCAAGAGCAAAGGGTTTGTGCTTTGTATCCAGAGAAGAGCCCTCAAGTCCATTGCTATTAGGCTGTGATGGGCAAGGCACTGGAAGTAACAAAGGAGGTTAATGGGGCTCTTCCCAACTGAAAAAATTAATTTTCTGTGTATTATCAGTCAATGTACCTGGCTTCTCCTCGGTTTGGGAGCTCTGTGTGCAACAATTAACAGCTACGCTCTGAGCTCTGATAAAAAATGTAGTATGTTATTGTTGGTTTGTGTTTTCTTGTCTGTGCCAAGCAAGCTAAACTGTCAGAAAAAAAAAATAGTGACCTTGTCCTGCCAAGCCTTGAACTGGCATTGGAGCAGCAGCTGACTTTGGCCAAGTTCTCTTGTAAAAACACCCTCAGCAACATTGCAACATGTGAATAAACAGTAAGTGTTGTTCTAATAATAACACAAAGGTTGAATATAAAAATAAATAAAAACAAGGATAAAAACTGCTGACCTGAGGCCCAGTTCTCAATCACAGAAGTCAAGGGACTTTCAGCATGTTCCAAAGCAAGCAGCATGTCAGGCTGACCATGATTTGGATTTTTCCTGGTCCCACTTGTATTTGCTCTCAGTGCAGTCTTACAGTGATGAGTGTTTACAATGCAATCAGACATTAGTAGCTCTACTAATGTGATGTGGGTCTTCTTTCACTGATATTGGAAGTGCAAATTTTTAGTTGTAGGGAGTTTTATTTTCACCTCAGCAATAGGATCACCTTTTGCAATAATGAAATTGTCTCATTGTGCTAGCTGGTGCTTCTCGTGTCTCTTCTTGTTGGGCTGGTTTCTGAATGTGGGATGTCACTGAATTCATTAATACATGGAAATGATTCATTTAAGGGAGGTTTCTTTCCCCTCTGTACGTGCTTGCTAATTAGCAGATGAATTTTGATGTTCTAATTGATCTGCTGCAGAGAGACAGCTGTGTGCCCCAGCTGTCCCCCGCTCCAGTGGGCCTCCTCTGCAGCAGGGAGGCAGCAGCACCGCTCCTGACAAATTGATTTAACTGGAGTGCCGTGCCTTGGGGGAGCCGTGCACCACGCTGTCGCTGCAGATGATTGCAGCCTTTGCGGATGGCAAATACTGGAGCGCTGTAATTGCCCAACAATGTCCTTTCCATTGCCTTCCTGAAATTCAATTTTTCATGCCTCACCAGGCTTTCCAGTCCCCCTCCTGCCCCTAGTGTGGAAATACTGTATTCTGCCTGACTGCCATTTTAGGTAAAAATTCAGATGCTTGAGAACAAGGCTTAAATTGTATTTAATATGCTAATACTATCAATGTAATGTGCTCAGTAACATATCAAAGTATTTGCATTTAATTCATAGGGAAGTCTTCTCTAATTACATTGTATTTAGCAGGTAGTCATTGCTAAGAACCTTTCACACTAATCTTAGTGCATCAGTGTTCTTCCCAGTGCTGTACTGCTTGTGTAGGAATGATGGCTGTGGTGCCCTTTAAACATTTGCTCTTTCAATTTTAAGTAGAGATTTTTGGGGCTTCATGACCACTTACACCCCATTTTGTCAAATCTGGTAACTACTTTTCATGTAACAGGTGCCTCTCCACAAAAATGACAACTGTGGCCCCATAAAGTAAAGCTGTCTAATACATCTTTCATGTCACACTCCTTCATGGATGGATTTCCAAGCTGTGCACAGAATCATCTACTCTTTGTGGAGGCCTGAATATACCTCAGGGATAAAAAAAGAAACAGCACCACAGCAAGTGCAGTAATGAATTCTAATGTGTGCCACACCACCACCTTTATGCATATCTGATAGATAACCAAGCATATCCAGCCCATTTATGGGTGTGCAGCTTTATAGGTTACTAGTAAGTAGCTGCTGCTCTGGTCTTTCACAGGTTTTGTGTGGAGGAGGACATAGAGGTTTCCTCAGAAATGGCTGTCCATTGTGTTTGAAGAAATGTAATGTCACTACTTGTTATTATTTTTTTTTCTCAGTATATAGCTCTTTGTGTAAATGTGTGCAAGTGACAGGGAATCATCAGAAAGGAGAAAAGGTAAGGGTTTATACCATTGCCTGTTAAGGTAAAACCAGCATGTATATGTATGCAGGTATTTAGCCATAAGGGTGCTAAAGATTTTGTCAAACTGACCTTTTGTTCAGACATAAGTGACAGCCACTAAAAGTTTTGAGAAAAGCACCGTTCTGAATTGTACTGAGCTATCGTCCTAAAGAGCAGCAGAAGCAGAAAGTACATTGCGGGGAGAAGTCAGGATTTCATCTATCTTCTATGCCACTGTTCTCCAGCCCC